>CM065436.1:36695000-38052500 GCA_033030585.1 Hippophae rhamnoides
CATTGAACTAAATGTAAAAATCAAAAGAAACAATAAAAACAAACAACTTAAAAATTAAATTTAAAACAAAATCACAAATTAACAACATCTCACAAAAATGTCTCATACTTTTTAATCTCCTTTAAGATCATAATTAAAATCTCAAGCATAAGTTATTTTAATCTCTTTAAACAATCATGATTTTATTATAATAATTAGTCGAAAATCATTTTCATATTTCTTATAAAAAATGTATCAATTTAATTTTACCCAATTTCAATGTCATGAATCAGAATTCGCTTCGACTCTATTCCTCACAAGTCAATACTCTCAAAACACTGAATCATATGGGTTCAAACACTCATACTAATTTATATGCGAAAGAGTTGATGTATAGAAATGAACTAATATGTTCGCATATGTATAAAGAATAAAGGCTCAAAGTGTTATTTTAACATTGATCTCATGAAAGGAATCAAATGTATAAATTATAAAGATATCATATATAAAAATTATTTTTCATGCATAAATCAAAATCATTAAGAAAGAATTTCAAGATATATGCCTTTACAAACGAAGAGAGTGCAATGACTTTTTAGGGAATTATTTCTATATCTTTCTTTTGTAATTAACTTTACTCACAACTTTGTAGGCAATGTGCGGTTATAGTACGAGATTATACTATATATTCTTTATCTCTCTATTTTTTCTCAAGATATTTCTCAATATATGTATTTTGAGAGTCAACCCACGATAGATTGTACATTTTTTTTTGGATTTTCAGTGAGTGGTTAATTTTGTGGCTTTTTTCTGCTTGATCTTGGTTTAGGTAACCCTGCATATGTCTTTTTTTTGTAGCAAATATGCATGAACGGTGATATAAGCATATACTATCAATTTCTACTCAAATCATTTAATCTAAGCAAAAATAATAATAAAAAATATATGATACTCTATTAAGATGAGAAAAAATTCATACATTCAATGCTAATACCTATGAGATCATCTAAAAATTTGAAGAAATAAGAAATGTGTTTGTAGTAGAAAAAATATATATTTCACTCAATAAAGGAAATTAGGCTCAAATTATATCTCACAAAGGTAGTCTCCACTAAAAAAATTCATAAACACCGATTTTGGGTTTAATATAATTTCTACATCTTATCAAGAAATACTAGTTATGACAAAAACTAACTAATTATCAAAAATAATTACAAAATATTTCATGATATGTTTTCAAAAATTAATCTAACACTACAAAAGACTTAACTATTTACTTAAATTTGATTTAAAGAAATGATAATTTTTGTGAGAAATTTTTTTTTTTCAAAAATTACTAAATCACACAAAATAAAACCAAACACACAAAAAATGAAAATGTGAACATAAAAATAAAATAAAAAATTATTATATATATTTTTTTTATTTTTTTTATTTTTTTATTTTTTTATTTTTTTATTTTTAAATTGTCAATTTTTTTTTAATTAAGCATGGTAACTTTTCAACACCCCCAACCTAGAACTTACATTGTCCTCAATGTAACAACTGTATATTAAAGATAAAGAGAAAAGAGAAGAAAGATTACCTATTTCTTGAGAATGTGCAAATAGTAATGGAAAATGCAAGCCGCATCCATCATATTCATCATTAAAGTATACATAGTATATTGCATCGCTAGAACTTCTAACATCTCAACAAATATTTTTAGTTTTAATAATTTAAAAATTATTCACATATAATTAAAATGAAATAAACAATAAAATTAAGTAAATAAAAGAAATAAAAGAAAATTACCTAAAATGACGGGTTGCCTCCCATCCAACCGCTTTTAGTTTAACGCCTTAGCAAGACGATTCGGGTGCTATGGTTACCTCACCCAAATGCAATCCATTTCAAAGAATGTTGTTCGTTCTTCTAAATAAGGCTTGACACGATGGCCATTGACTTTGAACATTTTTTGTGTCTTGAGTCCAATAGTTCGACTACTCCATGTCTCAAATACTTGAACTATTTTGAATGGTCCATCCCATCTTGATCTCAAGCCTGAAACAATCTCAAACGAGTTAAATAAAAGAACTTTCATTCTAGGTGAAGAGTCTTAGAACTAGCCTCTTGTCATGATAGCGCTTAGTACGCTCCTTGTATAATTTGGCATTCTCATAGGCTTCATTCCTAATTTCTTCCAACTCACGGTCGAGTAATCAAGCTTTTCACCGCTTTATCTAAATCCATGTTTAACTCTTTAATTTCCCAAGAAGCCTTGTGGTTCAAGTTCAACTGAAGGTGTCACACTTTCCCAAAGATTAACCGTAAGCGGCTCATCCCAATAGGTGTTTTGTAAAAACAAGGTACGCCCATAAGGCATCATTTAACTTAAATACCCAATCCTTTTCCTTGAAGGACGTTAAGCTGCTGCTCCAATATTCCCTTAATTTGCCTATTACTTACTTCCACTAAACCTAAGTTTCGAGGATGATATGGAGTAGTTACTTTACGTGTGATGTTGTACTTGTTTAGTACTCCATCAAAGAGTTTGTTACAAAAATGGCTACCTCCATCACTTATTATAGTTCTGTGCGTTTCGAACTTTATCAATATTAAATCTTTCAAGAATTTCACAACAACATTAGCATCATTGGTTTTGGGGATAGCTTCTACCCACTTGGACACATAATCCACAAAGAACCAAAATGTATTGAAAACCATTAGACGGGAAAAGAACCCATAAGTCAATCCCCCATACATCAAAGAGTTCAACAACTAAATTAGATGTCAAAGGCATTTAATCTCTTTTGCTTATGTTTCCTGTTCTTTGACATCTATCACATTGTGCACAAAACATACGAAAGCATCTTTAAAAGAGTGGGCCGTAAGAATCCAGATCAGTAATACCTTACGGCCGTCTTTTTCACCACCAAAATGACCCCCATAATGAAGTTCATGAAATAAAGTTAGAATGCTCTTATGCTCTTCTTCTCGTACACATCTCCTGATGACTTGATCTTGACCAATCTTGTATAAATAAGGGTCATCCCGTAAATAGTCCTTAATAGTTTTAAAAACCTTTTTCGTCTGGATATGTGTTGTTAGGTCGCAAAAACACCAAAGTGGCAAGATAGTTTACAATATCAAGATACCACGGGTTCTGACCTATGAAAAATAACTGCTCATCGTGAAAGGTTTCAACTATATCTTCATTACTCTCATCTTTAAGAGAATTAAAGTCGAATCAACCTAGACAAATGGTCACTACTAAGTTTTCACCGCTTTTCTTATCCTTGATTTCTAGGTCAAATTCTTTGTAAAGAGAGGGACCCATCCGATTAATCTTGGCTTGGCATTTGGTTTACTTAAGTAGGTATCTTAAAGCAAAGATGATCGAATGCACAATCACTTTAGATCCTACTAAATAAGACCGAAATTTGTCTAAAGAAAATACTATAGCCAAGAATTCCTTTTCAAGTGGTATAATTCATTTCGCAAGTATCATTGAGTGTTTTGCTAGCATAAGTAGATGACATGCAAACGCTTATCCACTTCTTGTCCCAGGACTGCTCCTATAGCATAATCAAGCCACACATTATTTCGAAGGTAAAGACCACTTTGGTGCCATAATAACAGGTAGATGTTAGTTTCTCTTTCAAGGTTTTAAAGGAGATAAGGCACTATCATGTTGAAATCAAAATAAGCATCTTTAGATAGCAAGTTACACAAGGAGACTTATTTTAGAGAAGTCTTTAATAAATCGTTCTAGAAATCCTACATGTCCTAAGAAGCTTCTTATCCCCTTCGCAAATGTGGGGAGTGTAGTTGGATATCAATTCAACTTTTGCCTTATCAACTTCAATACCCTTGTTTGAAATTATATGTCCTAAAAACTATCCTCATTGAACCATAAAATGACTTTTCTCCCAACTATGGTGAGATTGCATTCAATGCATCTTTCTAAAACCAAAGTCAATTTATGTAAGCAATCATCAAATGAGTTCCCAAAGACAGAGAAATCGTCCATGAAGATCTCAATGAATTTTTCCACCATGTCCGAGAAAATAGATATCATGATCTCCTGGAAAGTGGCAAGGGCATTGCATAACCCAAAATGGCATTCTCGCGAAAAGCAAATGTCCCAAAAGGATATGTAAATGTGGTCTTTTCTCGATCTTCTCGTGCTATGGGTACTTGATAATATCCAGATAATCCATCCAAAAACAAGAAAATTCGGCTCACTAATCTTTCCAACATTTGATCAATGAATGGAAGAGGAAAGTGATCCTTTTTCGTGATATAAATTTAGTTTCCTAAAATCTATACACATTCTCCATCCAAAGGATTATTCTAATGGGCACTAATTCACTTTTGTCATTTTTAACAACTCGTTATCCTGCATTTCTTTGGTACCACATTTAATCGACTAACCCACTTACTATCCGCAATAGGATAGATAATCCCTTCTTCCAATAATTTAAGAATTTATTTTTTAACTACCTCTGTACGTTGGGTTTAGTCTTCTTCGGGGCCTCTCGCATGTGTTTAGCACCATCCTCTAAGTTGATCTGCAGATACACATTGTCAGACTAATGCCTCTTATATCCCCTATACTCCAACCTATCGATTTCTTAAACTTTTTAAGCACTTTCGATGAAGTTCCTTTTTTCGTGGTTTGGTCAAGGTTCAAGAAATTATCACCGGATAAGTTTCACCTTCTCCCAAAACACATATTTTAAGTGCTCGGTAAGTTCTCGAAGTTCAAGTTCGTGCGGATTGGCCTCTTTAATAGATAAAGAACTGGTAGATTTTAAGAGTATACTAGATTTTGTCATTACTTCATTATTATCTAGTTTGCTCAAGGTACCCCTTAATTTCTTCATCTAAATCTTCTTCAACCTCTTCAAGGTAAGAACTGTTTCAAGCTTGTCTTCTATTCTCGTTTGGAAAAGGTGCTTGACAAGATTATCCAAAGGATCAACATCGAATATTTCATCGATGACAGTAAATAGAAGGAAAAGGTGAAGAATCAAAAACTTTAAAATGAACACTCTCCTAAGATCACATTGTCAAATTTCCATCTTGGACATCAATAATAGTTTTAGTAGTTGCCATAAATGGTCTACCAAGCAATATCAGGCGTCTCATTCAATGTCAGATTTTCTTGCATATCCAAAACCACAAAGTCAATGTGTATTATCAGCTTGTCTACCCGCACTAACACATCCTCAACTATTCCCTCCGGATATTTAAGAGATCTATCCGCAAGTCAAGGTCATAGTCATGTGGTTTTAAATCCCCTAGATCAGCCGTAAGAATATGTAGTAGTGGCATCAAATTTATACTAGCACCTAAATCAAGCATTGCTTTAGCAACCTTCCTATCCCCATAGTTATGTTTATAATAAAACTTCCAGGGTCTTTCAACTTATGGTAGTTTGTGGCTCATTGGCACGCTAGAAATTTCTAATACTACTACTGCTCATTCAAATTTCATACCTCCTTTTCTTGTTCAACTCTTTGAAAAACTTGGCATATGAGGGCACATTCATGATCACTTCTAATAATGGTAAATTGATATTTACTTTAGAGAGCATATTAAAAAGATCATTGAATCGCTTATCTTGTTTGGATTCTTTCAACCGCTAGGGGAAAAGGTACTTGCATCCGGCGTGGTTCTCGTTGTCTTTGAATTTTCGGGGAGTGTCGATTTGACTCCCCAATGAGTTTTTCGTAAGGCTTGGTAAGTTTAACACTTGTTTCTCCTTTTTGTGAGATTAGAATATCGCCTTCTTGTTACCCGAACTACAAGTGCATTGTTAGAGATTTCGTGTAAACTGGTATTAACTACCTTACCACTTCGGCGGTTCTTACATCCTTTGCTTGCTCGTTGATCGAAACTTTCCTGGTTCTTTCTTTTGCATTTGTTCGGCCTAGTTGCCCAACTTTAGATTCAATCCTCTTAACCGAAGCCTCCATGGTGTTCAATCTTGATTAGTCATCAATTGGTTGTCACGACTAACTTGAATAAAAAGCATTCAAGCTATCTTCTAAGGTTGGCTTAAAAGATTGGTTTCTTGGGCGGTGGTTGTTAACCCATCTTAGCGTTGGATATCGGTGTAGGCCGGGTGATTATAATGCGTGTTTGGATGATACCTTTGAAAAGATTGGACTTCCTCTATGGCATCGACACTAGAATCACAAGTATTTGAACAATTAGCAGTACCATGCCCAATTGAACAACACACTTCACATATCTCTTGATTTGAAATTTGGCGGGTAGTGAGAATTTTCACTTGTTTAGTCAATCTCAAAGAAGTTGCAAGGTTATCTCATTATCGAGCCAACTTCATTGAACCTTGCTTTTCTTCTACCACCTCTTTGTCGTGGGAATTAGAACCCAATAGCTCATAAAGATTATAGGTTTCCTCTCATCTTTTCTCCAACAAAGACCTCCAAAGAAGATATCAACCATGTATTGACTCGTAGTGTCAATCCATCATAAAAGAATTGGTTTTGTAGCTGTAATGGAAAGCTATGATTTTGACATTGAATGAAAAGGAGTTTGAATCGTTCCCAAGCTTCATGAAAGTGGCTCTTCATACAATTGAGAAAATGTTGCTATCTTTGTTCTTAGATCAACAACATTTTGACGGGAATAGAACCTACCCATAAAAATTTCATAGACCGCCTCCCAAGTTTTAAGAGAACCCGATCAGTAAAGTAATGAACCATGACCAAGCTTTATCTGGTAGTGTAAGGAAAACATCTCATCCTAAGTTGATCTTCATTAATTGCATGTAATGGAAAGGTTTGGACAGTAGCATAGAATTCTCGAATGAAATGCAAAGGGTCTTCATTAGGGATACCGTAAAAGGAAGGCAACAAAGAATAATGAATCTTTTTCAATTCATAATTCCTTGCAGCCTCTTGTAATTAGATGCCGGAAGTTACATTGTCAATGATTGGCATTGTATAGTCTTTCATCTTTTTCCGCCTATCTTCAGCATCTCTCATGGTTGTTTGTAGTTGAAAATGATCCTCCTCCTATTATGTATCAACATTTTGCTCTTAAAAACAATAGTAGATATCTCTAAAAAGGTGCAAGGAACCTAAATTTTTTTTTTATTTTTTATTTTATTTTAGTTTTAATTTAAACGAAAGGACATAATTTTTGAAACAAACGAATTTATTTCATTTGAATTTTTTTATTACACGCAAACTAAAACAAAGGAAAATACAATAATGGGTGACCTCCCATGTAGGACTAAAATTTATCGTCTTCTAGTAAGACGTTGCTTAGAGATTGCAGAATGAAAAACTCAATGTCTCCTATTCATTGAATTCATTAGTCTTTGCTTTGTTTTTGCAAATGTTCAACTAACTGCTCTACCTCGAACTTCCACCTTTTGATGTAAGCTTCCACAGTAGTCCAACCTTGATTGGTTTTAGATCGTTATTCCTACAAACTTGAATAAAAGAATTCAAGTTATCCTCCAGGTTGGTTTATCGGGAATGCTTCGAATAGCGTGGGTGGAATTGCTGGCCCCGCCTCGGTTTGAGCTGAGTGAATCGGGGTTGTTTTGCCTCGAGCGAGAAATTCTGACGACTTCTCCACCCAGATTATAGGTATTTGAATCGGGGATCAAACCTTGGTCTCGTTGATACGCTCCCAACACATTAACCTGTTCAGTCCAGCTTGTATCTCCTTGATATGTATTGTGCTTCAAGACTATGTCCCACGTTGCTATACAAACCATATTGTTAATTATCGGTGTTTATTTGTGTAAATGGTAGCGGCAATGCTTAGTCAGCTGAACAAGTTGTCGTTGAACTTCATTACCGAGTCGATTTCATTTCTAACACTAGCTTTTCTCACTGGAGCTTTTCTCGCTGGGAATTAGCACCCAACATCTCAAAGAGGTTATACGCTTCGAGGCAAGCCTTTTTCTCCTATCGCTCCTCCCGCATTGGTTGTCGACAATGAACCGGACATTGTCAGGTAAGTCCATCGTAAAGAATTGGTTCTCGCAACCGCATAGGGGAAAGCTATGATGGGACATTTGAGTGAGAAACATTTTGAACCTATCCCAAGCTTCACGGAATGGTTCTCCTTCCATCCGAGAGAAAGTAGCAATCTTTCCTCTCAACTCGATGTTTTTGACGGGAATAGAATTTTCCCATGAATTTATTAAATGTTACCCCATGTCATCGAGAACCTGGGGAAGTGACATCAACCAAGCTTTGGCCTTATCCTTTAAGGTGTAGGAAAACATCTCATTCTAAGTTGATCCTCGCTTAGAATACCGAGGGGAATGTTTGGACCGTAGCATAGAAATCTCTCATAAAGGAAAGAGAATCTTCATTAGGTAGCTCCATAAAGGAAGGAAGCATAGAAAATGAATATTTTTAAGGTCATAATTCCCAGCAGCCTCACCCAATCGGATACGCAGCTGTCGTATAATCACCTATTCTGCAAACTCCTTCATCGTGGTTTCCCTAACATGTTGGTTCTCCTCCATTTCTTTTGGTTCTAGTAAAGGATTAAGACTTGGTTCTATGTTTGGCTCAAAATCAGGTTGATGGGTAGAATCCAATGTTGTAGAATCCAATATTGTAAACGTAAATTTAAAACTCCTGTCAACAAAAATAAAAAATTTAGAAAAAATTTCCATGGCATTTAATACAAAACACTAGACAAAACTAGTTAAACCCTAAAATTTTATTATTATTATTATTTTTTTTATTATTATTATTATTTTTTATTTTTTATTTTTTTAAATTTTTTAAATTTTTTTTATTTTTTTTAAATACCATAATCAGTATTAACCAAGAGTGTTCCCAGGAAAAAAATGGTGCAACGCTCCTTAAAACCATTCTCCTAATCTGAACAACGTCTTGTGAAAGACTACTGTCACAAAGGCTTCCAAGAACTAGTCTCCTAGACAAAACTCCCTTAGATTTTTACTTTTCATGCCATTTAGTTAATTATGTATAGATTCAAGTTTTTTTTTCATTATTTTTTTTTATTTTTTTTACGAACGGTAATTTTATTTTACTATTCATGCTATCTTATTTCTTATTAACTTAAATTATTATTTTTTTTTGAAATTTTTAATTTTTAATTTTTTTTTATTATTCATGAACGGTAAAAAAAATTTTTTTATTCAAATTTCAAGTTTCTAAATTATTTTAACTATAAAAAAAATTTATTTTAGTTTATTTATTTTTTATTTATTATGGATTTTGAAATTTGATTATTATTTTTTTATTAAAAATATCACAATTATTTACAGCACAAAAACTGTTTTTAAAATTTTGAAAAATAATTTAAAAACCGTTATTGCTTCCCCGGCAACGGTGCCAAAGACTTGATGAAAGAAAACCGGCATCGCCGATTCTCGCAAATACTTTGGTTTTAATATTTGTAAAACTCTCAAGTATGCACCTAATCATTTCGTGAGAAAATGATAAGTATACTCCTGCTGTCGATCTAAGGAAGGAATGTACGTGGGTTTTTAATTTATTATTCAAACTTTTAAAAATGAAATTAAATCCTAAACATCCTGTCACGATAGTTTGGTTTTTGTGTTCCTAATCTAATAACATAAAATAAACATATATACAGATTAATTAAATATAATCTAATAACATAAAAATAAACATAGATACAAATTAAATAAATATTTATCTAAAAATAAATATAAATACAGATTCAATAAATATTCATGCAAATTTTATCATTTATATTAGTGGAGTATTTATGAATATATATTAACTAAATTAATTATGCTTGCTCATATTATCTAGGTTATTAAATATATAAATTGATATTTTATTGATTCTCTCTTTTTTATATAAATATCACCTTTGGTGGGGTTAGATATTCTTTATTAACTAAAAAATCAATTAACACCTATGGGTGGGTGGGGTTGATAACTAATTTGGTTAATTAAATTAACTCCTTTTTCTAAGAGATTGAAAATGAACCATTTAAATGCCACCTTTGGTGGGGCTAGACAGTTTAAACTTTATTCAATGTGTCCAAATTAAACATAAGAATTTAATTATTCGAGTACTAACTTTCAAGTTTTAAAACCACTATTGAAAACATGTTGTCAATACGTTTTCACATAATTATTCTTATAAAAACTTTTGAAATAGAGTTTTAACTCTAACTACCGGGCGATTGTACCAACAAATAAAAGAGCACTACTCTAAATTAGACTGGATAACTAAACTGTAAAATCTAATTTTCAGATTTAAGTTTATAATGAAAAATAATATATTTCTCTCTAACATCCTTAATATAAAATCTTGAATAAAAATAAAATCAATTTATTTTAGAAATTTTCACCTATTTAATATTTCGCAAGCATAACAACGTTATTATTACATCATAATTATAAATGTACACGCTTAAATTTAATCACATATAAATTAAATATAACATGTAAGAATAAAGCATAAAAATAATCAGAAGAAAATAAAATCCTTACAGAACTTCAACGCTTATTCCCGCTACAAAACCTCCAAGCGGAATTTGCACTTCCATTTATTGAATCAAAAACTAAAAATATTACAAAAACATTATAAGTTCCTCTCAAAAAGAGAAGAACTCTAAAACTAAGAGAATTGAACTAAAAACTAAGAGAAAAACTAAGAAAAGCTTATAAACAAAGAAAGAAACTAAGAAAAACTCAAAAACTAAGAAATGAGAGAAAGAAAGAAGAGAGAATTGTGGTTTTGAGGTGTGTTTTGAAGTGAAGGGAAGGGGGGTATTTATAGGTGAGGATGGAGAGAAAAATGAGAAAAAATGTTAAAAATGAAAAACGCCAGAATGGAAATGCTGAGGTCATCCATGACGCCAACATGATGTCACGTGGGTGGTCGCACGTGAAAAATCGGGCGACAACGCTGGCTGGCTGTGAAAATCGTCATTGGGTGTCGCGGCGCAGGCGCTGGCATTGCATCGGGCCACAAGAATACAAGACGCGAATGCTGCAGCATATTACAATACGCTAGGTACTTGGCACGCTGGCGCTCGAAAGGGCTACAAGGATCAAGTAACGTATGCCATTTTCGTCTTTTTGACTTTTTCGACCCATTTTGTCCAATTTTTCCATGTTTGTTGACCTTTTCCCACTTATTTATTAATATATTTGTGATGTATTGCTTCAAGTATTCCTCTTTGAGGTTTTAAATTATGCGTTTTAAGCCAAAATACTCCGAAAAACAATAAAAATACCCGTGATTCCGAAAAAGACAAATTTATATAAATATATGATAAAACATATAAATATATATATTTTTAATCAATTAATGTACATAAAATCATGGTTATTTTAGTGCTTTTTGAGCACTCATCACTTACACACATATAATTAAGAAATATGTATACATATGTCTAGCTTTTCCCCTGTAGCGAGTTTGTTGAGATTTTTCTTTTAGTAAATTATTACATCTAAGCTAATTATAGATATTTTACGTGCATAGATACATTTCAAGTTACATTTATTCTCCAGAATTTCTATTCAAATGTATATACTTTTATGTAATGGTTTGTATCGATTTTATAGTTGAGTTATTAAAGATTAAATAAATATGTTTTACAATTGTTATTTTCTTAAATTTGTCCACTCATTGAGTATTTTTATTCACTCAATTTTCTTTTATTTTTCCCCCCTCAGGTAGCAATAGTTTTTGATTGAAGGCTTTGGTACCATTTTGAAAGGACATCAAGATCAATTCATTGATTTTTATTTTGTATGATTTCTATTCCTTTTTAGAGTTACTAGGAGTTTATTCATTTCCTTAGTAACATAGTTGTGTTTTAAACTATTTTGTAACCCTTTAATGAAAAGGGATTATATAATAGGCAAATGTCACTTATTAATTGAGTATCATCTTACTTGTATGCCTGGTTATATGAGCAGTGGATTTTAAATAATGACGTAAAACAGAGAGATGTCATGTTCTATTTTATATAGGTTGGTTTAGCCCATTCCCAGCCCAACTCTCCAACTTAGCATGGTGCTTCCTGTAGTTCCAAATCATCCCCCAATCTCAATTAGACCACCAATTTCCAAACACCAACCTTCACTTCTAGCAATTTCTTCAACAGTTTTTATCCACTTCCGATAATCCTTTATTTGCTTTTATTTCATAGCATCTTAAATTAAGCATACCTCATTCACATCTTAAGGAAATTTTATGGATTATGAAGATTTTTGGGTTATAATTTTGTGGTTCTATTGCTATTTTTTCTGTCCTTTTCCCACTCCTTTATTTGGAATTCTAGGCACTAGAGTCTAAAAAAATGAGGTAAATTTTATTGGACATAGCTAATGCACTGGAGGCAAATGAAAGTAAGATCAAAGTCGAAAATGAAGCTATTGTGCACGGAAGTAATAAATACTGGTATATAAATATATCGAATTGGTAAAAAAACACATAGAGTTTACGTGATTCAGTAATTTACCTATGTCCACATGAGACAACAATTATTATTGAATTGAGTAGGAAATATATAGAATACAGATATAGATTTCCTCACTAACAATATGCTCTCTCTGATTTTTTTTCTAATTTTTGCCTTATTCTTCAATGCATGAAATCTTCCATATTTATAGATGAAACAAGGCTCCCTTTCTCTAAATTATGCCACTAATTTCATTAAATTAAGGTACAAATTAGGCCACTAATTTATTACTTTTAAAGCTAATATTCAACAATCTCCACCTTGACAAAAATTTCATAGCATTGCCTCCAAATTCACCCTAGACGCTCTAAGCTCGAGAGATGTTGATCAAGTTCAAGCAGTGTTGAAACCTGATCCCTGTAACCACCTTTGTAAGCATATCTGTAGGGTTATCTATAGTCTCGATTTCTAGAGTATAACATTCCCTTCATTGACGATTTCCCAAACAAAATGAAATCAAACATCAGTGTGCTTGGTGCGACCATGATGAACTTGGTTCTTTACCAAACAAATGGAACTTTGGCTATCGTAGAAATCCTCCACATTCTTCTGAATAATACCCAAACCCTTGGTCCACCTGAGAAGCCAAATAGCTTTTTTGAATTCTTTTGTTACAGCCATAGACTCTACCTCTCTAGTAAACAAAGCTACAATTGATTGCAATGTTGATATCCAACAAACTGGTCCTCATACCATTGCGAACACATAACCAGTTGTAGATCGACGCTTATCTAGATCTCCAGCATAGTTAGAATCCATATATTTAACTAGGTACTTACCTTAAGTATTGTCTCTTTCAAACTTCAAACCAATATCTACAGTACCATAGATGTATCGTAGAATCCACTTCACTGCTTTCTAGTGTCCTTTATCAGAATTGTGCATGTAGCGAATCATCATACTAACAACATGTGAAATATCAGGTCTGGTCCATACCATTGCATACATCAAGGCACCAACGGAATTTGCATATAGAACACACTCCATTTGCATCTTTCCATCGGTAGTGCTAGGTGATATCAATGTACTCAATTGAAAGTGAGGAACAAGTGGTGTATTTACTGGTTTGGTTTTCTCATCAATGTCAAAACTTTGTAGTACTTTCTTCAGATACTGAGTCTGTGTCAGACAGACTATGCTTGCAACTCTATCTCTTCTTATCTCCATCCCAAGAATGTTCTTAGCTTTTCCAAGATCTTTCATTTCAAATTCTAAACTCAATAGAGCTTTGAATCTGTCGATCTCTACCTTGCTCTTAGATGCAATCAACATATCATCAACATATAAGAGAAAATAAATTAAGGTACCATCTTACAGTTTCTGAAAATATACATAGTGATCAAACTAGCTGCGTATGTACTTCTACTTTTTGATGAAGCTATCAAAGCACTTATACCACTGTTGCAGTGATTGCTTCAAACCATAAAGTTACTTGCTCAGCTTGCAAGCCCAATTCTCATGTCTTTGAACTTTAAAGCCATCCTATTGAGACATGTAGATCTCTTCATTTAGAGTACCATGGAGAAAAGCTATTTCTCAAGATCAAACTATGCTACCAAAACCAATAGTATATGAATAGATGAATGCTTAACAATAGGTGAGAATACCTCATTGTAGTATATTCCTTCTTTTTTAGCATAGCCTTATGCTACCAGTCTAGCTTTATATCTAATGTTGTCTTTACTAAGAACATCTTCCTTCTTGGTATAGACCCCTTTGGAAAGTTGAACCAATTCCTAAGTCTGATTTTGGTGTAGAGACTTCATCTCTTCATCAATTGCCATCTTCCACTTTATACTATCAACTCTCTACATGGCTTCTTTGTATGTGCATGGTACATCATCATCAATTATTGGAAGTGTGAATGCTACCATGTCTATGTATCTGGTAAGCTTCTTAATCTCCCTTCTTGGTCGAGTAGTGGCAATAGGTTCTGGCTGCTGATTGATTGGTGGTGATGGTGAGAGAACCTCTACCTTAACTAAGATCTCTTCTTGATCATCAATTTCATCTTCACCACATTCGTTAGTCGGTGCAATCTTTTCTAGATCTTCCAAAGTCTGAAGCATCACCTTAGAAAGAGTAATTGGACTTTCATTCTCTTTCTCTAAATTTATCTATCTCAGCATAACAAACTCGTCGAATATGACATCTTAGCTTAAGATGATCTTCTTCGATTCACAACACCAAAGTTGAAATCCTTTAACTCCTTCCTTAAAGCCCAAGAAAATAGCTTTCTTTGCTCTAGGATCTAGTTTGAATTCAGTAACATGAAAATATGCAGGACATCTAAATATTCACAATGAATCATAATCAGAAGCAAGTTGTCCAGACCATACCTCTTTAGGATTTTTCCCATCTAATGCAGTCGTAGGAAGTCTATTGAGTATATGAGTTGCATATGACAAAGCCTCAGCCCAAAATTCCTTACTTAATTTGGATTGTGATAGTATACATCGAACTTTCTCAACCAAAGTACAATTCATTCGTTCTATAACTCCATTTTGCTGTTGTGTATGAGTAACTGAAAAATGTTTGATTATCCCTTCATTCTGACAAAATTTGAAGAAGGGATTTGATTTGTACTCAACACTATTATCATATCAGAGCCTCTTAATTTTCCTACTTGTTTGAGTCTCGATCATTTTCTTCCATTTAAGAAAGATATCCAGAACTTCATCTTTGTGACTCATGGTGTATATGTAGACATATCTAGAGAAATCATCAATAAAAGTCACAAACCAGGGTTTACCTCAAAGTGAAGCAGTCTTGGAAGGTCTCTAGACATCCGTGTGAATATAATCAAGAGATCCCTTAGTATGATGAATGGTTGTGCCGAACTTGACTCTTGTTTGTTTTCCCATTACATAATGCGCACATAAATCAAACTTTCCAGTCTTGGCACCTTTCAGAAGACCTTGCTTCACTAAGTCTTGCAAAGCCTTTTCATTGACATGACCTAAGCACATGTGCCATAGGCGGGAAGAATCATTTGTATTTTCTTCAAAATTGCTTGAGATAATAGCTAATTGTACTCCCATTTAGGAAGTACGAGTTCTCCTTCCGAGTATCCTACATTGCTACAAATGCACCTCGTACAAATTTCAAGACTCCATTTTCCAATGTTACCTTGTAACAATCAGAATCTAGAACACCTAAAGAAATAAGGTTTTTCTTTAGGTCAAGAATGTATCTTACATTCGTAAGTCGTCTGATTATATCATCATGCATCTTTAGTCATACTGTTCCGATCCCTTTTTTCTGACAAGCATTGTTGTTGCCCATAAGCATAACTTCTCCATCGAGCTCCTCAAAACTCGAAAACCAATGTATGTTTGAACACATATGATAAGAACATCCAGAATCAAGGATCCACTTATATAAGTAGGTATTTGATTATGAAACTAAAAAAGCTGATTCTTTATCTTCATCGGCCTTCTATGCAACATTTGCATTTGAATTTTCCTTGGTTGGACAATTTTCTTCTAGTGCCCTTTTTGGTGATAATAGGCACACTCGTTCTTCGCATGACATCTTCTGGATGACTCTCCTCTAGACATCGATCTGGATCACCCCCTATTATTTGATTCGCTAGATTTATTATTGTTCGTCCTACCTCTGGCTACCATTAATATTTCTGATATTGAATCTTTGTGATCATGTTGATCCTTCTTCTAGTACTCATTATTTACCAAAGCGTTTGAAACATCTATAAACTTAACCTCATCTTTTCCATATAACAAAGTTGTGGTTAAATGCTTATAGCTCTTAGGTAATGAATTTAGTAACAACAAAGCTTTATCTTCATCGATAATTTCAACATCTAAATTTTGCATATCAGCTAAAATTTTATTGAAATTATCTAAGTGCTTAATCATAGGGGTACCTTTCTTGTACTGAAAACGAAAAAAGTTTCTTCTTCAGGTAGTCGGTTCTATATACTTTTCATCATGTACTTGTCCTCTAGCTTCTTCTAGAGAACTGTGGTTACACTCTCCTTCATGAAAAAATACTTATGATCTTTTCCTAAGCACAGTCGAATTGTGCCACAAGTTTATCCACTGACATAATTCCAATCTTCATTGGAATAATCTTCTAGCCTGGTCTCCAAGGCTATATTAGATCCTTCTCGGAACAATAAATCTAATATTTCACATTTCCACATGCCAAAGTTATTGGTGCCGTCAAATTTCTCCACATTAAAATTTACATTGGACAACATAGTTCTTCAAGTAGAACAACTTATTTTTCCATAAATTCTAAGGTCAACTTGTTCACCTTCTTTGATCTCTCTTTTATTAGCCATAAGTACAAATGGATAACAGAAATTTTTCACTTACAACTTAAAAAAGTGTTTTCCCAAATTTTATACCTTCTTTGAAAGAACGAAGTTCGGGTTGAATCCGGAATAGTCCAATTAGCTAGAAATAGGTCCGACTCAGTTGAATACGAATGAAAAATGGACCAACTTGGTCCAAATATCACTAATGACTGAGTTGAATTAGTTGCTCGCAGCAGTACTCCGACGGCTTCTGGCGGTTATTTTGACTTATGATTTGAGTGATTATTTCACTGTTTCGTTTGTCTCATCGAGAGCTTCAATTTGATATATAATACTACTATATTTGGCTATGATACCAATTTGTTGTGCACGGAAGCAATAAATAGCGGTATATGAATATATCGAATCGGTAAAAAGAAACAAATAGAATTTTCGTGGTTCGGTAATTTGCCTAGGTCTATGGAAGGCACCAGATATTATTAAACTGAGTAGGAAATATACAAAATGCATATACATATTTTCTCACTAATAATATCTCTAAAGTGTTTTCCCAAATTCGCAGAAAACTCTCACTCACTAAATATTTTCTTTCTTTGACTTTGCTTATGTTCTCTCTGATTTTTTTATGATTTTTGGCTTGTTCTTCAATGCATGAACTCTTCCATATTTATAGATGAAGTAAGACTCACTTTTCCTAAATTATGCAATCATTTAAGTCTTAAATTAGGCCACTAATTAAATTAAATTATGTCACTAATTTTCTTAAATTATGTCACAAATTAAACCTTAAATTAGGTCACTAATTTGTTACTTTTAGAGCACAATATTCAAATATTGTGGCTGCCCAGGCATCTGGATATGAAAAAGAACTAGTTTCAAGTTTGGCCCTCTAGAAAGGCAAGCACTCTTACGCTATTCAAGAGTTCTATTTCATTAATAAACTAGCCATCTTTATTTTTCTTCAACATTTGTGTTAGAACTTTATCTTATTTGTACATGTTCACATCCATTCAGGATTCCTACATTTCCTAAACGTCTTGATTGACTCTTGGACACATGTATTTTTGTTTTCCTAATTTATGGTATTGTATACAGATCTCTAGTCTTGCCAATTCTATACGTAAACTTGCAGACAAGGAAGAGCCTATTGGTCAAGTTTCCAAGAGAACTGAGGTGAGGATGCCAACTCATTTTTACGTTCGGTATAATTGCCAAAGAATATAAGCAGGATTATATATTCAACCTAAAAAATGGTTGTGTTTATAATTTAATTCAAAAATTAGTTTGAGGTCAATTAGCTATATGTTCTGTTTTCACACCGAGCACTGATGGATGATTTATCTGTACAAGGTCATTTAATTGATTGTAATGTTCTATCTTTATTCTATCATTAAACATTACACGTCTCTGATACTCAATGAATTCTTTTTCACTCATCTTGCAGATGGACTTAATCTTAGAGAAACTATCATGTCCTTTGAGCGTCCTGCTAATTGTTTTCGAGTCTTGAACTTATGCTCTTGTTCAGGTAAAATGAACATCACCTATTTGTGCTAGGATATTGATGAACATCACTTAGTGATAACCCTTTGATGTTTGTAAAAATTCTATTTTCTGGAATCTCAAGTATGTTATGTTGCATGGTGATGTGAACAACTCCCACGTACAATGAGTTAAGATATCATTATCAGTATAATATTGTATTTTTTTCTTAACTTAATTATTTAAACATGTATTTCAGAGTAGCTTTTTGTGATCTTTAATGTTGAACACCTCCTCCAATCTCCCTAGTATTAGTATTGAGAATTTGTGATGAAGAAGCTTGGCGATGATTGGTGATGACTTGAGAATGATAAAGGACTTAGAAATAGCACTACTACAAAAACCGACTTTAAATCAATTTTTCACGCATTGAATCTACTTTAAAATATATATTGATTTTTTTTCTACATATTATACTTATTTTCTACTCTACTATTATTACATATATTCGATCACATATAGCATAAAAATACCAAAATCTATTTAACAAAGTTTAAATAATAATACAAATAATTGAAAAATTAAATATAATTAATTACAAAAAATAATGTATATACAATACATACATACATACATATATATATATATATATTTAACTTAAATTACAAATAAAATGATGTTGTCAAAGCGTCATGGATTTTGTGATATTCCCACTTTATTTCAAGGAGAACAACCTTGGTTGGCTTAGAATCACCAGTATAATGACAAGGAAACTGGGCAACACTAATACAAAAAGGGGTATTTAAGTTGATATGTACAGTCATTTTTTGAAAAAAAAACCGACTTTTAATGAATTTAAAGTCGGTTCGGTGTAGAACAGACGCTATCCACGTAAGACGTAGCTTCGGTTGACATGTTGAACCGATGCTACATGTGGACATAGTGTAGCATCGGTTGACACCAGGAATCGACGTTACGTCCATGTGTAGCATATGTTAACGTTTTGAACCGACTCTACACATGGACGTAGCGTAGCCTCGGTTGACACCTGGAACCGACGCTACATCCATATGTAGAGTTCGTTCGACACATCAATCGACGCTACACACGTCGATAAATTATTTTCTCTTCTTTCTTCCCCAGACAGAAACTATTCCAAGTGTTGTATAACTCTTAAAAACCCAAAACCTCTTCCATTTCTCCTCCACTCTTTCTCATTTTTCGGCCACATACGATCACCAATTTCAGCGATGGTTAATGGGTTTTCTTCCTCTCTAACTAATCTTTTAGATCTCCTTTTTTTTAGCAAAATACTCAAAAAAATTATACTCATTTCTCACTTATAAAACACGATTTTTCTCCATTTCCTTCATTTTGTCACTTCATTTACTCTTGTAAGTATTTCTATTAATCCTACGCACTTATTATTCATATTTTTTCTGTTATTATATGTTATTATTTATATGTATAATTTTTTGTATTTTTGTTATTATGTGTATAATTTTTTGTATTTTTGTTATTATGTGTTATTATTTATGTGTATAGATTTTTGTATTATATATATAGGTTTGTATTATAACATAAGGAGAAGAATATAATATTCTTGAATAACATAGAATAACACCATGGTAATTTTTTTGCTATTAATTAATATTTTATTTTTTAATTATTTGTATTATTTAAACTATTTGTTAAACTAATTTTATTTTTTTCTGTTATTATTTAGTGATCGAATACATGTTTTAATTTGAGTATAATAGAAAATGAGTGAATTTTGAAAAAAACATTTAAAGTTGGTTCATCGCGTGAAATGAATTTAAACATAAATTCGGTTCACGCATTGAACCAACTTTAAATTTTAAGTCATTTCATTTAAAGTCGGTTAAAAACCGACTTTAATACCCCTTTTTATAGTAGTGCAAAAACAACTGGTTCATATAATAATTCATTCCCCTATATATGAGCACGTAAACATCCATCAAACAAGTAGTCTAAACTTTAGAGACATATGAATGGAGAAATTAAAGCATTATAAATATTACTATGGTGTTATCCTATGTTATTCAAGATCATCATATTCTTCTCCTGATGTTATAATTTGAACAAAGTGTTCTGTCCATTCTTCTTGTAAATCATCAAAAATATGCATAGCATAGCACCACTTGTTTCAACCAAAGAAATATACGTAATTAAATTCAAAATAAGAATGTAATATCATGAATTCACAAAAAATAACTTATATATGTTAATAGATTATTAAAAGAGATTACCACATCAACAACCAAGTGATATAATAATAACTTTATCCCTTTAAAATCATATTAGCACTTTATTAATCTTTTTTCTATAAATATGAAGCTATCTGGAATCAAGCTGGTATTTTTAATTCTGTAATGAGCTCTAAATATGAAGTCAAGTGTAACTCCGATTTGTCACTTGGATTAGTTGAGTTTTGGTGCCCATAAACGTATGGAACAAATGTGTAATATGTTTATGGGCACCAAAACTCAACCAACCCAAGTAACAAATCAAAGTTACACTTGACTTTATATTTAGAGCTCATTATAGCATTAAAAACACCAGCTTAATTCCAAATAGCTTCATATTTATAGACAAAAGATTAAAGTGCTAATATGATTTCGAAGGGATAAGGTTAATATTATATCACTCGGGTATCGATATGGTAATCTCTTCTAATAATCTTTTAACATATACACGTTATATTTTGTGAATTCATCATATTACACTGGAATGATAATACCATGGTGGTTTTCCTGTATTTGGCTGGCTAGTGACTACCGTGATGTTTTCATAAGGAAAGTAGGCAAGAGAGATGAGATTAAGTCTAGGAAAAAAATAGGTCCATAAAATAATGCATTCCCCTAAATACATGAGCACATAAACATTCATCAAACAAGGGACTTTAGACATAGGAATAGAGAAAGTAAAGCATTATAAAAATTACCATTATGTTGTTATATGCTATTCAAGATCATCAAAATCTCTTCCTAATTATTCTTGTGATGATATAATTTGAACCATGTGTTTTTCCCATTCCTCTCGTAAATCATCAAAAATTTGTAGGTCATAGCCCGTCTTGTTCGAACCAAAGAACTACATGTATTTAAAATCAAAATAAGAATTTAATTTCATGAATTCACAAAAAATAACTCATATATGTTAAAATGTATATTGGTAAAAGATATTACCACATCTTCAATTGGAATTTTGATATTTGTGATGATTTCATTTATAAACTTCATGACATAATAAGCACACATGACTCAATCATTTTGTTGTAGAACCTACAAAAAAAAAGTGTACATGATTTTTCATATTCAAACATCTTTATTATTCAATAGTAAAATTAATAAAATTATTAATATTCACTTGTACATACCATAAATTTATGCCATATAAGCTTATGATATTTTTTAAGGGAAATGCCTCTAAATTTGTTCCACAGCTTCCATGCCCTATCAAAGTTTAAATCGGTTAGTTTTTTATTAAATATTACAAAGAAAAATGGAAGAATTAAATCATTATAACTCTTACATTTCAACAACTGATTTTGTATCTTTATTCAGTTTTATGGAAGTTGAGTCACAGTACCAAGCATGATTATTGAACAGATCAAGAATTACCAACATCCAATGATCTTGGCCTTGTTCAAACCTTAGTGGCCAAAGAATTATCAGTTTTTGTTTTCTGTTAAGCGTTAATGCCTTATCACATAATTGTTTAGCTCTGATGCTAACATCATTCTCTTGATATTGATTGAGATATGAAGAATCATAAAACATTGCTAAATGTGATGAGTGACTATGTTGAAGTCGATAATAACATGCCCTATATAAAATAAATATATATAAGTAATTAGATAATATAAATACAATTATATATGTTCTACATAAATGAAATAAATTTATTAATTGAGGACTCACCTTGTCCACACTTGAATTATACTTAAATCGATCATTTGATATTCAAATAGTTGCAATATGCACTCAATCGATATATATGTTTGGCCGATATCTATACCAAAAATTTCTATAGGAAGTGGGATAGTCCATCCATCATTTATGCTAGATTCCCTCACAACAATAGTCATCAAAGCGCCAAGATTTCTGCTGAAGTTTAAACCATAATCATAACTATACTTTTTCCAAGGCTTTTCTTGAATGACTTAATGCGCGATAATTGGCCACTTGACATATATTTACCACGAGATAATTACGTGGATAGCGTCGGTTGAAACGTAAAATCGATTCTACATGTAACGTCGATTTTTTACCGAATCGATTTTGAATTAATTATAAGTCGATTTTATCTAAAAATTGACTTTATATATCGATTTAAATGCCACATTTTGTAGTAGTGTAGAATTCGATGTGTTATCTTTAGTTTGATGATATTTTATTTACTCCGTTAAGCTGATACAGATTGTCAATTGCTAAGGAAGGAAACTTTAATGCTTAATTTTTCTGATTTTTGACATTTTCTCCCATATTTGAACAGATAGTTTCATTAGCAATTCGGAACGAAAATGGCCTTCTTCTTAAAGGAGGGAAAGAATCCAAGCGATCAAATGCAATTTTGCACAAGGTTGCTGATTAGCCTTCGTGCACTTCAGAATGCTGATTTTTTTATTTGAGTATTAATATCTATTTATATTCTTTCTTAGATCATCACTTCAGCTATCCTGAGTGAAGTAGGTAAAAAACTAATTGGACTTGTGACTCCGAGAGAGGATATCCCTGATCTTCTCAAGCTCTTGTAAAAAATAAAAAATGGTTTGATGAATGTGCTTTGACAAAACCATTATGCTACAGCTTGATGTCGTGATTGACCTTGTAATCCATAGGGGCAACAATAAGCTTGTTTCTAACACTAAAAAATCGACAAAAATTCCTCTCCTCGGTCACTCTGGTAAGACTAGTTGTATCACTAACGTTTCACATATTGATCTGGAGCTTGTAGTGAAGTACATTACTTTCAGATGGAGTTTGTCATGTTTATGTTGATAAGTCAACTAATATGGATAAGCCAAGGTGCATTGTTAATGATGCAAAGACTGAGAATCCCCCAGCCTATAATGCAATGGTTATCCAGTTTATCCTCTTATTTGAAAGTCATGCTCATTAAGCTGCGCAAGTTTTTATGGACTCTAAAGTGTATTATTCAATTTAGGGTTAATTACTTTATTAGTCTCAAACTTTAACTAGTTTCGCACGTAATTGTCTAAACTTATTATTATATAATTTAGTCTTTAAAGTTTTACATTCAAATCGTTAAATTTTTATATTATATGATCTAATCATCTTTAGTTATTAAACTTTTGAAATATATATTCCACTTACAATCGTAAATTTTTTGATATGTAACTAGGCGTGAAATATGTTCGTTATTTTCTCAAAAAATTTCAATAGATTTACATCGAATTAAAGCGTATAAATATTCAAATCTATATACATATCATGTCATTTAGATACAGGTATTTTGCTAAAAATGAAGAATCCATACAACATAGTTTAAATATATGAAAATCTATCTATCAAGTTTTAAAATTTAGGACTAAATTATCGATTAAAAGTTTATATCTTTGAAATTGGTAAAATGTTTAGCAGACTAATTGTTATAGAATTAGCACTTGCGGAAGCGAAGATCGAGTCCAATTTTGGTTGCACAAATTAATAATAAATAGTAACAGTAAAATAATCAACAGTAAGAAATTAAATGGCACACAATGATTTAAGTGGTTCAATTTTTCAATATGAAAAGTCTACTCCAATGACGACGATACACCGAGGAAAATCTACTAATAATCAAAAGGAGATACAAACACTAATTTCCAGAGCTTCACAAATTATACCAAAATCTAAAATCAACCACAAAATATCCTCTCTAAATTACTGGTAATATATAGCAAGATAAATTAACAAAATTGCTATTAAATCAAATAGTACCGTACAAATGAGAGAATCACCACAAATAACAACTGAAATGGACAGTTTGTCCTTGGGTTGATTTCCTCTGCTCTCTTAGTCTGTTATGGAGGCAACCAACCCTCACTTTTCTGCAGTTTTCTGTTCTTGGGTTGCTGTACATGTAGAGGTCACAACCAGAAGCAAAACAGTGTTTGCAGAGGTCACAAGTGCAAAGAAAGTGAGGAGTTCCAATGAGATTAGCAGAACTTCTGTTGTTACTGCTTGTTTTCTTCTTTTTCTTCAACTGTTGTTTTTCCGGTGGCTGTAGCTTCTTAAATCTGTTTTTCCTTTTCCAGCGGCATCTCTCACACAAGCAGCAAAGAAAAACAAATGAATATATATATAAGAGCCAAGGATTTATGTAGAATGTGGGCTTTGGGCTGAAAAACTGTTTTGGGCCACAATTAACACTAATGAAAAAATTTATCCTTCAATTTACATTAATTCACTCTTTGACTTGGAATATTTCATACTGCCAATTTAAGACATTTTATCCAATCATCTTTAATAATCATGTTTCTTTTGTTTTTGCCATAGGAAACACTTCTTGTTCACAAGGATTTGACAAGTATTGATGGCTTTAAGGGGCTTAATGCGGACCACCAACGTGAAGGTACAACTACATAGTTAGGAAAATCGTGATGATTTTTCACCTTCCTGGTTTCATACTTTAACAACTTTTAATCAGCAACACAAAGCAAAGATTTATGTTTTATGAAACTGGTTATGTTTTATAAATTCATAATCAATAGTTACCAGACAAAATCATGCAGATTATAATTATTTAATGTTTTAACAGATTAATTAAGAAACGTGATTTATAATTATTAGACAGTCCAGCCTTAGAACAGTACATTGGTGACAATAGATGGTTAATAGTAGACTAAGGATTCTTCTGTCAACAGTCAACTCTTTTGCTATCAGCATTAAGAGAAATGTTAGATCCATAGTAGCATGTTGTTTGCTAGTTTGATGGGTGTGGGTTCAGATTGTTGTTATTCCTCTTCTTTGACTAGGGAGTTTTTGACTCATTTTTTGGTTTCTGTAAACAGATCTTATTCCCTATTTTATTCTATGTTATTGCTTGAATTGGTTAAGTAGAAGATAATCAGACAATCATAAACAATCAAAACAAAATTATAAATTTAGGTAGTTAACGTTGGATTTTAATTATGTATGAGTTATTCAAAAATACCATATATTATTTTAATTTAACGTAGTGTGTTCTCCGGTATTGAAAATATTACGAATAAATAAGTTATATTTTTTTACTAATTATATGTTTTTATAAACATTACGTTTTAATTTATTTTCATAAATAATTTCTATTTATTTTATTTTTTATTTAATATATAGGGTTTACATTATATTAAATAGTTATCAAAATCAAAGAAACTAAGGTTTATTAATATAATACAAAATGAGGGTAAGTTATAAATGAATGATTCATTAAATTTCATAATTTCAACATTTTAAGATTTCTCATATATATGTATATTGACTATAAATACTTGTACTATTTATTGATCATCTCTATGTAATATATTTTTGATTAGATTATATTAAGCTTATAATTGATTTTTGAATCTAATATGTAGTGTCTTAAGCCAAAGAACTTAGTGACTCGTTATGTTTATAAGAATAATTATTGTCAATTCATTTGTTTTCATGATTAAATTGGTAATAATTTAAATTATTTTTTTTATTTTCTTTTCTGATTTTAACTTTGATTTTAATTTGTTCTTTATCAAAATAGGTGATTAGCTAATAATAATTTAAAATGTGTGTAAATTATAGCTTAATCATAAAGGAACTTACATCAATGGTGAAATTGATGAGATGCAGAATGAGTTGGTAGAGTTCACAAATCGATTCTTACAACAATAACTAGCTAGTTAGACCACTTATGCGCTCTTATCTACTTTTTTGTTAAATTGATTTAGATTATGGATAATTTGATTAGTATTGATATTGGTAATTTTTTTTTGCATGTATTTCATGTTTATAACACTTTAATTAACTAGCTAGTAAGGTTTTATTATGTTTTAGTGCATAAATTCTCAAATTTAGTCGAACTCTTAATTTTAATATAATATAACTTTTAATATTGTAATTTATATTGAAAAATGAGATTAATTGAGATGTATATGATCATGATTTAAGTGTAATCAGGAAAATAGACATAACATTTGGTCTCGATCTTTTATAAGATCATGATCAAATAGTATGTCTATGGTCACGGTCTTATAAAAAATCAAGACCAAATTGTATGTTTATGGTTTCAAACTTTTATAAGACCGTGACCAAATGGTAGTCTATGGTGTTGGTTAAAAACTGAAACCATATATAAGAATCTATGGTCTCTCCTACTTAGGTCTCGATTTTTATAACCGTGGTCATAGATCTACAGTCACGGTAAAAAATTGAGGTTATATATCAATATTATAGTAGTGATTGTCTTAAATCCTTGATTAAGCCTTTGCAATTTTTGGTACAATTCTCTATAGTAGTAGCTTAGAATGAACCTTTTTCTCATAATAGCCTTCATATCTTTGCAATTGTCAATTGACATTTCATGGTTCCTTTTCCTACGAATCACTAGTTGATCGCATAATCAATAAATTCAATAACAAGTTTCATTTTTTTCTCTTCAACATATTTATGGCATCTTCATTTTGATGCTTCCTGAGTTCCTATCATCCCTATCATGTGGCCCAGGTGGTGGTCTTTACATACCTTCCTTATCTCTATAGCTCTATCCTATAGGTATCCTCCCTTATTCTTCCTCAAATTCTTCATTATATTCTCAATTATTATCTTTAGGCTCTTTCTCTACATGAACTTATTTATCTGGTGTCCTAACATTTGGAACTCTTTGTTGCAAATTGGCTATTGTAACTTCTTATCTGTTTATCTTGTCATTCGTGTTTACCATTACTACATTCATTCTTTCAATCAATTGTTGCAAAGCCCTCATCATAAATGTTGTATCCTATTTTTCTTCTGGACAATTTGATTTGTTACTGTTAGACATTGTAAACAACTAACACAACAAGATAATAATACAAAATTATTTCCTGTCATCTACCTCTCATGTTTATCACTCAGGTTGATTGCTCAAGCATCTTAGTAAACCAAATCATTCAAGTATTTTAAACAATGTAGAATTCATTATCAATAATGGTAGTTTACTATATCCAATTAAGTCAAAGCATAATGGAACAAATTCAAGGTGTTTAGAATTTTTAATACTAGAATAGACATGAATAAGAACAAAAAGGGACAACAAAATTACAAGTGTATTAATTACTCAAGAAAAATTTAAGGACACAAATAATGAATAATAATAATAAAGTAGAATTTTTGAAATAAAATTTTTGAAAGTATTTGATTATAGCATTTATTTTGTGTAGACCTATACTTTCTTTTTTAATTAAACATCAACTCACAAAATAAGAAAATTAACATAAAAATTACAATAAGAATATGAAATTTTAAGATACAAAAATAACATAGAAAATTTCAAAAAATAGCATAGAAATTACGATATGAATTTTGAAAATTACAATACAAAGCTAACACAGAAAATTTCAAAAACTAACACAAAAACTATGATACAAATCTAATAATTTATGATAAAAAAAATAACATAGAAAATTTCAAAAATAGCATTGAAAATTGCAAGAAATTAATTGAAATACAAGAATAATTTATGGAATTTTACATTACAAAAATTACATAGAAATTTTTTCAGGATATTAAATGCAACAAGAAACAAATTTGAAAATTATTTGATTTGCAACTAACACCTAAATTCTTTCAAAATGCTGAACAAGAAAAAATATTCTAGAAAAGTCGATTCCAATTTTTTTTAGTAGGAATTTAATTCAAGAACAAAAAGAAAAACAAAAAACAAAAAAAAATTAAAGGATATTAATCTAAAATTAGAACCTAATGCTTTGATACCAAATGATACAAGCCAAATAACACGATCCTTATAAACCACAAATATTATATGGCTTGAGAACTACAAGAAACATGGTCAAAAATCTAACAATTAAGTGATAATATATAGATCTTGGAAAACTAAATATCATATTAAAGCACTCACCTTATCTCAATGAATATTACTCACCAAAGCTACAAAGGTGATAGGACACCACAAGTTTTGTAACTCCCTTGATAAGTTGGTTTGAAGTGGAATAAGGAGCATTAAAACTCTCAACTTTGATATTAAATCAAGTGCATTAAATGTGAGTTGTGTTACCTTAGTTGACGACAGTACATATATATATATGGGATATAATGAAACCCTAAAAGAAAAGTAGATGTCCAATGTTGGATCGTCATCGTGTGAAAAAAAATACAATAAAAACTACTTGGGCTTTGGAAGCCATTAATACATACCACAATATGGTCTAGAAAATTGGCTAGTTGATTGAAATCATAAAGGGTCGGTTATAGCCCTTTCTCCTTTATTGTTGCATGCATTCTACTTCTGGAATTCCATCTGATTTAGTGAGTGTCATATCGCGGCTCACATTGAACCATTTCGCGATGCATCTTTAAAATTTATAATTATTTGTATTTCATTGACTGACTTCCTGTATGCTTTATGCTCCATTTGGACCACCCTTTGATCATGATTTAATTCTTGAATAAGTCCCTTCAATTTTTTCCTGTGTTTTTTTTATTTTGTGATAGGTTCATTCAAAATAACGGTCCATCATTCTCATCAGTTTATAATTAAAATTGTAAAACATAAAAATTAAAAAGTTAAAAATAAAATAATAATTTGATTATGAAACAAATTTTCATTTATTTGATAAAAATTATATATTTAAAATATAATTACAAAACTATGGAATTTGAAATTGAATGATTTATAATTCATTTTATAAAACTATTGACTCGATTATTTAGCATTGCACTTGGTGCAAGTATACCTAAAATCATACTATGGAAAAACTCATGTTAAGATTTTTACGATTGCACTGTACCAACACATAAGGTCATTTACAAGACTTAGTTCAAAATCTCATTACGATGAAATGTTATTTCTTTATCTTCTTTCAAAATCTCATCACTTATTGGTGGTAGTAAAGTTTGATCATGTTCTATTATCCAATCAAATCATCTTTACTGCTTTTAATAAGGATGATAAAGAGAATGAAACTTGCGACAACTCATACATAACGTTCTGTGATAATGTATTAAAGAATTTGCGTAAGTGTTCTAATTACAAATTGAAAAACCAAGTTTTCTCTAAATAACTAGACAAATTATCATAATTTAGAATTTTTTGTCTTCCACATGCATTAGATTTTTCTTTACTGTGAGTTTTTCTTAATGATATGCTTCAAACACTGCCAACCCTTATTTCATATAGTTTTTAAATTATTAAGTGAATGCTATAACATTTTATGGTTGTCATTTCAATAGGACCCTCATTCTATAGAGTTTTTTGAATTGTCATCATATGGTGCAAATAACTTTTGCTACTAAAACATTGTGTTTTTTTAAAATTTAGGATATATCATTTTTCTAAGTTTGAGGATGATTATGCCTAAATTGGTTTTATGTCTGTTTTTCTTCTTCTGGCTTAAACGTTGGTTGTATGTTTATTTGTTTGTTGTTGTACAGCATTAGTATGTATTGATACTTGAATATATGACATATCCCTTAAAGTTAGGAAACAAAGTCATCATACTAAACAACATTAATATTGGTTTTATGCTTGATAATATGTTTTTACTACGAATTATATTATAAATTATATATTTTTTATATTATTTATCCAAATTATATTGCTCAAAAAATAAAAATTAAAAAATATGAACTAGTATTACGATTCACTTAGTGTTCTAATGAATAATATTTTCTTACCTTGTTTAAATCACATAATAATCATTTAAGGATTTTCTTTTTTCTTTCTTCTTTAATTTCAGAAAATGCATGTGACAAAAAATAGTCTTTGTAGAAGTCTTGACGATTTGTTCTGGATAAGTATTTGGTTAAGTGTCATTGTAGCTTGCATATCCTATAAGTAACATCTTTTCTTTTTAAGACATTCCTACCAGAGATAAAAATCTTAATAACACTTTTTTATATATTCGTTAATATGTTATTTTACTTTTTTATTTAACATGTGTACGTTTTTATACTTATATAAAGATGTATTTTTTTTTAAAACAAAGTTTCAATTTCAAAGAAACTAAGAAGTGTATTGAGTGTATTGGGCGATTGTTAAAATCACTTCTCTTCTTATAATAATCTCATCCATTAATTATACTTTAAAATATATATATATATATATATACACACACATATTTGGTAATCTCCCAACAACATATAGATAAATAGTTGGCTTGAGCGCGCAGTTCAGTTAGTAAAATAATTAGACAGAATATTAAGTAATATTGTTGCCTTTGGAACAGGAGGTACTTAGTCCAAATCTTAGACTCTCCATCTCTGTTCAAAATGGGTTGCAGCCCACTAACTAACGATAAGTTGGTATCTCAAAAATAAATAAAATAAAATAAAAAATAAAAAATATAGATATATTATATAATTTCGGTTGGATTGGTAAGAATGACATATAGATATAGTTTACAATTATCTCAAATTGATAACATAAAAGTCAAAAATAAAATAAAATAAAATAAAAATTATAATTTTTGCCATGCTTAATTGCTTAATTACGATATAAACAAGAGTATAAGAAAGCAGATGGAATACTAATCCTCTACCCTACCCTTAATTCATTTGTCCTAAAAAAATTAAACAGAACATAATAATCACCAATTAGCAAACAATATATTGGATATACCAAATCGTTAAAATTGATGTGTGTTTTTATATAATTATTTATTATTTATTTATTTTTTTGCTAGGAAAATATTTATGTGATGATAACAAGGTAATAACAGGCAGTATATATAATAATGGAGGTGTAGTGGTTTGTTCCCAAGGGTAACTAGACAGTGATTTGCAAAACACAAAGCAGAGAATTCAAGTTGGCAAATATAGGCTTGTCATGTTCATTTGGTTGAATAAGCCTACTCAGCAACATGTCACCAAGGAATATGGAAGCAACATATCCTTTGCTGCTTATGTTCATTTGCTTCATGTTTCTTGTTACCTTTTCAGTTCAAGTTTCCTCCTTGGATCCAATTTCCCCAGATGACCCATGAGGTTTCTTTAACTCAATATTCTTTTATTGCTTATCTATTCATTTGGTTTATAATTTATCTAGGATATTAAAATTTAGCATTTTAACTTCCAATTCAAACAATTTACTACTTAATAATGTTTCTATATTTAAAAAATTTACCCAAAAGTTTCGATTTCCATCAAATTGATTTAACAACGACACACCATTATATTTAATTATCACTCAATTGAAAGATTGATAACTAAATACTAATTGTTTTCAATACTAAATTATGTATTGAGTGATAGGCTTGGGATTAAAAAGAAAGAAAACCAAATTACATTTTACTTAAATACAAAGTTATTCAACCAATTTAACAAAAATTGAAAGTTTAGATTAGATAACCAAATTTAGAATCCTTAGGGTCTAATATGAATTACTTGGATGACTAAGAATTAAATTTTAATATCTTTATGGTTTAAATGGTAAATAAATCCTTATCATTTTTCTTCTAGAAAACAACACATATAACATTTTTTAAACCTTGTAAATAAAAAAAATAACACACCTTATATTCAACTTATATGTTTTTACTATAAAGATAAATTATAACCTAAACATTTTATATTAAACACGACGAATTGGATCCTATTTAGTATTAAACTTAACTAGTTAGACCAAATTCACTGTTAAAAATTTGACATGTTAGACCCTATTTAATGTTGAAATTTTAATAAATTATACCTTATTTAATTTTTTTTATTGTTATAAATTTTAGAAATATAATTTGAATTACTTGTTTCCAAAAATAAGATAGAAATTTGCATAGGATGATTTGTTAATAAATACATACCCTTGTCCACATAATCAATGATATAATAAAAGAAGAAATGTAAACATATGATTGGGTATATTTATATATATATATGCAGGTAATGATCATTGTGTATTGAATTTCACCCTGTATCCATATCAACCAAGTGGGAATTGCCTCAACTCACATCAGAAAATAATACAATGGAATAGTCTCACAACAACTCTATGTTGTAAAAATGCCCTCACTGCTTTTTCTCAAGCCTTAGCACTCAATGCAATACAAACACAGAGCAACATCTTCCTCACAGAAGATCTTTGGGTCAAATGTAGTGGTCCTTTTCTGAGACAACAATCTGTATCTTGGTCTTCTTGTAAATTTGACCAACTTTATAGTGGCAGTGATAAAAAATGTTCCAAATTAACTTTACCAACCATTAAGCAACAAGAGTCTTATCAAAATGTCCTTCAAGCCTGCTCTGGCTTTGGCAATCAGTTTAATGAAGTTTGTAATAGTTGTGCTAAAACAGTTTTAGGTTTGAGGAATCAATTGTTAGGAAAACTTGGAGTTAAGAAGAATGAGAATGAGAAAGCTGTATGTGGTGTGGCAAGTGTTATTGCGATTGCTTCTGAGATGTTGGACAATCACTCTCTAACTGAAGAATTTTTTGGATGTTTGAATGCTTTAGACAAATTCATTGGTAAGAAGTATATTTATTATTTACTCACTATACACATTATTTTTACTTTTGTTTTTTTACTTTAGGAAAAATATATATATTCATATTCATTCAAATCAAGATGATTACAGTAATAACTAAATCAAAAAATTAAAAATATATCAAATTATCATAAAAATCCTTAAAATCCATTTGTAGTACAAGGAAATTTTTTTTCAAGCATTCATCTTTAGCTCTTTAAGTCTCCAATTTTCATGTATGATTCTTCAAGTTGATAATATGTTAGATCTTCAACAAAACACGATTGACTTGAGTTCTTTAAGCTTTCAATTGCAATAATACTTAAATTAAAGATCTATAAAGAAAACAAGATAGAGCATAACAAAGCATGCCGAAAGATCACCCTTGTAAATTTAGGTCAAGATACAACACATTAGATCAAAATCTTGGTCTAATTTGTTATAGACATGAATGTTTACTTTCAATTTCCTATATTAAAATTTTCCCATAAAGTACCTTGATACAAATTGTTGAGATTCATTTTAGTTTTTTTTTTGGAGGGTGTTGTGTGAATGTCTGTCACTAGATAGACTTATTTCCTAGTGAAAGAAGGATATGGAAATGGGGGCTCATTCTTTTTAGTCTTCTTTTCTTTTTTAATTCAAGTTTTTTAATATAGGATTGTGTTGATACTAATTTTTGTGAACACTAGATATGACTATTCTCCGTAAAATCTACAAGATGAACAAACTGTTAAATCTTGAACCATTTTGTGAGAGGGTGGTCTTAATCCCTACTATCCTTAAGTCAGTAACTATAAGATGTAGGATATAAGATATCTTAATCTCGTTCTAGTAATTATATGAAAAGACAGTGATTAATTATGATTCTCTGTTATGAGTAATATAATATTATGATATTGATTCTAAGATCCGATATTATGTTATGCATATGTGACTATATATAGAAAAAAAAAAAACCTAATAGCTTATTTCTCTTTAATTAGGATTAAATTGTTGTAATATTGTATACAATTATCAGTTGAGAAAGCTATTTGTTGTTGACAGTTATCTACTGTAGAGACCCATTGTTTGTAGACATCTATGCTTTATTATATCATGGATTATCTCTTGAAATAGATAAGGATAATTAATGAGTCCTTATTCCTTAAAATAACTATTTTCACACTTGTATAGAAATTAGGAAAACTTTTTGATTGTCGTGTGGGATGTACAAGTTACCCCAACATCAGCTCCCCAGACTTTCTAGCCTTTGGGGCAGAAGGTTTGATTGTAATTTCTATTCATACTTAAATATTTCTTCCAATTTTATTGATAATTTTAAGATTACACTTGAGTTATTTTTACCCACATAAGGTATAATTTTTGACTCAAGTGAGTATTGCATAGATTGTGCATTTGGATTAACACAACTACTAATAGTATAGATGAAAAATCACTAGATAGATAATCTTGTTAATTTGCATTCCTTCTTGCAACAAACATTAGACCAAATGCAAGCATAAAGGTAGTAGTAGATTTATGCAAGGGACTGGAATTTTGAGCTCAAAATCAACTAGCTACCTTTTTACTATAAAACTATTATGCTTTCTATTTGGATTCCTAATATTTACTTACAACACAAATGTTTTATGTTTGTCCACAGATCCAGGTTACATAAGACTCAAAAGTAAGTAAAAATTTATTATAACCTTCATTTACAACATAATTTATTATAATTGACTTATATGATATTTTGCTTGAACATCTTCACTGACTTACATGATCATGTAATTCAATCAGGGACACTGGTGTCAAGTATGTTTGCAGTCGCAATATGCATAGCGACATTACGGATCCTTATTGTGTTAATTAACTATGTGAGCAAGAAGAGGCCTCTTAGAACTGTTAGGTCAAAACAGATTACTAATACATGGTCTTGTCTCTATAGATTCTCCAAAGTTGAGATTGAGAGTGCTATCAATTATGAAAATGAAAAAAAGTATTTAGGAAGTGGAAGTGCTGGTGAGGTTTATAAAGGCATTTTACCCAGTGGACAAGTTGTAGCCATCAAGCACATTAAGAAGGGTAAAAAATCTGATAGTTTTACTAGAGAAGTTGAAGGTCTTTCTAGGATTAGACATCCCAATTTGGTTTGCCTCTTTGGTTGCTGTGATGAAGATGGAGATAAATTTCTTGTTTACGAATATTGTTCTGCTGGGAATTTATCTCAAAATCTCCTGAGTAAGTAACTATCTTAAGAATTTTTTTTTAAAAAAGGTAAATTATTATTATTTTTTCCCCTTTCAGCAACGTATTGTTTATTGTATTATATATGCCCTTTTTCAATTTAATTAAATCATAAGCGTCATTAGTTCGTGTAATGGAGTTTGATTAAATTACACATTTGCTGTCAATTTTGTTAATGATGGAATTGACCAAAAGGGCATGCATGTAACATGGAATAATATGTTAGAACATGAATGGTCATTTTAGTGATTAATAATATTTTTATTTTTAAAATTTTTTTATTAATAAAATATAAATTTTTAAAAAGGTTGATAACATATTGCAACGGACCTAGTAAGTTGAGGAAAAAGATATACTTTAATTTTTATTTTCTTTAGAAAATTGTAATTAAGTGCTTTATTCTCTTGAGTGCAAATAAGTAATTTGGTTATTGACTTATGAAGAATGCAAGTTTTAAATAAAAATATAAAAGTTTTTTTTTCATTAAAAGAACTACAGAAGTTTTAATTTTAATTTTTTTTTTGGTATTAATCTGCAGGAAACGACACTGTTTTGACGTGGGAAAGAAGAGTTAAGATTCTAAGAGATTGTGTACTTGCATTGAGACATCTTCATCATTCTAGTGATGGTTGCATTGTACATAGAGATATAAAGGTAACAAATAATATTAATATATACTATCGGCTTCCACTCTACATATATATATTTCTTGTTTATGAAATTTCAGTTCCTACTTAATTAGTCTTTCCTCCTATGCTCCTACTTTCAAATTTAAGGCTCTAAAACGACACTAATTAACTTCTATTCTTTCCCTTTCATCAAGAGTTTCATATAGTTTTGTAAGTTATGAACTCAAAAATCTTCAAAAAAAAAAAAAATAACAAAATTAATATTTTTAAAATTTATAACTATAAAAATAGCAATCTTAATTATATATACCTTATACATTTTTACTATTTAAAAAACATTTGGCACATCATTTTATATTGAACGTCATAAAATTAAAAGTCATTCAAATTGAAATACGGTCATTTAGATCTGTTAAATGTTGAACGTCATCCAATTCGACAACATTCAATATTATTCGGATGCTATTTTTATTATTATAAGTTTTAAATGTATTATTTTTTTATAATTTTTCAAAATCTTACCATATAAAGAAAAGTAACATATAGCCATGCATTAAGTTATTTGTGTTATTTGATCTCTTAGATATATATGTTATCATTTAATCCATTATCTTTTAAAAAATGAGTCAATTAATAATAAAATATATTATTTTAATGTTTTTAAAAGAGTCTACGATCCGATATACTTCCAGGATAAGGAGATGCAAACTTCTTAAAAACTCAACCCTAATTTGCACAGAGAGGAAATCAAACACTTATGTAGTATACACAATAGAAGCACAAATAATATAATATAGATAAATAGATAACTTTAAATAACACATATTATATAAATGTAACAAAAAGTAGGTAAGAATATAGAGGTTTTCTAATTAGAGTTTAAATTTTTAGTATATTGTAACATGCATACCTTAAACTCATATTGTACTAACACAATAATAGTTCATACATAACAAGCGACATAATGAGATAAACCACATAGAGCCAATATCTATGTGGTAACATCCTCGAGTCACTTAAGGAAACCACTCAGTAATAAATAATTTACTAACAAAAAAAGTTACAACTCTGATAAACAATAAAACCATTATTACCTCTATTAGTTGGGAACTCCATCCTAATAGCCTACTACTACTATTCACTTGTTGCTTTTGGAAAAGTTTGGTTCAAAACTCAAACCCAGCTATTCACCATAGCCAACACCACCTAATGTGGTGTGATTGGTAACCAATGATCGGTAACTAAAGTGTATAAACTTGCACTCTTAAGGGACACATAGTCCATCACTACAATCAAATCGGGCATGAGAGACATAGTCAAATCACGTATGCACATAGTCTATGATATGATTATTAAACTCATTAAGTAATCCACACTCAAATATAGTCTCTCCAACATAATTTTGACAATAGATATAAATCTCAGAGTGAATTTTGGAAGAGTTTCAGTTCTTAAATGAGGGGTAAGAAATAAGAGAAATGATGGGATATTTATAGCACTCGGATTTTCCACCTTGCTACCAACTGTGGTGAGGTTCCTAGTAAGCATTATGGTGAGGTGGGTAAAATGTGATTTTTTTTCAAAAATGTCTGGTATAATCCAAAAATAACAACACCTAAAACAAGACAAAAACCACAAGTAACAACGTCAGCTCACTCGCATGTTTGCTCTTTGAAAAACAATACTCTCAACCTGGTATGCATACTTCAAAAACCAACCGAGTGGTGTGTGTAAACATGCTTGCTTACAAAGTGTACCTAACCATGTGTGTGTGAATAATTGATTCACGGTAACCAACTTTACACAAAGGAAGAAAAATATAATAAATAAAATAAAACAGACACCGTGTTTTGTACATGGGAAGCCAACACATAGCACAAGAACAAGGGACTAACATTCTTCTATTTTGGTTTTCCATGTCAAAATACTACACAAATAGGTATGTATACTAATCAAACATGAGATGATTATAAAGATGTCCTAGAGTTGTTTATTCTCATGAGCAACATAATGACACACACCAAAACAGAAAAGACATACCTACACCAAATGCATTCATCTTGAGTGCAACATCCAACTTCATGAGTTAACCCATCCAGTCCTATGTCACTTAGAAACACGATGAACTCAACACAATTTGCATATAGCACATCTGAAGCTCAAAGACTTCACTCTATACTTGTAACATGCACACACAAAACAAACACATACCACATGAATTTATCATGCATAAATGACGTGTAGTCAACCCACATATTATCGTGTTACCCCTACATATGCACACACTGTTAGTACAAACACAAGTAAATATGCACAACTCCCCCTGAATACATGCAAGTCATAAAATAATATGTAGTGCAATCCTACAATCAAAACCCATGTAGCATATAGCAGGGCAACAACCATATAGTTGTGCACAGAAACCTCTCCTTCCTTTTGTCACTAAAAGTTAAAGGAACATCTTTATATGAGTGAGGAAAGGCATATAAATATGCCATTAATTATCCTAACACTAATGCGAAACAACATGTAAGATTAAAGCAAACAAAATAAGAAGTACAATATACTTCATGAGAAAATGACATAGAGAAGCATAAAGCCACGGGCAGCAAAACAGATAGGTAGCCATGTAAAACCAGACATTGCATACAATGGATGCAACATGTCATACTAAATTTCCTATTTATTCATGGTTCATATAAAGTGATGACAAAGAGAAGAAAGCATTCTATGATCAAGAAAACAAAGTAAAAACTCATAAATGAGACATATAAGAGAAAGTAAAACAAACACATTACTTCTCTTGACAACATTTAAAAAATATACACCTATCCCTCTAAAAGTATGCATGTGATATAATAAACTAGGTATGCATTTTACTCATAAACACCCCCAACAAGGAAGCATCTACATACAATAGATAACAAGAAATACAAAGCAAGGAAAGAAAACAAAGAATATTCAATGAATTAGAGGGTCTGTAGAAGATAAACAATACATTCAACACAAATATGCATGTATCCATCAATCCATGATGCATTTATGTAAGGGTATGACTAAATTTTTGATAACATGCATTGTGTATGAAATGCAAATTTGTTTTACTCTATATGCCATCATGATATACTTATTCTATCATGGAATACATATGTCAAAACAACCATACTTCAATTTAGGTCAAAAGCATACCAAACATATATAAACATGATCTCTCTAAAATTCATTTTACATGCAATAACAATAGAGATAAAGGTTGTTAGTCTCACGAAACATAGACAAAATACTAATAGGTGAGATGACAAGAATGGGCTCAAAATAGGTCAAGGCTAAAAAGGAAGGGGATAGTGTCTCAAAAGAGATAAACAATAATACTTACATCATTACTAGTCAAAAGAAAGAAAGAAACTGACTAACTAGTGAAGATTACAAGCAGTGCTCCTAAGAGAAAGAAGAAACAAGGAAAGCTACCAAAACCACTAAGCATGTGTGAAAGAAAAAAGTTTCAATAGAAAAACATAAGACATGCTTAAATAGGGATAATAACTCAAACAATAGGAGTGCCAACAAAACATATTGGTTTAGTTAAAACATTGTAAGTATGTCAAAAGTCCTAAAGATAGGTAAAAACTCTATATGACATGTAGAAGCACAAAGCAAACTAGGGAAATCCTAGAAAAGAGTGATACACAAAGATACAAGTAAGAAAGATACCACAGTTAATTTCAAAGAAGTAATTGCACAATAGAAGTATAAAGAGGTGAAAGGTAGATAATAGATGGACAGAAGTCACGAAGAGTTATATATAGAATTAACACACAACATGCTAGGTGTAAGAACTAAATACCTAGTATAACAAATGAAAATCATTCTAAATGACATGGCATAAGAAAGATATGATAGTAGAAAGATAATCCTACTTCAATGACACTACATGATGACAACATGAAACGTGATACATATGCTAATATCCATATAAGAAGAAGTAAATAGTAAGCAATGAAGGAAGCTAGTAAAAGGTCAAATAGTTAGGTATAACGTCAAGTAAAATAGTTAAAGAACTATGTAAGACAAAGAAGCAAGGAAAAGGATAGAGGTATGCTTGAATAGGAAAATAGGACACATGTAGACAATGAACAAACATAAAAACTACAAATAAAGAGAGAAATGATCAACCTCGATAGATCACCCAAAAATAGTGATCAGATTACATCTCTCTATTTAAAGATTTTGTAAGGGGCAATAGAACTTGGAGATAGTCTCTGATTCATATGAGCATAAGGTGTATATAGAACTCATGATCTATTTTGTTTATAGTTTTTAGAAAATTATGACAAGTCATCCATATAATAAGACGAGGTAGACTTTTTGAAGAAAATTTATTTCTTTTTGCACTGTGCCTGAAGTGCATAATGTAACCTACTTGGACATGCTCAGATAAGCCATAGTAGCTACATCTAAACAAAAACGGTGGGGAATGATGTGAAGTACTTCAAGATGAACCCCTCACATATCTAGGACATTTCCAACTAAGGTATCCAGTAGTGCCACAAAGATAATAGGTATGATGAGTAATGTTAGACAATCTGAGTCCTTGACTTTGAGGAGTTGTATACAAAGGAAAGAAAGAAAAGGTGCTTATGTTAACTTTCATACGAGGATGAGGAGTTAATTTTTTGCAGTGATGTCTTACATGTCCTAGTTTACTATAGTGGTGACACGTAGGGATAGTAGTAGGTAGAGGTAGTAGACAACTACTAAATTGATAGGAATTATTAGCCTTAGGTGAATTGTTCACCTTGCTAGAAGAACCAGGCTAGAATGTGACAACCGACTTACCTTTATGGGTGACGACAATCGACTTCTACTTAGAATCTTTATCAACAGACTTGACAAACATAAGAGTAGTATAATTAGAAGTATAAACCCTTTTATTATACTCGATACCACATTTATCCCCAAACAACTTTGTGTTACTGATAATTTCATTTAATGTTTTGGAAACCAAGATAATAAAGGAAGACTGAATCAATTTCTTTTTCACTCATGTAGAATTTATTTTTTAAAGTTATAATCAAATCTTCCTTTTTCTTAAGAAAATATTCTAGGTAAGTTGTTGCATCATTGATAATCCCAAGTCTCTCATTCATATCTTCCACATTATATTTTTTCCCAATGAGAGCATAAGTGAATTACTCCTTTGGATCATTCTAAGGATCATGATTGATATACAAAGAAGTAGCTTTATAAGAGGTGGAACACTTCGATTTCTCCTCAAGTATCTTCATCTTCTTGAAATTTGTGTCAAACGTTTTTTGTAAATCTAAATGTCTCTTTTGAATGAACTCATACCTATTAGTGAGATCATATTGTTGATTATTAGTTAAGGACTTCCTTTCCTCAAAAATTTTCTTTAGGACACTTATCTCGTGCTCTTTTTCATCCGACCTTTGAAAAATCTGTTTTCTTATTTAATGTTCTAGCAAATAGTGCATTATAGGAGTTAAGAAATTCATCTTGCTCATCATTATCATCAACATCAGATTTAACCTCTTGAACATCTGAGGTAGTAGTTGGAGGATCAATGGCACTACCTAAAGGAACTAAGGCTAGCAAATTAGTGCCATCCTCATCATTACTATTGCTACTATCTGAACAATAACTTAACTTTCACTGTGTGCTTATTTATTTGCTTTTGTTTCTAAAAGTAATGTGCCACAAGTTGACTAGCTTCCCACATTTGAAGCATTTGATCTTGATTAAGTGCCCTTTGCTACATTTCTCATGCATATTCATTATTTGAGTCATTCATAAATTTTTACAGATTTTAAGAGTTTAGAGCTCGAATAACCTTTTCTCATGCATATTCATTATTTGAGTCATTCATAGCTATGGCAAAAGCTTCTTTGTAAGACCATTATCCTTTGATGTCTTGAGATCCAAGCTCTTTCCCTTCTTGGAAGTAGATTTCTATCATCTTGATTACAACTTATGTAGTTCGAATACTTACATGTCACTAACTAATTCATTAATAGTAAGTTCACTAGGCTTATACATGGATTCAAGGATGGTAACTTTAGCATAAAAATGATAAGGTAGGCTAGCAATGATTTTCTCAATCTACATTTCCTCGCTAATAAGTCTACCCAAGTTGTAGGAACAGTTGATAATGTTTGAAAACTTGAATAGAATTTGTCAGAAGTTTCATCCTCTTGCATGATATAGAGTTTAAAATCTCTATTCAACTTCAAAATTATGGATTTTTTACTACTGATGAATGGTTTCCAAAATGTGCCATTCTTGTTTTGAATATGTACAACTCTGAATTATTTGAAATTCATCTGGTGAAATAGCCTTGATGATTTCATAAAGTCCTTTGCTATTCTATATATATTCCTTACTTTCATCTTTAGTACACTTACTCATGGGTTTAGGAATCACAGTGTTATCAGGTAGTGTTTTGGTTAGATATGTGCAGCAATTCTTGACAAGAAACTACACTTGGTCTCCTTGGGACCACAAAAAGGCCTCATTTGTGATTTTCAATAGGCATAGTTTAGTCCATTGAAAAGTGGAGGTTTACTATATTACCTCTTTCTCACAATTCCATCAGAGAGAAATATGTGTGAACATGTGAGTTAATAGAACCAACACTAGAGTAGTTAAGCCCAAATAGGTGCACATAGTCTGATACCAATTGAAATAGTCCATAACCAAGTACACTACAAGGGTAAAGAGATGCAGACTCCTTAAGAATCATCTCTAACTCACACAGATAGGAAATCAAACACTTACATAGTGTACACAGCAGAAGCACAAACAATATAATATCAGATAAATAGATAACTTTGAACAATGGATATTATACAAATTCAACATAAAGCAGTCAAGAATAAAAAGGCTTTTTAATCCAAGTTTAAGATTTTAGTATGTTATAATATACACATCTTAAAACATATTGTACTAACAGAACTATAGATCATACATAACAAGCGAATGAGGTAAACCTACATAGAGATTACATCTATGTGTTAACATCCTCGAGTTTCCAAAGGAAATCACTTAGTATAAAATAATTACAACTCTAATATATAATAAAACCACTATTACCTCTATCTGTTAGGACTTCCATCTTAACTGCCTACTGCTACTTTTCGTATGCTGCTTCCACAATCGTTTGGTTTAACACTTGAACCCACCTATCCTCGACATCCAATACCATGTAATATGGTGTGATTAGTAACCAATTATCAGTAACTGCAAGTGTATCAACTCATACTCTCAAGGGACACATAGTCCACCACTATAATTAAATCGGGTACAGGAGACACATAGTCAAATCACATACGCACATAGCCTAAGATTTGATTACTAAATTCATTAAGCAACCCACACTTAAATATAGTCTCTCCAAAATAATTATGACAATATATATAAATATCAGAGTGAAGTTTGGCAAAGTTTTTGTTCTTAAATGATGGGTAAGAAATAAGACAAATGAGGGGGTATTTATATCACTCAAATTTGCCACCTTACTAGCCACTTCACCACCACCTTGCTAAAACTTGTGGCTAGGTCCCTTGCAAGCTTGTTGGTGAACTTATTGATGAAATGTGTAAAATGTGATATTTTTTGTTTCAAAATTGCAGAGTAAAATCCACCAATACATGTATCCAAAACAAGCGAAAACTAGAAGTAACAATGTCGTTGAGAGAGAACCTAGCATGCACACTAAAAAAACCCCGTGGTATGTGAAATGTTCTTTCATACAAAATTTACCTAACTATGTATGTGTGGAATTATTGATTCCCAATAAATACAAATACACTAAGTAGAATTTAATAGACACCGTGTCTTATATATAGGAAGCCAACACACAGATATGAGAACAACAGAACTTATAATTTTTATATTAAAATATTACATTTTTTGTTAAGTGATTAAAGCGTGAGTAAAACATAAGTCTTTTATAATGATAAAGTTAATAAGTAATATGAAACAATTCACATAATATTTGGTTTTAATATTTTATTATTTTCACTACTTTATTATAATATTTTATTGATTTTTTATTTTCCAAAATTAAAATATATATTTAAATATTTTCTTATATTATTATTATTGATTTTTTTTAAAATATTTTCATATTAAATTAAATATTTATCATGTTTAAAAGACCGGTGTTTTAACTATGTTTTAATAACTTGATAAAAAATAATATTTTAATAAACAAACCATTAAAATCATATATTTTATCCTTAACTAACAATTTTCTTATAATACAATAGAACTAAGTACAATACTTCTAATATAAGTGATCAAACAAAACCAATTAACTAATATAAGAATATTGTACAACCTTGCTCCTTATTATATAATTAGAATTAACTAATATAAGAATCTTGTACAACCTTGCTCCTTATTATATAATTAGACAATAAAACGTGTGTTCGCACGTGAAGAAATTTAATTTAAAATATTGTAATTAATCATAATATTGTGCAATTAATTTAAATGTTATGTAAAAATTTTAATTTAAAAATACATAGAATTTAATAGACACTTATTTGACTTTTTATTTTCTTAGAGTTATAAGATTTTAGTTATCTAGAATATTTGACATTAGTAACTCAAAAAGTCAAAATTGCATAAACACATGTGATGAGTTAAAAATAAGATAAAATACAAATATATATAATGATTAATATCATATAAAGTATATAGAACCATAAACAATAACAATGACATTAAATAATTTTTGAAATTTTAACATTTATTGATTAAATAAAGCCTCATTTATTACTCAAAATACTTAAATTTTATATTCATCAAAACAACTATATTCTTGGATTCAAAATGACACAATATATTTAAAATTAAAACAAAAAAAGATAACTAATTTATCGCATTTTAATTATTTTCAATATATGTAATTAATAAACAATGCATTAAATTTAAAATTAAGACAAGAATATGTGAAAGTATTAAAATCCTTAAAATATTGAACGTATTATAACTCAAAGAAGTAAGTAAAAAGAGAGTGTCTCTCTCTTTTTTTTAATCACATTTTATGGATTGTAATATTTTTTAAATATATTAATTTAACACATATTTTGTAATAATGGATAATTATTATAATATACATAACTTCTTTTGGTTTTTTTCGTAGTTTTCAATTTCATTAACTCTTTCACATATAATTAAATACTTTAGGATTATTTTGGGTTTTATTTTTAATTCTTACACTAAAATATAATTATTAATATATATAATCAATTTTTTAAAACTATTTTTAAACAAAAAGATAAATGAAAATTTAACACATATTTAGTATGCTTTTGGCTTTATCTTTTAATTGTGTGATAATAAATATTATTTCAATGATGATAAGTCTTTTGATTTTTTCATTTTTTTAATTTTTCCTTAAATAAAATTTTAAATTTTAAATTTATTTACATAAAATCAATTATTTTAGGAGTGTTTTTATTTTTTCTTTTGATTCCCCCACTAAAATATAATTAATAAATATAATCAACTTTTTTTTACCCTAAATATAATTTATAAAATAAATTAACTAAAATTAAATTATATTTAAATTATGTTATATGAGCAAATACATTGATATTTATAATAAATAGTTTTTAAGTATACAAATTTAGCAAATATTTAGTAGAAATTTGAGATTTTCTATTAATAATGTAATATAATGTTCATGAATTTTTTATTTTCCTTTTAATTATAAATTAATTTCATTAACCCTTTTATATAGAATAAAATATTCCATTAAAAATCAAATATTTTAGGAGTCTTTTCGTTTTTTTATTCTTCATAAAAGATAATTATTAATACATATAATCAATTATTTTATACTAAATATAATTTAAAAAATAAATTAAGATTTAACACGTAGTTATAAGACTTTTAGTTTTTTCTTTTAATTCTGTAATAATATACAATTATTGTAATGATCATGAGTTTTTTTATTTTTTAATTTTCACTAAGAGAGAATTTAAAATTTAAAATTTATTCATATATAATTAATTAATTAAAAAGTCTTTTGGTTTTTCATTTTAATTTTCCACTAAAAGATAACTAATATATATAATTACTTATTCTTTGTCTTAAATATAATTTAAAATTTAATTAACTAAAATTGAATTATAGTTACATTATGTTATATGAGTATACATTAACATTTATAGTAGACCTAAACGATCAAAATATAACATATTAATGATAGAATTATGATGTTCATTTCAATATAAAAGTACACACATGTTCATTAATGTTAAAAGACACTAAATTACTTTTTTTTATTTAATAAAGAAACGTTATATAACTAAGATTCGAATTTAAGTCCATAATGGTGAGATAGAGAATCATACTATTGGACCATAACCTAATTTTAAAAGCATGAAATGATTGATTTTATGAGTTTTTTATTTTTTATTTTTAAAATAATCATCGATGTATTTGAAAATAATTTTTTACTTAGCATTTTTTGTTAAAAAATAAAAGTTGATCACATATATATGAGTTGTTTAGTTAGGTTTTCTAACTTTTTATTTTTTTGAAAACCCAAAAGAAATAATAACTATATTGCTCACACATTAATAACTGTCATTCGAAATAAGAAAGTTTTTTTGTTGTTATTTATAAAGTTTATGCTTTTACCATTTTATTAAAGTATTTATCATAATAAAGTCATAGAACTTAATATAATATCTAGTAAAATATTTGATGAAAATAAAAAAACAAATGTTTAAAAAATATTGTTTTAAAGGATTTATGAATCCTTTTTAAATACATTTTATTTCTATAATATACGTGGTTAGTTAAAAATATATATATGCTCAACGTTTTTAAAAGTTATAATTATATCCATAGAATATAATAACGATAAAAATATGATTTTATTGTTATCTTTATAATTACAAATTTAAACATACCTAACATTAAGTATGTTTATATCGTTACTCACTCGTTATAAACATAATTACAACTAAGTAAATTTTTGAACATATTTATAAAAAACTCAATAAAGTGTGTACATATAAAACATAATTAACCCATATATTTTAATAAATAATTTATTAAAATAAAATAAAAATTATTATCGAACATATCTTATTAAAAATCAATAGAAAAATTATCAAAATCAAAATCATAATGTTTGATATATACGTTTGCATCTACAGCTTACCAACATCCTTTTGACTGAGAAGTTTGAACCGAAACTGTCGGATTTCGGTTTGGCGAAAATGCTAGGAATGGAAGAAAACAGTGTATTCACAGATGTTAGAGGAACCATTGGCTATATGGATCCTGAATATATGAGCAATGCTAAACTAACTTGTGCCAGTGACATCTATAGTTTTGGAATAGTCATTCTTCAACTTTTGTCAGGACAAAAGGTCATTGAGTTGGATTTGGATGCTAGAGACCAACTTACCAGGAAGGTAAACATAAACAATTTCAAAATCAATTTTGTTTAGATATGATGGAAAATTAATTGTTATAGAGAAAAGTGTTGTATGGTCTCTTAAAATAAAACCGATGGCATTTGATCTATTTATTTTAAAAGTGACAAATTAAAAATAATTTATATTATTTGAATAATTTATTTGCTATAAATGTTATTTTTATGTCACATGATTAAACAAATTATTGAAATTAACAAGAGTCATTAACACTAAGAGTGAAATTCATAAAGATTAATTTTTGTAGAATTTAATTACTAAAATTTTGATTTTAACTTTTTTATTTTAATATATATATTGTTTCTCATAATAAATTTTGCATTGATTGTCACTTTTATAACAAACTCACATTTTATTCATATTTTAATTAAAAAAATATTGGAATAATGCAATTTTCGTGGCTCTTTTTTCCACAATGGAGTAATAATAATAATAATAATAATAATAATAATAATAATAATAATAATAATAATAATAATAATAATAATAATCTAAAGCACCAAACAAAGACCAACTACTACTATGTGGTTCGACTAGCTACGGCCTTGATTATGGTTTCTTCGTTTATAGGCAAAAGATGTAAATGGAGGCAAACGTCCATTAAGTGATTTTAAAGACCCACGTCTAGAGGTGGGAGATATAAACGAAACAGACTTTGGATCCATTCTTCAAATTGCTGTTCTTTGTGTTGCTAATACAAGCACAGGTCGCCCAACTGTTGATGACATATTTGCTGAATTGGATAAAGCTTGGAGGAACGCTGTAGACTCCAAGGTTAATTTTAAATATTTTCAACTTTCTTTATAAAGTCTTTAGGTTATATTATTTATTTAAATGTTTTGATGGTTGAAAAATGGTTCTAAACTAATAATTTACTTATTTATTTATTTTTTAATTATTTTATGTACGTACAGAAGGCAAAGCATAAAGGCGTTAGTACTTCATCTTCAACTATGATGTATAGGTCCATTGATGTGATGCCAGATTGATTGAAGGTTGATGCATATTTTGCATTTAACAAGGATACATGTTTATAAGTTTGCAATGAAAAAGTTTGATGACGATAAAACAAGGAAAGTTTTAGGGAAAAAAATGTGGGTTAATTTTTTCCTGCGTAAAATTTGACTTTCTATGGTACTTATAGGTAACATTATAAATTTGGATGGAAAAATAATAAATATTTTCCATGAAATGAAATGAGATAATTTACTAGTATAATATATACATCATAAACTAATTAAAACATTTGTTGGTTTTGACTTGTAAAATAACACTATTTTTAAAAAATATATGTATTAATAAATAATCTTTTGTTAAATACTATTTAAAATTTTACCTTAAAAGATAATCAAATAGATTTTAACAACCGGTAGATCTCATTAACTCGCATAACTCATCACAAATTCTCTCAATAAAAATATTAAAATCAATCATAAATATGTGCATAAAAATTTAAATCAATCAATGGAAACTAGCAAGCATATCATATGATTAATATAAGTATTTTAATGAGTATGTTTCATCCCTTATGCTAGTCCACATAATGAATATATAATTGAGTTTGTATGTTTCATATCAAGTATGCATGCATTTGATTTCCATATATTTATCAATTTATATCCAAATCATGATTAAAATATCCTAAAAAGTAAAATAAAAATTATCTGAAAATTGAAAGTGCATACTAAATACTAAATTAGATAATGAAGTTTCCTCACTCAACCATAAATTGCACATTGTCCCTATTGTGCACATATAACTATGAGAAAGGTAAAAGGAAAGAAACTCCTTTAGTCTTGACACACCACATCTTTCGTTGAAACTATTCGATCTTGTTGTGCCATTGCTATCCACATGTATTCATCTAGAAAACAAAAAAAATATATAAGTAAAATAACGTTGGGTTGCCTCCTAACCAACGTCATGTTTAACGTACTTGAGTAGATGGTCATATCAACTCCTAAGGTACATCCATCTATATCCATTTACTAATAAGTCTTCTCAAAAACAATTTAAATCTTGAATTGTTTAGTAATACTTTATGTTTCAGTTTAAAAACATGGTGCTCAATTCTCTTATTATGCCATATTTTCTTTTTCTTTTTTTGTACTTTTGGGATTCTTATAAGCATTCCACCGTAACTCATCTAATTTATATATTTCCAACATATTTTTCACCTTCCTATTTGACTCTTTTGCTTGCTTACTTATTGGGGATGGTAGGGTAAAGTTGTGAGGTTTAACTTGGGTAACCCTTCAATAGATGGTTTGAGTTTAGATCCTATCTTAAAATTCTCCACAACCACAGTAGGTATATACATGAGAGGTGTAGCCTCCAAATAGCTTACACAATCAACAATATCAACCATAGATTCCATACTATTAAAATTAAAACAGATTAAGTGGTATCTTAGTGAGTTTACTTCATTGTTCACAACATTATATGTAATAGTATTAAATATGGGTAATACAACTGATTCTTTTAAGTTATCATCTATCTTAAAGCACTCATTAGAATTATTAATGTCGTAGGGTTTAGATGCTTTAAAAGCTTTAAATGTTACTTGTTTATCTTGCACTCTCATTATAAGTTTTCCTTTTTGTATATCAATGAGTACTACTCTTCTGATTGTTAAGAATTGATGGCCAAGTATGATAGGAATGTTGTGGTCTTTTTTCATGTCTAGTATAATGAAATATGCCTAAAAGATGAACTTGTCTACTTTTACTAGCACATCTTCTACCACACCTTGGGGTTGCTTAATTGATCTATCTACCATTTGAAATGTTACTGAAGTGGGTTTGGTTTTACCAAGCCCCAATCTCTTGAAGATCGATAATGACATAAGGTTAATGTTTGAACCTAAGTCATATAGTGCTTTCTCAAAGTTCATGTTCCCAATTGTAAAAGGAATGTCAAAGCTACCTAGATCTTTCAATTTTTGGGTTAGTTTACTAGCAAGGATGGCACTTCAACCTTTAGTCATAGTTATTGTTTCATTATCTCCAAGCCTTCTTTTTTTAGACAGGATGTCCTTCAGAAATTTGGCATAAGAAGACATTTTCTCAAGTGCATATACAAATGATATATTTATGCACAGCTTCTTAAGGACATCTAAAATTTTTGAAAACTGTGTGTCTACTTTTTCTTTTCTAGTCTTTGAGGGAAAGGAATAGTAGGTTTGTAAAGCTTTCCATTTTTTTGGCTAAATTATTTCCTTTCTATTGCTCTGTTTATCAACTTATTCCTCCTTATCCTTTTTAGCTTCTTATTCCCCTTCATCCCTTTGAGTCTCATATTTCTCCTCATTCTTTTGAGTCTTATATTCCTCCTTTAGAGTTTTACCATTCCTCAAGGCTATGGCATTGTAATGCTTCTTACTTTCTCTTCTTGGGTTTATAATTGTGTCACTTAGAAGGTTACCTTGAGGTATTTGACTTATAGCTTGGGTAAGTTTCCCCATTTAGGCCTCTAAATTCTGAATAAAAGTCTCATAAGTGGACACTTTTGTATTTATTGACTATACGAAGTCTTTCATCATCCCTATTAAAGCATTTGTATTGTCCTTAGTGGGTGGCTTCTTCTAAGGTTTGGGATAATTGTGGTTGTTGAAAATCAAGTGGTGAAAATGATTTACAGTTGAATTAGTTACCACCTTGATTGTAATTATTACGCTAAGAGAAATTTAGATGTTGTCTCCATCCTAGGTTATATGTGTTCAAGTATGGATTATTGTTTCGGTTCATATTACGCACGTAAAATGCCAATTCAAGATTATTTAGATAATTATCAAATAAATGAGCTCCCCCATAAAAGACATAGGATACCCTTGAATCTTAGACCTAGTTTATACTCACTAGCAAGTTTTAAGTCTTCAAAAGATTCACCAAAGATGACACTTGAGCTATAAATGTTTTGATATCAGTTACCTTATACACTCTGACTAGTCTTCTTATGCCTTCCATTCTATTCATTGTAAGATTTGGCTAGTATAGCTCCATTAACGAATGCATCAATAATGGTTCTTGTTTGAGCACTGAGACCATCGTAGGAAGTTTCCATTTGGATGCAATGAAGGATACCATGGTGAGGACACTTCCTTAGAAATTCTTTGAATCTTTCCTATCCTTCATATTGTTGGTAGGAAGTAATGTCATTCCTAAGCTTGGAATTCTTTGTTAGTGAGAAATATTTCATCAAGAATTTTTCCACCAAATAATTCCAAGTTGAAATAAAATTAGTTGAAAAATAGTTTAGCCACACTCAAGCATGGTCTTGTAAAGAGTAAGGGAACAATCTAAGCCAAAAGTCCTCCTCGGCCATAACATTAAATTTGAATGAATCTCCAACTTAAATAAACAATCTGGCATGCAAACGAGGATCCTCTATTAGTAATCCATTGAATTGTTCAACTATTTGTAACATCTGAAACATCAATGGCTTTAGTTCAAGCTGATTAGCTTGAATGTTTGGCCTTGTAATACTTGAATTCAATCCTTCCAACATATGTATTGCATATTCTTTCATTGTATATCCCTATCATCCATTAAAGATATATGGTTTTTCAAACTTAACTCATTATTGTTATTTCTAATGGATTAGCCACTTCTTCCACTTGGGTGACAACCATTATTGTTTAGGATCTAAAAGCCAAATTTCTCTCTTGTGGACTCTGCTCATGCAATAAACTCAAATATGTTTCTAATAACACTAAAATAGATGTCAAAATTAAAAATAAATATATTAAAATTATGAAAAATATTTAAAGAAAAATAACTAAAATAAATGCATTATTAAATAAATAAATAACTAAATAAAGAAAAAATAAGTAAAATAGAATAAAATAAAAATTAATTTCTAATGCTTATAATCTCTAGCAAAGGCGCCAAAAATTTGATTGACACGAAAGTATACGTATCACAACAAGTAATATAATGATAAAAAGATGGTTCTCATGGAGATTATGTTATTAGAAACTAATTTTTAAAACTAAAAATGTAAAAATCAATTTTTCTTTTTATGTTTTTATGTTTTAAGAAATCAAAATTAAGAAAACTAAAAATAAATAGTAGTAATTAATTACCTCAAATTCGGAAGCTAAGAAGATATTTGAGAAAATATTTAGGAATACTTAATCCCTCAATTTTCTAAATATGTTCCTAAATATGTGAATCACTAAAATTCCCCTAATATAATTACCAATCAATTGCATGATCAATTGAATATAACTTGACATGTATTCCTCTCTCCAGTAAACTACACATCATACAATAATTAACCTAATCACACTCCCATGTCAATTAAATTGCATACTACTCATTAAGTTCATCAATTATGGATAACATATATAAGAATCATACATTTCTGCCTAGAAACTATGCATGTTATTTAATTAAGACAAATAATTAAATAATTTTCTCAAATTTATTTAATTGCCCCTATAGATTATTTGTTGGTCAAATAATTAATATCATAAAAATTAGATCAAATAATAAAAATTGAAAGCATAATTGGAGTAAAATATTGGATCATCACATGTAATAAATTGTGTTTGTAAGATCCCTAGATTTTAATAAATTAGCTAGACATAATTTTGTTCATAAATCTCATACTTTTCATAAATAAAGACATAAAAATTGATAAAGAAAGGAGAAGAGAATAAATACAATCAATCTTCTGAATTGTATCACCAATCTCCTAACATGGCGTGGGTGGACTAGTCATGGTCAATGTGACTAATTCAGTGATGAGTGCTTAAAAAGCACTAAAATTACCATGATTTAATTTACTTTAACTAATTAAATAGATTTATATTTGTATGATTTCATCATATTTTATATAAATTTGTAATTTTAGAATCACGAGTATTTATATTGCTTTTCAGGTATTTTCACATCAAAAATATTTCAAAGACTCGAAGAAAAATACTGGAAGTAATATATCACAATATTTAAGGTGTATTATTTATTTACTATAAAAATAAGTAAGAAAAAATGAAGAAAATTCAAAAAAAAATGGAAAATGGACAAAATTGCCCAATCAAATGATGCCAATGCCAAGAACCGCTTACACATCCTGCCGTAAATCCCATGAAAACTAGCGCCATCATTTCGTATATCCTGCACACACCAGCACCATTCTTCCACAAATATCGTGTGCACCAATGTCGTCCTATCACAAATCCTATGGGCCAGCACCCTCCACGCGTGCCAGTTTTTTCCACTTTTCTCTCTCTAGAAAGATTTTTTAGTTTTAAAGTTCTTATCTTTTTTAGAAGAACTAGTTATGATTTTGTACATTTCAAGTTTTTGATTCAATAAACAGATATGCAAATCCGTTTAGAGGTTTCCTAGAGATAGAATTAGTATCAAAATTTTGTAAGGATTATTTGGAGGTATAATTTTAAAATGAATTCTTTATAGTTATTTTTATGTTTTATTCTTATATGTTATATTTAATTTATATATTATTAAATTAAATATAGTTGGATGTTTGTAAATATGATATAATAATAACGTTATTCTGCTTGCGAAATATTAAATAGGTAAAACATTTCTATAAAATAAATAGATTTTTTATTCAAGATTTTATATTAAGAATGTTAGAGAGAACTATATTATTTTTCATTACAAACATAAATTTGAAAACTAGATTTTAAGGTTTAATTATCCAGTCTGATTTAGAGTAATGTTTTTTTATTTGTTGATACAATCGTTTGGTAGTTAGAGTGAAGTTATATTTCAAAAGTTTTTATAAGAACTAATATTCAAAAATGTATTGACAACATATTTTTAGTAATGATTTTAAAACTTGAAAGTTAGTACTTAGATAATTAAATTTTTAGGTTTAATTTGGACACCTTCAATAAAATCTAATTAATTGACTCCACCTAAAACTGTGATTAGATGATTTACTTTTTTCTTAGAAATAAAACTAAAATTTAATACTTAATTAATTAATTGACCCCTCCTAAGGAAAATAGTTAAATAATATTAAATAAACCCGCCTAAGGAAATTAGTTAAATAATATTAAATAAAGTAATTTGGGCACTACCTAATGTCATTTTTATACCAAAAAGAGAAAATCAACAAATATCAATTTATATCTGTAATAACCTAAAAAATATGAGCAATCATAATTAACTTAATTATTATATCCATAAATACTCTACTATTATGAATGATAAAAATTTGAATTATTTTTTATTGAATCCATATCTATATATATATATATATATATATATATATATATATATATATATATATATATATATATTTATGTTATTAGATTAGGAAACACAAAAAATCAAAATATAGTTACCATGATGTTTAGGTTTAATTTTGTTTTTAAGAGTTTGAATAATAAATTAAAAACCACATATATTTCTTCCTTAAATTGACCTTGGGAGTATACTTGTCATTTTATGTAAAATAATTTATGCACTTGTAAGATTTTTACAAATATAAAACCAAAGTATCTGCAAGATCTGTATGGCTAACCTGATGTTGGTCTTGTCTCATCATTCAATTCCATGTGGCATGCGGTGATTCATAGATATGAATGATATGGCTCCCCGCTAGAAAGAATATGCGAATCAAGTGACGATGCATGGTATGTCCATTGACCGCTTGGTGAAACTCAAAACCAATGTTTTATTGATATGTGGTGTGGGTTGTATCACCCTGTACACACTACATGTTTCGATTTCCCTCTTTACTTGTGTGTTATCCATTTGGAATCTTTTGAATTGTCATGCATTGAAAAATTCATAAAAAATTCTAGAAAATTTCCAAAAATATATATTCATCTGTTTTTACTAGAAAATTCATATTTTAATATTTTAAACCTCAAAAGTACTACTTATTGAATAAAATAAGAAAATATTAATAAGAAAGTGTACTGATGACTCTACTTTCATAGAGTTATCATAACACACTCATATAGTTCACACAGGCGAAGCATAAAACATATAATATCAAAAGCAGATAACTTTAATAACATATGCTACATATATCAAACAGAAAGCAAGCAAGAATGTAAAAGGTTTGATACAAACATACCTTAAACTTGGATTATACTAGCATAATATCAAATTATGCATTAAACTCTATACAATGAGGTAAACTCATATAGAGATCTTATTTATATGGTAACATCTATGGGTTGCTTAAGCCAACCACTCAACATAAAAAATTCAACTAAGCAATAAACAAGTTACAACTCTAATAGACACTAAAACCAATATTACCTTTATCAACTGGGACTGATATCCTAACTGCCTATTGTTGCTCCTCCCTTATTGCTTGTGTAACTTTTTGGCTCAACACTTGAACCTAGTTATCCTCCACAACCAACACCACCTAAAGTGATGTGATTGGTAACCAAGGATAAGTAACTAAAGTGTATCATCTTACAACCTCATGGGGCACATGATCCATTATTAATGTCAAATCACATATATCAGACACATAGCCAAACCACGTACTTATATTGAAAATGATTTAATCACAAACCATATTGAATGACACACACTTAAATATAATCTCCCCAAATGATTTATAAAATAGATATAAATTTCGGTTTGAATTTTGGTAGAGTTTTGACACTGAAAATTTAGGGTAAAAAGAAGAGAAATAAGTAGGGTATTTATAAGGCTCAGAATGCACACCTTAGCAGCCACCTTGCCAAGGTTGATGGAAAGGGTGGTGGTGAGCTTGGCTAGCGAGGTGATAAAAAGTTTCATTCTTTTGTTTACAAAAATGTCGATTACTATCTATGAATACCTTGACCGAAAACATGCAAAAAACCACAAGGAAAAAATTTGGCTTGCTTGGACGCTTGTCCATCGAAAACCAATAGTTTACCTAGCATGCATACTAGGGAAACAAACCCTATAGGGTGTGTAAAAATGCTTGCATACAAAGTATACCTAACTATGTGTGTGTGTGAATATCTGATCTATCGTAACCAAGATTGCATAGAGGATGATAAAAACACTATGTAAAATAACAGACACCATGTTTGGTACATCAGAAGCCAACACACATATACAAGTAAAATGAGACTTACAGATTATATCTAAAGAAAGCAAGAAAATTAAAGCAATAAGTAATTTTTGTTAATCCTAGGATAATGTTTGTATATGGGATTTTAGCAAGCATAACTCTTCATGGACAAAACGACTAAAGTGATTTAAATGTAAGCTAGATTTACTGATTTAATTTGTTTTAAAATAAAACTCCCTATAATCATGGTCAGTTTTCAATTGTAATGAATTAATCACTTCTTCCTTGGTTGAGGTTAAAATTAATTAATGTATAAACCAAAGAAATGTATATATATATAACAAAATCTTCTATCAATTAATAACTTCCTTTGGTCGAGCCTGAAATTAAAAATTGATAAACTTATGGTAGATATACTCTTTAACTATAAATCTAGTTAGATTTGGCCCATCTTTAATTTATAATTAAAGTTATTTTTCCACCATCTACTTTAATAAAAATTAATAAAATTAAAATACTTTTATTCATTATGCATAACTAAGTATAAATGATGTGTCTAATGTGTAATTGTAAAATATTTTTTCTAATCATAAATTTAGACTTGGCTCATCATAAATTTATGATTGATTAGCTGAAGATGGAGAATAAGAAATAAATCTAAAAAATTTATTTATTTAAATCACAACACTATTCTTCCAATCATTGGAAGCAAAGATTAAAATCGCATGTACAGTTTTAATCAATCATTATTATTAACAAAAGCAATTATGAAAGACATTAGATTATAAAGAGAAATAAAAGGTAAAACAATACAATTATCTCTTCTTCATAAAAATGATTCCAGATCTTTGAATACGTTATTGGTACATTCTTTAAATCATTGGATCATCTTTAGAATTTGAGGGTTTTCTCTTTGTATCTATACATAGTGGTCAAATGGCTAACTTAAAAACTAATCTAAATCTATACTATGGATGGTTGGAAACAAAATATGAAAAGCTAATGAAAACCTAAATATAATGTTGTATTTATGGGAAAGCTCGGCAAAGAAGGGATTTGTGCCTAATAAATAATGGTGGGTCATGGCCCGGTTCTTCTTGAAAATTTCCTTGTACACCTTACAAATTGTTTGGTTCTTCATGTAAAGCTTACATGTGTTATACCTTACATACCTCGATGAGGGTAATAGCTATTACATACTAGTTAGCCCACAATGATGAGGGAGTAGTGAGCACATAAAAAATTCATTTGTTTAAAAAAATTCCTACATAATTTTCCATAAATACTCATAAAAACAACAATGAAATACAAAGTGTTGTCATATACAAAGTGACAAATAGACTCACCTTACACAGTGGAATACAAAATACAAAGTAAAACAAATAGACTCCGTGTTTTGTTCATATGAATGCCAAGAAAGACTCAAAGAAGTTAAATTACTAACAATCTCCTTATTTGGTTTACCGTGGTAAAACACTACACAAATAAAATATACTTTGTATCAACACAAGAGATAATAATGCAAAATGGTGTAAATACATTTTCCTATGAACAAACATTGACACAAAACCTAGACACACCCAATACATCTACTCATTTCATCCATCTTATTGTGCTTCATCCATATTCTTGAACCAACACATCCATCTTGATGCACCTTCCATACTGCATTTCTAACTTTTTGAGTCCACTTGAGCCTCAAGGTCTCTTGCTACACCTTTAATCTGCACATATGAAGCAACACATACAAATGAATGCATCATGCAAAACTACATATAGTGTAACCAAATAATATCATGTTATACCTATACAAGTACACATCCATAGGCTAAGCACCCTCAACATGCACATGATATACAACAAAACTCTCCCTTACTTCATACTCCACTCCTCTTACGTGCATGTAAGTCAGGAAAATAATATGTCATGTAATCTACACTCACATCCCATAAATATAACACATAATTAATGCAATGAACAATGAGTTGTGCAAAAACATTCTACCCATTTTTAGACAAAAAGTCAAAGGAAAAGCACTATATGAGAGAGAGAAAAGGCATGCAAATATGCAATAATTCTATCACTCATGTAATCAATAGATAAAAAAATATATAAACAAAAAAATAGAATTTATGCAAAAAAAATACACCATAAACATGCTGAATGAAAGACAACACAACAATAGTGCTAAAAGTAAAAAAATGTACTTTTGAATTAATAAAGTTATTTTTTTACCCTTTTCCCCATATGATAGACCAAATCAGGCTAGACTATTGATAAAGTGAATAGATCTGCCATTTCTTGAAATCTCTTTTCTGATTCAAAATAGTGTTGTAACATGTATCTCTCATGTTCTAGCCATGGTAGAGATGAAATAGACCAAAAAATGTTCAAGAATGAAATATTATTAGAACTGTCCATATCCAGATCATCCATCGGGACCATATCACATTCTAGATATGATGAAATAGGAAGAATTGAGACATATTTTGAATACCACCTAATATAATCCTAGAATATCCTCAGCTTTAATCCTCTTTATATGATTCCAAAATAGTATATGAGTCAATAAATCTATTCTATGGAGTTCCCCCAATAATTTATTATTCAATGGGTTAGGTCCACTAACTTTTTATTTTGTTGACTTCTATTTGATTAGTATATACTATTTTGAATACTATAAAATAAGAATTGGGAATATTGTAAGATTCGAGTAGACAATTTCTTACTATTCATTTTAATAATATTCTTTATAATAATATATAAATGTTCAACTTTATAAGTAATTTCACTATAATTTGAACTAAAAAATGCAAATTCTCAAATTCTATTGAATTAGATGGGTTTTGACCTTTATTATTACTAATATTAGCAATATCTCTAGTCTTTCAAGTATGAATCCTACTACTATGGTTTTATGACAAAAACAAAGCCCTTTATAGGATTTGAACCAATGATTTACGCTTTACCATGGCGTTACTCTACCATAGAGTTAAAAGGGCTTGTTTGCTTCAATTTCCAAATGAATGACTATGTGTTTAAGATGTCTTTTTTACATGTATCCTATATTTTTATATATATTATATATATAGAGTAATATAATTCAAAGTATATACAACTAACTTATATTTATTAATTAGTGTCTTTATTAGGAATAAGAAAAAGAAGTATATACCTGATAAGAGCTAAATTATTGCATTTTTTGTTATGAATTAAATGTTGATATTTGTGCGAAAATTGTGTTTATTTGATTATTTAATCCACAAATGTCATTTCACGGGTATTTCGTGTTTAAAGTGCAATTTCAGGTAAAATCATGATTTTGGAGAAGTTAGGGACAAAGTACAATGATCGAGATTGAATGAAATTAAAAATAAAACAAAGTTTCAAAATTTAGAAATCCCACCACCGGCGAGAATATTCTCGCCACCGGCGAAAAATCTTATTCAGAGCACTATGAAATTCTTCCTGAGAGCACGGATTTTGGCCAAGTGAATCTCGCCGCCGGCCAAAGTATTCTCGCCACCGGCCATATCCATCTCACCGACAGCGAAAATCTTACAAAAAGCACGGCAAAAATCTTCCCGAGTGCACAAATTTTGGTAAACTCATCTCGGTGCCGGCCAAAGAATCTCTTCGCCGGCCACATTAATTTGGCCGCCAGCCAAAATCACAAAAACAAAAATTTTATTTTCCAGAAATCTCGCCACTGCGAGAATAATGTCGCCGCCGGCGAGTTTCGTCCGAAAACACATTTTTTATGTTGTTTTGTTCCAAAATTTCCCCCCAAACCCTAGATCTATATATACATTATGATGGAGAAAGAAGGGGAACGATAGAGAGGGTAGATCTGAGTTATTTTTGGAGGAGAAAAGGAAATTTTGGAGAGAAAGGTTGGAGAAGCTTGAACGATCATCACCATTGTTGCTACCAAGTCTTCATCTTCAAGAGTTTTTCATCCCTTCTCCTTAGCTTTTATTTTCTGCATTTTATTTAGGTTTTTATTCATGGACTCAATTGAGAATATATTTGTTCTTATTTCTATTATGAACTAATTCATTTTTGCTAAGGCTATGATGTAGTTAAATCAAGAAAATATGATTTCTTGTGTTATCGTTATATGAATTCATTTTTTTCAAGTTGAGTATTTATTTCCATGCTTAATGCTTTTAAATTTCTGATCAAGATTTAAATGATTTGTTGCATTATATTGAGACCGAGAGGAGATGTGTAATGAACGCTTCTTGTGATAAATACCGTATGTTGAATGCGAGTGTGAGTACTAATGCATGATGTATGTGATTATTCTAGAAATTCCATAAATCGTAATGTGCTTGTTTGTGATTAAATCTTCATTGAAATATAGTCGGTTTTCATAGATAAGTAATTCTAATATAACTCGAGAGAGAGTATTAGGTAAATTTGGGTTTTTCAACCATCACTTTTAACTTTGATTCTCATATAACATGACTTGAAATCGGATTGAATTGATTTAGCGAAATCAAATGCCTTAGCATTTTTAATCATTTGTGAAAAACATTAAATTTTGTTATTTGCGTTTAGTTTTAAGTTAATTTACTTTTTAAACAAATTCAACAATTCGATTTTCAAATAAAATTGGGATTAGTCAATTTCGGTACTTAATAACGCCATTCCTTGTGGGTTCGATATTCGTACTTTTGTACACTTTATTACTTGAATGATTAGTACACTTGCGAAAATATGCCTCAAGATCCATAGTATAAGTATAGGTAAAATAATTATTTGTATTGAGTTATACCATTTCATTATATTGACAATTTCAAAAAACTAATCATACTATGAATATAGTATGATGGTTGTCAGGCAAGTATGCCCCCATCGTTTAGCAACTTTGGACATCTCTCTTTCAAAGAGGCATCGGGGATTCGACTTCCCCTTTGGCAACATGTTTACATTGGTTCAAATCCAGCTAAACCTATACTTTATTCCTTTTTTACAACCAATTCTAATCTTACCAATGATCAAGATTCAGATCAAGGTCTGTATGTGTAAATGCCTAAGGAAAAGAGTAAAATAAAGATGAGAAAAGACCTTCATTATTCATTAAAATATTTATTATTCGATTAATTTTGAAAGAACGAAAAGATTATTATTAATTCATGTAGCTTTCACTAAAGTGCATATCTATATAGATATATCATTCGCTTCTCTGTACAACATGAGAATTTGAATTTGAAATTGAAATTATTTGAATAAAATAAGAATAATATATAATATTTAAATTTTATTTCCTAGGGATTATAGTTCAAATGGTTAGAGCACTGTCCTATGAATGAGGAAGCTACGTGTTTAAGCCCCATCAGTCCCGATAGATCCAATAAAAAATACATCAATTCCTTTCTCCATTTTTCAGTGAAGGGTGGTACAAATAGAAAAAAATCATTTCCAATGGAAATCCCCTTTCTTTTTTCCATTTGTAATTTGGAGATGAGAAGTGTCACCAGAGTCCTATGGATTAAAGAAGGAATATCATCTTGAGTAGGGATAACTTGTTCAAGGAACTCCTAGCATAGCTATAAAAATGTAGATGACTCAAATAAGTGAATGTCTCTAAGAGTTTTATACATTGAAACAATTGCATATATATAAATTGAACTTCTGATGAATATAGGCATCTAGGACTTACAAGGGGATGGATAGGCCTCACAACATGAATTAAGCAAATAGCACAACAGAAATAAAAAATAACATGCTTAATTCAACATATTATAAAAATAACCTGTATATAAGAAACAAGTTCTACGGTAAACATATTAGTGACAAAATGCCTCATAGGCTTCTTTCTAAGTTAGCAACATGCATTAATATGTAAAACCGCACACATGATGTGAATCAGTCAAACAAACTATAAAATATATAAAAGACTTTCAATTACTTCAAGACCTCATATGTGTGAACATATTTTGTAAATGATGATTATACTCTCACAACATATGATTATATATAATACAACTTGTAATGAGGTAAATCTATATAGGATCTAGTTCCTATGTTGTGACATTCTTAGGTTGCTTATGACAATAACTTGATAGCAATAAATTAACTAAAAATAAATCAGCAGTATACAACTTAATAAAATAAACATTAATACCTTTATCAATTAACTATGCCTATACTACCCTCATTCGCTATCAACACAATACCAGGTCTAAGTAGAACCAAGCTTATCTATAAAGCTCCATTACCACATGATTTTATCAAATATTTATGGCTCAACTTCTAATGCATACTCGCTTCAACCTCATAACACCCAATGGATACTATACATAAACACATAGGTTCTTCACCTATGCACCATCTTGTAACATAACAATACATATTTAAAATATGGAACAAGACCATATATAATCCTCTACTATTGGTATTGTGCATTCTTACAACTACTAGCCAACAAACAACACATAACCACATAAGCTCTTCTCTTATGGGAATTGTTGTACTCTTGTAACTACCAACTAACACATGGCAACTGATGAGTGCTCAAAAAGCACTAAAATAACCATGATTTTATGCAAATTAATTGATTAAAAATATATATTTATATGTTTTATCATATATTTATATAAATTTGTATTTTTCGGAATCACGGGTATTTTTATTGTTTTTCAGGTATTTTGGCTTAAAAATGCAACTTAAAGACTGAAAGAGGAATACTGGAAGCAATACATCACAAATATATTAATAAATAAATGCGTAAAGGTCGACAAATATGGAAAAATTGGACAAAATGGGTCAAAAAGGTCAAAAATGTCAATAAGGAGAAAAACGCGCCGCCGCGCCGCCATTACCACACCCAAAGACTCGCCACAACCGCGCAGGGTTATTGTTCATGCTACGCAGCAGCGCGCGTAGGTTATCGTTCATACGCTACGGCACCGTTCACGTGCGCCGAGGCGCGCGCCTAACAACACCGCTTCTCCGCGCGCCCAACGTTTTCACCCCATTTTTCACGTGCGTAAGCCTCAGGACGCCATGCCGACGTCATTGATGACCTCAAAGATTTCCATTACACGTTTTTTAATTTTTTAATATTTTTTTAACATTTTTTTACTCATTTTTTCTCTCCATCCTCACCTATAAATACCCCCCTTCCCTTCACTTCAAAACACACCTAAAAACACCTCCAAATACATTCTTTTCTCTCTTTTCTTAGATTTTTAGGATTCTTTAGTTTTTCTTATGTTTTCTTAGTTTTTAGTTTTTCTTAGTTAATTTCTCTCGATTTTAGAGTTCTTCCTTTTAGGGAAGAACTAGTTATGTTTTTGTAATATTTTAGCTTTTTGATTCAATAAATGGGAGTGCAAATTCCGCTTGGAGTTTTTCCAAAGAACGGGAATAGCGTCGAAGTTCTGTGAGGATTTTATTTTCTTTACGCTATTTTTATGCTTTATTCTTACATGTTATATTTAATTTGTCTGTGGTTAAATTTAATCGTGTCATTGCTTAGTAAACATGATGTAATAATGACGTTGTTATGCTTGCGAAATATTAAATAGGTAAAAATCTCTAAAATGAATTGATTTTATTTTTATTCATGATTTTATATTAAGAATGTTAGAGAGAAATATATTATTTTTCATTACAAACTTAAACCTGAAAATTAGATTTTAAGGTTTAGTTATCCGTTCTGATTTAGAGTAGTGCTCTTTTATTTGATGGTACAATCGCCCGGTAGTTAGAGTGAAGCTCTATTTCAAAAGTTTTTATAAGAATTATTATCTGAAAATGTATTGACGACATGTTTTCGGTAGTGATTTTAAAACTTGAAAGTTAGTACTCGGATAACTAAATTCTTAAGTTTAATTTGGACACCTTGAATAAAGTTTAAACTGTTTAACCCCACCAAAGGTGGCATTTAAATGGTTCATTTTCAATCTCTTAGAAAAAGGAATTAATTTAATTAACCAAATTAGTTATCAACCCCACCCATAGGTGTTAATTGATTTTTTTTTAGTTAAGAAAGAATATCTAACCCCACCAAAGGTGGTATTCATACAAAAAAGGGAGAATCAATAAATATCAATTCATATATTTAATAACCTAAATAATACGAGCAAGAATAATTAACTTAGTTATTATATCCATAAATACTCCACTATTTATAAAAGATAAAATTTTCATGAATGTTTATTGAATCTATGTTTAATTTTCTGTAAGTAGATTAAAACACAAAAAACCCAAAATATCGTGACAGGATGTTTAGGATTTAATTTCGTTTTTAAAAGTTTGAATAATAAATTAAAAACCACATACATTCCTTCCTTAGATCGACCTTGGGAGTATACTTATCATTTTCTACGAAATGATTCGTGCACTTGTGAGAGTTTTATAAATATAAAACCAAAGTATTGGCAGGATCGGCGATGCCGGTTTTCGTTCATCAGCAACCGAACACTGAGAGATTTTCCTTGGAATGGATTAGCTCTTCACTAGCCAATGAGCATTTGAACTTTCAATAAAAACATCTCTCAATCTAGTTTTGAGAAATATAAGAAAGACTCCTCTATAATGTCTTACATCACACAAATTCTATCCTATTTCCTGGACCTGAGACTTAGAAGAAAAATAAATAAAGAATAGACCTAGGAATTTTGGTAACAAATGGGTAGATTCTACCCATAGATTATATCCAAAGAAATAAGAAGGATAAGAGGAAAATTTATAGAAAAATATTAAGCCTCTTAGACCTTCATCGGCCCCAAGTCGGCCACTCATCGACTATGGTGGCCAAGGAAATGTCTATACTTTAATGGGGGTAATATCCATTACACATTCACCACCCAAGGTCGTAAGGGGGTGACGTATACCCCAATGAGCCCATGACATGAATGTCAGAGAGCTTGCAAGCTCCTGATGAGTGCTCAAAAAGCACTAAAATTACCATGATTTTATGCTCATTAATTGATTAAAAATATATATATTTATATGTTTTATCATATATTTATATAAATTTGTCTTTTTCGGAATCACGGGTATTTTTATTGTTTTTCAGGTATTTTGGCTTAAAAACGCAATTTAAAGACTCAAAGAGGAATACTTGAAGCAATACATCACAAATATATTAATAAATAAGTGGGAAAAAAATCAACAAACATGGAAAAATTGGACAAAATGGGTCGAAAAGGTCAAAAATGTCAAAAAGACGGAAATCGCGCCCCGCTGCCCAAATTGCCGCCCAAAGCCTTCTACGCGCGCTTCAACGCGTTTTTGCCCCATTTTCCACGTGCAGCCGCCCCCATGACGTCATTCTGACGTCATTGATGACCTCAGCATTTCCATTACACATTTTTTTCATTTTTTAACATTTTTTTTACCATTTTTTTACTCATTTTTTCTCTCCATCCTCACCTATAAATACCCCCCTTCCCTTCACTTCAAAAACACACCTCAAAACACACTTCTCTCTTCTTTCTTTCTCTCCATTTCTTAGTTTTTAGTTTTTCTTATGTTTTAGCTAGTTTTTCTTATGTTTTAGCTAGTTTCTCTTAGTTTTAGAGTTCTTCCCTTTTTGGGAAGAACTAGTTATGTTTTTGTAATTTATTAGCTTTTTGATTCAATAAATGGGAGTGCAAATTCCGCTTGGAGGTTTTCTAGCAACGGGAATGGCATCGAAGTACTGTAAGGATTTTATTTTCTTTGCAGTTATTTTTTATGCTTTATTCTTACATGTTATATTTAATTTGTCTGTGATTAAATTTAACTGTGCTAGCTGTTTATAAACATGATATAATAATAACATTGTTATGCTTGCGAAATATTAAATAGGTAAAAATCTCTAAAATGAATTGATTTTATTTTTATTCATGATTTTATATTAAGAATGTTAGAGATAAATATATTATTTTTCATTACAAACTTAAACCTAAAAATTAGATTTTAAGGTTTAGTTATCCGGTCTGATTTAGAGTAGTGCTCTTTTATTTGATGGTACAATCGCCCGGTAGTTAGAGTGAAGCTCTATTTCAAAAGTTTTTATAAGAATTATTATCTGAAAATGTATTGACGACATGTTTTCGGTAGTGATTTTAAAACTTGAAAGTTAGTACTCGGATAACTAAATTCTTAGGTTTAATTTGGACACCTTGAATAAAGTTTAAACTGTTTAACCCCACCAAAGGTGGCATTTAAATGGTTCATTTTTCAATCTTTTAGAAAAAGGAATTAATTTAATTAACCAAATTAGTTATCAACCCCACCCATAGGTGTTAATTGATTTGTTTAGTTAACAAAGAATATCTAACCCCACCAAAGGTGGTATTCATACAAAAAAGGGAGAATCAATAAATATCAATTTATATCTTTAATAACCTAAATAATATGAGCAAGCATGATTAAATTAGTTATTATATCCATAAATACTCCACTATTTATAAAAGATAAAATTTGCATGAATGTTTATTGAATCTATGTTTATTTTTATGTAAGTAGATTAAAACACAAAAAACCCAAAATATCGTGACAGGATGTTTAGGATTTAATTTCGTTTTTAAAAGTTTGAATAATAAATTAAAAACCACATACATTCCTTCCTTAGATCGACCTTGGGAGTATACTTATCATTTTCTACGAAATGATTCGTGCACTTGTGAGAGTTTTATAAATATAAAACCAAAGTATTGGCAGGATCGGTGATGCCGGTTTTCGTTCATCAAGTTTTTGTTCATCAAAGTATTTGGCGATCACGATTCTGCTCATCAAGTTTTTGGCGCCGTTGCCGGGGAAGGAATAGCGTTTTTAATTTATTTATCAAAATTTTAAAAATATTTTTGTGCTGTAAATAATTGTGATTTTTTTTGTAAAAAAATAAAAAATAAAACATTTAATCAAATTTCAAATTTCTTTAGATTAACTTAGGTTTTTACTTAAATTTTCATTAACTTAATTAACTTAATTTTTTTTTACTTCACTTAACTTAATTATTTTTTTTCTTTTTTTTCACTTAACTTAATTAACCTTTTCTTTAAACTTAATTAACTTAGATTTTCATTAACTTAAATTTTTATTTAATTTAACTTAATAACATGAAAAGTAAAGATCTAAGGGAGTTCTGTCTAGGAGACTAGTTCTTGGAAGCCTTTGTGCCACTAGTCTTTCCTGGGAACGTTATTCTGTCTAGGATGATGGTTTTTAAGGAGCCTTTGTACCACCATTCTTTCCTGGGAGCACTCTTGGTTAATACTGATTATGTTATTTTTTTTCCTTCAAAACAAAAAAAAACAAAAAAAAAACATAAATTCTGAAACTACCTCCAAAATTTTAAAGTTTTAATTATAATCTAAGGAGTTAGTTGCTTTGTTTGATCTAGGTACAATTGTGTTTTAATGACTTAATTATTTGATTTGCACCTAGATGTGGGTTATCTAAAACCGTCAAAGTATGCCTCTAGTTTTAAGTACAAAAAGAAATTTGAAAATCAATAGGGCATTACTGAAAAAGTATAGGTAGACAACCTTGTCTTACCTGAAGGTTTGATTCACTCAATGATGAGGGGACATTGAGTTTACTTAAAATGCAATCCCCAAGTTACGTCTTGCTAAGACGTTAAACTAAGCGCTGGATGGGAGGCAACCCATCATTTTAGGTAATTTTCTTTAATTTTTTTATTTACTTAATTTTATTGTTTATTTCATTTTAATTACATGTGAATAATTTTTAAATTGTTAAAACTAAAAATATTTGTTGAGATGTTAGAAGTTCACAACGATCTATCTGTATACACTTTAATGATGAATATGATGGATGCACCTGCATTTTCCATTACTACTTGCACTTTCTCAAGAAATAGGTAATCTTTCTTCTCTTTTCTCTTTATCTTTAATTTACAGTTGTTACATTGAGGACAATGTAAGTTCTAGGTTGGGGCTGGTGAAAAGTTACCATGCTTAATTAAAAAAAATTGACAATTTAAAAATAAAAAAAAAAATAAATAAAATAAAAATATATATATAATAATTTTTTATTTTATTTTTATGTTCACATTTTCATTTTTGTGTGTTTGGTTTTATTTCTATTTTGTGTGATTTAGTAATTTTTGGAATAAAAAAAAAACTTTTTCACAAAAATTTATCATTTCTTTAAATCAAATTTAAGTAAATAGTTAAGTCTTTTGTACTGTTAGATTAATTTTTGAAAACATATCATGAAATATTTTGTAATTATTTTTTGATAATTAGTTAGTTTTTGTCATAACTAGTATTTCTTGATAAGATGTAGAAATTATATTAAACCCAAAATCGGTGTTTATGAATTTTTTTAGTGGAGACTACCTTTGTGAGATATAATTTGAGCCTAATTTCCTTTATTCAGAGTGAAATATATATTTTTTCTACTCCAAACACATTTCTTATTTCTTCAAATTTTTAGATGATCTCTATAGGTTAATGCATTGAATGTATGAATTTTTTCTCATCTTAATAGAGTATCGTATATTTTTTATTATTATTTTTGCTTAGATTAAATGATTTGAGTAGAAATTGATAGTATATGCTTATATCTCGTTCATGCATGACTGCTACAAAAAAAAGACACATCTGGGGTTACCTAAACCAAGATCAAACAGAAAAGCCACAAAATTAACCACTCACCAAAATCCAAAAATAATGTTCAATCTATACATGGGTTGACTCTCTAAAATACATATATTGAGAAATATCTTCAGAAAAAAATAGAGAGATAAAGAATATATAGTATAATCTACATACTATAACCCACATTGCCTACAAAGTTGTGAGTAAAAGTTAATTACAAAAGAGAGATATAGGAAATAATTCCCTAAAAAGTCATTGCACTCTCTTCATTTGTAAAAGGCATATATCTTGAAATTCTTTCTTAATGATTTTGATTTATGCATGAAAATAATTTTTATATATGATATCTTTATAATTTATACATTTGATTCCTTTCATGAGATCAATGTTAAAATAACACTTTGAGCCTTTATTCTTTATACATATGCGAACATATTAGTTCATTTCTATACATCAACTCTTTCGCATATAAATTAGTATGAGTGTTTGAACCAATAGGATTCAGTGTTTTGAGAGTATTGACTTGTGAGGAATAGAGTCAAAGCAAATTCTGATTCATGACACTGAAATTGGGTGAAATTAAATTGATACATTTTTGACATGAAATATGAAAATGATTTTCGACTAATTATTATAATAAATCATGATTGTTTAAAGAGATTAAAATAACTTATGCTTTAGATTTTAATTATGATCTTAAAGGAGATTAAAAAGTATGAGACATTTTTGTGAGATGTTGTTAATTTGTGATTTTGTTGTAAATTTAATTTTTAAGTTGTTTGTTTTTATTGTTTCTTTTGATTTTTACATTTAGTTCAATGTTTGTGGGTATCATTACTGAAAACCCTCACGAGACTCAAACTCGTCCACTAGGGCAACCTAAGGGTTTAAAGGCTTGTTGCATAGGAAAAATGCAACCGTGTCAATCCACGGAAGTGATTTAGGATAGTTTAATTTTTAGTTTTTATCGCTTCTCTTGCTAAGGGACTAGCAAGAAGCTGGTTGGGGGTTGTGATGAGTGCTCAAAAAGCACTAAAATTACCATGATTTTATGCTCATTAATTGATTAAAAATATATATATTTATATGTTTTATCATATATTTATATAAATTTGTCTTTTTCGGAATCACGGGTATTTTTATTGTTTTTCAGGTATTTTGGCTTAAAAACGCAATTTAAAGACTCAAAGAGGAATACTTGAAGCAATACATCACAAATATATTAATAAATAAGTGGGAAAAGGTCAACAAACATGGAAAAATTGGACAAAATGGGTCGAAAAGGTCAAAAATGTCAAAAAGACGGAAATCGCACCCGCCCGGCAGCGCGCCTCAGGTTGCCCACGCGCGTTGGCACTGTTCCCGCGCGCCGAGCTGCGGGCAGCGACAACCCCTGCGCCAGCGCGTGCTCAAAGAACACCCTCCGCGCGCCCAACGCGTTTTTGCCCCATTTTCCACGTGCAGCCGCCCCCATGACGTCATGCTGACGTCATTGATGACCTCAGCATTTCCATTACACGTTTTTTCATTTTTTTTAACATTTTTTTACTCATTTTTTCTCTCCATCCTCACCTATAAATACCCCCCTTCCCTTCACTTCAAAAACACACCTCAAAACACACTTCTCTCTTCTTTCTTTCTCTCCATTTCTTAGTTTTTAGTTTTTCTTATGTTTTAGCTAGTTTTTCTTATGTTTTAGCTAGTTTCTCTTAGTTTTAGAGTTCTTCCCTTTTTGGGAAGAACTAGTTATGTTTTTGTAATTTATTAGCTTTTTGATTCAATAAATGGGAGTGCAAATTCCCCTTGGAGGTTTTCTAGCAACGAGAATGGCATCGAAGTACTGTAAGGATTTTATTTTCTTTGCAGTTATTTTTTATGCTTTATTCTTACATGTTATATTTGATTTGTCTGTGATTAAATTTAACTGTGCTAGCTGTTTATAAACATGATATAATAATAACATTGTTATGCTTGCGATATATTAAATAGGTAAAAATCTCTAAAATGAATTGATTTTATTTTTATTCAAGATTTTATATTAAGAATGTTAGAGAGAAATATATTGTTTTTCATTACAAACTTAAATCTGAAAATTAGATTTTAAGGTTTAGTTATCGAGTGTGATTTAGAGTAGTTCTCTTTTATTTGTTGGTACAATCGCCCGGTAGTTAGAGTGAAGCTCTATTTCAAAAGTTTTTATAAGAATTATTATCTAAAAATGTATTGACAACATGTTTTCAGTAGTAGTTTTAAAACTTGAAAGTTAGTACTCGGATAACTAAATTCTTAGGTTTAATTTGGACACCTTGAATAAAGTTTAAACTGTCTAATCCCACCAAATGTGGCATTTAAATGGTTCATTTCAATCTCTTAGAAAAAGGAATTAATTTAATTAACCAAATTAGTTATCAACCCCACCCATAGGTGTTAATTGATTTGTTTAGTTAACAAAGAATATCTAACCCCACCAAAGGTGGTATTCATACAAAAAAGGGAGAATCAATAAATATCAATTCATATCTTTAATAACCTAAATAATATGAGCAAGCATAATTAACTTAGTTATTATATCCATAAATACTCCACTATTTATAAAAGATAAAATTTGCATAAATTTTTATTGAATCTATGTTTATTTTTATGTAGGTAGATTAAAACATTAAAAAAACCCAAAATATCGTGACAGGATGTTTATGATTTAATTTCGTTTTTAAAAGTTTGAATAATAAATTAAAAACCACATACATTCCTTCCTTAGATCGACCTTGGGAGTATACTTATCATTTTCTACGATATGATTCGTGCACTTGCGAGAGTTTTATAAATATAAAACCAAAGTATTGGCAGGATCGGCGATGCCGGTTTTCACTCATCAAAGTTTTTGACAATCCTGATTCTGCTTATCAGCTCCTCACCAAAAACCATGTTGAAAAGCATTTCAAACATCAAGATATGTTGAGTCCTAAATGGGAATTGATTGGTACAAAACTGCAAGTGCATAGTATTGTAGTTTTATAATAAAGTGATAAGAAGAGTATCGTCCTCAAGGATTGGTAACTTATTTTTGACAAATACCGAATTTATATTAATCTCAATTTTATCTAGAAAAATTATTAAGTTATTTATAATTAAAATTTAAAATAAAATCAATTTAAAGAAAATATGCAAAAGAAAATAAAGATGTTCAAAGATCAAATTAATAGGAAGAAAACTTCTAGGAAATCGATTTCACCTAATCCCTCATTATGCTTTACTCATCTAGCTAATTGAATTTAATTCTCTCTATTTGTTAGCAATCTCCAAAAAATATCCAAAAGCCTCTTTCGATAGTCAATTGAAAATATTATTACTCATTAATTTATACAAGAGTATGCAATTTAATAAAGCAAGAAAACATTAAGACCAATGATTTTAATACTACACAAGTTCATACAAGTCTTTCGATCTCTATATTTACTATTGTCGAAATATTCCAGATCTATTCTATAATTCCCTCTTTTGAAAGTAAATCACAAGATAAAAATTATCTAATTAATGGCGAGTTAATTAGAAGCATTAAACTCATAATAAACAAACAAACATGTAGAGAAATAATTCAATTTAACATAAAAAAATCAAGCATAGTTTGGAATTAAATTACATCTTTTTCCTAGATTAAAAAACAATTAGTTCATGCTAAAAATTAAATTTAACATAAGCAAATTCACCATAATTTTCTGAGAGGAATTGAAAGAAAATTGAATAATAAAAAGAATCTACTTTCATGTCTTCTCCCACGTTTTATTTTTCTTTTCTTTTTCTAGGCTGCATAGAACCCCTTTTTCATTTATTTTTTTTGCTCTGCACAAATTTTTTTCCTTTTCTTTGCTAACGACTATGTTTCTCCCTTTGGGTCTTTTTTTGTTTTTGTATTGCCGCCCTTTATGTTTTTCCCTTTATTGCCATCTCCTTTGTTACTTTGCTTATATCAATCTCTCTTATATATATATCCCTACACTTCCTGCGACTCCTTTATTCCTTTTCCTTATACACACACATATTTAGAGACATCTTAATTTCAATTTGATTTAAATAAATCTTTATTTAAATTTGAGAGTCCTTAGATGATATGTTTATAAAATTGGATCGTCATTATCTTCAAATCTACAATAAAATTTAAATAATAATAATGAAATCTAAATTCAATAAAAAAATAAATAAAATTAGACTAAATTTAAAGTTAATAAGTGATAAATTATGCAAAATTATACAAGTCATGAGGATTACACAATAACAGACACCCAATAAGGAAAATTATATACAAACTATGAGAGTGAGTGTATGTAATAAGCAAACATGAAACTGTATCTTAAGTGATACTGAGCCATCAATAATAAATTTATAATATACAAATATAAACATCAAATAAAATATAAACATCATGTTTTGGAAATAGGCATACCAACACAAAAATGATAAGACTAAAAATCTCATAAGAGAGAGTTAAGAGAGGTACTGCCAGCATAAACATGTAAGGAACCACTTGGTGACTGACTGACAAAAGGTAAAGAACATGTAGATTGAGGAGAAGAATCATTAGTACCCTACCAATATAACCTAAGAAGATGCTTGTTGAGATGAACTAACTACTGGATGAGGAAATTTTCATTCTAGTGACTAGATGTATGGCTATTAATCACCATATCCAAGCATTGAGAGAGAAAGAGGTAAACTCATAGAAAAGAAAATAAATCTCATAAGATAGATGAGCAACAAAAGGGGAAGAAGGTGGAATTAGAGTAGAGGGACACTAGATAATTGAGAGACACAATGAGATGAAGGAATTGAAGGTACAAAATGTCTAAAGATTTGGGATTATTAGAGGCAACAATATTTGAAAATAAGAAAGCACCTCACTAGGTGGGTAAGGGAGGATAATGAAGAGAGGAAAGAATAGGGGTAGCAAAGTGAAACACAATGGTCATATAGAATATGCCCACAAGATTTTTAGTCTCACTATTGAGGATAGCACACGAAAAGTGACCCTGAGAGATAGTAACTTAAGAAAGGTTATAATGAGGATGAATAACAATACTCATAATATCCTTGAGATGTTGACCAAAAGCATAACCATTTAATTGAAGTGCACCTCCACCATAATGATGACCATAGGGCATCATCTTGAGATAAAGTAGCCTCGCACTTTCTAAATACTATATTATTTGCATTTTTTATATCAATTCATTTACATTTATACATATTTTATTATTATAATGAGTTAAAAAAAATATTTTGTATTTATTGGAAAAATATTAATTTTTGGGATTTTTATAGATTTTTTATGATTTTTATTTGATAGATGGATTAACTTAGAAAAGCAGTGGATGTACATTACAACTTATTCTCATCGCATCTTATCTCCATAGTGGCTTATCCCTATCATAGCCTATTCCCATTGCAGCTTGTCTTATAAATACGAAACAATACCCTAAAAAAATATGAGAGTATCAAAATTAACAAAATTAATATAATAATTGCTATAGGGAACAAGATAGATAAAGCAACACATCTAGGGAAAATTTTGGATGAGATTTTGGCAATCTTCATAAGCTTTTTTTAATTCTCTTCTCTTTATTTTTCCATAATAATAATGTTGATTCTTATGAAATCTAGCTAATTTAATAATGTGGTTGTAGATAATTCAAATCTCTAGACTGTGGTTTAATTAATTTAATATCATGATAATTTTAGTTTATGATGAACATTATTTTTACCTATAATTTGCTAGGCTTTTATGCAATAATTTAATTTTTTTAATTTTAGAATTATGTTGTTTTGAAAGGGTAACTCAAACAAGTTGGAACAAAAAAAATGTCAAGCCACTAGGAAATCAATGTGCATCATGGTTGAGACATCATCACAATAAGGCACTCTCGAGTCACATTTGGTGATTCAGAAATTTCAACGTGCACTGAGGAGCAAAAATATGCATACCATGGTGTATTCTTAAGTTGCACTAGAGGATCTGACTTTCCTATTGTGCCATGGCGTACATAAAAGCATGTTATGACCTTCTTGTTTTTATTGGCCAGAAACTCTAGTATAGATATGTAACATGTTTTAATCATTCCTCCACAAAACCTAAACAATAAATACACTATAAACCCTATAAAATAAAACCAACCACTAGTAACTGAATTCCACATTCCATAACATATAAATTAAAGAGAAAACTCCCATTTGTGAAAGGGTTTGAAGAAAGGGATCAACCAATTCAAAGATTTGGAGATCACATATCAAAGAGGGGTATTTTATAATTAGACCTAATTCTCTTTATATTCATACAAACCATGCCAAATTGTGACAAAACTCTTAACAAAATTTAGTTCCTAAGACCATTCTACTATAGATTTGGATGGAAACCACAACCCAACACCTAGAAAGAAATGTGAACCTAGGTGTGAGGAAGACACCACATTCAAAGAATGGAGACTTGATTAATAAGTCAAGGTATGAACGCCACAGATAAATTTGATAAGTTCAAAAAGTTCTTCAAAGAACCAAAGATAAATTTACTCTCAATTTTTGATTTGAAATATTTTGTTCTTTATTTAATTGAAAAGGCCTATTTATAGGCAAACATAAACTAAAGGAGATGTTTAGGTTCTTCCTCTTTAATCTACCAGCCTAAAATTGTAAAGAATCAACTACATTTCTTTCTCTCCAAATCACGCCCAAAATGGTTAAAAAATCAACCAGCTTTTCTTCTCTCTAAATCACACGCCCCAAATTAGAAAAAGGAAACTAAGCTAAATGGCATATGAGTTATTCATGTGATCTACAAATTAAAAACAATCCCACATATCCACTAGTTATTTTGGATTTCCTTGCTAAATATGCAAGATGTTGACACTTTTTTTAAGAACATGTGAGCCTTACTCAGTCAGCTTACACAAATTGGCTTGAGCCCAAACTTCTTGCATCAGTCCATTCAATGCATCCTTGAATCTTCATATGTGCTCTTGTAATTAGAACAAGTGGTACTTCTAACAGGTCCATACTCCATTTGGTAGCCATATTTCCATCATTCCTCTCTTTTTGAAAAGGATTTTTCCTCAAATCTTCACCTACCTCAAAAGGACCCATATCAGAAATTTTAAAAGTAGCATTGAAATTATATTCACCAGAAAATTCTAGCTTGTAGGCATTTTCATTGATTATTTTGATGACTTGAAATGGACCATATCCTCATGGTAGCAACTTTAATTTTATTTATTCTAGAAAAAAATATTTTCTCATATGCACCCACACCCAATCTTTAGGCTCCAAGATTAGCTTATAACCCCTTTTATTAGCTTGCTTGGTATATTGTTTAGTCCTCCTTTCAATGTTAAGCCTTGCTTTCTCATAAATATGCTTAACAAAATCTGCTTTCTTTTTTCCATCTAAATTAACACCCTCAGTAACAGGTAGTGGTGATAAATCCAATGGAGTTAAAGGATTAAAACCATAAACAATTTCAAAAGGTGAAAATTTAGTAGCAAGATGAACAAAACTATTATATGCAAACTAAACATGTGGTAAACAATCTTCCTATGTTTTGATGTTCTTTTTTATGAAAGCCTTTAACAATGTAGACAAGGTCATGTTCACTACATCGATTTGACCATCAGTTTGTGGGTGACAAGTGGTAGAAAACAACAAGTTAGTTCCTATTACACCACAAGGTATTCCAAAAATAACTAAAGAACATATCATCTCTATCTGAAATAATTGTTCTAGGCATCCTATGTAACCTCACAATCTCCTTAAAGAACAAATAAACAACATTGGAAGCGTTATCTATTTTGTGACATGGAATAAAGTGTGACATGTTAGAAAATTTATCGATAACCACAAACACATTATCCTTACGATGTTTAGTTCTAGGCAAACCTAACACAAAATCCATTGAAATATCAGTCCAAGGTGCACTAGGAATGGGTAATGGTATGCAAAGTCCATGGGTTACACTCGAGATTTAGCTTTCCTATAGGTGACACATCTATGACAAAGTCTCTCAACATCTCTTTTCATATGTGGCCAATAAAAGTTCTCTTGAAAAATAGCTAAAGTTTTAACTACCCCAAAATGACCCATCAATCATCCACCATGAGACTCCCTTACTAGCAAATCCTGAATTGAATAATTTGGAATGCATTGTTTAATTTCTCTAAACAAGACCCATCAAACCTAAAGAACTTTCCATTAGCTACCCTTTCAAATAATTCATACTTTTCACTAAAATATTAGTCTAAAGGATATAACTCTTTAATATGTTCAAAATCAAGGAATTTTGCATCAAGAGTAGAAAGAAGTACGTACCTACAAGGAAGTGTATTGGAAACCATATTCTCCTTACTTTGCTTGTATCGAATGTGTAGAGAGATGTTTCTATGAACTCTATCAATCGTGTATGTCTCTTGTTAAAATTTTGTTAACTCTTCAAATGTTTAAACTACTCATGATCAGTGTGGATCATGAACTCCTTAGGCCAAAGATAGTGTTACCATGTTTCCAAGGCTCGAACCAATGCATAGCTCCTTATCGTAAGTAGGATACTTTAAGACAACCCCACTTAGTTTCAATCGTAAGATATCTCTTAATTTATATATAATATTACTTGAAATATATTCATTGGATACATAATTATTTAATATGCTTAATTAATGTTATTAATAGAAAATGGACAAATCTTGGATGTCAAAGTGTAGAATTGAACAAGACTACATTTCTGGAGTTGAAAGTTTCATGAAATTTTCTTGTAGAAATAGTAATACTGCAACTAGTATGATTCGATGCCCATGTGTTAAACGTAAAAATGAGCGATTTTATGAATTTGACGAGGTTAAGTATCACCTTATCCGTAGTGGTATTATTTTGAGATATAAATGTTGGTATTATCATGGAGAAAATATTGATAATACTCATGGGGAAGAGATAAATAAGAATGTGAGTGGATTACATACATCTTATCATAATGTACAGACAGAAAATATGTTTCATGGTGTTGAAGATGAACTACGTGAGGATGATCCCGAAACCTTTAAAAAACTTCTAGAAGATGCCGAAAAACTGTTGTATCCAAAATGAAAAACATATACTAAAATGTCGGGATTGGTTAATTTGTACAATGTGAAGTCATAACATGGTTTTTCTGACAAGGGATTCAAAGAATTACTAAATCTACTAGTCGATATGTTTCCTGAGGGTATTGAGTTGCCATCTTCAATGTATGATGTGAAGAAATCTCTTAGTAGATTTGGCATGGAATATCCTAAGATTCATGCTTGTCCAAATGATTACATTCTTTATAGAAAAGAATACGAGACATTAGATGATTGTCCGATGTGTAAAGAATCGAGATGGAAGCATCGTACAAATGAGACAACACATAAGAAAGGCATGCCTAAAAAGGTTATTTGGTACTTTCCTCTGATTCCTCACTTTTAAAGGTTGCTCAAAAAGTAAAGAGACATCAAAGATGTTGACTTGGCATTCAGATAATCGATCTGATGATAGGGTGCTACGTCATCCTTGTGATTCTCCAAATTGGAAAGTAGTAGATAATTTATCTCCTCAATTTTCATCTTATCTGCGCAATCTTCATCTTGCCATTGCTACTGATGGAATTAATCCATATAGTTCCCTTAGTAGTAGATATAGCTATTGGCCAGTAATTATGGTAACATACAACCTTCCTCCCTGGTTGTGTATGAAAAGAAAATTCATGATGTTAACATTATTGATCTTAGGACCGAAACAACCCAGTGTTGATATTGATGTATATTTGTAGCCTCTGATAAATGATTTAAAGACGTTGTGGAATGATGGTGTAAATGTTTATGATGCACATAAAGAAGAAAACTTTAACTTGAGGGAGGTCTTTTTATGGACAATTAATGATTTTCCTACCTATGGAAACTTATCAGGACATGCAACAAAATGTTACAAGGGTGCCCCATATGTAGTGATGAAACTTCTACAACTTATTTTGTTCACGGATGAAAGATGTCTTATAAAAGACATAGAAGATCTTTGCCATTTGGCACAAGTTTAGATACCAAAAGAAATCGTTCGATGCTGAAGAAGATCATGATCATGCAACTCGACCTTTGCGAGGTGTTGAGATATTAAGGAAATTGAATGGTATGACATTCCAACGATATGGAAAGATGAAAAAAACTCACTAAGGTAGGGAAAAGAAAGAGGTCAACTAATGAAATAGGTGAAAATGAAAAAGAGTTTGAACCGACTTACCATGGTTGTTGGCATAAAAAATCAATATTTTAGGAATTACCTTATTGGAAAGACCTACACATTCGTCACATCTTAGATGTCATGCACATTGAGAAAAATGTATGTGAGATTTTGATTGTTACTTTACTTAATATACCTGGAAAAAAAAGGATGGAATTAAAGTAAGACTGGATTTAAAGAAACTAGGCATACGACCTGAATTGGCACCAAGGGTGGAAAATGATAAGAATCGAACATACTTTCCACCAGCATCATATACAATGTCAACAAAAGAGAAGGGTGTGTTTTGTAAATGATTGGAAGGTGTGAAAGTTCCTTATGGTTACTCATCCAACTTAAGAAATTTTGTGTCTATCACCGATAAGAAACTTTATGGATTGAAATCACATGACTGTCATATCTTAATACAATAGTTATTACCAATTTCTATTAGATCAATTCTTCCAAAACTTGTTCGATTATCAATAATTCGTCTTTGTTCATTCTTCAATACAATATGCAAGAAATCTATATCAATTGGCGAGTTAAATTCTTTATAGAAAGATATTGTAGAGACTTTGTGTCTAATTGAAAAATATGTTCCTCCTTCTTTCTTCGATATAATGATTCACTTATGTGTTCATTTAGTTCGAGAGGTTCAATTGTGTGGTACTACTTACTTAAGGTGGAGGTATCCTTTTGAGAGATATATGCAAGTCCTTAAAGGATATGTAAATAATAAAAATCAACCTGAAGGATGCATGATGGAACGCTACATTTCTGAAGAGGCCATTGAGTTTTGTTATGAATACTTTAGTGGTTTCATTGAAATTGGGAATCCTACGCAGAAGATGTTCTTAGAACGTCACATGATCCAAGTAGGTAACTCTATTCTTGGTGGAAGTAAGAAATTGTTTATTAATCGCACTCGATGGGAAAGCACACGAAATCATTTTGGTAAATAATAATGAGGCACAATCGTACATAGAGTAAGTGATGTTCAACCTTTCTATTTATGCAAAAATCATTTTTTATTTAACTATTAATGATGATATATACTTCATATATCATAAATAACATTACATGATGTATTTAAACTTAATGAAGATCGATCCTCGTTATAAAAAAAGAGGAGAAAAATGGTTGTATGATGAATATAAGCGAGAGCTTATTAATTGGTTTCGCAACCATGTAGGTGTCACAAACAAAAATTCATGCATATATGTTCCTAGATCTATGCAATGTTTTAAAACTTTTCTCTAAACACATTTCATGTTTTTGTATACATAGATTCGAGATGAACTTAAGAAACCCAATCATAAAATATTAGAAAGTTTACAATGGCTTGCACATGGGCCAAAATTCAATGTAAAATCATTTTCTAGTTTCACAATAAATGGATCGAGGTTTACGACTCAAGCTAGGGACAAAGTCTCAGTAAATCATAATAGTGGTGTGAAGATGGTTGCACAAACTATGCAATTTTTTAGTTCAAAAGATGGTAATTCTATACTTTTTGATAGAACATATTATGGTATAATACAAGAGATTTAGGAATTGGATTATGAGGTCTTCCATGAAACAGTTATCTTATGTGATTGGGTCGAAGATCTTATCAATGTTGGATATAAAATATATGATTTTGGATTTACCCTTGTAAATTTATCCAAGATAAGTCACACTGATGATCCTTTAACATTAGCACTTCATGCAAAACAAGTATTTTACGTAAGCGATCAAATTGACACAAGATGGTCTATTGTGTTAATGCCTCCACAAAAAGAGTTTTACCATTGTGATGCTTTAGAAGATGACGACCCTATGCTTGATACAACTAATATTAGTAATTTCTCAAATAAATTTCCTAATGTATGTGATGATTTAGTTGATGACGATGATTCTTCATCATGGGCTCGAAGTGATTGTGAATGAATATATGTATACGATCAACAACCTAATTAAACATAACATATGTTCTATATTGTTGTAATAACTCTTATATATATATATATATGTATGTTCCTAAAATTGTTAATTAATTTATATTTCTTCATTGTTTGTAGATATTTCATGGATCCTCGGGTAACAGAGCTTGTAGATCCAAATGATCCATTGAGGCATTTGAAAAGAAGGGGTTGGGCGAATATACCTGATGCTCCACTTAACCCAGATGATAGAGTACCTGTACTATTTGATGCTACTAGTAATCCAATAAGGGAAAATGACCAACAATTGAAATCCTTTATTGGTAGACTTGTGAAGTCGAGTATACCAATCAATATAAATGATTGGTCTCAAGTTGACGAAGATGAAAAGTTCAAAATATGGATAACCATTTGTGTAAGTCTCTTATATTTTATAATCAATTAAATATATTATATCTTTTTTGTATTATATCTAATCTTTTGTAGTATGTTTGTATAGAATCGTTACAAATTCGATGACATATGAAAGAGCAAGTGTTATAAGATTGTAAATAAGGCGTGGAAGGAATACAAGACTTCCAGCTTGGCAAGAAATTATGTGTTTCCATATTTGGAACCACCTGATGAGGTAGAGCTCTACAAAATCCCTAAAGGACACCCCTGGATTACACCTCAAGTTTGGAAAGACTTCATGGATTATAGACGTACAGATGAATTTCAAATTATTAAGGAAGAACATTAGGATATACAAATGCATAACATTCTTCCTAATCGTACTGAGAAGTCTTCAAATCCTAAAGTTGGATATAGAATGGTATAATTAATTTGTGTCAATTTATAAATATTTTTATATTTATTTTCCTCAATTTAATTTCATGTCATGGTTAATAAATTTTTCATAATTTATGTAGGAAGCTGAATTGGGTAGATTGGTTACCCGAACTGAATTGTACATAGAAACAAAGACTACCAAAACAAAAAATTCAAGACCGATGACTAAGCGAGGAGAAGAACAACTAAATAAGTTGGTTAGTAATTTTGGTTGATACAAAGTCTTAATGATTTTTAATAATTGATATAATAATGTGATAAGAGCTAAATTATTGCATTTTTGTTATGATTTAAATGTTGATATTTGTGTGAAAATTGTGTTTATTTGATTATTTAATCCACAAATGTCATTTTCACGGGTATTTTGTGTTTAAAGTGCAATTTCAGGTAAAATCATGATTTTGGAGAAGTTAGGGACAAAGTACAATGATCGGGGTTGAATCAAATAAAAAGAAAACAAAATTTCAAAATTTGGAATTTCACTGCCGGCGAAAACCTTATGGAGAAAATGTTGAAAATCTTCCCGAGAGCACGGATTCTGGAAAAGCAATCTCGCCGCCGGCCAAAGAATTCTCGCCGCCGGCCAAATCATCTCGCCGCCAGCCAAATACATCTCGCCACCGGCCAAGTGCATCTCACCGCTGGCCACAATAATCCCGCCGCCGGCGAGATTTAGCGAAACCGAAATCGTAAGTTTTCCAGAAATCTCGCCGCGGCGAGAATAACTTCGCCGCCGCGAATTTCGTTTGAAAACATTTTTTTATGCTGTTTTGTTCCAAAATTGCCCTCCAAAACCCTAGATCTATATATACATTATGATGGAGAAGGAGGGGACGGCAGAAAGCAGAGTTCAAAGGCATTTTTGGAGAAGAGAAGGAAATTTTGGAGAAACTTGAAGGATCTTCACCATTGTTGCTACCAAGCCTTCATCTTCTAGAGTTTTTCATCTCTTCTCCTTAGTTTTTATATTCTGCAGTTTATTGATATTTGTTATTCATGGATTCAATTGAAATAATGGTTGTTCTTATTTCCGTTATGAACTAATTCGTTTTTGCTAAGGCTATGATGTAGTTAGATCATGAAAATCTGATTTCTTGTGTTATCGTTATATGAATTCATTGTTTTCAAGTTGAGTATTTATTTCCATGCTTAATGCTTTTAAATTTCTGATCAAGATTTAAATGATTTGTTGCATTATATTGAGACCGAGAGGAGATGTGTAATGAACGCTTTTTGTGATAAATACTGTATGTTGAATGTGAGTGTGAGAACTAATGCATGATATATGTGGTTATTCTAGAAATTCTATAAATCGTAATGTGCTTGTTTGTGATTAAATCTTCATAGAAATATAGTCTGTTTTCATAGATAAGTAATTCTAATATAACTTGAGAAAGAGTATTAGATAAGTTTGGGTTTTTCAACCATCACTTTTAACTTTGATTCTCATATAACATAACTTGAAATCGGATTAAATTGATTTAGCGAAATCAAATGCCTTAGCGTTTTTAATCATTTGTGAACAACATTAAATTTTGTTATTTGCGTTTAGTTTTATGTTAATTTGCTTTTAAAACAATTTCAACAATTCGGTTTTCAAATAAAATTAGGGTTAGTCAATTTCGATACTTAGTAACGTCATTCCTTGTGGGTTCGATATCTGTACTTTTGTACACTTTATTACTTGAACGATTCGTACACTTGCGAAACTACGTATCATAATGCATGAAATTTTTGTGTGTTTTATTATTTGTAGAGAGCTATTCAAGAACAAATATCCAGGGGTGAAATAATCGAAGAGCCTGGGAGAGATGCTCTATATCATGCATTCGAACGCAACCATCCTGGTCGTGTTAGGGGTGGTAGCTAATATGATGGTTATATGGAGTATTTTAACAATCCAAAACAAAAGCCTCAGACAGTCAGGAAGGAGAAGTACACTAAAATTGAAGAAGGACTCACCTCCTTTAAGGCCTCAATGTTAAGTGAGATTGCCACTATAAAAGAATATCAATCACAACACATGTCAGGCCTGGCATCATTCTACAACCAGGGCATGCCATATTGGCCAAGCATGAAACCATCCATGCAAGGCATGCCACCATCCATGATAGGCACGCCACCATCCATGCTAGGCATGTCACACACGCAATCTCATAGCGCTCAAACTATATCCAATATGGGATATAGTCATCCTATTGGTCCTCCCTATATGCCAAGAATGCATATGAAATCAAGTAGTGGTTCATTTTCTCCAATGTAGTCTACGCATTCTTACCATCAATCAAACCAATAGCTACCCCACATGGGAGTCCTCTATTAGATGAATCATTTGTGGTAATATTTTAATTTCTAGTGTATATAATCTATTATTTTTATTTCTTATTATATGTTTTATTTTTTATATATAACACTTAAATTTTTACATAATATGAAATGTTTGTTGAAACATCCTTCGTTAACGGACTTTGTTGCTATTGGAACGGTACAACAATTGAGCGATGATCGAATGATTCATAATCAATATTTGCCAAATCATTGGCGAATAGTAATTGATCAATCATTGCTTCATGATTGTCCACTACCTGTGCCTTCTAATGCTACCACGGTCTAAGAGGCGGTTGGACAGTATGTGGCTTGGTCATCGATTCAAGTTGTTCTAAATTTTGACGTGGTACTATTTTTTAACTTAAAAGATAACACTTGTTTACTACTATTATTTTATTATATATTTTATTATTACTAACATACAGAATACTTTTTTTTAGTCTATTATACCAGAACTCTTAAATGCGGCACATTTAAGAGAGACAAAGCAAGTATCTCATGCTAAATCTATGTCTAGTGGCCAATCATCGCGTACCAAGTCATTCAAGAAGAAGCCTTGGAAAAAGTATAGTTATGATTATACTTTAAACTTCAGCAGAAATCTTAGCGCTTGGATGACTATTGTTGTGAGGACATCTAGCATAAATGATGGATGGACTGTGCTAATTCCTATAGAAATATTTGGTGTAGACCTCGGCCAAACTTATATATCGATCGAGTGTATATTGAAACTATTTGCATATCAAATGATTGATTTAAGTATAATTCAAGTGTGGACAAGGTGAGTCCTCAATCTATTTAATTTTCTTTCATTTATATAGAACATATATAATTATATTTATATTATCTAATTACTTATTGAAATCCTCTTTTATATAGGTCTTGTTATTATCAACTTTAACATAATCATTCATCTCATTTAGCAATGTTCTACGATTCTTCATATTTCAATCAATATCAAAAGAAGGATGTTAGCATCAAAGTTAAACAATTATGTGATAAGGCATCAACGCTTAACATAAATCAAAAGTTGATAATCCCTTGGCCACTAAGGTTTGAACAAGGCCAAGATCATTGGATGTTGGTAATCATTGATCTGTTCAATAATCATGCTTATTTAATAAAAAAACTAACCATTTTAAACCTTGATAGGGCATGGAAGTTGTGGAACAAGTTTAGGGGCATTGCCCTTAAAAAATCTCATAAGCTTATATGGACAAAAGTTATAGTATGTATAAGCGAATATTAATAATTTTATTAATTTTACAATTGAATAATAAAGATGTTCGAATATGGAAAATCATGTACACTTGTTTTTTGTAGGTTCCACAACAAAATAATGGAGTCATGTGTGGTTATTATGTCATGAAGTTTATGAGCGAAATCATCACAAATATCAAAATTCCAATTGATGATGTGGTAATATCTTTTACCCATATATAGAATTGTTTTTAACATATTTGAGTTATTTTTTGTAAATACATGAAATTACATTCTTATTTTGATTTTAAATACATGTAGTTCTTTGGTTGAAACAAGATGGGATATGACCAGCAAATTTTTGATGATTTATGAGAGGAATGGGTAAAACATATGGTTCAAATTATATCATCACAAGAAGAATCGGGAGAAGATTGTGATGATCTTGAATAGCATATGACAACATAACAGTAATTTTTTTAATGATTTAATTTCTCTATTCCTGTGTCTTAAGTCCCTTGTTTGATGGATGGTTATGTGCTTATGTATTTAGGGGAATGCATTGTCTTATGGACCTGTTTTTGGCCCAAACTTCATCTCATCTCTCTTGCTTACTTTCCTTATGACAGCATCATGGTAGCACTTTATTAATCATTTGTTAAATATGAAGTTATATGGAATCTATGCTGGTATTTTTAATGCTATAATGAGCTCTAATATGAAGTCAGGTGTAACTCATATTTTGTTACTTGGCTTGTATGAGTTTTGGTGCCCATGAACGTATTACAAAATTGTTCCATACGTTTAAGGGCACCAAAACTCATACAAGCCAAGTAACAAAATATGAGTTACACTTGATTTCATATTTAGAGCTCATTATAGCATTAAAAATACCAACAGAGATTCCAGATAACTTCATATTTATAGACAAATGATTAATAAAGTGCTAATATGAGTTCAAAGGGTTATATTACTCGGATGCCGCTGTGATAATCTCTTTTTGATGGTCATATTTATAACGATTTAATTTCTCTACTCGTATGTCTCTGAAGTTTAGACTGCTTGTTTGATGGATGTTTACGTGCTCATATATGTAGGGGAATGAATTGTTATATGAACCTGGTGTTTTTTGTCTAGTTTCCTTGTCGTAATACTGGTGATTCTAAGCCAACCAAGCTTGCTCCACAATCCAATTACACTTTGACAACATTATTTTATTTGTAATTTAAGTTAACTATATATATATATATATATATATATATATATATATATGTATTGTATATACATTATTTGTTTTTGTAATAAATTTAATTATCAAGTAATTAATTATATTTAAATTTTCATTATTTGTATTATTATTTATATTTTGGTTTTTTATGCTATATATATTGAATGCAGGGTGGAGTGAAAAATGAGAATAAAAATAATAAAAAATCATAAAATGTAAAGTCGGTTCAGCGAACCGATTTTAAAACTTGTTTTTGTAGTAGTGTAACTCAAATGATGATGACAGTAACGATTATGCCTTCACCACAACTACCAAAGCACACCACAATGACTCCTACTTTCTCTCAGATGAAGAAAATGAAGAAGTAAAATTCTCTCTCTTACCGTCTAAGTTTAATGTATCAAATTATGAGGAACTATTCATCGATTGTCTAGGTGCTAGGGAATAAAGAGATAAATTACTTGTGGAAGTAAATAAACTTAATGATATCATCAATGTTCACAAAATAAATTATCTAGCCTAGAGAAATATAAAAAGGAATTGTCTGAACATAGAAATGCCCTAAATCTGAGACTTATAGAAACCACTAAGAAAAATAAAAAGCTTAAGTAAGAACTTAGTATTGCTAAAGAGACGGTGAGGAATTTAACCATTGATGCTAAAATTGACCAAATTCCTAGACTATGGAAAGCCACATGGAGATAAGAGAGGTCTTGGATACATATATGAACATTCAACACCTTTATCATCCAAAACTCAATTTGTAAAACCCATTGTTGCTTAAGCAGGGAAGGTAATTTATGCACCTTATCACTCTAAGAAAATTCAATTTGTTCCTATCTGTCATCATTGTGGTAGGAAAGGACATATTAGACCTAAGTGTAGATTTCTTTATGCTTATGATTCTATCAGAAGTACAAATTTTTCTAGGACACCACAAAAATTTTCAAAACGTAAAGTTTTTACTGCAAGAACTACACAAAAAGAGGAACCTAAGAAACCAGTAACTCAAATCTCCAAAATTAAAAGAGGATGGGTTAAGAAATCTGAGTTGCAATACTTTGTAGCCCATATAGAGTTTAAAGTAAAATTAAATACCGCTTATTATTTTGATAGTGGAGACATATGACTAGGAACCATTCTTTGTTTAAAACCTTTGAGGAATACAATCAAGGGACAATTATATTTGGTGATAGTAAAACATCTTAAATTATTGGAAAAGGCTCTATTCAAATAGAGTGTATCCCTAAACTTGATGAAGTTTTATATGTGGAAGGACTCAAGGAAAAATTGATTAGCATAAGTCAAATATGTGACAAAGATATTAATGAGCAATTTACAAATAATCATTGTATCGTAACAGATTAAAAGGATGAATATATGATTAAAGGAATCAGATCACATGACAATTGTTATTGTATTGATACATCACTCACAGTAACATGTAACCTAGCTAGCAATGACTCAACTACCTTATGGCACGAAAAGCTAGTTCATATGAATTGTAAAGATTTGGTTAGATTAAGTAAAACTAAGACTATGCGTGGTTTACCTGTCCTCCCAAAAATTGAAACACCTGTGTGTGGACCATGTCAATTAGGTAAACAAACTAGGATCGCTCATAAAATGATCAAGAGTATCAATACAAACAGAGTAATAGAATTGACATATATTGACCTCATAGGTCCTATGAGAATAGAAAGTATTGGAGGTAAGAAATATATCATAGTTGTAGTAGATGAATTTTCTCGCTACACTTGGGTAGACTTTCTTAAAGATAAGTTAGATGCTTTTGAGTTCTTCATCTCATATTGTACAAGAGTGTAGGTTGAAGTAGATGATAAAATCGTAACCATCAAGAGACTGAAAACGGAACATGGAAAAGAGTTTGAAAATACCAAATATGCTGACTTCTGCAAAGAATATGGTATCTTTCATGAATTCTCTACTCCTATCATAGCTCAACAAAATGGAGTAGTTGAAAGGAAAAACATTATAGTTCAAGAGATGGCAAGAGTAATTTTTCATGCCAAGGGAGTCTCCAAAACGTTTTGCACTAAAGCTATAAACACCACATGTCACATTATAAATCGTGTACATCTTTGCCCAAGTATAAACCAAACTCCTTTTGAGATATGGAGTGGTAACAAACTCAATCTAAAATTCATGCATGTTTTCATAAGTGAATGCTACATACTTAGGGATCGAGAACAATTGGGCAAGTTTGAGAAAAGAAGTGATGAATGTATATTTCTTGGTTATTCCCTAAACAGTAAAGCCTATAGAGTCTTCAACTGTAGAACTAATATTGTTATGGAATCCATAAATGTTGTTATATATGATGTATGTAAGCAGATTACAAGTGAGAAAATTGGTAATGAAGAAAATTTCACAGCACCTCAATTAACAATGACTAGTGAAAAATTGGAACAAAACAAGAAGAGTTACAGTAAAGAGAAGAAAAGAAGGAGAAAGCATCAACCTTATCAATGATAAATCCAACCTGAACTTCAAAAATCATCCTATTAAGAATATAATTGGAGATCCTATTGCAAGCATGGTAACAAGAAGAAGACAAAGAAATATGGTAACCCATTTATGTTATATTTCTCAATTTGAACAAAAAAAATGTAAATGAAGCCCTTAACGATGAAATTTGGATAAATGCCATGCAGGATGAGTTAGCTCAATTTGAAGGAAATTATGTGTGGATATTGGTACCTAATCCTAAAAACAAAAATGTTGTTGGAACAAAATGGATGTTCAAAACAAATTTGATGAGCATAACATTGTTATTTGCACATGTAACTAGACTAGAGTCAATTAGGATTTTGCTTGCCATTGCTTGTCACATGAAATTCAAATTACATCAAATGGATGTTAATTCTACCCTTTCGAATGGATTTCTTAATGAGAAGGTATACATGGAACAACCAAAAGGATTTGTTGATATAAAATTTCCAAATCTTGTTTACAAACTTAACAGAACTCTTTATGGTTTGAAACAAGCTCCTCAAGCATGGTATGAAAGAAACTTACCAATTATATCTTGAACAAGGGATTTATTCGAGGGGGAGTTGACAAGACTATTCATTAAAGGGAATAGTGATGACATTTTTATTACTCAAATTTATGTGGATGACAAAATTTTTGGATCCACATCTAATACACTGGTGGATGATTCTCTACATGTTATGACAAATGAATTGGAAATGTCTATGGTAGGTGAAATGACTTTCTTTCTTGGTTTGAAAATCAAAAAATCTCATGATAATATATTTATTTCTCAAACCAAGTTTGCCTATAACCTTGTTAAAAGGTTTTTTCTTGAAACTAGCATGCCATTAAGGACTCCTTTAGGTACCACCACAAAAATTACAAAGGACACTCAAGATAAAAGTGTTGACCAAACCCTTTATAGGAGTATGATAGGTAGTTTATTTACCTCACTAAAAAGAGGCTTGACATATGTTTTTGTGTTGGTGTGTTCCCACCCTAAGGAATCACACTTAGAGAATGTAAAGAGAATCATCGGGTATATCTTAGGAATAAGTAATTATGGTCTATATTTTACTACTGACACTAACTGTGAAATATGTAGTTATATAGATGCCGACTGGGCAGACAACTAGGATGATAAGAAGAGAACATCAAGTGGTTGCTTCTACATTCGGAACAACTTAGTTTTTAGTCATAGTAAAAAGTAGGACTCTATCTCACTCTCTACAGTTGAGACGGAATGCATTGCTACCGGAAGCTCTTGTACATAGATGATTTGGATGAAAAACATGCTCAAGGACTATGGCCAACTATAAGGTATGATGCTCTTATATTGTAATAACTCTAGTGCTATATGTATCTCTAAGAGCGATGTTCAACATTCTGGAACTAAGCGCATTGACATTAGGCAGCACTTTACTCAAGAATTAGTTGAAGAGAAAGTAGTGGCACTTGAGTTTGTACCTGCTAAGAGACAACTAGTTGATATATTCACCAAACCCATAGACACTTAAAGATTTTAGTATCTTAGGAGTGCCTTGGGAATTTCTCCCTCAAATTGAATTTCAAATTTTATTATTAAAAAAAGGGAGAAAGAGAAGTAGAATTTTTATCTAGCCAACACAGTATTGGACTTCTTTAATAAATACATATATATAACTTCATTTTTAATTACTTGACTCATTTTGATATTTATTGTATAAATTATTCTACAATTTTGGCTTATGCACACACATTCTTGTACATGTGATAATCGATGTTGACATAAACTTAATTTTCTGTGTTCTTCATCTTAATTTCCTTGTTGTAATTTTTATTTTAAATTAATGAAGTAATTTAATTTTTCTAGGGTTGCATTTGATCTGAATTTATGAAGCTTTGATTTTAATTATTTTTTGGAAAGATTTATAAGACGTTCAATTTGTTCATTCTATCTTGTGCTTAATGCTTTTTGATTATTTACGAATTTTATCAAAATGATTTGTGGCACATTAATAAACTTGAGAGAGGCATTTTTGTGTATATTGCTCGTAGATAGAATGACATGTATGATGAAGGATAGGAATATACCCTAATTGTATGTGTGGCCATTTGAAAACTTAGAACGTAATGAATCTTATTAAATTTAATTCTCATAGAGATATAGTGAATTAATTTAACGAGGTGTGTCTATACGAAGCGCGGAAGAGATGTATGGATAAAAATAGAAGTTTTCGGTTGACAAATTAAATGTACTAAAAAATATAAATCAAAAGAAAATAACATGATATGAGTGGATTAGTTTAGTGAAAAATTGCAATCCTAGATTTCTTTTATTTTCTTTTTACCTTTTTCTTAATCAACGACTGTTTTGGATAAAATTAGAGAGATACAATTTTAGTAATCAACAAACTATAGTACAAATCTCCGTGGGAATGATACTCTACTTACAAATCTTTATTACTTGTGACCGTGTATACTTGCATGATTTTATGTGTGTTGGAAAACACACAACAATACCCAAAAACATCAAAATTTAAAATGCAAAAATTATAGAAAATAATGAAAACAAAGACGTAACACATAAACAAAAAAAATAAATGATGTCATATATAGTTCAGGAAGGGTTTCAAAACTGGTAATTTCATTTTGGAGGGCAATCAACAAGGTGTGTCTCCAGCTAAGTGCATCAGCGACTTTGTTTAAGTGTCCTTTGTGCTTAAATACATAAGTACACCTTTGTAGGCAGATGAGCCATCTAGTATGAGCTCTTGAGATGACTTTCTGGGAATGGATCCATCTGAATACCGAGTGATCACTATGAAGGATAAATTCCTTTGAAATGGGATAATACTTCTAGTGTTTGAGAGCTCAAATGACAGCGTAGAATTCTTGGTTACAAGTGGACCATTTCTGGCGGGCTTCATTGAGTTTCTCGTGGAAGAATTCAATAGGCTTTCTACCTTGAGATAGTACTACTCCAATTCCCACCATGGATGCATCTTTTTCAACCTCAAATACATTATCAAAATTTGGCAGAGTTAGGACTGGGGTTGTACACAGTTTTTCTTTGATGAGCTGGAAACTATCTTCTTGCACCTTTCCCCAAATGAATTGTCCTTTCTTCAAAAAATTGGTTATTGGTGCTACAATTGAACTGAAATCTTTTATGAACCTTCTGTAGAAAGTTGTTAGGCCATGAAAATTCCTGATTTCTTGTATTGATATCGAATTAGGCCATGATTGGATGGTGTCAATCTTCTTAGTATCCATTGAGATACCTTCACAACTGATAACGTATCCCAAGAAAAGGAGTCTAGTGGTCATAAACTCTCACTTTTTGAGGTTGAGAAAAAGCTGGTGTTACCTCAATATTTCCAAGATAGCTTGTAAATGTTTTAGGTGCTCGTTAGGGTTCTTACTGTAAATTAGGATACCATCGAAATACATGACTACACAAGTACCATTGAGATGCTTCAAAACATGAGGAATTAATCTCATGAAGGTTCTAGGAGCATTGCATAACCCGAATGCATGACAAGCCATTCATACAAGCTTTCTTTGGTTTCTTATGCGAATTTGGTGATACCTACTATGAAGATCAAGCTTAGAGAAGATAGTGGAACCTTGTAGCTTCTTAAGCATATCTTCCAATCTAGGAATAGGGAACCTGTACATGACCGTGGTCTTGTTAATATCCATGCTATCAATACACATCCTTATCGTGCCATCCTTCTTAGGTACAAGTAATGCATGAACAAAAAATGAACTCTTGCTTTCTTGGATGAGATGTTTATCCAAGAGGTCTTTTACTATCTCTTGGAAGAGCTCATGGTCTTTGAGGTTCATTCGGTAGTGGGGTAAATTGGTAAGATTATAGCCTGGTATGAAATCTATGTGGTGTTGAATATCTCTTGATGGTGGTAAGGCATTTGGTAGGTCAGTTGGTGTAAAGTCAATATAGGTAGATAGTAATTATGTAACGACATCAAGGATGGCATGAGTAACTGGCTGTGGTTCCATAGCCACTAATGCTAGTACTACTCTAGCCCTTCTGATTTCATTGTCAAATTCGTTGGATTTGCAATTAAGAAGCATTTTTGAGTTGGTAGGGGTGGGGAAGTTTTCCTTTGTAGTCAATAGGGCTATCTTGGTACTTTTCCCGGTGAAGATGATGATGTTTGGTCTGTCATTGTGTATGGCATCTACGTCATACTACCAAGGTCTTCCCAAAAGAATTTGACAGGCATCCATTTCCACCACATTGCAATGCACCTTATCTTTGTAAAATTTTCCAATGGAAAATGGTACCCTACATACCTCTTGCACTTTAACCTTACTCCATTTCTTAATCCATCCTATTTTGTAGGGATGAGGGTGGGGTTGAGGGTTCAGTCCTAAAGATTTCACCAGTGCATGTGAAACAATATTTTCAGTACTACCACTATCAAGAATAACATCACATACCTTATTTTGGATTGTGCACCTTGTTCTGAAAATGACATGTGATAACTGTATTTTATACAGTTATTTGTACCTATTTTATTAATTATAATTGCTATGTTCTCTATATTTTTAGTTAATTTTAGTTTAATAAATTAGTGTTTATTGTTTTTAATAAAATTAAGTAAATTACGTCGAAAACGTACTTAATTCCAAATTTGTACCCAAAAATAGAATTTTAAATAAAAGAGTGATTAATTGCAATTTATAAAAGTTGAAAATATAATTTAAATTAAAATCTGGCTTAATTTCAGTTATTAAAAGTTTAAAATTTAATTTAAATTACTAAAAGGGTTATATTGCAATTAAACAAAGTTGAAAATGTAATTTGAAATATATTTGTGGGTCAAAATAGAATTAAGAAAATTGAGATTTTTGCATAGGAAAAGAATGACACTCGCAACAATCACGACGCCCATCACCCACCGTTCGATCATCAAATCAACGACCCAGATGTAGCAAGTGCATTCCAGATGAAGTAGAAGCACGTTCCAGTATTTCTCGCACGGCTCGACGCGCAGACTAGCTGGCAGGGTGGGACCCACATGTCGGCTGCGCGATTCCCTCGAGGCGCATCGATCACCGTTGGATGAGTTGAACGGTCCAGATTGAAGCACGTTGAACCAAGCTATCGCGCACTGCGCCGCTCGTCCACAAATCCTGTGCAACGCGGTCCATCCAAGCCGCGTGCACCCTCACGTTTCAAACGGAAAATGAGCAGCCACGTGTCTCCTAAATATTCCAGCGAATAAAATGATGACACGTGGCATGTATTTGGTGAAATAAAAACGCAGAAACCGCGCCCAATTCCAGCCGTTGATCACTTCCAATGCGAGGAAATCCTGTGCGACGCGTTCTTCATGCGCCCGGCCTTACCACCCAATGAAAAGAGGCCACGTGTCACTGTATTTCTCTCAGCAAATCACATGGTGACACGTGGCATGCGAAAAAAGAATCAAAAATGTGCATAGTGTTTTCACGTGTGCTGCTCCCCATACATTTTTTGTTCCCCACTTTTAATAAAAAAATAAAAAATAATAAAAAAAAAGAATTGAAAGGGGATATATACTTTTGTACGTGTTTTACAAGAGGATGTTTTTTTTTTCTTTTCAGTTTAGTTTTCGAGTTTTGAGTTTTTGTTCTTTCTTTTTTTTTCCTCTCAGTTTTGGGAGAAAATTTCGCAGTTCTTGCGAATTTTTCTTCCTTGTATCATTTTAATTTTCTTTCTAGTTTGCGTGTTACACAAAACACGCAGAGCGTTTATTTAACATTTTATGTTGTATGTTCCTAGGGAAATTATAGATAAAAAAGACATCAAAGAAGAAGAAAAGAGAAGAAATTTATTTTTCATTGAGGAATCGTGAAAGAGTTTTTTTCCTTATCTATTTTCTTTTAATTTTTGTTTCTCTGCAATGTTTTATTTTTGTTGTGTTGTAATTTTAAATTCTGCTATGAACTAATACATTTGTTCTAGGATTTCAGTGTAGCGTAAATTATGAAACTTGAATTACGTATTTTTGAATGATTTATGGAACTGTTTTAAGTTGTTTATTTTATCTGTGTTTAATGCTTTTAATTATCAGAAGCTTAATTAACTGATATGTGACACTTAAATAAACTTGAAAAAGGCATTTTTGTGTGCTGCTCATGATGAAATAACGTATATACATAAGAGATAGAAATATACTTTTATTGTATGTGTAACTGTTTGAGAACTCAGAACTTAATAAATCTGGTTGAATTTAATTCGCATAGGAATATAGTGAATCATTTTAACTAGATGTGTCTGTATGGAGCTCGGAAGAGATATATGGATAAGTTAGGAGTTTTCGGTTGACAAATTAAATGTACTATAAAATATAAATCAAGATAAAATATAATGATTCCAGTGGATTAATTTGGTGAAACTACAATCCTAGAATTTTCTTGCAATCTGTTATAAAAGATAGTTAGTCAAACTGCATCAAATTATCGACTGTTTGCATAAAATTAGGTTGAAATAATTTTAATAATTAACGAATACTAGTAACAAATCTCTGTGGGAACGATATTTTACTTATCATATTATTACTTGTGACCGTGTATACTTGCACGTTTTTACGTGTTGTAAAACACACAACAAGTTTTTGGCGCCGTTGCCGGGGATTTATTTTACTAATTTTTGTTGATATTAATACCAATTAATCTGATTTGAATTCAAAAAAATTTATTTTGTTTTATTGCTTTCTGTTATTTGCTTAGATTTTTGTTTATTTGTGCTTTTTTTTATTGTGGTAGATTTATTTTTGAGATTTTTGGATAGAGTGGGACTTTGTATGCGACGCATAAGAAATCTTGACATAGTTCCGTTTGATCTAGAAATTGAGAGAACTATTTTAAAATTAAAAAAAATAATAAACAAGAAACTTTAAAACATCTAATTATGGATGAGGAAATTCCTGAAGTAGAAGAACCAAGATCTTTAAGAGATTATGCAGTGCCTATGGTTGGTGGCATCCATTCAAGCATTAGAAGACAATTAATTCAAGCCAATAATTTTGAAATTAAGCCTGCAATCATTCATATGATTCAAACATCGGTACAATTTGGTGGTTTACCCCACGATGATCCAAACTCTCATATATCAAATTTTCTAGAGATTTGTGATACCTTTAGGCATAATGGAGTCACTGATGATGCTATTCGGTTGAGACTTTTTCCTTTTTCACTTAGGGATAAGGCAAAGAGTTGGTTGAATTCATTGCCATGCGGTTCTATCACTACTTGGGAGGATCTGGCTCAAAAATGTTTAGCCAAATATTTTCCACCGGCAAAGACTGCACGAATGAGGAATGAAATCACCACTTTTATGCAGTTCGACTTAGAGTCATTATATGAAGCTTGGGAGAGGTACAAGGAGCAATATAGAAGATGTCTGCACCATAGATTACTGAAGTGGCTTCAAGTTCAAACATTTTATAATAGTTTGATGGGTCAAACTAGAAATATGATTGATGCTGCAGCAGGTGGTGCTTTAATGGGAAAATCAATTGATGAAGCCTACAACTTATTAGAGGAAATGGCTTCAAATAGCTATGAGTGGCCATCAGAGAGGATGTTGCCTAAGAAAGCAGCTGGAATTCATGAGATTAATGCTATGACCGCTTTAACCGCACAAGTGTCCGCTTTGGTGAAAAAGATGGATACTATGGGTGTCCATTCTATTCATAGTCCTTTTGTTGCATGTGAAATTTGCAATGAAAATCATGCCAGTGAGAGATGTCCTCACAACTCTGAATCTTTCAATTTTGTTTCCAATTATAGTAGGAATCAAAACAATCAAAACAATCCCTATTCCAACACATACAATCCAGGGTGGAAGAATCAACCTAATTTTTCTTGGAGTAATAATCAAGGCCAATCATCTTCTATGAAGCCCACTCATCCTCCAGGTTTTCATAACCAAGTCCCACAACAAGAGAGAAAGCCTTCATTGGAAGATATGTTTGCTCAATATATGGCTAAGAATGAGACTATTCTCCAGAATCAGGCAACGTCTATTAGAAATCTCGAAGTTCAATTGGGGCAACTAGCTACCGTCATTGCCAACAATCGCCTCAAGGATCTTTACCTAGTGATACCGAAATCAATCCAAAAAGGGAGGGAAAAGAGCATTGTAAGGCGATTACATTGAGGAGTGGAAAAGAGTTAGAAGAAATACAAAAACCCATTTCTCCATCAACTCTTATTGTTGAGGGTGTTGACCCAGAAAAACAAGAAAAAGCTGATCATAGGGTTGAAGAGAATGAATTAACAGAAAATCCTATAATAAAACCAGTGTTAGATAATCTCAAGCCTTATAATCCACCAATTCCATTTCCTCAGCGCTTCCATAAGCAAAAGCTTGATAAACAGTTCTCCAAGTTTCTTGAAGTATTTAAAAAACTTCATATTAACATCCGTTTTGCTGATGCCTTGGAGCAAATGCCCAGTTATGTGAAATTTATGAAAGACATTTTGTCTAAGAAGAGAAGGTTAGGTGATTTTGAGACTGTTGCTCTCATAGAGGAGTGTAGTGCCATCCTTCAAAAGAAGCTACCACCTAAGCTTAAAGATCCAGGAAGTTTCACCATTCCTTGTACTATTGGTGAGAAATTTTTTGGTAGAGCTTTGTGCGATCTGGGTGCAAGCATTAATTTGATGCCATTATCCATCTATCAGAGACTTGGATTAGGAGAAGCACAACCGACCACTGTAACTCTTCAACTTGCAGATAGGTCTTTGAAGCACCCAAGAGGCATTATAGAGGATGTGCTTGTCAAGGTTGACAAGTTTATCTTTCCTGCAGATTTCATAATTCTTGACATGGAGGAAGATAAAGAAATTCCTATTATTTTGGGTAGACCATTTTTAGCAACTGGTAGAACTCTGATTGATGTTCAAAAAGGGGAACTCACTATGAGAGTTCAAGACCAAGAGGTAACTTTCAAAGTGTTTAAAGCGATGAAATTTCCAGGTGATTCTGATGCTTGTTATAGAGTAAATGAGTTAGTTGATAGTTGGTCTACAAAAAACTCTACTACTGATTCTTCTACAATTTCTCCTGTGAATCTGAATGACTTAAGAGCCGGTTGTGAAAAGCGTTGTTTGCCAATCAATGTGATGGACCAGTTCCGTCTACAAACATATAAAAATGTTAAGCTCTATAAAAAAAGACAAAGGGATGGCATGACAATAAGCTCTTGCATCGACATTCTGAAAAAGTACACAAAGTTTTGCTCTTCAAGTCTCGGTTGAAATTATTCCTAGGGAAACTTAAATCAAGGTGGTCAGGACCTTTCACTATTTCCAAAATGCATCCATACGGTACTATTAAGATTAAAGATGAAAAATCACAGAGGAATCTCCAAGTGAATAGGAAAAAACTCAAACCTTGTTGGAGAGGTGAAGTCGATCATCTAAAGCCAACCATTTTGTTATATGACCCAACCTGAAGCAAAGAAAAAGGAAGTCAAGCTGATGACTCTAAATCAAGCGCTTCTTGGGAGGCAACCCATGTGTTTTAGTTTTTATTTATTTATATATTTTGTTTTAGAACATGTATTAGTTGCATAATTCTTCATTTTGTTATTTTGTTTTGATAGGTGCAATCGGAGGAGGTAAAATGATTTTTGGATTTCAATCTCACAAGTCAACTCACCATTCAGGGAAGTTCTTTTAACACATCTCCTTTATTCTTTAATTTTCACACATTTGGGACAATGTGCATATTAAGTTTGGGGGTGGTAGATATTTTGAACTTAATTGAAATAGTTTTTGTATGTTCTTGCTTGTAAAAAAACAAAAAAATTGTTTTATTTTCTTTGGTTAATTGAAGATATTCTGCTATGAATAGTGATTTATTTTTATTTCTTCGATTTAAATGATGCATAATTCTTTGAAAAAATTGAATAATGTCCAAGTGATAAATAATTTTTACGTATGTTTCATTTTTACTAGAATAATTATTCATGCGCAGTAGTCTTGATTTTTGAATTGCTATGATAATTTAGAGAAGGTTTATGTGTGTATGAAATTCGATTGATTAATATGGTGTCACAGTTCTTAGAATTTGTTTTATTTTCTCTCGAGGCGAAATTATAGATAACATTTAACTAAGAACATGATTTAGGCCATCTTTGGATCGTTTGAGCCTTTCTATCTACCTTCACATGCATTATCCATAGTATACCCCTTTTGAGCCTCAAAGTTTATATATATATTTTTATCTCATTTCAAAAACCTTCTTATATATATATATATATGTGTGTGTGTGTGTGTGTGTGTGTGTGTGTGTGTGTGTGTGTTCAGATATATCTGTGTTCATTATCCCACTAACATGTGACAATTGTTAGTAAATATTTCAAGTTATATCGAAAAAAAAGGGATACTTTAATAAAAAAAAAGAAAAAGAGTGTATGTGATGAGAAATCCCAAATTGGGAAGTAATTATTGTGATGATAGAATCATCTTTTTCAATCCTGAAATGTTATCCTCGGGAAATGTTTTAAGCTTAATATTATCCATTATCCTACCTTTACCTAAGCCATACATTACACGCTTTAAAAGTCCTATTGATTTTGTGTTTTGTGTTTCTCTACATTAGTGGAGAGAGAAATGAAAAATAAACTTATGAGATTTGTGGTTTCATGAAAAATCGTTTGATTTCATATTTGTATAAACCGATCCGGATTTCTTGTGATGAAATAATGAAAAGACTTCACACACACACACAAAAATTCATTGTGAAAATGTAATATACTTTTAAATTGATTTTGATGCTTAGATAAAATTCTCTTATTTCTTTGAGTAATGTAATAAAAAAAAGAAATATTTTGAAAATCACTATTTTAAATGCAGTTATCTTTGTTTTATTTCCTTCCTTTTGCTCGAGGACTAGCAAAAATTTAAGTTTGGGGGTGTTGATAACTGTATTTTATATAGTTATTTGTACCTATTTTATTAATTATAATTGCTATGTTCTCTGTATTTTTAGTTAATTTTAGTTTAATAAATTAGTGTTTATTGTTTTTAATAAAATTAAGTAAATTACGTCGAAAACGTACTTAATTCCAAATTTGTACCCAAAAATAGAATTTTAAATAAAAGAGTGATTAATTGCAATTTATAAAAGTTGAAAATATAATTTAAATTAAAATCGGGCTTAATTTCAGTTATTAAAAGTTTAAAATTTAATTTAAATTACTAAAAGGGTTATATTACAATTAAACAAAGTTGAAAATGTAATTTGAAATATATTTATGGGTCAAAATAGAATTAAGAAAATTGAGATTTTTGCATAGGAAAAGAATGACACTCGCAACAATCACGACGCCCATCACCCACCGTTCGATCATCAAATCAACGACCCCGATGTAGCGAGTGCATTCCAGACGAAGTAGAAGCGCGTTCCAGTATTTCTCGCACGGCTCGGCGCGCAGACTGGCTGGCAGGGTGGGACCCACATGTCGGCTGCGCGATTCCCTCGAGGCGCATCGATCACCGTTGGATGAGTTGAACGGTCCAGATTGAAGCACGTTGAACCAAGCTATCGCGCACTACGCCGCTCGTCCACAAATCCTGTGCAAAAACAGCCACGTGTCTCCTAAATATTCCACCGAATAAAATGATGACACGTGGCATGTATTTGGTGAAATAAAAACACAAAAACCACGCCCACTTCCAGCCGTTGATCACTTCCAATGCGAGGAAATCCTGTGCGACGCGATCTTCATGTGCCCGGCCTTACCACCCAATGAAAAGAGGCCACGTGTCACTGTATTTCTCTCAGCGAATCACATGGTGACACGTGGCATGCGAAAAAAAAGAATAAAAAATGTGCATAGTGTTTTCACGTGTGCTGCTCCCCATACATTTTTTGTTCCCCACTTTTAATAAAAAAATAAAAAATAATAAAAAAAAAAGAATTGAAAGGGGATATATACTTTTGTACGTGTTTTACAAGAGGATGTTTTTTTTTCTTTTCAGTTTAGTTTTTGAGTTTTGAGTTTTTGTTCTTTCTTTTTTTTTCCCTTTTAGTTTTGGGAGAAAACTTCACAGTTCTTGCGAATTTTTCTTCCTTGTATCATTTTAATTTTCTTTCTAGTTTGCGTGTTACACAAAACACGCAGAGCGTTTATTTAACATTTTATGTTGTATGTTCTTAGAGAAATTATAGATAAAAAAGACAACAAAGAAGAAGAAAAGGGAAGAAATTTATTTTTCATTGAGGAATCGTGAAAGAGTTTTTTTCCTTATCTATTTTCTTTTAATTTTTGTTTCTCTCCAATGTTTTATTTTTGTTGTGTTGTAATTTTAAATTTTGCTATGAACTAATACATTTGTTCTAGGATTTCAGTGTAGCGTAAATTATGAAACTTGAATTACGTATTTTTGAATGATTTATGGAACTGTTTTAAGTTGTTTATTTTATCTGTGTTTAATGCTTTTAATTATCAGAAGGTTAATTAACTGATATGTGACACTTAAATAAACTTGAAAAAGGCATTTTTGTGTGCTGCTCGTGATGAAATAACGTATATACATAAGAGATAGAAATATACTTTTATTGTATGTGTAACTGTTTGAGAACTCAGAACTTAATAAATCTGGTTGAATTTAATTCGCATAGGAATATAGTGAATCATTTTAACTAGATGTGTCTGTATGGAGCTCGGAAGAGATATATGGATAAATTAGGAGTTTTCGGTTGACAAATTAAATGTACTATAAAATATAAATCAAGAGAAAATAATATGATTGGAGTGAATTAATTTGGTGAAAAATTGCAATTCTAGAGTTCTTTTATTTTCTTGTTACCTTTTTCTTAATCAACTATTGGTTTGGATAAAATCAGAGAGATACAATTTTAGTAATCAACAAACTATAGTAACAAATCTCCGTGGGAACGATCTTTACTTACAAATCTTTATTACTTGTGACCGTGTATGCTTGCACGATTTCGTGTGTTGCAAAAATGCACAACAAGTTTTTGGCGCCGTTGCCGGGGAATTTTGGATTGTGCACCTTGTTCTGAAAATGACATGCCTTTGTCATAGTGGTGACTATTTTGGTGATAGAAACACCTTCTACACTATGTAGCTCAATGCCTTTTCACCCTCATCACCTTCAGTGGGTTGTGTTCCTTCAAGGTCATCTAGAGATAGTGGGTCAAACTCATCATCTGAATGCTCAAATTCATTAACCAAATTAGTTGCTCACCTTTGTGGACATTCATTAGATCTATACCCTTGCTTATAACACCTAAAACATTTGATAGGTGGTTTGGCATTGGGGTTAGGTTTTGGAAGTGGGTTGTTTGGGTTGTTGGGTTTATGGTGGATGTTTTTGGAACTAGTGTGGGTTCTGTGGTGACCATTGGGGTGAATTTTGAGGTGAAACCACTCAAGTTTTTATTGGTAGAAAAGTCAATAAAATGAAACCCAAATGGTATGGATTTTTTGTGTTTAGCTAGTTAGTTTTCCACTTCCAATGCCATGCTATTGGCTTGGTTGGCAGACCATAAGGTTTGGCTCAGCTCTAGTCTTTCTCTAATAGGAGAATTCAGACCCTAATATATCTAGCAACCTTTTGGGGTTCTCGCTCCCACATGTTGGCTCATAAGCCAAGCCTCGTGAACTCTTCAATGTATTCAGTGATACTTTTCCTTCCCTACTAGCACTGGTGATATTGTTGGTAAAGAAGCTATTCATAATTAGCTAGTAAAAATTGTTACACCATCAATTTCTTCATTCTTTCTCAAGAGATGATTGGTGCCTTTCCTCTCAACCTTTTTTTCATTTTTCATATGTTCCCACCAAGCAGAGACTCCACCTTTGAGTTTATAAGAAAATAATTTTACTTTCGCTCTTCTTATATTTCCATATAATTGAAAAATATTTCAACAGCAGCCATCCAATCCAAGAATTCTTCCAAGTGAGAGTGCCCCTAAAAATTGGTAGGTCCACAGTAAGCCGATAGTCCTGCTTACTATAATATTGGAACTTAAGAGGATAATTACCAAAATTTGTGTATTGAGTCCTCACACTATCAAATTCCTTGTTTTCATCATGGTGCTTCTCGAATCTTCTCTCCCAATTGATACCCATCTAAACAACAGTGCCTCTATCGAACCCAAAATTTCTGGTGTTCACTTCTGGTAGCATTGCGAGGTCATCATCAGAGTCATGGTAGACTCGATTATGAGGAAACTCAGGTGTGCGACGAAGATGATGTGGTGGGTTCGACGATTGTTCATGGCAAAGAACCTCCTTTCTTGCGGTTTCAACTACTTCTGAATTTTGTCCAGCTGATTTTGAATTTGGGTGGTGGCCTGTAGAATTGACTAGTGAAGGTCTCGTGACACTTCCTCGACCCTCTTCTCGAACCAACTTTCCAAGCCAGTCATCGCAAGCCATAAGTTCCTCACGTCTTCACCATCATCACCACTGATCTGATTGCTGGATGTTTCCATCTGTTTGTAGTTTAAACCAAGCTCTGTTACCAAATTTTGATGTAGTGCAAGAATCAGAACAAGAATAAGAAAAGGTAATTATATTTGTATTGATAAACAAGAGAAATTCTTCGGTTGTTCTTAGAGTGAATTACAAACTACTATCATGAGAAATACTGAGAATTGGGTCAAATCTGAGGGATGATTAGCTGTGGTTAAGTAAGGATTTTTATAGGCCTCGAGCCTAAGCGTTCCATACACTCACGTGCACTCACGCAGCCTAACTAACTCCCATGTGCCTCACCCATCACTCACACACATGATACCACCATGTGTATTGTTATTCTGTTATAATAGAAAATAAAAAAGAAAATTATTTTTTTAGTAATTAGTTACATATTGCAACTTTCTATCTTTATCAGATTATGTCTTGATTCTTTTCTCTTACATAACTCACCATATCATATGTCCGAATAATTGAGTTTAGTAGGTTTTTGGAACTGTAACCAATAACTATTATCTTTTCTAACGTGTAGAATCAATTTCTAGCTACAAGCATATAACATACTTCAAATAATAGTTTTCAAATAAGGGAAAATTTTGGGGTTATATCTCTAATACCAAAATTATAATAATTCTTATTTTTCATAAATTTTTACAAAAGATAACTCTTATTATATAAGTGAAGGATGAATATGTCATCCTTACAAACCATGATATTAGAGAGTGGAATGTATCTCTACTATTCTCCACTTTAGACAATGTTATTATCTTATTTTCAAATAATCATTATATTTAGATGTCTTATGTTATCGATTACACACTTTAATTACGGATCCTAATTATTATTCTTTACATCACAACTACATTAGGGATAACCATTTATATAAAATAGTTTTATTTATCCTGATTCGCATACAACTTTTCTTAAAATCTCTTCACAAGTTTGTATGATGATAAAAGTTCCACGTTCGTATTAATCAAAAGCATTACAATTGTATGAATTATTTTGTAGTGTTATATTATATATTCTTATAATGTTATATGTTTTTTTTGTGAGTTTGAAAAAGGAATAAAAAAATAGAGACGGATTCTCTAAACACGTAAAATACTTCAATTCGGTGCTACAGAAGTCCTTTTCTATTATTGGGAAAAAATCAAATATACCCCCAAAGTTTAAGTAATCTTTAGAAATACTCCCAAGGTTTTAAAAAATTCAAAAATATCCAAAAACATAACGGAAGTTAAATCTAACGGTTATCAAAAATACTCCTAAGGTTTAGAAAAAAAAGTCTCAAAATTGAGAAAGAAAAAATAAACCAAGAAATAATAGACATAGAAACATAAGACATTTCAGCATGTTTTTCACAAGAAATGGTAATAAGTAAAAAGAAATTTGAAGAAATTCAAAAAACAAAGTTAAATCTTAAGAAAGGAGATGGATTTAAAGACCCGTCATTTTTATTAAGAAAATTATTCTCTAGAAAAAAATATAATCTATTATAGCATAAGTAATAAAGAAATGAGTATTAAAATTACAGATGTAAAAGGAAGATATAATATAACATTAATTGATAAAGAAACTATATTAAACAAGTTATCAAAAATTCCTCATAAAGATAAAGAAAAAAATGGATACATCCATTTATGAGGAATTCAAATATTAATAAAACCTCATTTTAGAGAAGGAATAGATACACTGATAAAAATAGCATTATTAGATAACAGAATAATAAATAGACAGGATGCCTTATTAGGAATGATTCATGGTAATTTAGGATACCAAAAGCTAAAATTTACAGTATATCTTAGATTTGATATAAATATACATGATAAAAATCTAAATCAAGTATTAAATCTAGCTTATGAATTTGAAAGAGGAGATTTAATGAAAGAAGGAAATTATCCATTTTCAATACATTATCTAGTGGCATATTTTTTAACAAATAGTCATAATAGTTCAATATATGGACAAAATGAATTTATAGAAATAGATAAAACTTTTAAGGAACTTGGACAAATAATAAACCAGAAATACTAACAGACTTTGAAATACCAGAAGAATGAAAATTAGATATAAAAAAACCCTTAATAACAGGAAGAAATAGTAATGTTGTTAAAACTAATAGCATATCAAGATTTACTTTTATAGACAATGAAGGAAAAAATTCTAACCAAGAAGAAGTTAAAAAATTAGAAAATGAAGTTAAAATAATGAAGGCATCAGTTCATGATTATATGTTAGGAAAAAATCATGTTTAGAGATAAATAAAAAATATGCATTTAGAAATAAATAGAAGCCTAGTAGGTGTAGCAAAAAATCAAGCAACATTATTTGAAACTATACAATTATTGACAGAGGAAATAGATTTAGTCCAAGAATCAAACACAAAATATTTACAAGAAATAATAGATATACAAAAAGAATTACTAAAGGAAATAAAGGAATGTGGTTATAATAAACTACAACAAGATATGCACAAGGAATTTTCAGAACTAAGAAAAGATATATACAACAGATATAGGGATAATGAAACAATAGCTTATAAATATGATCATTTAGAAGGATTAAAAGAAGAACCACTAAGAAGATCAGATTCTTTGATTCCTAAAAATGAGAAAAGCAAAAATGAGGAACAATCTAAAAATAAAGAGAGATAATTCCAATTTAATGGAATATAGAAAAGAATTAGAAAGAAAATTCATGGACCCTCAAAATAAAGATATAGGAACATTAGTCAGTTTATTGACATTAACCAATGAAGAAATAAAATAACATTATAATGGAAAACTTTGTACTAACAAAGAAGAGGATGATATGATAATAATCAATGAAACTGATTCTGAACCAGAAAACATGACCCCAAAAGGTCATATGAAACCAATTTCATTACCAATCTCTTACTAAGAAGGAACATCTAACCCACATAAGGGAGAAATAAATAGGCAAAGATCAGAACAACTTGATATTACGTATAGAAGAAGACAACCACCTAAAATGGAGGAAGGATTGCATTGGGGAACTAGAGGCAGTATTCCACCAGAGTTCAAACTCCATGATAATTATAAATCTGAACCTCTAGATTTAGATTGTATAAGAGATAGGAAAAAAGTCTTAGATGAATGATCTAGTGGGATGAGTGTACTCATACAAACTTCTCAAACTACCTAAACAAATCCTTCAACTTGTAGAGTGCTTATAGCACATAAAATGACAAGAAATATAAAAGTTTGGTTTTCAAATTTAACAGATCAACAACATTTATTAATGCAAGGAAATGCCTCCATAGGGAGGGAATACTTGGATACAGTAATAAATGAAATAAACAAAGAATTTTGTAAGATAAAGGAAGGACTATCACTGAATCTAGTGAAAATGAAATCAATAAAGCTAAATGGCATATAACAAATATGGAAATTTGTAACATGTGTTACATAGATTCTTTTATTTGTGAATATGAAATTTATTACCATAAGTTACCACCCTTTATACAAACAATCTAAAAAGAAATGTGTTTTTCAAAAATTACTTGGAACACTATATAAAACCTTAACAAAAAATTGGGAACAAAGAAATAAAAAAACTATACCAGATACTCTAGAAGGAAGAATAAGAAGTCTTAAAGATTGGATCATTATTAAATGCCAAGAAAGAAAATAATATAAACAAATAAGATGAAATTATAAAATTTGTTATGATACAAGAGATTTTAGAATACTAGGAAAATATGGATGTAATATAAAATCTTATAAACAAAAAATATAAATATAAAAAATATAAATTCAGAAAACAAAATTTCCAAAAATATAAAAAAGAGATTCAATAGAGAAAACTACAAGAAAAAATATTTTAGAAGAAATATTTATAAACCTTCTGAAAAAAAGGAATTATTGCCCTTCAGGAAAGAAAAAATGCAGATGTTGGATCTATAATGAGGAAGGACATTATGCTAATGAATGTCCAAGCAGACTTCAACATAAAAAATAATTTAAAAAATAATTTCAACAAAAAGAAAAAATCCTAGAAGAAGCTTTCAAAATGGAATTAGAACCAATCGAGGAATCTAATATAGATGATACTTACAGTATCTATCTGTTGGAAGAAATTAAGGAAGAAATAATTGACTCAGAATATGAACACTGAAATCATGAATATTCTTCATTAGAAGATGAATGATTTTTATGGTATTACAAATCCAAATAGTACTTACATTAAAGTAGGACTAAAATTTAAAGGTTATAACACTTATCATTTACATGCATATATAGATACAGGAGCTAGTATGTGTATAGCCAGTATATATGTATTTCCAGAAGACAAGTGGAAACAAACACCAAAAGATTTAATTGTAAGAATTGCTAATAATACTACAATAAAACTCAATCAGGTATTAAAAGATACTGATATAATGATAGTAGGAGAAAACTTTCACATTCCTACCATATATCAACAAGAAACAAGAGTAGATTTGTTAATAGGAAATAATTTCCTAAACTTATATCAACCTTTCACACAACACTCTGACAAAATAAGTCTCACAACCTTAGAAGGAGATACCATCTATGTTTCTAAAGTAAGAAAAGCTATAACTGTCTTAAACCCAACTTTTATGCAACAACATAAAAAGTGAAAACGTGGTGAGATAGAAGACCAACAAAAACCTTATTTAGAAAATATTTCATTAGATATAGAAGAAAAACAAAAATCTTTTCCAAATGAGATACAGGAAGACAAAGCCCTAACATGCATTAGAAGACGATTAAAAACAGTCAGTTCAGAAAATCCTTTGGATCCAAAAATAAATAAATCTAAAACAATAGTCAATATAAAATTAAGAGATCCTAACAAGATCATAAGAGCAAACCAATTAATTATACTCTAGAAGACATGATTGAATTTGGAAAACAAATTGAAAAACTTTTGGAATTAAAAGTCATAATACCAAGTAATTCACCTCACTCTAGTCCAGCATTCTTAGTTGAAAAAGAAGCTGAGAAAAGAAGAGGAAAAAAGAGAATGGTAATAAATTTTAAAGCATTGAATAAAGAAACCATTGACGATGGATACTTCATTCCAAAAAAGGAAGAACTACTATCATTAATAAAAGGAAAGAAATACTTCTCGAGTTTTTATTGTAAAAGTGGATTTTGGCAAATAAGATTGGATGAATAATCCCAAAAATTGACAGCATTTAGTTGTCTCCAAGGACAATTCCAATGGACAGTTATACCATTTGGATTAAAACAAGCTCCAGGTATTTTTCAAAGATATATGGATAACATTTTTAAGAAATTACAAGATATTTGTTGTGTTTACATAGATGATATTTTAGTTTTCAGTAATGAATTAAATAAACATTATTTGGATATAATCAACATTCTACAAGAATGTAGAAAAGAAGGCATTGTACTCTCTGAAAAGAAAGTAGTACTTGCTCAACAAAAAATTAAATACTTAGGGTTGGAAATTGAAGATGGAAAACATAATCTACAGTCCCATATACTAAATAATATTCAAGGTTTTTCTAGTGAATTAAAAGATAAAAACCAATTACAAAGATTTTTAGGATGTTTAACATATGTTGAAGCTTATATCAAGAAACTTGCAGAAATGAGAAAACCATTACAAGCAAAATTGAAAAAAGATCATATTTGGAAATGGATAGAAGAAGATACTCTGTATATGGATAGAGTAAAAGCAAAGGTAAAAAATTTACCAACTTTATACCATCTAGGACTAGTTGATAAGATGATAATTTAAATAGATGCTTCACAAGAATATTAGGGAGCAGTTCTTAAAGCAAGAGTAGATGACAAAGATCTTTGTAGATATACATCAAGATCTTTTCAAGGTTCAAAATTAAATTATCATAGTAATGAAAAAGAATATTTAGCTATTAAAAAGGCTATTAAAAAATTTGCAATATATGTCATAAGCTCCAGATTCATTGTTAGAACAGATAACAAGAATTTTGGTTATTTCTTAAGAACTAACATTGTCGATGTTTACAAACAAGGAAGATTAGTTAGATGACAACAATGGTTCAACTATTACAATTTTGATGTTGAACATCTTCTAGGACAAAAAAATAGCTTAGTTGATGCTCTTACCAGAGAATTAGCACCTTTAACTACTTTTATGCTTTCAAGAATGGAACATCTTGATATCAAAATCAAGATAAAAGAAAAGGAGATAAAAATCCTACAGGAACAACTCAAGTTGCTATATCTCGAGAAATCTCTTATGGAGATAGGAAGGAAACAAGAAGAACTTAATTGTTCAAAACAACCTCTAGAGACTAGAATCTCAAACGAGGAATCTCCATTAAAAAAGGAAAAACTTAACAGTTCCCAAAAAATTTCTGAAATCATAAAGCTCAATTGGGTAGATGAAGCAAAAAAAGAACAGAAAAATTTTTATGTGTTCTATAATGGCCCAAAAACAGGAATTTATAACAACTGGGCAGAAGCTATCAAATCTATTCTAGGAATTAGTGGAGTAACTCATAGAGCCTTCACCAACAGAATAGAAGTTGAAGGTAGTTATGCCAACTAAAAAGCACCAAAACTAATAACTCCAGAGGAGATAGTGAGAAATTATTCTGCAGTACTACAACAACAACAAACAAATCCAAGCAGATTGACAAATCTTGGAAAGATAGCAAGGCCTCCGGTACTATTTAAAGAAACATCCCCACCAGAGACATCAAAAATAGTAAAACATTCAGTACTATTTAGGGAGACATCTCTTAGAACTACTCCAATCATTGAAGATGAAAAGGATCACTATAGAAACCTCAGCAACCTACAATGGTTGAGTCTCTATAATTTGGCCAAAAAATCTATCCAAGAACATATTGAATATATGAAATTCTATACTACAGACAAGGAATTCCATACAGGAAGTATATTCAATATATTGGAAGGAGTTGATCCAATATTTGTGTATAAAGCATTTCATGCAGGATTAATAGAAAATATATATCCAGGAATTAATTTAAGTGAATTAAATTATTTCCCAGAAAATTTTAAAAAAACAATTAAGAATTTCATAAGAAAAATTAAAGCAAGTGATAAACATGTTTATCTTAGATTTTTTAGTTCATTAATGGACTAGAATGAGGAAGGAAGTATTAGTCCCTACCACTTCATCAAGATAGGGATTTCCAACATAAACAAGAGGTTCCTAAACCAAGGGCACTTCCAGAAAAGGAATTCAAAACAGAAGAACTTTGTGTATTAAGAGGACAAATGCTAAGCCAAATTTACTATGAACTCAGGAAGATAGAAAATTCTACTAAGATTAAAGTATATTATTCAACCAGTAAAGTCATTATCATTTCTAATAGTAGCATGGCTCTATCAGAAGAAGATGGTGAAAAAATCACCAAATATGAAACCAATTTTAATTGAAACACCTAGAAATTGGTCAAGAAACAAGGAAGGTATTTTGCTTCTATGCCAGAAAAGCCACCAAAGACCACAGATGCATTCTATGCATCAAAGACCGGGAAGAAGAAGATGCATCATCATCAACGTCATCAAAGGAATCGTTGGCAGAAAATGACAAAGAAAAATAAGAAAAGAAACTATCGGCAAAAGACTGCAAAAGAAATAAAGATGTAAACCCCACATCTTAGTCGGTAGCATGTGCTATGGAAAAAAGTAATGACTATCCTTTAAAGTAGAAAAGCAGATGAATTATTAAAGCAAGGGTAAAATAATAATTTTAGTCTTGTAAATAGGGATTCCTTATTCTATAAAAGGAATCATTATTATCATTTTAGGACACACACAAGAATACATAGAAATCCAAAGCTCTCTACTCTTAAACACTCTAGCATAAAAAACCTCTCTATCTAGAAATCTCAAACTCAATAATGTTATACCCAGTAACTATAAGTGGCTAAGCACTCCTTTCAAGGTTCTTAGTTGGTCTTAAGTTGTAATAATTATTATACTATGAATAAAATGGAGTTTAGTTACTCTTCTCTAGTAAGTCAACTATTGGACACCATTTATGTACAGATGCAGAAGGCTCACCATTGCTAGGAGGGCGTTGAGGTTTGAGCAAAGCTGAGGCATAACAGGTGTAACAAAAGAAGACGAACAGAAGGGAAGACTGTGGTGGACCCATCAAATTCAAGTATAATAATTATAAATTTAAGCTAATTAAGAATCTTGAATGTTTAAATATTTGCTTACAACAAAACATAATATTGTTAAAACAGGAAAATGGAATTTATTTTTAGAAATAAACAACTAATAATTTTAATGGAAATCAAAGATAAAAGTCTAATTCTATTAGAAACATTTGATAAAAGTTATCTCTATCATTTAAATGAATATTTTAAAAATGAGGACTATAAAACTTGTCTTGAAAATTTTAAAAGATTTAACACCTTATTAGATATCTATACAAATTATATTAAAGTTATTACAAGCATCATAGACCATCCTGTTTCAAAGATATTAAAAAACTAGTTTAGTAAAAAATATATGAGAACAGAGGAAGAAGAATTCAACAACTTAATATTTGGATATTATTTCTTTGAAGATTATAAATACATTGTATGTATACAATAAAAACTTGATTGTATACAAAGAATAGGACAAAATAATGTACATTTAACACATATGATTTATCAAGATAATACTCTATGAACATAGAATCATTAGTACATAAGTTAGAATTATTAGATTTAACAAACAAAATAGTAATTTTTAATTTTAAAAAATAATTAATAAATTCAGGACTAGAATTAAGCAACCAACATAATGAAGAATATAATATACTATGTAATTATAAATAATATAAAAGAAAATTAGACTTATATAGTAAAATAATAAGCTTTTTAGATAAATTATTATCTTAAATAAATAGACAAAGATCATTAATTAGATCAATATTAACTCCCAATTAAAAATTGTATCGATCTATAGAAATTGGTAGCAGAGCCTAAGAATAATAATATAAATAGCAATGAATGAAAAATTAACACCATTAAAATATAAGAATATTTTTGATATTTTATAAATCTTAGGAATATAATTAAAGATGTCTAAAACTTAATCTTTATCTATTATTCCATAAAAGAAAAATATCTATTTGAATAAAAGAAAAAAATATCTCACTGTTCAAAAAGAAAGGCAAGAAAAACATTTAGTTAATAATGTCCGTATCACATCGATCAGATCTACTTTTCAAACTATTATTCGTTGCCCGTCAATGCCGTTTGCTTTTCAAAAAAATTATTCTCATGCTATAAAATATAATAATATTATCTTAATATAAATTATTAATATTATAAAATATTTATAGAAAAATAATAACATTAATATATAATTAATATTATAGATAAAATTAATATTTTATAAGTTTTTATTATATTAATAATAATAAATATTATGATATTATTATCTAATATTAATTATAATATAATACATGAATATATTTTTTAAAAATAATAAATAATTATTTTCATTTCAAAAATAGATAATTAGGAAAAAAAAGTATAGCATTTATTTCTTTCCAAACTTTCTTAGTGAAAGGCAAATGATAATCTCCTAGATAATATTACTTTATAAAAGAACAAGTTCCTTTTCAGTATAATGAAGTTAGTTAACAATGCAACAATATGAAATTTGATAAGTATAAAGTAACAAATATCCTAACAAGTTATCGTAAAAAATAAATATATCATTTAATTTTATAAAAAATAAATTAATATTCAAATATTATTAATGTTAAAAATCTATTTTTATTTAACAAATATATCACCGAAATCTTTAGTATTAATATAAATATATCATAATTTTTTTATTAATGATAATAAATTTACTAATAAACTCATTATTAATTACATAAATCTAACACAAAAAATTTAAAGTAACTATTAAAAAATAACATAATGATATATTTATATTATTAATTATAAATAAATGTTATTTTTATCATCTAATATAATTAAATATTAAATTTATAACTCTTATAATAATCCAATAATATATTTATTAGTTTCCTGTGAATAAAATGTTAAATTCAGATTAAAAAGTTTCGTCGGTAAACAAACATATTAACAGAGTCAGTATTGATAGGCATTTGGAAATGTAAGAGCAAATACAAAGGATTTATCCCGCTAAAAATAGGTTGCTTCAAATAGTTTTTAAATTTTTGTATTAAAATTGTGTAATGAACCATGTAATGTTATATTTAGCTTAATACTATCGCAACAATTATTTTAAATATTAATAAAAAATAAAAATATTATTTTAATTTTATATTAATTGTTAAGAATTAAATAATAAAAATAATAATTTTTAATATAATATTTAATATATTAAGTTATTGTAGGAAAAAAACTAATAAATATACCCTCAAATTATTATAAATATAATAAATATATTATCTAATTTTATTAAATGATAAAAATAAAATTTAAATATTATTAGTGATATAAATCTTCAACTATTATAACAAATCCACACTTAACTCTTTATTATTGATATTAATCTATCATTAAATTTTTTATTAACGCACAAATTTAATATCAAATTCAATATTATTTGTATAAATCTATCACTAAAAATATAAAATAAGCCCAAAAAAATAATGTAATTATATATTTATACTACTAATTATGCTTATTTTTTTCACAGAAAAATTATCAATGAGATAAGATATAGTTGAAGATCTCTCCTCGTCCCTACTCTTCGATTTAGAATTTATGCCACATTCCTACTTAAAATTCTTGAGGTGACTAATCGGAGATAGTAAAAAACGGAGACCCACAAATAGGAAAAAATGAATCTAAATGATATTTTAAATATTAATTTTTAGTAATTTGTTTATTTTATTATAAAAAAATTAAATCAATAATAAATATTATATAATGAAAAAAGAAAATCTTAAACCAATAAAGGATAAAGAAATATTATGTGAAAGAAAAAAAATATACTTAACAAAAAATATATAATCCTTTTATATTAAACAATATTAATAAAATTTTATTACAAACTAATTTAAAATAATAAAAATAAAATATAACATAATTATAAGATTTTAAGATTTTACAATTTAAGTAAATAATTTTAAAAAATTTTAAAAAAGAAAAAATATTGATAAATTAATTGGATAAAAAATAGCTTATAGATAAAATATAAAAATATATAATTTATTATTTATAATTAATTTTAATTTAAATGTAACTAAATATATAAAAAAAACATTCTTTATATATTTATTAAAATAAGATATATAATTTAAAAAAAACAAGATTTGCAATCTTCGTTCTGACCGCATCTCATATTATAAAATACGAATATCATTCTCCGTTTGTTATACCTATTTTATTATCTCCATCCTTATTCCACAAAGTTTTATCCGACCATCAATAATCAACCAGCTCTTTTACCATTTGATAAAATTATCAGATTAGATATTATATTTATAACTTCTATAAGAATTCAATTATATATTTATTATTCTAAGAAAATACAAGCTTATGCATTAAAATAAAAAAAATGCATTCAATGGCTCTGAGAGCATTTCCAATCCATTATTTTATTTTATTTTAAATTTTACTTCATTTTAAACCAAAATTATATTAAAACATTTCTCCTCCAATCTCCAACACACAGTACTAAATATTATCTTAAAAAGTATATTTTTTTATTATTTTTTATTTTTTATCAATTATTATATTCAATCAATTAAACAATTATATATTAATTAATTAATTAAAAATACATATATATATATATATATTAATTCAATAAATTATTATATTCTTCTTACAAATATACTATTAATATATTTCAAAATATAAGTGAAATTCTTCGTAATTTGTTTACATGGAGAAAGAAAATTTTAAAATATAATATTTTAGTAGTATTTACCTAATCTTATATTATTATACATAATAAAAAAATTAATAATATTTTTGAATTTTTTTTAATTATTGTTTTAACTTATATTAAATTTTTTAGCTCTATTTTTTATTAGTAATTTTTTTAGTTATTTTATATAATATATTTAATTAAAATTTTTTATATGTAATAAAAAATTAAATAATATTTTTAAAATTTAAAATTTGTACTTAGTTTGGAGTTATAAAGTTTAAATGAATGCGCACTACTATAATACATAAGATTTTGATTACGGTCTAATAAAAATCGAGGTTATAGACATATCATATGGTCTTAGTTATTTAAAAATCAAGACTATACATTTATCCTATCAATTTTTTTTTCCTTTTTACACCAAACACCAAAATTTTCTATTAATTTTTTTTTTCTTCCTTTTTTTCTCTAGATGCCATTGTTGAAGCAAGGTGAGCATGCTTCACTAGTTTACTTAACATAATGCTTTTTCCCCACCTTTTGTTATATTTCTTCTTTTGTAGCAACTTTCCTTTGTCAATAATTTTGGTTGGTGTAGGAGATGGACAACGAGACAAAATGAAAATTTGATGACAATATCCCTGTTAAGGCTTTTAATAATTTTCAAGTATATGCTAGAGGCATTTGAGTGCATTGCTATTTAAAATGGCTTTTGAATAATTTGACGTTGATAACAAATCCTTTATGTCTTTCAGTTTGTGAAATGCAGAGAGATTATGTCAAAGAATGTTATCCTTTGTTCACTTGTCTTTTGAACTTCATATCAATACAGAATGTTAATCCTTCTGCTACTATTTCAACGGTTAATTCTCCAAATATATACATACCATAAGGTATTGAACCACCGTGCTTGACTCGGAGTCTTGCACAAATTTTATCACCAAATAGGGTAGGTAACCCTGCAATAGAACTTAATTTATTTGAATAACATGCATCTAATTTTTTTTTGTTTTCTTGAAATGTTTGATTTTTCATAATGAATTGATTGATTTTATACATTTTACACTCCTTTTGGTTAAGCAAGCGTTGCTATTTCCCTACCAATGCATGGTTAATCTTCTTCTGGCATTTCTAAGCCTTATTATCCTTCTAATTCTACTTAGAACTTAATATATTTCTAAGTTTTTAATGGTGCTGGTGTTGGTGTTGGTATTGGCTATTAGGGCTCGCGATGGCGCTGACATTGGCATTGATACTGAAGTCGACATTAGTACCGATGTTGATATTGTCGCTGTTATTAGTATTAGTGCCTGGCGCTAGTACTAGGCACCAACACCATAGCGCACCAACACACTAGTACTAGGCACCAACACCATAGCGCACCAACACACCTATGATATTTGTTTTTTTTCTTTACACGTATGATGAAGTCGTTATAAACTTGATTATATTTATTTGACTTATAAATGCTTTGAATAAATACACTTATAAATTATTATAATAACAAAAAATCAATTTGTAACGGTAATATTATTTTTCATAGTTATTGTAAATATTAGAATTAATTAATAAAATTTATTGTATTTCAATGTATAAATTTTCAAATTTAATTTCACTTTTGATTTTAATTTAATATGATTTTTAATTTTATAATTAATTTTTTTTTTAATATTTTAATTAATAATTATATTTTTTATTTAAAGTTATGAAAATAGGGTATATATCTTATAAAAATTAAATAGATAAACATAACACATGTCCTTAATAATTTAAAAACCAAAGTCATAAAAATATCCTGTGATTTTAACTATTTCAATTATTCGTAAATCGAGATCATAAAATATATTTATAACTTCGATTAAAAAACTAAGAACATAAGTAATTTTTCACTTAGGTTTCAGTTTATAACTGTAGTTACAAAGTTATTGTTATCACCGTTTTTAACCGAGTTAATATGCATTTATTGTAGTAACGGTGATATGAGAGATGTACTAACTAATAACGAATCCCGACAAGGAACAGCCATAAACTACACGAAAAAGAAGAAAATCACTACAAAATGGCAAATGATAATAACCATTGTACATCCAGAACATATAACGAGTTTAGCTGAGAGAAATTTTCCAAGTTTATATATATATAAAGGAAATTTCTAATAAGAAGCTTTTCTTGGGAAACAAACAGAAACATAGCTTGTAGTTTGATGTTTAACCGTATAATATTAACCAAGAAACAGCTACGTGAACAAGCAAATCACAAAAAGGAAAAATATTATCTCTTTTACACCTGGAAATATTTCTTGTTTTCCAAATTATTATTATTATTATTATTATTTTACGTGAAATCGCAGAAATCTAAAAGTAAGCTTAATTTTGAAAGGAGCGACAGTGAGATTTTGAAACATAAAATTAGAGTCAGCCAAAAGAAATACAATGATCCATGCACCTGGACTATTTCATTTCCATATCTAAGCCTTAACGGATGCATTGGAGGCTTTATTGGTCATCATCTGCTTGAACTCGTCAAAATTGACATTATCATCACCGTCAGAATCGACAGACTTGATCATTCGGTGACAATCTTCTATTGAACAGCCCATCCCAATACGATTGAGGACTGAGTGAAGCTCCGTAACGGAGATGAGACCGTTCCGATCCTGATCGTAAAGATCGAAAGCGTCACGAAGTTCGGTGGCACCATCATCGTCATATCTAGAGCGGCAGAAGGCCGCGAACTCCTCGAAGTTGATAAAACCATCGTTGTCGGTGTCGAGTTCGGTCATGACTCGCCGCAGCTCGTCGGAGGAAACCTCGGAACCAAGGGTCTTGAGCGCGTCTCCGAGTTCGGCGTCTGAGATCTTGCCATCGCCGTTTACATCGAACTGGTTAAATACCCTCTGGACTTCGTCCTTGTCTTGAAGGTAAATCGTTGGTTTCGAAGAGTTCGATTCGGAGGTTGGGTTCGTAGCCATGGCTGCCATTTTCGAAGCTCTGCTAAAGGTCTTGCTTTGAATTTGGCTTGAGATTTCTAGGCAAGGAATAGTTTGGTATTCGGTGGGTATTTGTTTTTGGGTGTGTAGATATTGACACGAGAGAGATTCTTTGTTTTTTTTTAGTTTGCTCTTCGTTTATATTTACATCCATACGCGTGCTAAGTATCCCGCCATACAAAGGCCTGTATATAGTCCAATTTTCACATGTCGGCTCGAATAAATAGGTTGGAGCATTAAGAGACATGAAATTGGTACACGTTGTATGAGAAACGACTTAGACGGTACCATTATTAACAAGTTGCATATGTCTTGTTTTCTTCTGGTCCTTAGGCTCAATTAGGAAAACAAATCCTAAACGATGACCTATTAGAGTGGATTGTAATTAGTACGTCAATATCTTATTATTTCATTATGGGTCATGCATTCACTTGATTTGTTTGATACATCTCATAAGCATAATAGATATAGATTTGGGGTGAGAATAGTCTCCAAACTTCATTAATTTTCTCTTATTTTTCTTATTGTTCCTCTTCATATTTATACACACAAGACATAAAATAACTCAAACTCATTACTCATTATCTCTGGGTAGCAGTTGTGGAACTACTCCATTAACCTAGTCTTACATTAAAAGGAAAAAAAAGAAAGTGGTTACATGGAAAACAGAAAAGGAAGCAAATCGTGTGCCATGCACGGCACGTTGTGCGCTCAGTTCACCCTTCTTGATAGCGAGGGTTTGGTTTTGGAATTTTGCTAGAGTGTATGGGCTTATCATTGCCTATTCCAGGGAGAGGATGCTTATCCTCAAGCATTATATGAGAAAACTGGCAGCATAGGTCGTCTATGGCTTCCCAAGTGGCGTCCTCGTAGGGCAGATGTTTCTAGTGTAGCAAGCTTTCTTCCACAAAAATGTCACCACATTTGATCCATCGAGTATCCAGTATTTGTTGTGGTTCAAGGGATATTAGACCATCGTCAGTAGCTGGAGGTAATTCAGTTGGCGTGTCAAGTGGGGTGCCTTTGTATGGTTTAAGCAAAGAGACGTGGAACATGGGATGAATTCGAGCTGTGGGTGGTAGTTGTAGACGGTAGGCTACTACTCCAATTCTTTCTATAATAGGATAGGGGCCATAGTAGCAGTTGAATAACTTTTGATGAGCCATTTTGAAGAGAGTGTGTTGACGATATGAATGGAGTTTTAGTAAGATTGGTACGCCAACATTGAATTGGATATCTCTTCCCTTGGAATCTACATGTTGCTTCATGCGATTAATTTTCATTGATTGGTGAAAGACCTTCCGGATAGGTCTTTCACCAATGATCCCAGCCTATCCAAAAAGTCTTTCACCAGTCGTATAAAGCAATATGCAGATTCCAAGGGAAGAGATATCCAATTCAATGTTGCTTCATGCAATTAATTGTCATTGATTGGTGAAAGACCTTCCGGATAGGCTGGGATCATTGGTGGAAGACGGTCGTATAAAGCTTGATAAGGTGCCATCTTTGTTGAGGAGTGGTAAGTGGTATTATACCAATATTCTGCCCATGCGAGATATGTACTCCACTTGCGCGGCCATTGGTGAACAAAGTAGCGCATAAATTGTTCAATACAATGGTTAACAAATTCAGTTTGGCCATCTGTTTGTGGATGGTAAGCTAAGTTGAGTTTGGGATTAAAGCCGGAGAGTTTGAAGAATTCCTGCCAATCGACTACCACTATAATTGTGTCTTTGCCATAGGAAGTAGGTAGGCCTTCAATGAAATCGAGAGTGATGTCCTTCCATACTTGTGCAGGGATTGGTAAGGGCTGCAATAACCCTACTGGAGCTATTGTTTCAGTTTTGATGTGTTGGTATACTTCACATTTTTGCACATACTCTTGAATAGTCTTGTGCATCTTTGGCCAATAAAATTGTTTTTATAAGCGTTTGTAGGTTCTAAAGATCCTTGAGTGCTCTCCAACTTCAGAGTCATGGACTTCATATAACAATTTAGTCCTTAAGGATTGGTCAGCTAATACTTACCAGCTTTGTGCCCCAAATGCTACATGTAGGGGTCTGATTTAGAGGCATCGCGCATCTATGTCCAAATGTCTATGTGTGAGGAATGAAGTGTAGCTAATATTGGGCTATTTGGTCGCCTAGATAAGGCATCTGTTGTAGAGTTATCACGACTAGGTCTGAAAATGATATCATAATCATACCCTAGTAATTTTTCCACCCAGTTTTGCTATTTAGGGGTTGCAAGACGCTGATCCAAAAACAATTTAAGGCTGCACTGATCAGTTTTGATGAAAAACTTATGGCCAAGTAGATATAGTCTCCACACCCATATAACCTCTACAATGGCTAGAATTTCCTTTGCATAGATTGACCCAAATTGCTTAGTGATTCCTAGGGAACGACTCATGTAGGCAATTAGTCTATTTTGCAAAGTGAGGACAACACCAATGCCAGTTCCTGATGCATCTGTTTCTAAGATGAATGGCTCAATAAAGTTAGGAATGGCTAGGGTGAGGAAGGATATTATGGCTTGTTTCAAGGCTAAGAAAGTTGTGTTTGCGTCTGCATTCCATTGAAGCTGCCCTTTTTTTAGGAGGGTAGTTAATGGTCAAGCTATTACCCTATAACCGCATACAAAATTACGGTAATAGCTAGTAAGGACTAAGAATTCTCAAAGCTTAGTGATGTTGGAGGGTCTGGGCCAAGCAACCATTGCTTCAATCTTCCTATCATCAACTTTAACCTCACTATATATAATTATGTGGCCTAGATACTCGAGCTCTTGTTGACCAAATGTGAATTTACTCAATTTGACATAAAATTTGTGCTTCCTGAGGAGGGCTTATGTAATTTGGACATACTCCAAATGTTGTTTCCATGTTGAACTATAAATTCAAATGTCATCAAAAAATACCAAGATGAACTTGTGCAAGTATGGTCGAAAAATTGAGTTTATGATGGCTTGAAAGGTAGATGGTGCATTGCACAGCCCAAAAGGCATAACCAAGTATTCATAGTGGCCATTGTAAGTGTAGAAGGTATTCTTAGGAATATCCATAGGGTTGACTCATATTTGGTGGTATCCTACTTTTAGGTCCAGCTTAGTAAAGAATGCAGCACCATATAACTCATCCAAGATATCATTCACTATTGGAATTGGGAAACGATCTTTGATTGTGGCAATGTTGAGTGCTTGATAGTCTATGCAAAATCTCCATGTGCCATATTTCTTCTTGACAAGTAGTATTGGAGAGGAAAAGGGGCTAGTGTTGGGTCAAATTAACCTTATATTAAGCATTTCTTGCATTTGATTCTCAATCTCATCCTTTTGGAAATAGGCATACCTATAGGTTCTTACATTAATGGCCTTGGTTCCATCCTTGAAAGGTATTGTGTAAGAAACATCACGTGCAAGTGGTAAGTTGGTTGGCTCAGCAAAAATATTTGAGTAATCCGTGAGCAATGCCTTCATATCTGGTGTAAGTACCTTATTGTGATGTTATCCCTCGAGTTGGAAGTATAAGGAAAACACAACTTGTCGTTGTAAAAAATCCTTAGTAAAAGCCTTGCCATGTGATGTCTTGGATGGGTTGAATTTCAATCCCTTGGAGCTGCGTGGGCTGTTATTCCTAGATGAAATCCATGGTTTATTTCTTCCAATCACATACTACTACTCCCAATGTCTCTAACCATTGAATGTCTATCACCATATCCAATCCACTTAAGGGTAAAGAAAAAATATCTATTTGGAACTCAATACCTTGTAGGTTAACCGTGAGTTGCTTGTATATCCCTTTACATGATAATTTGTCTCCATTTGCCACTTTGACAGCAAAAGGTGTTGTAGGCTTCATTGGAAAATGAAGCATTGTAGCTGCTCTATAACTAATAAAATTATGAGTGGATCCACTGTCAATTAAGGAAATCAGCTCATGTTTTCCAATCATTGCCTTAATTCTTATAGTTCTAGGTACTGTCCACCCAGTTAACCCATGCAAGGTGATTTCTGGTTCAATTCTAGTGTCATGTTCCTCAATTGTAGCTAGCTCCCTTATTATGTTTTCCCTACCTATTACCTCTAGGTTTTCATCTCCTTGTATATAGCATTCTAGGAGCAACAATTGTGGTGTTTGACATTTATGGCCAGGGGTGAACCGTTCATTACAGTTGAAGCATAACCCTTGAGCTCTTCGTTTCTACATTTCATCCCACAACAGTCTTTTCATTGTTGCTGGTGTAGCACCCTTGGGAAAATTTGTGGTACTCAAGGGCCAAACATTTGTAAGGCATTGGGCCGTGCTAGTCATCTTTGCCTCACAATTTGATCATCCCTCATTCGTGCTAGGCTACTTGCCATTTTGACAGACTGAGGCTTGACCATTTTGATACCGTCAGCCACCTCTAGTTCCAAACCACCCATGAATGTACCCATAAGACCCTTTTGGGTCCATCCATGTGATGAGTGCTTAAAAAGTACTAAAATTACCATGATTTAATGTACTTTAATTGATTAAATAGATTTATATTTGTATGATTTTATCTTATTTTTATATAAATTTGTCCTTTTGAATTCATGGGTATTTTTTATTATTTTTCAAGTATTTTCGCTAAAAAATAACTTAAAGACACCAAGAAAAATACTGGAGGCAATATATCACAAATATATTGAGAAAAGAAATGAAGAAAAGTCAAAAAGAGGGAATTGTTTTGGACAAAATGGGTCAAAACGGTCAAAAAGGCCAAAATCTCACGCACAACAACCCATTCGCTACGAATCCCGCTTGCAGTAGCCCATTTGTGCTAAAATCCTGCACACTGCAGCCCATCCTCCCCATACATGATGGTGCACACCCAACATATGCCCATATGTGGTCGGCACACACTCGCATTCAGCCAGCACACGCCAGACACACATCATGCCAACTTTTGCGCATTCCAACACATTCCTACTTTGTGTCTCGTGCGCACCCAATGCCCGTCTGTAGCACTAACCGCCCATCTATCAAAATATTTGCACCCCATGAGCATGCCAACCTGTCTAAATGCGTCTAAATTCAAATTTTGAAATATTCCTCCCCTTTTTTGGCCTTTTTCTTCATCTATAAAAGAACCATCTTCCCCCATTATAAAACACACAATTTTCTAAGCTCTTTATCTCTCTAGAAAGTTTTTTTTTAGTTTTTAGTTTTAAAGTTCTTCTCTTTTTAGGAAGAACTAGCTATGTTTTTATAAAATGTTTAGTTTTTAATTCAATAAGTGGAGATGTAAATCCGTTTGGAGGTTTTTCAACAACATAATTAGCATCAAAATGTTGTAAATATTCTTTTAAGGTATAAGTTCAATGAATTTTTTACAATTATCTTTTTATGTTTTGTTCTTGTATGTTATATTTAATTTGTCTGTGATTAAATTTAACATGGCTGGTTATTTGTAAATATGATATAATAATAACATTGTTATGCTTACGAAATATTAAATAAGTAAAACATCTCTATAAAATAAATTGATTTTATTTTTATTCAAAATTTTATATTAAGAATGTTAGAAAAAAAATATTATTTTTCATTACGAACATAAATCTGAAAGTTAGATTTTAAGGTTTAATTATCTAGTCTGATTTAGAGTAGTTCTCTTTTATTTATTGATACAATCGTCCAGTAGTTAGAGTGAGGCTCTATTTCAAAATTGTTTTTTATAAAAACTATTATTCAAAAATGTATTGATAACATATTTTCATTCATGATTTTAAAACTTGAAAGTTAATACTTGGATAATTAAATCCTTAGGTTTAATTTAAACACATTGAATAAATTCTAATTAACTAACTCTGTCTAAAGCTATGATTATATGGTTTTCTATTTTCTTAAAAATAAAGCTGAAATTTAATACTTAATTAATTAATATGCTCCGCCTAAGGATATTAGTTATTATTGTTTATTGAATCTATATCTATGTTTATTTTTATGTTATTAGATTAGAAAACAAACAAACAAAAATATCGTGACAAGATGTTTAGGATTTAATTTCATTTTTAAGATTTTGAATAATAAATTAAAAACCACATATATTCCTTCCTTAAATCGACCTTAGGAGTATACTTATCATTTTATATAAAATGATTTGTGCACTTACGAGTACTTATCATTTTATATATAATGATTTGTACACTTATGAGAGTTTTATAAATTATAAAACTAAAAGATTCCGCAAAATTGGCATTTGCAATGCTGGTCTTACGCTCATCAAGTTTTTAGTGTCATTGTCGAGGGCTTGATATTGTGCTCATCACCATGTACTCTATTTCCCAGCCATTCAAACTCTTGTTGATAGTTTCTCAGCGTTCACGTTTTTCTTACTAAGGATAATGCTTCGTCAAAATCTTCAAAATCAGGGGGTCCAAAACGAGCCCAGAGTTCATCTTCAAAAATTTCCCACGAAAGCGCCCTTTCTTCATCTTGAAAAGACCCGCGAAGCCACTACTACCACTAGTTGGCTTCCCCTTTCAGATGATTGGAGGCCAAATAAATGTTTTGGGCTTCATTAGTGTTTTGGAATTCATTAAATTGATTCACATGAGTGAACCACTTCGTTGGGTCATCTCCTGAGAAGCGAGGAAACTCAAACTTCTCTATCTTGGAGGATACAACCATGTGACCATTTTCGTTTCCTTTGTAGTGAGGGTTACCGTGGTGGGTTAGTTTGGTTTGCAGTCAATATAACAGTGAGACGGTTGAGGGTATCCTTGACATGGCATAATCTATCATCCATGCCAATCTCCATCCTATGTAACCCCTCGTGCACATCACCTAACCCAACTTCCAATTGCTCAATTCTTTCCTTGTTGGTGTCCATTATCATGCAAGCTCTTATACCAATGATAGGTCCCAATCAACACAAGCCCAATAGATACACAGATTTTGGGTGAGAATAGTTAACTTCATTAATTTTCTTTGATTTTTCACATTGTTCTTCTTCATATTTATACACACAATGCACACAAAATAACTGAAACCCATTATCCATTATCTCTAGGTAACAGTTGTGGAACTGCTCCACTAACCTAGTCTTACATTAAAAGGAAAAATAGAAAAGAAAATGGTTACATGGAAAACAAAAAAGAAAGTCGATCATGCGACGTGCACGGCATGCTGCATGCTTAGTTCACCCTTCCTGATAGCGAGGGTTTGGTTTTAGGATTCTATAGGAGTGTCTAGACTTATCATTTGTCTTGTCACTAAATTTTCTTTGGTAAACTTGGAGTCTAACATTCATTAATATAATTGTAACACTGTAAGATATATACCAATATATACCCAACCCCTCTCATTAATAAAGCATCTAAACATTTTCACTATGAATCCTATTACATTAAATATTATCTAAACAATTGGCAACCATACTAAGGGTTCAAGTTTTCTTAGTCCAACTATGGGAATTTCAATTTATAACCAAGAGAATACCTTTTATCATTCCACTCAAAAATGACCAATTGTTGCTCTAACTCTAAGCAACTTAGGGATTATTGATAAGTGCTTAAAAATCATTCATATTTCATAATTTTATTATACTTAATTGTAATAAATATATTTTATTATATTATGTTTATATCATTATTTATGCAAATTTATATGTTTGAAATCATAGATATATTTTTTCGTATTTTAGGTTTTTTAAGCTTCAAAATAATTTTTTTTATCAACATACAAAGAAAAACACTTGGAGCACTTATTTCACACCCTATAAGCTTAAAATATTAAGGCATGTAAGCCTTACATTAAGAGCCAACCATTTTGTAAATTGAAAATTGAAATGTGTTGCGGCAAAGAAGTTAGTGTGCTATGGCATACACCATTCGAGATGAAATTACTGGGCACGTTGAGTTTTCTGTGTCATGGCATGAAATAAGAGGTGCTACAGAGAGACCCTATTGGGTTGATTTTTTGCGAAACAATTGAATTCTTTTTTGTGGCGGGAACATTAATGTGCCATGGTGCACAAACATAAATTTCACCTAAGCCTTTTGTACACAGGTTTTTCTTATAAACAAACACTTAGTGATTAGGTTTTCATATAGCTTATATAGAATAGAATACAATTTAGCAGTACACAATATTTTTATATTTTCATTTTTTTAGTTTTTATTTTTAAACACAATATAGAGTAAATTAATAACATATGAGAAACAGATCTTTAGGAGCTTTTCCAAATCAAAGAAATACAAAAGAAATCTGATCATTCAAGAAAACTTTGAGGATCAAAATCAAAATTACATAGCAAAATATGTCATCTATCCTTAATTGGTATTCTAGATCTGATTTGTAATTATTTTATAGACAAATTAACCTTTTTTATATTTTTTGAGTATTTAAATGCTATTTTTAATCTAGTGATCATGAAATTTAATCTCACCATGTCTGGATGATTTTAACAATGAGAATTTAGCTTTGTTGTTATGTTTGTGTGGATTTATTTATGTGAATTTTTTTATAAAATAAATTGATATTATTTATTTATTTAAGATTTATTACAATATTTATTATTGATTAATTTACTGATAATTTATTTTTCATAATAGATTTAAAAGATGAGAATTAGGTTTTAAAAACATCATGTAGACTTAATTTGGATACCTTGAATAAGAGTTTAAATTAGTGACTAGGCCAAAAGCATTGATTTTAGTGATTTGTTATTTTCTTAGGAATAGTCCATGATTTAATCTATTAATTAATGATCCCACCAAAAGATTTTAATTGATTTGATTAACAAAGAAATTGATCACCGTCAAAGGATTTTTTCATACTTAAAAGGGAAAATCAATCATCTAAATTTATACTTGTATTAATCTAATTAATTCTAAGCAAGCATGGTTAAGTAGTTAGATATTATCATAAATTTTTAGTTGAGTATTAAGTTTATATTTGCCTTGATTTATTTGAATCAAATATGTAAGTCCCATTATTCTTGTGTCTGTGTTGGCTTCCAGTGTACAAAACACGATGTCTGTTTTATTTTACATAGTATTTTGTAATCCTCTATGTAAGGTTGGTCACTACAGATCAATAATACATACTCATATAGTTAGGAACACTTTGTATGCAAGCATATTTACACACACCATGGGGTTAGTTTTCGTAGTGTGTATTCTAAGTGGAGTGTAATTTTTGATGAGCAAGCGTGTAAGCAAGTCGACGTTATTAGTTGTGTTTTTGGTTCATTTTGGGTGCGGGTATTATGGAAAGTACTTGGTAATTTTTAGAATGAAAAAATGTGACTTTTTACTACCTCATAACCAAGCTCACTAGGGACTTCACCATAGATAGTGGCGAGGTGGTTGGTATGGTGGCAATTTTGATTTCTTTAAATATCCTTTCATTTCTTCTTATTTGGTATCCAAAAACAAGGTAGTGAAGCTCTATCAAATTGACATATTATATTTTTGTTTCTAGATCACTAATACCTTGTGTACTACTTGGTATTATTGATTCATGACTATGTCAATAAAATTGTACTTGTGAGTGGTGAGTACTCAAGGTGGTGTTTGCAAGTGGGTTCTATATGTTAAGCCATGTGCCGACTAGTAGTTTCCTTCATGCAACATTTTCTTATTCATCCTACACATTATTGGTCTTTGATTATTGATCACACCACTGTGAGTGGTGTAGGCTTTAGAGAAGATCTGTGTTCATGTTTCAAACCAGGTCATTATGGAAGCAACAAGTAAGAGCAACAATATGCAATTAGGAAAATGGTTCATACTGATAGAGATAATGGTGGTTTTATTTCTCTTAGAGTGTAACTTTTTTTTGTTTAATGGATTGTTTGTTGCGGAGTGGTTTCCTTAAGCAACTGGAGGATGTTACCATATAGATAGGTTTCTATAAGGGTTTACCTCATTATATTTGGTGTTATGCATGCTTGATTGTGTGGCTAGTATATTCAGAGTTCAAAGGATGTATGTTTCTACATACTAAAGTTTAAACTCTGATAAAAAAGCTTCTATTTTTTCTTTATCACTTACTTTCCATTTATTGAAATCTATATATGTTACTTTATTATATTTCCTGTCTTTGAGTATATGTACTACAACGATGTTTATATGTCATGTGTTTATATCTCCGTGATTTGCATGTTTGAATTATATCTTGAAGGAATCAGTATCTCCTTCACCTGATTGTGTATTATGTCTTGGACTCTTTCAATGTTGTTTTGCATTATCAGTATGTAATTTTCTGAGTTTCCATCATATATGTTATAACATACTAGATGCATACTCTGATTAAAAAGTATGTTAGTTATAAGTTATCACATGCTTTCTTTCATTCTATGAAGCATGCCTATAGATTTCTAATCATTACTTATGTTGTAGTAAATTAATTTGCCTGCTCCTTGATTAATTTATATTATTTGTGTATGTTATGTGCATGTGAGTTTTCTGTGAGTCTCTAAGAAGTCTGTATCTTCGTACCTTGGTACATCCCAAGTGTTAGACTCTTTAATTGGTTTGTTATGTTTAAATTGTTCACATGTTGTGAGAATACAATTATTATTTATAGAATATGTTTCCACATATGAAGTCTTAAAGTGATTGGAAATCCTTTGTTGATTAAGTATGTTTTCTTGTCTCACATACTGTTAGTTGTTAGCCATGCATTTGTGTGTTGAGAGTCTGAATAAGAGCCTGTAAGGCACATCATCACTTGTGTGTTTACTACATATTATTTTTCTCATATCTATAGGCATTTTAGTTGAGTGTTGAATTGAGCATGTTGATTTGTATTTATACTATACAAGTTGTTTACTTCACGTTTGTGAGCCCGACTTGGCCTAATTCATATAGAGCTTTCAAAAAGATTCCATGGGTTGGCATCCCCACCCCTCATCTAGGTCTTAATTACTTATTTAAGTCAGAAGAATAAGTGATTTTCGTGTAATTTAAGTATAGGAATCTGCAATTGGTATTAGAGCGGTTCACCCTTGTTTGGGCTTAATCGCTTGGGTGCTCGATCCTAGAGCTCTATTTACATACATACACAATCCTTGTATGTTTGTGCCTTCTTTTCACCTATGGTGTGTGCTGTTGTTGTTCTGTGAGGTTGTGATTGCTTTACTTATTTCTATGCTTGATTGTTTGATCCTTTACTATCTTTCTTCCTTGCTAGTTACTTTGATATGTTCTTTATGTGTGTTTTTAATTGCTTACTGCTTGTTTTTTTTTACTTTCTACTTGAACAACATGTCACATTTTGTCAACATATAATGTCAAAGTATTAGGATCTTTATTCTTATAGTCTTATCATTCTTATGCCATGCCATATAGAATGCATCTCTTATGTTTTACTAGGTTCTTCTCTCTTATACCTAGTATGTTGAGTGTTAGTTCTCTGTTTGTCTCCTGTTGATTAATGTTCATCATTTTCCTGCATTTCCTTCTCTTATTCTTTAGATGTATATTTGGAGAAAATTGAGGTGTGTTATAAGTTTGTGTACATGAATGTTTTTTTTTTTGTACTGTGCTTGTTTGGATTTTTCATATTGTTGTCTGTTTTGCAGAACATAAAATCGTGCAAGCATACACGGTCACAAGTAATAAAGATTTGTAAGTAAAGTATCGTTCCCACGGAGATTTGTTACTATAGTTTGTTGAGTACTAAAATTGTATCTCTCTGATTTTATCCAAAACAATCGTTGATTAAGAAAAGGTTTAAAAATAAAATAAAAGAAATCTAGGATTGCTATTTTTCACCAAACTTATCCACTCAAATCTTGTTATTTTCTTTTGATTTATATTTTTTAGTACATTTAATTTGTCAACCGAAAACTTCTATTTTTATCCATACATCTCTTCCGAGCTCCGTATAAACACACCTCGTTAAATTAATTCACTATATCTCTATGAGAATTAAATTCACCAAGATTCATTACGTTCTAAGTTCTCAAATGGCTACACATACAATTAGGGTATATTCCTATCCTTCATTATACATGTCATTCTATCTACGAGCAATATAAATACAAATGCCTCTTCCAAGTTTATTTATGTGCCATGGATCATTTTGATAAGATTCATAAATAATCAAAAAGCATTAAGCACAAAATAGAATGAACAAATCGAACATCTTATAAATCTATCAAAAATAATTAAAATCAAAGCTTCATAAATTTAGATCAAATGCAAACCTAGAAAAATTAAATTACTTCATAAATTTAAAAATAAACTTACAACAAATATAGAGAATTAGAAGAAGAAGAAATGAAATTAAAACATCAAGAAACGAAAATATTTGGCACACATGGAACACAACAGAAGCCAAAAATGGCTTCTGCGTGTTCCACCGTCCAACCCTTAATACCACAAAAATTCTAAAACTAAACTCCAAAAAAAACTCCTTAACTCTATCATAATATCACCTATTTATAGAACCAAAAAAATACATCTAAAATAATACATTTTTTACTTTTCAGAAACGCGTAAAAAAATATTCCCTCGAAACTAAAATCGACGCGTTTCGAAATTCGATATCGAAAAACTTAAAAATCACGCGTAGATAGGCGCCATTCGGATTTTATTTAAATTCAAAGTGCATGCCACGTGTCATAATATTGTTGGCTTCAAAATAAAGTAGACACGTGGCTACTTCTTATTCAGGAGACCTTGATGGTGCATACCTCTTGGATGAACCGCATCGCACACGATTTTTAGACAGGATTTTCCGTGCTTTGATCTCTGCGTGCAACAGGATTTTCCTCTAATAAAAAGTTGCCAGGTGTCCCCCTGAATCCATTCCTCGAATCAGAAATTGGCACGTTTCCCACTCTATTATTCAGCCAATAAAGTGATGACACGTGGCATTCTACCATGAGCGCGACCGCGCTGTATCTCACCCCTCGATGCAGCCGTTGGCTCCCGTGCGACAAGTAATCGTGCGCCCGTTTTCCCGCAACCAATGAAGAGCTGCCACGTGACCGCACTAATACCAGTAGCCAATCAGACGCTGACACGTGGCATGCACTTTGATTTTTAAAAAAATCCAAACGGCCCCTATCTATGCATGACTTTTAATTTTTTCGATATCGAATTTCAAAACGCGTCGAATTTAGTTTCGAGGGAATATTTTTTTACGCGTTTCTGAAAACAGAAAAATAAAATAAAAAAATTTATTATTTTAGATGTATTTTTTTAGCTATAAATAGGTGATATTATGATAGAGTTGAAAAGTTTTTTGGAGAGTTTAGTTTTGGATTTTCTGTAGTGTTTGGGGTTGGACGGTGGAACACGCAGAAGCCATTTTTGGCTTCTGTTGTGTTCTACATGTGCCAAATATTTACGATCCAAAATGTTTTAATTTTCTTTCTTCTTCTTCTAATTTTTCTGCATCTACTGTAATTTTTATTTTAAATTAATGAAGTAATTTAATTTTTCTAGGGTTGCATTTGATCTAAATTTATGAAGCTTTGATTTTAATTATTTTGATTGATTTATAAGATGTTAGATTTGTTCGTTTTATCTTGCGCTTAATGCTTTTTGATTATTTACGAATTTTATCAAAACGATTTGTGGCATAAAAATAAACTTGAGAAAGGCATTTTTGTGTAAATTGCTCGTAGATAAAATGACATGTATGATGAAGGATAGGAATATACCCTAATTGTATGTGTGGCCATTTGAGAACTTAGAACGTAATTGATGAGTGCTCAAAAAGCACTAAAATTACCATGATTTTATGCTCATTAATTGATTAAGAATATATATATTTATATGTTTTATCATATATTTATATAAATTTGTCTTTTTCGGAATCACGGGTATTTTTATTGTTTTTCAGGTATTTTGGCTTAAAAACGCAATTTAAAGACTCAAAGAGGAATACTTGAAGCAATACATCACAAATATATCAATAAATAAATGGGGAAAGGTCAACAAATATGTAAAAACTGGACAAAATGGGTCCAAAAGGTCAAAAATGTCATAAAGGAGAAAATCGCGCCATAGGCTGCTGGCCGCTGTCACACCTTTCACTAGTCTGCCCCAAGCTGCGCCAGGAACTGTTCATCCCCAGATCTTGTGTCACAGCCGCCGACGCTATCAAATGACGTCAGCAATCACTAATCCGCGTTTTTTCATTTTTTTAACATTTTTTTCTCTACTTTTTCTCTCCATCCTCACCTATAAATACCCCCTTCCCTTCACTTCAAAATACACCTTCAAAACCTCCAAATACATTCTTTTCTCTCTTTCTTTCTCTCTTTTCTTAGATTTTTAGTTTTTCTTATGTTTTCTTAGTTTTTAGCTTTTCTTAGTTAATTTCTTCTTAGTTTTAGAGTTATTCACTTTTAGGGAAGAACTAGTTATGTTTTTGTAATATTTTAGCTTTTGATTCAATAAATGGGAGTAAATTCCGCTTTGGAGTTTTTCCAAAGAACGGAATAGCGTCGAAGTTCGTAAGGGTTTTATTTTCTTTACGCTATTTTTATGCTTTATTCTTACATGTTATATTTAATTTGTCTGTGGCTAAATTTAACCTGGTGGCTATTTAGTAAACATGATGTAATAATGACGTTGTTACGTCATAAATATTAAATAGGTAAAAATCTCTAAAATGAATTGATTTTATTTTTATTCATGATTTTATGTTAAGAATGTTAGAGAGAAATATATTATTTTTCATTACAAACTTAAACCTCGAAAAATTAGATTTTAAGGTTTAGTTATCCCATTCGATTTAGAGTAGTGCTCTTTATTTGATGGTACAATCGCCCTTTAGAGTCAAGCTCTATTTCAAAATTTTTTATAAGAATTATTATCTCAAAAATGTATTGACGACATGTTTTCAGAGGATTTTAAAACTTGAAAGTTAGTACTTGATAACTAAATTCTTAGGTTTAATTTGTACACCTTGAATAAAGTTTAAATCAAATGAACTCCCACCAAAGTGACATTTAAATGGTTCATTTTCAATCTCTTAGAAAAAGGAATTAATTTAATTAAGCATATTAGTTATCAACCCCACCCATAGGTGTTAATTGATTTGTTTAGTTAACAAAGAATATCTAACCCTACCAAAGGTGGTATTCATACAAAAAAGGGAGAATCAATAAATATCAATTCATATCTTTAATAACCTAAATAATACGAGCAAGCATAATTAACTTAGTTATTATATCCATAAATACTCCACCATTATAAAAGATAAAATTTGCATGAATGTTTATTGAATCTATGTTTATTTTTCTGTAATTAGATTAAAAACACAAAAAAAACAAAATATCGTGATAGGATGTTTAGGATTTAATTTCGTTTTTAAAAGTTTGAATAATAAATTGAAAACCACATACATTCCTTCCTTAGATCGACCTTTGGAGTATACTTATCATTTTCTACGAAATGATTCGTGCACTTGCGAGAGTTTTATAAATATAAAACCAAAGTATTGGCAGGATCGGCGATGCCGATTTTCATTTATCAAGTTTTCGTTCATCAAAGTATTTGGCGATCACGATTCTGCTCATCATGTTTTTGGATGTTTATTGAATCTATGTTTATTTTTCTGTAATTAGATTAAAAACACAAAAAAACCAAAATATCGTGATAGGATGTTTAGGATTTAATTTCGTTTTTAAAAGTTTGAATAATAAATTGAAAACCACATACATTCCTTCCTTAGATCGACCTTTGGAGTATACTTATCATTTTCTACGAAATGATTCGTATATTATGAGAGTTTTATAAATATAAACCAAAGTATTGGCAGGATCGGCCGATGCCGATTTTCATTTATCAAGTTTTCTGTTCATCAGTATTTCGGCGATCACGACTCGCTTCATCATGTTTTTGGATGTTTATTGAATCTATGTTTATTTTTCTGTAATTAGATTAAAAACACAAAAAAAAAACCAAAATATCGTGACAGGATGTTTAGGATTTAATTTCGTTTTTAAAAGTTTGAATAATAAATTAAAAACCACATACATTGCTTTCTTAGATCGACCTTGGGAGTATACTTATCATTTTCTACGAAATGATTCGCGGCATCATGCGAGTTTTATAAATATAAAACCAAAGTATTTGTGATCGCATGGCCGATTTTCGCTCATCAAAGTATTTGGCGATCACGATTACGCTCATCAAGTTTTTAGCGTCTTAAGGAATAGGGTTTTTAATTTATTTATCAAAATTTTAAAAATATTTTTGTGCTGTAAATAATTGTGATTTTTTTTGTTTTTGTAAAAAAATAAAAAAAATAAATTTTTTTTATCAAATTTCAAATTTCATAAGAAATAATAAAAAAAATAAATAATAAAAAAAAATAAAAAATAAAAAAAATTAATTAAAGCATAAATAGTAAAATAATTTAGAAATTTGAAATTTGAAGTAAAAAGTTTTTACCGTTCATAAATAGTAAAAAAAATTAACAAAAAAAAAAGAAAATTTTTAAATAAAAATTGTACCGTGAATAATAAAATAATTTAGAAATTTAAAATTTGAATTAAAAAAAAGAGTTTTACCGTTCATGAATAGTAAAAAAAACATTTCAAAAATTTTAAGTTAAAAAATAAAACAAATAAATAAAGAAAAAAATAATAAAGAAAAAAATAAAAAATCAAAATCAAAAAAATCAAATAAATCAAAAAATAAATCAAAAAATAAATCAAAAAATAAAAAATCAAGAAATAAAAAAAAATCAAAAAAATCAAAATTTTAATTTTTTGAGTTTAATTTTTACTATTTTTTTATTTATTTTAAATCATAATTTTATTTTATTTTTTATTTTGTTTTTACCTTTTTCAATTTTATTTTATTTTATTATTTTATTATTTTTCTTTCTTTTGCTTTTTTTTCTTGATTTGTATTTAACTTACTTAACTTAGTTTTTTTTACTAACTTAATTAACTTAGATTTTTTTTAACATTAACTTAGGTTTTTACTTAAATTTTCATTAACTTAATTAACTTAGATTTTTTTTACTTCACTTAACTTTATTAACTTTTTTTTCACTTAACTTAATTAACTTAGATTTTTTACTTCACTTAGCTTAATTAACTTTTTTTTCATAACTTAATTAACTTAGATTTTTTTAACTTAACTTAATTAACTAAGATTTTTTTTAATTCACTTAACTTAATTAACCTTTTCTTTAAACTTAATTAACTTAGATTTTCATTAACTTAAATTTTTATTTAACTTAACTTGATAACATACGAAAAGTAAAGATCCTGGGGAGTTCGCCTATACAGAGATTAGTTCTTCGCAAGCCTTTGTAATTAGTCTTTCCTGGGAAACGCTTGTTGCTCAATGGAGGATGGTTTTAAGGAGCCTTCAGACCACCATTCTTTCCGAGCACTCTTGGTTAATATCGATTATGTTATTTTTTTCTTAAAAACAAAAAAAACATAAATTCTGAAACTACCTCTAAAATTTTAAAGTTTTAATTATAATCTAAGGACTTAGTTGCTTTGTTTAATCTAGGTACAATTGTGTTTTTATGCCTTAATTATTTGATTTGCACCTAGATGTGGGTTATCTAAAACTCAAAGTATGCCTAGTTTTAAGTACAGAAAAGAAATTTGAAAATCAATAGAGGCATGGTGAAAAAGTATAGGTAGACTACCTTGTCTTACTTGTAGGTTTGATTGACTCAACGATGAGGGACATTGAGTTTACTTAAAATGCAATCCCCAGGAGTTACGCCTTGCTAAGACGTTAAACTAGCTTACCGGACGTGAAAGAACCCATCATTTTAGGTAATTTTCTTTTATTTGTTTTATTTACTTAATTTTATTGTTTATTTCATTTTAATTACATGTGAATAATTTTTAAATTGTTAAAACTAAAAATATTTGTCGAGATGTTAAGTTCACAATCGATCTGCGCCTCAGATACACTTTAATGATGAATATGATGGATGCACCTGCATTTTTCATTACTACTTGCACTTTCTCAAGAAATAGGTAATCTTTCTTATCTTTTCTCTTTATCTTTAATTTACAGTTGTTACATTGAGGACAATGTAAGTTCTAGGTTGGGGGAGGTGAAAAGTTACCATGCTTAATTTAAAATTATTTTTGACAATTTAAAAATAAAAAAAAATAAAAAAAATATATATATATATAATAATTTTTTTTATTTTTATGTTCACATTTTAATTTTTTTTTTTGTTTGTTTTTATTTCTATTTTTTGTGATTTAGTATTTTTTGGAATTAAAATAAAAATTTTCTCACTAAATTTTATCATTTCTTTAAATCAAATTTAAGTAAATAGTTAAGTCTTTTGTCTTTGTTAGATTAATTTTTGAAAACATATCATGAAATATTTTGTAATTATTTTTTGATAATTAGTTAGTTTTTGTCATAACTAGTATTTCTTGATAAGATGTAGAAATTATATTAAACCCAAGATCGGTGTTTATGAAGTTTTTTTTAGTGGAGACTACTCATGTAGATATAATTTGAGCCTAATTTCCTTTATTCAGAGTGAAATATATATTTTTTCTACTCCAAACACATTTCTTATTTCTTCAAATTTTTAGATGATCTCTATAGGTATTAGCATTGAATGTATGAATTTTTTCTCATCTTAATAGAGTATCATATATGTTTTATTATTATTTTTTCTTAGATTAATTTTGATTTGAGTAGAAATTGATAGTATATGCTTATATCTCGTTCATGCATGACTGCTACAAAAAAAAAGACATATATAGGGTTACCTAAACCAAGATCAAACAGAAAAGCCACAAAATTAACCACTCACCCAAAAAAAAATGTACAATCTGTACATGGGTTGACTCTCTAAAATACATATATTGAGAAATATCTTCAGAAAAAAATAGAGAGATAAAGAATATATAGTATAATCTATATACTATAACCCATATTGCCTATAAAGTTGTGAGTAAAAGTTAATTACAAAAGAAAGATATAGGAAATAATTCCCTAAAAAGTCATTGCACTCTCTTCATTTGTAAAAGGCATATATCTTGAAATTCTTTCTTAATGATTTTGATTTATGCATGAAAATAATTTTTATATATGATATCTTTATAATTTATACATTTGATTCCTTTCATGAGATCAATGTTAAAATAACACTTTGAGCCTTTATTCTTTATACATATGCGAACATATTAGTTCATTTCTATACATCAACTCTTTTCGCATATAAATTAGTGTCTTGAACCCATAGGATTCAAGAGCCTTCGAGAGTATTGACTTGTGAGGAATAGATTCGGAGCGAATTCTAATTCAACATCGAAATTGGGTGAAATTAAATTGATACATTTTTGACATGAAATATGAAAATGATTTTCACTAATTATTATAATAAATCATGATTGTTTAAAGAGATTAAAATAACTTATGCTTGAGATTTTAATTATGATCTTAAAGGAGATTAAAAAAAGTGAGACATTTTTGTGATATGTTGTTAATTTGTGACTTTGTTAATTTAATTTTTAATTTGTTTGTTTTTATTGTTTCTTTTGATTTTTACATTTAGTTCAATGTTTGTGAGTATCATTATCAAAAACCCTCACGAGACTCAAACTCGTCCACTGTGGCAACCTAGGGTTTAACGCTTGTTGCATAGGCTAAATGTAACCGTGTCAATCACCAAGTGATTTAGGATAGTTTAATTTTTAGTTTTTATCGCTTCTCTATAAGGACTAGCGAAGCCGGTTAAGGGTTGTGATTAGTTGCTCAAAAAGCACTAAAATTACCATGATTTTACGCTTTCATTAATTGATTAAGAATATATATATTTATATGTTTTATCATATATTTATATAAATTTGTCTTTTTTCGGAATCATGGGTATTTTTATTGTTTTTCAGGTATTTTTGGCTTAAAACGCAATTTAAAGACTCCAAAGAGGAATACTTGAAGCAATACATCACAAATATATCAATAAATAAATGGGGAAAGGTCAACAAATATGTAAAAGCTGAATGACAAATGGGTCCAAAAGGTCAAAATGTCATAAAGGAGAAAATCACACACGCTACACACACATCCGCCAAGGCCATTACCACCGCCTGGCTGTGAACTGTTCATCCCCAGATCTTGCATCAGGTACCATTCTACGTCTTGACATCATCAAATGACGTCAGCAAACACTAATCCACTTTTTTACATTTTTTTTACATTTTTTTCTCTACTTTTTCTCTCCATCCTCACCTATAAATACCCCCCTTCCCTTCACTTCAAAACACACCTTCAAAACCTCCAAATACATTCTTTTCTCTCTTTCTTTCTCTCTTTTCTTAGATTTTTAGTTTTTCTTATGTTTTCTTAGTTTTTAGCTTTTCTTAGTTAATTTCTCTTAGTTTTAGAGTTCTTCCCTTTTTAGGGAAGAACTAGTTATGTTTTTGTAATATTTTAGCTTTTTCATTCAATAAATGGGAGTGCAAATTCGCTTGGAGTTTTTCCAAGAACTAGAATAGCGTCAAGTTCTGTAAGGGTTTTATTTTCTTTACAGGCTATTTTTATGCTTTATTCTTACATGTTATATTTAATTTGTCCGTGGCTAAATTTAACTCATGTGCTATTTAGTAAACATGATGTAATAATGACGTTGTTATGCTTCATAAATATTAAATAGGTAAAAATCTCTAAAATGAATTGATTTTATTTTTATTCATGATTTTATGTTAAGAATGTTAGAGAGAAATATATTATTTTTCATTACAAACTTAAACCCGAAAATTAGATTTTAAGGTTTAGTTATCCGTCTGATTTAGAGTAGTGCTCTTTTATTTGATGGTACAATCGCCCTAGTTAGAGCTGCTCTATTTCAAAAGTTTTTATAAGAATTATTATCCGAAAATGTATTGACGACATGTTTTCGGTAGTGATTTTAAAACTTGAAAGTTAGTACTTGGATAACTAAATTCTTAGGTTTAATTTGGACACCTTGAATAAAGTTTAAATCGTTCTAACCCACCAAAGGTGGCATTTAAATGGTTCATTTTCAATCTCTTAGAAAAAGGAATTAATTTAATTAAGCATATTAGTTATCAACCCCACCCATAGCACTGATTTGTTTAGTTAACAAAGAATATCTAACCCCACCAAAGGTGGTATTCATACAAAAAAGGGAGAATCAATAAATATCAATTCATATCTTTAATAACCTAAATAATACGAGCAAGCATAATTAACTTAGTTATTATATCCATAAATACTCCACCATTATAAAAGATAAAATTTGCATGAATGTTTATTGAATCTATGTTTATTTTTCTGTAATTAGATTAAAAACACAAAAAAAAAAACAAAATATCGTGACAGGATGTTTAGGATTTAATTTCGTTTTTAAAAGTTTGAATAATAAATTGAAAACCACATACATTCCTTCCTTAGATCGACCTTGGGAGTATACTTATCATTTTCTACGAAATGATTCGTGCACTTGCGAGAGTTTTATAAATATAAAACCAAAGTATTGGCAGGATCGGCGATGCCGATTTTCGTTCATCAAGTTTTCATTCATCAAAGTATTTGACGATCACGATTCTGCTCATCAGTAATGAATCTTGGTGAATTTAAGTCTCATAGAGATATAGTGAATTAATTTAACGAGGTGTGTTTGTACGGAGCTCAGAAGAGATGTATGAATAAAAATAGAAGTTTTCGGTTGACAAATTAAATGTACTAAAAAATATAAATCAAGAGAAAATAACAAGATTTGAGTGGATTCGTTTGGTGAAAAATTGCAATCCTAGAGTTCTCTTATTTTCTTATTACCTTTTTTTTCTCAATTGAACGATTGTTTTGGATAAAATCAGATAGATACAATTTTAGTACTCAACAAACTATAGTAACAAATCTACGTGGGAACGATACTTTACTTACAAATATTTATTACTTGTGACCGTGTATGCTTGCACGTTTTTATCTTCTCCGAAAGAGACAACATTGCGCGTGACTTCCTTTTCCTGCGCAGAAAATTCAATTTTTATTAATTTCATTTTCACCCACAAATATATTTCAAATTACATTTTAATCTTTCTTTAATTACAATCAAGCCCAATTTTAATTTAAATTGTATTTTTGACTTTTAAAAATTGCAATTAAGCACTCATTTATTTGAAATTATATTTTTGGACAAAACCTTGCAATAAAGTACATTTTCGATACAAATTATTTAATTTTCTTAAAAATGTATTTCTTAACATATAAAAGGTGAATATTAATTTATTTAACTAAAAATAACCAAAAATGTAAAGAACATAGCAATTATAATTGATAAAATAGATGAAAATAACTATATAAAATACAGTTATCACATATACATTTGTATGTCATTTAGATTGTTTACCTATCTTTAGGAATCTTGACTTACATGCATTATTGTGTCTAGACTGGTGTGTCTTGTTGGCATTCCTTTTGTTTATGGTGTTGATCCAGTCTTAGCATGTGTCTTTTCTATGTTGAAACCTAAGCCTTTCTTACATGCTTAGATGTCTTTGTAGCATCCGTTGTTTCTTCTCTCTCTTGGGGGTGTAGCTTGTGTTGCTCACTAATTAGTCAAGTTCTTTCCTTCTCTTGGCTAGCAATGCTATGAGTGTTTCAATGATATCTTTTGAGGCATCTATGTGCAATTTGTTGCCTTTTCTTTCTCTCTTAAGGAAATACCATATGGTTTGCTATGGTAATCTCTCTCAATGCACATACTTATATTTTTGGCTTATGATCTCATTTAAGGCCATGTTTGTCTTCTCACTTGTTTGTTGCTATGTTACTTGTCAGTTTCTTCAATGTTGTGCTTATCTTCCTCCACTGCTTTGAAAATAACAAAATATGTTAATATATATTTGTCTATGGTAATTCTTCTTCTCTCTTTCTCTCTTTTCCCATAATCATTCGACACATTCTTCTCTTCTACTATCCTATTGCATGTAAAATAAATTTTAGATGGACCATTAATGATATATGATTGGCTTGCATTTGACTTGGATTGAAATATGATTGTTAATATATGTGTATTTATTGAATGAATATATGGTTAAATTTTTGTATTCTATTTAAAATGAACTTTTTCTTCTATACATGCCATAAGTATGTCAATTTGTTTGGCAATTTTGATAAGTTTGTGTGGATTTCATATTTGATGATTTGTATGTCTCTAATAAGCTATAGAATCCACTTTTAGAGCATTTTGTAGCGAAATCCTAAGTGCTACTTGGATAGAGAGAGGATTTGTGCCTTCTTTGGATTGTTTGAAAATTTTAAGCGACCAATGTTTTTGTCCTTCTTTACCCCTCCTTGAGGCTTTATATTAATCCTTTTTTTTGCACCTGTTTATTATTCAAGCCCAAATAATTATCCCATTTACCTTGTACACTCTTTGTTGAATTTGTTTATTGGGGGAATGTTTGTTTTATCCTTATAGGTTATAGTATATTTAAAAAAAAGGAAGAAAGAGATGGGGAAATTAAAAAAATGCAGTGTTGAGAATGTAAAACAAAGAAGGGGAAGAGTTGAAAAGAAAAAGGAATTGAAATGATGATAAATATAAAAAAGGAAGGGTGCATAAATTAATGAATTTTATGTACTGTTCTCACAACATCATTATTTATGAATGATGTTTGGAAAGTAAAGAGAAAAGAACACTTGTTTAAGGATATTTTTTATTTAGGCTTGTACCTATAGGTTTGTGTTTAGTTTGTCAAAAATGCGTTTGAGCATAAAAATATCATTTCCCTCCTATCCTTACCTAAACCTATCATTACAAGCATTGAAAGACCTATTGATTTCTTTTGATTTAGCACTTAAATTAGTGGAGAGAGAGACTAATTGTGGACTTATGAAGTTTGGTATATTTCAAGTCTATATTTCTATTTACTTTGTTCACTTAAGCATTTCTTGATGGGTTATATAGTAAATAACTTTAGCACAATACACACTGAGTATGTAATCAAATATTTTGTCATACCCTTACATGAATGCATATTGGATTGATGGCCATATGGATATTTAAGTTGAGTATATTGTTTAATATCTAATGACCCTTTAAATCTTTCAACATGCTTAGTTTGCTTCCCTCTGTCTATATTACTTGTTTTTCTACTTTGTGTAGATGCTTTTATTTTGGGGGATTTTTAAGAGTAGGATGCATAACATGTTTAGTACCTCACTTTCATACTTTCAGGAGGAGAGGTATGTGTCATTTGCATGGTGCCAACAGGAGTCATATGTGTGTTTGGAATCTTTTTTGTTTGTTATATTTATGAGTTTATATTATACTATTGTGTTCTTATGATGCTCCCTTGATCTTTACATCACTTTATATAAACCATACACAAATAGGACTGTTAGCATGACTTATTGCATGCATTATTTACATTCTCTTATTTCACTTGTCTTTTTATATGTTTACATGCTTTCCTATTATAGTGAATTGTTGCATGTTTATCACATATAGTTGATATATAGCTTGGTATTTGTTGTTGAAATTCATGACACATATTTTATTTGTTAGATTAGGATGTCTTTCCATATGTGTGTGCATAGTATATGGTAAGGTTATAAGATTTAATACACCAAAGTATTGTTGGGGCATGATAGTTGAATCACTAGGAGTGTGTCAACTTGGAAGATAATTGGACTCTTGGTCAACTCCTTCTTAGGGATTGGTTGACACACTTAAGTTACGTTGATGTTTTGGGGAAGATTGTTAAGTCCTTATGAGTGTGCCAACTTGGAAGATAGTTGGACTTCTAATCAACATCTTCTTTCCAATTCGTTGACATATTTATGTGCCATTGGTGTTTGACCACTTGTCATATCGATATGTTATATGCATATTGAAAAGCCTCTTATACCCCTCACAACATGTATAAATGTGAGCCTTTGTGCTATATATCACATTAGGGAGATGTTTTTTTCAGCACTACTCTTGGTTTGTTTGTGCATTCAAGTTGTTGTTAGTTACATGTTTTTACCTTACTATTGTCTCAGTGTTATTCTTTGTATTTCTCACTTGATTGCATGCGTTGTTCTTTAGTGTTTACTTTAATTTTCTTTGTTATGTTTCATGAGTGTTAAGATTATTGTATTTTTTTACTCATCTCCTTCATATGGAGGTGTGGTGTATTGCATACCTGAATGTGCTTGCTTTGACTTTCCATGTCAAAAAGAGGGAGAAGTGTACATAACTTGTGTTTGTTTATGCATTTTGTTTGCATGAGGTGGTGAGTGTAAACTATATTGCATTATTGAATTATGTTGATCTAATATGCATACACTTAGGGAGAGTATTGCATATGTTCATGGGGGTTTGCATTTTGTGTTGCATGTAGATTATGTAGTTTGCATATTTGTATTGCATGTAGATTGTGTTTGTTTGTGCTAAATGTTAATTGTGCTTAGCCTATTATGTGTAACTGTGTAAGGTAACATGATAGTTTTTGGAGAGACTATTAGTGTGTACCTATGTAGGGATAAAATGATAGTATTTGGATAGACTACACACTGTGTTTGCATGATATGTTCATGTGGTATGTGTTTGTTTCTGAAAGTTTGTAAATTACAAACCTAATTGACCTAGAGGTAGTGAATAGGTTATTTTTAATTTTTATAAATTTATAATTTAATGACCTAAACAAAACATCTAGGCATTCAATCATGTGTAAGAATATAATGCGGAAATAAAATAATAACACATGATATTTTTAGGTGGAAACAACCTAGGCCACAACCATGACCTAAGAGGAAAATCACCGGTCTATCGGACCACCTAACTTTCCACTATGAGAAGCAAATGTTCAAGTACAAACTTGGTCTTAGGCTACCCTCCCTAGGATACTGCCCCAATGTATATTATTTACGAGCCCCTACTCTGTTTTCACAATTTCCAATATTAGCATGAACATTTTCCAAACCAACGTTTCAATAAGCTTCCCACCAATCAGATACGTTCCCGATTTACTAAAAAATGGTTAGCACAAAAACACAAATACCTGTGTGTGTTCTAGAACATATTTAATAATGAATAATCCTAACTAGATGATTTAAAACATATGTCACTTAAATCAAATCAACTAGAAAATCCTAGCGCAAAAAAATCTGGCACAAGTTTAATAAAAGTAACTTCTTTAAATATTAATAATTAAATCAAATAATTATGATATGAAAAACACAACTATTTGATCTAACAATTCAAGAACATAAATAAAGAATAAGCTATAAGGACATATGATCAAAATATCATAAACTAATCAAGATTATTACCTGAAGTACGATTATCTAAAGTTCTGAAGTTTCTTCAAATTTGCTTAATAGACTTGATAACGAGCTTAAAAATAAGTTTACATGCAAATACTTTGTCGATGAAAATAATCAACACTCATAGTCCTTACAGTTTCATGTGTGCAGGTTATAGGTGTATAGTGAGGTCTCCGTGCTTCAAGTGTGCTTTTTATAGTGGTGTTGAGCTCCTTATGATAGAGGATTGGATGAGTTTATTCATAAAGCTAGATGGAGCACTCAAGATGGATACATTTGGAGTATGTGTGTCTTTTGGGTTTGGTGTATGTCGTTGTGTTGTTCATGGGAACAAACAACCTTAGGACATATTTATGATCATATGATGTTTAATGATTTTATGTATTTAGTTATGTGGTTTTGACATAGAAAGCCAAAGGGGAGAATGTAAGTCTCATTGTTCTTATGTCTGTGTATTGGCTTCCCGTGAACAAAACACGTTGTCTATTTTATTTTACTAAGTGTTATGTCATTCTCTATGTAAGGTTGGTTACTGTAGATCAATACTACAAACGCATATAATTAAGAATACTTTATATTCAATCATGTTTACACCCACCATAGGGTTAGTTTTTATAGTGTCATGCTAAGTGGAGTGTTGCTTTTTAGCAAGCAAGCATACGACCGAGCCAACATTGTCACTTGTGTTTTTAGCTCATTTTGGGTACGGCTATTTATGGAAAGTACTTGACAATTTTTGGTACAAAAAATGTGACTTTTTATCACCTTGCCACCAAGCTCACTAGGGTCCAATGATGGTGAGGTAGTTATCGAGGTAGTGATTTCGAGTTCTATAAATACCTCTATTATTTCTTCTTATTTGATATCTAGAAAAGAGGTAGTAAAGCTCTATCAAATTGATATATTGTCTTTCCATTTTTGAATCATTAATTATGTGTTGCTCAATATTAGTGATTCATGACTATGTGAGCAAAAATGTGCTTATGAATGGTGAGTACTTAAGATAGTATTCGCAAGTGGGTTCTATGTGTTGAGCTGTGTGTTGGTTGGTGGTTGCCTTCAGGCAACTTTTTCTTATTCACCTTACACATTACTAGACTTTGGTTACTCATCACACCATTGTAAGTGGTGTAAGTTTTGGAAGGAAGTTGGGTTAGTTTTTCGAACCAGATCATTGTGAAAGTAGGAAATAAGAGCAACAATACATAGTTAGGATAGAGGTCTCAACTAAAAAAGGTAATGTTGGTTTGATTTCTCTTAGAATGTAATTGTTTTATTGTTTATTGGATTATATGTTATTGAGTGGTTATCTTAAGAAACCCGAGAATGTTACCACATAGATAGGGTTTTTATATGGGTTTATCTCATTATATTTGATGTTATGCATGCTCAATTATATAGCTAGTATAACCAGAGTTTAAAGGATGTATGTTCTTACTTACTGAAGTTTAAACTCTGATTGAAAAACTTCTACTTTTTCTTTATCACCTGATTTCCATTTATTAAAATCTATATCTATTGCTTTATTATACTACTTGTATTTGAGTATATGTACTATAGCGGTGTTCATCTCTTATGTGTTTATGTCTCTGTGATTTGCATGTTTGAGTTATGTGCTTAAAGAGTTAGTATTTCTTTAATCTAATTATGTATCACATCTTGGACTCCTTCAATGTTGCTAGGCATTATAAATATGTATGATAGCATCTTCTGAGTTTCTATCATATATGTTATAACATACGAGATGCATACTTTGATTAGAAAGTTTGTTAGTTAGAAGTTGTTGCATGCTTTCTTTCTATTTTCTCTATGAAGCATGCTTGTAACTTTCTAATTATTACTTATTTTATGGTAAATTAGTCTGCCACCTCCTTGATATAATTTATATCACTTATGTATATTATATGAATGTGGGTTTTTTGTGAATCTCTAAGGAATCAATATCTTCTTACCCTTGTGAGTCCTAGGTGTCAGACTCTTTAATTAGTTTGCTATGTTTAGATTGTTTGTACGCATTGAGAATACAATCATTATTTATAGAATATGTTCCCACATATGAAGTCTTAAAGAGATTGAAAATCCTTTATTAATTAAGTATGCATTCATGTTTCATATTCTATTAGTTGTTTACCATGCATATGGGTGTTGCTAGTCTAGATAGAAGTCTGTGAGGCACACCATCACTAGTGTGTTTACTGTAGATTATTGTTCTCGTATCTGCAGAGCATTTTAGTTGTGTATTGAATTGAGCATGTTAATTTATACTCCTACTATGTAAGTTTCTTAAATCACATTTGTGAGGTCGGCTTGGCCTAACTAATATAAAGCTCACGAAAATATTCCATAGGTTGGCGTCTCCACCCCTCATCTAAGTCCTAGTTACCTATATGAGCCGAAAGAAGAATTTACCTTCGTGTAATTGTTCATACACTATATTTAAGTATTGTTAATTATTCTATTATTAGATTTATGTTTTAAAACCAACTCATTATGATAGAATGTTTAGGTTTTATTTTCATATTTACTTAAGTTTTTAAAAAATTTGAAGAATTATTTAAAACCATATATTTCCTCTTCAGATCATCTTAGAAGTATATTTATTACTTATTATAAGTGATTAATATACTTAACAGCTATTTATTCAATACAAAATTTGTGCATCAAATTTTTAGTGCTATTAAGGAGGAAAAATAACATTTTATATTTTTATTATCGAAACTTTTAAAAAACAATTATAAATATTTGTGAATTTTCTTTTGTGATATTTTATGAGTATTTGTGGGGTTTTTAAATAAAAAATTTAAAAATATGATTAAATAAAATATAAATGATTTAGTTTATTTTTATGGTTACTTTTTATCTCTTATTTATTTATTTTTTGTTATTTATTTATTTACTATTTTTGTTTCTTTTTTTAGTATTTTGGTTATTTTTTTCATTTCTTTTAATAATTTATTTTTAGTTGTTTATTTATTTTATTATTTAATTTTATTTATTTCTTGTTATTTCTTTTATTATTTACTTTTATATTTATTATTTCCTTTTATTTCTTTTGTTTTGATTTTATCAATTTCTTTTTTTATTTTTTGTTTACTCTTTTTTTTTTTATTTTTAGCTATTTTTGATAGTTATTTTGTCATTTTTTTATGAGTGATCTTGCTAGTTATTTATTTTGTTTTAATAATTTTTCTTTCTTTATTTATTTTTCTTTTTATTTTATTATTTATTTGTTTTCCTTTTATTTTTTTTATCTTATTATAATTGTTTAGTGTTTATTTTAATTTAGTACTAAATATTATGTTAGTTTATTTGAAGATTATTTATATAAAATAAATCTAGGTCGTGCCATGATTTTTTTGCTCGCTTCAGTATGGAGTTTCTCGAGATATAATTGGGTTGAAGGAAAAACTTTCACACTACGTTATGAATTTTTGTTCTCCATGTCACACGATTAGCTGTTTAAATACGTTGGTTCTATTTTCATTTCCATTATGGCCTGTGATGGATTTTTAAACTAATAACCTCATAAAACACTTTTCAAATCAAACTCATAATGACTCTATCAAAATTAAGTCATTAGTGTACTTACTTTTTTGGTCAAAAATATTAAAATATAAACTTTTTAATGAAATGGGATGAAAATATAATTTTTAGAATTTTTCTGGATTTTTAATGTAGAATCAATGAAGAGTTGACTAGGTAAGCCATGTAGATGCCACGTAAGCACAGACAGCAAATCATGTTACGCCATGTGTAAAGGGGGACAAACACACACCATATTTCAACACGACGTTCAATCTGAGTTCAGAAATTGGTCAACGCGTCATGCCACGTGTCGCTATGTCATTGCTCCATTCATTCCAACCGTGCGTCACTCCATTATTTACTTTTATTTATTTCTTGTTATTTCTTTTATTATTTACTTTTATATTTATTATTTCCTTTTATTTCTTTTGTTTTCATTTTATCAATCTCTTTTTTTATTATTTGTTTACTCTTTTTTTATTTATTTTTAGCTATTTTTGATAATTATTTTGTGATTTTTTATGAGTGATCTAGCTAGTTATTTATTTTGTTTTAATAATTTTTCTTTCTTTTGATTTATTTTTCTTTCTTTCTTTATTTTTCTTTTTATTTTATTATTTATTTGTTTTCTTTTTATTTTTTTTATCTTATTATAATTGTTTAGTGTTTATTTTAATTTAGTACTAAATATTATGTTAGTTTATTTGAAGATTATTTATATAAAATAAATCTAGGTCGTGCCATGGTTTTTTTGCTCGCTTCAGTATGGAGTTTCTCGAGATATAATTGGGTTGAAGGAAAAACTTTCACACTACGTTATGGAATTTTGTTCTCCATGTCACACGATTAGCTGTTTAAATACGTTGGATTCTATTTTCATTTCCATTATGGTCTGTGATGGATTTTTAAATTAATAACCTCATAAAACACTTTTCAAATCAAACTCATAAAGACTCTATCAAAATTAAGTCATTAGTGTATTTTTTTGGTCAAAAATATTAAAATATAAACTTTTTAATGAAATGGGATGAAAATATAATTTTTGGAATTTTTCTGGATTTTTAATGTAGGACCAATGAAGAGTTGACTAGGTAAGCCATGTAGATGCCAAGTAAGCACAGAGAGCAAATCATGTTACGCCATATGTAAAGGGGGACAAACACACACCATATTTCAGCACGACGTTCAATCTGAGTTCAAAAATTGGTCAACGCGTCATGCCACGTGTCGCTATGTCATTGCTCCATTCATTCCAACCGTGTGTCACGCCATTCGTTTTCACCAATCACGTTGTGCCACTTGTTGCTGACTGAGAGAGCGTTGACTCTGGCCGGTCTCTCTTGCCATGCGTCGCTCCTTGATTCACCTAATAAATTTCCGATGCCATGTGTCACATTATGATTGGCTAGAACTGTCAAATATGCTTGTTTTGATCGTTGCCCTTTATTTGAAGCTGATCTCACAGTTTAGATCGTACTTGAGCTTTATTTAAGTCTCTAATAACTCTATAAACCGTAATTGGCCTCCATTAGCATAATTTTGGTCATTTTTTGGAGCTAAAAAGAGAGAATAATACAAAAAATTCAAGAGAAGACACAATTTTAGTGGAGATTCGAGAGAAAATTAATACTACAATTCAAGAGATTGATTGCATTTCTTTTTCTACTCTTTTTTTTTATCAATTTTATGTCTTTCTTTATGAAAAATATTAGCTTTATGAACACAATTATGTGTAACTAATTTATTAATCTAGGGATCTTATTAACCCAATTTTCACATGTGATGATCTAAAATTTTACCCCAATTATAATTATAATTAAATTATATTATTTAATCTAATTTTAATGTTATTAATTATTTGACCAAAAATTTATCTATAGAGACAATTAAATAGATTTGAGAGAATTATTTAATTGTTTGTCTTAATTAAATAACATGAATAGATTCTAGGAGAGATGTATGATTCTTATGTATATGATCCATAATTGATGAACGTAATGAGTAGTATGCAATTTAATTGGCATGAGAGTATGATTAAATTAATTACTATATAGTGTGTAGTTTACTTGAGAGAGGAATACATGCTAGGTTAGATTCAATTGATCATGTAATTAATTGATAATTATATTGGGGGATTTTAGCGATTCACATGTTTAGAAAATTGGGGGATTAATTATTCCTATATATTTTCTCATATATCTTTTTAGTTACCAAATATCATTTAATTAATTGTTGCTATTTACATTTAGTTATTTTAATTTTGTTTCCTTAAAATATAAAAACATAAAAAAAAATTGATTTTTATTTTTTAAATTTTAAAAATTAGTTTCTAATAAAATAATCTACGTGGGAACGATATTTTCTTATCATTATATTACTTGTTGCGATATGTATACCTACATATTCATTGCACATACTTCATGTGTGGCGATCAACTTACACAAAATTTCTCTTCTTCTTCTTCTTCTTCTTCTTCTTCTTCTTCTTCTTCTTCTTCTTCTTCTACAAACACTAATTTTTTACGCCCCAAACATAAATAATTATAAAGCTACTTCCTAAGATTGTGGAAGTTTTAATATCAATATTACCATTGGTGATAAATATAAGGTAAATGCCAAGTTAGACTTAGGTACACGTGTTACTGATAACTGTATTTTATATAGTTATTTTCATCAATTTTAGTAATGATAATTGCTATGTTCTATTAATATTTAGTTAATTTTTGTTAAATAAATTAATATTTTCTTTTTATGTGCTAAAAATACAAATCTTTATTACTTGTGACCGTGTAAACTTGCACGTTTTATGTGTGTTGCAAAAACACAACAACAGTTACTTTACTGCTAAAAGAGTCCATGACCTAGTATACGATCAGGCTAAGGAGATATAGACTCCTAAATGACTCATCCTTAACTCGTAAGAAACAAAATAGTATAACACTTATACAGTTCATACAGTAGAAGCACAAATAGTATAATATCAAAAGTAGAAAACTTTAATAACATATATTATATGTCAAACAGAAAGCAGTTAAATAACAAATTCTTTGTAATCAAAGTTTAAGCCAATAGTATGTTAAAACATATACACCTTAAACTTGGATTGTACTAAAACAAAATTATATCATACATTATGATCAATATAACGAGGTAAACCCATATAGAGATCGTAACTATATGGTAAGATCCTCGGGTTGCCTTCTCAGCATCAAACAATTCAATAAACAATAAATAGGTTACAACACCAATTCATAGTAAAACCATTATTACCTCCATCAGTCAAGACCTCCGTCCAAACTACCTATTGTTGTACTTTACTTGCTACTTCCACAACTATTTGGTTCAATACTAGAACCCATATGTCCTCTATAATAAACAGCACCTAATATGATGTGATTGGAAAAGAATGACCAGCAAAAGTAAGTGTATCAACTCACAACTTTATGGGAAACACAATCCATTACTAATTATCAAATCAAGTATCGGAGACGCACAGTCAAACCACATACTCACACAGATTTAAACTCAAACAAATGACCCAATCTCAAATATAAGCTCTGCAAAATAATTTTGAAACTAGATATAAATCTCAGAGTGCATTTTGGCATAAATTTATCTCTTAAAATAAGGGTAAATAGAAGGCAAGTGAGTAAGGTATTCATAGCACTTAGATTTCCTACCTCACGAGTCACCTTGCCACTACTTATAGCGAGGTCCCTAGAGAGCTTCTTGGTAAGGTGTGTAAAATGTGATATTTTTTGTTTCTAAAAATGTTGAGTAAAAACCAAAAATACCTATACAAAAGACAAGCCAAAAATCACGAGTAACAATGTCGGCTCGCTTGCACGCTTGCTTGTCGAAAACCAACATTCTCAACCTAGTATGCACACTATGAAAATCAACCCCATAGTGTGTGTAAACATGGTTGCATACAAAGTGTATGATAACTCTATATTTTAGAGTTATTTTTGTCCAATTTATTAATTATAATTGTTATGTTCTTAATGTTTTTAATTAATTTTAAGTTCTTAAATTAATATTTACTGTTATTTTTTAAGGAATATATTTTTAGAAAAAATTAAAGAATTTGAATTGAAAAAAACTTAATTGCAAATAATAAAAGTTGAAAATATAATTTGAATTAAAAGAGGGCTTAATTGCAAATATCAAAAGTTTAAAATTTAATTTGAATTAAATTAGAGGGCTAAAATGCAATTAACCAAACTTTTGCTTTTCTACGCAAGGAAGGAAGACCACGCGCATCTCTATTCAATGCGTCTCATGTACCGTCAGATAAGACAATCAACGGTGAAGATCAGGTGCGTGAGATGTAAGCGCCAAATGGGAAATTGGACGCGTTTTTCACCAACGGCACACTGCTCGGTGCACAGAGTAGGGTCCACCTGTCCACCTAATCTGCGTGTGCCCTCTCATTCCACCCAATACGAAGCTACCACATGTCCTATTATTCTTCTAGTGAATCATAGCTCACCACGTGGCATGCATTTGGTATAAAAAAATCTAAAAATGGTGCACACTATCCAACTTATTTTTTTACGCTTGTCTCCCACACGTGTTTAAAAAAATATTTTCGATGTATTTCTTCGTCTCCCACTTTACACGTGTGTTGTAAAAGTATATTTTGTGATGTATTTTTTTAGAGAGATGAAGCTATAAATATGTGCTTACTATGATACAAGAGAGTAGGACATGGAGTTGGACAGTGGAACACGCATAAGCCATTTTTGGCTTCTGGTGTGGTTCTGCGTAGGATAAAAATTAAAGAGCAGAGATGAAACATTTTTAATTTCTTTTTGTTGTTCTTCATCTAATATTCCTTAAATGTTTTAATATTTTCGTATTGTATTTTTAATATTTACTATGAAATAATTTAATTGTTCTATGGTTGCAATGTAACTTATATTATGAAGCTTGGATTTATTATTTTTCAATTGATTTATGAGATGTTTAAATTTGTTTATTCTATTTGTGCTTAATGCTTTTGATTGTTGGAAGATTAATCAATTGATATGTGATACTTAAATAAACTTGGAAGAGGTATTTTTGTGTTTTGCTCGTGGATAGAATAACATATATATATAAGGGATAGGAATATACCTTTATTGTATATGTAGCTATTTGAGAACTTTGAACTTAATGAATCTTAGTGAATTTAATTCTCATAGGAATATAGTGAATTATTTTAGCGAGATGTGTCTATATGGAGCTCGGAAGAGATATATGGATAAATTAGGAGTTCTTGGTTGACAAATTAAATTCAAGAATATAAATAAAGTGAAAATAATATGATTCAAGTGGATTAATTTGGTGAAACTGCAATCCTAGAATTTTCTTATTTATTGTTATAAAAAAATCAGTTTAGTTAAACATCATCAAACTTTTGATTGTTTGGATAAAATCATATTGAAACAATTTTAGTACTTGATGAATAATAGTAACAAATCTCCGTGGGAATGATATTTTACTTATCATTTATTACTTATAACCGTGTATACTTGCACGTTTTCATATTCTCTTAAAGAAACAACAAGTTTTTGGCCTAACTATGTGCGTGTGTGAATTACTGATCCACATCAGCCTTTCATAGAGGAAGATAAGTACACTGAGTAAAATAAAATAGACACCATGTTTTGTACATAGGAAGTTAACACATTGGCACAAGTACAACGAGACTTACAATCTCTCCCTTTCGCTTTCCGTGTCAAAACATTGCACAACTAAGTGCATAAACACATCAAACATGATATGATCATAAAGATGTCCTAAAGTTATTTGTTCCTATGAACAATGATGAGCAAAACCGACATCGCCAATTCTGCCAATACTTTGGTTTTATATTTATAAAACTCTCGCAAGTGCATGAATCATTTCATAGAAAATGATAAGTATACTCCCAAGGTCGATCTAAGGAAGGAATATATATGGTTTTTAATTTATATTCAAACTTTTAAAAATGAAATTAAATCCTAAACATCCTGTCATGATATAGGTGAGGAGAGGAAGAAAAAGTGGGTGGAAAAATGATTAAAAATGGAGGAAACACATAGTAGTGAATGATGACGTCATTTCTGATGTCATGGTGGTATGGCGCGGTGGTGCGTGCGGATGGGGCAAATGGACGCAGAGGCGCACGTGGAATGGAGTGTACGGACTGGGCGATGCGCGTAGTTGGGCGCATGACTTCGGCGTGGTCTGGGCGATGCACGCGCGTTGCTCGGCGTAGCTAGGCGCGAGACTTTAGCGCAGCTGGGCGTGCTGCACGTGTTGTCCAGCGCGATTGGGCGGCTGCATGCACAATTTCACCCTTTTGGCATTTTTGATCCATTTTATCCAATTTTTTCATATTTGTTGACTTTTCCTCATTTATTTTATGAATATATTTGTGATGTATTGCCTCTAGTATTTCTCTTTGAGTGTTTAAGTTACCTTTTGTAAGCGAAAATACCTGAAAAACAATAAAAATACCCGTGATTCCAAAAAGACAAATTTATATAAATATATGATAAAATCATATATATATATATATATATATATATATATTTAATCAATTACCATGCATAAAATCTTGGTAATTTTAGTGCTTTTTGAGCACTCATCAAGCAACACAACGATAAACATCAAAACGTAAAAGATGTACCTATGCCAATTGCATCCATCTTGAGTGATCCATCCAACTTCATTAATCAACTTATCCAATCCGTTACTCTGAAACATGAGGGTCTCATCACTACTACACAAAGCACATCTGAAACTTGAAGAATTCACTCTACACTTGTAGTCTGCACACACGAAACAATCACATACACACCTACACCAAGTGCATAAATCTTAAGTGCTTCATCCAACTTTATGAATCAACTCATCCAATCTATCACTTTGAAACATGAGGGTATCATCACTACCACACACAACACATTTGAAGCTCAAAGACTTCACTCTACACTTGTAATATGCACACATAAAACAAACACATATCCCATAAACATATCATGCAGAACTAGCATCTAGTCAAAAAATATATTATCGTGTTACCCCTACCTAGGTACACACCGATAGCACAAACACAAGTATAAATGCACAACTCCCCTTGAATTCGTGCAACACTCCCCCTAAATGCATGCAAGTTAGACAACAATATGCAATACAATTCTAGACTCATAGCCTATATGGCACATATCATGTCATAAACGTATAGTTATGCACATAAACTTTTCCCCATTTTTTTGACATAGAAAGTCAAATGTGCACCTCTATGTAAAGGAGAGAAGACATACAAATATGCTATAATCCTAACACTAACACAACGCAGTAGATAAGATTAAAGTAAACCCAATAAGTACCATATCATTTAAGAGAAAAAGACACAGAGAAAAGATGTGAATAAAACCATGCAATATGCAACAACCTAAATCCACTAGTAAACAAATATAAGTGTAGATAGAAAATATCCTAGTTTAGCAAAGAAAACATATGTCGTGCATTCTAACAAAAGTTACTAGATAATGAACAACAAGTAAGGAGCTTGTAAGAAGGAAGTAGAAGTAGGGAAACACATAGATAGACATGTGAAACCAGAGATTGCATACAATGTATGCAACATGTTATACTAAAAGTCATATTTATGCATGGTTCATATAAAGTGATGATAAAGAGAAGAAAATATCACATGAACAATACAAAACAACAAAAAAACTAATAAAATAGGACAAACAATAGGATGTAAAATAAACATGTCACTTCCCTTGACTGCATACATAAGACACACAACTCTCATCCTAAAAGTATGCATACGATACAATAAACATGTTATGTATTCTACTCGCAAACACCCTTAACACAGAAGCATCTACATAAAGTAGACAATAAGAAACACAGAATGAGGGAAGCAAACAAAATATGTTTCAACAAAACAGAGGGTCCATGAAGCAAACAAAAATGTTTCAACACAAATATCCATATGTCCATCGATCTATGATGCATTAATATAAAGGTATGACTAAAGTTTTGATGATATGAGTGGGTAAGGATGAGGGAGAGACCAACATATTGACTAATGGTAAATGAAATGAATAAATGATTGTATGCAAAATGGTTTCCCTTATGACCACAAGAGACTATATACGCTTTTTTGGATCATCGATATGTGTGTAATAACTTCGTTAGACCATACTTTTCTTATACCATAAGTAAAATACTACCATGTATTCAGTAGTCATAATAAGTTTCAAAAATCTTAACAATGATACTATGATTGAACAAATGAAATAAAGTATATGAAATGAACCTTTGTAAGAAATGTATATGTATCCATCATGGTGCATACTATATACAAATTTACATACTCGGCATTAGCTCATTCATATATGTTTCAATATTTTCAAAAGACAAATAGGGACTCTTGATGGAAAGGAGATGATGATTGATAGTGTATAAACATCAAGTGGTTACCCAAATCAAGTGGCATCCAAGAGCATAATTATTTTTTTTAAATTTCGCTGCTTAATTGTTGTTATGACCAAACTATTTTATGATAAAAGATATAATGGTTCATTTGATATTTAATAAAAAATAAAGTTTTATTAGTTTTATTGAAGAAAGTAATTAAAAAAGGTAGTAGTTCCAAGTTTGTCCTGAAGGTAAATTTAAGGGCATTACAGATGGTATCAGAGCAAACCCGCCCATAACACATTTGTAAGCTTAAAGTAACCACTACTACTAATGAGATCTGATAAGTAATGCTTTGGTTGCCTTCCATGTCTTGAGTATTGATGTTTCTATTATAGAAAAACCTTCCAATTTGACTCACACTTGCATAATCTCTTCTTCTCTCATCTAACCTGTTAACTCAATTGTTATAATGACTCTACTAGTAGTCCTGCACCAAAAATTGCCACCAATACTATTATGCATGTAATTGCTAGCACCGTCTTAGCCTTCATGTAGATAACTTGTCCTCCAATGCTAAATCAACTAATTTACAATTATCTCGGACCCTTAAACCAATTAATATCTTTGAAATAGGAAATATATATGCAATAGTTATTGATATCTCTACTGATGTAATAACCTCTGATATGGTCTCCCCCTTCTCAACTACTACAACCCTGATTATAAGGTTGTTAATGGGATGAGACAATGTTGGGGACTCCTTCCCCATTCACCATCTCCGATTTATAATTAGTCCTCATCCCTACTTAAAATTCTTATGGAGACATATTGAGGATCCCTAATAAGGAATGTGGATCCCTAAATAGAGAACGAGGATCTAAGTGATATTTTAAACATTATTTTTATTACAAAAGAAAATTATAACTAAGCCAATAATAAATATTTATAATGAGAAAAAGAAAATTTCGAACCAATAAATAATAAACAATATTGATGTAAAAAGGAGAAATATATATATATATATATATATATATATATATATATATAATAAATACATAATTCTTTTATACTAAACAACATTGATAGAATCTTATTACATACTAGATTAAAATAATAAGAATAATATATATGATAATTATAAGATTTTAAATTTTTAAAATTTAAATAAGTACTTTCAAAAAAGAAAAAATATTGATGTTTTAATAGAATAAAAAATAACTTAAAGATTGAATATAAAATATATAATACATTATATATTATTATTTTGAGTTTAAATATAAATATATCTATAAAAAAATTAAAAACATAAAAATTATATATTTATTAAACTGGGTATATAATTTTGAGAAATGATGTAAGGAATTCAATTTTCATCAAGATCTCACTTCATATTATAAAATAAAAATCCTTATTTCTCATTCCACATCCCTCATTTTGTTCTCCATATCTTTGTCTTTAATGCGATAATCCCTTTAGGGATTTATTCTGTTAGAAAAAATTGACAACCCTACTTGATTATATATGACTCAACTTCTTCTATAGAGATTGCCTCTAGTGCATCTTTCCTTCATGCTTCTGATGCCTCTTTCAATAGAGCTATGTCTCCTCTCCTCGCACCAAGGTTTACCTAAAGTGCTCTCAATTTTCTACCACCATCCTCCATCTCGGAAATTGAGATTAGTTAGTGTATACAAAACATGAAATAATATCTACTTAAAGATGTCGAAAATGAAGGCTGGAAATATTTAACCAAAAAATATTTGATGGGCCAAATCATTTAGCCTATGATTTCAACTTATAAGATACATAACTTCTATAGGAGCCTCATGCAATAATTCATCATGATGATTATTTATTGGAATTGTATAAGTATTGCTAACAAGGATACCTATTTTATGCTACAGGATCTCTACAAAAAAGAATTATTTGACTTTCTATGTATAGCGGAGCCTATGTCAAATCTAAGTTCTTTGGACTATAGTTTTTGAAAATCTTAGTTATACATTTTTTAGTGCTAACTATATATTAGTAAGTAAACTTTGGATTTTCTCTACCCTCACAATGGTTGATAATACTTCAGTTGTTCAAAGTCATCAACAACATATAACGGTTACATGTACTGCAAATGCCACAATCCATATTTTAACTTTTGTTTATAGTAAGAGAACCTACATTAAGCAAAGGTATCTCACTGACTCTATATGGTCTATTTTGAACCTTCAAACCCCCTTGTTAATGATAGGGGTTTCAATGCTGGTCTCAGGTCTTATTAAACTACAGACTCATCTCACAATAGTATATATGTTGAAGAGTTCAACTCAATAATTTCTTATTATAATCTAGCTAATATTACTATTAAATGGGCCTTTCATACAAATTACAAAGGTGGATTCTCTTACATTCGGCCTCGTTTAGACCGCATGTTATGTTTTGAGTCTTTCTATGACTTATGATCCATGGTTTCTTGTTGCACTCTCCCACAACATCACTTCGATCACCACCCATTTCTATTAAAACCTTCAGCCAAGCGTAGGGGACCAAGGTCATTATGATTTCATGGTATGTCACTTGAGCATCCCAATTTCCTTGACTTAGTATGTGCCATTTGGTTGACTCCTGTCCAGGCTAGCCTTATGTTTATTGTTATTTATAAACTCAATGCTCTTAAGTTAGTTGTCAAGGTTTGGAGTATAAAGGTCTTTGGTAATTTAGATTGTAATATTAAAGAACTCTCGATTGCCCTTGAAAACATATAAAAATTGTATGATGAAGATTCCTTCTTTTATGAACTTTTCCAATTAGAATCTATTCTTCATACTGACTTAGATTGTTTCATCAACAATATGCTTTTTTGAGGGAGAAAAACTAACTAAACTAGCTAAAGTGTGGCAATAAAAGCACTACATTTTTCACTCGCTCCTTTTGCATTCAAAGGCTCAAAACCCTTTAGCTCACTTAGAAATCAATGAAATGATTACAAAAAATCCAAATATGATAGCTAGTCATATTTTGGGTTACTATAAGCAATGTTTCTCACCCCAAATGGGTGATACTTTACCCTTAAGTGCTCCCAAGTCGGATGGTTTTATGGGTAAATTATTTCAATAGAGTTGGGAAATCATTAGTATAGATGTAATATGGGAAATTCAACACTATTTTAGGACGAGCCAGATGCATCCGGGGATTAACTCAATTTTTTTAATTCTTATACTCAAACATCCATAAGCAATCACTATTGATCAATATAAACTAATTGCTCTAGGGAACTTTATGTCCAAGTTAATCATAAATATCATCACCGAATGTATAAGACACATCTGTTCTGATATTCTGTCCCAAAATCAATTTTGTTTCATTTTGGGTTGAAAACATTGGAGATTGTATGGTTAGTGCTTCAACGCAATGCAACTCACTAGTTGAGAAGGTAATGATGCTCTCATATTTGTAAGGCTTTTAATATCATGAGTTGGGACTTCATCTTAAAAGCAATATAGTGCTTTGTTTTGACAACATCTTTCTGGATTAAATCCAAGATATTTGTACATAAGCGAGAATCTCAATCCTGGTTAATGGTTCACCCGGGGTTATTTATTTTGCTCTATAGGCATCTGAAAGGGAAACCCTCTATCTATGCTATTATTTTATATTACGAAATATTTTTGAAGTAAATACCTTAGGTCTTTGGTCAATGATGCGTATTTTCGCAAGTGTACGAATCATTCAAGTAATAAAGTGTACAAAAGTACGGATATCGAACCCACAAGGAATGGCGTTACTAAGTACCGAAATTGACTAATCCTAATTTTATTTGAAAACCGAATTTTTGAATTTGTTTAAAAAGTAAATTAATTTAAAACTAAACGCAAATAACAAAATTTAATGTTTTTCACAAATGATTAAAAACGCTAAGACATTTGATTTCGCTAAATCAATTCAATCCGATTTCAAGTCATGTTATATGAGAATCAAAGTTAAAAGTGATGGTTGAAAAACCCAAATTTACCTAATACTCTCTCTTGAGTTATATTAGAATTACTTATCTATGAAAACCGACTATATTTCTATGAATATTTAATCATAAACAAGCACATTACGATTTATGGAATTTCTAGAATAACCACATGCATCATGCATTAGTTCTCACACTCGCATTCAACATACGGTATTTATCACAAGAAGCGTTCATTACACATCTCTCTCGGTCTCAATATAATGCAACAAATCATTTAAATCTTGATCAGAAATTTAAAAGCATTAAACATGGAAATAAATACTCAACTTGAAAACAATGAATTCATATAACGATAACACAAGAAATCAGATTTTCTTGATTCAACTACATCATAGCCTTAGCAAAAACGAATTAGTTCATAATGAAAATAAGAACAAACATATTCTCAATTGAATCCATGAACAAACAATCTGAATAAAATGCAGAAAATAAAAACTAAGGAGAAGAGATGAAAAACTCTTGAAGATGAAGACTTGGTAGTAACAATGGTGATGATCCTTCAAGCTTCTCCAACCTTTCTATCCAAAATTGCCTTTTCTTCTCCAAAAATAACTCAATTCTGCTCTCTCTGCCGTCCCTCTCTTTTTCCTTCATAATGTATATATAGATCTAGGGTTTGGGGGGCAATTTTGGAACAAAACAACATAAAAATGTGTTTTTGGACGAAACTCGTCGGCAGCGACATTATTCTCACTGCGGCAAGATTTCTAGAAAACTTACGATTTTGGTTCCGTTAAATCTCGTCGGCAGCGAGATTATTGTGGCCGGCGACAAGATGTACTTGGCTGGCGGTGAGATTGATTTGGCCAGCGGCGAGATTGCTTTGCCAAAATCCGTGCTCCTTGCATGATTTTCAACATTTTCTCCGTAAGGTTTTCGCCGGCGGCGATAATATTCTTGCCGGTGGCGAAATTCCAAATTTTGAAATTTTGTTTTCTTTTTATTTGCACTCAATTTCGTTCATTGAAATTTGTCCCAAACTTCTCCAAAATTATGATTTTACCTGAAATTGCACTTTAAACACGAAATATCCGTGAAATGACATTTATGGATTAAATAATCAAATAAACACAATTTTCACACAAATATCAACATTTAAATTATAACAAAAATGCAATAATTTAGCTCTTATCAGTCAACAATATGCACTTTCTTTCAATTGCTTCAACTTGGGGCATTTGATGAGCAGAATCGGGATCACCAAAAACTTTGATGCCATCCCCGCAACGGAGTCATCCCCGGCAACGGCGCCAAAAACTTGATGAGCGAAAACCAGCATCGCCGATCCTGCCAATACTTTGGTTTTATTTATAAAACTCTCGCAAGTGCACGAATCATTTCGTAGAAAATGATAAGTATACTCCCAAGGTCGATCTAAGGAAGGAATGTATGTGGTTTTTAATTTATTATTCAAACTTTTAAAAACGAAATTAAATCCTAAACATCCTGTCACGATATTTTGGGGTTTTTGTGTTTTTAATCTACTAACATAGATTCAATAAACATTCATGCAAATTTTATCTTTTATAAATAGTGGAGTATTTATGGATATAATAACTAAGTTAATTATGCTTGCTTTCATATTATCTAGGTTATTGAAGATATGAATTGATATTTATTGATTCTCCTTTTTTGTATGACTACCACCTTTGGTGGGGTTAGATATTCTTTGTTAACTAATCAAATCAATTAACACATATGGGTGGGGTTGATAACTAATTTAGTTAATTAAATTAATTCATTTTTCTAAGAGATTGAAAGTGAATCATTTAAATGTCACGTTTCGTGGGGTTATCTAGTTTAAACTTTATTCAAGGTGTCCAAATTAAACCTAAGAATTTAGTTATCCAAGTACTAACTTTCAAGTTTTAAACCTACTACTTGAAAACATGTTGTCAATACATTTTTAGATAATAATTCTTATAAAAACTTTTGAAATGGAGCTTCATTTTTCTAACTACCAAGGCGATTGTACCAACAAATAAAAGAAAGCACTACTCTAAATCGAATAGGATAACTAAACCTTAAAATCTAATTTTGATTTAATTTGTAATGAAAAATAATATATTTCTCTCTAACATTCTTAATATAAAATCTTGAATAAAAAATAAAATCAATTCATTTTAGAGATTTTTACCTATTTAATATTTATGACAGCATAACAACGTTATTATTATATCATTTTTACAAAGCGCATAGCAGTTAAATTTAATCACGACAAATTAAATATAACATGTAAGAATAAAGCATAAAAATAAGCTGTAAAAAAATAAAATCCTTCTGAGAACTTGATGCTTATTCCGCTTTCTAGAAAACCTCCAGTGAATTTGCACTTCCATTTATTGAATCAAAAACCTAATAAATTACAAAAACATAACTAGTTCTTCCCCAAAAAGGAAGAAACAAACTAAGCAAAACTAGCTAAAACATAAGAAAAACTAGCTAAAACATAAGAAAAACTAGCTAAAACATAAGAAAAACTAAAAACTAAGAAATGGAGAGAAAAGAAAGAAGAGAAGTGTGTTTTGAGGTGTGTTTTTGAAGTGAAGGGAAAGGGGGTATTTATAGGTGAGGATGGAGAGAAAAATGAGTAAAAAAATGTTAAAAAATGTAAAAAGCAGCGTATTGGAAATCTTGAGGTCATTAATGAGCGTCAGCGTAACGTCGTAAATGGGGCCGCACGTGAAAAATGAAAATAAGCGTCAGCGTCTGGCGAGGCAACTAGCGCGCGCAATCTTGTCTTGTACTATGAAACGATACCAGCGCTTCCGGAAGCCGGCGTAGGTCTTGTGGCCGTATGAGATGTTCTTCCGGTATGCAATTTTCTCCTTTTTGACATTTTTGACCTTTTTCGACTCATTTTGTCCAATTTTTTCCATATTTGTTGACCTTTCCCCATTTATTTAGTAATATAATTCGATGTATTGCTTCCGGTATTCCTCTTTGAGTCTTTAAGTTATGTTTTTAAGCGAAAATACACGAAAAACAATAAAAATACCCGTGATTAGAAAAAGACAAATTTATATAAATATATGATAAAACATATAAATATATATATTTTTAATCAATTAATGAAAGCATAAAATAATGGTAATTTTAGTGCTTTTGAGCAACTCATCACAACCTCCAACTTTGCTAGTCCCTTAGCAAGAAAGCGATAAAAACTAAAAATTAAATTATCCTAAATCACTTGAGTGGATTGACACGGTTTGCATTTAGCCTATGCAACAAGCCTTTAAACCCCTAGGTTGCCCTAGTGGACGAGTTTGAGTCTCGTGAGGGTTTTCAATAATGATACCCATAAACATTGAACTAAATGTAAAAATATAAAGAAACAATAAAAACAAACAACTTAAAAATTAAATTTACAACAAAATCACAAATTAACAACATCTCACAAAAATGTCTCATACTTTTTAATCTCCTTTAAGATCATAATTAAAATCTCAAGCATAAGTTATTTTAATCTCTTTAAACAATCATGATTTATTATAATAATTAGTCGAAAATCATTTCATGTCAAAAATGTATCAATTTAATTTCAGCCAATTTCAATGTCATGAATCAAATTAAATGACTCTATTCCTCACAAGTCAATACTCTCGAAACACCGAATCCTACATGGGTTCAAACACTCAAATACTAATTTATATGCGAAAGAGTTGATGTATAGAAATGAACTAATATGTTCGCGTATGTATAAAGAATAAAGGCTCAGTGTTATTTTAACATTGATCTCATGAAAGGAATCAAATGTATAAATTATAAAGATATCATATATAAAAATTATTTTCATGCATAAATCAAAATCATTAAGAAAGAATTTCAAGATATATGCCTTTTACAAATGAAGAGAGTGCAATGACTTTTAGGGAATTATTTCCTATATCTTTCTTTTGTAATTAACTTTTACTCACAACCTTTGTAGGTAATGTGGGTTATAGTATGTAGATTATACTATATATTCTTTATCTCTCTATTTTTCTCTGAAGATATTTCTCCAATATATATATTTTAGAGAAGTCAACCCGTCTGATTGTACATTTTTTTATTTTGGTGAGTGGTTAATTTTGTGGCTTTTCTGTTTGATCTTGGTTTAGGTAACCCAATATATGTCTTTTTTTGTAGCAGTCATGCATGAGCGAGATATAAGCATATACTATCAATTTCTACTCAAATCATTTAATCTAAGCAAAAATAATAAAAAAATATATGATACTCTATTAAGATGAGAAAAAAATTCATACATTCAATGCTAATACGCATAGAGATCATCTAAAAATTTGAAGAAATAAGAAATGTGTTTGGAGTAGAAAAAATATATATTTCACTCTGAATAAAGGAAATTGCTCAAATTATATCTACATGTCTCCATAACTAAAAAAATTAATAAACACCGATTTTGGGTTTAATATAATTTCTACATCTTATCAAGAAATACTAGTTATGACAAAAACTAACTAATTATAAAAAATAATTACAAAATATTTCATGATATGTTTTCAAAAATTAATCTAACAGTACAAGAGACTTAACTATTTACTTAAATTTGATTCAAAGAAATGATAATTTTTGTGAGAAATATTTTTTTTCAAAAATTACTAAATCACACAAAATAGAAATAAAACCAAACACACAAAAAAATGAAAAAGTATATTTTTTTAAATTTTTTTTATTTTTAAATTGTTAAAACTTTTTTTTAATTAAGCATGGTAACTTTTCACCACCCCCAACCTAGAACTTACATTGTCCTCAATGTAACAACTGTAAATTAAAGATAAAGAGAAAATAGAAAAAGATTACCTATTTCCGAGAATGTGCAAGTAGTAATGGAAAATGCGGGTGCATCCATCATATTAAATGCATTAAAGTGTATACAGACAAATGTTGTGAACTTAGCATCTCAACAAATATTTTTAGTTTTAACAATTTAAAAATTATTCACATGTAATTAAAATGAAATAATTAAGTAAATAAAAAGAAATAAAAGAAAATTACCTAAAATGATGGGTTGCCTCCAGTAAGCTTAGTTTAACGTCTTAGCGAGCGTAACTTGGGATTGCATTTTAAGTAAACTTAATGTCCCCCTAAATACGTTGAGTCAATCAAACCGAGGTAAGACAAGGTTGTCTACCTATACTTTTTTCAAATGTACTATTGATTTTCAAATTTCTTTTTGTACTTAAAAATAGAGGCATACTTTGAGTTTTAGATAACCAACATCTAGGTACAAATCAAATAATTAAGGCATAAAAACACAATTGTACCTAGATTAAACAAAGCAACTAACTCCTTAGATTATAATTAAAACTTTAAAATTTTGGAGATAGTTCAGAAATTTTTGTTTTTTTTAAGAAACAAAATAACATAATCGATATTAGCAAGAGTGCTCCCAGAAAGAATGGTGGTCGCAATCCTTAAAACCATCCTCTTAGGCAACAACGCGTTCGGAAAGACTATTAGCGCGACAAAGGCTTCCAAGAACTAGTCTCACAAATGACACTTTCGTAGATCTTTACTTTTCATGTTATTAAGTTAAGTTAAATAAAAAATTTAAGTTAATGAAAATCTAAGTTAATTAAGTTTAAAGAAAACGTTAATTAAGTTAAGTGAATTAAAAAAATCTAAGTTAATTAAGTTAAGTTAAAAAAAATCTAAGTTAATTAAGTTAGTAAAAAAAAAAGTTAATTAAGCTAAGTGAAGTAAAAAATCTAAGTTAATTAAGTTAAGTGAAAAAAAAGTTAATTAAGTTAAGTGAAATAAAAAAAATCTAAGTTAATTAAGTTAATGAAAATTTAAGTAAAAACCTAAGTTAATGTTAAAAAAAAATCTAAGTTAATTAAGTTAGTAAAAAAAACTAAATTAAGTAAGTTAAATAAAAATCAAGAATAAGAAAAAATAGCTAAAGAAAGAAAAATAAAAAATAATAAAATAAAATAAAATTGAAAAAGGTAAAAGAAAATAAAAAAAAATAAAATTATGATTTAAAATAAATAAAAAAATAATAATAAAAATTAAACTCAAAAATTTAAAAATTTGGTTATTTTTTTATTTTTTTTATTTTTTTTTATTTTATTATTTTTTTTCGAAATTTCAAATTCCAAAATTATTTTACTATTAACACTATATTTATGAAACAATTTAAAATTAGAATTTTTTTATTTTTTTTATTTTTTATTTTTAAATTTTTTAACTATTTATGAATGGTAAGCTTATTTTACTATTTACAATATAATTTTTTTTTGAAATTGTTTTTTTTAACTTAAAATTTTTGAATTTTTTTTACTATTCATGAACGGTAAATTTTTTTTATTTCAAATTTTAAATTTCTAAATTATTTTATTATTCACGGTACTATTTTTATTTAAAAATGTTCTTTTTTTTGTTAATTTTTTTTACTATTCATGAACGGTAAAAACTTTTTACTTCAAATTTCAAATTTCTAAATTATTTTACTATTTATGCTATAATTAATTTTTTTTTATTTTTTCCTATGAAATTTGAAATTTGATTATATTTTTTTATTTTTTTATTTTTTACAACAAACAAAATCACAATTATTTACAACACAAAAATATTTTTAAAATTTTGATAAATAAATTAAAAACGCTATTCCTTCCCGTGACTGCCAAAAACTTGATAAAGCGAGAATCGGGATCGCAAAAACTTTGATGCCATCCCAACCCGAGTCATCCCAATGACGCGAAAAACTTGATGAAAGCAGCATGTAAATCCTCGCCAATACTTTGGTTTATATTTATAAAACTCTACCATAGTACCTGAATCATTTCGTAGAAAATGATAAGTATACTCCTCTGTCGATCTAAGGAAGGAATGTATATGGTTTTAATTTATTATTCAAACTTTTAAAAACAAAATTAAATCCTAAACATCTGTCCACGATATTTTGCGGTTTTTGTGTTTTTAATCTACTGCCGAAAATTAAACATAGATTGATAAACATTCATGCAAATTTTATCTTTTATAAATAAGTGGAGTATTTATGGATATAATAACTAAGTTAATTATGCTTGCTATTATCTAGGTTATTGAAGATATGAATTGATATTTATTGATTCTCCCTTTTTTGTATGAATACCACCTTTGGTGGGTTAGATATTCTTTGTTAACTAAACAAATCAATTAACACCTATGGGTGGGGTTGATAACTAATTTGGTTAATTAAATTAATTCCTTTTTCTAAGAGATTGAATATGAGCCATTTAAATCTGCCACTTTTTGGTTGGGTTAGGCCGATTTAAACTTTATTGAGCGTGTCCAAATTAAACCTAAGAATTTAGTTATCCGAGTACTAACTTTCAAGTTTTAAAACTACTATTGAAAACATGTTGTCAATACATTTTCGAATAATAATTCTTATAAAAACTTTTGAAATAGAGCTTCACTCTAACTCTGGGGCGATTGTACTAACAAATAAAAGAAACCTACTTCTAAATCGAATAGGATAACTAAACCTTAAAATCTAATTTTTCAGATTTAAGTTTGTAATGAAAAATAATATATTTCTCTACAACATTCTTAATATAAAATCTTGAATAAAAAATAAAATCAATTCATTTTAGAGATTTTTACCTATTTAATATTTCGCAAGCATAACAACGTTATTATTATATCATTTTTACAAACAGCTAGCACAGTTAAATTTAATCACAGACAAATTAAATATAACATGTAAGAATAAAACATAAAAATAACTGTAAAAAAATAAAATCCTTACAGAACTTCGACGCTATTCCCGTTGCTAGAAAACCTCCAAGCGGAATTTACACTTCCATTTATTGAATCAAAAAGTTAATAAATTACAAAAACATAACTAGTTCTTCCCAAAAAGGGAAGAACTCGAAAACTAAGCAAAACTAGCTAAAACATAAGAAAAACTAGCTAAAACATAAGAAAAACTAAAAACTAAGAAATGGAGAGAAAGAAAGAAGAGAGAAGTGTGTTTTGAGGTGTGATTTTGAAGAGAAGGGAAGGAGTATTTATAGGTGAGGATGGAGAGAAAAATGAGTAAAAAATGTTAAAAAATGTAAAACGCCAGTGGTGAAATGCGAGGTCATTAATGGCGTCGGCAATGACATCATGAAGCGTGCAAGTGAAAAATGGGGCAAAATGGCACGCATACGGAGGGTAGGCTGGCGTCTTGCATTGTGCACAGTATGAAGGTGCCCCGCGCGCATCTGGGCGCGGATGAACAATACCGCGCGCGCAGCTGGGCGCTGGCGCGCGCGGGATGGGATGCTCCGGGCGCAATTTTCTCCTTTTTTGACATTTTGTCCAATTGTTTCCATATTTGTTGACCTTTCCCCATTTATTTAGTATTATAATTATGATGTATTGCTTCCAGTATTCCTCTTTGAGTCTTTAATTTACATTTTTAAGCGAAAATACCTGAAAAACAATAAAAATACCCGTGATTCCGAAAAAGACAAATTTATATAAATATATAGTAAAACATATAAATATATATATTTTTAATCAATTAATGAGCATAAAATCATGGTAATTTTAGTGCTTTTTGAGCACTCATCAGCATTCTCACCCCCACACACTTTTATATGTTGATGACCTCTTCATCTTTGGTCATGCTTGTTTGTAAAACCTCTAGGTTTTATTTAGGTTTTTATATGCAAGGATATCTTTCAGGTCAACTAGTCAATTTGGATAAATTTTTCATTTACTTTGGTAAAGGTGTACCTCAGAACAATATTTCATCACTTCAGGATATAGCCGCGATGTGTATTGGAGGGCCTATTTGTTCTACTTAGGTGTCACCTTAATTCATGGGGTTTCAAGAAAATGTTGGTTTCAAGGATTAGTCGATAAAATTCATGCAAAAAAAGTGTGAAAATGACTCATCCATCTCTTTGGCAGGGGACATATGTTTGATATCTTTAGTCATTCATAATATGTTTCTTCACTTATTTTAGATATATAAATGGTCGAAGAAAGTCTTAGCCAGTTTGGAAAAAGTCATTTAGAACTTCTTTTGATCCAAAAAAATGGATAAACTTAAATTGATCTAAGTTGCTTGAAAGGATTGTTATCGCCCATTAGAAGAAGGGGACCTTAGCTTACGGGACCTCATCCTCTTAAATGAAGTCATGTTAAGAAAGTTCGCTTAGTAGATTATCACAAAAAACTTGAGCAAGGTGCTTTATTTATATAGACGGTACATGGATAGGAAGGAAGCTTCATAAAGTTATTATGTTTGCTCTTTCGTCTTGCATCATTTATGGCCTCATTATTTGATCTCATTGAAGGAATCTAGATGGTTAATTGGTAGAGATTCTTTAGTACTTTTTTGGACAGATAATGGCTGGGCACTCTTCTAATTGAAAAAAATGAATGGTCTTTAGTGGATCCACTAAAACATTCTTTGGTGGGAGATTATTTACAAATGGTTGGATGGAATTTGTCACAAGCTATTATGGATCTCTACCCTGATATTGCCTCAGAGATTCGCTTGATAGTTGTTGGGACATATACAAACACCAGAATTTGGACACACTCAATTAAGGAAGGAGTTACAACCAATGAGGCCTATGCTTCCCTATGTGTGGCCAAAGAATTGAAGAGTTGGGGTAGGGCTATCTGTGCCCAATCATACCACCCTTACGGTTCGTCTTACTCTGGCATGCTATACAGAACAAACTTCCCTTTGATTGTTAGGTAAAGAAGAAAGAACACTCCTTCCCTTCTAGATGCGCCTTATGTGTCCTATCAAAGTAAACTATCTTTCGCCTTTTTTGAGTTATCATTTTGTAGGTGCATTCTAAGACCTCTTATGTCTCTTTTTTAGTAAGTGGCATCGTACGGATTCTTCCATCAACGATTTGTGGACAACCACAATGGCAATTGACTTTCTTGGTAACTTATGAACATGAATTGTTTTAGCCATCTGGGTGATATAGACAACCAAAAATAATTATCTATTTGAGGATAAACAAACGACTCTAATCTCTACATTTTTCACAATTTGGCATTTATTCGTGAGACGTGACTTTCAGAGCGTGGATCCATGCAAAATATAGTGGATGATCTTCAGGTCCTTCATCGACTACGAATATAAAGCATATCATAACAGGCACTATAAATTGTAAAGTTTAATTAATGAGCACTAGCTTCGTGATGAATCAAGGCTAATATAGATGGTGCTGCTTTTGGGTTGTAAGAGTTACCTGGTTGTGTGTATATTTTTTTCAGGCATCAAGATCCTTCGTGAAGAGATGCCTTTGTATCTCACTTTGGGTCTTATATGCTTTTGAGGTAGGACTAACGGCATCCATCCATGTAGTAAAGGTGGTAGAAAATTTAGTTGGAGTTAGGTTCTGTTTATGTAATTACTCTTTTTCGATGTCGATTACTTTCAATACCATAGAGATGATATTGTGCTTGGGTTCATTTAGAGAAAATTATTTGCATGAAGTTCCACTATTTTTATATTTATAGAGAATAATGTTATAATTAATAGTATAGTTAACCTTTAGTTCCGAGACTGGTGGTGAGATAATTCAATATTCGTTATCCTTTTCGTTTATTCAAATACTAGCAACAAGTTTAATTATAAGTTTCATGTAAATTTATTTTATATATTTTTTCTATATTTCATACTAATAATTAAACCAGTAAATGAATAAACTCTTATAAATATATACACCTAATTAATATATCCCGATACAACTCACCCAACACCTTTCATTCAAAATTGCTCTATTTCTCCTCTATAAATCATGATTTTTCAATCCCTACACTACCCTATTTTATCTCACATTTCCCCCTATTCTACATAACCCACAGTTACATTCCTCCGCAACGCTGCGTTCTAGTTATGTCCCTTCCATGACCATCTCCATCTCTCTGTCTCATTGAAAAGCAATGGCGCATTGGATCTCATCCAAACTCAAAGCGGCAGAGACCATTCTTCAGCAGGTAGATTCTCTTCTCTTCTTCCTCTTCCTAATTTATTATCAACATTTACCTTTTTGTTTACTGTTCACCCTGTGATTGTTTCCCGAGAAAATTCTTGCTACATTTGAAATTCGAAATTATTATTCTAATTTTCTGCGATCCGTAGCTCTTTTACGATCTGAATCTGTTATAATTAAAAATTCTCCTATTTTTTTTAGTTATGATGGTAATATGTTGGTATGATTGTGTAATGCGTGGCTCAGATCGATCACCAAGCGGCAGAATCACTGAGGAAAAACGAGAGGTCTCGAGCTGAAGAAATAACTATTGCTACACCTACGAAAACTGGAGGTACTGTGTCTCTGAAAGATCAATTGAAAAAGAAAACTCAAGAAAGCGTTGATTATCATGGAAAATTGCGTAGGGAGCCAAGTTTTACCTTGAGTTCTTCTGTTCCTGTAAAGAATAACAGTGCTAGTACGAAGAACGACATCGTCGGTACCCCAAAATCCCCCCCAAAACCTAAAACTACTTTAACTGATAGTGACTGGACTCAACTCCTAAGCACACCCGATCCAGCCACACTTTATCATGGTGGTAATGGGGTGCCTGGTATCCGTGCATTAAGGAAAGATGGGAGGAGGCAGCACAGTGCAGGTTTGCATTTTTCAGTACCAGATGTCAAGAAGAACCAGAGGACTGTTAAGGGCGCTTCAAAGCCAGCTTGGGGTTTGGGTTCTTTTGAAGGGAGTAAATTAAATGGGAAGGCCAGTGATGGAGAGGAGTCTGGCTTTCCAGATTCAGCTGGAAGACCTTCCAGTGATCAATTGCAGATTGATGGAATATACTTGGAAATGCAGGAATCAGATCATAATGAGGCAGGACCGAGCCCTGTAGTTAAATCAAATGATGAAGGAAATGAAGAAAATGGTGGAGCTCGTGATTCTAAGGATGTTTCTTTTGGGGGAGTATCTGGATTAGGGAAAACTGATGGAATCTCTGCCAATAATCATTTTAGTAGGATGGTTTTGAGAAAGCATGAGTGGAAAGCAGCTTCAAGTAGTTCCATCTCTGATAGTCCGAAGAGAGTTTCCTCTTCAGTAAGTGATGGAAGCGCTGGTTCAGATTCTGAATCTGATTCAGGTTCAACTTCTGATTCAGAACTTGAACGGGAGAGGGAGGAGGGGAGGAGGAGAAAGGAAAAAAATATGGCTGAGAAAGCTGCAGCAAGAGCTCTGGAGGTCCTCAAAGAAATGGAAAATATGGTTGCTAGGTTGGAAGGAGAGAAACAAAGTTTAGAGAAAATACTTGAAGAACAGGCCAAGCAACAAGCACAAGAGGTAAATTTATCAGTTTCTGCTGCTTTGATCGTTCTTTATTATATATGATTCTTATCATTGATACGTTGGTCTAAATAACTTTCTTGCAAGTGAATAGTAGATGTCACTTAATATCTATTTTGAATTTATGTGGCCTTTGATATAGAAAATAATATCTTACATACATGTAACATCTTTGTGGCAGTTTTTTATCAGTTACCATTAAAAGAAAGCTTCTGACGCTTTGGAAAGAAGCATATACTTAATCCTTTTTTTTTGTTTTTACAAACAAACAACTCTAATAACATATCTAATGTATCCTGTGAGTGCTGCCACCAGATAGAAGAAAAAATGGCACAATTAGGCTAATACACTAATATGGCTAGTTAGCAGTGCTCAGAGCAACACTTCTGCAGGGCTTTATGTTATTAGGAAGCATTCTAAGTCTCTGATTTTGCTATTAGGATAAAGTGATAAATTATAGACCTTTGTTCATTGTAGATTATTGATCTGATAGTCAAGTCTGAAGCAAGAGGACTTAAATTGAGCTTTGTGGGAGGTATACTTTTTTGCGGGAATTTTGTAAAATTGTAATGGAAGGATGCCCGTAGATAAATTTAAGTTTCAAGAACTTTTTTTATTTTTGGGGGGGGGGGGGGGGAATAATCTAGTAGCTTCCTTTTTGACCATCAATATCACAAAGAATTGAAGGATATTTCTCCAATTTTAAGTTCACATGGTAGATCTATTTTTCATATCCTTAGCTTTTTTTCTTTGCTTCATCTTATCCTCCGTACCCTATTCTTTTCTATTCTTATAATGTCTCTTAAATCTTTCTTTACTTTGATGATAGGAATACAGAGAACTGTTACAAATCTATTCCAATGATAATATTAATTGGATCAGTTATTAATTGGATCAGTATTCCCTATTACATAATTTACACATACAAGTGTCTGCCTGTTGAAGGAATTAAAAGAAAAACTGGAAGAAGAAACAGTTTCTTGAATTTGTATACACATTAACAGTGTCCACATTCATCAAATGTGCTTCAGGGGTTATCGTCTCATTAGCTATTTAAAGCCCATTTACCTGTTACCTTAATCCAATGGTTTAGTTAACTTTTTTTTCACGAAGCAGGTTTCTTTTCTTATTAATAATCCGCTTGAGATGAAAACTAGCTCTCCAGTTTTCACTTTAATATATTTTTTTATCTGAATTATATTGAGTAAAAGAACACCATTTCCTGACAGTCAATGAGCAAATTCTGTTGGTCATTGTTTCGTGCTAACTTTGACTGTTAGAATGGATTGTATGTAGGATTATGCTTGTTTTAAAATTTTTGAATTTCAAGCCATCAAAAGCTGAAAGAAATGGACAGAATTAAGTATCATGGTTTCAGTTCAAAAGAAGCTTGTTTGCCGAGGAATAATATATGACTCAGAAAGGCTCCAATTTTGACACATGGATAAATGTATTTTTGCGAGGATCGGATTCTTTTAATTTTTTATTGTGGTTTTATGATTCTATCTTTGTGAGTTTGTTTGCTCTCTGAAGTTTCCCCATTGCTTACTAAAGATGCCTTCAATCTCTTTTTTAAATGAATCATGTATGCTTAAGTTCGCCTTTTGTTCATCTACAGGCGTCCATGCTGCATACAACTATGATAGAAACAATGGAAGCTGTTGAGCTAGAGAAACAGAAACATAATAATACAAGAATGGAAGTCCTTGCTAGATTAGCTAAACTGGAGGTGTTATAGCTTTTCTCATTCTTATGGTTGCTTCATTTAGTCGTCCTCCACATTTTTTTTCATCTTTTCTTATTTTCCTTTTGGTAAAGTATATGGGATTGAAATAGATTTTTTCTTGTTGTAACTGGTTGCAGACTGTAAATGCTGATCTTGCCAGAACTCTTGCTACTGTGCAGTGGAATCTTGAAGAAGAGGTACAATGAGATCATGATAATTATTGCTATGATCCTATTAGTCCTCATTTATTCAAGATTTTTGCTGGAAAAGAATTGCTTCAGGTTATTTGGTTACTATGATTTGGTGAGCTATCTCTAGATGTTATGGTAGTAAATAAAATGTCTTTTTTTTTGTATGCTTAGCTTGCCAATTATTTGGGAAGTTCTGTTGTGAATGTTTGAATATCTGTCTCATGAGGATCAGTCTAAACTAATTTTTTCTATGCATCTTAATTTTACAATTTATTTCCTTTGTTTATTTTTTATTTTGGATGATATGGCTTTAAAAGATTTACAAACAACTGGAAACAGAAAATATTCAGTCAAGTAGATGACGCTCTTCTTCTTTCTCTTTTCACTTGCTGCCTGCTTGGAGCCTCTGACTGTTAGAAATTGCCCCACCAATTGCATGAATCAAACCATCAAATCTTAGGGGAGACCTATGCAATGTAGCCATCTCTAGCATCATTCCAGCTGGCCACCTTCCCCCATTTCCGTTAGGATTGCCCATTTCCTGAGATGCTGTTAGACCCACTTACACATGAATCTTACAGCACGGGTTAAGCTAGATTTGTTTCGTGGAGAGAGGAGAATGATATAATGATGAATCTACTTCTAGATCCTAAGGTTATGACTTATGATTTCTTCAGTGTGTGCTAAAATTACTTAGTTTCCAAGGCTGTATTTTCAGTGAATTGGAAAGTTTGAATTATGCTTAGAGGGATAGGACTTCGTTTAAAAAAAAATCAGTGGTTTGGTGTGTGTTAATCTCAGATTTAGGATGTTCAGTGATGCATTCTTTGGGTTTAGGATGAAATGCTGATCTAGATGGAAGGCAAGAAGAAGAATGGAATGGGGGTACTCAGATTTAGAAGTTTAAATGATAAATTCATTGGGTTTAGGATGAAATACTGGTGTAAATGGAAGGCGGGAAGAAGAATAGAATGGGGTTAATCTTTATCAGTGAATGGCTGGACATATCAGGATTCAGGTGGATTATTTGATGGTTTCAAAATGGATTTGTTTGACCTACGTTTGTATTGCATGGGGAGAGTGTCTTGCTTCACTTGAGCAGTTATTCTCTTGCATATAATTTTTTCCTTTCATTTCTAGTTTTTGTTGAAAGCTTAGAAATTTGGTTTCACTGTGGACATGGGCCTATTATAAAACTTTTGATGTTTGAAATTGATGCTAGCCATTTGTCTCAGTTATGATGGTTTGTTATTAACAGCCAGCTGCGTGTGGCTAGGTATCCTAGTGTGGTTTATTACAAACTATTCTCAACTTTCACACTTTTATGATGCAGGTTAATAGTGTAGCCGAGCTGCGACAGAACATTGAGTTGAAAAAATTGAATGATGAAGGTATACATGTCAGTAACAATATGGTGTTGTGGATGCATATTGAAATAGTTTTTCTACTTATATAATTTTTTGCTCTGAATTCTCTCTCATATTGTTTTACTTATATTTCAGTCACCATGAGTTATAGGAATAATCTCTTGCCAAATTGATTGCAAGAGTCATTTGTATAATGCATTCAGTGTCATTCACCAAAGATTTTTTTTTCTCACCTTCAAGAGAAAAAATGGGTTGATATAAGTTTATCCTAGCAAAATAACCTCTTATTCTAAGTTCTTTATGATGTAAGAATTTACCTATTATCTCATTTGCATGGACTTTTTGCAAAAGCAAGAGAAGTATGCATTTCCATCCCATAATTCATCAAAGAGAAGTGAAAGGAATGGAGTTTTGAATACCACTTGGTAGTATTCTGTCTCACAATTATTTTACCTTGTGGAGAGAAAGTTGTGGAATTTCAAATATCTAGGGATTCTAATCCTCATTTTGTCATTTTAATGATTTTATATAATATTTGTTCTGTATAGTATCTCATTCTCTTGTATCTTGTACATTGGTTTTCAGCACTGACAATCTCTTTAGTTAATTACATTCTTATTTCAGGTTTATTGTCATTGTTATCATGTAAAACATTATGCATTGACTGAAATAACAAATTAGTGCTAATTTTGGATATTTATAATGTTTGAAAGATAAAGTTATGAATTTATAATTAAGTTATATTTGTTTATTGATGTCTTGATGTTTTATTCTGTCAAAATATTTTATTTCTTGTAGAACTCCGATGGAAGATCTCCAATGCTCATCAAACTGGAACATCTTTGAAGAAAGTAAGTTATATTCTCCCTGTGAACTGTTTATTAAGGAAAGATAGCTGTTCAACTTAGATTCAGATTTATATTTCTTCTCAATCTTTTTATGGCAATTGTTTGTGTCAAATTGTTCTTTTCATTATGTAATTTAATACTTTTGTACTTGCTGTATGGCAGCAAGCAGCTCCCAAAGGTCTTGAACTTGAACGAGAGATAATTGAAGCAGAGTACTCTTTCATGACTGACAAAATAGCCAGATTACAAGAAAAGGTTAGTGTCTTCATTTTGTGGGCGATATCAAAATGCTTTTAATAGCTTTAGTTATCATGCCTTCTAGTTATTTATTTTGGAAGCATAACCCGATCCCCTCATCTCATGTGCGAGAGTAATTGTTTGTCTTTCTGTTTGTATCCATGGTTGTGTGCATAACCTATTTACTTGATTGAAATACATCTCAAAAACAAAAAAAATCAAGCTGATAAGCATGATATGATAGTTCATTTAATGTACAATTTGTCCTTGCTCTGCGGACCAACTTGGTCACTCATCCTATTGTTATAGTGTTTTGTGTTTGTTTCTTTAATGCAATTTAGCATCAGCTGAACGTTTCCATTATTAAAATGGCTAGGTGGTTGTGTTATGCTAGTTTTTTCTTTATGTCAAAGAGTTTATCTTCAAGTTGAAATTGGTTTAGTTGTTGCATTTCTGACCTAGAGTTATGGATGATGTAGATAGTTCACATTTGAAATACAATTTCCTGGAGCTAAGTGATACTAGCATGAATGCTCCCAGATTTTACATTTATTTCATAAGGGTATTATAAAGTACCGAACCTCATTTCCTAAATCAAATTAATCCAAAAAGATAAATGTTGAGATAAATAAATATTACATTTTATAATGATTGGAAATAAGAATGCTAGATGTATGCATGATGCATTCAAATTGTGGGAGAACAATCAATGAAAAGGGTAGTGTAGAAACATTTAATAGAAAGTTACCATCTACCCATCAAATAAGTTATACATTTAATTTGAGTAAAATCTTTCTTTAATACTCCCCAGACTTGAGTTGCATCTTGAATATTCATTGGCCTATTAATATCTTTGTTGATAGGAAGTTCGAGGGATGTGGACTTTATAGTGTATAAGTACCTATTTTTAAAAATGTGAAAGGCTGAGAGATGTCATTCTGAAAACCATAGGAGCTTGGAAAATTTGGCAAATAATAAAACAAGGGAAGTCCATATCCTTGGTTTATCGTGAGTGAACGGGTTCTTAATTCATAACGTTAACATGTAGTTTATGCTACCATCCTAAACTTCAGCTCTTGATCTGGTCAACACAATCTTCTTATTTTTCCTAGCTCTAGAGGAACATTAACAAAGGTGTAGAAGTCATTAATGAATTGTCCCAGTTAAATAGAATTCTCAAATAGCTTAGAGTACCCAAAACTAGAGTGTTAGGTTTCTTATCGAGAAGCTTTTGTTAGGAAAGATGCAAAAAGCGTGGGGTTTCATAACCTAATTAGGGAGTGTAGCAGTGTAGCCTGGGCGACCCTTCAATTCCTTTTACAATATTCCCTGGTCTAATGTGCACTATGGGGTTTCTTGCTAGCAGATTGATAGATTCTTGTTTTTCCCCGGTTTGGGACGAATTATACTTGACTCTCTTTGGAGTCAAAACCATGCAAGTTTGGATCGTTAGGATTTAGGATATACTTAATGGAGTGAAAACCTTTTTGGTGGGATCAAATTGATTGCCATAGGCCCATAGATGGGAAAGGTCACAAAAACTTGTGAATATCAAAGAGAACGTAGACAACTTTTTAAACATTTGAGATTTTTTGGATGTTTTCGAAGAGCTAGGGGGGCTTTGCCAGGATTTGGAAAGGAACAGAACATACGTAGAAGTAAGATTTGCAGTAAGTCTATATAGAGTAGAAATATTTTCTAAAGAAATGATAAAGTTGACTTGGCCAAGGAGGAAGATTCTCCCTTTTTCTTTTCTGTTCCTTTTTCCCTTTAGATGACTAGTGTCAAAAGGAGAAAGAAATTGACTAGTAAGTTGGAAATAAGAGTAATGCAACACATAAGAATATGTTGGGGACATAATTTTAACAATTGAAAGGTTGGAGGCATATTTGCAACCGACTTAATACATTGGGACAAAAAAAAACATAGTTTACTCATATTCCTTTTAGCATGTTGCATTCGTCAAAAGTTGGAATCTTAGGTTTAGAAGAAACTTTAATGATAGGAAAGTCTCGAGCATATGATGTTGGAGTTGGAATGAGTTAAAATAAGAGTTAATGGCAGTGATAGTGGTAAAAGGATACGGACTAAGGACTCATTTGGATGCTTCTCATGTAAATCATATTCTTTGAGGTTGATGTTTCCTGTAAGTGAATTATTGGTCCGCTATGTATTTTTGTAATTTTTACATATAACATATATTAATATAATAAAATGATTCTTATATATTAAAAAAAGAAAAAAAGTAAAAGAAAGAAAGAAATAATGGTGTCTTTTTGATAGGGAAATGTCTTTCAAGGTCAAAGTTAAACTTTTAAAAATGATTTCATCTTTGAGCTTACTTTAAACACTATTGTGATTTCATAAGGGTAACACCCCAGAAGTCTCTTTGTTAGTAAATCTTACATTTGTCGTTTACATTGTACACATTTAGTCCTGTTATTTCAAGTTTTGGAATATTGAAATCCAACCTAATAATTAATTTAACAAATTGATGGAAATATCATGTATTTTTCATTTACTTTTACTCCATTTTTAAGGACATTTTAAATCCAAAATTAGTACACCAGAAAGGATTTGATTTTTTGAAATGATAAGGTGCCTAAAATGTGAGATTTCCATGATTATACAAGGCTATTGTTCTAGTAGTCCCAATTTTTGAAACTAAAGGATTAATAAATGTATACCTCTTGAATAAGAGGTTTAATGCACCCCTTTTAACTAAACCAAGGGACTTGCTCTGCCCCTCACCCATTTTGTAAAGAATTTGACGTGGCATAAAGTACGAAATTACTTTATTTATTTATTTTTTTTTATTGACAATTTTGTTGAATCCCAGGAAGTCATGAGACATGCCTATTCAGTCCAAATGTCATTGTCACACGAGTACTTATCCTATGCATTGAGCCACTTGAGGTCTCCTCCCTTGTTTCATTTTTATTTTATTTTTGGTTCTTTTCTCCCACTTGTTCATGTAATGCCTCTAGTGCTTTTAAATTTTTCCCCCCATTTCCAATGTACCTTCTTCTATCACTTATTACTTGCCTCTTTTGGTTTTTTTTCTCTGCTCTGCTTGATCACCATCCCCTGTTCTATCAGTGGATAAAAGCAAATTTACCATGAAATTTTTTCACCATATCTGATCTCACCTAGATATTCTATCAATGTTCATTTTGTGTCACACTGGCATGGATACTTGTTTCAAAAGGGGAGAACCTATGTAAAATAACTGAAAAGTACAAGGTGTTTGACAGGGTCGTATTAGTGCTCTTATCTCTTAGAATTGTTAATAGACTCTGAATTATTATCTTACCTTCTATTGCTTGAAGTGTTATTAGTGACCTATGAAGTGCACTGGATAGAATACTTTTGATTTGTTATCCTTCTATTGTATAATACAGTTTTGGATAGTGGGGTTTTTGATATAATAGAACAATGGATATGCCAAATTATTCAAACATTGAGAGCTCGTATTTTATGCAAGTGTGCTTCAAAAAATGCTTTGACTCCCTCTATCGATTTGTTAGATGGTCACCATGGAGTCTATTATTTATCAAATAAATACACTGGATATGTATGTATGTATACATGCATATATGATTCCTATACATTTGTTTTTTGAGTTTTCTGTCAGAAACATGATCTACAGTTTAAACTTCAAAAATTTCAGGCGAAGAAGCTCGGAGCTAACATTGAAATGACAGGGAAAGAGATGGAGGAACCGACATATATAGAAGTTGAGCTAACGAGAAGGCTTGGACAGTTGACTGACCATTTAATTCAGAAACAATCCCAGGTGCAGCATTATACATTAGCTATGATTCTCTCAAGTTCTGTTGAAGACAAAACCTTCACGAATCAGATGCAGTCATTTTACCTGTGCTATTTTGTTCATGGAATGCATACAGTATACTCATTTCTATTTAGGAAACCGTGTCTGAGCCTTTACCGAAATAGGCTATCACTGAATAAATAATTTAAGAAAAAGAATAAAATTTGTTGACATGGGACCTGCAAAATCATTTCATATTCTTCAAATTTTTATCTGCTTTGTGTTGTCCTTATGGATTATGCACTGTCAAATCATCATAACTTCTCGTCCAAAGAAAAATAAAGATCATCATAACTTTGGCTTGAATTCTCTCACGTTTTTCATTTCAATATCTTTTTTGGCAATTCATTTATGTGTATGGTCTTATTAATTGAAGGCTAACATGCATTGGTATCTAAATATTAATTAAGTTCACGGATAGGTCTCTAAATTTTTAAAATGTATTATGTAGTCTACAAATAGGTCCTTAAACTTTTAAATCTTATAATTTATAACTTTTAAAATTTCATATATGGGTCCTAATTTTTTTACTAAAATACATATTTGTAAATCAAAAGTTTAGGATCTATGTGTGAAGTTTTAAAGTTCAGGGATTGAATCATATGATTTAAAAATATAGGAATCTATACGTGAAGTTTTAAAAGTTTGAAGACTAAATTATATGTTTTAATAATTTGGGGACTTAAAGTATGAATTTGGTTAAAGTTTGGAGAGCAATGATATACTTTAATCTTAATTAAAACTAGTTATTGTTGAAGCAAAGAGCTTCAGATAATACATATGCTTCCTATGCTTGTGGTGTCATCTAGAGGTGCTTTGGTAAGTACCGTTTATGCATATTTTATTAGAATCTTTTATTGTACATTTTATTAGTTACTTAAAATCAATTATTGTACTCTCTCAAATTTAGAAGCTTAGATTAGAAAATTTTCTTGCATTGTACTCTCTGTGGCTCTGTTCCTTTGCTGTGGTTAATTATGTTGTGTTCTACTTGATTCATTATATATTGCTTGTGAACTAGGTTGAGGCTCTCTCAGCAGAGAAGGCTACTCTTCTCTTTAGAATTGAGGTATGTTTATAATCGGTGTGCTTTTTGTGTTGTAAAGTATTTTGTTTTCTGTTTTTTAAGATCAAATTATGTTTTTGAATTTGTGTTGTTTGGTAATTTGTTCCGTTTTCAGTTTTCATTCTAGTTGTAAATAAGTAATATTTTTTAGTATAATGTTAGGACTTTTTTTTTTGGGGGGGGGAGGGAAGCTTTCAAAATCTGTTTTATGTTTTCATATTTCAAAAGTTCCACAATTAAATTTCATATCATAATCACCTTATTTTTACGAAAGTGAAAAATGAGTATTAAATAGAAAATAAAAAACTAAAAAAAGAACAGACATTGCTTTAGCAAACAAGTTTTGTGTTCCTTTTTCAATTTTCTTAGAAAATAGAAAGCAGAACTCGTTACCAAACAATTTTCTGTTTTATCTAACTCAGAAACTAAAAAAAGGAAAGACAGTTTCAAACACAAGAAAAAATTTAAAAATAGAAATCATTACAAAATGATCCCTTAGTAAACAACCAATGGAAATACATAGCTTTTGTACTGATTTCAGCTTATGTCTTCAATATCCCTCAGGCAATTTCGAGATTGCTGGACGAAAGGAAATCAATGACAGATGTTAACTCGACAGTGGACTTAGAATCAGGAACATGGGAGCTCTCTGATTCAAAGTTTGGGACCCTGTTTGAAGGCAAAATTCGTTCAAGCAGGAAGAAGTTATACTCATTGGTCCATCAGATGGATGCCATATTCTTGGCTGGCACAGTGTTCTTGAGAAGGAATTCAAAGGCCAAAATGTGGTCAGTTGTTTACTTGATATGTCTTCATTTTTGGGTCATTTATATTCTTGTGTCACATTCTTAACCATCATATGAGACAAAATCAGGTGCTGTTATTTCCTTGGAAAATATCAATAATACTGTAGGTGTATATAAGTAAAATACTGAACCCCTTCTTCTTCTTGGCTACTAATTGGCCTCGCTTATAAGAGGGTCTCAAAAATAGCTCATTACCTGAGTAGATAATCTTTGCATTTGTGTCAGTGTAAAGCATATATATATCAATTTTATTGTCGAAGATATCTCAGTGTAAGGCATGCTCTATACTAAATTTACGTGTTAAATAGATAGAGTATGTATTCATTTTCCTTAAACTGTTCTAGAGAAAAAGAGAAGGATCATTGCTTGATTGTATGGAAGAATAGTTTGAACATTCCATGATGTTCTTGGGTATTTGAGTGGCATCTGCCCTTTCTGATAGGAAATTCAAAAATAAAAAAATAAAAAAAATACAACTTTAAACGTCTATTTTAACTTTTCGTTATGTTTTAAAATTTTCAAAAAATGAACTACCATTCACTTTTTAAATCAAATGTCTTATAGGCGTAACTTTTTTATGAGGTTCGGTAGGATTGGCATATGGTATGCAATTATACGGGTCATGTTAATAAAGTAGTGTGCTTTAAGACGAGTATCGATCCTCGAAGAGTATTTGATAATAAGTAATCATCATACAATTTACGTTAATAATGTGGGAAAATAATTCCTATTACTATTAAACTAAAGTGATATTGAATCTACAAGTCAAACAATGAGAAACGCTTACGAATCTTATAAATATTTCACATGCAATCCAAATAACTTTCATATGACTACTCTAAATGTGATGCTTAGTTCCATGATTTTAAGTGTCGAATTTTTTTTAAGCAATCATATTTGACTTAATATAAACACAATTATTCTATACATATACTAGTTATGCTTTCGCAATTCAAATGTATATGTCAATTAACCAATAAATAATTCATATTTCAATTTTTCAAGTTAGAACACAAACCTCAATATCATGCAATGAATGTCTAGTTAAATAAAGATTAAGTATAAGATTAGTTAAAACATCAAATAAAGAGAATTATATTAATTGATTGGTTTTGATTACATGTCATGTGGTTAGATTAAACCAAAATTCTAAATAATGAACCTAGCCACTTATCTTTTTAAACATGATCACTAATAAATTAGATGAGTTTATGAAAAATAATTTAAATTAAAAGGAAGAGTTTACAGAATTTTATAATGAAACCATGGTTTGATCTTGATCAATCTTTAATTTTCTCTTATGGCCTTTAACGGTGGCTCTTTTTCTCGATAGTAGAAAGAAGGAATTAAATCATTTGTGTCCCAAATTGATGCCAATAAGGTTAAAAAGACTTAATATTGAGCATTAAATGTAATCCATGCAATATTAAAAAACTAGGATAAAAAATGACAATCTTCTAAATGTCATTAGACTGCTCGATCGATTGAGACCCTCAGGTCAATTAATTGAGCAATGATAAAAGTTTACATGAGAATCATAGATTGATCTCGATTGAAGTTCGATTGATCAAAGAACTTAGAGTGGTAGATTGAGTTGTGATAAACAATTTGATTCGAGGTTACTTATTGAAATTTGATCGATTGAGTATGCACAAAAAATGTTATAACTAGTATGTTTTAGCTCCGATTGATGTTGTCGTACCTATATTGGTACATTTAAACATAAGATAAACCTTTTTTTTCTCCTTAATATTGACTCTAAAATAAGGAAAATATGTAGGTAGAATGACAAAATATTATACTTTTATAGAGTTATCTATGTCTACAAACTTAACTCTTTGTTTGTCTTCAAGCAAAGTCATGACTAAACTATAATATTATAACTATTACTAATCATCATAATGTGCATTGCATGTGAAATTTACGCTCGTGAATTAAAGAAAGATTTATTTTTATTTAAGATAATTCATTTTTTATTACAATATTATAAATAAATTGGGAAGATAATTATTAATTTTATAAACATATAGTAATATGCAGTTTATTTTTATTTATAATATTTTATTACTCATTATTGCATGTTTTTATGACAAAAGTAACATTGTAAATACTATTAGCAAATTAAAAAAAAATCATACTATTAGCAAATTAAAAACAAAATCTTACTATTAGCAAATTAAAAAAAAATCTTGGTAAAGGTTTTATGAATAGACATAAAATATATGTAACATATATACTAAGATATTAAAAAGTATTTTTAAGTTTTAAAAGTATAAAATTTTATAAATTAAATTGGTACGAGAACTAAGAGAATTATGAAGACATATATAAAAATAAAGATTTAACAAATCCAACTATTTTTTGAAGAATTTTGTTAGAGGTTTTACAAATATTTTGACTCAATGAAAATTTAATCATAATAAATTTGATAAATTTCTTTCTCTTATATTATTAAAAGTTATATACCTTAAGGCAAATAAAAAATAAAAATATAATAAAAATTGGCCTCAAATGTTGATTATAAAATTATATCTTTGAATCATATCAAGAATAATTTGATTATATAAAAAAAATCATAATATAACCTCACATCAAATTTAATAAAATAAAAAATTATATCCTTATTGTTTAATAAGTTAGATATATAATAACCTTTAATGTTATGTTAGGATTAGGATACTGCATCAAAATAGCTATAATCTCCGATCATTTTAATTATGTAAAGAAATTTAAGAAATGATGATTAAATAATCAAAATTGAATACTTTTGGAGCTCTAATTTTTCATTTTTAGCCGAGTCATTATGTATAATAGCAAAAAAAAAAAGTCATTATGTGTTATTTATTATTCTATAAGTAATTAATTTTAATTAAGAAAATTAAAGTTAAGTAGAATTTTTATCAAAATAAATAAATGAAATATGTAACTATAATTTTATATAAAAGAAAGTTATGAAATCATGATTAAATAATTCAAACCGAAGACTTTTGAAATTCTAGTATTTAATTTCTAAATAAATCATATCGGATGTTATCTATTATTTCACAAGGAATTAATTTTACTTAAAAATATTAAAGTTTTAAAGAAGTATGATCAAAATAATTATATTTAATCTATAAATTTTTTAACTTTTAAAAAAGAAAATTTTGAAATGATGATTAAATAATTTAAATAATTATATAATTTTTTAAATTATAGTTTTTAATTCCTAATGAAGCCATTTTATTGTTAATTATTATTTCAAAAATAACTAATTTTAATTAAAAATATTAGAGTTATAATAATAATTAAAATAATTAAAATTTATTTTACTTATTTTGTAATTCTTATTGTTTTCAGTGTATGTGTGTTGGCTTTTTGTGTACAAAATACAATGTTTGTTTATTTTTATTCAGTGTTTTGATTTCTTTTGTGTAAGGTTAGTTACTATGGATCAATAATGTACACGTGCACATAGGTACACTTTATTAGTGATATGTTTGAGAGAGTATAAAATAGTAAGGTAGACTATTTTTACTAAATTATGAGAATCTTATTGTGAGAGTGAGCTAAGTTAAATTCTTTAAGTTCTCGTATCTCTTACTGTGTGTAATGAGAGATAGATTGTTTTGAGTTTGAAGGTGGTCCTTAAGATTGTGAGTAGTTACATTCTTGTTATTAATCAATGGTTACTGATCACACCACATTGTGTTATGTTGGCTGTGGAGGAGAGAGGTTCGTGAGTTGAACCAGGTCATTACAAAAATAGCAAGTAAGAGGAGCAATAAATAGTTTGGATAGAGGTCCCAATTGGTATAGGTAATAGTGATTTTATGTCTTTCATAGTTGTAACTATTTTATATTTTAGTGAATTATTTACTACTAAGTAAATGCCTTAAGCAATCCAAGGAAATTACCACATAGATATGATCTCTATATGGATTTATCTCGTTACATTGCCTGTTATGCATGGTCCATTGTTATGCTAATACAATATGAGTTTATGGTATGTATGTTACATCATACTATAGTTTAAACTATGATTAGAAAGAGTTTACTATTTTCCTACTTTCTGTTGATTATATAATATTGGTTATGAAAATTTTCTACTCATAAGATATTATATTATGTGTGCTTTTGTTGCGTTATCTACTTAAGTATTTACTTTTATGTTTGTGTGAGTTAGGGTTAAGTTATTAAGGTATATGTATCTCCTTACCCTAGTAGCGTACTAGGTCGTGGACTCTTTCTATTGGTACCAGAGTGGGTGCACCTTTTTTGGGCTTAATCGCTCAGGTGTTGATTCTGTTAACTCACTTTTCATACACACACACACACACATACTTACTTTCTCTCCAATGATTTGGTAGAATGAGGTAATGTAGGTAGACCTTCATTATTCAATGAGCTAAATTACGCCTAATGAAAATCACAAATGAGAGCCTTGTTGTGGTCCCAAGGAGATTGTGTGTGGTTCCTTGCTGAAAATGGCTCGACGTATCCAACCAAAACCCTATCCGATAATATTTTGATTCCAAAACCATTGATTGAGTGGAGTAAGGAAGAATCTAAAGAGTCCAAATGGAACAATAAGTGTCTATATGCTATCTTTAGGGTTGTGACACCTGATGAGTTTAGAAGGATTTAGAGTTGTATAATGTCAAAACAAGCTTTGGAAATTTTTGAGACAATTGAGAAAAATTTATTCCGTTAAGAGGTCAAGAATGCTAATGTTAAATAGAGACTTAGAGTTGTGCATTATCCAAGAATATGAGACTTTTGATAAGTTTTATGAACAATTTTCAAACATTGTAAATTGTTCATACAACTTGGGTAAACCCATCAACGAAGAAAAATAGATCAAAAAGATCATTGCTATTCTACCATATAGGTTTCATGCTTAAGTTATAGTACTTGAGTTAATGTACAAACATTTTGAGCTCACATTGAATGAGCTAGTTGGTGACCTACAATTCTTCGAACTGCATCACTTGTTTCCAAGACAAGAACAAATTTATTTCGAGAAGGGAAAGAGCTTAGTTCTCAAGAAAACCAAAGGAAGTGATCCGAGTAAAGATGTTTGTGCCACAGTTGATGGTAATGATGACTTTGATTGATGAGGAGGAAATGGCTTTCCTTGCCCAAAGATTCACCATATTCTTTAGAAATAAGAAACCCTCTTTTAGGAGTATTGGAAGAGATACTTCAAGCACCAAAGCCTCAAAATCTACAAAAGTTGATAAAGACTCAGATAATGAATTTGAGAAGCCTACTACAAGCCACTTGAATAAGAATAAATGCTTCGAATGTGAAAAGTTGGACACATTACTACCAATTTTTTTAGAAAGAAAATCTCGAATGAGCATGCTATGAAAGATAAGGTTATTATTTCGGATAATACAGTTATGATATTGAGGATGATACTAATTTTCTAGCCTTCATTGGTTCAAGTAGTGTCATTGATCCTTCGATTGTTGCTTTAGATGTTCAAGAAGTTACAACTGATAATGATGAATGATGAGCAGAATCGGGATTGCCAAAAACTTTGATGCCATCCCCGGCAACGGCGCCAAAAACTTGATGAGCGAAAACCGGCATCGCCGATTCTTGCCAATACTTTGGTTTTAATATTTATAAAACTCTCACATGTGCACGAATCATTTCGTAGAAAATGATAAGTATACTCCCAAGGTCGATCTAAGGAAGGAATGTATGTGGTTTTTAATTTATTATTCAAACTTTTAAAAACGAAATTAAATCCTAAATATCCTGTCACGATATTTTGGTTTTTTTGTGTTTCTAATCTACTGACAAAAATAAACATAGATTCAATAAATATTTATGCAAATTTTATCATTTATAATAGTAGAGTATTTATGGATATAATAACTAAGTTAATTATGCTTGCTCATATTATTTAGGTTATTAAAGATATGAATTGATATTTATTGATTCTCCCTTTTTTGTATGAATACCACCTTTGGTAGGGTTAGATATTCTTTGTTAACTAAATAAATCAATTAACACCTATGGGTGGGGTTGATAACTAATTTAGTTAATTAAATTAATTCCTTTTTCTAAGAGATTGAAAATGAACCATTTAAATGCCACCTTTGGTGGGGTTAGACAGTTTAAACTTTATTCAAGGTGTCCAAATTAAACCTAAGAATTTAATTATCCGAGTACTAATTTCAAGTTTTAAAACTACTACTGAAAACATGTTATCAATACATTTTCAAATAATAATTCTTATAAAAACTTTTGAAATAGAGCTTCACTCTAACTACCGGGCGATTGTACCAACAAATAAAAGAGCACTACTCTAAATTAGACCGGATAACTAAACCTTAAAATCCAATTTTCAGATTTAAGTTTGTAATGAAAAAATAATATATTTCTCTCTAACATTCTTAATATAAAATCTTGAATAAAAATAAAATCAATTCATTTTAGAGATTTTTACCTATTTAATATTTCGCAAGCATAACAACGTTATTATTATATCATGTTTACAAACAACAAAGACAGCTTAAATTTACTCACAGAAAAATTAAATATAACATGTAAGAATAAAGCATAAAAAATAACTGCAAAGAAAATAAAATCCTTACAGTACTTCGATGCTATTCCCGTTGCTAGAAAACCTCCAAGCGAAATTTGCACTCCCATTTATTGAATCAAAAAGCAAATAAATTACAAAAACATAACTAGTTCTTACCAAAAAGGGAAGAACTCTAAAACTAAGCAAAACTAACTAAGAAAAGCTAAAAACTAAGAAATGAGAGAAAGAAAGAGAGAAGAGAATGTGTTTTGAGGTGTGTTATGAAGTGAAGGGAATAGGGGTATTTATAGGTGAGAATGGGTAGAAAAAGTGAGTGAAAAAATGTTAAAAAATTATGAAAATGCGTAGTGCAATTGCTGAGGTCATTGATGACGTCAGCATGACGTCATTGGGGCGACTGCGTGCAAAAATGGGGCGAAATGACAGCGACGCGCGCGGAACTGGGACTGGGCGCGCGGGGCTCGGCACGGCGGCGCGATTTTCTCCTTTTTTGACCTTTTTGACCCATTTTGTCCAATTTTTTCCATATTTGTTGACCTTTCCCCATTTATTTATTAATATATTTGTGATATATTGCTTCCATTATTCCTCTTTGAGTTTTTAAGTTACGTTTTTAAGCCAAAATACCTAAAAAACAATTAAAATACATGTGATTTCGAAAAAGACAAATTTATATAAATATATGATAAAACATATAAATATATATATTTTTAATCAATTAATGTGCATAAAATCATGGTAATTTTAGTGCTTTTTTTAACTTAACTTAATTCACTTAGATTTGCATGTGAAATGAACCTTTTAGAAGGACCAATGATGTTTTATGTTTGAGATGCATTTGACTTGAATTAAAGTGTGGCTATTTTAACTTATGCATTCTTTGAGCATTTGTATGGCTAAATTCTTGTGATTGAATTTGAGAAAAACTTTTTATCTTGCACATGCCATAACTCTGTGAAATTATATGGATATTTTGAGAAGTTTGTTTAGATTTATTGCTTAAATGATTTGTATGTCTCTAACAAACTCTAGAATACACTTTGTTGTCTCTTAAGGAAAAATCCTAGGTGGATTTAGGTCTTCCTTGAATTGTATGAACCTTTCAAGCCATCAATGTTTACTTATGCTTAGTTTCCCCCTTTGAGCCATTATATTATCACTTCATTTCCCTGCACCTATTGGCATATCTCAAATGATGAATCCTACTTACCTTGCAACTTTTAGTTGAGACTCAATTATGTTATTAGTTGAGCTTATATGATTTAGGAATATCTGTTTTTTCCCTTGTTTAAAATTTTAAAAAAAGGAAAGGAGAAAGGAAAGAAAAATGAAAAATAAAATGGAAAAAAGGGTATCAGTGAATGAAAATTAAGAAGTAAAGGAAAGAGATCATAAGTTTAGGATTATCATTGTTTGAAGTAAAATAAAAGAACCCAATTTTGAAGGTTGATTGCTTATGGCTATGCAATCTTTTCTTAAAGTGTATGTTTTGGTCATGTAAAAGTGTGCTTAAGCTTATAAATGTCTCTTCTCACCCTAAACCTTGACCTTTAATTACAAGATTTGAAAGACCTTTTGATTTCTTCTAGGTTGGCACTTACATTAGTGGAGAGAGAGACTAAATATTGACTTATGAAGTTTGGTAAAATTTGAGTCTATATTTCTATTTTCTTAGTTCTAATAAGCATATCTTGATGGGATGTAGAGTAAACAAGTTTAGACTATCACACATAGTGCATTTCATCAAAATATTTAGTCATATCCTCACATGTATGCATCTTGGATTGATGATGGCCATGTGGATATTTATGTTGAGTGTATTGTTTAGTCTAAGGACCCTTTAGTTCTTTTAACATGCATAGCTTGCTTCCATCTTTCTGTATTACATGTTTTCTATTATGTATAAATGCTTCTATTTTTGGGAAGTTTTGAGAGTAGGATGCATAACATGTTTATTTCTTTATATGCATACTTTTAGGGGGAGAGTGCGTGTAAAATACATGTTGGTAAGGGAAGTGCTATGTTTGTTTTGCATCCTTATTATTTGTCCTATTTATGAGTTTATTTTATGTTACTATGTTTCCTTCCTCTTGACATCTCTTTGTATGGAACTTGCATAAATAAGACTGTTAGTATGACATGTTGCATTCATAGTTTGCGTTCTTCTATTTCACATGTCTTCCAATGTGTTTACCTACTTCCCTATTATAGTTAGTTATTGCACGCTTCTCATATGTTGTTCATAGCCTAGTATTTGTGTTTGGATTGCATAACATATGTTTTGTTTGGTAGATTGGGATGTCTTTCCATATATGTGTGCATAATATAGGGTGAGGTTGTAGGATTGAATACACTCAAGTGTTGTTAAAGGAAGATAGTTGAACCATTAAGAGTGTGTTAACTTGGAAAATAGTTGGACTCTTAGTCAACTTCTTCTTAGGGATTGATTGACACATTTATGTGAAATTGGTGTTTGACCACCCATCCTATCGATGTGTTGTAAGCACATTACAAAGACCTTTATGCTTTTCCATATGATGTATAGACGTGGGGCTCCATGTTATACATTAGGAATATGCTTTTTGTTTACACTTCTCTGGGATTGTTTGTGCATTCAGTTCATTGATTTTTGCCTACTTTTACCTTGTTATTGTCTCGATTTTATTCTGTCTTTTTGCTTGACTACATGTATTACTTCTTTTTATGTTTACTCTAATCTTCTCTGCTGTGTTGCATGAGAGATAAGATTGTTGCATTTTTGTTTAACTTTTGTCTTTGATATAGGGGTGTAGTATGTTGCATACTGTGTGTGTGCTTGCTTTGAGTTTCCATGTCGAAAAGGGAAAGAAGTGTACACAATTTGTATTTGTTTGTTAACATGCTAATTATTGCATGGGATGGTAAGTGTGGGTTGCACTCATCATGGTTGTCTGATATGCATACTCTTAGAGGGAGTGTCGTGTATGTTCATGGGGAGTTTTCATATTTGTGTTGCATGTAGATTATGTTTATTTGAGTACATGTTGACAATGCTTAGCTGATCGCCACACAAAATGTGTGTGCAATGAATACGCATACTTGTGTATTATAACAAGTAATATAATGATAAGAAAATATCGTTCCCATGGAGATTATTTTGTTAGAAAATAATTTTTAAAACTAAAAAAAATCAATTTTTTTGAATTTTTATATTTAAGGAAGCAAAATTAAAATAACTAAAATTAAATAGCAATAATTAATTGAATCAGATTTGGTAACTAAGAAGATATACGAGACAATATCTTGGAATACTTAATCCCTCAATTTTCTAAACATATGAATCACTAATATCCTCCCAATACACTTGTGTGTGTGTGATGCACATGATATCGTCCAATACACTCATGTAATCAACCTATATGAGCATGCTAATCAATTCAATCTTATAACAAGTCTCATAAGTCTATTTTCACATTCCTCTCCACTAATATAAATACGCACTTAGCTAAAGATAAATAAGGATTTTACATGGTTGTAATGTAAGGCTTAGGTGGAGGGTCGATAAATGAAGGCACTTAGGCTCTTTCCACACCTTAGCTTTCTTTTTGTTCATCGTATACTTTTTAACTACAATTGAGCTTTTACTTGATATTTCTATGCACCCTTTTTTGTCATTCTTTTCATATTCATGTCTTCCACATCTCTTTTCTCATTTTTTTTGTAACTTCACAACACTCTCAAAATTATTTTCAATTATATTTTCTTTTTCTTTAAAGGGATAATTGTGTTATGAGTTTTGCTTCTTCTTTTTCTCTCTCTGTTTTTTTAGGGTGCATACATTTCACCTTACTCTATAGCGTAACACATGATTGCATTTTTTTTCTTTTCATACATGCAAGGATAAAGGTAATGCTTACTAGTTAGGCATAAAATGTTTCTTAAAGATATGAATGATTCTTTTGGTAGGCTCAAATGGGTGACTAAAGGTATTAACAATGGTTAGCTTGAAAGGATCAATCCATCCAAATAAGGCCTAAATCATTTCTCTTGCTAAATACTATTCAAAATTTTGCCTCAAGGATGATCAAATAAATTCTAAATATTGGTAGATCTCATCAACTCGCATAACTTACTACAAAATTTCTCTCAATAAGGACACCAAAATCAATCATGAACATGTACATAAGAATTTAAATCAATCTAATCAAAACAAATAAGCATATTACATGATTAATGTAAATATCTTAACAAATATGTTACATTCCTTATCCTATTCATGACAACCAATTTTTATCACTGAGTTCATATGTTTCCTATCAAGCATGCATACATTTAATTTCCATATATTTATAAATTTATACCCAAATCATGATTAAAAACATCCTAAAACTTAAAAAATTTCCCTAAAAATTTAAAATGCATACTAAATACTAATGTAGAGAATGAAGTTCCTTCCCCCAAACTTAAATTACACAGTGTCCCTAATATGCACATATAAATATGAAAAGGTAAAAGAAAGAAAAACTCCCTTAATCATGACACACCACATCTGTCGTTGAAATGCTCATTCCTATTGTGCCATTGTTCTCCACATTTATTCACTTACAAAAACAAAACAATGAAAAATATTAGTAAAATAACATTGGGTTGCCTCTGATGAACGAAAACTGACATCGCCGATTCTCGCAAATACTTTGGTTTTAATATTTGTAAAACTCTCGCAAGTGCACGAATCATTTCGTAGAAAATGATAAGTATACTCCCAAGGTCGATCTAAGGAAGGAATGTATGTGGTTTTTAATTTATTATTCAAACTTTTAAAAACGAAATTAAATCCTAAACATCCTGTCACCATATTTTGGGGTTTTGTGTTTTTAATCTAATAACAGAAAATTAAACATAGATTCAATAAACATTCATGCAAATTTTATCTTTTATAAATAGTGGAGTATTTATGGATATAATAACTAAGTTAATTATGCTTGCTCGTATTATCTAGGTTATTAAAGATATGAATTGATATTTATTGATTCTCCCTTTTTGTATGAATACCACCTTTGGTGGGGTTAGATATTCTTTGTTAACTAAACAAATCAATTAACACCTATGGGTGGGGTTGATAACTAATTTGGTTAATTAAATTAATTCCTTTTTCTAAGAGATTGAAAATGAACCATTTAAATGCCACCTTTGGTGGGGTTAGACAGTTTAAACTTTATTCAAGGTGTCCAAATTAAACCTAAGAATTTAGTTATCCGAGTACTAACTTTCAAGTTTTAAAACTACTACTGAAAACATGTTGTCAATACATTTTCAGATAATAATTCTTATAAAAACTTTTGAAATAGAGCTTCACTCTAACTACCGGGCGATTGTACCATCAAATAAAAGAGCACTACTCTAAATCGATCGATAACTAAACCTTAAAATCTAATTTTCTGATTTAAGTTTGTAATGAAAAATAATATATTTCTCTCTAACATTCTTAATATAAAATCTTGAATAAAAATAAAATCAATTCATTTTAGAGATTTTCACCTATTTAATATTTCGCAAGCATAACAACGTTATTATTATATCATGATTATAAACAGCCAGCACGCTTAAATTTAATCACAGACAAATCATATATAACATGTAAGAGTAAAGAATAAAAAATAGTGTAGAGAAAATAAAATCCTTACAGAACTTCGACGCTATTCCCGTTGCTAGAAAACCTCCAAGCGGAATTTGCACTTCCATTTATTGAATCAAAAATCTAAAATTTTACAAAAACATAACTAGTTCTTCCCAAAAAGGGAAGAACTCTAAATCTAAGAGAAACTAGCTAAAACATAAGAAAAACTAGCTAAAACATAAGAAAAACTAAAAAAAACTAAAAACTAAGAAATGAGAGAAAGAAAGAAGAGAGAAGTGTGGTTTTGAGGTGTTTTGAAGGTGTTTGAAGGTGTGTTTTGAAGTGAATGGAAGGGGGGTATTTATAGGTGAGGATGGAGAGAAAAAATGAATAAAAAATGTTAAAAAAATATTAAAAAATTAAAAAACGTGTAATGGACATGCTGAGGTCATCAATGACATCAGCATGACGTCACAGGGGCTGCTGCACGTGAAAAATGGGGTGAAAACGCGTTGGGCGCGCGGAGGGGCGGCTGCTGGGCGCTGCGCGCCCAGAATGTCATTGCGCGCGTGAGAACAGAACCGCGCGATCTTGCGCGCATGAACAGTAACCTCGCGCGCGCAGTGCTGCGCGCATGAACAGTACCGCGCGCAGTGCTGCGCGCATGAACAGTACCCGCGCGCAGTTTGGGGCGGAGCTGGGTGCTGGGCGCGGCGGCTGGGCGGCGCGGCGGCGCGTTTTTCTCCGTTTTGACATTTTTGACCTTTTTGACCCATTTTGTCCAATTTTTCCATATTTTTCGACCTTTACGCATTTATTTATTAATATTTTTGTGATGTATTGCTTCCAGTATTCCTCTTTGAGTCTTTAAGTTGCATTTTTAAGCCAAAATACCTGAAAAACAATAAAAATACCCGTGATTCCGAAAAAGACAAATTTATATAAATATATGATAAAACATATAAATATATATATTTTTAATCAATTAATGTGCATAAAATCATGGTTATTTTAGTGCTTTTTGAGCACTCATCACAACCCCCAACTAGTGTCACATTTAATGTCCTTGACTAAATGGCCATATCAAGTCCTAAGGCACATCCCTTTGTGTCCATTTACTTTTGAGTTTTCAGGAAACAATTTAAGTCTTGATTTGTTAAATAATACTTTATGTTATGGCTTGCAAATATGGTGTTCAATTATCTTCTCATGCCATACTTTTGTTTTTTTGAACTTTTTGGCATTCTTATAAGCACTCCATTATAACTCATCCAATTTATGTATTTCCAACATCTTTTTCACCTCTCTATTGGACTCTTTCACTTCCCTACTTGTTTGGGGATGGAAGGGTAAAAGTGTGAGGTCTAAGATTTTTGGCCCTTCAATTGATGGTTTTAACTTAGGTCCTATCTCAAAATTTTCCATAATCACATTTGATACACTCATGAGAAGTGCATCCTCCAAAAATTTCACACAGTCTACAATATCAACCTTCGATTTCTTACTTTCAAAGTTAAAACAAGTTGAGTTGTTTTTTGGTGAGTTTATGTCCTTGTTTATAGAATCTTGTGTAACAATATTAAGGGTGGGTGACTCAAAATATTCTTTTAAGTTGTCCCTACATTTAGTAACATTTATCCTTAAGCATTCATCAGTATTGTCAATGTGATGGGGTTCAGATGCTTTTTAGATGCTTTCAAAACTTTAAACATTACTTGTTTATCTTGCACTCTCATTGTAAGTTCACCTTTTTGTATAGGACAGTGATAAACTTATGAACAATATGAACTTAATTATGGATAATCATATTAAGTCTCTCCAAATTATATTAGGGATAATGAAAAGTTCCTTATCTAGATAAGTGGGCTTGAGAAGGCAATTCAAGATAGAGAGTCTAAAACTATAAGAGATCAATGCATATCTATGTCTTCTTGTAATTAAGAAGTTATACACAAACTTAAGAAAGAAACTTTATTTCATCTTAGAAGACAAAAAGGCTATCCTAGAATCCTTGTTGGAAGATTATGATGCGAAGCTGACCAAACTTCATACTCATGTTAAAAGTTTCCACTATCGAAGTCATTCTTCTTGAATCCAACCTTCTAAAAAAGTATGAAATGGCTGAAATTCTTCATCTTTAATAGTATGCCTTTGATTGAAATTAAAAAATCTATTGAAATGAGAAAAAAGTGGTCTCATAGAGATATGAGATTTGAGAAGTTATAAAAACTTGATGTTCATCCTTCCCCTTCTGCTTCGACTATTATTCAAGAACATTCTACTATCATTGAGATTTCTGAGGATGACTCTACTAGTTATTTTAGGATTTCTTGGAGCCTATCTCTCTCTCTCTCTCTTATATATTACAACTTAGGTCAAATCACCTCTGCTTTCTCTCAAAAAGAGTCTCCTACTTATAATGAGGATATGTTAAGTCATGTGGAAGAACTTCTAAAAATTTTCATTACATTGACTAGTGAAGCCATAACTCTACACAATGATTCTATATTTATCTTCAATGAGTTTAAATCTTTTCTCAGAATTGGTACTTATGATCAAGATTCAAATTTCAATGTGGTTCACACTACCTTGGAGGCTCATACTTCTAGCTATTGGTATTTTGATAGTGGTTGCTTAAGACACATGATTGATAATAAGTCATTATTCACCAATAACTCTCACAAATGATGGATCAGTTAAATTTGGTGATGTTAATGAGGCATTGATCTATGCTAGAGGATTCAATGACCATGGTATCCTTGAACTTAAATATGTACTCTATATGAAAGGACTCAAAGCTAACCTTATTAGGAATAACAAATTTGTGACAACAAATACATCGTTAAGTTTACTTAAACTAACTATATTGTGTATGATGAGTTGGGTGAAACTGTAGTCAAAGGTATTTGATCTGATGATAATTGTTACTATGTAGGAACTCCTCCTAAATTTGTTTGTAACAAGCTAAGTGTGAGTATTGAAGAATTATGCATCAATGTCTTGGGCATGTCAATTATAAATTGTTGAAGAAATTCTCAAATCTTAGAGTTGTTCAGGGTCTCCCTTCTATCACCTCTATAGCTGAACATGATTATGGTCTATGTCAAATGGGTAAAATATGTAAGAATCAAGGCTTATCTGTCACTAGACCCCTTCAAATTCTTCATATAGATCTAATGTGACATTTCAAGACATTGAGTATTAAGTTACAAAATGAGCAATTTGAATCCATAGGTACTATCATCAAAATTAGAAGTGACCATGGTAGAGAATTTGAGAATTCTAAGTTCAATGCTTTTGTGATGCAATGGTTATTCAACATGATTTTTCCGCTCCCATGACCCTCCAACAAAATGGGTTTGTTGAAAGAAAGTAATTCAAGAAATAGCTAGTAAGAACCAAGCAAAGCACTTTTTGGTAGAAGTAGTTAATACCACTTAATATACATTCAATTGCTGCTTCATGAGACTCGATACTTGTTAATATTCATATTAACTCATGCATGGAAAGAGACCAAATGTTAAGCACCTTTGTGTGTTTGGTTGCACTTGCTATATTCTTATTGATAGAGAGAATCTAGATAAATTTGAAGCTAAGAGTGATCTTGGAATATTCATAAGATACTCTAGTAATCGTTATGCATACTAGGTTAAAAATTTAAGGATGTCTGCCATGATGGAGTCAATCCATGTTGTGATGGATGGCTCTAGTGCTACTAAATTTGTTGAATTGAATGACAATGATATTTTTAGTCGCTAGAGTTCTTCAGATAGTGCCATTGGTAATGTTGAGACTCATTCATCAATAACTCTTGTTGCTCCTTATAGAAGTTTTGAGAATGGAAGAGATGGTCATCAAGAAGATTTGTCCCTTCTTAAGTGGGCAAAGAGATTCCATTCTATTGACAACATCATTAGTGATATGGAAGGAGGTGTTAAGGCAAGATATCAATTGTAAGAGATTTTGAATTACATGTATTTCACTTAAACTATTCTTCCCAAAAATGTAAAAGAAGCACTAAAGAATATCTTTGGGTCAACTCCATGTAGGAATAACTTAAACAATTTAAGAGATATGAGGACTTCCAAACAAACATGTTATTGGTACTCGTTGGTTACACAAGAGCAAAGAAGATGAAAATAGAGTCATTGGTAGAAATAAATCTCCTCTTGTTGCAAAAGGGTATATCTAGATTAAAGGGATAAACTTTGATGAAATATCTTCACTCCTGTTACTCATCTTGAGACTGTCAAAATTTCTTTTCTGAATGGAATCATTAAAGAAGAAGTTTATGTGGAACAATAAAAAGGTTTTGAAGACCCTTACTTTCCAAATCATGTCATGAGACTAAAGAAAGAGGCTGTTATTACTGAAGTCTATATCGATACATTATTTCTGGTTCCACTAAATATGATTTAGCTCAAAAATTCATTGCCACCATGCATAGTGAGTTTGATATGAGATTAGTTGGTGAACTAAAATTATGTCTTGGTTTTCAAATCAAACAAATGATGAAAGAGATCTTCCTCTCACAAGCAAAATATGCCAAGGATTTGGTTAAGAAGTTTGGTTTGGATAGCACCTCATCTACTCAAACCCTTATGATCACAACTCTGAAACTCCATCAAGAATCTTTCGGTAAGGATGTTGAGAAAACTTTATACAAGAGTATGATTGGGGATCTTTTGTATCTAACTGCTAGCCACCTTAACATCTCCTTCATTTTTGGAGTTGTGCTAGATACTAAGCTAACCCTAAAGAACCAAATCTACCTACTATCAAAAGAATCATTAAATATGTCCAGGGTACATTAGAAGTTGGTATTTGGTACCCTATGGATACTAATATAGAGTTGGTTGGATACCCTAGTGCTGATTGGGAAAGATGTAATTGATGAGCGAAAACCGGCATCGCCGATTCTCGCAAATACTTTGGTTTTAATATTTGTAAAACTTTCGCAAGTGCACGAATCATTTCGTAGAAAATGATAAGTATACTCCCAAGGTCGATCTAAGGAAGGAATGTATGTGGTTTTTAATTTATTATTCAAACTTTTAAAAACGAAATTAAATCCTAAACATCCTGTCACGATATTTTGGGGTTTTGTGTTTTTAATCTACTTACATAAAAATAAACATAGATTCAATAAACATTCATGAAAATTTTATCTTTTATAAATAGTGGAGTATTTATGGATATAATAACTAAGTTAATTATGCTTGCTCGTATTATTTAGGTTATTAAAGATATGAATTGATATTTATTGATTCTCCTTTTTTGTATGAATACCACCTTTGGTGGGGTTAGATATTCTTTGTTAACTAAACAAATCAATTAACACCTATGGGTGGGGTTGATAACTAATTTGGTTAATTAAATTAATTCCTTTTTCTAAGAGATTGAAAATGAACCATTTAAATGCCACCTTTGGTGCGGTTAGACAGTTTAAACTTTATTCAAGGTGTCCAAATTAAACCTAAGAATTTAGTTATCCGAGTACTAACTTTCAAGTTTTAAAACCACTACCGAAAACATGTCGTCAATACATTTTCAGATAATAATTCTTATAAAAACTTTTGAAATAGAGCTTCACTCTAACTACCGAGCGATTGTACCAACAAATAAAAGAGCACTACTCTAAATCAGACCGAATAACTAAACCTTAAAATCTAATTTTCAGATTTAAGTTTGTAATGAAAAATAATATATTTCTCTCTAACATTCTTAATATAAAATCTTGAATAAAAATAAAATCAATTTATTTTAGAGATTTTTACCTATTTAATATTTCGCAAGCATAACAACGTTATTATTATATCATGTTTACAAATAGCTAGCACAGTTAAATTTAATCACAGACAAATTAAATATAACATGTAAGAATAAAGCATAAAAAATAACTGCAAAGAAAATAAAATCCTTACAGTACTTCGATGCCATTCCCGTTGCTAGAAAAACTCCAAGCGGAATTTGCACTCCCATTTATTGAATCAAAAAGCTAAAATATTACAAAAACATAACTAGTTCTTCCCTAAAAAGGGAAGAACTCTAAAACTAAGAGAAATTAACTAAGAAAAGCTAAAAACTAAGAAAACATAAGAAAAACTAAAAATCTAAGAAAAGAGAGAAAGAAAGAGAGAAAAGAATGTATTTGGAGGTTTTGAAGGTGTTTGAAGGTGTGTTTTGAAGTGAAGGGAAGGGGGGTATTTATAGGTGAGGATGGAGAGAAAAAATGAGTAAAACAATGTTAAAAAAATATTAAAAAATTAAAAAACGTGTAATGGAAATGCTGAGGTCATCAATGACGTCAGCATGACGTCACAGGGGCTGCTGCACGTGAAAAATGGGGTGAAAACGCGTTGGGCGCGAGGGCGCTGTTGGGCTGCGCGCTCAGCGTTGGCCGTCCGCGCGCGTGAACAGTAACCAGCGCGCGCTGCGCGCATGAACAGTACCGCACGCAGCTGGGGCGGAGCCCTGACGCGCGGCGGCTGGGCGGCGCGTTTTTCTCCTTTTTGACATTTTTGACCTTTTCGACCCATTTTGTCCAGTTTTTCCATATTTGTTGACCTTTCCCCATTTATTTATTGATATTTTTGTGATGTATTGCTTCAAGTATTCCTCTTTGAGTCTTTAAATTGCGTTTTTAAGCCAAAATACCTGAAAAACAATAAAAATACCCGTGATTCCGAAAAAGACAAATTATATAAATATATGATAAAACATATAAATATATATATTCTTAATCAATTAATGAGCATAAAATCATGGTAATTTTAGTGCTTTTTGAGCACTCATCAGTAATGATGATAGAAAAAGTACTTCTAGTGACTATTTCTACTTCAAAATTTCCTTGATCTCCTGGCACAATAAAAGACATAATTCATTTTCTTTTTCAATTACTAAGGCTAAATATATTGCTATTGGATTATGTTGCTTTCAATTACTTTACATGAAGCAAACGTTATCTTACATTATGATAAACACCAATAACATTCCAAAGAATCTAGTCCAACATTCAAGGACCAAACATATTGATATTCGTCTCCATTTTATAAGAGATCTTGTCGAATCAAACACCTTGACTTTGCAGCATATAAGCATTGATCAATAACTTGCTGATATTTTCAATAAACATCTAGATTTTCAAAGGTTTGAATCCCTTAACAAATCTATTGGTCTTTGTCTCTCACCTTGAGAGACTTGTTTTGTGTCATTCAAATTTGAACGAACCTAAGAAACTTTGCTTAATGTTTTGTTTGTTTGTATTTTTGCTTCTCTTTTTTGTGTTACTTTATTTTGCTAGATATACATTCTTTCTTCTTGCTTTTTGAACTTGTTTTGAAGAACCATGGTTGTCCTATGATTAACATGGATTTGTCTTAAATTGCAATAAGGTTGTCATGATATGTGTATTTCTTGAAGCATTTGTATGACTAAATTCTTGTAGTCATCTAAAATTATTTTTCTCTTATACCCATGTGTTAATGTTGTGAATTTATATGGTTGTTTTGAGAAGTTTTTGTGTTATTTGCTTAAATGATTTGTATGACTCTAATAAGCTTTAGAATCTACGTGTAGTGTCTCTTGAGGCAAAATCATATCTACTGCTTAGATAGAAAGATGATCTAGGCAAAATCATAGCTACTACTTAAATGGCTTGTCTACTTTTCCTTAGTTTCCCCTCTTGAGCCCTTTTGTCATACTTTCATTTCTTTGCATCTACTTGACTTGCTTAAATATTAAATCACACTTACCTAGCACTCCAACTTTGCCTTGCTCAATGCTTTTACTTTAGGAGTGATTATATTTCTCTCTAGCAAAGAAATAAAATGATGAAGGAGAAAAAAAAAGAAAAAGAAAAAGGAGAAAGAAAAAAAAAGAAATAGGAAAAAGAATGGTTCAATGAATATTTGTTAAATCACTACTAAATAAATTCCCCTATTTCAAAAATTTTTAAGTGCTTCATTTTGAGAGGTACAAGAAAACAGTTCTTTGTTTAAAAAATAACCTCTTTTGGTTATAAGCTCTATCCTTAACGTGAAATTTTGTGTCTAAAGGTGTGCCTTTACTTGAATATCCCTTATATTCTACCCAAACCTCAGCCTATCTTTACAAGCTTCATAAGATTTTTTTTATTTCTTCTAAACCTCAGCCTATCTTTAAAGGTGTGGATTTATGAAGTTTGGTTGAAATTGAGTATTTATTTCCATTTTGCTTGTTTCACTTAAGCATTTTTTAATGACATATAGAGTAAACATATTTGGCATAGCACACATTGAGCATGAAATCAATTTTTTAGTCATACTCCTACTTTACTACATCATCGATTATTGGCCTTATGAATCTTTATGTAAAGTGCATTGTTTTTATCTAAATTCACTCTTGGTCTTTGAACTTTCTTAGTCTAAAATCACTGTACTTCTCATTTTTGTATGCCTTTTCTCTCTCATTTAAAGGTGATCCTTGAACTTTTAGTTTCAAAAAGGGGAGAAGTTTCTATGCATAACTATATGTATATTGCTATGTTGTGTGTTGCATAGGGTGTGAGGGTAGGATTGTACTACATATTGTTGTCTAACTTGCATGCATTGAGGGGGAGTGCTGCAATATAGAGTTATGCATATTTACTTATGTTTGTTCCTATCGTTGTGTACCTATATAGAGGTAACATGATAGTTTATGGTTAGACTACGCTGTGTTTCTACATGATACGTTCACGAGGTATATGTTTGTTTTGTGTGTGTATATAGCAGGTGCAGAGTGAACTCTTTGTGCTTCAAATGCTTTGTGTACAATTGTGCTGAGATCCACATGTATTAAGGTAATAGAGTGGAAGAATTTTTTTATAAAGCTTGATGGAGCACACTTTAGAGGGATTCACTTAGAGTAAGTGCGTCTTTTAGGTTTTGTCATATGTCATTGTGTTGTTCATAGGGGAAAAAATGTTGGAAATTTTCATGATCATCTCATGTTTGATGAGTTTATGTATTTATTTATGCAGTGTTTTGATACAAAAATCCAACAAGGGAGATTGTAAGTCTTGTTGTACTTATGCCTGTGTGGTGGCTTCCCTTGTACAAAATATGGTATATGTTTTTTCTTACTCAATGTACTTGTATTCTTCTATGTAAGATTGGTTACTATAGATCATAATGCACACATGCATATAGTTAGGAACACTTTGTATGCAAGCATATTTATACACACCATGGGGTGGGCTTTCGTAGTGTACTTGCTAGGTAGAGTATTGGTTTTCAGTGAGTATACTAATGTTTTACTTGTAGATTTGACTTAACATTTTTGGAAACAAAAAATTGTAACTTTTTTGCACCTCACCACCACCCTTGGTGAGGTGGTTGGTGAGGTGGCCGATGAAGTGATTGGAAAAGTGGTCAATCAATTATTATTAATACCCTTCTTTTTAATTGCAAATTAATTCAAAAAAACCTATCAAAACTCTGTCAAAATTCCTATTGATTTGAATTCCTTATTCACTAATTATATTTGTAATTATGATACTTTCCTGTGAGAATAGAATAGGGTGAGTTTCTATTTTAATTTATGAGTGAATACTTATCTGTGTGAGTAGTATTCAAAGATTGTCTTAGTTGATTCTATACATTACTATTCTGTCATATCTTATCGCATCTCATCAAGTAAAGTTGACTATGGAGGATAACTAGGTTTGTGTGTCAAACCAAGTTGTTGCGAAAGTAGTAAGTAAAAGAAGTAATAGGCAGTTAGGTCAGAGGTCCTAACTGATAAAGGTAATATTAGTTTTATTACTTTTAAAGTTGTAACTATTATATTGATTAGTGAATTGTTTGCTACTAAGTGGTTACTTAAACAATCCAAGGATGTTACCACTTAGATACGGTCTCTATATGTGTTTTCCTCATTATATCTTGTGTTATGCATGATCAGTTGTGGTGCTAGTATAATCTAGGTTAAATTATGTATGTTAAAACATATGGTTATTTAAACTCTAATTAGAATGCTTTTTTAACTCTTTATATGATTTTTAAATTTACTTATAATATCTTACTTTGAATTTTGTCTATTGTTTGGATACTTTATTGGTACTACTTCTATTGAGTGTTCTGCATTCAATTTTTTTTTCGCTACTTATGGGGATGAGTCTCTTAGGAGTTTGTATCTCCTTATCTACATATGTATGAGGTTATGGACTTCTTCAATAAATTTATAACCTTGTAAAGAACTATTGATCTACAGTAGTGTGACCATTCTATTTTAGTGGATAGTAATTTGAATGGTAAGCTAATGGAGTTTGTGATTGCAATAATTACTTATATCATATTTGCATAATCTAGAGACGAAGAATGTGGTTCTATGAATGCCATGCATAAGATTATCTGGTATGAAGATTATATCTTTGTGGTTAGATGGATATCTAAGAGTTGGTCATGAAAGTGAAATTAATATTTGAATTTATTTTTGATAAAGAGTGAGATTTTGATAATCTATATATTGAATATTATGAAAAATGTTTTAAACAAATATATAATTGATTCGATAGTAAGTCTTTTTGTTTATTTTCTTTGAGTTAGTTTTAATTTAATTTAGTTGTGATGTTTTTGGGTAGCATCACTAAAAACACTTACGAGACTATAACTCATCCATAGTGTAACCCTACGGTTTTAAAGGCTTGTTGCATATGTTAAATACAATTGTGTCAATCTATCAAAAATGATTTAATTTTTTTTAGTATTTAATTATTTATTTTCTTTTTGTGAACCTCTTTTGATTACTTATCATGCTAGGGACTATCTAGAAGCTAGTTGGGGTTATGATATGTGCCTAAAAGCCACACATATCTTGTGATTTATGGAAATTAATTAGGAGAATTAGGTTTTAATATCAGATATTAATCTAAGTATTTTATAAATTGTGTTTTCAAAATCATGAGGTATATTTTTATGTATCTCGGGTATTTTGGACTTTAAAGATTAAAATCACAAAGGACCAATCAAATCTCACAATCAAGGGTGAAATTATCATACAATTAAGGACCTAAATGCAAATATTTATACAATATGCATCAAGGAGGGTGAATATGTTAAATTTTCAAAATTAAGGGCATGCTACGACATGAGTATATTGATGAGCGAAAACCGGCATCGCCGATTCTCGCAAATACTTTGGTTTTAATATTTGTAAAACTCTCGCAAGTGCACGAATCTTTTCGTAGAAAATGATAAGTATACTCCCAAGGTCGATCTAAGGAAGGAATGTATGTGGTTTTTAATTTATTATTCAAACTTTTAAAAACGAAATTAAATCCTAAACATCCTATCACGATAGTTTGGGTTTTGTGTTTTTAATCTAATAACATAAAAATAAACATAGATTCAATAAACATTCATGCAAATTTTATCTTTTATAATGGTGGAGTATTTATGGATATAATAACTAAGTTAATTATGCTTGCTCGTATTATTTAGGTTATTAAAAATATGAATTGATATTTATTGATTCTCCCTTTTTTGTATGAATACCACCTTTGGTGGGGTTAGATATTCTTTGTTAACTAAACAAATCAATTAACACTTATGGGTGGGGTTGATAACTAATTTGGTTAATTAAATTAATTACTTTTTCTAAGAGATTGAAAATGAACCATTTAAATGCCACCTTTGGTGGGGTTAGACAGTTTAAACTTTATTCAAGGTGTCCAAATTAAACCTAAGAATTTAGTTATCCGAGTACTAACTTTCAAGTTTTAAAATCACTACCGAAAACATGTCGTCAATACATTTTCAGATAATAATTCTTATAAAAACTTTTGAAATAGAGCTTCACTCTAACTACCGGGCGATTGTACCAACAAATAAAAGAGCACTACTCTAAATCAGACCGGATAACTAAACCTTAAAATCTAATTTTCAGATTTAAGTTTGTAATGAAAAATAATATATTTCTCTCTAACATTCTTAATATAAAATCTTGAATAAAAATAAAATCAATTCATTTTAGAGATTTTTACCTATTTAATATTTCGCAAGCATAACAACGTTATTATTATATCATTTTTACAAACAGCTAGCACAGTTAAATTTAATCACAGACAAATTAAATATAACATGTAAGAATAAAGCATAAAAAATAACTGCAAAGAAAATAAAATCCTTACAGTACTTCGATGCCATTTCCCGTTGCTAGAAAAACTCCAAGCGGAATTTGCACTCCCATTTATTGAATCAAAAAGCTAAAATATTACAAAAACATAACTAGTTCTTCCCTAAAAAGGGAAGAACTCTAAAACTAAGAGAAATTAACTATGAAAAGCTAAAAACTTAGAAAACATAAGAAAAAAACTAAAAATCTAAGAAAAGAGAGAAAGAAAGAGAGAAAAGAATGTATTTGGAGGTTTTGAAGGTGTGTTTTGAAGTGAAGGGAAGGGGGGTATTTATAGGTGAGGATGGAGAGAAAAAATGAGTAAAAAAATGTTAAAAAAATATTAAAAAATTAAAAAATGTGTAATGGAAATGCTGAGGTCATCAATGACGTCAGCATGACGTCACAGGGGCTGCTACACGTGAAAAATGGGGTGAAAACGCGTTGGGTGCGCGGAGGGGCGCTGGCTGGGCGGCTAACGCTGTCGTTGCCGCGTAGCGTGAAACAGAACTGCGCGCGATCTTTCTTGCGCATGAACGATAACCCGCGCGATCTTTGCGCGCGTGAACGATAACCCCGCGGTGCTGCGCGCATGAACAGTAACCCCGCGCGCGATCTTTGCGCGCGTGAACGATAACCCGCCTGATTTAGGCGGAGCTAGGTCTTTGGCGCGGTAGGCGGTACTGCGCGTTTTTCACCTTTTTGACATTTTTGACCTTTTTGACCTATTTTGTCTAATTTTTCCATATTTGTCGACCTTTATGCATTTATTTATTAATATATTTGTGATGTATTGCTTCCAGTATTCCTCTTTGAGTCTTTAAGTTGCATTTTTAAGCCAAAATACCTGAAAAACAATAAAAATACCCGTGATTCCGAAAAAGACAAATTTATATAAATATATGATAAAACATATAAATATATATATTTTTAACCAATTAATTTGCATAAAATCATGGTTATTTTAGTGCTTTTTGAGCACTCATCACAACCCCCAACCAGCTTTTTGCTAGTCCCTTAGCAAGAGAAGCGATAAAAACTAAAAATTAAACTATCCTAAATCACTTTCGTGGATTGAAACGGTTGCATTTAGCCTATGCAACAAGCCTTTAAACCCCTAGGTTGCTAGTCCCGTGAGGGTTTTCAATAATGATACCCATAAACATTGAACTAAATGTAAAAATATAAAGAAACAATAAAAACAAACAACTTAAAAATTAAATTTACAACAAAATCACAAATTAACAACATCTCACAAAAATGTCTCATACTTTTTAATCTCCTTTAAGATCATAATTAAAATCTCAAGCATAAGTTATTTTAATCTCTTTAAACAATCATGATTTATTATAATAATTAGTCGAAAATCATTTCATGTCAAAAATGTATCAATTTAATTTCACCCAATTTCAATGTCATGAATCAGAATTCGCTTCGACTCTATTCCTCACAAGTCAATACTCTCGAAACACTGAATCCTATGGGTTCAAACACTCATACTAATTTATATGCGAAAGAGTTGATGTATAGAAATGAACTAATATGTTCGCATATGTATAAAGAATAAAGGCTCAAAGTGTTATTTTAACATTGATCTCATGAAAGGAATCAAATGTATAAATTATAAAGATATCATATATAAAAATTATTTTCATGCATAAATCAAACTCATTAAGAAAGAATTTCAAGATATATGCTTTTTACAAATGAAGAGAGTGCAATGACTTTTTAGGGAATTATTTCCTATATCTTTCTTTTGTAATTAACCTTTACTCACAACTTTGTAGGAAATGTGGGTTATAGTATGTAGATTATACTATATATTCTTTATCTCTCTATTTTTTTTCTGAAGATATTTCTCAATATATGTATTTTAGAGAGTCAACCCATGTACAGATTGTACATTGTTTTTTTGAATTTTGGTGAGTGATTAATTTTGTGGCTTTTCTGTTTGATCTTGGTTTAGGTAACCCCATATATGTCTCTTTTTTTTTGTAGCAGTCATGCATGAACGAGATATAAGCATATACTATCAATTTCTACTCAAATCATTTAATCTAAGCAAAAATAATAATAAAAAATATATGATACTCTATTAAGATGAGAAAAAAATTCATACATTCAATGCTAATACCTATAGAGATCATCTAAAAATTTGAAGAAATAAGAAATGTGTTTGGAGTAGAAAAAATATATATTTCACTCTGAATAAAGGAAATTAGGCTCAAATTATATCTCACAAAAGTAGTCTCCACTAAAAAAAAATTCATAAACACCGATTTTGGGTTTAATATAATTTCTACATCTTATCAAGAAATACTAGTTATGACAAAAACTAACTAATTATCAAAAATAATTACAAAGTATTTCATGATATGTTTTCAAAAATTAATCTAACAGTACAAAAGACTTAACTATTTACTTAAATTTGATTTAAAGAAATGATAAATTTTTGTGAATTTTTTTTTTAATTCCAAAAATTACTAAATCACACAAAATAGAAATAAAACCAAACACACAAAAAATTAAAAAGTATATTTTTTTATTTTTAAAATATTTTTATTTTTTTTTAATTTTTAAATTGTTAAAACTTTTTTTTTTAATTAAGCGTGGTAACTTTTCACCATCCCCAACCTAGAACTTACATTGTCCTCAATGTAACAACTGTAAATTAAAGATAAGAGAAAAGAGAAGAAAGATTACCTATTTCTTGAGAATGTGCAAGTAGTAATGGAAAATGCAGGTGCATCCATCATATTCATCATTAAAGTGTATACAGACAAATCACTGTGAACTTCTAACATCTCAACAAATATTTTTAGTTTTAACAATTTAAAAATTATTTCACATGTAATTAAAATGAAATAATTAAGTAAATAAAAGAAATAAAAGAAAATTACCTAAAATGATGGGTTGCCTCCCATCCAGCGCTTAGTTTAACGTCTTAACAAGACGTAACTTGGGGATTGCATTTTAAGTAAACTCAATGTCCCCTCATCATTGAGTCAATCAAACCTTCAGGTAAGACAAGGTTGTCTACCTATACTTTTTCATGCCCTATTGATTTTCAAATTTCTTTTTGTACTTAAAACTAGAGGCATACTTTGAGTTTTAGATAACCCACATCTAGGTACAAATCAAATAATTAAGGCATAAAAACACAATTGTACCTAGATTAAACAAAGCAACTAAATCCTTAGATTATAATTAAAACTTTAAAATTTTGGAGGTAGTTTCAGAATTTATGTTTTTTTTTAAGAAAAAAAAAATAACATAATCAGTATTAACCAAGAGTGCTCCCAGGAAAGAATGGTGGTGCAAAGGCTCCTTAAAAACCATCCCCCTAGACAGAACAACGTTCCCAAGAAAGACTAGTGGCATAAAGGCTTCCAAGAACTAGTCTCCTAGACAGAACTCCCTTAGATCTTTACTTTTCATGCTATTAAGTTAATTAAATTAAGTTAAGTAAAAATCTAAGTTAATGAAAATCTAAGTTAAAAAAAGGTTAATTAAGTTAAGTGAAGTAAAACAAATCTAAGTTAATTAAGTTAAGTTAAAAAAAATCTAAGTTAATTAAGTTAAGTTAAAAAAAAATCTAAGTTAATTAAGTTAAGTGAAGTAAAAAATCTAAGTTAATTAAGTTAAGTGAAGTAAAATAAAAAAAAAACTAAGTTAATTAAGTTAATGAAAATTTAAGTAAAAATCTAAATTAATGTTAAAAAAAAATCTAAGTTAATTAAGTTAGTAAAAGAAAAACTAAGTTAAGTAAGTTAACTAAAAATCAAGAAGAAGAAAAAAAATAGCTAAAGAAAGAAAAATAAAAAATAATATAATAAAAAAATTGAAAAAGGTAAAAGGTAAAAGAAAATAAAAAAAATAAAATTATGATTTAAAATAAATAAAAAAAATAGTAAAAATTAAACTCAAAAAATTAAAATTTTGGTTTTTTTTTTTATTTTTTATTTTTTATTTTATTTTTTATTTTTTTTATTTTTTATTATTATTTATTTATTTATATATTTATTTGTTTTATTTTTTAACTTAAAATTTTTGAAATGTTTTTTTTTAATTTTTGTTTTACTATTCATGAACGGTAATTTTTTTTATTCAAATTTTAAATTTCTAAATTATTTTATTATTCACGGTACAATTTTTATTTAAAAATTTTCTTTTTTTTTGTTAATTTTTTTTACTATTCATGAACGGTAAAAACTTTTTACTTCAAATTTCAAATTTCTAAATTATTTTGCTATTTATGCTATAATTAATTTTTTTTATTTATTTTTTTATTATTTCTTATGAAATTTGAAATTTGATTAAATTTTTTTATTTTTTTATTTTTTAAAAAATCACAATTATTTACAACACAAAAATATTTTTAAAATTTTGATAAATAAATTAAAAACGCTATTCCTTCCCCGGCAACGGCGCCAAAAACTTGATGGGCAGAATCGTGATCGGCAAATACTTTGATGCCATCCCCGCAACGGAGTCATCCCCCGCAACGGCGCCAAAAACTTGATTAGCAAAAACCGGCATCGCCGATTCTCGCAAGTACTTTGGTTTTAATATTTGTAAAACTCTCGCAAGTGCACGAATCTTTTCGTAGAAAATGATAAGTATACTCCCAAGGTTGATCTAAGGAAGGAATGTATGTGGTTTTTAATTTATTATTCAAACTTTTAAAAACGAAATTAAATCCTAAACATCCTGTCACGATAGTTTGGGTTTTGTGTTTTTAATCTAATAACATAAAAATAAACATAGATTCAATAAACATTCATGCAAATTTTATCTTTTATAATGGTGGAGTATTTATGGATATAATAACTAAGTTAATTATGCTTGCTCGTATTATTTAGGTTATTAAAAATATGAATTTTCTAAATGACTATGCTGCCCTCACTTGCTACCTTCATAATAACTTAATTCGACACACGAATTCAACTCTCCTCTGGTGCCAAGACCATACACAATAGCGTGATCAATCACCAAGAATCAACAGTACAAACAAATGAGGTACCCACCTTAATCACAACTCACTAAAAAAAATCTTCTTAAGTACTCACTACTAAAGGAGATACTTTTTCTCTCACAAACACAATTCACAAAAACCAAATAACCATTTAAGGTAATTTGTGAAAAGGAATAAAAAATGAGATAAGAATTTGGCAAAGCTTTGCTTAGTTTGTCTAATTAAACATAATAAATGAGGGGTTATTTATAGAAAATTTCTCAATTGTCTAAGCCTCGTTGACCCTCTTACTGACCCTAAGTCAGTGAAGATAATACCATCGTTGGTGGGGATAATATCTATTTGAGTCTCACGAGCCAATATTAGCGAGGGGTGATGAGCCCACCAAAACGTAACTTTCCATTTTCAAAAATTTCCAAGTAATTTTTCACAAATACCCTCAAATAAAATGACAAAAAACCACAAACAACTCTAACCTAGAATGCACACTACAAAAATCATCCTCGTGGTGTATGTAAACATACTCACATAAAAAGTGTACCTAACAAAATGTATGTGTGCATTATTAATTGTCAATAAACAACCTTACACAAAGAAAAGCAATACATTAGGTAAAATATAATAGACTCTGTGTTTTGCACATGAGAAAACAAAGACACAAAGGACTTAAAGGACTAACAAAACTCAAGAAAGAACTTTAATTTTCCCACTAAGCTCATTTCAAATTCATTCTACATGGTTAGGGAAAATGCTTGAGCTAGATCATCCATTGTAGAATCAAAGATGATGTCGTCATTATACACTTGAGCAACCATAACTTCTCCTTTCTCTTTTTGAATAAAGAGGGTTTTGTCCACTCTATTCTTCAAAATTCATCTTTGAGAAGAAAAGTGGCCAGATGTTCACACTATGCACAAGGGGCTTACTTAAAGCCATAAAAGGCTTTCCTTAATCACATCACATGATTAGAAAAATAAAGGTCTTCAAACCCTTTTTGCTATTCAACATACACTTTCTCTTTGATCACACCATTGAAAGTCACTTTTTACGTTCATTTGGTACCAACTTGAACCCAAAATAACATGTCAAACCAATCAGCAATTACCAAGCCCTTAAACAATTAACCAAGTTCTTAAACAAATCTATTCTTTCTCTAACTATACCTTTTGTTGTCTCTTTAAGAAAACATGAACATGCAAGTATACACAATCACAAGTAATAAATGATAAGTAAGATATTGTTCCCACGGAGATTTGTTACTATTATTAAATTAAGTACTAAAATTGTTTCAACCTAATTTTATCCAAACAATCGATAGTTGGATAGAGTTTAACTAAACTAATTTTTGATAACAATATATATGAAAATTCTAGGATTGCAGTTTCACCAAATTAATCCACTTGAATCATATTATTTTCTCTTGATTTATGTTCTCGCATTTAATTTGTCAACCAAGAACTCCTAATTTATCCATATGTCTCTTCCGATAACAAATAGACACATCTCGCTAAAATAATTCACTATATTTCTATGAGAATTAAATTTACCACAATTTATTAAGCTCAAAGTTCTCAATAGATACACATACAATAAAGGTATATTCATATCTCATATAAATATATGTTATTCTATCCACGAGTAGAACACGAAAATTCCTTTTCCAAGTTTATTTAAGGTTCACAGATCAGTTAATTAATCTTCCAACAATCAAAAGCATTAAGCACAGATAGAATAAACAAATTAAAAACATCCCATAAATCATTCAAAAATAATTAATTCAAGCTTCATAATTTAAGCTACATTGCAACCCTAGAACAAATAATTTAGTTCATAGCAAAAATTGATATTACAATACGAAATATTTAGACATTTTAGAAAAAGTAAAATTAAAATAAGAGGATTAAAAGAAACTCTTTCACGATTCCTCAATGAAAAAATAAAATTCCATCCATTTTCTTCTTCTTTGCTGTCTCTTTTCTCTGTATTTTTACCTAACAAAATAACAACACAAATAAAAAAATAGCTTCTGCATGTTCTCTCCATTTTTCAAACACGTAGAGTAAAAACTAAAAACTACTTCTTTCTTCCCCGCATCTCCAAAATATGCATCCCCAAAATATGCATCCCCAAAATTGTTGAAAACACGCGTGTAGTATTGGGAGACAAAGTGTGAAAAATCAAGCTCACGAGAGAAATTTTCTGGGTTTTTATTTTACAATACGCGTGACACGTGGAAACATCTGATTCGTTGAAAGAATAACAAGACATGTGGAAGTTTTGTATTGTGTGGGATGAAAGGGCGCACGTGGATTAGGTGGACTGTGTCGCACGAGAAATATGCACGTTGGACTATGCGCAACAGCTGGAATCAACTCAAGATGCTTATTGCATGGGGCATGGCCAACATGCATGATTTGGGACATTCGTGGTTTGATTTGACAGTGCGTGATAGAGGATGCATCTCAGGGAAAATATGCTACACAGATAGGTGGGCCCCACTCTACGTGCCCAACTGCGAGATAGGTGGACCCCACCTGTGCATGCCGAATGGTGCAAAAAGCTATGGAAATCTACTCTCCCACCCCGCCCTTGTATGTCACGCTCCTTATCATTACCATTGATTTTCTGATCTGACGGTGCATAAGGCGCGTTGAACAATGCCGCGCGTGGTACTCCTTTTCTGCGTAGAAAAACAAAAGTTTTGTTAATTGCATTCAAGCCCTCTTTATTAATTCAAATTAAATTTTCAACTTTTTTTATTTGCAATTAAGTCTTTTTTTCAATTCAAATTCATTAATTTTCTCTAAAAATATATTCCTTAAAATACTAATAGTAAATATTAATTTAAGAACTTAAAATTAACTAAAAACATTAAGAACATAACAATTATAATTAATAAAATGGACAAAATAACACAAAAACATACATTTATCACCTTTCTATTGAGGTGACCTAGGAGTATAAAACTCATGTTTGATACCATAATCATCACAAAACAACTTAAACTCGGATTTCGCAAATTCTTTTCCATGGTCACCTTTTGATCGTTAAGATACTTCCAATGGGTTCAATTTTCTCATTATATAACTTTATACATAGGAAATTGAAGTTAGCAAACATATAGGACTTCTCACGGAGAAACACCATCGAACTATGTTGGAAATGAATTTAAATAAAAAATATATTTTTTATTATTTTATGACCGTTATTTCATAAATTATGTAACCGTCATTTTCATAATTATATGGCCATTATTTTTATGACAGTTATTTTCATAATTATGTGACTGTTACTTTTATGACCGTTATTTTCATAATTATGTGATTGTTACTTTTATGACTGTTATTTTTATAATTATAGGGCTATTACTTTTATGACCGTTATTTTCATAATTATGTGGCCATTACTTTTATAACCGTTATTTTCATAATTATGTGTTCGTTATTTTTGACCATTATTTTCATAATTATATGACCGTTACACATATTTTTTCAACTATAAATAGGGGCAATAGCCCTTAATTTAGAAAATAACTTAACAACTCAAAAAAAGTTCTACGATTTTCATAGAAAAATCAAAGAAAAGAAAATTTAGAATTGTTTTCTCAGATTTCCGAGCAACATAAATATTTAAGAGGTGTAGTATTCCAAACTTCATCAGTGCAGTGAAGATCCGAGACAAAAAATATTCTGGGTTGTTTTATCCTGGGGACGACGAGGTTGTGTTTGCTTACACAAGTTTGAGTAGAGCCGCGAAACGTCTTAAAGAGAGCGACCTAGTCTGCGACTCAACCCAAGCAGTTCATTTCAGGTTATCGGTAATATTGTTCTTACATAATTTTTCACATATTTGTTCCAACAAACTATATCTAGAGAAATCATCCATTATGACTGTTACAAATCCCACAAGTATATGTTATGTACATAAGTATTAAAGTGTGCTTAAACACGAGTCGATCCTCATAGACTTGAGAAAATTTGTATGTTAAGACTATCCATCATGTTGTATGCTTTCTTACTCTATTTTTTGGTGATCAATTTCAAAATTAGAATTTAAATATTCAATTAGATTAAATAAAACTAAATGCAACAAGTTTTAACACAAACTAACCAAACATAGGAATTCAATTCCCCACTCAAATCCCATTATTTTTATGTCTCATTAACATTAAATAAATGATTAGATTATTAATCAAGTCATTCTCCATTAATTACTACCTATATATCTATTGCATAGCAATCCTAATCCAAATATACCTATCTCTCAATTCTAAGATAATCTATGCATATATGAGTTAATTAAGCATAAAAGATCAATTCGAATTATACAAATAAAAATGAAAATTTCTTGTCACATTATATTAATATCAATATAACGTATGCACATCATTTCAAACAATTCTTTCAATTGTGCACAAAATTAACAAATCATCTAACTAAATTGTCAATTTAAATAGAAACATTAAACACATCAAAGTGGACAATCCAAACAATTAAATATTATTAAATAAACATTATAAAATCATGTTCATAGAAAGGATTCGATCAAATCATTGTAACAAAATATCTACTACTTAATACCCATTTTTAAAACAATAAGAACACGAGAAAAAAATTTACAAAAACATAAAGATTAGACAATGGAGATGAATAATTAAATTATTGCAAAGACTCCCTCCAAAAATCCTCCCAAGTTGCCTATTTTTGCTCTAAAAACCTCAAACACTTGCCTCCTTGCTCAAAAATGGTGAAAATTTCTGTAAGTTCCTTCAAAATGATGTATGTTTGGGTCTAATAGATTTTTGGGGATTAAAATTCTTGAAAATGGTTCATATGAAATATGAATTGTTGGATCAATTTTACATAAAAGGCAAGATGAAAATGAGTTTAAAAGCAATGCTAGACCCATGGATGATCGACATGGGAAGTGAAAAAGAAGCAAGATGAACATGATGGCAAGACGTGGCATGCTAGAAAAGGCTGATGTATCATGCTATTGGCATGCATAAGAGGCAAATGGAACTCCCCAATCAATGCACGTTTGACACCAGGTGCGAGAGGCAAAGATAGGTTTATATAGACACATGGCATGCGATAATTGGCATATGGTACTTATGTGAAGCTCAACTGGTGGCGTGCAAAATGTAGTAATTGGGATTTTGGAAGGGCATCCATGATAGCTTCTATATATATCCACCTACATTCAAAATTTCAAAAATTGTATTTTATCTCCTTGTCGCAATTTTACCTCAAATATCATATTTAAATATTTTAAGTCCAAAAATATTATTTATTAAATCAAAAAAATAAATATTAAATATTGAAATGATATAATAATTTTATTTTCATTGTAGCTTCAAACTTAATATTTTACTAATCCCAACAAAACACAAACTTCACTTCTAATCATGGCAGTAATAACATATTCATAATTATAAGTGATATTAGGTTCAAACATGCTCAATAAACTAGTGAACCATCAAAGGTTAATCAATACACATAACTTAGATGTCCATGTGATTATCAATTCATAATGTATTCATATAGGGGTATGATCATTTTTTTCCATGATATGATCTATGTGTGTGTTATACCAAACTTTTTTATTCTATACGTCATCAAGATAATCTTATATGGATCATGTAAATGGAAAAATAGTCTAAAATAGCACCAACTTAAGAAGTCCACATTTAGTCTCTCTTTCCACTGATTTAAATGCCAACATAGATTGAAATTAATAGACCTTTCACAACTTGTAATGATAGGCTAAGCTATGGATAGGTGAGATAAGAAATATTTAGGCTCAATCACACCCTTAGCTAACCAAATCCGTACAACAAATCCATGAGCTGAAATCCATAGGTAGTACCCTAAACATAGATTCTTTTCACTTAACTTCCCAAACTTCATTCACTGATATATTTATTTTTTGAGAACTACACAGCAGATTCATTAATTTATTCATTTCTTCTTCATTTTGTTTTATACAAAATGGCTACAGTCCTCATTTTTTAATACTTTCATTTGCTTTTTTTTACTCAAGAAGTTAAATCACACATTCCCAAAACATACAAGCCCCATCATATAGCACAACTGATACTCAACCAAGATTTTGATAAGTGCTTAAAAGCACTTAATATATCATGATTTCATACATGTTTAGTGATTTTAAATATTTGTATTTGCTTGTTTTACTATCATATTATGCAAATCTATCTTTTTAGAATCATGGATATATTTTGTTATTATTCAAGTATTTTTTGTATTAAAAAGATTAAACTTGAAGCACCCATTACAACTTGGAAGATTAAAAGAAAAAATTTGAAAAAACATTACATATGTTTTAAAATTGGAAAAAGAAATTCCATGAAAATTAGGGTTTCAAAGTGATGCAGTTTGAAGTGTGACACACCATGAAATTGTTGTGAGTAGCACTTGAGGCCAAAGGAAAGAATCAATACATCCCATATATGATGCAAGTTACAATATAAAAACATTTTGTGCCACGACATGAAGAAAGTGAATCATACTTAAATCATATACAAGATGTGTATGCCAAAGCGTGAAAAAACTATATGCGGCGGTGCCAGGGTAAAAAATCCACTCTTCTTCTTCTCCTCATCCTATAAATAAGACCTTATTTATTTTGTAATAGATATCCCATCAACTCTCTTCTAACTAATTTCTTACATTCTTACCTAATTTTTTAGTAATTGAAAGTTCTTTTCGACTTCGAGAGTTGAACAAATTTAGTTCATGTAATAGCTTCTAACTTCAATTCAATAAACAACACAACAATTCGGTCTGTAGGTTTCCCAAAAGTAATTCTAAGAATTATGTTTAGGTATATTTAAATTTATTCATTTTAGAATATTTCTAAGTATTGTTTTACATGCTATATGTTTTATTTATTGATTATTTATTAAACTATACATGTATAGCTATAAATTATATGGGATATTTATAACATTATTACGCTTGTGAAATATTAAAGTAACATTTTTTATAAAATGAATTAAGTTTTATTTCATCATCAAAATTTAAACCAAAGTTTGTACATGAAAAATATATTGACGAATTGTTTTTCATAATAAATAAGAGAGTTAGATTTATGATTTAAATTATTTAAATCTAATTTAGAGTAATGCTTTTAAATCTTTTTATCTAAATCAACTATTTAGTCAGAGTAAGCTCTATTTCAAAGATTTTTATAAGAATTATTATTGAAGATATATTAACTACATACCCTTCATAATAGATTTAAAAACTGAAAGTTAGTTCTAGATATTTAAATCATAAACGTAACTTAGACACCTTAATGAAGTTTAAATTGTCAGTCCGACTAAAAGTGACAAGTTAAATGATTTATTAATTTCGTAAAGAAGGAGCATAATTTAATTAAGATTTAAATTGTCGGGCCGACCAAATGTGGTAAGTTAAAGTTTAATTAACAAAGAAAGTGATCCTTACATTAGGATATTCTTGTACCTATAAAAAATAATCAATAATCTTTATTCGTAGCTTTAATATCCTACTTAATATTGAATAAGCACGATTAACTAACTAATTTATCCCATAAATTCTCCACTGCATTATAAATATTTAATTATTTAAATGTTTATTAAATCTATATTTATTTTTATATTATTACTTTAGAAACACAACCCAAAATAATTGTGACAGAATGTTTAGGCTATTTAATATCATTTTTAAAGAATTTTTTGAATAATTAAAAAACCACATGCGTATTGGGAAGAATCAAAGTAGTGCAGCCATAGCATGAAAAATTTTGCATCGTGGCATGCGTATAATGTTTTGCTTATAACCCTTTTCACTATGCGAGAAACTTCACCCTTTATCCTATTTTCTCACACTTTCTCTCAAAATCCTATCTTTTCTCTTCCCCAAACATACATAATTCATCAAAAAATCACATCTTTGTTCAAATTGCTTACACAAATTGTTTTTGAAAACCAATTTCTACCATTCTTTCAATAAATTTCCAAAAACAATTAAGTTCCTTCAAATATTTTCATCTTCAAAGGGATGTTCTTCATTTCCTTCAAATATTCAACAACAAAACGTAAGTCTTTATAATTTTTGGAATTTAATTATTCAATTTAAATTTTATGGAATTTTTGGAGTATTTATATATTTATTAAGAGTCTAAAACGTGAATTATTTGGATTAAATTGTATTGTTGAAATTTTTGGTGAATTCTTATTTAGATATTCTGGTAAAATTTTGAAAATGGCACCTAAGAGCCTAGGAAAGGAAAGAAGATTTCAACTTGCAAAGGGTTTGATAATTCAAAATTTTCAAGTTTTGTTGCTAAAGTTCGCTTTGAAAAAGTGATAGAAGTTAATAAAGATTTTTATTTTAGAAAGGGGATGGAATTTAACGATGGACCTAAAGGGATTACTGATATAATAGCAGTTCTAGGCTGGAAAAAAATTTGTAAGGGAACCAAAGGCTACTATTTAATCTCGAGTTCAAGAATTTTACGCAAATGTTTTGGACGTTATTGATAATAAATATTTTTTTGGGAATGTCCTAGTTCTATGCAGAAATAATGATATAAATGCTCACTTTTATCTAGTACATGTTGGAGAAGGTAAGTATGAGAATTATCTTAGTAATATAGATTATACTACAATATTAGAAGCCTTAACTATATAATATGCTAAATGGATTATAACTAGTGGTAAACATAAAGGTTTTGAAGCAAAGTATTTGGACAAATGTTTTAGGAATTTGGAAATACTTTGTATATTCTAGGATGATACCCACCAAACATTATAGTATAGTTGATATAGAGAGGGGTTTATTTTAATATATCCAATCGTATATAAGATTCTTGTGGCTATTAGAGCAATAATTCACAGATGAATTAAGCTATATGAAAATAGTCACCGTATGGGTTTCTTGTTTCCCAACTTATAACTATTTTATGTATGAAAGCAAGGGGTACCACATTCAATAGGTGAAGTTGTTATACAACTAGAAGAATTATTGAATATGACTTACTTTGATGAGCTTACTTCTTATATGAACATCATTACTAGAGAAAGGAGAGTCATTCCTCCATCAAGAAAGTTTATAAAATATCAATTTTATAGATTTGGTGAGAAAATGAGTTGCATGGAAGAATACCAACAAGTTTGTTTTACCCAAAAAGTAGCATTCCTAAATCAATAACATTGGGATCAAGTAGAACATAATTGGTTAATGTATAAAATTAAGCGAGTATAATAAATTCATCTCGGGGTAGATACAAGTCACTTAACAATACAAGAGTATCCTCATTATGACTTCAATTTTATACCTCCAAAAAGATCCCGACAATAAAAACTTGAAGATAAGGTTTGGATGACAAGGAGGAGGAGCTCCAAATGATTCATAATTTTATTTCCTTTTATGTATTTTTGTTTGGTTTTATTTTGGTTTTAAACTTTAATTGTTATTTATTTTGGATAATGTATTTGTTTTTATTTTTATGTTGTGTTATTTTATTTCTTATTTTGTGAACATTATTTAAAAATATTAATTTTATAAAAGTTTCTTGAATTTGTGAAAAGTACAAATCTGTACAATTATGTAATTCTATACCAACTCTTGAAAAAGTTAAAACAAATGGGTAATTTTCCTCTCTTTACTCTTTATCTTTAATTTATAATTATTATATTAAAGGGAATCTAAATTCTAGGTTGGAGGTAGAAAAAATTACATTTTTAAAATTATATGCTAAATTTGAAATTTTATGTTCACATGTTTATATTTTTATACATGTTTTTTATTTACTTTTTTATGTGCTTTTATTAATTTTTATTGAATTAAGAATTTTTTTATAAATAATTTTCTTACAAAATAATAGTCTTATGAAGTTAATTTTAAGAAAATGATAAAATTTTGCAATGTTAGATTAATTTCAAAAACATTTCATAGAGTAATATGATAATTAGTTAATTTTTTTCATAATTAGAATTTCTTAATTAAATGTTGAAATTGCAATGAACCCAAAATCGGTATTTAGGAATCAAATAGTATAGACTACCATTGTGAGAATATATTTTGAGCTATTATCTTCCTAAGTGTTAATATTTTTTTTCTTCTTTTTAAGCTCACTTATTATCAATTCTAATTTTTAGATGACCTTTACAAGTCTTTCCATTAAATATTAGGAATTTACATCTAATAGAGTGTTATATATTTAATTTTGTTACTTAAATTGAATAATTTAAGTAGAAATTGAAAGTATATATCTTTCTATTCATTTATGTATGACTTCTAAAAAACAAACATATATGAGGTTACCTAAATTAATAAAATAAAGTTTCACAATTAGCTACTCATATGTCATACAATATATGTACAATCTTTACATGGGTCCTTTATTTTAAAAAAATTTAAAAAGTGAATATCTCTAAAAAAAAAAGAGATAAAAGATAAATGAATAGTATAAATTACATACTATAACCCATTATCCTTTAAAGTTTTGAGAATTAGCTAAATATATATATATATAATAGGAAATAATTCCCCAAAAAGTCATTACATTTTCTTCATCTCCTAAAAGGCATATTATATGAGATTTTTATTTGATGAATTTGATCGATGTATGAAAAGAATATGTGGTTTCTTTATAAATCTTTTCATTTTATTTCTTTCACGAGATCAATATGGTGCATCACTTTAAGCTTTTTATTACTTATATCTTTGAACAAGTGCTTGAACCAATATGATTAGTGTTATTGAGAATTTATCTTGGGAGGTTACAATTGAAACGAATTAGAATTCCTTACATTGAGATTGAGTAAATTTTATATTTATACATTTTTGAATAGATAAGAAAGCGATTTTCAAACTAATTATTATAATAAATCATGAATGTTTAGAATATTAAAATGACTTGTACTATAGATTTTAATTATAAACTTAAAAGAAATTTTAAAATCATGAGAAGTTTTGTTTTTCTTATTCTTTTATCTTTTTTACTTCTTTTATATTTTTATTTGTTTATGTGTTATATGTTTGTTTTTATTTTCAATTTTTGTTTTAATTTTGATGTTTGTGGGTATGCGCTAGATGCAACTATATCAATCTACAAAAATAATTTCAATAGTGTAATTTCTAGTTTTTTTTTTTAGTTTTTCGTCATTCTTGCTAAGACACTAGCAAGAAGCTAGTTAGGAGTTGTGATAAGTGTACAAAAAAAACTTAATATATCATTTTTTATGCATGTTTAGTGATCATATAAGTTTGTATTAGCTTTTTTTTACTATCATTTTATGCAAATTTATCTTTCTAAATCATAGGTATATTTTTTTATTTTTTAGGAATTTCTCGTATTAAAAAGATTCAACTTTAAAGAATCATATTTGAAGCACCCATTACAACTTAGAAAATAAATAAAGAACACCTGTAAAATATTATATATGTTTAAAACTTAGAAAAAGAAATTAAATGAAAATTAAGATTCCAAAGTGATGCAGTTTGAAATGTGTCACAACATGAAATTGTTATGAGCCATGGCACGAGGCCCAAGGAAAGAATCAATACGTCCCAAATATGATTCAACCCGGCCATGGCGTGAAAAATATTATGTGCCATGGCATGAAAAGAGTGGATCATGCTTAAGTCTTGTACATGCTATGTATGCTGCTAATGTGGAAAAATTGTATGCTGCGATGCAAGGTTGAAAAATCTACTTTTTTTCTTCTTTCCTCACCCTATAAATAGGACCCTATTCTTTTGTAATAGATATCCCATCAACTCTCTTCTATATAATTTCTTACATTTCTTAGTTTTTCTTCTAGTAGTTTAAAGTTCTTCTCTAATTTAATAGTTTAACAAATTTAGATACCTTGATGAAGTTTAAATTATCGGTATTGATTCATATTTTCGCAAGTGTACGAATCGTTCAAGTAATAAAGTGTACAAAAGTACGGATATCGAACCCACAAGGAATGGCGTTACTAAGTACCGAAATTGACTAATCCTAATTTTATTTGAAAACCGAATTGTTGAAATTGTTTAAGAAGCAAATTAACTTAAAACTAAATGCAAATAACACAATTGAATGTTGTTCACAGATGATTAAAAATGCTAAGGCATTTGATTTCGCAAAATCAATTAAATCCGATTTCAAGTCATGTCATATGAGAATCAAAGCTAAAAGTGATGGTTGAAAAAACCAAATTTACCTAATACTCTCTCTCAAGTTATATTAGAATTACTTATCTATGAAAACCAACTATATTTCTATGAAGATTTAATCACAAACAAGCACATGATGATTTATGGAATTTCTAGAATAACCACATACATCATGCATTAGTTCTCACACTTGCATTCAACATATGGTATTTATAATAAGAAGCATTCATTACACATCTCCTCTCGGTCTCAATATAATGCAACAAATCATCTAAATCTTGGCCAGAAATTTAAAAGCATTAAGCATGGAAATAAATACTCAACTTGAAAACAATGAACTCATATAACAATAATAAAAGAAATAAGATTTTCTTGATTTAACTACATCATAGCCTTAGCAAAAATGAATTAGTACATAATATAAATAAGAACAAACATATTCTCAATTGAATCCATGAATAAAAAATCTGAATAAAATGCAGAAAATAAAAGCTAAGGAGAAGAGATGAAAAACTCTTGAAGATGAAGACTTGGTAGCAACAATGGTGATGATCCTTCAAGCTTCTCCAACCTTTATCTCCAAAATTTCCTTTTCTCCTCCAAAAATAACTTAGATATGCTCTCTCTGCCATCCCCCTATTTCTCCATCATAATGTATATATAGATCTAGGGTTTGGGGGGCAATTTTGGAATAAAACAACATAAAAAATGTGTTTTCAGACGAAACTCGCCGGCGGCGACATTATTCTCGCAGAGGTGAGATTTCTGGAAAATTAAAATTTTGGTTCCTCTGAATCTCGCCGGCGACTAGATAATTTGGCCGGTGGTGAGATTTGAATCTGCCAAAATCCATGCTCTCGGGAAGATTTTCGCCGTGCTCTCGGTAAGATTTTTGCCAGCAGCGATAATCATTTAGCCGACGACGGATTTCCAAATTTTGAAACTTTGTTTTCTTTTTATTTTCACTCAATCCCGATCATAGAAATTTGTCCCAAACTTCTCCAAAATCATGAATTTACCTGAAATTGCACTTTAAACATGAAATACCCATGAAATGACATTTGTGGATTAAATAATCAAATAAACACAATTTTCATACAAATATCAACATTTAAATCATAAAAAATGCAATAATTTGACTCTTATCAACAACCCCCAACTAGCTTCTTGCTAGTCTCTAGCAAGAAAAGCGATCTATTTAATAAATTCAAAGGAGACATTAAAACAAAAATTCAAACAAAATTTATTCTATTTACAAAATTACATTAAGCATATGCAATAAGCCTTTAAACCCCTAGGCAGCCCTAGTAGGACGAGTTGTAGTCTCGTGAGGGCTTCCAGTGATGATACCCATAAACATCTTACCTATAACTATCCTAACTCAAAACAATAAAATCACACAACAATTAATTTGCACAAATGTCTCAAAAATTGTAAATAACACACAAAACATAGAATAATTAAATGTCACCTAAGCTTTAAGAATTGTCAAATGCCAATTTCACTTTTGTTATTGACTCTTAAACATCCATCAAATCACAAACCAATAACCATAATGCCTGGATAATATTATGCATAACATCCACAAACAAAAAGGTCAAATCTCAAACTCCATAGGCTCACTTTTCAAAACTCTCTCCACTAATGAAGGAAAATACATCACTTCGGATCAATAGGACTTTATGAGGCTTGTAATGTTAGGCTTAGGTATTTGGTTAAGAAAGAACGGAAAGTGTCAAAATACAAATAATAGCACTTATTAGATTAAACACAACCAATTAAGTAAAATAGTAACACCATTTAACCCAAATTGTTTCTTCCGATCATAACCCATTTTTCCAAAGATAAACAAAATTCTTCCTCAATCTTTCACCTCAGTACATCCATCACTAACACTCTTTTATTTACTAGAGTGTGAAGGCCCTTTTTTATGGTTTTTTTAGACATAACCCCCAACCAATTTCTTCCAATATATATGGAAGAATTATTATTATTATTATTTTTTATTCCATCCTTACTCCAATTTCTCTTGAAAAGTTTGTGTTCAAAATTAAGTGCTCTTAAAAAATAAGGTAGGAATTATATATATATATATATATTGGCTAAATAAAAGGTAGGTTATAGAAGGAAAAAAGAAAGAAAAATAAGGCTAACAATATATTTAATTAGGCTCAAAGAGGTAGCTAGTGATATAAGGATAACAAGGTAGGCTTAAAATGGCACAATCGATCCAAAAATGGCCTACATCATATCCTAAACAGTGCAATTCCCAATTAATTCGCCTCAAGAGGTTTTCAAATGAGTTCTAGAGTTTGTTGAGATCACAAAAATGTCCATGAAAAATTCGCACATAAGACTTCTCTAAGCATTTATACTAATCAACCAAATCATACCATATACCAAAAGAGTTGCCAACTAGGTAAAATCAACATTTGAAATTATCTTTAAACCGAAGCAAAATTTAATGTCTTCTAAAAGCTACTTGTTATCATAATCACATTATTATCCTCAAAGTGCAAATTAAAACAAGTAAAATGCAAATGAGAAAAAAATAAAATAAAATAAAATAAAAAAAAGACAATAAACAAATAAAAGAAATTAAATCAAAATGCAAAAAAAAAATAAATGGAAAATGAAAATTAAACACAAATAAACATACAAACAAAACTACTAAAAATGAAGGGAAGAAAATATTTACCGTTTACCGCACCCCCAACCAAAACCTTACATTGTCCTCAATGTAAGAAAGAAAAGCGAGATCTCCTTTCCACCGGTGGCGAAACTGCCCTCGCCGGTAGCGAACGTAAGATTTTTTTTTAGATGGGATGGCATTGGCTTTAGCTCAATCTTGTTGGCTTCCTTCTTTACCACTGAGGTTGGAGTTTCATTTGTTCCCAACTCCTTAAATGTTTCATCACTGCACAAATATTCATCAGGTGCTGCCAGTAATTCGGAACATTGTCTCATCCCCTCATCTTCCTCCTCAATTGTTGCAGATTTCACAAGGCATGCTTTTAGTGGTAGCAATGGAGTTCTATCCTCAAAAGTTTCCAAGATTAACCTATCAAAAGTGTTAATTTGAAAACAAGAATGTACGTCACTTGGAATTTTCATTTCTTCAAAAACATCAAAAGTCACTTGTTCATCTTGCACCCGTAGAATGAGCTTTCCTTGTTGAACATCAATCAATGTTCTTCCAGTTGCAAGGAATGGTCTCCCCAATATCAATGGTACCTCTCTATCTTCCTCCATGTCAAGCACCACGAAATCTACAGGGAAAATATATTTGTCAACTTTAATTAAAACATCCTCAATAACCCCTCGAGGATATTTCACCCATTGATCCGCTAATTGTAGAGAGATTGAAGTGGGCTCCACTTATCCCAGGCCTAGTTTCTTGAAAATAGAAAGTGGCATCAAATTAATGCTTGCTCCTAAATCACATAGGACTTTATCAAAATTGTAACTTCCTATAGTATAAGGTATAATAAAACTCCTTGGGTCTTTCAATTTCTGTGGCAGTTTTCTTTGAAGAATTGCACTGCACTCCTCATTTAGCATGACAGTTTCATAATCTCCCAGCTTCCTCTTCTTTGATAGAATTTCTTTCATGAATTTTGCATACTTGGGCATTTGTTCCAATATCTCTGCAAAAGGAATGTTAATATGCAATTTCTTAAAAATATCCAGAAATTTATCAAATTAATTATCAAGATTTTTCTTATTCAATCTTTAAGGATATGGGATAGGAGGCTCATATTTCGCATTTGGGGAAGGTTGAACATCTTGGGATGTTGATGGCTTTTCTTTAGATTCTTCCATCTTTTTCTTCGATTTCCCCTGCCATTCAAGTTCTTTACCGCTTCTCAATGTGATAGCCTTTACATGCTCTTTGGGATTTATTGTGTCACTAGGCAATGATCCTTGAGACCTTTCTGCAATCTGCTTTGAAAGCTACCCTAGTTAGTTTTGGATGTCCCTGTTGATTGCCTCTTGATTTCTAAAATATTTTCTTGACTCCTCAATTACCTTTCCCAAAATTCCTTCCAAATTTGTTTGTTGCTTCTCTTGGGGTTGATAGGAAGATGATGACGGTTCGAATCCCCCTTGGTTATTTCCCCATGACAAACTTGGATGATTTCTCCTACCTGGATTGTAGGTGTTCGAATATGGGTTATGTTGAGCTTTTTGGAAATTTGAAACATAATTTGCTTGCTCAGCATTTTGTGAAGCAAATGGGTTTCCAGCTTAGCACTCGATACTAGCATGATTTCCACCACATAAATCACATTGTGCAGTTGGTTTGGATTCGAACTTGGATGACAAAGAATCCATCTTTCTTGAAAGAGCAGCAACTTGATCCAACAAAGCATTCACTGAATCAATTTCATGCACTGTTGTTGGTCTTTTTGTAGTTACCCGCTTTGATTGCCACTGATTTTTGTTTTCTACCATAATCTCTAATAACTCATGAGCATCCTCCGGTTTTTTTCCCATTAAGGACCCTCCAGTTGCAGCATCAATCGTTGCCCGATAGTTTGAAACCAACCCATTATAAAATGTAGAGACTTGCAGCCAAATCGGTATACTATGATGTGGGCACTTCCTCAACATTTCTTTGAATCTTTCCCAAGCTTCATACAATGATTCTTGGTTATACTATGTAAAAGATGTGATTTCATTCCTCAAGTTTTTCGTCTTAGCAGGAGGAAAGAACTTGGACAAGAATTTCTGAACCAACTCATTCCATGTTGTAATTGATCCTGGTAGTAATGAGTTTAGCCACTCCTTGGCTTTATCCCGAAGTGAAAAAGGAAAAACCCTCAATCTTACAGCATCTTCAGACATACCATTTATCTTGTATAGATCACACACCTCCACAAAGTAAGCAATATGTGCATTTGGATCATCCTTTGGCATTCCTCCAAACTGATTTGATTGAACCATTTGGATAAAGGATGGTTTTATCTCAAAGTTATTGGCTTGAACAGTTGGCCTCCTTATACCCGAAGTAGTTCCAACAACATTAGGCATAGCATAATCCCTTAAAGCTCTACGATTTCCACCTCCCTTAACAAATGGTGGATCCATGGCTGATTGTCTATTAGGAGCTAAGGTTGAATGCCTTCTCTCTCGATTTAGACGCCTATATGTTCTATAAATCTTCGGATCAAATGGAAGAAGGTTAAGGCTTCTTGTACGTCTCATACAACAATCCTACAACCAAAAAATCAACTAGCACAAAACCAACACAAAGTTACCTTTCTTTTTTTATGATAAATAAAATAAAAGATCAAAATAAACAAAATTAAAAATGAAACAATGACAAAAATAAATTAACTTCAAATTAAAACTAAGATTAGGTAGTATCGATATTAATAAAATCAAACCATTCCCCGACAACGGCGCCAAAAACTTGATGCATATTTTTGCAAGTGTACGAATCGTTCAAGTAATAAAGTGTAAAAAAGTAAGAATATCGAATCCATAAGGAATGGCGTTACTAAGTACCGAAATTGACTAATCCTAATTTTATTTGAAAACCGAATTGTTGAAATTGTTGAAGAAGCAAATTAACTTAAAACTAAATGCAAATAACATAATTGAATGTTGTTCACAAATGATTAAAAATGCTAAGGCATTTGATTTCAATAAATCCTTTCAATCCAATTTCAGGTCATGTTATATGAGAATCAAAGCTAAAAGTGATGGTTGAAAAACCCAAATTTACCTAATACTTTCTCTCGAGTTATATTAGAATTACTTATCTATGAAAACCAACTATATTTCTATGAAGATTTAATCACAAACAAGAACATTATGATTTATGGAATTTCTAGAATAACCACATACATCATGCATTAGTTCTCACATTCGCATTCAACATACGGTATTTATCACAAGAAGCATTCATTACACATCTCCTCTCGGTCTCAATATAATGCAACAAATCATCTAAATCTTGGCCAGAAATTTAAAAGCATTAAGCATGGAAATAAATACTCAACTTGAAAACAACGAACTCATATAACAATAACAAAAAAAAATCATATTTTCTTGATTCAACTACATCATAGCCTTAGCAAAAACGAATTAGTTCATAATATAAATAAGAACAAACATATTGTCAATTGAATCCATGAATAAAAAATCTGAATAAAATGCAAAAAATAAAAGCTAAGGAGAAGAGATGAAAAACTCTTGAAGATGAAGACTTGGTAGCAACAATGGTGATGATCCTTCAAGCTTCTCCAAACTTTCTCTCCAAAATTCCCTTTTCTCCTCCAAAAATGTCTTAGACCTCCTCCCTCTGCCGGGGCCTCTTTCTCCATCATAATGTATATATAGATCTTGGGTTTTGGGGGCAATTTTGGAACAAAACAACATAAAAAATGTGTTTTCAGATGATACTTGCCGGCGGCAACATTATTCTCGCAGCGGCGAGATTTCTGGAAAATTAAAATTTTGGTTCCTCTGAATCTCGCCGGCAGCTAGATAATTTTGCCAGTGGCGAGATTTGAATCTGCCAAAATCCGTGCTCTCGGGAAGATTTTTTCCGTGCTCTCTGTAAGATTTTCGCTTGCGGCGATAATCATCTAGCCGGCGGCGTGATTTCAAAATTTTGAAAATTTGTTTTGTTTTTATTTTCACTCAATCCCGATCATTGAAATTTGTCCCAAACTTCTCCAAAATCATGATTTTACCTGAAATTGCACTTTAAACACGAAATACCTTTGAAATGACATTTGTGGATTAAATAATCAAATAAACACAATTTTCACACAAATATCAACATTTAAATCATAACAAAAATGCAATAATTTGAGTCTTATTAGGTATGTCCAAATATGGCAAGTTAAAGTTTAATATACAAAGATAATGATTACTACCATAGGATATTGTCATACCTATAAGAAAAAATTTATAATCTTAATTAATAACTTTAATATTCTAATTAATATTGAAGAAACATGATTAAATAACTAATATATCCTATAAGTTCTCTACTTTAAGATAAAGTTTTAATTGCTTAAACATTTATTGAATCTTTGTTTATTTTTATGTTATTAGTTTAGAAACTCAACACAAAATAGTCATGAAAAGATGTTTAGGTTATTCAATTTTTTTAAAGAATTTGTTAAATGATTTAAAAACCACATGATTTCTCTTTAGACTGACCTTGGAAGTATACTTATTATTTTTTATAAGTGATTCGTAAACTTGTGAGTTATTTTATAAATTATGTAAAAATTTGTACACCTAATTTTGGTACATCTAGTTATTTATGTGTTATTTGTTTGTTTTATTTTTTTGTGGGTGAAAGTTCGTTTAGGTATAGATCTTAACATCTAGTTAGAAAAAGTAAGGAAAATTAAAATTTCACAAGCTATCAAATAGCCAATCACGTTTAGGTAAAGTCATGCGAAAATAAATAGATCAACACATGAGAGTTTTAGGTATAAACAACCTAAGCCATACCAATGACCTACGAGGAAAAAACCAGTGATCCACCGAACTACCTAACTATCTGTAATGAAAAGTATCCAATTACAAGGCTAGGACTCCACCTACCCACCCAGTTAATGCCCCTAAGTAACCCACTTATAAGCCACTAATTTGATCATAGTCTTTACAAGATAGGAATTCGGATCTGAACCAACATTCTAACAAACTTAAGGCTCACGAGTTAATTGAACTCACACCTCTTTCACCTAAAACATTAGCATATAAACACAAGTTCAAGTGTGTGTCTCAAAGCACAATCACACAACTATTATTGTAGGCTTGTTTATCCATCAAACACAAACATGAACGTTTGATAAACTCACTTATTGAAAAAGCTTACTTGAAAACTTTTAACAAAACAAAAGAGAGGATTAAGGATAAAGAGAATAAGCATAATAGCTCTTGTGTGGTTGGTTTCAACTATGTGCCTAGGATTTATTTATAGAATATTTTGGAGCACATTTGGTTAAAGTGGAATTACCATATTATTCACAAAATTAGTGAAAACACTTTTAAGAAATAAGGACAATACTATAAAAAGCCAATCCAATTCATAATAAAAATACATTTTAAAATCAGATAACTAGCTGCTCCATTGATCTAACCAAGTGCTTGATTGATTGAATACATTGATCAATCGTTCGAATATCATCTCAATCGATCAAAATATTCAAAAAAATGGATTGATCTAATGAATTAACTTCATCGATCTAGTCATGTGTTAAAATTAATTTAAACAAGTTATATTGCTCGATTGATCTAGTCATTACTCGATCAATCGAGTGGCCTAATTTCACATAGATTCTATTATGTTTAATATGCAATCTAACATATAAGGGAACAAAAATATACCTGATATATGATCATTGAGGCTCCATATTTTCTTTTCCTTGAGAGTATTTTTTAAAGACACTCCTAGAAACTAAAATTATAAATATATGTTTTTTTACGAATATTGCCAACACTCACATAAATATTACAATTGGTATCATATTTGAATTTCTAATATGCAACTGTTGTTAATCTATGGAATTGATTTACGATAGTTTAATTTCTAATTTTTTCTTTTAGTTTTTCACCATTCTTGCTAAAAGACTAGCAAAACGTTAGTTGGGGTTATGATAACTGCCTAAAAAAACTTCATGATTTTATGCATGTTTAGTAATTATATAGATTTGTATTTGCTTGTTTTACTATCATATTAATCAAATATATCTTTCAGAATCACTTCTATATTTTGTTATTTTTCAAGCATTTCTCATATTAAAAAGATTCAACTTGAAAGAATTATACTTGAATCACCCATTGCAACTTGAAAGTGATGTAATTTGAAAACATTATGTTTTGTGATAAGAGAATAGATCTCACTTAAACCATTTACAAGCTATGTATGTCACTGCTTGAAAAAAAATTATGCAGTGATGTAAGGCTAAAAATTTCACTTTTTTCTCCTTTACTCACCCTATAATTAGAACCCCATTTCTTTTGTAATAGATATCTCATTAGTTCTCTTCTAGTTGATTTATTACATTTCTTAGCTTTTGTTCTAGTAGTTTAAAGTTATTCTCTAGTCCAAGAATTGAATAAATTTAGTTCATGTAATAGCCTTTAACTTCAATTCAATAAACATCACAACAATTCTGTCTCGAGGTTTTTCAAAAGCATTTTTAAGAATTTTGTTGAGGTATATTTAAATGTATTCTTTTAAGATATTTTTAAGTGTTGTTTTACATGCTATATATTTAATTTATTGATTATTTATTAAACTATGCATGTTTAACTATAAATAATATGTCATATTAGTAATGTTTTTACACTTGTAAAATATTAAAGTGGACTAAACATTTTTATAAAATGAATTAAGTTTTATTTCAACATGAAGATTTAAAAAAAATTTGTAAATGAAAAATATATTGACGAAGTATTTTACATAATAAACAAGAGAGTTAGATTTAGGATTTAAATAATCTGAATCTAATTTAGAGTAGCGCTCTTAAATATTTTCATCTATATCAAATGTATAGATAGAGTGAGCTCTATTTCAAAAAATATTTATAAGAGTTATTATTAAAGATATATTGACAACATATCTTTCCTAATTACTTTAAAATTTGAAAGTTAGTTCTAGATACTTAAATCATAAACCTAACTTAGACTCCTATATGAAGTTTAAATTGTTAGTCCGACCAAAGGTAACAAGTTAAATGGTTTAGTAATTTCTTAGAAAATGAGTGCAATTTAATTAAGGTTTAAATTATCGGTTCGACCTAAGGTGGTAAGTTAAAGTTTAATTAACAAAGAAAATGATCCCTACCTTAGAATATTTTCATATCTATAAAAAAGAATCATTAACTTTATTCCATTTATTTAATATCCTACTTAATGTTGAATAAACATGATTTACTAACTAATATATCCTATAAATTCTATATTACATGATAAATATTTAATTGCTTAAATTTTTATTTAATTTATCTTTATTTTTATGTTATTAGTTTTGAAACTCAATCCAAAATAATCGTGACATGATGTTTTAAGTTATTTTTTTTAAAGAATTTTTTGAATGGTTTAAAGACCACATGATTTCTCTTTAGACCAACCTTGGAAGTATACTTTCCATTTTCAATAAGTGATTTGGGTACATGCAAGCCATTTTATAAATTATACAAAATTTGTATGCCTAACTTTGGCACATCAAAGTTTTGATATAATTTCCAGATAAACCAATAATAACACTGAAAATAATTAAAATTGTAAGCATCAAACCCATACAAACTTCTCAAATTAAGCACACAAATTCATAAAGTTATGAATTGTGCACGTGTAAATATATAAAACTTCTTAAATCAAAAAAATTAGCCATACATATGCTCAATGAATACACATATCATAACAACCACGCTTCAATCCAAGTCAAATGCATGCCAACCACATATTATCATTGGACCCTATCAAATACTTTTCACATACAATACATAAACATCAACATAGTCATAAATAGTCATTTCTACCATATTACTCTTAAATAAAGCTTAAAACAACATAAACTAGCTATAAAATATCAAGAGAAATGAAAGTTTCCCTCCCTCAAACATAACATGCATATTATCCCCAGTATGTGATAAAGAAAATAAAGGATAAGAAAACTCACTGAAAACTTGATTGTAGATATCCAAAACTTGAATTTCCTACTTGCACCAATGCATTACTTTATTACCTACTGTTGAGGATAATTTTGTACATCCCACATGGTAATCAAAGAATGGTTCCAGTTAGTAAATAGCCTAATGGGCCAAGCCTAATAAGTTCCTAATTATTGTACAAGTGTGAACGTAATATAATTATCCTAGATGATAAAGGCCTAGTAATTATCCTCTAAATATCTTACAGATATATAGACCCAAAGATTATCCATTAATTATCTTAAAGGATAATTGAGAAAGTAATTAAGGATAGATGTCTATAAACAATAGATGTCTATAACAGATAACTATCTACAACATATAAGCATCTACAAAGCTGCAACAGCTCAATCCTAATCAAATAGAGATAGCTACCAGGTTTATTTTTTCCCTACATATAGTCACATATGCATAATATAATATCAAATCTTATATCTTGAATTACTAGATCTCATAATAGAGAATATCATACAAACCTATGAACTCGAAAGATAAATAGAAATCGATCATAGAAATCTAATACTTAGATTATAATACTCACCTTGACTCTATGGATATTATTCACCAAAGATGCAATGATGATACGAGCCCACAAGGTTTATAAATCCTACGATAAGTTGGATTGTAAAGGAACAAATGAGGCTTAAAGCTCTCAATTTTGATGTAAATAAAATAAATTATAAAATATGAATTCCATTATATGTCTTATGATTACATTGTTATAAAGAACCAAAAATAAAATGTAAGACATAATTAAAAGGTAAATAAAGCATTTTGAACAAGTTATATGCAAGAAAATACAAAATTAAATGTACGTACAATGATGCATAATAAACCATGTTGCAACACAATCTAAAAACTTGAGAAAAAAAGATATAACAAGAGACTAATGTCGTAGTGGCCAACAACTCCTGCCCCAACACAACAAAATTAAGTGGGATCCAAAATCCATACAAGAAGACGTCACGACGAACTATAACTCATGTCGTAATGCCTTTAATTTCTAGAATTGCTCTTATTTCATTGACTGGTTCATGCCATGCCTAGTACCATTTGATCATGATTTACCTTTCTAATAAGCCTATTCAATGCTTCCTTGAGTACATTTGTCTCTAATCTCGTGATAGGTCCACTTGGAATTTGTAACGATCTATGAACCCTATCATTTCCCCTTTTCTCAAAATGGTTTTGACCTTGAATCATCAACTGCATAATCAAAATGAGAAAGATCAGAAACATTAAAAGAAGTGATAACATTATACTCACCCAGAAGATCTAACTTATATGCATTGTCATTAATCCGTACAAGCACTTGAAATGATCCATCTCCTCTAGGTTCCAACTTGGATCTTCATTTTTTAGGGATTTGCTCTTTTCTCATGTATACCCAAACTCAATCACCTGATTCAAAAATGACACTTTTCCATTCTTTATTGGTTTTGAAAGCATATTCTTTATTATTTTCTTCAATATGTTCATGAATACTTTCATGTCTTCTTCACCATTTCAACTTTTCTTTTACTATATAAACTAGTTCTTTCTGAAATAAACGAAGGTAATAAATCTATAAAAGTAAGTGGATTAAAACCATAAACAATTTCAAAAAGTGAATACTCAATGGTAGAATGCTCACTCCTATTATAAGCGAACTCAATAAAGGGAAACAACCCTCCCAATTTTTCAAGTTCTTTTGTATTATCCTTCTTAAAAAGGTAGACAAAGTTCTATTAACTAACTTAGTTTGACCATTAGTTTAGGGATTATAATTAGTAAAAAATAAAATTTTAGTCCTTAACTTAGCCCACAAGGTCTTCTAAAAGTATCTAATGAATCTAACATCCCAATTAAACACAATACTCTTTGGTACCACATGTAACCTAAAAAGCTCTCTAAAAATAATCGCATCATCAATTTTATGACATGCTATGAAACGTTCCATTTTAGAAAACCTATCCATTACCACTAAAATGGAGTATTACCCTTTTACGACCTAGGCAATCCTAAAACAAAGTTCATAGAAATATCTACCAAAGAATCACTAGGTACGAGTAAGGGTAAGTAAAGCCTCTATAGTAAGACCTTAGACTTGGATTGTCTACAAGTAATACACATTTAGAATATAATCTTTCTACATTCCATTTCATTTTGGACCAATAAAAATGTTCATACAGAGTTTCTAAAGTATTTTTGACACCAAAGTGTCTCGTTAATCCTCTATCATGTGCCTCCTTAACTAATAGTTCACGCATAGAATAGTTAGATACATACAATTGATTTTCTTTAAAAAGATATCCATCTAGCTTGTAAAACTTACCAATGGTAGCATTGTCACATGCATTTTAAACAACAGAAAAATCATCATCATTGACATGTTCCATAATATATTCAAATCCTAGACACCTAGCATTTAATATGGAAAGTAAAACATACCTTTGAGATATTGCACATGCTACTATATTTTCCTTACCCTTTGTGTATTGAATGATATATGGGAATGTTTTAATGAATTATATCCACTTGACATGTCTTTATTCAACTTACCTTGACTCTTCAAGTGTTTTAAGGACTCATGGTCCGTGTGAATCACAAATTCCTTAGGCCAAAGGTAGTGTTGCAAAGTCTCAAGTTCCTTCACTAAAGCATAGATTTCCTTGTCATATGCTGAGTAGTTAAGAGCTACTCCATTGAGTTTCTCACTGAAATAAACAATAGCTCTCTATTCTTGCATCAAAACAACTCCTATACCTATATATGAAGCATCACACTCAATCTCATTAGGTTTAGTAAAATGATGTAAATATAAAAATAGGTGCATAACACAATATTTCCTTTATTAATTTAAAAACTATTTCCTCATCCATACCCCATTTAAAACCAATATTTTTCTTAACAACCTTAACTAAAGGTGCAACAAGGGTACTTAAATCTTCAAAAAAAACATAGATGATAAAAACTAGTCAAATCATAAAAACTTCTTACCAAGATAATATACTTTGGTATGGGCCATTTATTAATAGTTTTCACCTTCTCTTCAACCACCTTTATACCATTAGAACTAATGACATAACCAAGAAAAAACAATCTTTTCATACAAAAATAGCACTTTTCAAGTTAGTGTACAATTTTTCTTTTCTTAATACCATTCTACAGAATGCAAATATTTGACATGCTCATCTAAATTTTTACTATAAATAAGAATGCCATCAAAGTAAACAATCACTCAAATAAATGCACATAAAATGTGATTCATAAGTCTCATAAAGGTACTAGGTGCAAATGTGGCTTAAAGGTTTCAACTTTGATATAAATCAAATGTGTATTATAAAAAATGAATTCCATTATAGATATGACGACTACATCCTTATAAAGTGCCAAGTGGAAAACCTAATTAAAAGATAAATAATTTGTTTTAAAGAAATTAAATGTGAGAAAATGCAAAATTAAGTATGTGTGCCACGATGTACCTTAAACCATGCCGCAATATGGTCTAAAATCTAGAAAACAAAAGATATCTCGAGAGCCTCATCCCACGGAAGACAACAATTCGTGCCACCATGCGATAAAATTTACTGGGATCCAAAATTCATCTGTAAGAACTATGCTGTGGTGGACTATATCTCATATTGTGACACGTCTTCAATTTCCAAATTTTATCTTATTTTGTAGATTGGTTCATGCCATGCCTTATGCTCCATTTATGGCACTCTTTGATAATGATTTAGCTCTTGAATAACTCTTTAATTTGCTACATCTTTGATCTCGTGATAGCTCCACTTGAAATTTGTAATGGCCTATGATTCCCATCAGAAACATAGCTAATCACTCTTTTTTCATATAATTACTAGAGTGAGACTAATATCTCCTCTACCCTTCATCTTATAGTCGGTAACTTAAAAATCGTAGGGATGAAGACTAACCCCTACTGGGTGGTCTAAGGTCCTAACTATTTGATCATTTTGTATATTATGATAAGTGCCTGAAAGCATTTAATATATCATGATTTTATACACATTAAATGATTAAATAGATTTGTATTTTATTAGTTTTACTATCATTTTAAACAAATCTATTTTTTCATAATCATATATATGTTTTGTTGTTTTTTAGGTATTTTATCTTCAAAAGGATAAAATTGATCAACATTTGAAGAATATATCTAAAAGTACTCCATTACAACTTTAAAAGCTTGAAAGATAACATATGTAAAGCATTACATATGTTTTCACAAGGATATACAAGAGAATTTGTTTTAAGTTAATGAGAACAATGTGGGCCCTGGCGTGGAAGTTTTATGTGTCAAGGTGCGAGACTAATGGACTAAATATCATGCATCCAAGAATTGATACAGGCTGTGATGTGAAAATTTTACATGACATAATGCATGTGTAATAGATCTAGTTCCAACCAATTACAACTTGTAACATGTCGTGGCATGGAAAGAATTATGTCGTGGTACCAGTCTTCTGATCCAACATTTTCTCTTTTTAATACCTATAAATAGGATCACATTTTCATTGTATTCCATATCCATTTCATCAATTTCTCTCATCCTTATGAACTTATCTCTAAGCTTTCTAGTTTTTATTTTCTTAGTTTAAAGTTCTTCTCTCAATTAAGAGTTGAACATAGTTATAATTTTATGTAATAGTTTAGTCTAAATTCAATAAATAGTAATTGGCAATTTGTTTTCGAGATTTTTCAGTTACAAAAACAATATTGAAACTCAATAATTGGAAGGATACAATTGAGGTATAATTTAAATATATTCTTCTATAATTTTTATATTAATTTATGAGTTATTCTGAATGTTATGTTTAAACTATTGGCCATATTGTTAAATTAATCATGTCTGGCTGAAATTATTATGGAATATTAGTAAAGTTGTTATACTTGTAAAATATTAAAATAGTTAAAAAAATTTACAAAATTAAGTATTATTTTCTATTCAAGAATTCTACAAAGTTTACAATAGAAAATATAGTGATGTCATAATTTTCATTGTAAACCTAAAATAGGAAAGTTAGATTTAATATTTGATTATCTAGATCTAATTTAAAGCATTTCTCTTTTATCATTGATTTGGTTCATATGTATATTTGGAGTGTAAACTCTAATTCAAATTTTTTTTTGTAAGAATCATTATTAAAAAATATATTAACGACATATGTTTTGTAGTAGTTTTAAAATATAAAAGGTAGTTCCTAAATATTTAAATTCTTAAATCCAACTTTAACATCTTGAATGAAGTATAAATTGTTAAACCCAACCAAATGTGACAATTAAATAGTTTATTAATCTCTTAGAAAAGAAGTCTAATTTAATTAAAATTAACAACTATACATGACCGAATTGGTGAATGATTTTAATTAATAATCGATAGTATACCCAATCAAAGGTGCTATTTGTATATACAAGAGAGAATCAATAATCTTAATTGATATATTTAAATAACCTAATCAATATTAGGTAAGCATAATAAAATAGCTAATATATCTCATAAATTCTTGACTGAGTATAAATGTTATTTGTCTAGTGTTTGTTGAATCTATCTTAATTTTATTTCATTAGCTTTACATCTTTCAAGAGTCCAAAACTTTGGGACAGAATATTTTAGGTTTATTTTGTTCTAAGAATTTATTGAATTATAAAAAAACCATATGTTTCTTATTTAGACCAACCTTAAAATTATACTTATTATTTTCTATAAGTGATTTGTATACTTACGAGCTATTTTATAAATCATATAAAATTTGTACACCTAATTTTGGCACATCAAGTTTTTGGCATCATTGCTAGGTACGCTATAATAGCACTAAAAACTAGATAACCATTGAAAGCATCATATTCCATAGAGAATAGTCCTACCTAGTTTTGACAAAAATCTATATCAACATCTGGTGCCGTCTATGGGAAAACATTGTGTTTAATTTGGTTGAAAAATTTCAAAATTATAGGACTCTCAAAAACATTCTCCAAGTTCTTGATTTTAGGAAATAAAAAAAAATATATCTAGTATTTTGATCTATTTTAAATTTCTATACTTGTAAAAAGAGTCATGGATTAGAGAGCTAACTCTTCTCTTAGACCTTAAAAACTAGTCAGGAGGTCCAGTCTGCTAACCTACAAGCCATCCTTTTAACTCTACCCCAGTCCCTTTAGCACTAAGAACAAAAAAAGAAATATAAATTTATCTGTGCAAAAGGTATACTTCTTAAGGTTAGTAAATAACTCTCCTTTTCTCAGAACTTGTCAGACAAGTTTTAGGTGTCCAACATGCTCAATCAAATACTTGCAACAAATCAAAATATTATAAAATAGAGAACCATAAATTTGCTAATGAAAGTGCATAAAACATGATTCCATTATCTCAAGAAAAAACTAAGTGCATTAGGTAGGCCAAATGGCATAACCAACCATTCATACAAATCATACTTTGTTAAAAATACAATTTTCTATTCATGTCCTTATTTCATTCTAATTTGATGATATCCACTTTTAAGATGAATTTAGTGAAAATGAAATACCCATACAATTCATCAAGCATATCATCTAACCAAGGAATGAGATGTCTATAATTTACTATAATGTTATTGATGGCATGACATCAACACATGACATGAAACCCTGAACTCAAACATTGAAATCCATAGGCACAAAGTGTTTGAGAACTCCAAGAAAAATGGCCAAAGACCTAATGACAATTTGAAAACAATCCCAAAAAGCTAATATTTAGATTGTAGTAACACTTTTATTCTATGAATATTATCCACCTAAGATCCAATGGTGATAGAAAGTCATAAAGGTTGCAAATTCCTTGATTAGTTTTTTGTAAAGTAATAATGAGGCTAAAAGCTCTCAACTTTGATTAAATATCAAATTTCATAGATAAATTGAGTTATTTGATAACTTTGTAATTAACTATATATACAATCAAAAATAAAACCCTAAAGAAAAACTAATTATAAAATCTAATCAAAGGTTGAACAGTCAAACACATGAGCATAAAAATTTATATGTGAGGGCCATGGTGCACATTAAATCATGCCACAAAGTAGTGTAAAATGTAGAAAAATAAATTCAATATGAGCGGTCTATGTCTCAACAAACATTAACTAATGCCATAGTGTGGTACAATTAACACGACAGCCAAATTGATCAAAGAGTGTTATGTTTTCGTGCATATTTAATCATGCCGTAATAAGCCTTTCCTTCCTTTGCTGGAAACCCATCTGAGAGTTGTATGCAGTGGCACACTTTCAGTCATATCGTGGCATGGAACCACTTTTTAGAATCAACACTATTATTTCTTGGGCTATACCTTGCCCCAAGTTTTGCTTATTTGTGGCATTTTTTGGCCTTGAACTAACTCTTGAATTGACTCATTTAGTGCTTTCTTGAGCACCTTGGTCTTGGATTTTGTGGTTGGCTCACTAGGACATTGCGATGGTCCTAGATTTGCATCATTCCCTTCTTCTTCAAAATATTTCAACATCAAATTCAAACCTTTATCATGAGGTAAGTTTTGGGGATCATCTGTTTAAACCTCATCATAATAGTCTTGCAAGAAATAAAAAATAGTAAATAAGCAATCTCTCACTACTTTTCTCTCCTCAATCTTTTTCCCATTCCACCACCTAACCCCTTTTCTTGTTTCACCCTCTTAAGAATTTCTTTTTCTACTCATTTATTTTTTTCTTCTTTTTTCCACTACTTTCTTTTTCACTATTTTCTTTTGCTTCTTCTTTTTCTTTTTCCTTTTCCTTTTCTTGTTTCACTCTCATGTGATCTTCATAGACTTGCTTTGGGATAAGGGCTACACAAGTAATTTGCTTGCTATATTTGAAAAATATGAACTTATTCTTAAATCCATCATGTGACACTTTTCATCATATTGTCATGGCCAACCCAATAAGATATTCCTAGCTTGCATTGGTACCACATCACATAACACTTCATCCTTATACTTATCTATGGAAAAAGACAGTAATTCTTATCTATCTAACATTACCTTCTCATTATTAATCAACCACTGCAATTTGTAAGGTTTATAGTGCTTGAACAGGGTTAGCCCTCGCTTCTCAACTAGGATAATACTAACAGAATTAATGTAACTCCCGCATCAATAATCACATTACAAGCCTTATTTCTCACATGAAGCCTAGTATGAAAAATACTTTCTCTTTGTTGTTTCGTGTTATTATCTTTAATTTGATCACTTAATTCTTGCCTTAATACAAGCATTTCACCTTTCACAACATACGCTACAAAATCCTTATCACTAGATTTCTCTAGTGGTAGCATCTCTTCATCTTCATTCTCACCTTCAGTCTCCCCTTCCCCACTCACTTAGGTTATTATTGTACTCTTCTTTGGACATTGAGATGCAATATGACCCCTACCAAGACAATGAAAGCATTTAATATCATGATTACAAATTGGGATTTATGTTTTACCTTTGACCTTAGTGATCTCCACCTTTTTAGCTTTGATTGGTTCAAATTTTGGCTTGGAACTTGTTCCCTCTTCATTTCTCCGATTAGACTTCCAAGGTGTGGTAACTTTTGGCTCTTATGGTATTGACCAGTTACCTCTCCTTTTAAATTGTCTATCCACTTTGATTACCATATGGACAATGTCCTCCAACTCCACATAGTGATTAAGCTGCACTATGCATGAAATCTCTTGGTTTAACCCACTTAGAAATTGAGCCATGATGGTTTCTCTATCCTCCTTTATATTAGCTCTTATCATTACCACTTCCATCTATTTTTTGTAATCATCTAACATCTTGGATCCATTATTAAGCCTATGTAATTTTTTGTTCAACTCTCTATTGTAATAGCTAGGGATGAACCTCTTCTAAATGATAGCCTTCATATCTTCCCCACTATTAATTAAGCTCTTATGATTCTTCCCCATACCAATAACTAATTGATCTCACCAGTTAAGTACATAAACAGTAAATTCAATAATGGCAAGTTTTACCTTTTTATCTTTGACATAGTTGTGGAACTCAAAGATGTGTTAAACTTTCTTCTCCCATTCTAGGTATAACTAAGGTCATTCTTCTCTTAGAAGGGTGGCACCTTCATTTTTATGCTTCTCAAGTTTCAATCAACCCCATCATATAGCCTAGATGGTGGTCTCTATAAACCTCCCTTCCCATTTTTGCTCTCTTATTTCCATATCACCCTCCAATGTGTATCCTATCTTTTTCATCCTCAAAGTCTCCAATATCCTCCTAATTTCCATTTTCAAGATCTTCCTCTATGTGGACTTGTCTATATAGCTCCGTAGCATTTAGAACTGCATGTGGTGCTCCCTATTATAAGGTTACGAATATGGCCTCCTATCTAGCCACCATCTCATATATATTTACCATCATTATATTCATTCTCTCAAATGATTGTTGCATAGCCCACAATAAGAAGGTTGTATCCTCTCTTCCTTTGGACTAGGAATTTTGTTCTTGATAGGCATTGTGTAACAATTAACACAAACAAAATATATTAGTAATAATAATAAATCTTTTCATCTTCACCTCTTATGTCTACCACTCAATTTGATTACTCAAGCGTCCTTAGCTCCTAAACAAACCATGTCTTAGTTAAGGAATTCCAAACAATGTAGAATTCAACTATCACCAATGATATTCCAAAACAACAAAGTCAAGACATTATGGACAAGATTTTCTATAGAAGTGGATTGAAGGGGGCTCCTAATGCTTGAATGGACAAGAATGTATTTTTTGATACAAGAACGAATAGTAAGATACAATTTGTATTAATTTCACAACAATTTAGGGCAAGAAATAATGAAACCATTAAACAAAGTTAAAATCTTGGAACAAAATTTTTGATTTTATAAAAAAACAATTGATCCTTGAATTCATATCTTTTTCTTTTTTATATCAAATCTTTTTTCTTTTCTTTCTTTTAAATTTGTTCCTATTTTTTATATAAGATTTTTTTTCCTTTTTTTTCTTTTAAATAAGTTCTTTTGTTGATTCAATTCAACAATCAATAAAAGATCGAAAATTGAATGAAAAAAGTAATGAAAAATTGACATAGAAATTTTAGACAAAAATCAAGAACACAAAAATAGAGAAAGAAAATAAATAAAGATATGAATCTAAAATTAGAACCTCGCTTTGATACCAAATGGTGCGAACCCATGAACTCGAACCTTGAAACCTATAAACACAAAGTGTTTAAGAACTCTAAGAAAAATGGCCAAAGTTCCAATGATAAATTTAAAATGATCCCCAAAAGCTTATATTCAGATAATAGTAGTACATTGATTCTATACATATTATGCATCAAAGATCCAATGGTGATAAGACACCACAGGAGTTGCTAATTCCTTGATAAGTTTGTTTGTAAAGTAAGAATGAGGCTAAAAACCTCTCAACTTTAATTAAAAATCAAATCTCAAATAAAAACTGAGTTATTTTCTAACAATTTCCTAGTTAACTATACATACAACCAAAAACAGAACCCTAAAAAAACTAATTAAAAAATCAATGTGAGTTTGAACTATTCAAACACACGAGAAAAAATAATTTGATCCAACAGGCCTATACAGTAATGGATGTTAATTCATGATGTGGCGTGCTACAATTAACTCGAAAGCAAAATTGATCAAAGAGTGTCATGCCACGGCACAAATTTAATTATGTTGCAATGAGCCTTACCTACCTTTGCTGGACACCCATCCGAGAGATGTATGCTACAACATGGACCCACTTTATGGAATCAACACTCTTATTTCTTAGCCTAGCCCTAGGCATAAGTTGGGCTCTTTTTGTGGCACCTTTGAATTTGAATCAACTCTTAAATTGGCCCGTTTAGTGCTTCCTTGAGTGAATTTGGCTTGGAGTTTGTAGTTGGCTCACTGAGACGTTGCAGCAGTTTTAGATTGGCATCAACACACATCCTATTACATCCATCCTTCTTAAGTACGAACAACACCAGTCATATGTGGTATGTTGCATATGATGATTTCTAAATCATTCTCTAGCATATAAATTATTATTCTAGTCTCCCTTAGTTAACACCCTTTTAATCTTTAAGGTTGAAAAGGTGATTTGTTGACCATTCCTTATATTATGATTTATATCGACAGAGTCAGTTTCTTTTAGAATTTATTCATAAAAATCCCTTGTTTTAGGAAAAGTAAAGAAGGGTAAATTATCTTTTAGATATATAGAGGCTTTTAGATATATAGAGGCTACCTGTTATAGTGTTCTATTGATGTCGTCTTTCTCAATGGTTATTAACCTCCGAGTTTCTACTTCAATAAACTCATCATTTTTAGAGTTTTTATTCTCTTTTAAAGCTTTCTGTTGCCTTGGTTGGTTGACTAACTATTTTCTTTATGGACCTATAGGTATTCCATTGTAAGTAAATCTAGAAATGAGTTAGATTCTCCTTTTATGAATTCGATGTCAACATCAAATATGGAGAGCAACGCTTGCCACTTAACAAATATCTGTTTGGAGGCTAAGTTTTTAACGTCCTTTTCAAGAACATCTTTGGCTGATCTATAGTCTATTCTTAATAAGAACTCCTGGTTTAGAAGATCTTCTTGGAACTTAGAATTGCTAGAACTATAGCTAGAATTTCCTTTTTTTTATTGTGGAGTAGTTCTTCTAAGTAGATTTCTAAGTGCTTGAAAGGAAACGAACTAGACTCTCTTTTATAGTCGTTTGTTGCTTAAGGGTTCTTGCAAACCCTATCTCTAATGCTTTAGTTTCGACTATCTTCAATGTGACAGGGTGAGGTAAGGATAAACACAAGAGCTCTTTAATTTTCAACTTTATTACTTGCACTATTTTAGTGTAGGATGAGCTTCACTTAGGTGGATTTTTCTTTAATCTCTCATAGAAGGGTTTAGCATCATGTGCAAGATTTTTATAAAAATATGACAAATAATTAAAGTTTCCTAAAATTCTTTGTAAATTTTTTATCCCTAATTTCATCAGGGAACTTTTCAGCAAATATGATAGATTGATTAATTGGAGTGATTAACCCTTAACCAATTTTTTGGCCCAGAAATCGAACATTTAATTGAAAAGGTTTTATTTTCTTGGCTGAGATTATGAGGCCTATTTCTTTGATGATTTTAAAGAATTTTTTTAAGTGTTTGCAATGTTAGCTAATGCAATTGGAAAACACCAACACATTATAAATATAAACAATAGTAAAATCCATATAAGGATTAAAAATCTCGTTCATGATTTTTTGCAATTCTCATAGGGAATTTTTAAGCCCAAATGGCATTATGTTCCATTCATAGTGGCCAAATGGAACTGTGAAGGAAGTTTTATAACTATCTTCTATGCCAATTTGGATTTTCCAATAACTACTTTTAAAATCAAATTTTGAGAAGATGACTGCCTTATAAAGTCAGTTTAATAAGTCTTTTACGTTAGGTTTGGGATACCCAATCCACCTAAGAACCCGATTTTAGGTTTATAATTGATCACTAGCTCTGGGACACAACATTCCAGTTTTGTTGCGTTTTCCACATAGAAGACCATGGAGAATTACTTTTTTAAATTAAATTTTTCTTTAAAAGATCATCAATCTCTTGTTTACAAATTTCCAGGTGGTTTTGGTTCAATTGAATGGGCTTGGCTTTAGTTACAATTTTTGACTCTATAAAGCTAGGTTCATAAGGTAGTGTTAATACATGTCTTTTTCTTTACAAAAAGCAGTGGGAATATTGAAGCAAATATATTTTTCAAACTTCTGTTTAAGATATGCGATTTACTTCTATATACTGTTAGCCATGATTTTCTCTTTAATCATTTTCTACCCGACTTCCTATTTTTAAGAAAATAAAACTATTTCTTTCTCTTTAGCCTAGATTTCAGGTTATTGATTTCTAAGCAGTTCGGTGCTTTAGTGAATGCAAAACATATATCATGACCTTTAAATGTAAGGGCTAAATTATTGCATTTTTGTTATGATTTAAATGTTCATATTTGTGTGAAAATTGTGTTTATTTGATTATTTAATCCACAAATGTCATTTCACTGGTATTTCGTGTTTAAAGTGCAATTTCATGTAAAATCATGATTTTGGAGAAGTTAGGGACAAAGTACAATGATCGGGATTGAATGGAATTAAAAAGAAAACAAAGTTTCAAAATTTAGAAATCCCGCCGCCAGCGAGAATATTCTCGCCGCCGGCGAAAAATCTTATTCAGAGCACGGCGAAATTCTTCCCGACAGCATGGATTTTGGCCAAGTGAATCTTACCCCCAGCCAAAAAGCACGGCGAAAATCTTCCCAAAAGCACAAATTTTGGTAAACTCATCTCACCGCCGGCCAAAGTATCTCGCCGTCGGCCACATTAATTTGGCCGCCGACCAAAATCATAAAAACAAAAATTTTATTTTCCAAAAATCTCGCCTCGGAGAGAATAATGTCGCCGCCGGTGAGTTTTGTCCGAAAACACATTTTTTATGTTGTTTTGTTCCAAAATTTTCCCCCAAACCCTAGATCTATATATACATTATGATGGAGAAAGAGGGAGACGGCAGAGAGAGCATATCAAAGTTATTTTTGGAGGATAAAAGGAAATTTTGGAGAGAAAGGTTGGAGAAGCTTGAAGGATCATCACCATTGTTGCTACTAAGTCTTCATCTTCAAGAGTTTTTCATATCTTCTCCTTAGCTTTTATTTTCTACATTTTATTCAGATTGTTTGTTCATGGATGCAATTGAGAATATATTTGTTCTTATTTTCGTTATGAACTAATTCGTTTTTGTTAAGGCTATAATGTAGTTGAATCAAGAAAATCTGATTTCGTGTGTTATCGTTATATGAATTCATTGTTTTCAAGTTGAGTATTTATTTCCATGCTTAATGCTTTTAAATTTTTTATCAAGATTTAAATGATTTTTTGCATTATATTGAGACCAAGAGGAGATGTGTAATGAATGCTTCTTGTGATAAATACTGTATGTTGAATGCGAGTTTGACACCTAATGCATGATGTATGTGGTTATTCTAGAAATTCCATAAATCGTAATGTGCTTATTTGTGATTAAATCTTCATTGAAATATAGTCGGTTTTCATAGATAAGTAATTCTAATATAACTCGAGAGAGAGTATTAGATAAGTTTGGGTTTTTCAACCATCACTTCTAACTTTGATTCTTATATAACATGATTTGAAATCGGATTGAATTGATTTAGCGAAATCAAATGCCTTAGCGTTTTTAATCATTTGTGAAAATATTAAATTTTGTTATTTGCGTTAAGTTTTAAGTTAATTTACTTTTTAAACAAATTCAACAATTTGGTTTTCAAATAAAATTAGGATTAGTCAATTTCGGTACTTAATAACGCCATTCCTTGTGGGTTCGATATCCGTACTTTTGTACACTTTATTACTTGAACGATTCATACACTTGCGAATTTACGCATCAATAGCATACTTAAAAATGGTGTGCCTAAAATAACTATCCTTGATAAATATTTACCGAGCAAGAATGTACTTGCTAGGTAGACTCCATTGTTGCAGACTGGCATATTATATAGTTTATACTTAATTGGCATACAACCCCGTTAGCAATATTTAATACTTGGGAAGTCTTAGAAAAATACCTAGTAGGTACTATGCCTTTATTGATGCAGTTGAAATCATCTCCTGAGTCAATCAATTCTTCAATTATAAAAACATACTCTTTGTTAATGACTATGGTTACTTTTGAGTAACATTTGTGATTGATGATTTTATCAATGGAATTAACAAATTTCATATTAGTAATGTTCGTAGAAGTCTCAGGGTGTTCTTTTGGTGCTTCAGATGTAGGGAAAATTTTCCAAGAAGATTTGTACATTCTTCTACTCTATTTTTCTTCTGAAGAGGCGAGAGAGTGTTGTCTCTGATAAAGTTCAAGAATTTGAATTCTAGTTTTAAGATTTTTGAGATCTTTCTTAGACTGATTAAGGTCTGCTTGGAGCTCTTTGAAGGTTGGTTCCTTATTTTCAATAAGGGTTTTAATCCTTTTTAGGATTTCATTAAAGGAATATCTTTGATCATGTTGTTGCAGTTTTCTTTGGATTCCTTGAGTTTCTTCTCTTCATTCAGAAGAGGTAGATTCCTCTTTGGTGATAACTATGTATTTAGCTAAGGCTACTTTCTTTCTTTTTTCTTGGTCATCTATTTTATCGATGGTTTCTAAAATAAAATCCTCTTCTTTGGTTAATACCTTTAATACTAGGTCATTGATTTTGATGATGTCTTTGTAATAGTTACATTCACAATTATCTTTTTTTTGTTAAGCTTCTTCTGGGTCAAAAGTGGAATATGACTCATAAATGTAATCTTGTTGTTGTTGTTGTTGTTGTTCTTCTTCTTCTTCTTCTTCTTCAGATTCTTCATTTAAGAGAATCTTTGTTGTTTTTTTAAGCTTGTCATCAATGGCCAATTCATTAACCTTTTGTTGTTTTCTATAGCTGGTGTTGTAGTGGCCCTTTTGGCTACATGTGTAGGAAATTGGAATCTTTTTGCCTTTAGTAGGTGCAGCTTGTTTGGTTTTACTTGAGTGAGGGGGCCTATTATACCACTTCCATTTGGGTGCTTTCCACCTGTTAGTGGACTGCTTTGGAGGCATCATTACTCATCTGCTTGTCTTCTTATGAGTAGAATCTTTTAGCATATCAGTGTAGTCATACTGTTGATAGAAATTCCCTAAGGCTTGCTTATTCTAGAGTGTTTCCTTGCTCAAATGCCGTTGGAGTTTCAGACCATTGTAAAGTTGTAAACCTTGACTGACTACTTCTACTGTGAGCTTTCCATATGTGTAGAGATCATATGGAATAATACCTCCATGCTTTGCTTGAAAGTATGAATGGATTTTATCTACAAATAATAATGGAAATCGAGAAAGAAACTTTTTCTTTCTAGAAATCAGTATTACAGTCATATTTGTTTAAAACTTTGTAAAGAAAGATATCTTTATACCATTTAAAATGTTACAATGTTGGACATCTTAGGTTTATTATCTTTATACCATTTAAAATGTTAAAATGTTGGAAATCTTAGGTTTATTAACTATTCATAACTTCTATCCATCTGTAATATGGTTGAACCAACAAAATGCAAACAAATTGTTAGGACAAGTGTATTAACTAAAACCTAAACCCTATAAGATTAGTCATTTTCACAAGACTGTTCTTTAACAGCATTTAAAATTTCATCCTTTTGAGGTTGTTAGAGATAGTTATCCCACAAGGCTTGTAATTGTCCAACAAAATTTGAAACAATGGCTACGGCTACCATTCTATCAGAAGACTTGTTGAATTTTATGAAGGAAACATAAATCAACATATTTTTAATGACACAAATAGTTTGATATTTGAAAGACCATCAATATTCCATTCCTGTAGTTTATTTCTGTTATAGTTTGGACTGTGTTGTAGTGGCTCTTCTATCTGTAAATCGATTGGAGACCGCCTAGGGTAATATGGTTTAGGCTGATAAACTAGAATAGGATTAACCAGTTTATTTACCTCTAAGTGCTTATCACCATTTACTAAATATAATACTTTTAGTACCTTTTTCCACTTCTTCATCAGACATGGTATTAATGTCTTCCATCATTTTAATGGAAGGAGATTTATCCTTTTCTTTTGACTCTAGTTTGGAGAGTCTTTCGAATAAATCTTTTAAGAATTACTCATCATCATCTATTCTTCTTAAGCCTGGTAGATTTGGGAGTGGCTTAAAGAAAGCAGTTTCTAAAGTACCTTTTAGGTAGGATTTAGAAGATAACGGTGATGATTCTTTGCTTACTGGTGGTATAGATTTTTCAATACGAGTAAGTTGGCAACCAAATGTAATTAGCCTATTATATAACTTGGTTTACTACACTATCTATAGCTAGATGGTTAGGGTTAGATGAACCCTGTTTATAAGGTACTTCTACATAAGTGTCAGTAATTTTAAAAGTTGTTTATGGTGGGTGAATGGCTAGAATCTTTTGGCCAAAAGTAGTGTTTAACTATTTGTGAACCTTTTCAAGGTTCTGCATCACTGGAGCTGTTATGTCCATTTTAGGAGTATAAGCTTTTATAAAATCAAAGAAATCTAGATTAATTTCTATGTTCTTATTTTTTGTAAATTTAAGAATGCTTTATAGTTATTGTAGAACATTTTTTGGTCATCTCTTTGAAAAGAGTAAAAGATTTAGCTTTTTTGCTTGTTAGCAAGGTCTTCAAAAATTTGTAAAATAATCTCATTGAAGGAAAGTTTGTTAACTTCCATAATCATTATGTTTGAAAAATGAGTGGGTTATTCCAAACTCAAATATGAGAGAGTTGGGCTTGAAGGTGGACTACCTATGAGGCTATCATTTGTTCTCTCGTAAACGTGTTTACTAACTCCAGAAGGGAGATTAGTGACCCCTTTAAACTCAGGTTGTGACATGTTTAAGACTAAGGTATTGGTTTAGATGATAAGGATGGAAATGGTGTAGAAATTCTATATGTGTGAGTGATTGAATAAGGTCTAGAGGTTAGTTTGATTTTTCTTGAAGGATCAAAACTAATTTCTATTGACCCATCTGAGCGCTTAATAATTTTATTAAGCACTATATTTTTTGGATCAATAGTAGGTTGGTCTTCTGTTAAAGACCATGACTCTAGAAAAGTTATTTGATTCCAAGGTACCATTTACTGCTAGTCTGGATTTTACCAGGTTGGTTTGAAAAAGGGTTGTTTCACGTATCTTGTCTTTTATAAAAGACTTCAAATTCATATTAGGACAAATAGTGTTCATTAATTTAAAATAAACTCTATAAATAAGGGTTATATTATTGGTTTCTTATTTCATATCGAAACCATGTGTTTTAATATCGACCTTTAAGGCCCCTTGGACATTTTTATCTTTTATGTGTACTAAAAAAATTGGAAAGCAATTAAAATAGATTGGACCAAAACATAAGAAATTTTCAACAACTCCTAGTAAAGAGTTATAGAATTTCTTATGTCTATTTCCATGTACACATAATAGAAAAGAATTGTTTAATCCATACATTGTAAGGGTCTATTAGACTCTGAGATAATAAACTAATATCAATAGTTTCCTCTATAAGAGGAAGTGTTTCTTTTACAGTTTTAATAATATAATTTAATTTAAAAACAAAACTACCTTTATTATATACTAAAGATGTTCCATATTTAGGAACCATCCAGTTTTGAAAATGCCTTTCAACATCCTTTATTCTAATTACTTTTTTTTTATTTTTAGATCTAACCGAGTTTGAATCATTGCCTTGGCTAGAGGAAGTTGAAGGTCTAGAGAATAAAGATCTTATACTTTTTCCATTTGAGAAAATAGGTTGTAATTAAGAGTTACTATGTTCAAAGTTACTGTGCATCAAAAGCTGCCGCTCTTAGGTCTTACTGCAGACATCATCTTGATTAACATGAATAACCTCGATTGACCCTAATTATTGAGATAATCTCCCTTAAGAAAGAATAGAAAGATGTTTATACTTAGATGTTCAATTTAAACATTAATTGAAAATTTATGAATGATGAAATTTAGGCACGTTTTATTAATTCTTTTCAAATAATGACATTTTTACCGACAAGCTTTGTCGGTAAAAGCAACTCCATCAAAAAAATTATTTTGTTAAGATAACTATAATTGGTAACAAAAGTAGTAAAATAAAATGTGTTTTTGACAAAAATGGTTCGTTGAGTAAAATATTTTTTATGACAAATTTATTTGTCGTATTTGATTTAAGAGAATTATTTGATTTCCTTCCATGATTAAATAACATCCATAATATTTCTAGGTAGAGATGTACAATTCATAAATATAAGATCAATAATTACAAACTTAATGAGTTGTATGCAATTTGATTGGAATGAGAGTGATTAATTGAGATGAGAGTGATTCGATTACTTACTATATAATACACAGCTTAATTGAGAGAGTAATTACCTATTAATTTAAGTGCAATTGATCTTATAATTGTTATATTAATTACATAGGAAATTTTAGAATTATTAAGGTTTCAAGATCTTTCTCTTATATTTATATTTATGTAATTGTTAATTTATTAATTTTAGCTATTAGTTTAGTAATTTTCTACGATTAAATTCTCCACTGTCCAAAAACTATTAGTAATATTCGACTGGTCCCTAAGTGCAAAGCAATTAAGCTTTACGCGGGATTGATATTCGTAATTAAAAATACACTATTTCACTTTCACGATCCATGCACTTGTATTAGCATTTGTGTTATTTTTACGACAAAATACATAAATTTTAGATGGTTATAAATTATCAACAACATAGTAAAGTGAAAATTAAGAATAAAAACTATTGATTAATTTTTTTATCAACTCAGTAGTGTAATTTTGTATTCAAAAATCAATTGAAAGTTAGGATATCACCAACTACGAGTTAAGAAATTGAATGTACCCAAAACTATTTTTCAAAAGCAGTTTGAACCCGACGAATTTTGTGTAAAGTATTTTAGGTTAATGAAAGCCTGTTACTTTCATGGAGTTATGAATAAAGTGAACCTTTTTTTAGTTCATCACAGCTGGTAATAAGACATGATCTACTCTAAGGTGAGGAGAACTCAAAGATTACGAAGTACTTTTGATATAAATCTCACCAACAATTGTGATGAAACCAAACTAACAAAGATGGATAAGAACCACAAGATTGTGTAGACAAGATTTGTTGAGCCTTGACCCTTTACATAGCAAGATATGGACCAAGACTATGAAGGGTTTAAAACGTCACACCAAGAACCTCTCATGAATCAAGGTGATAATTTTGGTTATTTGAACGGCACAAGTTTAAATCTTAATAAGTTCATAAAGTTCTCTCAAGAACAAAGAAGAACACTAGGTCTCTCAATAATTTTCTTAATTTTGAAATGCAATCTGCTTCCCCATTTCAAATTTTAAAAACTTAATACTTGGAACAACCTTCCAAGAATAGGAAAAGAGAAAAAAACAGAATAGAAAGCAATAACTATAGCTATTAAACAATGTCCACGTTTTTATATCTTTTGGACTTATTGTGATAGCTAAAACATAACTAAATAACTAAATGTAAGACATTTAATCAAAAATAGCTAAGATAACATACAAAACGTTCTTAGCCTCTAATTTATTGTAATGTTTTATCTATTTATGAGTTGATTATGAGAGTAACATCTTTTTGGTATCCTCAACCATCTTCAACAATTGCTTGGATGACAGTGGATGAAGCCTTGAATATCACGTGGACTCATCTTGGAATTCATCTTTTTAGAATCATCCCAATTCTCTTGGATTAGTGGGCCACTTGAAAGTGACAAAGTGCCTTGTGAATATTTAGCTCTACTCCCACATGTATGGTCATGTTCCACTCCTTAATTTTCATCAAAACTGTAATGATTGGAGACGCCTTTTCAACGGAAGTTTGAGAAAGGAAATTTCTAAAGTTCAAGTTTCTCTGACATGCTATTTTAAAAAACATAATATTAATTTACTCGAGTTAAAATTATGAAAAATTAAAACCAAGGAACATCCCAGAAACAAGAAGTTTTATTGAATTAGCTAGATGTTATCGACATCTCTTCTTCTCCAAAATAGTGAAACCCCAACACAATTGACTCAGAAAGCATCAAATCTAAGAAGGATAGAGAATGTCAATGTGAGGCATCTTTACAATATTTGAAAAGTAAGATTATCGACTGCACTGGTAACTTGTGGTACTAGATAATGGAGAATTCTATATAGCGTGTATTGACACATAGTGAAAAAAGGACTTGGATACTAATATATGTTGGGCACAGCGGGTAAAGATAAAATGAATTCAACAGAGTAGAATAATGACACCGAAAATTTAACGTGGTTCACCCTTTAATTTGGGCTAAGTTCACGGGACAAACTCCGAAAATATTTCTTCCACTAATAAGATTAATGGGTACAAAGTGAGAGGCAATACAACAAATTGAGATAAACCCAAAATAGTGTCACACAAGTGTTTCCCAAACTCACTATTTTGTCACTCCCCCTTTAGAAAAATATCCCAATATTTTTCTAAGATATTATCTCCCACTTTCTTACACACAACACTATTTTTCTTCAAAATAAATTGTTCCTTTGGCTTTGCTTTGCTTCACTTCTTGTTTGGTGTGTTGATATTTCTCTAAGGCAAAGACATTGCCTATTTATAGGCAAAATTGCATATCAATGTTAGATGCACCTACCATTGTGGTTGTACCTACCATTTGTGGTTGCACCTACCATTTATGATTGCACCTACCATTTGTGGTTGCACCTACCATTTGTGTTTTCTTCCTCTTAAATGTAGGAGGGACTTACAAATCTACCCCTCCCGACTACATAGAGCTCCATTAATCCAACTAAACGACGGTATTCAAAGTTTTGTCTCGGGAGAATTTTTGTTGACATGTCTGTTCCATTTTCTTCTGTATGGATCTTCTCAAGTTGTAATAGCTTCTTCTCCATTACATCCCTAATCCAGTGATATCTCACATCAATATGTTTTGATCTCGAATGAAAGGAGGCATTCTTTCCAAGATGGATAGCACTCTGACTATCACAAAATAGCGATAAGCTGTCTTGTTGCAACCCAAGTTCTTTCAAGAACTTTTTCATCCATAGAAACTCTTTACATACTTACATTCTTGCTATAAACTCTGCTTCCGTAGTGGACAACACAACACATTTTTGTAACTTTGATTTCCATGACCACGGCTCACCTGCAAATGTAATTAGGTAACTTGAAGTGGATTTTTACGGAATCCATATCACGAGCCATATCTGCATCGTGTATCCAACTAACACGGGTTTATCATTTCCAAAACATAGGCATATTTTGGAAGAACCTCGAAGATACACGAAAATCCATTTCATCGTAGATGTTCCTTTCTAGGATTTGAAAGGAATCTACTCACAATTCAAGCTGCATGAGTGATATGCGGCCGTGTACAAACCATGGCATACATTAGACTTCCAACTGCTGAAGCATATGGAACCTCTTCCATCTCTTCCTTCTCTTTGTCTGTAGAAGGGCTCTGCTTAGAAGTTAGCTTAAAGTGATTAGCAAGAGGACAACTAATCGCTTTAGCTTTATTCATATGAAATCTTTGAAGTACTTTCTCAATGTACTTCTCCTGTGACAACCATAATTTCTTGGCGCCTCTGTCTCTAATAATAGTCATGCCAAGAATCTGTTTTGTTGGTCCTAAGTCTTTCATGGAAAAAGACTTACTCAACTGTGTTTTCAAGTTGTTGATTCTAGAAATATTTTGGCCAACAATCAACATATCATCCACATAGAGCAAAAGAATAATAAAATCATCATTAGACAATTTCTGCACAAAAACACAATGGTCTGAAGTAGTCTTTTTGTAGCCTTGCTCCCCCATAACAGACTCAAACTTCTTGTACCATTGTCTTGGTGCATGTTTTAAGCCGTAGAGACTTTTCTTCAATTTGCAGACATAATCTTCTTTTCCCTTTTGTTGAAAACCCTCTGGTTGCTCCATGTATATCTCTTCCTCCAAGTCACCATGTAAGAAGGCATTTTTGACATCCATTTGCTCAACCTCCAAGTCAAGACTTGCTGCTAACCCTAGCATAACACGGATGGATGTCATTTTTACAACTGGAGAGAAAATCTCGTCAAAGTCAATACCTTTTCTTTGGTTGAATCCTTTGATAACCAATCTGGCTTTGTATCGCGGACTGGAAATGTGTCCTTCATGCTTCACCCTGAACACCCATTTATTTTTCAAGGCCTTCTTCCCTTTGGGCAGTTTCATCAACTCAAAGGTTTTGTTCTCATGCAAGGACTTCATCTCATCTTGCATGGCTTCAATGCATTTTTGTTTGGATTCGTCATCCATGGCCTCTTCATAACTCTAAGGTTCTCCCCCATCAGTGAAAGTTACATACTCATCTGGAGGATATGAGATATAGGGTCGTCTCACTCTATCACTTCTTCTCAATGGAACAAGAGAAGCCACAGGTGTTAGTCTTGGATAATGAATATCATCATTTCTCTCATCTTGAGAACCAACTTCTATGGGGCATCATCTTCATCGGTGGATAAACCTGGTCTTCATCTCCAACTTGTCTTGGCACGATGTTGGAGGAATTAATTCCAAATCGATGAGTCACCATTGGAATTAGGAACATCTTTCTTCATTTTGATAATATCTTCAATGGTCTCATCTTCAACAAATACGATCACGGCTCACGACAAGTCTCTTTTGCAACTAGATCGTAAAATCTATAGCCAAATTGATCTTGACCATAGCCAATAAAAATACACCTGTCTTGTTTTGGCATCAAGTTTGGATCTCTCATCCTTGGGGATATGAACAAATGCTTTGCGGCCAAACACTCATGAGATGATCATAGGAAACATCCTTTCCTGACCACACTTTATTTGGAACATCCATCTTGAGAGGAGTACAGGGTGAAAGATTCAACACATGTGCAACTGTGAGTATGGTTTCACCCCAAAAAGTTTTAGGCAACTTTGCATGTGAGAGTAGACATCTAACTCTCTCCATCAAAGTTCTATTCATCCTCTCAGCTAAGCCATTCAACTGCGGTGTCTTTGGAGGTGTCATCTGATGCCGAATACCATGCTTTTTGCAATAAGCATGGAAAGGTCTTGTGTATTCTCCACCATTGTCTATCTGGATTCACTTCAGCTTCTTTCCAGTCTATCTCTCAACTGAGGCATGAAATTATTTGAAGACATCTAGCACTTGATCCTTTGTCTTTAGAAGATATACCCACATCTTCCTTGAATGATCATCAATGAAAGTCACAAAGTATTAAGCACCACCAAGTGACTTTGACATTGGTCCACACAAATCTGAATAAATCAGATCTAAAATATTATTCATTCTGGAAGGAGGGAAGCTCTTGAAAGCAACCCTATTTTGCTTTCCTGCTAGACAATGAACACATTTCTCCAAATGTACTTCATCCATTCCAGGAAATATCTTCTTTTTGGCTAGACTTGTCAAACCTTTTTCACCCATGTGACTGAGTCTCTTATGCCATAACTCAACTGCACTATCTTTCTCGATGGCATTTACTGTGTCAGTGGAGAGCTTTGCTTGCATTATATACAGAGTTGTATGCTTCTCACCTCTAGCCACTACTAAGGATCCTTTTGTAAGTTTCCATTTGTCATAAATGAAGAAGCTACAATATCCTTCATTTGTAAGTTTGCGCACAGAGATCAAATTCAGGCGCATATCTGGAATATGCCTGACATCCTTCAGAAATAGTCTAGTTCCGTTCTCTGTTTCCAAGCAAACGTCTCCTCTGTCTACTACCTTTGATAGGCCTTCATTTCCCATTCTAACAACACCAAAACTTCCAGGTGTGTATGATGAGAAAAATTCTCTACGCGATTTAGCATGAACTGTAGCACCACTATCAATCACCCAACTGGTCTCGTGTGATGCAAGATTGATAAAATCTTCATCATAAACAATATTGAACTCGTGTATGGTATTTGTTTGCTCATCATCACTGCTGTCGTCCTTCTTCGTTACTTTGCCTTTGTTCGTTTCTTGTTCCTTTTTGAACACCCAACAAAATTTCTTAATGTGGCCCTTCCTCTTACAGTGATGGCATTCAACATTGGCAAATTTGTTTGATTTGCCTCTGCTCTTACTTTTGGGTTTTTGTTCTTTGTACAGTCTCCTTCCTCTAGACTCTGTGATAAGGGCTTGTGCTTCTGAATCTCTTTCCTTGTTTTGTTTCTCATATGAGAACAAGGCTTCTACAACAACTTCAAACTCCATCTTGTCTTTTGCATAAGTCAGAGTTGTTGTGATATGATTATATGATGAGGGTAGTGATGCCAACAACATCACAGCTTTCTCTCCATCGCCAAAACTCACATTAAATCTTGCTAAGTGAGAAAGCTTGCTGTTGAAATTGCTAACATGCTGCATCATGATCACATTATCTTCCTTCCTCATCTGATATAGCTCCTTCCACAAATAAAATTTATTGGCAAGGTTCTTTGACATGTACACGTTTTCTAAAGTCTCCCATGTTTCTTTAGCAGTCTTGCAATTTTTTGATTCAATATTTTGCAAGACACTGTCTGAGAGATTTAGACGGATTATACTAGCTGCAATCTCATCTATTTCCTCCCATTGTTCCTCGGTGACGGTTTCTACCTTCTTTTCTTTTCCCAGCAACGCCTTATGAACCTTCTGTTGAATGAGAATATCTTTCATCCTCCTTTTCCATAAAGAGAAATTATTATTGCCATTAAATTTCTCAATATCTACCTTTTCGCTTGACATTTTTTTATTTGTGTTTCTTTTACGTAAATCAATACACCCTGGACCTAATAAAATCTTTTTCGATGTGGAAGATCGAGTCTATGTAACCACAGAGCATATTAAGAATTTTACTAGACTACTCGATACCGATTGTTGGGGCACAGCGGGTAAAGATAAAATGAATTCAACAGAGTATAATAATGACACCGAAAATTTAACGTGGTTCACCCTTTAATTTGGGCTAAGTTCACGGGACAAACTCCGAAAATATTTCTTCCACTAATAAGATTAATGGGTACAAAGTGAGAGGCAATACAACAAATTGAGATAAACCCAAAATAGTGTCACACAAGTGTTTCCCAAACTCACTATTTTGTCACTCATCTTTAGAAATATATCCCAATATTTTTCTAAGATATTCTCTCCCACTTTCTTACACACAACACTATTTTTCTTCAAAGGAAATTGTTCCTTTGGCTTTGCTTTGCTTCACTTCTTGTTTGGTGTGTTGATATTTCTCTAAGGCAAAGACATTGCCTATTTATAGGCAAAATTGCATATCAATGTTAGATGCACCTACCATTGTGGTTGTACCTACCATTTGTGGTTGCACCTACCATTTGTGTTTTCTTCCTCTTAAATGTAGGAGGGACTTACAATATATTCATATAATAGCAAAGAGACTAACGTTTTATGTTAGAATCAAAATTCATGATACGAACGATTTTGAATTCTTGATGCAATACATGAATAAATGAAGTACATGACTACATTTGTATAGTGATGATGGCTGGCAAGTGTCCAAATTGCACAATTGGAATGACTTCAACAAATGTTTTGATTCAAGGATTAATTTTATGAATTATAAATTTATTGGCTTTGATTATGAATTTTAATATTAAATTTTCAAATCAGGATCAAGTTTTATATCAAATTGGTGAAATGTCATCTTTCTCGTCAATTTATCGCCGGATCACCGCTGGCTGACGATGAAGACTCAGTGCATGTGGAGGAAAAAGTGGCGACGACATGGTAACGAACCTTGACAATTAGGAAATAGTGGAATCTCAGTAAGAAATATTGTATATTCTCCAGATCCTCACCGAGTGCACTACGAGGTGTCAGCGAGCACCGCCAGTGAGGATTCAGGTAATATAAGGACCTACTTCTATAACAGTAAGGTAATCCTCCTAATTATATTAATTTTATTGAGGTAATATAAGTTATGGATTACTATTCATTTTGTAAGTTAATACTTATAGATTCCATTCCAAATGAAAAAGGAAACAACTATAAGTGTAGTAGTGCAAACAGAAGTATTTTTGTAGGTTGGAGATTACTTTACCTTTTTCTTTTATGTATTATGGTTTTGAAAGTATCATGCATATAAATGTATTTTAAAATGTGAATTTGATACCATGATTAACAATTATGGAATAAACATATTTTGAGATATTGTGATGGAAGTATAAATTTATAAACGTAAATCATTATAAGTATCTAGTATGAGTATATATATATATATATATATATATATATATATAGATGTAGTCATATACATGGGAATATAAGTTCTTATAATGTTTCAATAAATATATTGCATCATATTATATTTTGAACATGGATCATGAAAAATTTAAGAGAATGTTTTTATGTCTGTATCGAGGTATCAAGGAGTTAGATATAAACTGAGGATATAGTGTCGTAGCAAATGAGACTTGAGAACTACAAGTACATACTTTACGCATGTATTTTCAAAATATGTTCATTCATACGTATTTATGACTATACATGTTTTTTGGAGTTGGACTGCATATGTATCTCTGTATATATATTAGAGTTAACTAATGCATGTGACATATGTATTTCAGAGTATGTCTGGCACGTACCTTGAAGTTAGGTCAATATATATATCTCAGAGTTCCAATACACATGAAAGGTTTTTATTACATGACATACAAAATTTACATATTTTACATCTTGATACATTTTAACGGAATTTATGGAAATAATGTTTGCTATTATGAAATATGTTATTCTTCTCGTTGCATGAAATTATACTAATGAATTTTTTTTTTTTTGGCAAAGGATATATCGTGTTTTCATGGATAACTCTTTTTATAATTACAATATTGCTTGAGAAATTATATCCGGTAATATTAGGTTTTTGATATATTAACTCAAATTTAGTACTTGATGTTTTATACAATGTTTTAATGTACACTTCTTAATATTTAATGTATAAAGTATTACATGAATTACTCTCCACTATTATAATACATAGATATGGCCTCGGTTTTTAATCATGACTGTAGGTCTATGGCTACGGTTATAAGAACTGAGGTCTAAGTGAAAGATACTATAGATTATTACCTATGACCTCGGTTTTTTAAAAAACCGAAGCCATAAACATGTTCTATAGCCTCGGTTTTTCAATAACCGAGACCATAGATATACTCTATGGCCATAAATGAAAATAAAAATACAATTATTAATTAAAATATTAAAAATCAATATAGATTACAATAAATTTATTAATTATAATATTAAAAACCATATTATATTAAAATTAAAAGTACAATTACATTTGAGAGTTTATTATACACTAAAACATAATGAAACCTTATATTACAAACTAACTCTTTACTATTACAAGCATTTATAAGTGTAATTCAAATCAACATAATCAAGTCGACAACGACTTCAACAGAAGTGTAAAGAAAAGGAAAATATCATAAGTGTTGGTATGCTATGCTAGTACGTTGATGTGGTGCATTGGTGCTACTGTACTAGTTTTGATTCTATTGTGTTATATTAGGGTGGTACGTTGGTGTTGGTGCGCTGAGTGTTGCACTGGTGTTGGTGTGCTATGCGTTGTGCTATCTTGGTGAGTTGGGGTGGTGCGCTAGTGCTAGTACGCTGGAATGGTGCGCTGGTACTGGTGCGTTAAGGTGTTGCACTGGTGTTGGTGCACTATGCGTTGTGATGTCTTGCTAAGTTGGGGTGGTGCGCTAGTGTTGGTGTGCTGGGGTGGTGCTACGCTGGTGTTGTTATCTAAACAACTGCAATGCCATCAGACTTTGCATTGAGAATTGTTAATTTCTACTGTTAGGTAGTGTTGTTTAATATTGCATGTTAAGAACCTCAATTAGCTTATTGGAAGGAAAAGTTTCATAAAGAGATTTGGTCTTCAAAAACCTGCAAAACTAAAAGAAACATAACTAAGCCAACAACATTTGATCACGCAAATAAATCCGAACCACATTGAACAAGCATTTATAAGTGTACTTCAAATCAACATAATCAAGTCCACAACTACTTTAACACAAGTGTAAAGAAAAGGAAAATACTATAGGCCACGATGTCTTTGGTGTTGTTGGTGCAACATTTCTTGGTGGTGTGCTAGTACTAGTCTTGTTGTCTTTGGGGTGGTCTTATTTGTGTTGGTGCATATATGTGGTTTTTAATTTATTATTCAAACTTTTAAAAACGAAATTAAATCCTAAACATCCTGTCATGATATTTAGGATTTTACCTTTCTAATCTAATAACATAAAAATAAACATAGAAAAAGATTCAATAAACATTTATGCAAATTTTATCTTTTATAATAGTGGAGTATTTATGGATATAATAACTAAGTTAATTATGCTTGCTCATATTATTTAGGTTATTAAAGATATAAATTGATATTTATTGATTCTCTCTTTTTTATATGAATACTACCTTTGGTGGGGTTAGATATTCTATCTTAAGTAAACAAATCAATTAACACCTATGAGTGGGTTTGATAACTAATTTGGTTAATTAAATTAATTCATTTTTCTAAGAGATTGAAAATGAACCATTTAAATGCCACCTTTGGTGGGGTTAGACAGTTTAAACTTTATTCAATGTATCCAAATTAAACCTAAGAATTTAATTATCCGAGTACTAACTTTCAAGTTTTAAAACTACTACTGAAAACATGTTGTTAATACATTTTCATATAATAATTCTTATAAAAACTTTTGAAATTGAGTTTTACTCCAACAAATAAAAGAACACTACTCTAAATCAGACTAGATAACTAAACCTTAAAATCTAATTTTTAGATTTAAGTTTGTAATAAAAAATAATATATTTCTCTCTAACATTCTTAATATAAAATCTTGAATAAAAACAAAATGAATTCATTTTAGAGATTTTTACCTATTTAATATTTCGCAAGCATAACAACGTTATTATTATATCATGTTTACAAACAACCAGCAAAGTTAAATTTAATCACAAACAAATAAAATATAACATATAAGAATAAAGCATAAAAAATAACTGTAAAGAAAATAAAATCCTTACATTACTATGATGTTATTCATATTGCTGGAAAACCTCCAAATGGAATTTGCATATCCATTTATTGAAACAAAAAGCAAATAAATTAAAAAAACATAATTAGTTCTTCTCAAAGAGAGAAGAACTCTAAATCCAAGAAAAATTAAGTAAGAAAAGCTAAAAAATAAGAAATGGAGAGAAAGAAAGAAAGAAGAAGATGTTTTTGAGGTGTAGAGAATAGGGGTATTGATAGGTGAGGAGAGGAATAAAAAGTGGGTGGAAAAATGATTAAAAATGGAGCAAACGTGGAGTAGTAAATGATGATGTCACTATTGACGTCATGATAGTCTAGGGCGTGGCAGTGCGCGTGGATTGGGACAGAGGCACGCACATAATGGAAGCAGATGGGCGCAAGTGCGCGCATTGCTCGGCGCGAATGGGCATTGTACAGGCGATGTGTGCGTGTTGGCCGGCGCTGTTGGGCGGTTGCGTGCGTAATTTCATCCTTTTTGACCCATTTTGTCCAATATTTCCATCTTTTTTTGAATTTTTCTCATTTATTTTATGAATATATTTTTGATGTATTGCCTCTAGTATTTTTCTGAGTCTTTAAGTTACTTTTTTAAGAAAAAATACTTGAAAAACAATAATAAAAATACTCGTGATTCTGAAGAGATAGATTTATATAAAAATATGATAAAATCATATAAATATATATCTTTTTAATCAATTAAAGTGAATAAAATCATGGTAATTTTAGTGTTTTTTGAGCACTCATCACTGGTGCTAGTGCTCGGGAGTGGTGCGCTGGTGCTAGTATGCTAGGGTGTTGGGCTAGTACTGGTGCGATGGTGTTGTTATCTAAACAACAACAATATCATCGGACTTTGCATTGAGAATTATTAATTGCTACTGTTAGGTGGTGTTTTTAAATATTGCATGTCAAGAACCTAAATAAGTTTATTGGAAATAACGCTGCATAAAGAGATCGAGTCTTCAAATACCTGCAAAACTAAAAGAAACATAACTAAGCCAACAACATTTGATCACACAGAGAAAGCCTAACCATATTGAACATACATTTATCAATATGATCATTGATGTAAACATATGTGGTTAAAAATACAACCTTAGCGTTGTTGTAGCAATCACTAATGTTGCCTTGGCAACATGGGTCACATGCTTGATTTACAATTAACATTTAAAATAGACATATGATGAGCGAAAACCGGCATCGCCGATTCTCGCAAATACTTTGGTTTTAATATTTGTAAAACTCTCGCAAGTGCACGAATCATTTCGTAGAAAATGATAAGTATACTCCCAAGGTCGATCTAAGGAAGGAATGTATGTGGTTTTTAATTTATTATTCAAACTTTTAAAAACGAAATTAAATCCTAAACATCCTGTCACGATAGTTTGGTTTTTGTGTTCCTAATCTAATAACATAAAATAAACATATATACAGATTAATTAAATATAATCTAAAAAAAATAAACATAGATACAAATTCAATAAATATTTATCTAAAAATAAATATAAATACAGATTCAATAAATATTCATGCAAATTTTATCATTTATACTAGTGGAGTATTTATGGATATAATAACTAAATTAATTATGCTTGCTCATATTATCTAGGTTATTAAAGATATAAATTGATATTTTATTGATTCTCTCTTTTTTGTATGAATACCACCTTTGGTGGGGTTAGATATTCTTTGTTAACTAAACAAATCAATTAACACCTATGGGTGGGGTTGATAACTAATTTGGTTAATTAAATTAATTCCTTTTTCTAAGAGATTGAAAATGAACCATTTAAATGCCACCTTTGGTGGGGTTAGACAGTTTAAACTTTATTCAAGGTGTCCAAATTAAACTTAAGAATTTAGTTATCCGAGTACTAACTTTCAAGTTTTAAAACCACTATTGAAAACATGTTGTCAATACATTTTCACATAATAATTCTTATAAAAACTTTTGAAATAGAGCTTCACTCTAACTACTGGGCGATTGTACCAACAAATAAAAGAGCACTACTCTAAATTAGACCGGATAACTAAACCTTAAAATCTAATTTTCAGATTTAAGTTTGTAATGAAAAATAATATATTTCTCTCTAACATCCTTAATATAAAATCTTGAATAAAAATAAAATCAATTCATTTTAGAAATTTTCACCTATTTAATATTTTCGCAAGCATAACAACGTTATTATTATATCATGATTATAAACTTAGCAGTTAAATTTAATCACGTACAAATTAAATATAACATGTAAGAATAAAGCATAAAAATAAGCAGAAGAAAATAAAATCCTTACAGAACTTCGACGCTATTCCGTTGCTAGAAAACCTCCAAGCGGAATTTGCACTTCCATTTATTGAATCAAAAATCTAAATTATTACAAAAACATTACAAGTTCCTCTCAAAAAGAGAAGAACTCTAAACCTAAGAGAATTGAACTAAAAACTAAGAGAAAAACTAAGAAAATCATAGAAACTAAGAAAGAAACTAAGAAAAACTCAAAAAACTAAGAAAAGAAAGAAAGAAAGAAGAGAGAAGAGTGGTTTTGAGGTGTGCTTTGAAGTGAATGGAAGGGGTATTTATAGGTTAGGATGGAGAGAAAAAATGAGTAAAAAATGTTAAAAAAATATTAAAAAATTAAAAACGTGTAATGGACATGCTGAGGTCATCAATGACGTCGCCATGACGTCATTGTGGGCTGCTGCACGTGAAAAATGGGGTGAAAACGCGTTGGGCGCTGATCAAGGGCGGCTGAAGCGCCAGCGCCTGGCTACGTGAATAGCCAGCTCACAAGATACTGGGGCGCTGGCTGCGGCGCTTGATTTCCATCTTTTTGACATTTTTGACCTTTTCGACCCATTTTGTCCAATTTTTCCATGTTTGTTGACCTTTTCCCACTTATTTATTAATATATTTGTGATGTATTGCTTCAAGTATTCTTCTTTGAGTCTTTACATTGCGTTTTTAAGCCAAAATACCTGAAAAACAATAATAATACCCTTGATTCCGAAAAAGACAAATTTATATAAATATATGATAAAACACATAAATATATATATTTTTAATCAATTAATGTGCATAAAATCATGGTTATTTTAGTGCTTTTTGAGCACTCATCAACATATATGTTAGAGACATCTTATAGTGAAAGTAAAGATACTATGCAAGATGCTTATATATTAAAGAAATACAAGTTGAAAGTAATGATAGAAATTTATCTGTGAGACAATTTTTCAAGCATCAGGCACCATCACAAGCATAGGCACAGGCACCAGCACTAGGCACCAACACAAACACTAGGCACCAGCACAGGCATAACACCAAGCATACCAACACTAGCACCAGGCACCAACACCAACAATAAAATGTTAAAAGAACATAATTCCAACTCCATTAATTCCATTTGTTCCATTATCTTTTAATTTAATCACACCTTTTGAATTTTTGGGAATAAGTCCTATAAAATAACAAATCACCTACATATCTAAGTTGCAAGTAAGTAATCATTCAAGTGAACATGAGATAAAATCTTACTTCCATCATTAATTAGTCATAAGAATTGTATTATTTTTCACAAACTATTACATAAAAGGGCATTTTCTACAACTTTTGTAACAAATAGCATAGTGCAATTTACGTTAATACCATAAGATGATTAACTAAATTTAAATTATAAATAATTTAAACATTCAATGGTAACCAAAACCTGCGATTGCAAACATATAAACTATAAACATTCAAGAGAGGGGCTTCCTCAAGATAAAGATATATGACTCAGTTCAAAAGGCCACATCATACAAACCTGACCTCTATCATCGTTATCTTTACTTATCTATATGGGAAGACTTTGCAATAGCTACATAACCACTATTTACAAGTTTTCTTGCAAAATTAATTTCTAGAAAAACATAGAACTATCATGTTAGCAAATGAGAAGAAAAGTTTCTAAGTAAAACACTACACTCAAAAACATATATGTACAAATATAAACCTTCATGAGTAATTGAGTAATAGATTTGCAAAGAAAATATATCTTCATTGAGACATATATACAAACAGATGACTAGTATTATTATTATTGTGGTGAACATAAATTGAATAGAGATATATTACCTAACTTCTAGAGTTATCATCGAGGAGGAAATCAAAAACACTCTTAGGAAGAATAAGAAGCCAACAATAAGCAGCAGGACTAAGCAAGAGGTCAGGAGGCTTGCCTAGATCATCCATACTCTTCCTCGTAATGACTCTAACATCATCAGAACATGTTGCTGATAAGGTTATCCAAGCATGTGTTGTTCATCCATAATTATATTCGAATCTTAGAGAGGATGCCTTTCTTTTCAAGGGTCAGAGTGATGAGTGTTTTGATAAGAGCTAAATTATTGCATTTTTGTTATGATTTAAATGTTGATATTTGTGTGAAATTTGTGTTTATTTGATTATTTAATCCACAAATGTCATTTCACGGGTATTTCATGTTTAAAGTGCAATTTTAGGTAAAATCATGATTTTGGAGAAGTTTGGGACAAAGTACAATGATCGGGATTGAATGAAATTAAAAAGAAAACAAAGTTTCAAAATTTAGAAATCCCACCGCTGGCGAGAATATTCTCATCGCCGGTGAAAATCTTATTCAGAGCATAGCAAAATTCTTCCCGAGAGCATGGATTTTGGCCATGTGAGTCTCTCCGCCAGCCAAAGTATTCTCAATGCCGGCCAAAGTATCTAGCCACCGGAAATATTCATCTCGCCGACGGCAAAAATCCTATAGAAAGGACGGCGAAAATCTTCCCGAGAGCACAAATTTTGGCAAACTCATCTCGCCGCCGGCCACATTAATTTGGCTGCCGGCCAAAATCAGAAAAAATAAAAATTTTATTTTCCAGAAATCTCACCGCGGCGATAATCATGTCGCCGCCGGCGAGTTTCGTCCATAAACACATTTTTTATGTTGTTTTGTTCCAAAATTTCCCCCCAAACCCTAGCTCTATATATACATTATGATGGAGAAAGAGGGGGATGGTAGAGAGAGCAGATTTGAGTTATTTTTAGAATAGAAAAGGAAATTTTGGAGAGAAAGGTTGGAGAAGCTTGAAAGATTATCACCATTGTTGCTACCAAGTCTTCATCTTCAAGAGTTTTTCATCTCTTCTCCTTAGCTTTTATTTTCTACATTTTATTCAGATTGTTTATTCATGGATTCAATTGAAATAATGTTTATTCTTATTTCCGTTATGAACTAATTCGTTTTTGCTAAGGCTATGATGTAGTTGAATCAAGAAAATCTGATTTCTTGTGTTATCGTTATATGAATTCGTTGTTTTCAAGTTGAGTATTTATTTCCATACTTAATGATTTTAAATTTCTTATCAAGATTTAGATGATTTGTTGCATTATATTGAGACCAAGAGGAGATGTGTAATGAATGCTTCTTGTGATAAATACCGTATGTTGAATGCGAGTTTGACACCTAATGCATGATGTATGTGGTTATTCTAGAAATTCCATAAATCATAATGTGCTTATTTGTGATTAAATCTTCACAGAAATATAGTTGGTTTTCATAGATAAGTAATTCTAATATAACTCGAGAGAGAGTATTAGATAAGTTTGGGTTTTTCAACCATCACTTCTAACTTTGATTCTCATATAACGTGATTTGAAATCGGATTGAATTGATTTAGTGAAATCAAATGCCTTAACATTTTTAATCATTTGTGAACAACATTAAATTTTGTTATTTGCGTTTAGTTTTAAGTTAATTTACTTCTTAAACAAATTCAACAATTTGGTTTTCAAATAAAATTAGGATTAGTCAATTTCGGTACGTAGTAATGCCATTCCTTGTGGGTTCGATATCCGTACTTTTGTACATTTTATTACTTGAACGATTCGTACACTTATGAATTTATGCATCATGTTTTAAGGTCCATCATTTCCCTTGTGTAATCATCCATCTTTCTTCACCCACAAGTTGAGATTTTTACAAATTTCAGTGCCCTTTCTCGCGCTCTTTGAAATCTCTATCGTTCTTCTTGCGCTCACAACTCACAATTCGTAAATCACCCTCGCAACTCACAACGTACGCTCATAGAGACAAACCCTAATTAAATCACGCTCACCCTCGCAGAGCCAAACCTTAATTCTATCATGCTCACCCTTGCTCTAGAAGGAAAAATATCAGTCATTTGGAAAGGATGAAAGGGAAACGAAATCGTATGCTTCATTGGAAGGAAAATTAGGCAACTGGAGGGGATGAAAAGGAAAAAAATTAATTAGAGAGGGTATACATGCATGGTTGGAAAAATAAAAGAGAAGAGAAAGGGAAAAAAGAAGAGAAAGGGAAAAAGGAAAAAAAAGGATGGAAAAAGGGGAAAAACAGAGAGGAAAAAAGGAAAAAAAGGAAAAAAAGGTGGAAAAAGGGAGAAAAAGGGAAAAAGGAAAAAATTGATAAATTTTTTGGTGTTTAGTGTAAAAGAAGAAAATTGATAGCATATATCTATGACCTTAGTTTTTAAATAACCGATGCCATATGGTATGTCTATGGCCACGGTTTTTTAAAAACCGAAGCCAAAACCTTATGACCTCAGTTTTTAAAAAGGCCGAAGCTAAATTTTCGAGACCAAAGACATATATTGTAGTAGTGCTCCTACTGAATTATGCACTCACCCTTTTACTTTAAAATTTCATACTAGAACAATTGCAATGTTGTGGCATGGTTTCGTTATTATGATCGTTGAAAGATTATGTTAGTTTATCTAAAACTTTACTTTTAATTGTTATTCTAACTATGAGACCATTTTGATTTGATTATTAGGTCATGTAAGATAAATATTTTATTGAAATTTATGGATTTATATTGAATAATAAATAAGAAATTTCATTTTACTTTGTGTTGCTTAAAAAAGAAGAATCTTTTTAAATATTAAAATAAATTCAAAATTTACTTTGGATATGCAAGTAAACCATGTGTGGTTAAAAGTCATTAATGTGACTCATATGTGGGTTACTCAACCATAATTAAACTATTTTGATAATTTTTTTTAAAAATTCATAAACTTAATAAAATGAAATTAAAAACAATTGTTTAACAAAATGTTCAAAACAATTTCTCTTAAAAAAAATTTTTTTGTAGAAAAATATAGTGATTCATGTTTTACAATCCCTAGCATCAACGTTGCAATTTATATTAACATACTGCATTCCCAGTTGTATTTTTTATTTTAATTATTGGAACGTTATGCTTCCATGTGTGAATATTTTAGTCATTTTTATATGGAGAAGAGAAGGGGGATGGAAGAAAAAATAGGTTCATGGAGCAATTGAAAGTAAGTCAAAGATAGAACACTACTACAATAAAGGGCAATTAAGTTGGCATTCAAAGTAGGTTTTTGTCCAAAATTGACTTATAACGAATTTTAAGTCGGTCTATTGATAGACTCACTTAAAAAATTATAAAAATTAGCATCGGTTGACATGGAGGATCAACACTACACATAGGACGTAGCATCAGTTCAATGTGTCAACCGATGCTACATGTGGATAGCGTCAGTTGACACGTAGAACAGATGCTACATTCTATGTGTAGTGTCGGTTGACATATAGGATTGATATGTTTCCCTCTTCCTCACCTGCTTGAAAAAAATGAATCATCCTCATCCTATACTCTTTCTCATTTTTTGGCCACCTTTGACCACCATTTTCTAGTGCCATTTAGTGGGTTTTTTTCCTATATAATTTCTCTTCTAGATCCACTATTTTTTTAGCATAATACTAGAATTTTTCATACCCATTTTCCTTCACTTTCCACTTACCACACACCATTTTTTCTTAATTTCCTTCATTTTGTCTCTTCATTTATTTTTGTAAGTATTTCTAATAAAGTCTTGAGAGTCAGGACTGGGGTTTAAACTCTGAGAAGAGTGAAAGAAACACATGCCAGGTTATGGCCGTCTCACTGTGATTATAGATCGATGCGGAGCATCAACGCTAGGACCCAGGGCCCCACGTGGATATCCTGAGATCGGAGAACTCTGGTTCAAACAATATATATAATGTATAATGGGTTATTAATATTTATTATTATATATTATATTTGTAAATGTTATTATAATTTTATTAATTGTTTGGTTTTTATGTATTCATTTTTATATGATGTTTTCATAGATATTCTAATAATTAGATAACTCATATATAATAATATCTTAAATGTATTGGTTGCATACATATTTAATATACTTAATGTTATTAATAGAAAATGGATAAATCTTGGATGTCAAAGTGTAGAATTAAGAGGACTACATTTCTAGTGTTGAAAGTTTTTTGGAATATGCCCGTAAAAATAGTAATAATTAACTTAGCATAATTCGATGCCAATGTGTTAAATGTAAAAATGAGAAATTTCATGATGTTAACGAGATTAAGTATCACCTTATCCATAGTGGTATTCTTTTGAGTTATAAATATTGGTATTATCATGGAAAAAATATTGATAATACTTATAGGGATGAGGTAAATAATAATGTGTGTGGATTATATACATCTTATCATAATGTACAGATAGAAAATATGTTTCATCTTGTTGAAGATAAAGTATATGAGGATGATTCCAAAACCTTTAGAAAACTTCTAAAAGATGCCAAAAAACCGTTGTTTCCAAAGTGTAAGAAATACACTGAAATGTCAGGATTGGTTTATTTGTACAATTTGAAGGGAAAAACAATTTCTAACAAGGGATTCACAAAATTATTAAATGTAATAATAAATATGTTTCCTGAGGGTAATGAATTGTTATCTTCAATGCATGAAGTGAAGAAATTTTTTAGTCGATTTGGCATGGAGTATCCTAAGATTTATGCTTATCCAAATGATTGCATTCTTTATAGAAAAGAATATATGACATTAGATGATTGTCCGGTGTGTAAATAATCGAGATAAAAGGATGCTACAAATGAGAAAACACCTAAGAAAGTAGTAGATAACTTATCCCTTCAATTTTCATCTAATCTGGGCAATCTTTGTCTTGCCATTGCTACTGATGGAATTAATCAACACGGTTTCCTTAGTAGTAGATATAGTTGTTGGCCAGTAATTATGATAACATATAACCTTTCTCCTTAGTTGTGTATGAAAAGAAAATTCATGATGTTAAAATTATTGATCTCAGGACCGAAACATCCTGGAGTTGATATTGATGTATATTTTCAGTCTCTGATAGATAATTTAAAGACATTGTGAAATTATGGTGTAAATTATTATGATGCATAGAAAGAAGAATACTTTAACTTAAGGGTCCTTTTATGGACAATTATTGATTTTCCTACCTATGAGAACTTATCAGAACATGCAACAAAAATTTATATGGGATGCCCTATTTGTAGTGAAGGAACTTATGCAACTTATCTTGTTCATGGATGAAAGATGCCTTATAGAAGACATAGAATATTTTTTCCATCTGGAGACAAGTTTAGATACCCAAAGAAACCTTTCGACTGTAAAGAAGATCATGATCCTGCATCAAGACCTCTGTGAGGTGTTGAGACATTAAGGCAAATGAATGGTATGACATTCAAACGATATAGAAAGATGAAAAAAAGAATACTCACTAATGGAGGGAAATGAAAGAGGTCAACTAATAAAAAGGGTGAAAAGGAAAATGTTATTGAATCAGTAGATCATGATTGTTGGAATAAAAAATAAATATTTTAGGAATTACCTTATTGGAAAGACCTATACATTCATCACATCATAGATTTCATGCACATTGAGAAAACTTTATATGAGAGCTTGATTGGTACATTACTTAATTCACCTGGAAAAATGAAGGATGGAATTAAAGCAAGACTAGATTTAAAGAAATTAGGCATACAACCTGAATTAGCACCAAGGGTGGAAAATGATAAGAATCAAACATATTTGCCACCAACATCATATACAATGTCAACAAAAGAGAAGGATGTGTTTTGTAAATGTTTGGCTGGTATGAAAGTTCCTAATGGTTACTCATCCAACTTAAGAAATTTTATGTCTATCACTGATAAGAAAATTTATGGATTGAAATCATATGACTGTCATATCTTAATGCAACAGTTATTATCAGTTTATATTAGGTCAATTCTTCCAAATCATGTTCGATTATCAATAAAATATCTTTGTTTATTCTTCAATTCAAAATGCAATAAACCTATATCAATTGGAAAGTTAAACTAATTACAAAAAGATATTGTGGAGAATTTTTGTCTACTTGAAAAATATTTTTCCTCTTTCTTTTTTTTCAATATAATGATTCACTTGTGTGTTCATTTAGTTCGAGAGGTTCGATTGTGTTGTCCTACTTACTTAAGATGGATTTATCCTTTTGAGAGATAAATACAAGTTCTTAAAGAATATGTAAATAATAGAAATTGTCCTGCAGGATGCATGGTGGAACGCTACATTGCTGAAGAGGCCATTGAGTTTTGCTTTGAATACTTTAATGGTTGCACTGAAATTAGGAATCCTATGTACAAGTTGTTCTTAAAATGTCATATGATCTAATTAGGTAAACTTAAGCTCAATGGAAGTATGAAATTTTTTATTGATCGCACTGGATTGGAAAAATCACACCGAATCATTTTGGTAAATAATAATAAGCACAACCGTACATAGAGTAAGTGACGACATGTTCAACCTTTTCATTTAAATTAAAATTATTATATATTTAACTATTAATGATACCTAATTGATATATCTTGAATAAAATTACATAATCCATTTTAAACTTATTGAAGATCGATCCTCGTTATAAAACAATGAGGAGAAAAATGGTTGTATCATGAACATAAGCGAGAGCTTGTTAATTGGTTTCGTAACCATGTAAGTATCACATATATGAATTCATTACTACTTCTATGTAATGTTTTAAAACTTTATTTTAAACACATTTCATGTTTTTATATGCATAGATTTGAGTTGAACTCAACAAACCCAATCATAAAATAACAGAATCTTTAGAAGAGCTTGAACATGGTCCAAAATTTGATGTCAAATCATATTCTAGTTTCAAAATTAATGGTTCAAGGTTTATGACTCAAGCAAGGGAAAAATTCCAAGTAAATCAAAATAGTGGTGTGAAGATGGTTGTACAAACTAGGCAATTTGCTAGTTCAAAAGATGGTAATCCTGTATTTTTTGATAGAATATATTAAGGTATAATTCAATAGATTTGGGAACTCGATTATGAGGTCTTCCATGAAACAATATTCTTGTGTGATTGGGTTGAAGATTTTATCAATGTAGGATATAAAATAGGTCATTTCAAATTAAGCCTTGTAAACTTATTCATGATAAGTCACATTGAAAATCCGTTCACGTTAACACATCATGCAAAACAAGTATTTTATGAGAGATATCAAATTGACACAAGATGGTTTGTTCTGTTAATGCTTCCACAAAAATATTTCTACCATTGTGATGCTTTAGAAGAGGAAGACATGCTTCGTACAATATCCAATATTAGTCATTTCTCAAACAAATTGCCTAATATATGTGATGATCTAGTTGATGATGACGATTCTTCATCATGGACTTGAAGTGAGTGCGAAGGAATATATAATCAACAACCTAATTAAACACAATGTATGCTCTATATTATTCTAATAACTCTTGTTTATATGTTTGGACTTAAAATTGTCAATTAATTTCTATTCATCATTGTTTGCAGATATTTCATGGAACCTAGGATGCCAAAGATTGTAGATCCAAATGATGTATTAGGGAATTTGAAAAGAAGGGATTGGGCTAATATACTTGATACTCCACTTAATCTAGATGATAAAGTACCCGTTCAATTTGATGCAACTGGTAATCCAATAGAAAAAAATGGCCAACAATTGAAATCTTATATAGGTAGACTTGTGAAATCAAGTATGCCAATCAATATAAATGATTGTACTAAGGTTGAAGATGCTAAAAATCATAAGATATGGAAAACCATTTCTATAAGTCTCTTTTATTTTATAATTAATTACATATATTATATATTTTTCATATTATATCTCATCTAAAATGTGTTTTTTTACATAATCATTTTAAAGTCCCTAATAATTGGAAGAACAAGTGTTTCCATACTTGGAACCACTTATTAATGAACGGGAACTATACAAAATCCCTAAAGAACACCCCTAGATTGAACCCCAAGTATAGAAAGACTTCATGGATTATAGACGTATGGATGAATTTCAAATCATTAGGGAAGAACATTAGAATATACAAATAAAAAATATTCTTCCTAACCATATTGAGAGCTCATCAAATCCTGAAGTTAGACAAAAAATGGTATTATTAAGTTGTTAATTTATAATTATTTTTATATTTATTTTCCCCAAATTTAAGTTGGTTTCATGGTTAATAAATTTAATTAATTTATATAGGAAGCTGAATTGGGTAGACCGGTTACCCAATCTAAATTATATTTACAAACAAAGATCCCCAAAACAAAGAAGTCAAGACCAATGACTAAACGATGAGAAGAACAATTCAATAAGTTAGTTAGCAATTTAACTTGATCCAAAGTCCTTATGACTTTTGCATATTGATGTAATAATGTATGATATGTTTTTTTACTTTATTATATATAGAGAGTTGTTCAAAAAAAATAACCAGGGGTGAAATAATTGAACAGCTAGGGAAAGATGTGATATATCATGTATTTGGATGTGAGTATTGATTAGCAGAACTGGCATCGCCAATCCTGCCAATACTTTGCTTTTATATTTATAAGACTCTTGCAAGTACACAAATCATTTCATAGCAAATGATAAGTATACTCTCAAGGTCAATCTAAGGAAGGAATGAATGTTGTTTTTAATTTATTATTCAAACATTTAAAAACAAAATTAAAATCCTAAACATCCTGTCATGATATCTTGGGTTTTTGTGTTTCTAATCTAATAACATACAAATAAACATAGATACCGATTCAATAAATATTTATGCAAATTTTATCATTTATAATAGTGGAGTATTTATGGATATAATAACTAAGTTAATTATGCTTACTCATATTATTTAGGTTATGAAAGATATAGATTGATATTTATTGATTCTCACTTTTTTATATGAATACCACATTTGGTGGGGTTAGATATTCTTTGTTAACTAAACAAATCAATTAACACCTATGTGTAAGGTTGATAACTAATTTGGTTAATTAAATTAATTCTTTTTTTCTAAGAGATTTAAAATGAACCATTTAAATGCCACATTTAGTGGGGTTAGATAGTTTAAACTTTATTCAAGGTGTCCAAATTAAACCTAAGAATTTAATTATCCGAGTACTAACTTTCAAGTTTTAAAACCAGTATTGAAAACATGTTGTCAATACATTTTCAAATAATAATTCTTATAAAAACTTTTGAAATAGAGCTTCACTCTAACTACCAGACGATTGTACCAACAAATAAAAGAGCACTACTCTAAATCAGACCGGATAACTAAACCTTAAAATCTAATTTTCAGGTTTAAGTTTGTAATGAAAAATAATATATTTCTCTCTAACATTCTTAATATAAAATCTTGAATAAAAATAAAATCAATTCATTTTAGAGATTTTTACCTATTTAATATTTCGCAAGCATAACAACGTTATTATTATATCATTTTTACAAACAGCTAGCACAGTTAAATTTAATCACAGACAAATTAAATATAACATGTAAGAATAAAGCATAAAAAATAACTGCAAAGAAAATAAAATCATTATAGTATTTTGATGCTAATTCTGTTGTTGGAAAACCTCCAAATGGAATTTGCACGAAGACTTCGGCATGACTGGGTGATGCACGCGTGTTTCTTGACATGGCTGGGCATTATGGCACGCGCTATGCGGCTCTGGTAGGCAGTTGCACACGTTGGTCGGTGCTGTTGGGCATTTGCGTGCGCGATTTCATCTTTTTTGACATTTTTTACCATTTTGACCCATTTTGTCCAATTTTTCCATCTTTCTTTTGACTTTTCCTCATTTATTTTATGAATATATTTGTGATGTATTGCCTCCAGTATTTTTCTGAGTCTTTAAGTTACTTTGTTAAGCAAAAATACCTGAAAAATAATAAAAATACTCATAATTCCGAAAAGACAGATTTATATAAAAATATGATAAAATCATATAAATATATATCTTTTTAATCAATGAAAATGAATAAAATCATGGTAATAATAGTGCTTCTTGAGCACTCATCAAGTATCTTGGTTGTGTTAGGGGAGGAAAGCAAAATGATTTTATATGGAGTTTTTTAATATTCCAAAACAAGGGCCTCACATGGTAAGTAATGAGAAGTACTATAAAATTGAAGAAGAATTGAACTCCTTTAAGGATTCAATGTTAAGTGAGATTGTCACATTAAAGCAATATCAATCATAACACATGCCAGGCATGGAACCATACTATAATCATGGCATGTCCCATTGGCTAGGTATGCCACCATCCAAGCCATCCAAGCCATCCAGGCCATCCATGCAATCTCATAACGCCCAACCTATATCCTCTATGGGTTCTCCATTTATGCCAGGAATGCAGATACAATTAGGTAGTGGTTCAATATCTCCGATGAAATCTATGAATTCTTACTATCCATCACATGATGAATGTTTTGATGATAATGTCCTCTCAATAGCTACCCCACATAGGAGTCCTCATCCATTTGATGAATCATTTGTGGTAAGATTTAAAGCTTATGTAAATAGTCTATTATTTTTATTGTTTATTATATATTTTATTTATTACATATAATGCTTGGAGTTTTTACAAAATATGAAATGTTTGTTGAAACATCCAGCACCTATGGACTATGTTACTATTGTAACGGTACAACAATTGAGCAATGATCGAATGATTCATAATCAATATTTGCCAAATTATTGGCAAATATTAATTGATCAATCATTGCTCCTTCATTGTCTACTCCCTATGCCTTCTGATGCTACCATGATCCAAGAAGCTATTGGATAATATGTGGCTTGGCAATCGAATCAAGTGGTGATAAATTTTGATATGGTATTATTTTTGTTACTTAAGACAAAAAAAATTTAATACTATTATATTTTTATTCTTTTATTGTTAGTAACATATATAATACCTCTTATTTAGTCTATTATACCATAATTAGTAAGTTTTGCACATCTAAGAGATACAAAGCAAGTATCTCGTGGAAAATCTATGTCTAGTTATGAATGTCCTTTAAATTTTAGCATAAATCTTGGCTCTTTGATGACTATTGTTGCAAGCAAGACTAGTGTAAATGATGGATGGACTATGCCACTTCCTAGAGAAATTTCTGGCATAAAAATTCAAAAAACATATATATTGATCTAGTGCATATTGCAACTGTTTGAATTTCAAATTATCAATTTAAGTATAATTCAAGTGTGGACAAGGTGAGTCATCAATCAATAAAAAACTTTCACTTATGTAGAACATATAATTATATTTATATTATCTAATTATATATATAGGGCATGTTGTTATCGACTTCAAGCTAATCACCTATCACATTTAGCAATGTTCAATGATCATCATTTCTCAATCAATATCAAGAGCATGATATTAGCATCACAGCTAATCAAATATGTGATAGGGCTTTAACACTTTATAGAAATCAGAAGTTGATAATCCCTTGGCAACTAAAGTTTAAACGATGCCAAGATCATTGGATATTGATAATCCTCGATCTATATAGAATTATGTTTGGTACTATGACTCAGTTTCCATAGAATTGAGTAAAGACACAAAAGTAGTTGTTGAAATTTAAGAGTTATAGCTAGTTATTTTTCCTCTATTGTTCTTTATAATATTTAATAAAGAACTAACTATTTTAAACATTGATAAGGTATGAAAGTTGTGGAACAAGAGTAGGGGCCTTACCTTAAAAAAATCACATTAGTTTATATGGGATAAAGTTATGGTTTGTACAAGCGAATATTAAAAATTTAATGATTTCTACTATTAAATAATAAAGATGTTCGAATATGGAAAACAAGTACAATTGTTTTTTAAGATTCCACAACAAAATGATGGAGTCATGTGTGGTTATTTTGTCATGAAATTTATGAGCAAAATCACTTCGAATATCAACAATCCAATTAAAGATGTGATTATCTCTTTTACTAATATACTTTTTTAACATATATTAGTTATTTTTTGTGAATTGATGATATTAGATTCTTATTTTAACCTTAAATACATATATTATTTTGGTTGGAACAAATCCAACTATTATATGCAAACTTTTGAGGATTTACGAGAAGAAAAGGCAAAACACATGCTTCAAATTATACCATCACAAGAAGAATCGGGAAAAGAATCTCATGATATTGAATAGCATAGGAAAATACCATGATAATTTTTTTAATGTTTTAATTTCTCTATTCCTGTGTCTCTTTATGTTTGTCTTATGGATGTTTAGGGGAATGAATTGTTGTTTAGACCTATTTTTTATCCAAACTTCATCTCATCTCATTGAAGAGTTCCCTGGTCATTAGGAATTGGACATTTCTAGTGATTCTAAGCAACAAACCAAGTTTCCTCTCCCTGAAATAAAATGGGAATATCATAAAATCCATGACAAAAGAGGCACCATCACCTTATTTGTAATTTAACTTACATATATATATATATATATATATATATATATATATATATATATATATATATATATATATATGTATGTATGTATGTATGTATTGTATATAAATTATTTTTTTGTAATAAATTTAATTCTCAAGTAAATAATTCATATTTAATTTTATAATTATTTGTAGGTATTTAAAAACTCTTTGAAACATATTTTGGTTTTTTTTCTATTATGTGATCAAAAATAGGTACAAGGATAGCATAAAATGTGCAAAATATGTTAAAATAATATAGAATTTAAAGTCGATTCACGGGTTGAACAGGCTTTAAATTTTAAGTCCCTTCATTTTAAGTTAGTTCACCTAACCGACTTAAATGGTCGTTCTTATAGTAGTGGAAGCTCTAGTTGGAGGAAAAAAACATATATAGATGAAGAGATTAAAGGTTATCCATCATGAAGAAGACGCGTGATTTCGAAAAATGCTTCTAAACAAGACTTTTAGAGTCATGTTTCTAATATTACCTCATCCTAATAGCATATATCTATTTTACTTTACGTTATCTACGTTATCTCTCCTAGTTTGAATGATATGATAGACATAATAATAAACATGACTCTAAAGTCATGTTCCATAGCATTACTCCATGATTTTAGATCTAACATTAGTAATGAAATATAATAATTCATAAAAGTGTCTTAGATATCTCTATATTAGATCATTTGTGTCATTTGGTCTCTTAAATTTGATAACTTATGCAATTTATATCATTTAATTCCTTAAAATCATGGAACCAAAAATCTAAAAGGCAAATGGGATTAACGTATGGGTTGGGCCTATTAAATTCTTCATTATTATAAAAATAGTCACATTATAAGGAATGCCGACTCCAAACAAAGCCTTGCCACCCAATGGTGGTAGCATGAAATACTACATGAATAGGCATCATAAGCTCTACCTCAAAAGCATATGCAATCCTAAGTGGAATATAGAAATAACCTTTGACAAAAGATCTTGATGTCCAAAATACATCTCCAAAACTAACGAAACTAGGTAATCCAAAAGTGACACATCAGTGTTGACCTTTATCCATCATGAAGGTGGTGATCCTTAAATTGCCTTTATAATTTGAACATCTTGTGTGAAATTCCTTGTACTCACAATCTTTAAAAGATTGCATGATCCTCCATTGTATTTCGCATGGACCCACACAATGATAGGCCCACTTAACAAATAAAACACCAAACTGTGGCAAATGCGGAACTCATAGATGTATGTATATCCTCAAATCAAATGTCATTCCTAACTATCCATATCATCTTGATGACTAAAATTATACCTAAATTCTATAGATTATCAAGACATGACCCCAAGTCAAGCCACTTTGCGCATGTCCATAAATCTAGAATGTAAGAATTCATACGAGGTCCTTTTCCAAATAAGGAGCATAATTAATCCTAGAATGCACCTAACAAATGAAAACTCAAAGAAATGTGAAAAATAGTCTCCTTAGCTGACTAATATAGAAAATTGAAAGAAGAGAAAGTGACTTCTCTTCTTTGCATAACAATTAGAAAAGGTTAATTTTAATAGCGCACTAGAATAGTATGAATCATGAGGATAGTATGAAAGGGGCCCAGGCCTGCCTACCCTAACTCTTACCTTCCCCAATCGCACATAGGAAGTCATAGGATTTACTGGTTGTGTCATCCTTTGATTAAACGCATGAAAATATTAGTATCTATACATTTCCCAACAACTACGAGCAAACCTTCTAAGCCAATATTAGAATTAGAGTACTCACAAGATTACGACAAATGCCATACATCTCCCTAAAAATATTTGATTTCTAACAATTGTAACAATGGATCCATTGAGGGTTGTTCAACCCTTCAAATAGATGAGGTCCTAGTTGATTATTGGTTGAAAATAGTACTGAGGACTTCTTGCCAACTAACCACCTCGACTCCTCCAAATGAGTTGAGTAATGATGTCACAAAATGGACCAAACTAAAGAGTAAACATAATAACTTTGTAGAGCTTCTCATCTATCTAAATATTGGCTACATAAGTATAGCATCATACTAGAGTTCCCTATGAAAATATACCATGCAAATTGTCTTAACAAGGTCTCATTTAAAAGAAAAAGATCTCATAAACCAAGACCTTCTTCCTTGAAGGGGCAATAGCAATCCCTCTAAGTAACTAAAACCAATTTAAGACTATCTGCTTCCCCTACCAAATGATTTTTGTGAGATCATCTATATATATATAGAAAAAAGAATGTAGAAAAATACCGTGAAGAACTAAAGTGATCAAATATTTATGCCTAGCCAAAGAAAGGGTGTATCCCTTCCATACTTTTATTTTTGCCTGAATTTTATAACCCAGGCCTTGAAAACAATCCCTCATTAGAGTCCCTTGAAATTAAGTGACGTCCAAATAGTATAGGAAGGCACCTATAATGCACATCCTAGTAATATCTAGAAATGATGAATATTACTCCGAAGCACACCCATATCTAAGTAAATGAAGGATTAAGTTTACCATTTGTCTTGAAAGATTACCACATAAATGAAAAGCCTCTATTATTAAAATATAGAGGTTTGATGAATAAGCATGATCAAAGATAAGAATGTCATCAATATAAAAAATATGTGATGGTGTCGTAATACTTATGAGAAAGGAAATTAGCCTAAAGCACTTCTTATCAACCAAGGACCCAAGATACCTACTTAGAAAGTCTTTTGCAACACAAAACATGAGAAATGTTAAAAGGTCCTCTTACTAGAAACCCTTGGAGTATGAAAAACATCCTCTAAGTGATCCTTTAACTAGGATCGAGAAGGCAAAAAAATCTCTAATCCAACCTAGAAATATGTCATCAAAATCAAAGAACTGCATCACTTTTAAGATAAAGTCTCAATGCATGGTGTCAAAAGCTTTACGAATATCAATTTTGAAAGCTACATTGCCCCTTCGACTAGAAAGTTGCACTATAGTAAAGTACTCAAAAGCATCAACCATACAATCCCTAATCTAGTGACTTGAGATGAACCTAAATTGATTTTGAGATAGAAAGCGAGATCAAATACCTTACAGCTATCATTTAATGATCTTTGTAATTAATTTGAATAGAGAGTTCCCCAGAGTAATTAACCAATATTGGTTAATAGTGATTTCCTGAGGGCTTTAGTGATAGGATTAGGAAATTTGAACTCAGACCTGAGGCATCTAACTCATCCTAAGATAATCCCAAATTACTTGTATTACATTTGTATTAATGATATTTTTGCAAAACTTTACCCATAAAATCATCTGGACTAGGAACACTCAAGGGGGGTCCATGTCAAAAATTGTAGCATGAATCTTCTCTAGTGATAGCATGTGGCAAAAATTTCCATTATTCATAACAGTGACCAAGGAAGGCACTACTGACTCAATTAAAGTAGAGTCCAAGGGGTTAAAAAATTCTAGGTAGAGAAAAGTTCTCATAGTATCCAAAATATATGTAGTTTTAGCCTCTAGGTCCTATGTAACTTCACTATTTATTTCCTAATGAGTTAAAGGTTTTTGAATCTTTAAATGCTAAAGTAGCCAATGAAAGAACGTAGTATTTCTATTGCCACCATGCAGCCATTATAGCCTGATATTCTCTCTCAAGAAGATATCCTAGTGATGTAGCAATCTATCCAAATCAATAGGTGCATCAGATTCCAATTCAAGAAGTTTCTCAAATAAGGAATCTTTGTCATTCCATTTGTGTGGTTCAATAAGAGTAGAAGAGGCTCCCTTAATATTACAATCCAATTTACCAAAGATCTCTCTATTTCAAACTATGAGAGCCAACTAAAATGACTTAAGCTTACCAATGACCACTCCCATTGATCTAGCTAGAGCAGGTGTCAATTATGTGATGTGTACTAAATCCATAAAACCATAATGCTTAATCTACATACCATGAAACCAAAATAGCCTAGTTTCCTTAGGGTTAGTCGTGAAAGCTGATAATAATAACAAGTGATGATTAGAGTAATTTCTTAGAAGGGTGCACTAAGAAACTGGGATCTAGTAGTCTAGAATATACTCAGAGCATAACGCATGGTCTAAATGAGTCCTTATACATCACATTTGAAATAAAGTATAACAAACCCCTTTAGAATCAATTTTGCCAAGATTACAAAAAGAGATCACAGTATTAAACTCCTCAATAGAAATATTACTATGAGATGAGCACGTAGTTTCATGAGATCTAAGAATATTATTACAGACCCTTACCACTAACACGGAGGAAAGGTCCAAAATAGACATTAAAGAGACCTAAATCTCCCTAGGTTTAACATAGATTCTACGACCGCAAACAAAGATTAAGATATGAATATTGGTATCGACTGCGTAAGTAATCGATATATGTTATTGATTTTATAAAACAACTAAAGTATCATCTACCACTAAGAGACTAGAAATGATTCAATTAAGCCTACCTACCAACCAGGAGTTAGCAAAAATGAAGGAATAACAAATTTTTTTCCAAAAACGATCATCCAAAGATACATAAATTTTAAGTAAACCTATTTTAAAAAAAAATTTGAATGAATGAATTAATATTATTACATGGCATATTAAGTACCCGAGAATCCCCACCTACTCTTCCTTTCAAGTCCATGTAACATAAAATGTACTCTCCCTTGGCTTGTGTAATCACTAAGGATTGTGACTAAATTGTTTGACATTTTCTTTAGTGGTTATATATTATGTTAAAGAGAAAAATGCCACACAGTCCCTCACATTAGGCAAAAGGGGGTCATTTAATCCCTTAGAAAAGAAGGGTGACATTTATTCATTTACTTTTTGTAAAAATATCAATATTTTTTATTAAACTCCCTAATAAAATAATTTTATTTATTTATCCTTTATTTTAACTATAAAAAAGAAGAGGGTAAAATGGACATTTGCAAAGGCTTTAAAAAAATAGCAATCACATCTCCCACCTAAAAAAATAGCTTTTCTTCAAACCCCTCCTAACCCATATCGCACCATACGTGAGAAACCTTTACACCCAAAATCTTCTCTTCAAATCCCTCCTAATCCCATCTACCCACTATAGCTTTTCTCGATCTCATTCTTCTTCATCATCTCATTATTTTTCTTCATCTCATATTTTGTTTTCTTCTTTATTCCTTAACTGATATGCCGAAGAAGGTTAGATAAAAGGAGTCTTTCTTTTATGATGGGAAACAATAAAAGTGACGAGTTTTTATTAAGGGAAAGTAGGAAATCGGTGACTTTGTGGAGTATGCTACTTGGGTTTAGGGCTTTGCTATTTTTTATTATTTAAGCATGTTTAATGATTTTATTCTCATTCAGTTAAATTTTTGTATTGTTAAAATGTGCATTTTTTTTCTTAAACGTAAATAATAGTTGAAGGCCTTTACATATTCTTGTCATGCTTACTACTTAATTTTTAACAAAATCTTAAGAAAGACAAATAATATTACTGCAATATTCTTATATGTGATAATATTAGTACAAGATTCTTTGTATTTCCTCTAATTCTTAAAGCATGAAATAAGGGAAAGCTTTAAGCTTTTGTTGAAGCATTAATTGTATGTGAACTAAAACTAGATAAAAATTGTTGTGCTCGTTATATCAAATCCAAAAACCAAGTATTTCTCAATGCAGTTGCAAATAGATGTAAACTATATAGATATTGATGGTAACCTTATTTACATAGGGGTCAAGATAGATTTTTTAGACTATTATCGCATAGAAAAAATGAATTTATGCGTTTTTAAAGAACCAGCTATGGATATGGGTTTAGAATTTAACACTATTAAGTTTTACTATAAGATACCCAAAACTAATGGTAACAAAGGCTTGTGTGTTATCAATGCCGAATGCTAGGAAAATGCCCAAAACTAATGGTAACAAAGGCGTGTGTGTTATCAATGCCGAATGCTAGGAAAATGGCTTACCATATACCACTCTTTCAACCTAGAATGATTGATGTTTATGTGGATGTGATGAGCAGAATCGTGATCGCCAAATACTTTGATGAACGAAAACTTGATTTAATCTAAAAACTCGCTGATCCTCAATACTTTGGTTTTATATTTATAAAACTCTCGTTAGTGCACGAATCATTTCGTAGAAAATGATAAGTATACTCCCAAGGTCGATCTAAGGAAGGAATGTATGTGGTTTTTAATTTATTATTCAAACTTTTAAAAACAAAATTAAATCCTAAACATCCTGTCACGATATTTTGGGGTTTTGTGTTTTTAATCTAATTACAGAAAATTAAACATAGATTCAATAAACATTCATGCAAATTTTATCATTTATAAACAGTGGAGTATTTATGGATATAATAACTAAGTTAATTATGCTTGCTCGTATTATTTAGGTTATTAAATATATGAATTGATATGTATTGATTCTCCCTTTTTGTATGAATACCACCTTTTGGGCGGGTTAGATATTCTTTGTTAACTAAACAAATCAATTAACACTTACGCGGGGTTGATAACTAATTTGGTTAATTAAATTAATTCCTTTTTCTAAGAGATTGAAAATGAACCATTTAAATTCCACCTTTGGGCGGGTTAGACAGCTTAAACTTTATTCAAGGTGTCCAAATTAAACCTAAGAATTTAGTTATCCGAGTACTAACTTTCACGCTTTAAAACCACTACCGAAAACATGTTGTCAATACATTTTCAGATAATAATTCTTATAAAACTTTTGAAATAGAGCTTCACTCTAACTACCGACGCCGATTGTACCATCAAATAAAAGAGCACTACTCTAAATCGTATCGATAACTAAACCTTTAAAATCTAATTTTCGTGTTTAAGTTTGTAATGAAAAATAATATATTTCTCTCTAACATTCTTAATATAAAATCTTGAATAAAAATAAAATCAATTCATTTTAGAGATTTTTACCTATTTAATATTTCGCAAGCATAACAACGTTATTATTATATCATTTTTACAAACAATTTAGCACAGCTTAAATTTAATCACGCATAAATTAAATATAACATGTAAGAATAAAGCATAAAAAATAACCGCAAAGAAAATAAAATCCTTACAAGATTTTCGACGCTATTCCCGCTAGAAAAACTCCAAGCGGAATTTGCACTCCCATTTATTGAATCAAAAAGCTAAAATATTACAAAACATAACTAGTTCTTCCCTAAAAGTGGAAGAACTCTAAATCTAAGAGAAATTAACTAAGAAAAGCTAAAAACTAAGAAAACATAAGAAAAACTAAAAATCTAAGAAAAGAGAGAAAGAAAGAGAGAAAAGAATGTATTTCGAGGTTTTCAAGGTTTTCAAGGTGTGTTTTGAAGTGAAGTGAAGGCGGTATTTATAGTGAGGATGGAGAGAAAAAAATGAGTAAAAATACGAGTAAAAAAATGTTAAAAACAATATTAAAAAATTAAAAACGTAATGGAACTTCACTGAGGTCATCAATGACGCCAAGATGACGCCATGGGTCACGCCGACGTGAAAAATGGGGTGAAAACGCTGGGCGCGCTTAGGGCGGTTACGCAGGCCGCCATCAGCAGAACTACGCGCGCGCGCGCGCATGAACAGAACTCACAGCGTCGCTGCGGTACGCAACAAGAACCCCGCTAGCTAAGAAGGCTGAAGCAGGCCGGGCGCAATGGTCAATGCGTATGGCGCTGCTTGTTCTTGACATTTTTGACCTTTTTTGACCCATTTTGTCCAATTTTTCCATATTTTTCGACCTTTACGCATTTATTTATTAATATATTTGTGATGTATTGCTTCCAAAAGATTCCTATTTTAGTCTTTAAGTTGCATTTTTAAGCCAAAATACCTAAAAACAATAAAAATACCCGTGATTCGAAAAAGACAAATTTATATAAATATATGATAAAACATATAAATATATATATTTTTAATCAATTAATTTGCATAAAATCATGGTTATTTTAGTTGAAAGCACTCATCACAACTCCTCAATCTTCTCTAGTCCCTTAGCAAGAGTTTACGATAAAAACTAAAATTAAACTATCCTAAATCACTTTCGTGGATTGAAACTATTGCATTTAGCCTATGAACAAGTTTTCCTTTAAACCCCTAGGTTGCCCTAGTGGACGAAGCTCAGTCTCAGTGGTTTTCGCAATGATACCCACAAACATTGAACTAAATGTAAAAAATAAAATAAAAAAAATAAAATAAAAACAATGAAATCAAAAACTAAAATTACAACAAAATCAAAAATTAATTTTTTTTTTTTTTTTTGAATAAGAGAAAACAACATATCACAAAAATGTCTCATACTTTTTAATCTCCTTTAAGATCATAATTAAAATCTCAAGCATAAGTTATTTTAATCTCTTCAAACAATCATGATTTATTATAATAATTAGTCGAAAATTATTTTCATATTTCATGTCAAAAATGTATCAATTTAATTTCACCCAATTTCAGTGTCATGAATCAGAATTCGCTTCGACTCTATTCCTCACAAGTCAATACTCGAAACACCGAATCCATGGGTTCAAACACTCATACTATTTTATATGCGAAAGAGTTGATGTATAGAAATGAACTAATATGTTCGCATATGTATAAAGAATAAAGGCTCAAAGTGTTATTTTAACATTGATCTCATGAAAGGAATCAAATGTATAAATTATAAAGATATCATATATAAAAATTATTTTCATGCATAAATCAAACTCATTAAGAAAGAATTTCAAGATATATGCTTTTTACAAATGAAGAAATTGCAATGACTTTTTAGGGAATTACTTCCTATATCTTTCTTTTGTAAATAGCATGTACTCACAACTTTGTAGGCAACGTAGATCATAGTATATAGATGATACTATTTTTTATCTCTCTATTTTTTTTTCTGTAGATATTTTTCAATATGTGTATTTTTTAGAGATTCAACCCATGTACAGATTGTACATTTTTTGGATTTTGGTGAGTGGTTAATTTTGTGGCTTTGTGGAGTATGCTACTTGGGTTTAGGGCTTTGCTATTTTTTATTATTTAAGCATGTTTAATGATTTTATTCTCATTCAGTTAAATTTTTGTATTGTTAAAATGTGCATTTTTTTTCTTAAACGTAAATAATAGTTGAAGGCCTTTACATATTCTTGTCATGCTTACTACTTAATTTTTAACAAAATCTTAAGAAAGACAAATAATATTACTGCAATATTCTTATATGTGATAATATTAGTACAAGATTCTTTGTATTTCCTCTAATTCTTAAAGCATGAAATAAGGGAAAGCTTTAAGCTTTTGTTGAAGCATTAATTGTATGTGAACTAAAACTAGATAAAAATTATCAGTGTTTCGTTATATCAAATCCAAAAACCAAGTATTTCTCAATGCAGTTGCAAATAGATGTAAACTATATAGATATTGATGGTAACCTTATTTACATAGGGGTCAAGATAGATTTTTTAGACTATTATCGCATAGAAAAAATGAATTTATGCGTTTTTAAAGAACCAAAATGCATGGATATGGGTTTAGAATTTAACACTATTAAGTTTTACTATAAGATACCCAAAACTAATGGTAACAAAGGCTTGTGTGTTATCAATGCCGAATGCTAGGAAAATGCCCAAAACTAATGGTAACAAAGGCTTGTGTGTTATCAATGCCGAATGCTAGGAAAATGGCTTACCATATACCACTCTTTCAACCTAGAATGATTGATGTTTATGTGGATGTAATTTGTGATGATACTGCAAAGGATATTTATGATGGTGACAATCAGGGTGAGTGTGAGGGTGACAGTGATGGGTGAGGTTGAAAGTAAAGGTGTCGGTGATGGTAACAATGAAGGTGAGTTTGAGTGTGTTGAAAATAGTGAGGGTGATAGTGACCTCGAGGATGATAATAACAGTGAGGGTGAGGGATTGGGTGAGGAAAGGATATTGGTTCAATTTGAATAGAATGAAAGTTACATGGAACATAAAGAAGATGAAAAGGGCATTCATATCCTTCAAATGGGTGACATAAACCAATATTATGTTGCATTAGGATTGTCAATGGTTTTTTGTAAGGTCAAAGTTATTAGGAAAGCTATAAAGATGTACCAAATATGATATGGTAGGAAACTAAATTTTAAAAAGAATGGTAGATGTTTATGGAAGATGCATGATGACTGTTTAAAAGTACTTAATATAACATGATTTTATATATTTTAAAATGATAAAATAGATTTATATTTGTATAGTTTTATCATCTTTTATGCAACTTTATCTTTTCAAAATTATGGGTGTGTTTGGCTATTTTTAAGGTATTTTTAACTTCAAAACGATTCAACTGATCAACACTCAAAGAATAGTACCTAGAAGAACTCAATTACAATATTGATGCATAAAATATTTACATATGTAAGCCTTACATATGACCCAAACCAATGTAAAGAGTTTAAAGAAAATAGGACTTCTAGAAATTTAAAGGAATGCAGACGCAGAGTGGAAATTTAGTGTGGCGTGGCACGAGAATAATGGATCGAACATTCCAAGTGCCTACAAGCTGTCTCATGTCATGGCATGGAATACATGTTTTCCGCAATGCCCAATTATATGATCCACTTTTCTCTCATTTTTCTACCTAAAAAATTGACCCTAAATTCCCATTTATAAACATCCATCATCCCTCAATACATTATTTACCTGATTTCTTAGTTTCTCTCAAGTTTTTCTTTTCTTTTCATAGTTTTAAAGTTTTTCTCTCAATTTGCGAGTTGAACATAGTTAATGTATTAGTTTTTATTTTGATTTAATAAATGGTATTGGCAATTATATTTAGAGGTTTATTAGAAACAAAAACAATAATGAAGTTATTTAAGGATACACTTGAGGTATAACTTAAATGTATTCTTTTCATATTAACTTTATTTATTGTTTTGAATGCTATGTTTAATTTACTAAGTAAATTAAGCATGTCTAGCTAAAAATATTATGAGATATTAGTAATATTGTTATACTTGTGAAATATTAAAGTAGGTAAAATATTCTTATAAAATCAATTAAGTTTTATTTCTTCGTTAAGATTTAAACTAAGTTTGTAAAATAAAAATAAATTGATGAAATATTTTTCATAATAAACAAGAGATTTAGACTTAGAATCTAATTTAGAGTAGTGCACTTAAATCTTTGATTTATTTCATTCGTATAGTTAGAGTAAAAATTATATTTTAAAGATTTTTACAATAATTAATATTTAAAAATATATAAACAACATATTTTTAGTAGTAGTTTTGAGATCTAAAAATTAATTTTCGGATACTTATATTAGATAACCAACTTTGATACCATGATGAGAGTTCAAATTGTTGACCCGACCAAAGATCTCAAGTTAAATGGTTTGTTAATTTCTTAGAAAATTGATACAATTTAATTAAAGTTTAAATTATCGACCCGGCCGAAGATGGCAAGTTAATGTTTAATTAATAAAGATTTTGATCCCTCCCTTAGGATTTTTTTTAATAAAAAGGGGATAATCAATAATCTTAATTCATATATTTAATAACCTAATTAATATTAAACATTCTTGATTAACTAATTAGTTTATCCCATAAATTCTCTACTAAATGTAAATATTTATTATATAATTTTTTTGTTGACTTTATCTCTACTTTTATGCCATTAGATTACATTTCTCAAACCCAAAATTTGTGACACAATGTTTATGTTTAATTTTTTTTTTTAAGAATTTATTAAATTATTTAAAAACCATGTAATTTCTCTTTAGACCGATCTTTGAAGTAAATATAATTATCATTTTTTACAAATTGATTCATATACTTGTGAGCTATTTTATAAGTATAAAACTCGAGCATCAAGTTTTTTTGATGCTACTATTGGGGAGGAATAACATTTTTAAAATTTTATTATCAAAATCTTAAAAACTATTTGTGTTCTAAATGTTGTGATTTTTTAAAAAAAAAATCTTAAAATATCTAGGTTATTAAATAATAATTTTAGATATTTTAAATTTTGAATTTTCAAAAAAAAAAGTTAAAGTCTCATAAACAATTCTTTTTTCTTTTATTTTAAATTTTAAATTTTAAATTTTAATTCTATTATTTTATTAATTTATTGGTACTTTTATTATTTTATTTTTTTTAATTAATTTATGTTTGATATTTTTGTGTACAAAACATGTAATATTTAATATACGTGATGTATTTACTTTATGAATTGTTTAATAAATTTCTTGCATTACAAAATGTTTGTAGAATAAATTGTTTATAAAATGCTTATATATTTGTTTTATCTTTTATTTTTTAAAAACTTGATAGGTGATTCAAATTTTTGTTTTCAAAGTTTATACAAGGTAGTAGATTCTTAGTGTACTCGCTCAGACCTTACAAAAATAAGTTAAATAGACCTAATAGATTATAAGTGCTCAAAAGCACTAATATGTCATGATTTTATGGATGTTTAGTTACTATATAGATTTCTTTTTTCTTTTTAAATATCATTTTAATCAAATTTATCTTTTCAAAATCACAGTATATTTTTTTTCATTTTCTAGGTATTTCTTGTATTAAAAGTATTCAACTTGGAAGAATTATACTTGAAGCATCCATTACAACTTGAAAGATTAAAAGAAAACATTTGTAAAATATTACATATGTTTAAAAATTAGAAAAAGAAATTACATGGAAATTAGGGTTCCAAAGTGATGCAATTTGAAGTGTGATGCAGCATCAAATTATTGTGAGCTACGATACATGGTCAAAGGAAAGAATCAATACATCCTAGATATGATGCGGGCCACAATGTGAACAGAGTGGATCGTGCTTAAACAATGTATGGAATGTGTACACCGTTATGTGAAAAAAATGTATGCTATGATGCGAGATTGAAAAATCCATTTTTTCTCTTTCCCTCATCTTATAAATAGGACCCTATTTTTTTCTAATAGATATCCTATTAGCTCTTTTTTAGCAAGTTTCTTACATTTCTTAGCTTTTCTTATCTTTTCTTTTAGTAGTTTAAAGTACTTCTCTCATTCGAGAGTTGAACAAATTTAGTTCATGTGATAGATATTAACTTCAATATAATAAATATCATAGCAATTTTGTCTATAGGTTTTTAAAAAGAAATTCTAAGAATTCTCTTGAGGTATATTTATATGTATTATTTTCAAAATATTTCTAAATATTGTTTTACATGCTATATATTTAGTTTATTGATCATTTATTGAACTACGCATGTTTTGCTATAAGTAAAATGGGTATTAGTAATGTTGCTATATTTGTAAAATATTAGGTAAATTAAACATTTTTATAACATGAATTAATTTTTACTTCATCATCAAGATTTAAGTCAAAGTTTGTAAATAAAAAATATATTGACGAAGTATTTTTCATAATAAACAAGAGAGTTAGATTTAGGATTAAATTATCTGAATCTGATTTAGAGTAGCACTCATAAATCTTTTGGTCTATATCAACTGTACATTTATAATGAGTCATATTTCAAAGATTTTTATAAGAATTATTATTGAAGATACATTGATGACATATCCTTCATAATAGTTTTAGAATCTTAAAGTTAGTTGCAGATACTTAAATTAACTTAGACACACTTATGAACTTTAAATTGTAGGCCTGGCCAAAGATGGAAAGTTAAATGATTTAGTGAGTTTTTTAGAAAATGAGCTTAATTTAATTAAGGTTTAAATTATCGGGTAGACTCAAGGTGGCAAGTTAAAGTTTAATTAACAAAGAAAACAATCCCTATCTTAGGATATTTTCATACCTATAAGAAAGAATCAATAATATTAATCCATATATTCAATATTCTACTTAATATTGAACAATCATGATTAATTAACTAATATATCCCATAAATTTTCCACTACATGATAATATTTATTGAATCAATCTTTATTTTTATGTTATTATTCCAGAAATTCAACCTAAAACAATCGTGATAGGAGGATGTTTAGGTTATTTAATTATTTTTAAAGAATATTTTTAGTGATTTAAAAACCACATGATTCCTCCATAAACCAACCTTGGAAGTTTACTTGTTATTCTCTATAAGTGATTCGTACACTTGCAAGCCTTTTTATATATTATGCAAAATTTGTACGCAGACACATAAAGTTTTTGGTGTAATTTCCAGGTAAAATAGTAATAATACTAAAAAGTAGTTAACATATGCAAGCATCAAGTTTTTGGCGGCGTTGCGAGGGAAGGAGTAGTATTTTTAAATGATTATTATCAAAATCTTAAAAACTTTTCATGTTGTAAATATTGTGATATTTATTTAAAATTTTAAAATATCAAGGTTATTAATTAATTTTTGATATTTAAAAATTTTAAATTTTCTCTTATTTATAAAAAAATCTAAAATCTAAAAATAAAATAAATTGAAAATACATTTTCTTTTTATTTATAAAATATAAAAAATCCATTTTCTTTTAGACAATTCTTTATTGTTTATTTTAAATTTTAAATTTAAATTAATTTACTTTATTAATTCTTTTATTGTTTTATTTCTTTTAAAACATTTGTGTAATTGATTTATTTCTTGTATATTGTATTTACCAATATGTGGATTATTTCATTACTCTTTGCTGTGTGTTTATATCTCTATGTATGAACATGTATTGTTTTATATTTATATGTGTGAGGTAGGAAATACTTCAGATATCCTTTGACACCTTCAAATAATAATATAAATAGATCTTCTAAACTATCAAGAAAGTTGGACTTTAACGTCCCTTAGAGTTTTATTAAACAACTTTCTGAACCCTACCTTAACGCTTCACTTGAACCACTAAACATAGGGAAACCCTCCATCTAGAGATAATACAATGAAGGAGTTTGCAAGGCCATTAATTGGCATTGTAACTACTTCGATCCACTTGAGAGGGGCTTCTAGGAATTATGAATTGTGAAACATTCACTTTTACATGGTTCATTCTTTTTATGGAATACCTAATTAAGACTTAATATCCTTTATTAGGGACTTTTATTCAACAGTACAGACTTTCCCCCTCTATGTACTTAATGAGGATTAACTCAGAATAAGGTGTTTTCGCTACACCCTTAAAGGCAAGACCAAGGAATGGTTAATGTCACTTCTTCCAGGTTCCTTGATGACTTGGGAGGAAGTCTACAATAAATTATAGGAAAATTCTACTCCCATCAAAGACATCAGAATTGAGAGGTAAGATTTCTACTTTCTCTCCGATGAAGGGAGAACCTTTTCATGAATCATGGGATAGGTTCAAACATTTTCTTACTTACTGCCCTATCAGAACTACCCATTGTAGATTCAAAACTTATTTTTCTATGATGGATTCCATACTAGTGTCAATCCATTATTGATCGTGCCACTGATGGAATGATGGGAGAGAAAATAACCTTAGAGAGTTTTAATCTCTTTGAAATGTTGGGTGCAAAGTCCTAACAAAAGAGCTCTAGAGTAAGGAGAGTCATAATCCATCAAATTGACTCCGATATTGAAATTAAAATGTAGCTTTCTTAGTTAGCCATGCAAGTTACACTTCTAACTACACATGCCACAATAAATAAAGAATAATATGGTATATGCACTACTTTGGGATATGGTATTGATACCTATCGCTATCAATCGAAAGCTACAATTTGAATTGAGCATGTCAATGTACTGAGGGATACCAACCAAGAACAACCCTCCATTTTTCCCAAAATTCAAATCCATCGAACCAATACTTCCACCAACAACTACAAAGAAATCCTCCTAAGAAGCCAAATATGGAGAAAAACTTGAATTCATTTATTAAAGAGAGCAGAGACAACTAGTTAAGTACTAATCAAAGGTTGAACTCTGTAGAAATTTCCATTAAAAAAATAAAAAATACAGGTGGAGCAGTTAACCAAGCAATTGCAAAAGTAAGACAAGGAATAACTTCAAGGTCAAAAAACAAAAGGACTCAATAACGAGGGGATATTGAGTCAGAAAGATGAAATCCCCCAAAGTAGTGTCCCATTAAAGACGATAAAAATAGTTTTGGATAACAAGTAACCCGTTATTATTTATTTATTTTGTATGATTTTTAATTTATGTGTGGCTAATATAGATATTTTTAATAAAAATAACAAAAATAGGGGGACACAAACATGAAACAAGTGAAACAGAGAAGGGCGCGCTACGGCAAGAAATTTATGTGCACTATGGCATGAATGGTTTAAATGCATAATAGATAGAATCAAAGGAATACATGGCATGGCATGAAAAATTTTACACTGCAGTATACGGGTAAGTTTTTCTTACAACCCTTTTCCCTACACAAGAAACTTCATTTTTTCTCACACTTTCTCTCAAAATCCTACCTTTTTTCCACACACCCCTCCCGCAAACACACATACTCCCTTAAAAAATTCACATTTCTTCAAATTTCTTTCACAAATCCTTTCTAAAAACCAATTTCCACCATTCTTTCAAGAAATTTTCAATTTTTTTCAATTTCTTTTAAATATTTTCATCTACAACAAGTTGTTCTTCATTTTCTTCAAATCTTCAACAACAAAAAGTATGTCTTTATAATTTTTGAAATTTAATTCTTCAATTCAAATTTTTTGGAATTTGTGGATTATTTATATATTTATTAAGTGTACAAAACTTTATTTAGGATAAAGATGGGGTTAGGAATTATTTGTATTAAATTGTGTTGTTTAAATTTTTGGTCCATCCTTGTTTAGATATTGTGGTAATAAATTTAAAAATGGAACGTAAGAGGTCAACTTTTGGGGATTTTGATCATTCAAAATTTTCAAGTTCTGACACTAAAGTTAATTATATTGAAACATTTTTGAATTGAATATGAAAGTTATTTTCAAACTAATTATTATAATAAATCATGAATGTCTAGAATATTGAAATGAATTATGATGTAGACTTCAATTATAGACTTAAAATAAATTTTAAAAGCATAAGAATTTTTGTTTTTCTTATTCTTTTATCTTTTTACTTTGTTTTAAATTTTTATTTGTTAATATGTTATTTGTTTGTTTTTATTTTCAATTTTTGTTTTACTTTTGATATTTGTTGGTATCATGTCCAAAAATCATCATGAGACTAAAACTCGTCTACTAGGAAAACCTAGGAGATTAAAGGCTTATTGTATACGCTAAATGCAACCATATCAATCTATGGAAATGATTTAGGATAGTCTAATTTCTAGTTTTTGTTTTTAGTTTTTCGTCATTCTTGATAAGAGATTAACAAGAAGCTAGTTAGGTGTTATGATAAGTACTCAAAAGAACTTAATATATCATGATTTTATACAAGTTTAGTGATTACACTACTACAAAAAGGGGTATTATAATTGGTTCGTTGAACCGACTTTAAATGAAATGACTTTAAATTTTTAATGTTTGTTTTTACAAAATTTACTCATTTTCTATTATACTCAAATTAAAACCTGTATTCGATCACTAAATAATAGCAGAAAAAAATAAAATATGTTTAACAAATATTTTAAATAATACAAATAATTAAAAAATAAAATATTAATTAATAGTAGAAAAATTACCATGGTGTTGTTCTATGTTATTCAAGATCATCATAATCTTCTCTTGATGTTATAATACAAACTACATATATAATACAAAAATTTATACAAATAAATAATAACACATAATAACAAAACAATATGAATAATAAGTGCGCAGGATTAATAGAAATACTTACAAGAGTAAATGAAGTGACAAAATTAAAGAAATAAAGAAAAATGGTGTTTTGTAAGTGAGAAATGAGTATAAACAATTTGAGTCTTTTGCTCAAAAAAATAGAGGATCTAAAAGATTAGTTAAAGAGGAAGAAAACCCACTAACGGGTGCTGGAATTGGTGGGGCTAGAAAATGAGAAAGAGTGGAGGAGAAATGGAATATGTTTTGGGTTTTTGAGAGTTATGCAGTACTTGGAATAGTTTCTCTCTCTAGGGAAGAAGGAAGAGAAAAGAATTTATCCACGTAGGACGTAGCGTCGGTTGACGTGTCGAACCAACACTATGCGTAGACGTAGCGTCGGTTCCAAGTGTCAACCAACACTACCCTACGTGAATAGCACCGATTGACACCTGGAACCGATGCTATCCATGTAGCATAGCATTGGTTCGACACGTTAACCGATGCTACTTTCTACGTGGATAGAGTCGGTTCCACACTGAACCGACTTTAAATGCATTTAAAGTTGGTTTTTTCAAAGAATAACTTTATATATCAACTTAAATGCCCTTTTTGTAGTAGTGTTACATAGATTTATATTTTCTGTTTTATTATCATTTTACTCAAATCTATCTTTTAGGAATCATGGGTATATTTTATTATTTTTCAAGTATTTCTAGTATTAAAAGGATTCAACATGAAATAATTATACTTGAAGCACCCATTATACTTCAACGATTAAAATAAACCATTTTTAAAACATTACATATGTTTAAAAATTGGAAAAATAAACTACATGGAAATTAGGGTTACAAAGTGATGCATTTTGAAGTGTACCACGGCATGAAATTTTTGTGAGCTGTGGCACAAGGCCAAAGAAAAGAATCAATAAATCCAATATATGATGTGAGCCAAGGCATGAAAACATTGTATGCCACAATGTAAAGAGAGTGGATCGTGCTTAAAATGTGTATAGGCTGTGTATGTTGCGGTGTGGAAAAACTATATGTCGCAATACTAGGTTGAAAAATCTATTTTTTCCTCCTTTCCTCATCCTATAAATAGGATCTTATTTCTTTTTTAATATATATCTCGTGAGCTCTCTTCTAGCTTATTTCTTATGTTTCTTAGCTTTTCTTAAGCTTAAGTTCTTCTCTCATTCGAGAGTTGAACAAATTTAGTTTATGTAATAGTTTTTAGCCTCAATTCAATAAACAGTAACGCAATTCTATCTAGAGGTTTTCCAAAAGAAATTCTAATAATTATGTTGATGTTTATTTAAATTTTTTCTTTTAAGAATATTTCTAAGTGTTATTTTACACACTCTATGTTTAATGTATTGATAATTTATTAAACTGCACATGTCTGACTATAAATAGTATGGATATTAGTAATGTTATTATGCTTGTGAAATATTAAAGTAGATTAAATTTTTTTATAAAATGAATTAAGTTTTTTTTCATCATCAAGATTTAAACCAAAGTTTGTAAATGAAAAATATATTGACAAAGTATTTTTTATAATAATCAAGAGAATTAGATTTAGAATTTAAATTATCTAAGTCTCACTTAGAGTCGCATCCTTAAATCTTTTAGCCTATACCAACTATACAGTTAGAATGAGGTTTATTTTAAATTATTTTTATAGGAATTATTATAAAAGATATTTTGGCTACATATCTTTCATAAAAGTTTTAAAATTTGAAAGTTAGTTTGAGCTACTTAAATCATAAACCTAACTTAAACATCTTTATGAAGTTTAATTGTCAAGCTGACTGAAGGTTAACAAGTTAAATGGTTTGGTAATTTCTTAGAAAAGGAGTATAATTTAATTCAGGTTTTAATTTTAGGCTCTTGCTAGTTAAACTTTAATTGACAAAGAAAATGATCCCTGTCTTAGGCAATTTTTATATGTATAAGAAAGAATCAATAATCTTAACTCATATATTTAATATACTACTTAATATTGGACCAACATGATTAAGTAATTAATATATCTCATAAATTCTATACTTCATGGTAAATTTTTAATTTCTTAAATCTTTAGTGAATCTATCTTCATTTTTATTTTATTAGTTTAGAAACTCAACCCAAAACAATCGTGACAGAATATTTAGGTTATTTAATTTAATTTTTAAAGAATTTGTTGAATGATTTAAAAGCCACATAATTCCTCTTTAGACCATCCTTGAAAATATAATTATTATTTTTTTATAAGTGATTTGTGCACTTATGAGCTATTTTATAAATTGTACAAAAATTATATCCTTAATTTTAGCACATCAAATATTTTGTGTAATTTCCAAGTAAACTGATAATAGCACTAGAAACTACTTAACCTTTGTAAGCATTAATAAACTGTCAAGGAGACAAAACATAATATTCAAAAGAAAAAACTATTAAACTGAATTTCTCAAAATAAAATAAAAAGCTACATAAAATAAAAATTCATAAAAAATATGGAACAAGTTTGGAGCTTAGCCCTCCATGTTATTTGGAGCTTGTTCTTCAGGTTGATTTCGTGATCTTTCACCAGGTTTAATGGTAAAATCATAATATTGATAATCGAGTCTTACTAAATGGCTTGTATCTACCCTGAAATGGTTTAAGTTGTAACCGATTTATTTCATACATCAACCAGTTATGATTAGCCTTATCACGATGCTATGATTCAAAAATGAAACTTGTTAAGCAATGTAGGATTGGTAGTACTCTTCCATATATCTCATTCTTTCACCAAAATTATGAATTTTATCTTTCATAGTATGATTTGATGAAAAAGTGACTCTTCTTTTCCTTTGGACTATGTTGATACCAGAGGTGAGTTTAATGAAATAGGCCATATTTAATAATTCACCATCTTGAATTATGACTTCCCCTTTTGAGTGAGGAACCCATACTTTCTTACATATAAAAATGAATAATTGAATGAAAAAGTAACTCAATTAGTGATAGTTTGGAGATAGCTTGATCTAATGATGAATTATAATTCCTACATCCATAGACATCTTGGATATAATAGCATACAATAAAATTTCCCTTTCTCTATCCACTGAACTGTAATGTGTGGTGGGAATTAGTCTTGAACACATGAAGTATTTCCAATTATGAGAAACCTTATTGAAATACTTGGTTTCAAAGCTTGAGAGTTTCCCACCAGCATAATTCATTCAACCCCTTCTAAAGTTAAGGTTTCAAGTACTGTAGCATAGTTAACATTACTTAAATATGTTTAGTTTTCACCCTGCCCAATATTTACTAAATAATAATAAGAATTTATATCATTTGGCCCGAATGGAACTAGTACATCCCATACTTTAACTACATTCGGGAACATTAGCATTAAATTCCCAACAAGTGATTCCATAGCAACATTTGGTTACTTAACAACGTTTTCCATCCTAATGCTACTAAAACGTTAGAAATTCCCTCAAATTAGGCATTAGGCTCCAAATTGAAGCCCATAACTCTTTTAAGTATACAACCTTTATTTACGTTTGTAGCTTTTTCATAACGTAACTTGGCCTCATAACTTGAAATTTAGCCCTATCAGAATCCTCAAAAGTTTATACCTCTTTCCCTTTACTATTCCTACCTCTTTTAGGTAAAATTTCAAAAATTCAATAGCATCTAAATTCCATAGGTTCTTAGATAATCTATATAAAAGAACAAAAAATAAATTGTACCAAAATGTTTCTTATCCCTCTTAGTCCAAATTAGGGTTTGAAGCTCTTAATATGTCACAAATAATTCATAAAATTCATAGAATCTAATTTTAAGACTTAAATTCTAAAAATATATGATTACTTACTTGTGCTATTGAAGATGAATAAAATGAAGAATACTCCTCTTGAAGATAATGAATATTGCTCGATTTTGTTGATGGTTTTTCAAAATTTCTATATGGAATGGGTAGGAAAGTGATTTTTATAAAAGGTTTTGAAAGATTATGGAAGAATGGTGTGATGTTTGAGGGATTTGGGGTATTTACTAGGAGAGAAAATATGTTTTGTGAATAAGATGAGAGAAAATATGTTGTGGCATGCATTACTCTATTTTTCACACTAAGTTTAATGTTACTCCGCTATTTTTTATATTATAATAACAAAACAACAACAAAAATCTATACCTATAATAAAATAAAATAAAAATTATATATGAAATAAAAATAAAATAAATTAAAATAATAGGTTTCCTTCTGTCCATGATTATATTTTTGTCTTTAGTGAGACGTTACTTGGGAGATTTCATCATTTTACAAACTCAATGTCTTCACATCATTGTGTTCAGTTTTTTTTCTAACCTAATAACTATTATTTACCTTACTTCTATAAGTGTCAGTTAATTGCTCCACTTGTACTTCCACCTTCTTGATTGATGCCTCCATAGTTCTAACCTTTGATTTTTTTTATTGGTTATCTCTACAAACCTGAATATATGCATTCAAGTTATCCTCTACAGTTGGCTTATTGGGAGGATGCTTGGGCAATTGTTGGTGGATGGAGGATTTTTTTGCCTCTAAGATAAATTGAGATGATTCTTTGATCGAGGGTCATAAGCATTTGCATTAGGATCGTACGTGGATCTTGGTTGGTAACCCCCAATACATTTACTTGTTAGGATATAACATTTGCTTCTTTTTGATAACGATAGGTATCAATACTGTGTCCCAAAGTACTACATAAGCCACATTGTTCTTTATTAGTTATGGCATGTGTAGTGAGAAGTGAAACTTTATTGGTTAGTTGTGCAAGTTTCAATTGTACTTCTGTACTAAAGTCTATTTCATAGACTCCAACTCTCTTAACTCGACATCTTTTATGTTGGGAATTAGCACCCAACATTTCAAAGATATTTTGAGTCTCTAAGGCTGTCGTTTTTCCCATTACTCCTCCAATAGTGTTGTAAATGATGAACTGAAATTATGTTGTCAATCCATCATAAAAACATTGGTTTTGTAGCTGTAGAAGATAGTTGTGATTAGACCATAAGTGAAAAAGAGTTTGAACCTATCCCAAGCTTCATGGATATATTCTACTTCCATCTGAAAAAAGTAGCAATCTTTGCTCTCAACTCTGATGTTTTAAGGTTGGAATATAATTTTCCTATAAATATATTGTAAACATCCTTCCAGATCATCAGAGAACCTAGGGGAAGTGACATTAGCCAAGCCTTGGCCCTATCTTTTAGAGTGTAAGGAAAACACTATATTCTAAGCTAGTCTTTGGTGAGTATAATGAGAGGGAATGTTTGGATTATAGAGTAGAAATTCCTAATAAATGATAGTAAGTCTTCATTAGGTAGTCCATTCAAAGAAAGTAACATGAAAAAAATGGATATTTCTCAATCTATACCTTTGAGTATCCTTACCTAATTGGGTAGAGGTAGTAGCAGTGCCAATAACTGACCTTGTATACTCAATGATTTCCCTAATTTGTGGATTTTCTCCCATATTTGTTGGTTCAAGTGGAAGTTTTAATGTTTTTTATTTTATTTGTTTCCTATCCTATGAACATTGGTTAGAACTGTTAATTTTATAACTGTTTGTTGAAATTTGGGAGAAATACACCATATACTATTTGTGTAAATTTAAATGTTTAGAATGATGGATACACTAGCATTTCCACATCAATACTTAAGCATTTTCACCAAATGTGTAACTTTCCATTTCTTTACTCTCTATCTTTAATTTATAATTGTAATATTGAGGGAAATGTAAATGCTAGGTTGTAGGTGGAAAAAGTTACTTCTTTATAAAATTGAGTTAGGTTGGATTTTAAAATTTTCTTACAAAATTAACATGTATTTATTTAATTTTAAGTAAATGATTATTGAATTTACAATAAACCCAAAATTAGTGTTTAGGAATCAAATAGTAGAAACGATCGTATGAGAATATTTTGAGCCATTATCTTTCCATTCTGAGTGATAATATTTTTCTACTCTTTTAAACACCCTTCTTATTTATTAAAAATTGTTAGATGATCTCTATAGGTTTTACATTGAATGTTAGGATTTTTACATCTCATAATGTGTCATATATTTATTTTTATTACCTAAATTGAATGGCTTAAATATGAATGAGTTCTAAAAAACAGACATATATGAGGTCACCTAATCTAATACAAAAGAAAAGCCAAAAATCAGCTACTCATCATATCATTAAAAATATATACAAACTGTACATGGGGTTCTCTAAAAAAAGAGAGAAAGAAAAATAAGATAAAGAGAGAAAATTTAATAGTATAAACTAAATACTATAACTCAAATATCCTACAAAGGTGTGAGAAATTGCTAAATACAAAAGAAAATGGGAAATAAATCCCCAAGAAATCATTGCTTTTTCTTAATCTCTAAAAGGCATATAACTAGAAATTTTTATTTATTGATTTTGATTAATGCGTGAAAATAGTATTTGATTTCTTTGTAAATCCTTTCATTCAATTCTTTTCATGAGATCAATATTATGCACTACTTTAAGTCTTTTTTTCTTTAAATATATGCTAACTTACTAGTTAATTTCTTTAAATAAATTCTTTTTGCATATACCTTTGAATGAGAGTTTGAACCAACAAGATTAGTGTGATATTCAGAGTATGACTTGTGAGGATAGAGTCAAAGTGAATTCGGATTCCAGGAATTGAAATTGGACAAATTAATATTGATACATTTTTCTTATGAATATGAATATCATTTTCAACTAATTATTATAGTAAACTATGAAAGTTTAGGATATTAAAATAAAGCATGAGAAGTTTTGTATTTTTATTCTCGTTTTTTTTATTTGTCCTTTTTTTATTTTAGTTTGATGTTTGTGGGTTTCATCTTTGAAAACACTTCCAAGACTTAAACTCGTCTACTAGGACAACCTTGGGACTTAAATACTTATTGCATACACTAAATACAACTATTTCAATCTCCGAAAATGATTTAGGATAGTTTAATTTATTTAGTTTTTCGCCTTTCTTCTTCTTAGAGATTAGAAAGAAACTGATTGAGGTTGTGATGAGTGCTTAAAGTACTTAATATAACATGATTTTATACACTTTAAAATGATAAAATAGATTTGTACTTGGAAAATTTTATAATTTTTTATGCAAATCTATCTTTTAGGAATCATAGTTATATTTTATTTTTTTATGTATTTTTAGCTTCAAAATAATTAAAGTGATCAACACTCAAAGAATAGTACCTGAATGCACTCCATTACAATAGTGAAGCATGAAAGTTTAATATATGTAAGCCTTACATATAATCCAAACTAATATAAAGGGTGTAAAGAAAATAGGGTTTCTAGAAGTTTAGAGGAACACAAGCTGCGTCGTAGAAATTTAGTGTGCCGTGGTACGAGAGTAGTGAATCAAGCATTTAAAGCTTGTACAGGTTTCTTATTCCATGGCATGAAATACATGTGTGTTATGGTGCCTAGTTCAATTTATACCAAAGAAAGGAGAAATCATTGTAGTGGAAAATGAGTTATATGAGTTAATACCTACTAGGAACATCATGGAATGGAGAGTATGTATGGATTTTTGCAATTTGAATAAAGACACAAGGAAGGATCATTTCCTTATCCCATTTATGAATCAAATGCTTGATAGATTATCTAGGAATTCTTTCTTTTTCCCTCTAGAGGAATACTCAGTTTATAACCAAATTTCCATGGCACTTGAAGACCAAGAAAAGACCACATTCATATGTCCTTATTGAACTTTTGCTTTTAGGAGAATTCCGTTTGGATTATGCAATGCACCTGAGACATTTCAACACTTCATGATGGCTATGTTTTGAGACATGATGGAGAAGCTTCTAGAAATCATCATGGAAAATTTTTTGGTCTTTAGAAACACATTTGAAGAATGTCTACATTATCTCTTCTTATTGCTACAAAAATTTGAAGAAACGAATTTGGTTTTAAACAAGGAGAAATTTCATTTAATGGTACAAGAAGGTGTAATATGGGGCCATAAAATCTCAGCTAATGGTATTGAGGTGGATAGATCTAAGATAGCACTGATTTAGAAACTACAATCACCTACCAATGTACAAGGAGTAAGGAGTTTTCTTGGGTATGCGGGCTTTTACGGTAGATTCATAAAAGATTTTTTCCAAATTTCTAAATCCTTATGTAATCTTTTGGAGAAAGACATGTCTTTAAAATTTGATGATAAATGGTTAATGTCATTCCAAGTGTTTAAAGAGAAACTAGTGTCAGTACTAATTATAGTCACACCAGATTGGAGCAAGCCCTTAGAGTTTATGTGTGACGCAAGTGATTTTGGTGTTGGAGCTATTATTGGATAGTGAAGATACAAAACTTTCTATGTCATTATGCAAGCAAGACACTAAATGAGGCTCAAATGAATTATGCTACTATAGAGAAAGAGTTCATTTTCATTGTATATGACTTTAAAAAATTTAGATCTTATTTGGTTGGAACCAAAGCGACTATCTACACGAATCATTTTGCAATAAATTACTTCATGACAAAGAAGAATGTCACACCAAGATTAATAAGATAGGTTCTCCTTCTACAAGAATTTGACTTGAAAATTCGTGATAAAAAAAGAACAAAAAATTAGGTAGCAGGCCATTTGTCTAAATTGGTAAAGGAAGCAAAACATTTATGACAATATGGTGATTGGGGAATCCTTTCTAGATGAGCAACTATTTTTAATAGCTTAAATAAAAATCATATGGTATGCAGACATAGAAAATTTCCTAGTTGTTAACATTCTTCCATCAGACCTCACATGGCAACAAATGAAGAAATTCTTCCATGACATTAAACAGTATTTTTGAGATAACCCTTACCTCTATAAAGAATGTAATGATGGTATTTTTAGAAGGTGTATTTCTTATGATTAAGTTGGAAGTATTCTTTACCATTGTCATAGCTCAAACTATAGAGGTCACTTTTAGAGCACAAAAATAGTAGCTAAGGCACTTCAATCTGGTTATTTTTGGCCCATACTATTTAAAGATTCTTACATTTATGTAAAGATATGTGACAAAGGCCAAAGTATATGTAATATTTCAAAAAGATATGAGATGCCTCTAAATAGTATACTTGAAGTGGACCTGTTTAATGTTTGGGGCATTGACTTTATGGGACCATTCCCTTCATGCTTTGGTAACCAATAAATACTTCTAGGAGTATATTACGTGTTAAAATGGATAGAAGCCATAGCAAGAAGCAAATGTGATGTCAAAGTTGTCACGAAATTTCTAAAAAAAATATTTTCACTAAGTTTGGAAATCCTATGATCATTATTAGTGATAGAGGTAGCCACTTTTGTAATAAAGCATTTAAGCCCTTATTCTCTATGTATGGGATTAAGCATAAAGTGTTTAACTCCTATCATCCCAAACAAGTAGACAAGCAGAGATATCCAATAGAGAAGTGAAAATTCTTTTAGAAAAAACTATAAACATTTCTAGGAAGGATTAGTTATCTAAATTGGATGATTCTTTATAGGCATACATAACTACATTTAAAACACTAATTAGTACCACCCCATATAAATTAGCTTATGAAAAAGCATGTCACTTACTGCTAGAATTATAATACAAAGCATATTAGGCAATGAAACAACTGAATATGTTCATAGATGTAACTGGTAGGAAAATAATGTTGTAAATAAAATATTATTTTAATTTATATTTTTCCCAAATTATATATCTTTGACTAAAATTTACTATAATTATATTTTCTTATTATTTAATAATATTATTTAATTTATATTACATATAATAAATTAAAATTAAGTATATAATATAAAATTAGTAGAAAGAATATTAAATATAACATAGAATTAAAAATATGATATAAATTAAAATAATGATTTAAGAACTAATTGAAAAATAAAAATAAAAAATATTCTATTTTATAAAGAAATATATTTTTTAATATAATATTTGATAATGATAAAAAATATATTATATATATATATACTATACTATGCTATACTTTTTAACATAAAAGGAAGCATTTTCCTTTCATTGGCGTAGCTACTTACGAGGATAGGTTTAGCATAATCTAAAATAATTAATTAGTCGTTATTTTAAATATAAATTATTTTTTTATTTATTTTTAATAAAATTTAAAAGTAATTAAATTCATAACATGTAGAAAAAATTACATTTTTTTAATATATTTTAGGATTAAGAAGTAACTAAAATTAGTTTTTTAATATACAATTGAATTTTTTTTTTAATTTTATAAAATATAATAATAATTTAAATTATCTTGATTCTAAAATTAAAAAAAATACTATAATTTAAATTTTAAACCAGTATTAAAAATTTTATATATCGAATCACTATTATTGATAATTATTTTTAACAAGTATTATACGTTAATTTTAGATTATTCAATTTACGAAACTTATTTAAAATAAAATACTACTTTTCACTAACTATTATTAGAGGATGATATTTTTTTTTAAAAAAAGATAATGATTATACTGAATAATTATATCTATTATTAGAGGATGATATTTTTTTTCGTAAAAAAGATAATGATTATACTGAATAATTATATTGAAAGATTTTATAAAATACAATATGAATAAAATAATAAAAATTATTTTTCTTATATTAAAAATATCGATTATTTATAATTATAATTGTACTTTAAATAAGTATGAATTATGTCAATAATAATTTTTTGGATTTTTTTATACATCACAGTTAGTACACCTTTATAGTAACTGTATATAGATATTCAATACGTTAAAATAAACTTTGTATTGTTGAGTTAAAATTTATAATCTCATTTGTAAATTTTATATTTTAAAATATGTATAATAAACTCTGGATTTTGTTTTTTTGTTTTTTTTTGTTTTTGCTAAGAGATGAATTCTTATGAAGATTGGGTCAGAATTCTTACGACGTGTACTCTACGGCAAAGTCCTTGCAATCGAATAATTTTTTGTAGCAAACAAACATCGATGATGATGGACTTGGAATTGAGGAAGTGTGAACACGCTCGCTTTTTCTACCTGTGGAAGCATAATTCTGAATGGGTAAAGACATTGAAAAAATATAAATTATTAACGTCATAAAACAAATTTCATTAATGAAAGTTGTATCAAAGAATAGTAACGTTAATGTAAAATTAATAACATAAATAAAATAAATATATTATATATTTTTATAACGATAACAACTGAAGATATTATTATACCTTTTTATTACTAAATTTAATTATATTTTATTAAATTATTATCTTCACTTCTTTTATTTTACCTTTGCATAAATATTTAATTATTTAATATAATTTTACTTTAATTTTTTTAATAAAAAATATAATTTTAAAAAGTATATTTTTATTTACATTATAAGAAAGAGAATGTGATTACAAAGGTCATATCTTTATTTTTGATAACTGTTTATCCTCAAGATAAATAACTATTTTTTTAATGTTTTTATTTATTTTTATTTTATTTTTTCTTAAATTCTTTTGATTATATTTTATTTAAGTTATAATAGTAAATGTAATTAAAATAAATATTATTCTTACTTTTTTATAACAATATAAATAAATAAAATAAGTCTCATTTTTACAATAGTAAAGGACTCTAGAGTTATCTTTATCTACTGTATATTTATTTTATTAAAAATAAAACTTCATACTTATGCCATATAATTAAACATTTATTTTAGATTTATTTTTTGTTAAATAAGAGGGAATAGTTTATCATATTATTTCAAAATATTGATTATATAGTATAATTTTTTATTCACTTATCAATGCTTTATTTCAATGTAATACGCGATGCAATACGCAATACATGATAATAGCATTATCACCTCGTAACTACACACAGAGAATAAATATCTAAAATAATGCTCAAATTTATACATTCACATCCAATGTAGAACCAACTTGATTAAATTTTTTTATTTTATTGATCTAAAAAAAGTTAGGTTTTATCGAGTACTCCTCATTCCATTATTGCAGGTTTTACGGATTCCTTTAAAAGAATAATTGTTTAATTTGGGTTTTCTTAGACTTTCAAAGATAATTAGGGCTTGCAAAATGCTGGTTTTCGAAATAGACAATTGAGGTAGTGCTGGAAAAAGGAGATTTCATTTGTTGTTAATCTTAGTCTGATTATTTTAACCTAAAATAATATGTTACTCGAGGTTGTTTCCATCATCATCAACTTGCTTTAGCCACCGCTAGAATATTCGCCTTTACTCGACTAATAGTCTGAGTTTCACGTGCCGTGCAATCAACGGTCAAACTTTACCTGCTATCAAATTGTGTATATGTCATCTTGAGGAACGATGAAATACCATAAATTTACATTTATATTTTGCTAAAAAGTAAAAATAAATTAATACCTTCTTTTATTTTTAAATAATTTTAAAACATATATGAAACACGAATATAAAAATAAATATAAATTTATATAATATTAATATTTTTCATACCATTAAATAAAAAATTAGGTTAATACAATTAAATTTATATTTATATTATTTATGATATATTGTAAAATTATTCTATCATATATCACATCATAAATAATATGAATATCATATAATCATTAGTATTTTTCTATTAATTATTTTATAGTTTAATAACTTAAATTTTTTGAGTTACATTCTATCTTTTGCAATACATTATGATCAAAGAAATTTTATTTTTTTTAATATAATTATTAATGTTTTCGTAATATAAATTATTATTGTTATAATAATTTTTTATATAATTATTTTTATTTTAATAATAAAAATATCAAAATATAATTAATTATAAAATTTAAGTTTTATTTAATACCTTTTATTGTCAATTTAAAAAAAAATTGATATATTACTCCATGCAAATAACTGAGTAATGATTATTTTAAAAATAAATTAACAATGCCACGTGAAGCCACGTGAAGAGGGTCCTCCATGTTGCTAGCTAGAAATTCTAGGATCCTTTGAGTGTCTAGGAGACATTTGTTTGATTAGTGCGTATCACTAAAGAGATTAGGACGAAAGTCTCTTCCTCTCTATCACTAATTATATATTAATATATATTATTTTAAAGAATATATAATTAAAAAAAGTCTTAAAAAATACAAAGAGAATTAATTATCCTTAAATATTAATATGTTACCGGATAATTAATTAGTTTCAAAATATTAATTTTTATTTTAAAAAAATAGAATATAGATTATTCAAAATTAATTATTCATATGTATTGAAATAGTATATAATAATATAACAAATATATCTATAATGTTGTTAAGTTAGAGTTTAATTGTTATGTAAGTAAAATAACGTAAAAAAGTAATTATTCGTGAGAAGTCAAATATAATTACTTGAAAAAGAGTTCTTTAACACTTATGATCTTATAATTAGGGATAATATTTAAAGATTGTTTTGAATTACATGCAAATGCAAAGTGGTCTAGGTTTCCAAAATTTTAAACTTTTGTCAACGTTGAAATCATATATTTGATATTGTTTTAGTTTAATAGCAATATTAGTTATTTATCAGTTTTTCCAGTTATTAGCTTAAATAGTATGACTAATACTTAATACTAGTACTCTACTACAAAATATCACACTAATCACAAATCGATACTCGTGATTGAACATTATATTACTTATACAACTTATATATTTATAGACCACGTATCATGTCACATTCTTTATTGTGTAGAAGTTTATACTTGTCCAATATTTCTTTGATGTATTTCTACTAATTCAAGTATAACAAATCACCATAAAGTGCAACCTCAATACCAAAAATAATTGAAAAAGTTAAAATCCTTAATTGCAAATTGAGTATGGAGTTGAAAAATGAGATCATTAATAGACTTATGAGGACTCTCAATAAGAATTATATAATCAATGGTATCTTAAAAGAGTAAGGAAGTATCTAATTTTGATGAGATAAAACCAAGTTGCATCAGACAAGAGCTTAGTATAGAAAAACAAGTACAATGAGCCTATTTTAGGCCATAGAAAGCTTTCTTAAGCTTGCAAATCAATCAACACTTTGCTTAAAATCAGGTCATTTGTCCATATAAACATCCTCATTAAGCTCACCATTCAATGATTCGTTCTTCACATCAATTTGTCTCAATATCAACCCTTTGAAAGAGCCAATGTGAGAATAATTATGATAGTTATAAGCTTAACAACAAGAGAGAAAGTCTCAAATTTGTACACACCCTTAATCCAAAGAAAACTTTTTGCCACAAGTCTGACTTTGTACTTGTATAGGGTTCTATCAACCTTGAACTTTATCCTAAATACCCACTTACATCGAATGGTCATTTTCTTACTAGGAAGAGAAAGCAAATCCCAAGTACCATTTGCAAGCAAAGTATAAAAATCTAGCAACACAACTTGTTTCCATTTAGGAACCTTAAGTGATGACTTATAAGACTTAGGCTCAGGAGTACAGGTGTTTCATGAACTATGAAGGAAAAGAACTTTGGTTTAGAAATACTAGACTTAGATCTAGTTACCATCTTATGAGTGTTGACTGGAAGATTCAAAAGGTAAAACTGGAGGAAAAATATAAACTATGAAGAAATAGGTGGTAACCAAAACAAATAAATCAAGATGATTTTTGGAATAGGTGGAACATTAGGTAAAGATATAATAGGAGAAGTAGATATAGAATTAGGCAATACAAGAGACTTAAGATTAGGAACTACAAAACCCTTGGAATTAGAACCACCATTAGTATGAGCTAATGGAAAAGAAGATTGAACAAAAGAGGATAAAGATTTTATAAACTTTGAAGGGAAGAAACATATGACACTAACTTAATAGAAGACTAAGTAGATGACACATGTTTAATGAACAATAAGGATTACATGGATGGTGTAAAAGAATCCAAGGAAATAGTACTAGAAGAATTCTGAATAAAAGCATAAGAAACACTAATTCATTAAAAATAACATTTTTATTAATGTAAAATTTATCTGTTGTAGGATCATAGCACACATAGCCTTTTTTACTTAGCACTATAACTTAAGAACACACATTGAATAGAATGAGCCTTTAGCTTATGTTTAGTGCAGTGTCTAAGGCAATGAAAACATTGGCACCCAAGAGCTCCTATGGAGAAAACCCTTGAAGAGATTTTGACGGAATATGATTGAAGAAGTATCTTTGGACTAAAACATAGATGCAATGCCTCTTTCTATAATGTCTTTATGTATGGACTCAACTACTCCATTTTTTCAAAAGTGTGAGGATATGTAAATCTGTGTAAAATGTCATATATTTCAAGAGTTGTAACCAAAGGTTTGAGATCTACCTTACCATTAGTTTGAATGGGTTTAATATACAGAGAAATTTACGTAACTATCATAGTTTTAAAGCATAGAGAAAAGTACTTGGTTTGGTCCGTAGTTTGTAGCAAATAAATCCAAATTAAATTTTTACAATCATTTAGAATGAACAAAAATATTTTATCATTATTATAGGAAAAAACAAAAGATCTCCATAGGTCCGACTAAAGTAAAGTAAAAGGAATAGTACTTTTAGTATATGAGGACAAAATGGATGCTTATGAGCCTTAACAAGTTGATAGATAATACAAAAAATAAACTCTTTTTTAATTGCTTTAACAAACAAACCATTAAGAATCATTACATGAATTTTTGTATTATAAGAGGGATGATCAAGCTTACTGTACCACTTATGGTAATCTAAAAATGAGTTTTCATTGGTTGAGAGAAAAGTTAAACCTATTTGATGACCAAAGATAGTTGATTGAGACAAGTCACTTACAACACTAGTAATTTCATGGAGCCCTTTTATACTAGTGTCCTAAAGTAGAGCCCTTTTCATAACATATTCCTTGAAATAGAATGAATATGTATGAAATTCAATAAAGATATATTATCAACAAATAACTTTTACACATATAAAATATTTGAAGAAGCTTGAGGTGTATGAAAAATATTATTGATAAAGTAAACAATCTCCATCAGTATTTAACCTGAACTAACACTAGAAATACATCACCAATAATAATACCTTTTATAGTTTGCATAAAAGGAAGAATTTGGAGATTTTTTTCCATATTAGCAATAGGTGTTATAGAAACATTATTAGACATGAAATTCAAAGTTATGGCACTTGAGACATTTCCATTCTAATGTTTGCCTATGAGAACATCTCTTAAAACAAAACAAAAAGTTACAAAATGTATTGGCTTATCACAAATTTGGAAAATAGGAAGATCAAAACTCCCATTTAACTTTTTGAAATTTTTGACATAGGCATCATTTAAGTTACCACCACATGTACATTTCTTAAAAGAAGAAGGCACACTCGAGTGCTGATTCTTGAGATAACTATGAAAGTTTCACTATTAACCATGACCATTTTGTTGTATTTCAATTTTTAGGCTAATTTTGTTTATGATTCTTGAAAGTACTACCATTTCTAGAAACAAGATTGGCCTAAAATACATAATCTTATAAAGTACCTTCAAAAGCCAATGACACACATTCAAAATTCTCTAGTTAGTTATGAAAAACCCAACAAATTTTTGCAATTGAGTTATTTTAAAAGTAGTTACAAAAGGCAAATAGTGTGGACTATGTCCAATCAAGATATAAAGAGCCAACTTTTTTCGGGCAAAATTTCATCATATATAGCAAGGTGATCTATTAATGTTTTAGCCTTTAACAAATAATTCGCATCAAATGAACCATTTTTTAAAAGAGTTTGAATATTGCTTTGTAACTCTATTATTATGGATTGAGTAGTGTTATTGAAACACTCCACAAGAGCAATCCATTGTTCTTGTGCAAATAGATTTCCAATTGACAATGTGTTCATCACTCATGCAACTCCAGTTTTTAATCAATGAATTATATTGAATTATTTGACAACTGAGGGTTTAGTGCTAAGCAATTACCAACAGGAAAAGGTCAAGGTCAGAAAGAGCACCATTTAAAAATCAATTGAAAGAGCAACTTTGGTTTTAGGTTGGAAAGTGTAGTACTTGAGAGCGAATTGATGACCATCAGGTGCAATAGGAAAAGCAAGGCTACGAAACTCATACTAGATGGTTGTAATAGGACTGTAACAATCAAAATTAGGCTCCAATTTGTGAAAAATGGACTTCAAGATGTGGATGTAGCATAAACATCCAAAGGCCCAGAGAAATGAATAAGCTGGTGGAGCATTATGTAAGATTTCACAATGAGACGTGTGTGAGACAATCTACTTTGACTCATTTTTCTAGTTTACATACTTTTATATTAATTCTTCATACTATCATATTTATGTTAATTCACTTCCATAATGAAACACAAGAATTACTCTTGTTGGACTAGGTAGTTATAATTATCCAATTTAACAAATAATGAGTTATTGTTCGGAGGCAAAATAGAAAAATTATTTGACATAACATTAAGAATTGAAGCAGAAGTATATACTATATTAAAATTTCTTTGAGCATCATCTCTTGAGGGTAGAATAAGAAGAGCTTATTGATTTCTTAGTAAAGAACCATCATTGCCTTATACATTTGTAGTTGTACATTTGATAGGCGAGATTGCAAAGGGAGATGAATAAGCTAACACATCTCTATACGAGTTCTTTGAACCTACTTATTGTGCTTTGATACCATACAAAATTACAAAAGTAATGAAATGAGGTTTTTGAATAATAAGTGAATATTATTCATTCAATAATGAATTGCAAAAATAAAGAAGTGAAACACATACATTTTGATTAAAGTCTCACAATATTTATTAAGAATAAGTCGCAAATCAGATACTTATTACATTATAACTAATATAATATATAATCTTTTTATACACACTTGCATTGATTGGTTATGACTCATAAAAACTATATATTTCATATTACTTAATACAAAATTGAGTGAAAATCTTTACGATATAATCGAATAAAATTGAGAATAAATATTTTCATAAAATAATTCGTATTTAAAATACTATGTTATTTGTTTTATGTAGATTTTTATATATCAACATAAAGTAATTGTAAAAATTTATTTAAATTAATATTAATTCATTTTCTATATTTTTCTTACATTATAAATAAAAGATATGATTTTTAATTTAAATTTTTTAAAAAATAAGATATATAAAAATTAATACATGATTAATAATATGTTAAGTAGGTTTATATGCACACCCACCTTAAAGTTTATATTCAATTATACAATTTTCATTATGTGCCATAGGAGTGTGCATACATGGATTTGTTTGGGTTTTAGACCAAATCCATTACAAACTCAATATGATTTGTTTTTGAAAAATGAGAACAAGCTCAAAACAATAAATTTGAAAAATTCATCCAACCAAAACCAATTTTTTTTCATTTGTGTTAATATATTTTGTTTCTTAATTTTTTTAAACTTTTGTGTTATAGTTTCTAATGTTTCATTAATTTTATTATAATACCTAAATATAAAGATTTAGATTTCAATTAATTATCTCATATTATCTTTCATATCAATTATAAAGTATAAGAAAGATTTAAATGTATGAAAAATAGGCAATAAGAAATAATAATGATTTATCCGACAAAATTTTCTAATTCTCATAATTAAATCATTGATAATATTATTCATGCGATGCAAATTCCAACGACAAAATTAGAAGATGATGTAGTTATAATAGATAAATAATTAAATAATATAGAATTAGTGTCTCCGCTTGAACTACTAGATTATCATTCATATGCATAATTGGGTAAAAAGTAGATAGCTAAGAAGTGAGTGGAGGCATAGTTAAGAAGCGAACAAAGGTAAAGAGGTTTAGAGGCGTTGATATTTGATGAATGATAAAAATTGAGAAAAAAAAAGATACGAAAAAGGTGTAGAAAAACCTAAGGAAATTTTTAAAATATAAATGTATAAAATAATAATATGAATATGAAAATATAATTAATTGGTTAGACTTGAAATGAAAACAAAACAAACTCAATATACATAGACTTTTTAAAATTAAGAATAAAAATAAACCAATAAAATTGAAAAATTTGAAATGAATTTATTCAAATAATTTAAATTGAATTGATTCCTATTAATTTCACGTATCTTTATAATATAATTTCAGTTTAATTGCATACAATAATCCTTTTTATATGTTTTTAATTTTTTTTTAAAAAATATAAATTTATTTTTCTTACTATATAAGTAAATATATATATTTTTTAATGTGATATGAAAATAAAAATATATTTTTTATTAAAAAATAAAATTATATTAAAAAATGTATAATTTATATTTCAGCTTTCAATATATTAAGTATAAAAATTTTACGATCGTACCCTCTGTGTAAACTTGTACTTTTGTCACAAATGTGCACAACGAGGCTCAAAAGTACAAGCATACAAATAAGTACGATGATTAAATGTTTTTTATTACCAGAAATACAAATAAATACGATTACCAAAACCGAAGCTAAAAAAGAAGTACAGAGTCACACATCAATCACTATATAAAAATTGTTTTTATACCAACGGCTGTCTTATTTAAAAAATTTGTTTTTTTCATTTCCATTGAACAATTACATCGAATGATAACAGTGATAAATAAATAATTCAATCTACTTATTTAAATTTAAAAAATTCATTCAATTTATTAGATTTAAATCAAATTATATTCATAAATTTATAGTTAGATTATATTTACATTATAAATTAAAATATTTGTTTAAATTTAAATCCAATTTAAATTAATAAATTTTATAATCTATTCGATCTAAATTAAATTACTATTAAATCATAAATAAATACATATTATATTCAAATATTATGTATATCATAATTTTATTATATTATTATTTTAATTTTAAAATAAATATAAATATTTATAATAATTTAATAATTGTACAAACATAATTATTATTTTAGTTATGATTATAAATAATAATATTTATTATAAAAATATTTATTTAAAATTTAAATTTATATATGTTGTATTTTACATAGATAACAATTTATAAATAAATTTTAATATAAATATGATATTATTTAATTTAAAAAATCCAATCTATTTAGATTTGAATTGATTTTTATATTATTAGATTGGATTTTAATTGAAAATTTTTAAATCCGATCAAATTTGAATTAATTAAAAACAAATAGTTTTAATATGTTCATCCCTTTATGATAAGCTATATTTTAATTTTATTACTAAGAAGTAAAAGTAATTAAATAATTACATAGATAAATAATTAAAGTAAATGTACAATGAACACATCTTTATAAGAAAATATATGCAAGTATTTTGAAGGAAATGTAAAGTGAGATTAACAAGGGTATGGTGATTTATGATGGGTCAAATTCTCCTTAAAAATAACACAATTGTCATAATTGTTTTTATTACTATAGTAATTACTTTGTCGATTCAAAGAAAAATGAAAAAAACTGTCTAATATTAATTCTTTTGATTACAACTTCTCTCATTAATCGGATAAAAGGGTAGTAAAATTCCATTAAGTTAAGCCTAAAGTCTATTAGTTTTTTTTTATCATCTTGTAATTGTAAAACATGGGTGATATAAAGATACCAAATCAAAATTAAGTGATATTTATAAAAAAAAATAGTATTATTTAATATATGTTATTAAAATATTATTAGTTAAATGATTGTAAAATAAAAATAAAAATTTAAAAATAAATAAGATATATTTAGTTTTTTATAATAAAAAATGAGTTTTCTTGTGTAATTGCAAAATGTGCTACAATAGGACAAGAAAACACTGATATTTATAATAAAATAATATTATTTAACACATTATTAAAATATTATTATTTAAATCAACCTAAAATAAGAATTAAAATTAAAAAATAAATAAAATAGAAAGATAGAAATGATATCATTTCTAAAAAGATTATTTTTAAATGACAAGAAGTTATTAAAATGTAAATTTTAGTATTTATGAATAAAATAATGTGTAAGTATTGGTAATATTTTAGTTAAGAATAATGATAAATTAATTTTCTCATTTTTTGATCATTTCTTTTAACACTAAGACAATTTTTGAAATTTGGGTAGATTATTTTGCATGGATTTTACTAAAACCCCGTGCAAAACATGTTTGTGAGTTGCACATTAGAACTCATGCAAAAGTTCCACTTGGGTTTTACAACGAAACACACAAAATTTTAAAAACTTACATTTACATGAATTGTACGAAAAAAAAACCACAAAAATATATGCCTGGGTTAGTCAATATAACCAATAAAAAATATCTGTGTGGTTATTCAAAAAACCCCATGCAAAATATTTGCATTTTTTGTGGTTTTTTTAATAACCCATGCATTTGAGTGGGTTTTTTTTAAGAATAATCCACGTAAAATGTTTTAATTAATACCACATTAGGTCTTCTGTTTCACATAGCGAGCCCTAAAACATAGGCACTGCCCAACGAAGACAGTATTCTTGTGCACCAGGTTCCAGTCGTTCTCTTAACTGCTTCGTTGCCTGTCGTCATCACTACCTTTCGTCGTCTATTCCGTCGCCGTCACGTCCTTGACCAGTAAGTCTTCTCTCCCCCTGCGCCTGTGTAGCATGCTGTTTAAGATTTTTTTCTGGAAGATGTAAATGGAAAATATTTGTGGTTATGTAGTTTTTTTTGGGGTGCTTATAGTAGATTTATGCCTATGCAAGTTTGAAAAAGAAAAAAAAAACATAGCGATGTTTTAAAGAAAAAAGAGAATAAAAATATAAAACTTATTCACAATTTGGTATTTAACATGTAAGTAATTTTATTTTTTCATAAGATAATTTTACTTTTATAATTATTAATTTTATTTATTTACATCTTGCTCGATACGAAATTATAAGGCTTGTTAATTTTGGTATTGTGTTCCATCATTATCTTTAATTTTGAAACAATTATTAGTAATATGTTATATAAGTAGGCTTAACATGATTTATATATAATAATACCAAAACATGATGAAATTATGTGATGTTATTTACTGAAAAAATCTCAAGAAAGAACATCAAAAAATTTCTCATTTGATTTGATAAGTTTTACCAATCTCATTTCATAAATTGATTGTTATTATATAGAGTTATAACTAATTATTTTACTAATTTTTTAAATAATTTAAAAATTAAATTATAAATATTTAGAAAAAAATTTAATGACCTACAATGAAGATAACGAGGATATTTCATTGATTTATACCTTCATGGAGTTATGTATGTATACATTGTACACTCTAATTTTTTAAAAATTAGTTTTTAAAATTATTTTTTTAAAATTTGTATATTTATATTAAAGTATTATACAAGAAATTTATGTGTATTGAAATTGGCTACGTAATATATATATATATAGGTTAAGATGTTATATCTATGGTATTCGCCTATCTCATACCACAAAATTTGTGTGGATTTTGTGGGAAAAAAACTCGTGTAAATTTCTGTTTAGGTTTTTACCAAATATTCTTGCTATGGGTTCTTTTAAAATTCACTCAAAAATTTGATGGGACGTTTTTGCATGGGTTTTTAAAACCCAAGCAAACTTACTTTTGCTTTTGCTTTTGCTTGTGCTTGTAGTCAAACACATGGATGTCCACACTTTTTAATATCAAACAAAATAGATGATGTAAATATATTAGGGCGTATTAAATTAGAAAATGTAGAATCTTATTCATGCCAAAAAAAGGGAACAAGTACAATTATATATAACTAACTTCATGCGTCGTGATTTAGGATGACAATTTGTATATATATTGTTATTTTTTTAATAAAAAATATTTTTAATCAATTTATTTATTTATAATTATAATAAAATTTAATATATTTATAAATAAAAATAATTAATAAGTAATTTTATCTAAAAAATAATTTATGTGACTTTGTGCAAGATTCGTGTTTTTGACCATTTTAGCCTGAATTATTACCCCTAATTCTTAAAAATAAGAGTCAATTACTTCAACAGTTTTGTAAAATATTTAGACGTGTTTCTCTAATAATTAAATGAATTGTTTTCTTTAAAAATAAATTAAAGAAAGACATTGAAAATTTGACATTAAGTTTATATAAGTGTGATGTTTTAGTAACTAATTAATTAAAGTGATGAACAAATAATTCTTACTTTTTTTTAAAAATAAAATACAACTAATTAATGCCTCTTAAAATTATTTTCATGATCGAAAATTATCAAACATGATTGAAATTATTTTAAGTCATCTGAAATCAATTTTTAAATAAAAGAAATTAGGCCGTTCCAAACTAACCTATGAAAATAGTAGTTCTACCCTAATTTAGAATGTATCTTAAATTTATTTGACAAATTATCATTTGATAATAATACATAACATTTTAGTCAGACAGGCCTGTCAATTTTGGACGGGCTCAACCGAGAGACGAAATTTGAAATATCATATTGTTCATGTAAATCAATATTTTATACTTCGTATTTAAAAAGTGATATAAGCTTGGAATATATAAAATGTGGGTTTTACTCCAAAACAACATATTTAATAGGAAAAAGAGTCGTAATTAATGACCCTTTTGTTTAGACTTTCGGAATTGATATTCAATTTATTTATAAAATATTTTTTTAAGTTAAAAAAATATACCGATAAAATTAATTTTTTATTAAATATTTTGTAAAATATAACAAAATAACACATATAACATATACATATTTTTATTTTTTAATAGACATATTTAATGAAAAAATTTTTAATTAAAAAAATTAATCAATTTTTTTAACAAATCCTTTTATCAAATTTAAATTAAGTTTTCATTACCTTAGATGTGATTTTGAACATTAGAGAGTCAAAGTTTTGTTTAAGATTTATTGAATTTTTTTTTTAATTTTAAAAGAAAATTTTAAAAAAATTTAAATAATTTTTTAGTTAAATATTAATTTTTTATACGTATAACTATTGAAAAATATAAACATATATATATTACAATATAATATTATAGTATTGCTTTAACGATGTTTTCATGGACTAATTGAATTAGCAATATAATATACTTACTTTTCTTTATACTAGTTTTAGAACTGAGCTGTAATTTAAATTTAAAAAATATATAATAATATTAATTATTAATTAATAATCTCTAATTTATTTTAAAAATATATAATTGTATCAATTATACACCAATAATTATTATTACTCTAATTTATTTTAAAAAATAAAAAAAAACCTTTAAATATAATTTGTTATTTTAGGTTGCTTATATCATAATAATGGAAAACTTTGATGCTAAAATTTTGTTGAAAGATAATTAATGGAAAAAATGTATTGGGTCACTTTTATTTGGATAAAAGTGTTTTACTCATATAACTTTTAAAAAATTACTTTTTAATTTTAAAAATACATTAATTAATCATTTTATTTATAAAAAATATATTTATTAACCCTTTTATGTATAAAAAAAGAGACACAAAAGGATTTTTTTTATAAAAAAAATTAAATAGATATTAGTAACATATTTTCATCACTTACCTTCATTCTATCAAACAAAAAAAATTACAAATATAATTAGTGAGAGTGTTATCATCTTTTACCCCACTCTTTGATTAGAATACTCGTGATAATTTTTTTAAATAAATATAAAATTATTAAATATATCTTTTTGATATAAATTTTATAATTAAATGAACTAAATGTCACGTTCACGTTCACTAGGAAATTAAATGATACATTTGTACGAGTAAAAGGAACAATATGACCTTCAATATTTAATTAATTAATCTATTACTTTAATCAATAATAAACACCACCATAATTCATGAAAATTTTATAAAATCTAAATATAAGTGATTTGAAATGATATTAAAAATATAACAATATAACATAAATTTGACATAAAAGGTTGATTAAATTTAATAAATATTTTTATAAGTATTTTCTTTTTGTTTAAAAGTAATGGATGCTAGTTAGCTATATTTTAATTTACATAGATATGATATGATATATGTATAAAATTACATAATTTATTTAATATAAATATAATATGCTCACGAGAAATTTATCATATTAAATTTATAAATTAAATGATTAATCATAAACTATGCAAATTAATCAAACAAATTATCTAATAATAATAATAATAATAATAATAATAATAATAATATATGTTAAATATAAAAAAATCAAAAAATAATTTATAAAAGTTGATATTTATTTAGTTAAAAAAATTTACTTAAATAAAAAATGTAACACGAATAACAACCAAAACATTGTCATTAAGATGACATTAGTGACATGGGTTTAAGTTTTTCAACTAAATTAAAGGTTTGCCCTGTATAATTAAATCTGAAATGCACATTTTAAATTTGAAAGATTAAATTAAGAAAATTAATGGAGAATTAAGCATAAGTGAGTGCCATTATTCTTATAGTTCTTTTCATCATATTATGCATATACTGTAACATTTACCAATTTTTGGTTAATTATCTGAAGAAATGAAAGAGAAGAAAAAATGAAAAGCAAAGAAAAAGATAGAAAAAAGTTGTTTACTTAGTAATGCTTTAATGCTTTTATTAAAATTTCACCTCAATCCAATTTATATGTGTATGAGTGTGTCAAAATTAAAAATAAAGAAACTAAAAATGAAAATTCAGACATCACAACGTATCTTTAGCTCTGCATCTCTTTATTAAAAAAATGTTAATTTTACATACATATAGATAATTTGAATATGTAAAATGTTTTAAATTAGTGTTTTAATTAAGATATATGAGTAATTAATTATTAAAAAAAAAAAAATTCCCTACAGTTGAGAAATTATATGGGGGTAATGATTAAAGAAGAAGAAGAAGAAGAACAGAGTGGCGATACATAATAAAGAAGAAACAAATAAAATAAGGCAGAAAAAGAGAGATTAATTATTGAAAAATATACAGTCGATACAACAGCTTCATCCCAACACTAAATTAACTTTCAATATCATCATTTATATCTCTTCATCTCTATCTACAAACACCCTTATTTACCCCCAAAAAAAAAAAAAATACAAATACCCTTAATAAAACTTCAACACTCAATCCCTTGTTTGCCTGATCTTCAAAAGCTCAAATTTAACATAATTACTTTGATATATATATCTCCAAAACTATTTCTTAATCCTAATAGGGTGGTCTAACACCATGAACCCAAGGAAAAGCTTCATGATTCAATTGTCCATTAGGAAGCATATTTGGTGGCAAATTATAACCTTGCATAGATGTAGGATCCGGCATCCCATCATCAATCCCCGATGGTGGCGGAGGCGATACACTCCCACCACCACCAGTTCCACAGTCTCCAGCCTGGGCTCCAACACCAGCTACTTGATCTTCATCATCATCCAAAGGTAATCTTTCATAAGTAGCATTAGAAAAAGTAGCAGCAATCAACATAACAGAGCCAGAAGCCAAAAGAGGACCAACAACACAACCACCAACAATCTGACCTTGACCACCAGCCAAGTAAATAGTCAAGCCAGTAGAACCAGGTGATGCAGGTCCAGGTAAAAAGGAACCAGTTAATGAAAGAATTTCAAAACGACCATGAAGTGCCATAACGGCACTTGGAGCTGTTGGTTGACGGAGAGTAACGTTTGTTACAGTACCAGTACCACTAAGAACACAAACACCTCTTTGACGCCGTCTAGCAAATTGAGCAACACTTTCAGCAACATCAGCACCATTTGAAACCTCAATCACATGACTTTTTAATGCATTTGGACTATCACGAGTTACGAAGATCGGTGGTTTGGGTTTGTTTTTGGAACCTGGTGGTCGACCTCTTGGTCTACGGTTTGGTGCTTCAATTGCTCCTTCTCTTGGTTCGTTACTATTTTCTCTCTCATCTTCTTCATCGTCACCTCCTCCACCTCCATTTCCACTGTAATTCTGTGTTAATGAGGTACTAGTGCTAATATTGTTGTTAATAGAGATTCCCAGATCTGGTTTCTTCATTTGAGATGAATTTTTTTCTGATGTATGCTCTACTCCTGGATGACCTACTTGTCCACCCCACCATCGATTCGCCATAACTAGATCTTGAATACAAGTTTAAGATGAAAATTTAAGAAACGTAAAATACTTTACCTGAAGATGATAGTTCAAATTGTACTAATTAGAGATTGAGATTACGGTGTGATAGCCTGAAGAAGAAACAATTATATAAAAGAGATAGATTGCTCTTTTCAAAACCTAGCTGATATGGAGATACATATGATGGGTAGATAAACAAAGTTGGGAAATTGAATTAGTATAAAGATAGAAGATAGAAGATAGAGAGAGATACCTAATTGGATTTTGTTTTTGTCTCAGAAGTAAAACTATTTGAGGTTTGATTAGAATTGGGGAAAGAGAGAGTATGTATGATAGTATGGTGTAACTAAAGTTGAGGGTTCTTTTAGATTCTTATTTCTCACCAAAATTAGCAAAGAGTGTGAGAGGGACTCTTTCTTTGTAATTGGTTCGGGAAAGAAGTGAGAAATGTAATAAGGAAGGTGTGTGACTGTATGTTGTGCTTGGGAACTAGGATTGTTTGTTTGGGACAGAGCGTGCACGTGAGATCTATATGGTGGGGTGCACGTCCCCGTCTTTAGAATTCTGTCTTGACATATTTATAAATATGCTATTTTATAGGAATTAAGATCAAATTTATTGTTATTTTTTTCTTTAATAACCTAATTACTTTATATAAATTATAAATTATTATAATTAAATAGTTGATTTTATAATTTATTGTTTTTGAAAAATTAATCACCTTTATGTTTCATAATAATTTTTACTTAATGATTTTTAAGAAAAATAAAAAATCACTTATAAATTATTTGATAATATTTTATGAAATTTTATTGTTATTATTTATAAATTTTATGTTTTTAATATTTTTTTAAATATTTATAAATACAAATGTTATAAGATTTGATTTATTATCTAAAAAAATCTAGTAAAAATAAAATAAAATCAAAATTCAAAGATCTTCCTTTTAAAGATTTATAAATGACTTTATATTTTGGTAATGATGTTAAAAATTTAAAATCGTTACCATAAATATTTGATTAAAAAATCATTTAAAAAATTAAAAATCTAAATTTAAAATCGTTATCAAATAAATCATAATAAATCAATTAGATGAAAATTTCTCAATTATTTTTTTTTTCCTGAAATGAAAATGACTTAATACCTCCACTTAAAACTTCTGAAATTATATATATTTTTAAGGAAACCTATCTCACTATTTTATGTATTATTTTATATGTTTCTAATAAGGGAAGAAAGTAAAGACAAAAATATCCACTTTTATGTAACATGGGCCCATCTTTTTAAATACTTTTTTCAATAATTTTATAAAGTATATATAAAGTATTACACTAAAAATATGACATGATATTAGACTTTTTTTTAGGCCAATTTCATTTGAAACAAACTTCAAAGTTCACTACTTAGTAGTATTATAATTTTATTTTTGATACCTTTTTACTCTAATTATTAATTGATATAACTAAATTTTAAAAAATGTACTAGTTTAATGCAAAATTGAAATTAAAATAGAAAATTTTGATATGTGATATCTTTAAAAGTTATTTTTGTCTTTTAATATTTTTTTTCTCCTCTTCTCTCCTCTCCTCCCCTCCCTTTTCCTTAATCTTTATCTCCCTCAAATCTTCTCTCGGTGTCTCTCTCCTCTTCCTCTCTTTCTCTCTCTTCCTTTCATTTTGTGTTTTCTCCCCTTCAAGATAAAACCTATATAAAAGATTGAACCATTTATCTTTTATAAATACAACTTTTATGGGTGTTACGCTTCCTTCTACTTTTTTAATTGTGTTTCATTTATTCAATTGAAATATTTTGACATTGTATAATACTTGTTACTTTTATGTGAATATCATTTGTGTCAAAAAAAAAACTTACTGTTTTTGAAATTCAATTTCTTCACATTAAGTCGACAACAATTTTTGCAGGCAATCTTTAAAAGAAAATGAGAGGTTGAAGATGAGATCAAATGAGTTAAAAAACATTAAAAACTGTATTTAAGGACTCAAAAAGATAGACAAATTATTTTTGTTGCAGGAATAAAAATAAATGAAAATGTTAAAAATACATTTAATTAAAATCACATGTATTGATCACAGGAAAACATAAAAATACTAATTACTAATAAGGATAAAAAATGGTACCAAAAATAAAATTAGGGTACTACTGAGGTAACGAACCCCAAACTTTAATATCTAATTAATTCTACAAATTAGCATTGAACAATAGTGGACTATTAAGGCATGTTATTTTTAGAAAATACAATAAAATAATATTTTTAAAACTTATAATAATGAAAATAACACCACAATAATATTGAAGATGTCCAATTTAATGGTGTTCAACATTGAACATAAATGATCGTTATTCAACTTGAAAGGTATCCAATTGTATTAACTGAGAATGATATGAATTTAGAAAAAGTGATAATAAATATGAGTGATAATGTGTTGTTGTCATACCCTTTATTACTTATATAGAGAATGTTACAAATACACATGCCATTCACATTGTAGACACGTAGTAACCTGTTAGATGAAGGTAAAGTACAAGATTCTTGACACGTCTTTATGTAAAATAAGGACCATGGGTTGGTCTTTGATGTTGATTGGTCTTGAAGATGAGAGGTTAGATCTTTTCTTTAATGGCTTGATGGGTCATATGTCAGACCTTACATGCATAAGAATGTACTTTAAGGTAGGTCATACTTTATACTCAAATATCAAATCTTTTACTCTTTCAACTCTAGACCAAAATTAAGGTGGAAGAGTATTACACAGAATAATTGTTTAAGATATGAATTGTTCAACTTCTTTGGTTCAGAAATGTTTCAACTCCAATTTTGATGTTAAAAAAAACCTAATGATTATTGCCACAACAACCATATTTCTTGGGGGAGAAAAACACTCATACACTTATATTGGGGATGAAGGCTTCCACCGTTCTCACTCCTAAAATATTTTCTTTATCTCAATGTCTCTCAAGTCAAATCAAACCATATCTTTTAAGTTCGATAGTATGATCGTTTCAAATTAGTCCTTAGTGAATTACTCAATTTTTTTATAGCATTTACTTAAGTTCTAATGCTCTTCTTTTTTTTCAAGTCAATTTTATCATTTTCCTTCAAACCTAGCCTTTTCCCCTTTGAAAAAGTAATTATCTTTTGACACTTCCCTTACAAAATATTGTTTTTTCTTTAAGGCATACAATGAGTGAAAAACATATAGCAAAATATATACTTCATAACATACCATCACTAGTACATTAAGCTCGAGTCAATACTATAATACTATGATTCTCCAATACTTAAGCTACCTAAAGTGAGTTTTTTGTCGATTTCTAAAACCAGCGTATTAGGTGATGGCAAAAAAACTTGTTCGTTTAGAAAGGCAACCCAAATTTTTTTTGCTGGTCTAAAAAGAAACCCAAAAAATACTCATCAATTTTAAAATGACCCAAAAATAAAAATTTCACCAGTTCAATAATTGGCCCAAAAAACAATATTTATTGGTTTGAAAATCATCTAAAAAATTAAAAATATTCATCGGTTTTAAAATTGAGAGAAAAATAAAACTTTTCACTAGTTATAAAACTGGCCCAAAACATGCACCAGTTTTGAACAAATACTATTTTGCCAATTTTTATTGGACCGATTATAATCGACGAATTGCTTTAATAATTTGAAAGTTTATCATATCCAAAAAGTATCAATTACTTGTTTTGAATAAATCATTTGAATAAAATAATATTATTGCTATTAATTGGACACGAATGTCTGGTGACAAAGATATTAGATAATATTGTACATGATAAATGAAGACAAATTTTTAATATAAGTGTAAGTAAATAACTACTTAGTCTCAACTATACATAATAATATTAAGTGAAAAGGGTCATGAGATCATTTTGTTTTGCCTTTAGGTGTTGTTTAATCCCTTTATTTAGAAAATGTGTTTTGTTTGTAAAAAAGGTGCTAGACAATAGTAAAATTAACTTCTTATCCAATTTTTCATTAAATATAACGGAATAATATATGTGAAACATACATGTTTTTATTCTTCGATAGACATATACATAATGAAGTAATTTTTAATTAAAAAATTAGTCAAATTTTTACAAATATTTCGATCAAACTAGATTAAATTTTCATTATCTAATGTATGACTTTAGATATTAGACATTGACAGTTTTGTTTAATATTTATTGAATTTTTTTTAATTTAAAAAAAAATTTCTTAAAAAGTTTAATCAATTTTTATAATTAAATATTAATGTTTTACGTATATATCTATCGAAAAATAAAACATATATGTAACACATGTGCTATTCCGACATATTTACCAAAAAATCGGGTGTGACACCTTTTTCACAAATAAAGGGACTTAAATGATAACTTTTTCACAAAAAGAGGGATTTAAATATACTTTTTCTAAATAAAGAGATTAAAGAACACATTTGACTTTACAAAGTGACCATTTGGGAACTTTTTCCTAATGTTAATTAACTAACATTTCACATCATTTTATCAATGCAAAAAAAATTCTTCCATCTCTTACTTGAAAGTCAGATCTATTCATAGTTGGTCAGTCCCCCACGGCACGGCTTCTCGCTTTTCATGAATGTGTCTCCCCCTCTGCTTATGTGATTATATATATATATATATTCTTTAAGGGATGTGATGTGAGGATGACTATCTTATATGCTCCAAAGTAGTGTCTAAGCTTGCATGCCACCATTCTTACAGTGAATGCTGCCTTATCCAATGGATGACACAATTGTTATGCTCATTCAGAGAGTGTCACACATAATATATATGGTCTTGTCTTCCTTCACTATCGACTACCAGTATAACACTAGTAGCTTTGTCTATGAAAGCCATTTACATGTGTAGCACCTCACCAGTAATAAGATTAGCTAAAAGATGTGCCTTCCCTAAATAGTCTTTGATGAATTGGAAAGATTTTTCATAGTCTGCATCCCATACGTATTCCTTGTTTTTCTTTAAAAACTAAATAAATGGTAGGAACTTCTTTGTACACTTGGAAATGAAAATAGCTAAGTGCAGTTATATAACTATTTAGCTGTTAGACCTCCTTAATGCATTTTGAAGATCTCATGTTTATCAGGGCTAAGATTTTGTCAGGATTGGCTTCTATCCCTCTTGATGATACAAAATAACCTAGGAAATTCCTCAAGGTTACTCAAAAGACACACTTATTTGGGTTGAGCTACATCTTGTAACCCCTTATTATAGCAAAAACTTCCTCCGTATCAGAGATATAGTTCTTAGTGCACCACATTTGATAGCCAATTTGGATAATTTACCTCAGAGTTGACCTGACCTTCTTCTTGATAATATCACTTTTATCTCAGGCAAACCTCCGTTTTCATCATTAAACTAGTTTTTTGGTTTGATTGACACACAATTCATACGAAATTATTTCAGGATTGATGCCATACATGTCTTTTGGTTTCCATGCAAAAAGGTCGACATTATCTTACAAGAATTCAATGAGTGAAGCTTTCAACTTGGGGGCTATCTTATCACTAATTTTTACGGATTTATCCACTCTTGGGTCCCCTATGTAAATTATTTCATAATCATTAGGGTTTACTGCCATAGTCTTTTTCCCCATTCATGGCATCGTCCCACCATTTGAACTATTTTGGTTCTTTGATTCCTACTTTGATACTGGGGAGTAATGCACTTATCATGGAAAAATTGTAACAACTCTTCTCCTTGTCTTACTATCTCTTTATCTCTCTAATCCCCTCGATAGTAGGATACTTGATGAGCTGATGATATATGGATGGGACTACTTGCATCTTATTGATCCAAGGTCTACCCAAAAATTGGGTTGTAAGATGTGGGGGTGGGGGTATTCAACACCAATAAATTTGTAAGGGTGATTACTCCTTCCATAGAGACCAATAAACATATAGTTCCTACCTACTAACATGGTCATATTACCATTGAAACCCACCAATTGCATCTACGGTTGCATTATCTCTTTGGGATTGATCCCTGTATTCAACAATGTAGATAGATCTAGCAGCTTTGAGAATCCTGCATACCTCACAATGTCCAATTTTGATAGTGGTAACCAAAGGATAATCATGGGGTGGTAGGAGCTCCCATCCTTCAAAGATAATAGGATGGATAGGTATCTCATGATTCACGTTGTATACTAGTCAGTTCATATCCCTGGCTTCCCAAGTATACCTTTTTCATGAGTTATTGGAATAACCTAACATGCTTGGCCTACCATGTATGGTGTGGATTATGCGTACATCCCTTTAGGGAGGATGATTGGGCCTGTTTACATCCATGTGAGTAGGATTTTGTGGAATTAAATCACTATAATTAGTGGGATTATTTATTCCCCTATTAAATCACTAATGCATCAAAGCCTTTTATACTCTTGGGTGGAAACTCAACGAACCATTGTTATGTTGTATCTTGGAAGGTTCTTGTGAAAAATTTACAATACATAGCTTCTCTTATATTCTCTGGAAGGATCATTACGGCCATGGAAATCTTGAAGTGAATAACATGAGACACTAAGTATTTTGTCCCTTTGTAAGCGAGACACTTTGGGGCAATAAATTTTAGGGGTGTTGTTGTCAACTTAAGGACATCCGAAAAGGGTGACATGGACAACTGATCATACACAATTTCGATACCGCCCTAAGGCTTTAGCTTCTCATATCCTTTAAATTGATTATCCATTTTTTCCAACATTTTCTCCTCTATGTTTCTAAGTTTTTCCTCAAGGGTACCGCTCAAACAACTGGGTGGTATTAGAAGTCACGTAGTAGTAGCATTCCCAAAACCGAACATACTGGGAGTGGGTGGGGTGCAAATTGTGCCAAATGTTCATGAATCGATGTGTTCATGTACACAGGTCTTGGAATAATATTGGGGGTTAGAGTTATAGGTAAGTGTTTTTTTTTCAACTTTAGCGGGTGATTGTTGGTAGGGATCTCTTGATGCACACCTCATCCTAGGTGGGTGATTGACCATTATAGGAGGGCTAGCAGTATGGAACAAACTTTGAGCTTGTGAATAATCCTCATGTACTAGCTTAGATCGAATTTTCTTATTATCTCTTTGAGATTTAGTGAACACTTGTTGCAGCTTTGTTATTTGTCTTTGGAGACTTTTTAACATGGTGTCCTCTTCAAGAAATGTACTTTTGGAGTTGTAGCATACCAAATTTGTTCTGGCTAGTCTGACTGTGTTATTATAGGGTAATAGTCAATCGACATATACTTGATCACTATGTGACATTTTGATTGGTGAGGAACAATGCATATGGTCATTTATAAATAATTCTATAGTTGGACGAGTAAGGCTATTAGCTTGCTCGGTGTGAGATAACAGGCTGGTCAAATTGAGAGGATGGAATGTCCCTACGACACAAGTTGTTTCTCCAGGGTGTAAGATACAAGGTCTCAAATGCTAACTAAGGACTAGAAAGATTTAAGGCCCCATGATGAGTGCCAATTGTTTGGATAGATTATATTATTTTAGGGTTTCTAGAGAGAATTATGAAATGTGAATAATGATCAAATCCTTTATTTACTTACTAGTGGGGTATATATAGCACCTATTAGATAGGTGTCGAGATTACTTTAGTAAGCGCTCTATTTGAGTTGCTAGAGTTCATTAAAAAAAGTAGTTCTATATAGAATTAGGTCCCTGTTCATAGGTCACCATATACGAGCTGCTAAATAACAATGTTACCTTTTCCATATGAACAAGATACCTTAGGTCGCTAGGGTCGCGTACCTACTATCTGGATAATACCAAACAACTTCAATTTAAGATAATTAAAATTCATTAGTAAATATCAAAGAAACAACTAGAAATAAAATATTTGATAAATAAAACCTAAACAACATAATAAATATACTCTAAAGAATATGGTATGAGTCATACCTTGAAAAAATAATTGTTATCCACCATGAAAAAGTTGACAACTTGATACACACATAGGTAAGGAGATATAGACTTTTAAGAGACTTGTCCCCACAAGCAACAAACAAAATAATAGAATGAAAGCAGTACACTCAATAGAAGCAGTACTAGTATAATATAAAAAAAACAGATACTATTAAGAGTAAGATATCATAAGTAAATTAAAATTCAGATAGAGAATTAAATAACATTCTAATAAGAGTTTAAATAATCATATGTTTTAACATACACAATTTAAACTCAGATTATACTAGCTCCATATGTGATCATGAAAACACTCGATATAAAGTAATAAACCCATATAAAGATTGTATCTTTATGATAATATCATTGGGTTGCTTAAGGCAGCCACTTAGCAGCAAATAATTTACTAAACAGTAAACAAATTACAACACTAATAGATAGTAAAACCACTATTGCCTCTATCAGCCAATACCTCCATCCAAACTGCCTATTGCTTATAAAATGACTTGGTTTGACACACAAAATCGACTGTCCTCCATAACCAACACCATCCAATGTGATGTGATTAGGAAAAATAGATCAAGTAACTAGAATTGAACAACTCACACTTTTAAGGGACACATTGTGCAACACTATTATCAAATTATGTATAGGAGATATGCTATTTAACCATGTACTCATATAGGTGATGATTTGATAACTAAACTCAATAAACATCCCACACTCAAATATAAGCTCTATAAAATAATTTTGAACACAAATATAAATCTCAATATAAATTTTGGTATAGTTTCAACATCAAAAACATGGGTAAAGAGAAGATAAATGAGTGGGGTATTTATAGGGCACGGAATACACACTTCACCAATCATCTCAACTAACACCTCACCGAGGGTGGTGGCAAGGATAGTGATGAGTTTGGTGGTAAGGTGCTAAAAAGTTACATTTTTTCGTTTCAAAAAATGCCAAGTACTATATATAAATACTGGCTCCTAAAACACACCAAAAACCAATACTCTACCTAGAATTCACACTATGAAAACCAACCCCATGATGTGTGTAAACATGCTTGCATACAAAGTGTACTTAAATATGTGTGTGTATGAATTATTGATCTATAGTAACCAATCTTACACAAAGGAAGACAAATACATTATGTAATAGAAAACATACACCGTGTTTTGTACATTGAAAGCCAACACACAGACACAAGTACAATGGTAGTTACACACTAAAACACTATCTATGTCTATAGTTGTTGAGAGTTTTAAAACAAACAAAATAGATGTAGAGGGGGGTATTGATTATTTTTCACAACGATCAGACATGAAATAATGTGTAAATAATAAAGTGTAAAATTAAAAATAACACAAGAGATTTTTAGGTGAAAATAACCTAAGCCATAACCATGTTCTAAGAGAAAAATTACCTGTCTATGTGCCACCTAATCTAGATCTCAATGGAAGAGATTAAAAATATCCTTATGAGGTTTTAAAGCCCTTAATTAAAAGAAGGATATTATGTAATTTCATATAATGGTTTAGATAAAAAATATTTTTTAATCATGTTAATTGTTTACTTGATCAATTAAGATGAATTAAGAATTTTGACCAGAGAGTACTCAATCAAAGTCGATTGAAAGCTGATCGATCGAGTAAATACAGAAACAACCCAAAGGGGACTAAATAAGAGTCTATCGATCAACTAATGAAAATTTTAGCACAAAATTTAATTCCAAGTGTTGTGATTATGTGCTAATGAATACATGAGTGCAACACTCTATGTGATAGTTGTGAAGGATATACCTAAAATACGATTATCCATAACTTGAGCATTTTTTTGGCTTACCTTGATAGACTTGATAACAAGCCTAAAATATAGTGTACAAATAAAAATTTTGTCCATGAAAATCACCAAAAATCATAATTTCTTACAGTTGTATATGTTGATGTAGGTTTCTACTTAGGTTCCTTAGGACCTAAAAAAGCATTAAAAATGTTAAAACCCAAAGGAAGACCAAATGAAGGGTGGTGCTTCCAATTAAAACTATTTGCTCAAGTTAGTTAGGTGATTAATAGTGAAGAAGGTAAGACTGAGTATATCTCTCTTAGGGTTTCGAATACTCATCATTATAAATCAAATCATAGTTATTCTTACAATTTCCTAGGACATTTAATATACCTTAGTTGGAGATTATATTACTCTTTTATAATGACTTGTATGCGCAACTTTGGATGAGTTTGGGGATAATCCTAATCCTTTGATATGTAGCCATGCTACCTATTCTGATTAGGATCAGATAAGGAGTGGGAATCCCACATAATTATCCAATTGGGCATGAAGAGGAGTTCTCTTCATAATATTACTCTAAAAAAGATGTTGTACTAGATGTTGGGAGCTGATATACTCCTTTCTGTAGGTAAGTAAGATGCTATGTTGTTTAAGTGAACAATACTGTGGAGATTATCATTAGATCTAGAAGCTAAACTCTTAGGTCCTTTGAGATCCCTAATATAATGGAGATTAGTCTACAGTTCCATAGAGATCCTATGATATACGAATGAGTTATTCTTGATTGATATATGACTATCAAAATCTACTTAGAGATTTCTTAACATCTATCATGGTCTAAGCCTATTGAGACTTATCCTCTATAATGATCAAGGTACTTAGAGGATCTAGCTCAATATTATGATTTATATGATAGCTCTATAGAGATATAATAAATCTCTATTAGCATTCAGGAGGTTTTTGGGGGCTCTTAACGTGTGCTATGCTTCTTTCTAATTGATACTCTCAATATCTTAATTAATGTTGTAGGATGTTGATGGGTTTTACCCTATACATATTTTCCTTACTCCACAGTTTGTTTAGGAGACTATGAGGCTAATGGAACATCTTATTTCTTAGGTGAGGTGGATGTAATCTTTTTGGATTGGAGAGTTTGAGTTTCACTATTACTTATCAGCTCAGAAAATTGTTTGTACATAATCCAAAAGAATGCTAAAAAAAGATTCATAAGTATATAAGAGAATGTAGCCAATTAATTAGATAGAGAAACCACTTAATGATAGTTGATATTGCATACGAAGTGATTAGAGGATTCATAAATCCTAAATATCCAAATATTATATACTTCATCTTTATTTGTGACTTTGAATTAATTATAGTTTTAATCACTAGTTTAAATAATTTTCATTTGTTACTCGCATAAATAGTATTGCAAATCACTACCACTAAAGAGGTTGAGAAAAAATGGTCTCAAAAGGAGCATGACCTTGATGAGACTTCGAAGGAAGTTGAGGCACTCAAAGATGACTTGAATAAGATGAAGGCTTATGCTAATGAGAAACATGCCCTTGGCATGCTTACTGGTCATGAGGATTTAAAAGCTAGTGTTGCAAGGGGTAAGCCTTTATCCTCGATGGCTTCCCCGAAGGTAGAGTTCACTGATTCGGATGAGGATGTGGAGATTCCTAAATTGTCGGAAAGTTGAAAGGTAATGATCTTATCATATTGATTCCTCTTCAACAAAGGCTTTTGGATGAGTCGTCTCTTTTACCTTCTTGCCATTCGAAGAGGTAGCTTTTAGGAAGCATAGTTGGATAAGAAGATAATGCTTCTACACCTTGAGTGTATTATAATTTTCTTTTTGTTCATTTTTTTTGGATGCTTCCATTATTAGGATCCTAAATTGTAATATTATCTAGTTTATTTACTCTATATACATAAATAATGGTATACTATGTAAAAAAAATAAATATGTATTATGTATATAAATAAATGTATAATACGTACAAACTATACACAATTGACATATTATTTTATAGCCAATTTGGCTATATACAACTTGTACATATTCATGGAAGTTTTTTCCCAAATATGGATTTTCATGAAAGCTTGAAAGAAGCATGGGAACACCCCATATAACTATGAGCATGATTATAATCAATTTATGATCCTCGTCTAGATGTGGTGTTCAACCAAAATGATCAACAAAGAATTCAAAGTGCTCAATCTTTGAAACGAAGATAAAGACATGAACCTTTTTCTCAAAATGCATCCATTCTATTTGGCTACGAGTTCTTTATGACAAGAAATAAACAAACATGAAGAACTCTTAACTCTATAAGTATCATCATGAATAATTTAAAATCTCTTAATTTCTTAAATGGAGTTTAGAATCTTCATTTTTGCAACCCTAATTCAAGTGATCTACTATTATGAGTAGTTGAAGAGAGGAAGAAGAGAGGAAAAAAAGAGGAAAATAGAGGCTGATTGGTAGTATAATTCTATGATATTTTTATTAAATTAACTATGGCTATATATAGCCTTACACACACATGGGATTACAAGGAAATTATGCTAACCAACTCTAAAATTTCTAACCAAATCCAATGGTCCCTTACTAATGCATCCAAACTATATCATTGCGGACACCTCTGCACCTCATGCGCCACATGCTCTCGGTGTTGCGCCCAACGATGCACCCACGAGCAACTCGAGTTGTTACAACTTGTATCATTTCTCCCTCTTTTTAAATCCTTGTCCGCAAGGATGAATGTAGAGTATGATTTAGAAAAAAATGCCATTCATTTTCCCAGGTTACTTCTTCCTTTGAAGCTCCAATCCATTTGACCAAAATCTCAGATTTTGGTTGATATATATTTTTTTCTGAATTACATGACGATCTAGGATGGCTTCGAGCTAAGGTATGATTATGGCTTGATCATAGATTAGAGGTAGTTGAATGGAGCTTGGTGTAACTACCCCCACGTGTTTCTTTAACATGCTGATATGAAACACATCATGTATTGTAGCTAAAATTTTTGGAATTAAAGAACACTATGAGCTTAGATAGACTTTGTTATTTTTGAACCATACCCCATCTCTTTGGCATAGTTTAAGGACATTCGAAGAAGAAGTTTTGGCTATCAGTTTCTCATAAAGAGGATCTTACTGAGCTTCCTTCTTAAGGATTGGGCACCAATTTGCTTGGGGCTGAGAGATAGATAGGAATTGAAATTCCACCACTCTTGACAAAAGTCTACACCTTGATTCTTAGAACCCTTTTTGTACTCTATTTCATAGTCATAGCCAAGGAGTTTAGGTAGCCAATGTGCCTGTGCTGGTGTTGTTATCTGTTGCTCTAGTAGATACTTGAGACTTTTTTGATCTATGCATACTATGAATGGTCTTCCCAGCAAGTATAGTCGACATATCTTGATGGCTTTAACAACAACCAACATATCCTTCTCATAAGTAGACAGTGTTAAGGCCGATCCCTTGAGTGCAACAATAAAGTAATCCACTAGCTTATTTTCTTGGGTGAGAACTGCCCTGAGGTCAATGCCACTAGCATCACATTCGATCACAAAATGTTGTTTGAAGTCTGGTAAACATAGGATGGGAGGGGAAGTTAAAGCTTCTTTCAACTGTTGGAAGGCCACTGTTGTAGCTTCATTCCATTAGAACCCTTCCTTACTCAATAGGTGAGTTAAGGGTGCTACTATTCCCTCAAAATGATGAATGAATTTTTTATAATAGCCTGCCAATCCAAGGAATCCTCTGACTCCCTTAGCTGTGGTTGGTGTTGGCCACTCAATAACAACACAATTTTTTCTAAATCAATTGAAATTCCCTGTTCTAAAACAAGTGGCCCAAGTATTCTACTTGTAATACACCAAACTGACACTTTGATTGTTTAGCAAACAAACTATTAGTTGTTAGTAATTGTAGGACAATGTATAAATGCATGCTATGGCTCTCCCATGAGTTGGAGTATACTAGGATATCATTAAAGAAAACCAAGATGAATTTCCTGGGAAAGGGTCAAAAGATATCATTCATGAGGCTTTGGAAGGTGGTTGAGGCATTGGTGAGACCAAATGGCATCACTAGGAACTCATAGTGGCCTTCATGTGTTCTGAATGTTGTCTTATGGGTGTCATCTTCATGAACTCTTATTTGGTGGTACCTTGAATAGAGATCCAGTTTGGAATAAACTTGAGCACCATGAAATTCATCTAGCAACTCTTCAATGACAAGTATATGGTATTTATCCTTAATAGTGATTTCATTTAGAGCTCGATAGTCCATACAAAACCTTAAAGCTCTATATGCTTTTTTAACTAACAAAACTGGTGATGAAAATGGGCTATTACTTGGCCTTATCAATTGGGATTGTAAGAGTTCCAAAACCATCTTTTATATCTTATTTTTTTGATAATAAGGGTAGCGGTATGGTTAAACATTCACCGGTCTAGAGCCAGGTTGCAAGGGAATTCTATGATCATATACTTGTATAGGGGGTAAGCAGGTGGAAGATTAAACTACCTGAGGATACAACAATTTACTTATCTTAGGAGGGTATGTATTGGACTGATTTTTGTGGTTATTAATTGGCATTATCTAGAGGAATAAACCAGTTCCTTGTAAACCATTGCATTCTTTGCTAGTTAGAGCTACATTGTGGGATCTTCCTAAGCCTTGGAACGTATAAGAGTTCCCTTCTGTATTAAAGCTCAAGGTAAGTTTCTTGTAATCTATCAGGATGTACCCAAGGGTTTCAAGCCATTGAACCCCTAAGACCAACTAGCATGCTACCATTGGAAGAACATAGTAATCAACAGTCACTGGATAACCTTGAATGGTGAAAGTAAATTTACAGCATTTCCCAACACGCTTTATTTTCTCATAGTTAGCCACCATTACCTCTAGTATTTTGCCTTTGATTATTGGCAGCCCAAACTGAGAGGTTAAGGCTTGATCAATGAAGTTATGTGTACTACCTCCATCTATAAGCACAAATACCTCTTTATTCCTTAGTTTTCCCATAATCCGTATGGTCTATGGGTGTTCAGTGCTTGCTATGGCATGGAAATAGATTTATGGTATCACTCTATGATGTTCTTGTTCTGGTAGGGTTTCTTCATTGTCGTTTGTATGGTTTTGGGTGGAGTCTTCCATCATAAATAGTTGTGGTTGTGCACAATGATAGCCATCAACAAATTTCTTATCACAATAGTAACATAATCCTTTCTCTTGTCATTTTCATGCTTCTTGGTTTGTAAGTCATCGAAAATCTATTGGTTGAGCTAGCATGAAGTGCTGTGTAGGTAGTAGTCCTAACGCACCCGCTGTGGTGTTAGTTGGTTGTTTGGTTTGTATTGTAGGAAGCTGATAACAAGAGTTTGGTGTTGATTTCTTCTATAAGAGACTTATTTCCTCAATCAACCTAGCCACTCCAATGGCATCAGCTAATATTCTAGGCTATTTGATTTTAAAATCAATACAAATTTCATTTCTCAATCCAGTGATGAAGTAACCAATTAGGAATTCTTCAAGTAGACCGTTAGCCTGTTAAGAAAGTTTCTCCAAATATTCCTGATATGTTGTGACACTGGTAGTATGCTTTAGGCGAGATAATGCCTTTAAAGAGTCCTCGTAGTTAGTAGGACCAAACCTTAGTTATGCAGGCTTGGTAAACTCATCCTAAGTGAGTGGCCCATGAAATTTCATGAGCCATTGGAATGAAATGCCTTCAAGATGGAAGGAAACTAACTACACTTGTTGGTCGAGAGAAATATTAGTGAATTCAAAGTATTGCTCGGCTTTGTAAATCCAATTGATGGCATCCTCACCAGAAAAATTAGGGAATGATAGCTTCATGTGGGGATGAGGATTCTTGGGGTTTGCAGGGAGTCACAGGGGCTGCTGCACGTGAAAAATGGGGTGAAAACGCGTTGGGTGCGCGGAGGGCTGGCCGCCGGGCGGCCGCGCGCTGGCCGGCATTGCCGCGCGTGAACGATAACTCCACGCGCGGTCTTTGGCGCATGAACGGTAACCTCGCGCGCGATCTTCTTGCGCGCATGAACAGTAGCCCTTGCGCAGTGCTGCGCGTAAACGATACCATGTCGCGCATTTAGGCCAGGCTGAGTCTTTAGTAGCTGGCCAGGTCGCTGACGGGGCGTTTTTCTCCTTTTTGACATTTTTGACCTTTTCGACCCATTTTGTCCAGTTTTTCCATATTTGTTGACCTTTCCCCATTTATTTATTGATATTTTTGTGATGTATTGCTTCATGTATTCCTCTTTGAGTCTTTAAATTGCGTTTTTAAGCCAAAATACCTGAAAAACAATAAAAATACCCGTGATTCGAAAAACACAAATTATACAAATATATGATAAAACATATAAATATATATATTCTTAATCAATTAATGAAGCATAAAATCATGGTAATTTTAGTTCTTTTTGAGCACTCATCACAACCCCTGACCAACTGCCTTTGCTAGTCCCTTAGCAAGAGAAGCGATAAAAACTAAAAATTAAACTATCCTAAATCACTTTCGTGGATTGAAACGGTTGCATTTAGCCTATGCAACAAGCCTTTAAACCCACTAGGTTGCCCTAGTGGACGAGTTTGAGTCTCGTGAGGGTTTTGATAATGATACCCACAAACATTGTACTAAATGTAAAAACAAAAGAAACAATAAAAACAAACAACTTAAAAATTAAATTTACAACAAAATCACAAATTATCAACATCTCACAAAAATGTCTCATACTTTTTAATCTCCTTTAAGATCATAATTAAAATCTCAAGCATAAGTTATTTTAATCTCTTTAAACAATCATGATTTATTATAATAATTAGTCGAAAATCATTTTCATATTTCATATCAAAAATGTATCGATTTAATTTCACCCAATTTCAGTGTCATGAATCAGAATTCGCTTCGACTCTATTCCTCACAAGTCAATACTCTCAAAACACTGAATCCTATGGGTTCAAACACTCATACTAATTTATATGCGAAAGAGTTGATGTATAGAAATGAACTAATATGTTCGCATATGTATAAAGAATAAAGGCTCAAAGTGTTATTTTAACATTGATCTCATGAAAGGAATCAAATGTATAAATTATAAAGATATCATATATAAAAATTATTTTCATGCATAAATCAAACTCATTAAGAAAGAATTTCAAGATATATGCCTTTTACAAATGAAGAGAGTGCAATGACTTTTTAGGGAATTATTTCCTATATCCTTCTTTTGTAATTAGCCTTTACTCACAACTTTGTAGGCAATGTGGGTTATAGTATGTAGATTATACTATATATTCTTTATCTCTCTATTTTTTTGAAGATATTTCTCAATATATGTATTTTTAGAGAGTCAACCCATTATGCAGATTGTACATATTTTGGATTTTGGTGAGTGGTTAATTTTGTGGCTTTTACTGTTTGATCTTGGTTTAGGTAACCCCAGATATGTCTTTTTGTTTTTGTAGTAGTCATGCATAAATGAGATATAAGCATATACTATCAACTTCTACTCAAATCATTTAATCTAAGCAAAAATAATAATAAAAAATATATGATACTCTATTAAAATGAGAAAAAAATTCATACATTCAATGCTAATACCTATAGAGATCATCTAAAAATTTGAAGAAATAAGAAATGTGTTTGGAGTAGAAAAAATATATATTTCACTCTGAATAAAGGAAATTAGGCTCAAATTATATCTCACAAAGGTAGTCTCCACTAAAAAAACTCATAAACACCGATTTTGGGTTTAATATAATTTCTACATCTTATCAAGAAATACTAATTATGACAAAAACTAACTAATTATCAAAAATAATTACAAAATATTTCATGATATGTTTTCAAAAAATTAATCTAACAGTACAAAAGACTTAACTATTTACTTAAATTTGATTTAAAGAAAAGATAAATTTTTGAAATATTTTTTTTTATTCCAAAAGTTACTAAATCACACAAAATAGAAATAAAACCAAACACACAAAAAATGAAAAAGTATATTTTTTTATTTTTAAATTTTTTTTATTTTTATTTTTAAATTGTTAAAACTTTTTTTTTTAATTAAGCATGGTAACTTTTCACCACCCCCAACCTAGAACTTACATTGTCCTCAATGTAACAACTGTAAATTAAAGATAAAGAGAAAAGAGAAGAAAGATTAACTATTTCTTGAGAAAGTGCAAGTAGTAATGGAAAATGCAGGTGCATCCATCATATTCATCATTAAAGTGTATACAGACAGATCGTTGTGAACTTCTAACATCTCAACAAATATTTTTAGTTTTAACAATTTAAAAATTATTCACATGTAATTAAAATGAAATAATTAAGTAAATAAAAGAAATAAAAGAAAATTACCTAAAATGATGGGTTGCTCTCATCCAGTAGCTTAGTTTAACGTCTTAGCAAGATGTAACTTGGGGATTGCATTTTAAGTAAACTCAATGTCCCCTCATCATTGAGTCAATCAAACCTGCCAGGTAAGACAAGGTTGTCTACCTATACTTTTTCGATCATACGCCTATTGATTTTGATTTCTTTACGTACTTAAAACTAGAGGCATATTTTGAGTTTTAGATAACCCACATCCGGGTACAAATCAAATAATTAAGGCATAAAAACACAATTGTACCTAGATTAAACAAAGAAATCAGCTCTTATGTTTGTAATTAAAACTTTAAATTTTTGGAGATAGTTAAAAAAAAAATTTGTTTTTTTTTTGTTTTTTTTAAATAACATAATCAGTATTAACCAAGAGTGCTCCCAGGAAAGAATGGTGGTGCAAAGGCTCCTTAAAAACCATCCTCCTAGACAGAAAGACGTTCCCAGGAAAGACTAGTGGCACAAAGGCTTCCAAGAACTAGTTTCCTAGACAGAACTCCCTTAGATCTTTACTTTTCATGTTATTAAGTTAAGTTAAATAAAACTTTAAGTTAATGAAAATCTAAGTTAATTAAGTTTAAAGAAAAGGTTAATTAAGTTAAGTGAATTAAAAAAAAATCTAAGTTAATTAAGTTAAGTTAAAAAAATCTAAGTTAATTAAGTTAAGTTAAAAAAATCTAAGTTAATTAAGTTAATAAAAAAAAACTAAGTTAAGTTAAATAAAAATCAAGAAGAAAAAAAAATAGTTAAAGAAAGAAAAATAAAAAAAAATAATAAAATAAAATAAAATTGAAAAAGGTGAAAGAAAATAAAAAAATAAAATTATGATTTAAAATAAAAAAATAGTAAAAATTAAACTAAAAAAAAATTAAAATTTTGGTTTTTTTTATTTATTTTTTATTTTTTATTTATTTTTTATTTTTTATTTATTTTTATTTATTTTTATTTATTTATATTTATTTTATTTTATTTTATTTTTTTATTTTTATTTTTATTTTTATTTATTTTTATTTTTATTTAAAATTTATTAAAAAAAAATTATTTTTTTATTTTTTATTATTTCTTATGAAATTTAAAATTTAAAATTTGAAATTTGATTAAATTTTTTATTTTTTATTTTTTTACAAAAAAAAAATCACAATTATTTACATCACAAAAATATTTTTAAAATTTTGATAAATAAATTAAAAACGCTATTCCTTCACCAAGAATCCGCCAAAAACTTGATGCCATCATGCAAGAATTCGCCAAAAACTTGATGAGCGAAAATCGGCATCGCCGATCCTCGCGATACTTTGGTTTTATATTTATAAAACTACCATGAAGTGCGAATCATTTCGTAGAAAATGATTAGTATACTCCCAAGGTCGATCTAAGGAAGGAATGTATGTGGTTTTTAATTTATTATTCAAACTTTTAAAAACAAAATTAAATCCTAAACATCCTGTCACGATATTTTGGGTTTTTTGTGTTTTTAATCTACTTACATAAAAATAAACATAGATTCAATAAACATTCATGCAAATTTTATCTTTTATAAATAGTGGAGTATTTATGGATATAATAACTAAGTTAATTATGCTTGCTCGTATTATTTAGGTTATTAAAGATATGAATTGATATTTATTGATTCTCCCTTTTTTGTATGAATACCACCTTTGGTGGGGTTAGATATTCTTTGTTAACTAAACAAATCAATTAACACCTATGGGTGGGGTTGATAACTAATTTGGTTAATTAAATTAATTCCTTTTTCTAAGAGATTGAAAATGAACCATTTAAATGCCACCTTTGGTGAGAGTTAGACGATTTAAACTTTATTCAAGGTGTCCAAATTAAACCTAAGAATTTAGTTATCCGAGTACTAACTTTCAAGTTTTAAAACCACTACCGAAAACATGTCGTCAATACATTTTCGGATAATAATTCTTATAAAAACTTTTGAAATAGAGCTTCACTCTAACTACCTGGGCGATTGTACCATCAAATAAAAGAGCACTACTCTAAATCAGACCGGATAACTAAACCTTAAAATCTAATTTTCAGATTTAAGTTTGTAATGAAAAATAATATATTTCTCTCTAACATTCTTAATATAAAATCATGAATAAAAATAAAATCAATTCATTTTAGAGATTTTTACCTATTTAATATTTCGCAAGCATAACAACGTTATTATTATATCATGTTTACAAATAGCTAGCACAGTTAAATTTAATCACAGCAAATTAAATATAACATGTAAGAATAAAGCATAAAAAACAACTGCAAAGAAAATAAAATCCTTACAGTACTTCGACGCTATTCCCGTTGCTAGAAAAACTCCAAGCGGAATTTGCACTCCCATTTATTGAATCAAAAAGCTAAAATATTACAAAAACATAACTAGTTCTTCCCTAAAAAGGGAAGAACTCTAAAACTAAGAGAAATTAACTAAGAAAAGCTAAAAACTAAGAAAACATAAGAAAAACTAAAAAAAACTAAAAAACTAAGAAATGAGAGAAAGAAAGAAGAGAGAAGTGTGGTTTTTGAGGTGTTTGAAGGTGTGTTTTGAAGTGAAGGGAAGGTGGGTATTTATAGGTGAGGATGGAGAGAAAAAATGAGTAAAAAAATGTTAAAAAAAATATTAAAAAATTAAAAAACGTGTAATGGAACTGCTGAGGTCATCAATGACGTCGGCGTGACGTCACGAGGGCTTTGCACGTGAAAAATGGGGTGAAAACGCGTTGGGCGCACGGAGAAGCGCGCTGCGCGCTGTTGGGGCTGTCATTGCCCGCGCACGTGAACGATAACCACGCGGTCTTTGCCGCGTATGAACAAGTAACCTCGCGCGCGATCTTTAGCGCGCGTGAATAACCGCGCGCGGTGCTACGCGTGAACAAGAACCAGCGCGTTGCTGCGCATGAACAATACCCGCGTGCGATCTTGCGCGCGTGAAACGATACGCGCAATTTGGGGCGGAGCTGAGTCTTGAAGCGCGGCGGTTAAGCGGTGCGGCGGCGCGTTTTTCCTTTTTGACATTTTTGACCTTTTCGACCCATTTTGTCCAGTTTTTCCATATTTGTTGACCTTTCCCCATTTATTTATTGATATTTTTGTGATGTATTGCTTCATGTATTCCTCTTTGAGTCTTTAAATTGCGTTTTTAAGCCAAAATACCTGAAAAACAATAAAAATACCCGTGATTCCGAAAAACACAAATTATACAAATATATGATAAAACATATAAATATATATATTCTTAATCAATTAATGAGCATAAAATCATGGTAATTTTAGTTCTTTTTGAGCACTCATCAGCCACTGTCTAATATTAGCTATCGTAACCCAATTTTTATCAGCCTCTTTTGGTAGGAGTTCTTCAAGTTTTTTGGTATTAAATTAAAAATGGGCTCAATATATCACCCTCAAATAGATGGCCAATCATAAGTTGTGAATATATTTGTGGAACAATACCTTCATTGCTTTGTCCATTAACAACCTCGTAAATGGTCATGCATTCTTCTATGGGTTGATTTATGGTATAACACTACTTACCATGCTTCCATTAAAATGACACCTTTTAAGGCTATCTATGGATGACTTTCTTCTACAATTCCATACTATAATGAAGGTACCTATTCTATTAATGAGGTAGATCAATAATTGGTTTCTAGAGATACAACACTTAAAAAACTAAAGGAAAATTTGTCTACTGCAAACAACCGTATAAAGCAACAGGTAGACACAAGATGAAGGGAAACTATATTCAGCATTGATGATCTTGTCTTTCTCAAATTACATCCTTATCATCAACATTCCATTTTTAGAAGACCTTACCAAAAAATTGAAAGTCGCTATTATGGACCCTATGAAATTGAGGAACTGATTGATCATGTCACTTACAAACTAAAATTACCCTCCAACTCTCGTATACATAAAGTTTTCAATGTGTCCATGCTCAAGAAATACATAAGTAAATATCAAGCTTCCAGCTCTGACTTGTCACCAATTTCTGACTATAGGGAGCTAATCATTGAGCCAGAGGAAATTTTAAACTCAAGATGGGTAAAAAAAGGATCCAATTTCATAGAAGAAAACCCATTTAAATGGAAAAAATTGCCCGAAGAAGAAGCCATATGAGAGGATTCTCGGAAAATAAAGGAATGATTATGAGACCTTGAGGACAAGGTTAATTCCAAAGAGGAGGGAAATGTTATGCTAAGAAGTACTTCAAGGATATATTCCTAAAAAGAATCCCAAGTACTTCTATACAACATAAGCATACATGTAGCCACCAGTTACCATGCAGCTACCAACTACAAGCTACATTCGTCCACTACCTATGTTTTTTTCCACTACAACTACTGCTTATTTTTTTGCATGCTTATGTGTTTTCCAAGTGTAGATGCTACCTAAGTCCACATCATCCATGTTGTTCCAAGTAAAATAATAGCTATCAAAAAGGAATTATTAGCTTTTGTAATAACAAATTACAATGATAAAAAGCTTAATTGTATATGATACACAATTTATGTGTCCCTTGTAAAAGCTTCGTGATCAAAGTACCCAAATGACATATTTTTAATGACCTTTAAGGTAATTTTTCCCTTTAAAATTATAAACACCTTGATAACCAAAGGAATTATTAAATTTTTGCAATAACAAATTACAATGATAAAAAGCTTAGTTATATGTGATACATATCATAACATTAAAATGAACATGAACATGTAATTGCATATAACTAGACCTATGGTTGCTCATAAAGCCAACAAAAGTTAGTTTGTGCTTCCAGCCTCACTTGTAGGGGAAATATAACGTGGTAGGTTAGTTAACATAATCTTGACAATGGCAAATCTCCATGCTTAAATGCAATGAAAGAGAAGTATCCTATACCTATAGGTACAATCTCCCAGTAAGCTAGCTCCTATCTTTAACACATCCAACAACTTCAATACACTCTGTATAATAAATCAAATTATTAATATTTCTCGCCTCACAAATAGATGTGTAGTTTTTAACTCTACCTAAAAGCATATTTTTCTCTTCGTAATCAAGACTGTTACATTGTAACATATATTTTAAACAGGGAACAATATTATGAATTTTGGTGCTTGCCCAATATATCTTTGTTCTTCAAGATTATCTCAACAAGGATGATATGGAAATAAAAACAGGCATGATGACTAATTCATGACATACTAAGTTTTTATATCATAAGTAACTATTAGCATTAATTTCCACCAATTACGTAATATAAGAACGTATATCATAAGAAAATTACATATAAAGAGTGCCCAAAAGTCTTTGTTAGGAAAATCGGGTATATTTTCCTTATCTAAGTAGTTACTATTCACAAATACTATGATTCAAATGAATAGAACTCAAACTAACCCGATAAAATAATACTATTGGAAATAAAATGCTAAAAGAAACTAAGGCAAATATTAAGACAGAATATTAAAGTAGAAATATAAAATCACCAAAAATTTAACGAGGTTTGGTATAAATGTTACCTATGTCCTTGGGCGTCTTTGACCACTTCCACTATCTTCAAATTGGATGAACTCCAAAATTACTATTAATTGGGAAAAATTGAGCTAATTAATTACCCTAACAAAAGAGAGGAAGATTTACAAATTTTGTGATCCATGTGGGACTTTGTCAAATTGCTCATTAAGGAGCTATACAACAAATTTCCACTTTTGCAACTTAGTGATTCTTAAATGTTTTCTTCAATCTCTAGATCAGCAACCCTAGTACCAACTCAAATTTGCAGAATGTTAATAAAGTCCAAACAATGTTTGAACTTGGCTACTATCACCACCTTGGTTATCATATATGCGAGATTCTCTGTATATTAATCTTCTGAATTAGTACTCCACCTTCTTCAATAATACCTCATGCAAAATGATAACGAATGTCAATGTGCTTTGTACATGCATTGTAGACTTGGTTCTTTGCAAAATGAATAGCACCATAACTGTCACAAAACACCTTTATATGATTTTGATCAACTCCCAAGTCTTCAAGTAATCCTCATAACCAAATAGCCACTCGATAAATATTGCACTTCAAGGAAACCCTCACAACTAGTCCTCCATGAGGGCTTCACCAACAACACACACCTTTGGGAGCCGAGGCCCATACTACAGGTTGGAAAATAGGCGGTAAGCACATGCATAATTTCTAGTCGGGATTATGACTTAGAGGCGTTCAGTAATAATCTAGTATACAATAGCTTCGTGCCATTGAATTTTCAACTAAGTGTGATGACTAATTGTGTGAATCAATGGTTCCTCTTATACTAGGTTGAATTACTATTATGACATTACTACTAGTAGGGTAAAACTAACCTGTCTCATGATAGTCTAAACCCAACAATTGACAACATACGTAGAACCTTCTCTAGCAAAGCCTGGTTCATATGTTCTGTAACTACATTCTATTGTGGTGTTTTTTGAATAATGAAGTGTCGCACTATCCCTTCCTTTTCACAAAATTTCATTTGTGAACTTATTGCCATTATTAGACCTTAGACGTTTGATCTTTCTATCAATTTGAGTTTCAATCATCTTCTTCTACTTGAGAAAAATTCCCAACACTTCATCCTTCTTCTTTATGAGATACACCAAAACTCTTCTCGAGAAGTCATCGACGAAAGGGACATAATAATGTTTGCCAATGATGGATGGAGTTCTTGTTGGCCCCTGATGAGCAGAATCATGATCGCCAAATACTTTGATGAACGAAAACCGGCATCGCCGATCCTACCAATACTTTGGTTTTAATATTTGTAAAACTCTCGCAAGTGCACGAATCATTTCGTAGAAAATGATAAGTATACACCCAAGGTCGATCTAAGGAAGGAATGTATGTGGTTTTTAATTTATTTTTCAAACTTTTAAAAACGAAATTAAATCCTAAACATCCTGTCACGATATTTTGGGTTTTGTGTTTTTAATCTATTAACATAAAAATAAACATAGATTCAATAAACATTCATGCAAATTTTATCTTTTATAATGGTGGAGTATTTATGGATATAATAACTAAGTAATTATGTTTGCTCATATTATTTAGGTTATTAAAGATATAAATTGATATTTATTGATTCTCCCTTTTTTGATTGAATACCACCTTTGGTGGGTTATATATTCTTTGTTAACTAAACAAATCAATTAACACCTATGGGTGGGGTTGATAACTAATTTGGTTAATAAAATTAATTCCTTTTTCTAAGAGATTGAAAATGAACCATTTAAATGCCACCTTTGGGGTTAGACTTAAACTTTATTCAAGGTGTCCAAATTAAACCTAAGAATTTAGTTATCCGAGTACTAACTTTCAAGTTTTAAAACTACTACTGAAAACATGTTGTCAATACATTTTCAGATAATAATTCTTATAAAAACTTTTGAAATAGAGCTTCACTCTAACTACCGGGCGATTGTACCAACAAATAAAAGAGCACTACTCTAAATCAGACCGGATAACTAAACCTTAAAATCTAATTTTCAGATTTAAGTTTGTAATGAAAAATAATATATTTCTCTCTAACATTTTTAATATAAAATCTTGAATAAAAATAAAATCAATTCATTTTAGAGATATTTACCTATTTAATATTTCGCAAGCCTAACAACGTTATTATTATATCATGTTTACAAATAGCTAGCACAGTTAAATTTAATCACAGACAAATTAAATATAACATGTAAGAATAAAGCATAAAAAATAACTGCAAAGAAAATAAAATCCTTACAGTACTTCGATGCCATTCCCGTTGCTAGAAAGCCTCCAAACGGAATTTGCACTCCCATTTATTGAATCAAAAAGCTAATAAATTACAAAAAAACATAACTAGTTCTTCCCAAAGAGGGAAGAACTCTAAAACTAAGAGAAACTAGCTAAAACATAAGAAAAACTAGCTAAAACATAAGAAAAACAAAAAAACTAAGAAATGGAGAGAAAGAAAGAAGAGAGAAGTGTGTTTTTAAGGTGTTTTTTTGAAGTGAAGGGAAGGGGGTATTTATAGGTGAGGATGGAGAGAAAAAATGAGTAAAAAAATGTTAAAAAATGTAAAAACGCGTAATGGACATGGTGAGGTCATTGATGACATCAGCATGACGTCATGGGGGCGGCTGCACGTGAAAAATGGGGCGAAAACGCGTTGGGCGCGCAGAGGGGGGCTGGGCGCGCGCGGATGAACAGTAGCCATGCACGCAGTTGTGCGCAGATGAACAGTACCCGTGCGCGTAGCTGGCCATGCCGGCGCTGAAGGATGAGTAGCGATTTTCTCCTTTTTGACATTTTTGACATTTTCGACCCGTTTTGTCCAATTTTTCCATATTTGTTGACCTTGCCCCATTTATTTAGTAATATAATTATGATGTATTGCTTCCAGTATTCCTCTTTGAGTCTTTAAGTTACGTTTTTAAGCGAAAATACGTGAAAAACAATAAAAATACCCGTGATTCCGAAAACGACAAATTTATATAAATATATGATAAAACATATAAATATATATATTTTTAATCAATTAATGAGCATAAAATCATGGTAATTTTAGTGCTTTTTGAGCACTCATCAGCCCCCACACATCCGTATGAATATAATCCAAGAATCCTTTTGTATTATGGAGTGTAGTGTTAAAGCTTACTATTTTCTACTTCCTCGATACACAATGCTCACAAAATTCTAACTTGACGATTCTCATGCCTTTTAACAGACCTTGTTTTACAAGAATTTGAAAGCTTTTTCACTAGTATGTCTCAAAAGCATATGCCATAGCTTGGTAGTTTCTGAATCTTTTTCATCCTCTAAAACTATTGCTGATGTTATCCCAATAACTGTACTACCAAGGTAGTAGTACAAGTTATTCCTTCAAACACCTTTCATAGCCATAAGTGCCCCAGAAGTAACCTTTATTGCCCTATTTTATATGGTCACAATGAAGTACTCCTATAGCAATGAGATTCGTCTTCATATTTGGAATATAATGAACATCCATCATGACTCTGGTTGAACCATTTTGATTCTTCAAACGAATTGTACTGATTAGGTAAATCTTTATGGTATTTTGATTACTTGTTGTAACCATATGACTCATAATACTCACATATTCTCTCTCACACAATCTTCCATCTCCAAACCTTTAATTCAAACTGGTAATGGTTCACATATGAATGTTAATTATATAGGTCAAGTTTTTACACCTTATATGTCACTTTCTAACACCTTTCATATTCCCAACTTTACTTTGAATCTTATCTCTTTTGGTTAATTATGTGAACTTGGTCTTACTATTACCTTTTTCTCTTATTGTTTTCATGTGTAGGATCCATAGATAGGGTAGACCCTTGGGATAGGTCGTAAAGTTAGATGACTATTTGAACTTATCTACCTTCATCTACCCAATTCTCCTCATCCTTTTATTGTTGCTTCTACTACTCTTATCAGCTTGTGTCATGCTTGTCTATGTTATACATCTATAGGACGTCTTCATTCCTTAGCATCTTATGATAAATTAGGATTTTCTTATGCTTCTAATTATGTAAATTGTTTGCCTTGTCAATTGGGAAAACAACCTTCTTTATGTTTTAATAAAAGTGATTCTACTTCTGTCTTCCCTTTTGAATTAATTCATTTTGATGGTTGGGTTCCCTCCCCACATTCTACTATGGGGGTTGTGTATATTTTTTTATATTTTTATTGATGATTATTCAAGATTCACATGAATATTTCTCATGAAACATAAATGTTAATTACCCAAAATTTATTATGTTTTTGCCGAAATGGTTAAAACCCAATTTTATCAAACTATCAAAGTTCTTAGAGCTGATAATGCTATGGAATATAAAGAAATAATGTTTTTAAATTTTCTTTGACAAAATGGCACACTCCCTCAATACTCTTGTCCTGGCTCATCTTAACAAAATGGTATACCTGAGTGAAAACACAGACATATTCTTAATATTATTTGTACTCTTCTCATTTTTACTTCTTATGCTGAACGCTTTTAGGGTTAAGTAGCTCTTACGACTATTTATACCATCAATTGTGTTCCAATACATGTTATTCATAATCAATCCTCTTATGAGCGTCTCTATAATACTTCTTCATCTTATGAAATGCTCAAAGTGTTTGGTTATGCTTATTTTGTTCTTCTTCATCCTTATGAACACAATAAAGTCATTGCTAGAAATAAATCTCATCTTGTTTCACAAGGGTGTATCTAGATTTAACGGATAGACTTTGATGAATCCTTTACACTTGTTTCTTGCCTTAAGTCTATTAGACTACTTCTTTGTCTCACTTGCTTCTTCAGGTTTAAGTTATATCAAATGGATGTCAAAAGTGCTTTTCTAAATGGAATCATCAAAGAAGAAGTTTATGTGAAACAACCGAAAGGTTTTGAAGACCCTCACTTGCAAAATCATGTCATGAGACTAAAGAAATCTCTTTATAGATTGAAACAAGCTCCTCATGCTTAGTGTGAACATCTCACCTCTCCTTAATAATGATTTTTTGAGAGGAGGTGATTCTAAAACTTTATTTGTGTTAATGGTTCAAGGACAGGTTGTTGTTGCTCAAGTTTATATTGATGACATTATTTTTGGTTCCATTAAAGATGATCTAGCTCAAAAATTTGCAACCACCGTCCAAAGTGAGTTTGGGATGAGTTTAGTTGGTGAACTAAAATCCTTTCTTGGTTTTCAAATCAAACAAATGACGGATGAGATCTTTCTCTCACAATCAAATCTACCAAGGATCTAGTTAAGAAGTTTGGGTTGGATAATGCCTCATCGGCTCGAACCCTTTATGAGCACAACTCTAAAACTCCATGAAGACTCTTCATGCATGTCACTTTTATCCTTGTTAAAAATTGGTATTTTAATACCATTTTAATCATTTGACATAAAATAAAAATATATTAATAAAAAATTATTAACATAATATAATTTATCCATAATTGGTCTTTTTTACAAAGTTAATGGATTAAATGATATCCTTTTTAATCTAAGGGACTAAACGATATAAATGACCTAATATAAGGGACTTTTGTGATACCTCATCCTATATTATATAAAAAGCTAATTGATTAATAACTAAAGTAATTAACCAAGATAAAGTACCTTGAAAGTACTTACAAGTTTGTCTTCGACTTTGATTTTTTCATCATTTCACACCACTTCTTGACATATTTATTATATATAGTAAACTAGTTTGAATTTAAATCATTAATCATATTACAAAAACTTAGAACTTATAATCACATATTCTAAACGTCCACAATATCCTCCCATGGGTTATTATGCATCAATGAAAAAACCAAGCATGATTATAATCAAATTATGATCCTCATGCTTGATGCGTATTTTCGCAAGTGTACGAATCGTTCAAGTAATAAAGTGTACAAAAGTATGGATATCGAACCCACAAGGAATGGCGTTACTAAGTACCGAAATTGATTAATCCTAATTTTATTTGAAAACCGAATTTTTGAATTTGTTTAAAAAGTAAATTAACATAAAACTAAACGCAAATAACAAAATTTAATGTTTTTCACAAATGATTAAAAACGCTAAGGCATTTGATTTCACTAAATCAATTCAATCCGATTTCAAGTCATGTTATATGAGAATCAAAGTTAAAAGTGATGGTTGAAACACCCAAATTTACCTAATACTCTCTCTCGAGTTATATTAGAATTACTTATCTATGAAAACCGACTATATTTCTATGAAGATTTAATCACAAACAAGCACATTACGATTTATGGAATTTCTAGAATAACCACATACATCATGCATTAGGTGTCAAACTCGCATTCAACATACGGTATTTATCACAAGAAGCGTTCATTACACATCTCCTCTCGGTCTCAATATAATGCAACAAATCATCTAAATCTTGATCAGAAATTTAAAAGCATTAAGCATGGAAATAAATACTCAACTTGAAAACAATGAATTCATATAACGATAACACAAGAAATCAGATTTTCTTGATTCAACTACATCATAGCCTTAGCAAAAATGAATTAGTTCATAACGAAAATAAAAACAAACATATTCTCAATTGAATCCATGAACAAACAATCTGAATAAAATGCAGAAAATAAAATCTAAGGAGAAGAGAGGAAAAACTCTTGAAGATGAAGACTTGGTAGCAACAATGGTGATCATCCTTCAAGCTTCTCCAACCTTTCTCTCCAAAATTGCCTTTTCTCCTCCAAAAATAACTCAATTCTGCTCTCTCTGCCGTGCCCCTCTTTTTCCATCATAATGTATATATAGATCTAGGGTTTGCGGGGAAATTTTGGAACAAAACAACATAAAAAATGTGTTTTCGGACGAAACTCGCCAGCGGCGACATTATTCTCTCCGCGGCGAGATTTCTGGAAACTTAAATTTTGGTGTTTCTGATTTTGGCCGGCGGCCAAATTAATGTGGTCGACGGCGAGATACTTTGGCCGGCGGCCAACTTAATGTGGCTGGCGGCGAGATGCTTTGGCCGGCGGTGAGAATTATTTGGCCAGCGGCGAGATGAGTTTACCAAAATTTGTGCTCTCGGGAAGATTTTTGCCAAGATTTTCACCGGCGGTGAGATGAATATGGCCGGCGGCGAGACACTTTGGCTGGCGGAGAGAATACTTTGACTGGCGGCGAGATTCACTTGGCCAAAATCTGTGCTCCCTGCATGATTTTCAACATTTTCTCCGTAAGGTTTTCACCGGCGGCGAGAATACTCTCGTTGGTGACAAAATTCCAAATTTTGAAATTTTGTTCTCTTTTTATTTTCATTCAATTCCGATCATTGTACTTTGTCCCTAACTTCTCCAAAATCATGATTTTACCTGAAATTGCACTTTAAACACGAAATACTCGTGAAATGACATTTGTAGATTAAATAATCAAATAAACACAATTTTCACACAAATATCAATATTTAAATCATAACAAAAATGCAATAATTTATCTCTTATCAATGCTTAACGCACTTTATTACTCGGATGACCCATATATTTGCGGAATCACTACCATTGAAGAGGTTGAGAACAAATGGTCTTAGAAGGAGCATGACCTTGCACAGGCTTTGAAGGAAGTTGAGGCACTTAAAGACGACTTGAATAAGATGGATGCTTATGAAAATGAGTAATATGCCTTTGGCATGCTTATTGGTCATGAGGATCTGAAGGCTAGTGTTGCAAGGGGTAAGACTTTATCCTCGATGGCTTCCCCGGAGGTAGAGTTCACTGATTCAGATGAGGATGTGGAGATTCCTAAATTTTCGAAAGGCTGAAAGGTAATGATCCTATCATATTGATTCCTCTGCAAAAAAGATATTTGGATGAGTTGTCTCTTTTGCCTTCTTACCATTCGAAGAGGTAGCTTCTAGGAAGCAAAGCTGGATGAGAAGATGATGCTTCTGCACCTTGAGTGTGTTGTAATTTTCTTTTTGTTCATTTTTGTTGGATGCTTCCATTCTTAGGATGCAAGTTTTAATAATATCTAGTTTATTTACTCTATATACATAAATAATGGTATACTATGTAAAAACAATAAATATATATTATGTATATAAATAATACGTACACACTATACACAATTGACATATTATTTTATAGCCAATTTAGTTATATACAACTTGTAAATATGTAAATATTCAAGGAAGCTTTTTCCCAAATATGGATTTTCATGAAAGCTTGAAAGAAGCCCGGGGACACGCCATATAACTATGAGCAAATTATAATCAGTTTATGATCCTCGTCTAGATGTGCCGCTCAACCAGAATGATCAACAAAGAATCGAAAGTGCTCAATCTTTTAAATGAAGATAAAGACATGAACTATTTACTCAAAATGCATCCATCCTATTGGGCTACAAGTTCTTCATGACAAGAACTAAACAAACATGAAGAACTCTTAACTCTCTAAGTATCATCAGGACCAACGTCAACTCTCTTCATGTCTTAAATGGAGTTCAGAATCTTCATTTTCACAACCATAATTCAAGCGATCTACATACAAATGTCTCATATCTCTATCTTCAATAATAAACTTTTGAATGTTATCCAGGCCCCCACATTTTGCATACATGTCCTCGATTAATGTTTTTAGTATTATATCAATTTTTATTTGATGTTGGTTTATGTACAAATGAATCAACTTACCCAAGTTAAGGGCTCCCATTTATGCGCATAATGAAACAAGACTCATTGTCAATTCATTTGAACCCAATCTATTATCCTTCATATTGACTAAGAGGTTTCAAGCTTCCTTATTAAGTTGGGTTTGTGCATAAGCTAAGATTATATTCCTAAAAATGACAACTAGAAGTACAATGATTGTATGTAACATTTTGTAGATGCAACATGATGTGGGTCTCACTTATAATGCATGCATTTGACATGATCTACACTATAAAAACATGGTTAATCAAATACGCACACAAGAAACAATCATAATATATCCCACATAACCAATCTAAAGAGAAAAATGGCACATAAAATTGACAGAGCAAAAACCAATGGTCAATAGTTCAGATGAAGAATAATGAATCATCATATTGGCACGGTAAGGAGTCCCATGTTTTAAGACATACACTTACAGAAAATATGTATCTATCTAGGAAAATTTCAAACGTAAGAATAGCTTGCAAAGTTCAATCTAAGTGGGGCCATTTAATTACAAAGATTTCAACACTCGAGCACCATTCCATAAAGTACAATGCAACAAATAATCATATATCTCAACATACAAATTTTACAATTATTGTTAATCTACAACATAGATTCGAGAACTTTATTATATCTCCTCGTGATATAGGAGTAGGATGAGTACATGGTTGGCCTCCAAATTTCAGTCATTCAATCCCAAAAAGAAAATTTCATGATGGATTGATCCCTCTTACTGCCTCAAAAAAAGTCAACAATATCCTACATCAACATAGGTTTTAGATCAAGCATTCCAAAACAAGTATATCAAGTCTTTAGCAATTTTAAAAAGAAAATGAACATCAGCATGTTTGTAAAAGTGAATGAGAATCGAGCAATGTTTAATCATGCCTAAGTATTGAATACTAAAACTCTAGCAAGATTTTAAAAAAAGGTTACAAATCTATTAAGCTGAGTTTCACAACTATGAAAACTTAAAGGTGGTGGAAGAAGATATATGAGATTTAAATCTGAGGAAGGCAAAGAATAAGGCAATCAAATTCAAACTAAATGTCCTATCTTCAAAAATGTCTTATCTTCAAAAACTGGTTCAAAGAATCAACATACCTTGGACGATACCTCAGGTTAGATCTCAAGTCTCTATTGATGATTTCTTAACATGGGATACTTTTTCTTCATTTAATTACAAAGATTTCAGCACTTGAGCACCATTCCATAAAGTACAATGCAACAAATAATCATATATCACAACATACAAATTTTACAATTATTGTTAATCTACAACATGGATTCGAGAACTTTATTATATCTCCTCGTGATATGGGCGTAGGATAAGTACATGGTTGGCCTCCAAATTTCAGTCATTCAAGCACAAAAAATAAATTTCATGATGGATTGATCCCTCTTACTACCTCAAAAAAGTCTACAATATCCATCAACATAGTTAGATCAAGCATTCCAAAACAAGTATATCAACTTTTTAGGAATTGTAAAAATAAAATGAAAGTCAGCATGTTTGTAAAAGTGAATGAGAATCGAGCAATGTTTTATCATGCCTAAGTATGTAATACTAGAATTATAGCAAGATAAAAAAAAGGGATACAGATCTATTAAGCTGAATTTCACAACTATAAAAACTTAAAGGTGATGGAAAAAGATATATGAGACTTAAATATGAGGAAGGCAAAGAATAAGGCAATCAAATTTAGGAAATTTAACTATCTAGGCAGCACTTTTCAACATTGTATGCAAGAGATTCAATAAGTATGACAACAAACTATTATTAAAAGGGAGGCATGTCATCAAGTAGTTTCACATTTTTCTCTAAATGTCCTATCTTCAAATACTGGTTTAAAGGAAGCAGCATACCTTGGACGGTGATCTCAAGTCTCTATAGATGATTGCTTAACATGGGATACTTTTTTTCATTGTTCGATGCAAATCCCTCTTATTAGACTTTTTAGTGAAGTTAGTATGCATCATTTTATGTTCTTCATTTATTTTCTAATTAATATTTTCCTTAACTGGAACCATCACTACTCTCAGTGTTACGCTAAGACGTATTTTAAGGATACCTAAAAAGAATCCCAAGTACTTCTATACAATAGAAGCATGCATGCAGCCACTGCCTATGTCTTTTTTGCCACTACAACTGTTGCTTATGTTTTTTTGCTTATGTGTTTGCCAAGTGTAGTTGCTACCTAATTCCACGCCATCCATGTTGTGAAAAGTACAATAACATCTATCTTTTGTATCATGTATGTCATGAAAAGTATGAAATTGCTTTGTGTACATGTGCCTACTACTTAAGCTGTCTTTTGAATGCATTTAAAAATTTGATGAATGGAAAGAAAAGGATTGAGGATTATAACCAAAACAACACCCTTCTTAACTCTATTGTTCTTCTTTGATTTGGACCTAACAATTGGTATCAAAGATAGAAATAAATGGTGATAAACCAAGAAAGAATTGAGAATCTGGAAGTTGGTCTTGGAGGCCTGTAAGACAATTTCACACGATTGGAAGTGGGGATCAATGATAAGCTATATCAGCTTGAGGAAACCATCATCAAACTATCATATGTCTTGATACATAAAAAAGACTCTGCTTTAAAAACTATAGGTGATCACCATGGAAGTCAATCTTCAAATGGTCAAAAATTTTAGCCAAGAGATGACACTCGGGGAAATTATGAGGGAGGAAGGCCACCACTTATCTCTAAGTTATCCAAACTAGAGTTTCCTCATTACTTAGGAAATGATCCTACAAAATGGCTTATTAGAATAGACCAATTCTTTAAAAATCAAGGCACATTAGAAGTACAAAAGGTTTCACTACCTTCCTTTCATCTTGAAGGTGAGGCAAACCAATAGTGGTAGTGGCTACGTAGTGCTTACAAAGAAGAAAGCAGGGAGATTACATGATCAAACAAGTTGCCTCCTTAAGGGACTATCAAAAGGAGTTCAAAAGATTAGGCAATCGAGTGCATGGTTGGACACAAAAGGTATTAGTAGGAACATTTATGAGAGGACATAAAGAATATAACATGAAGTTTGTTCGTAACTATGGCATCATAGCTCTTCCTTTAACCAATCGCCTCAAAAATGGGAACTTTGGATGGTCAAATGAAGGTAATGATGCCTTTCAAAAATTCAAACATGCCATGAGTACTACACCAACTCTTGCCATGCCAAATTTTATAGAACCATTTGTCATTGAAACTGATTCTTCAGGAGATAGTATATGTGTAGTTCTTTCTCAATAGGGAAGGCATATTGCATTCATGACTAGGTTATTAGGCCCTTAAAATCAATCATGGTCCACCTATGCTAAGGAAATGTTGGCCATTGTATAGGCCATCCAAATTTGGAGACTATATTTGGTAGATCATAAGTTCTATATCCAAACCAACCAAAAAAGTCTCAAATACTTGCTGGAATAGCGCATCACAACACCAGAATAACAAAAATGGGTCTCTAAACTATTAGGGTATGATTATGAAATCATATACAAATTGGGAAAACAAACTAATGTAGCTGATGCTCTATCTCGGCTAAAATACAATCCTACTTGAAAGTTTATAAGATATGCACTTAATTAACTTAGAGTGGGGGTGAATAGGTTATTTTTATTTTTTAACAAATTATAATTTAATAACCTAAACAAAGCAGCCCGGCATGCAATTGTGTACAAAAATAAAGTGCGAAAATAAGAGAATAACACACGATATTGTTAGGTGAAAAAAACCTAGGTCATAACCATGACCTAAGAGGAAAACCACCTGTTCACCAGACTACCTAACTTTCCACTATGAAAATTAAATGTTCAAGTACAAACCCGATCTTATGCTACCCTTCGTAGGATACTTCCTCAATGTACTTTACATATAAGCCCTTGCTCTCTTTTCACAATTTCTAAGATTAGCATGAGCGGTTTCCACACCAACGTTCCAATAAGCTTCCAACCAATCAAATACATTCCCGAATTAACTGCAAAATGGTTAGCATAAAAACACAAGTGCCCATGTGTGTTCTAGGATGGATCTAACAATAAATAATGCTAAATAGATGATTCAAAACATATGTCACTTAAATTAAATCAACTAGCAAATCCTAGAGCAAAAAGATTAAGCACAAATTCAATAAAAATAGCTTCTTTGAAATTTAATAATCAAATCAAATAATTATGAACATATAAAATTATCTAATCTCAACATGTAAAAATATAATAAAAAATAAGTCATATAAAGATAAAACATACCAAATAAATTTATTAATAAATACCTCTAATATGATATCAATTTGATATTAGTTAATCTATTTAATTTTTTGTGATCTAATTATTTTCTCTACAATCATCACGCACTAATATATCTCTATATATATTGATTACCCTTTTGACTTCACTTGTCACCAATATCATATATATATATATTTCAACACATACACTAATTCAACCCTAATGTGTCTATATATATTGGGAATAATAATGACCTAGTAGTATTAGGGTTAAATATATTTTGAGCTTAATTTTTTAAAGCCTATAAAATTTTTTAATATTATAAAAAATTATTTTTTAAAACATATCTTAAAAATATTAAAACACATCTTAAAAATATTAAGACACATCTAAAAAAATATTTTAGCACCAAAACTAATTTTAGATTTATGAGCATGTGCAATTAAATGCATAAATGCAATCTTATGTGTCGTAGTTATCAAAGATATATCTAAAGTATAATTCTTACAAATTCCCCCTTTGGCATTTTTGTATGGCAAAAATTCTCACTGACTAAATGACACGTATAAAAATATGATAAAAATACAATATTCTCCCTAAGTTCTATGACTATCTAATTTAGAAACTAATTAAAAAGGTAATAAAGAAAAAGAAGATGTAAATGAAAAACAATCTGAATTTGTTTTTTGAAATTATCATAAATAGCCATATAAGGTATTAAACTTATTTAATCACAAAAGAGCATACAACCAATTGAGAACTCATTATTATTTATCTCAAATTTTGATTATTTATTATATAAATAAACAAGTAGAGTAGAAGTGACACATAAGCACACTTGGCACATATAATAACTTATTGAAATTTACTTAAAAACAATGTATATGTTGAAACTCCAAAAATATACCAATTAATTCATATATGAACAATCAAGAAAGACTCAAAAGAAAAAAATATCACCTATAATGTAAAATTATAATCAAGTCTTCAATCTCATAAAATAAAATATATCTACTAAAAGAAGACTTAAATTTTTTTATTTATTTTATATATGAGTAAATGATATTATTTATTTTTTATTTTTTTACCTCTATTGGCTTTTTCTTTTTGTGCATTCAAAGTACAAGATTTATAAGTAGTCACTTTTTGCATAATCTTTCCTTCTTTTTTTGTATGAGCCATAAACCTAGTATGATGACTTTCACACTAGTTGTGGGATAGCCCTCTCCGCTCACTACGTTAGCTTTACACATCACAGTAGGTAGCCCTCTCAATACTAGGTGCCTCTATGTGGTAAAATTTAAAAATCAAGAATTAAAACTCAACACAATTTTACAATCAAGATTAGTTGAAGTCCTAAAGTCTTTTAAGAGAATTCATAAACTTCAAGCATAACATATATGTGTGTTCGTGAGTGTGAATAAGTTCATGTCAACATTGATAATCACATGTACAAGAATATAAGTGTATGCATAAGCCAAAATTGTAGAATAATTTATACAAAAATATCAAAATTAGTTAAGTCATTAAAAATAAGGTTATATGTCTGTAAGTGTTGAATAAGTCAAATACCCTATTGGCCAAATAAGGATTTTACTTTTTTTTTAAGTATAAATAAAATAAAGACAATAAATATTACTCACAATAAATATTATAATTTCCATTCATCCTTGAATATGATGTAGCATGCATAGATGGTCCTACTATGTGAAACATGTAAAGAATGATTAAGTTTAGGAGCACTCATTGAAAATCTACATTTTGGTCTTATATGACCTTTCCTACCACATTGATGATAAACAGGCACAAACTTAACAACTTTTTCTACCATAGGTGCAATAGTTCTTTGTGCATAAGTAGTAACAGTATGAGTAGAGTTTAAGAGCCTTACAAATGTGGTCTTTGATGTTGAAGGTGTTGACTGTTCATCTATGTATCCAAGACCACTCTTATCTTCTTGTTGCTTTCAATAGTCTAGGACTTTGGTCAATTTTTCAACATCTATGGTCAAATTCCTCATTGTCTCTTTAGCAATGCTAAGTTCTTACCTAAGCTTTTTGTTTTCCTTAGTGGTTTCTGCAAGTCTCAGATTCAAGGAATTAATATTTTCAGACAATTCCTTTTTATCTTTCTCTAGTCTAGAGGAATTTGTTTTCCTTGGTGATATCATTAAGTTTAGTTATTTCCATAAGTCGTTTATCCTTCTACAGGTTAGAAAATGGGTGACAAAAACATGCATTGTTTCTAACTGGGATTCTAAGGTAGAGGCATTCGATCATAATTTAGTGTATGGTAGCTTTACCCAACTAGCTTTTCAACTACGTATGATGACCAATTGTGCAAATCAAAGGTTCCTCTTTAACTAGATTGAATTACTATTGAAACACTACCATCAGTAAATGGATCATTTGTAAACTTAGTGCCTTTATCAAACCTTAGAAACTTGATCTTTCTACCACTCTTCCCAGCACTTCATCCTTCTTCTTCATGAGATACACCCAAACTCTTCTCGAGAAGTCATCGACGAAAGTGATATAATAATGTTTGTCACTCATGGATGGAGTTCTTGTTAGCCCTCACACATCCATATGAATGTAATCCAAGATGCCTTTTGTATTATGGAGTGCAATGCCAAAGTTTACTCTTTTCTACTTCCACAATACACAATGCTCACAAAATTACAACTTGACAGTTCTTACCCCTTTTAACAGACCTTGCTTTACAAGAATATGTAAAGCTTTTTCACGAGTATGTCCCAAAAGCATATGCCATAGCTTGGTAGTTTTTGAATATTTTTATTCCTCCAAAAATGTTGTTGATACTATCCCAATAACTGTACTACCAAGGTAGTAGTAGAAGTTATTCTTTTGAACACCTTTCATAGCCACAAGTTCTCTAGACGTAGCCTTCAATGCCCCTTTTTGTATGGTCACAGTGAAGCCTTTTGCTTTTAATACTCCCACAACAATGAGATTCTTCTTTATATCTGGAATATAATGAACATCTGTCAAGACTCGGGTTGAACCATCTTGATTCTTTAAACGAATTGTATTGATCCCTAAAATTTTGCATGGATAATCATTACCCATGAAAACAACTCCACCATCTTGTTCTTCAAAATTAAGGAACTATTCCTTATTAGGAGACATATGGAAAGTACATACTGAATAAAAAATCCAACCACCAGGATGGGATGCTATTGACAAACCAAACAAAATTTGAATATGAGTTTCTTTCAGTTACACACGCATCAGGCATCATAGCTTTTCCTTCCTTTTGCAACTTCGGATAGTTTTTCTTCCAATGAAATTTTTCATGACAAAAGACACATTCATAATTACCAAGCCTTCCTTTAGAAAAAAAGATTTACCTCTCATTCTTTTCTGTTGTGTTTACGAACGCCTTCTTACAGACTGTGCCTCTACTACTTCATTCCTTCTTTCTTTCTTTTTTATTTTTCTTTCTAATTTCATAACTATACAAAGTTTTAAAAAATTATTCAAAAGACACTTTGACCAAAAATCTAATTAGGTTCGGTATAAATGATACCTATGTCCTTGTGCATCATTTACCACTTTCCTTATCTTTAAATTAAATGAACTCCAAAATTATAACTAATTGGGAAACATTGAGCTAATAAATTACCCTTATAAAATAGAGGAAGATTTACAAATTTTGATATGCTTTCAAAGTGGATGAGGGAGCTTTATTTATAGCCCAAAATACAACACCCACCATGGTTCCTAATCCATGTGTGACCTTTTCAAATTGCTTACTAAGGAGCTATACAACAATCTTGAAACAAGATAATGCTCTAGGAACTTAAGATCATGAATTCCAATAAATAAAAATAATTATTGTTTTATTAGCAAAAAGATTAATAAAAATAAATAATAAAAAATGAAATAAACTCTGGGAACTGAAAGAATAAGGTAAGGTGACCATTTTACTGCTATCCAAATAGTGTCAAATTATTTTTTGCTCATTATTATTCAAAAAGGACTAAATTGAAATGTTTTATACATTATGAATATTAAATGAGAACTTTTAAAACCTTACAAGTACTAAATGAGGACATTTCTTCAAAACATAATCAATTTATGAAACATTTATGAAAATATGGGTAGTATAAAAGTACCAAGCCCCATTAAGTCATTGCGGTTAAATTAGAAAGTTTATCATTTTACTAACTACCTAGCCTGGGCACAAGCAATGAAGATTTTCTTGAAAGGATGCAAGCTATGACATCTCATAACTGGTGATATTTCTATACCCATAAAAGGAGCTACTAAATCGACTCTCTATTTACTGACCGTCTTGAAGATTGGGAGAGTAAACATCATAAAATTATTACCTAGTTCCGCAACACTAATCTACCCTAAATCCATGGTGAATTTGGGAGTTTTGACATTGCCAATAAATATCAACTTCTGATAGATCTTTATACCAAATGTCAAAGGTCTGATCAAATGATTAACCAATTTCTCTCTAAGATGCATAATATTTGGGATTAATTCACTCTCTCTAAACCAAATTGGACAAAAAATTGATGCTAAGATGTTTGCAACTTGCCATAATCGCCAACATCTTGTTATTTTTCTCATGGCTTTTCATAATCAGTTTGAACATGTTCGGGCTTCCTTACTTCATTACAGTCCTTTTTCACCCTTACATACTACTGTGATCGAGCTTTGCTATGAGGAAACTCAGATTGGGGTTTTCAAAGTTCATACTACAGATTCTATTCTTGCCACTCCCTCTTATCGCCCTATAAGAGGTCCTAAAGAGGGTTCCAAATAGCAAGGATGCACTTACTACCACAACATCAATCATAACCTTCTCATATATCACATTCAGGTATGTAAGTTTTGTCACAAGAAGGGTCCAGGACATTTTCAAAAAGATTGCTCTCAAAATCCCTATCAAAATGCTTTAGGTAAAACTAGTAACTCATTTGTCATTGGTGTTGTTTCTGAGGGTAATTATGAAAAAGTTACCTTCTCCACTCAAGAACTTGAAGGTCTTCTTAAACATGTTCTCTCAAAATCTAGTAATCCTCCCTCTACTGCTTTGTCTCTCACATCAGGTGAATTTTCATGGTATTTTGATTCTGCTTGTTGTAACCATATGACTCATAATATTCACATCTTCTCTCACACACAATATTCTATCTCTAAACCTTTAATTCAAACTGCTAATGGTTCACATATACATGCTAATAATATAGGTCAAGTTTACACACCTTTTATATCACTTTTTAAACCTTTCATATTCCCCACCTTACTCTTAATCTTATCTCTATTGGTCAATATTGTGAACTTTGTCTTAATATTACCTTTTCCTCTTCTGGTTTTCATGTGTAGGATCCACAGATAAGGTAGACCCTTAGGATAGGTTGTAAAGTTGGATGACTATTTGAACTTATCAACTTTCATCTACCTAATTCTCATCATACTTATGTTGCTACTTCTACAACTCCTATCAACATATGGCATGCTAGTTTAGGTCATATGTCTATAGGATGTCTTTCTTCCTTAGCATCTTCAGGTAAATTAGGATATGTTTATGCTTTTCATAATGTAAATTGTTTTCCTTGTTAATTGGGAAAACAACCTTTATGTTTTAATAAAAGTGATTCTACTTATATCTCCCCTTTTAACTTAATTCATTTTGATGTTTGGGGTCCATCCCCACATCCTACTATAAGGGGATGTGTATATTTTGTCATTTTTATTAATGATTATTCAAGATTCACATGTATTTTTATCACGAAACATAGATCTAAATTACCTAAAATTTATTATGATTTTTCGAAATGCTTGAAACCCAATTTTCTCAAACTATCAAATTTCTTGTAGTTGATAATGCCATGGAATATAAAGAAAACAAAATTAAATTTTCTTCGAGAAAAGGCACACTCTCTCAATACTCTTGTCCTGACACATCTTAACAAAATGAAATAGTTGAGGGAAAATACAAACATATTCTTAATATTGTTCGTACTTTCCTCATTTCTAGTTCTTGTCCTGAATGCTTTTGGGATTACGTAGCTTTAGCGACTGTTTATACCATCAATCATGTTCCAATACCTATTATTCATAATTAATCCCCTTATAAGCTTCTCTATAATACTCCTCCATCTTATGAACTTCTCAAAGTGTTTGGTTGTACTTGTTTTGTTCTTTTTCACCCTTATGAACATAATAAATTGAAACCCCGTGCTCATCTTCGTGTTTTCTTTAGGTATGGAATAGAACACAAAAGCTATCGTTGTTGGGACCTTCTCTCTCAGTGATTGCGCATCCCTCATCATGTAATCTTCTGGGAAAATAAATTGTTTTCCTCTCTTTCCCAATTTCATGTCTCACTCCTACCTCACTCTCATTTTTCAATGACCCAATTATTCATCTACTTGCTCTTGACATTGCTCCATTACCCTTTCCACTGTCTACTACGACCTCTCCTGATGTTTCTGCTCCTTCTGGCTTATCCTACCATTACAACATTCTCTAAAGACAACCACCTACTTGTGTAGAGGAAACACTTTGTTGTTCTACTCATGTAAGTACTATTCTCTCTCATCTTCATGATTACCAATGTTTCTCAACTATTTTGTCTCATCATGAACCCCAAAACTATCTAGAAGCTAGTTCTAACTCTCATTGGCAGCAAAGGCAATGTTGATTGTAAGACATTATCAACACCTCTAGAAACTAATGTCTAACTTACTCCATTAGATGGTGCTATTCTCTCAGATGCCACATTATACCAATAACTAGTTGGCAGTCTTGTTTATCTCACAGTCACTCATCCCGACATTGCCTATGTTATTCATTTGGTTAGTCAGTTCATGTCTGCTCCATGGTCTACCCATCATTCTGATGTTCTTCACATTTTCTATTACATCAAAGACACCATGTTTCATGTCCTTCACTTCTTCAACAAGTCTAATCTTCTTCTCTCCACCTACTCTGATGCATACTGGGCAAGTGACTCTACTGATAATCACTCTCCCGCTATATACTGTTTCTTTCTTGGGAACTCTCTCATATCTTGGCAAAGCAAGAAACAATCTCTCACTTCCCGATCTAACATTGAAGCTGAATATCGTGCTCTTGTTGACACTACTCAAGAACTTCTTTTACTCCGTTAGCTACTTGCTAATATAGGTGTTCTTTAGTCAACCTCAACTATCCTATATTGTGATAATTAGAGCGATATTCATATTGCTCACAATGAGGTATTTCATGAATGAATAAAACATATCGAGATTGATCGTTATTTTGTTCGTCAATATGTTCTTCAAGACACTGTTTGTCTCAAATCAATATCCTCCATAGATAAAACAGCTAACATCTTCACAAAATCTCATCCACCAAGCAGATTTCAAGACTTTCCAAACTCAAGTTGATTGTTTCTCTTTCTCTTTGAGGGGATATTAAGATATATAAGATATATATTATATAAGATATATAAGTATATAAGATATTGTAATTCATTTCTATACTGTACTTTTATACTATCGAAGAATTACAATAGTATACCTATTACAATCTTATAAATAAGATTTCTTATCTACGTTCTACATACAAAATTACAATAATATTAATAAAATAAATCAACCTTTTTTTATTATCTTTGTATTGTTAACACTATTAATATCATTAATTGATTTCGGACATATTTATTACTTTTTTATTTTATAAAAATAAATTATCAATATCAATCCATTTTATTAAGGATATTTTCTATTCTATTAAGAGCTGGGTATCGTCCGCCTTCAATGCGCTTGATCCCATGTACCTAAAGAAAAGCCCATGGTTGGGGCATAGTCAAACATGGATTCCTATAATTCCCAGAGAATTGTTTCCTCTCATCCCTGACAACCTTCTTAAAAGAGCTAGTCTTGGTTTTCTTATGCTGACTGATTGTTTCCCACGAAGGAAAGTCCAGATGCGCAGGGTCGGGCGTGATATGAAAATATGGGCTATTTTTTTTTTTTTTTTGTCCAATGAGCATTTTTGAGCTGATTTGTTTTATAGGGTAAATGCTTAAAATATTTCTTTATGACTAAAGTTTAAGTGTTTAATTTATCTATGTTAATCGGTTTCATTAACTCATTTTATTTAGTTAGTATCTTTTCTTTATTATCAAAAATGTATAAATTAAAAATAAACTTCAATATTTTATACAGAAAAATAATGCAGAATTTTTTTATATTATATTATTTAATCATTTAAATCATAAATTATATCATTTAATCTCATAATTTTATGAAAATGAGTGATTAATTAAAAATTATATTATTTTAATAATTTTTTTTATTAAAATAATTTTTTTATCAAGTATTCTAAACATAATAAAATCATAAGTCTTAACAATGTTAAAATTGTAATTAATATAAAATAAAATTCACAAAATATTTATTTTTTATAATTTTATTTTAATTATTTTTTATGTTTTTTAAAATTAATATTTAAATAATTTTTGTTTAAATTTTATCATTGTTTATTTTCTTAAATTATTTTATATTAAATTTTATTTTTATTATCGTTAAAAACTCAAATTTTAATTACGTTTTAACCATTTGATAGAAAATAATAACATTTTAAATGAAAAATTATTAAAATAATATAATTTATTTTTAATTGATGTTTGGTAAAAAGTTAAATAACTAAATAATTTTTTTCTAATAATGAACTAATTTATATAAATGATTTAATTTTAAAAAAATTTATTATGTTTTATCCTATTTTATATTATTTAATATTTTTAATAGAAAGCAAAAAATGACAGACATTTCTTTATTTACTTTTATCAACTTCGAAAATAATAAGAAGAAAACAGGTTAATTATGTTCCGAGTAAAATATATTAAATAAATAAGTTTATCTTCTTAATGAATTATATTAATTGTTAAAGTGTATAAAATATTAAAATAATTATATTCTATAAGTTTTTTTCTTAATAAAAATAATTAAATTATATTATTTATAAATTAAATAATTAATTAAATTATATTATTTATAAGTTAAATAATTAATTGATTCAAAATTCCTAATCAAAAGAAATAAAATCGTGCTGCACCTTTTTTTAATGTAACAAAATTAACTTATCCGCCACATTAGTGTACAGTGTGGACAGTCTGCTAGGTGCCATGGATATACACTGGCGTGGCAAAAATTGTTGACATGACATTTTTCCCATTTTTTGTCTTCTCTTATCTCCTTTCTACGCATAATTTTCATTTCTTTATCTTTCATTTTTAATCAACTGAATTTTCTATTAAAATTTGTTAACCTATGAGAACATATAAATTTAAAAAATTAATATATAATCCACTTGTTTAATAAATTATTCAATATCAAGTAAAATTCTATTTCTTTATTATTGCAAACTAATAACTTTGTAATTGGTTAATCCAATATTATTCATTTAAAATGCCATCATTTTAAATGCTTTTTATTTTTTCTTATTAATTTTTACAAATTAATTTAAGAATCTTTTATATAAGCTTCTATTTTTTTTGTTATAAAATTAAATAATGATTGATAACTCTCAAATTATAGAAATAATGATAATCTATAAAGTTAGAGAAGTTCAACTTTAATAAGTAGAACACAAATAAAATTTTATTCAAATTAAATTTAAAATATAATAATTGTATCTTATATAAATATTTGAGTTTGTTATACGTATCAAATTATATATATTTTTAAAAGTTTGAAATCATTGTAATAATGGCTTGTGACAAATCTAAGGATATACAAAATATTTGTTCATCTATCGATCGATAAAATTCGTCTATATATGAATGATTTCAATTCGATGATTAGATGAGATTGGATGAAAACATTAAAATTTGAAAGGTATAGATCAAGTTACAGATTAATATTTTTAAATTTATTCGATCTTATACATACATACATATATTCGATCTTATATATATATATATTTGAACATTTTATTAAACAAGTGAAAAATTGACAACATATAATTGTTTTAACTTTTGAGTTGTTTGAGTTTACAATTTGCATAACTTGTTATCAAAACATTTTCATAAATAAATGACATGATTGAGCACACTTAAGTACTACATGGTCACGTACAAGTAATAAGTAATTTTAAGAATAAAGATTATGTATTCATAAAGATTGGTAATAATTTCTATTGATATTTACTAGTTCATTAATAGTTAATTAAAATTTAATGAAGGTAAAGTTTTAATTATTTTTAAAGAAAATAACATAAAGCAATAAAATTAGATATACAAGAATATTGAGTGATATATGATTATTGGAATGTCTTTACCACTGGCCTATAATTTATTAAATATGTCATTGGTAAAAATTAGTTTATTAAGCTTTAAATCACATTTATAATTTAACATTATTCTTGAATTCTTGACTTTAGTTTTAAAAATCTAAGTCCGCTCAATATTTTCATCTTTTCTTACTGTATAATTGATTAAAAGTCTATTTATTAACGACTTAAATCCTCGACAATCAAGAAGTATACTTGCCAAATTTGATTCATTTATTGTATTAAGATCTACTTATTAACTCCAGTACAAATCCAATCTTGTGATTTGCTTGTATGATAATAAGTAAAGTTGTTGCATTTATGCATTCAATCCTATGAAGGGTAATAAGTCCTGTTTTAGCCATGTGTTGGCGTTTGAAGGGCAATAATTCCTTATACTTGTAGGTAGTTTAATAAACGACCTATTTTAATATAAAGTGAAGAAAGTAATAAATATTATATGAAAACATAAAACAAGAAATACTAAATGTTTCATGTATGATAGCTTATCATATTTTCATGACTTAATCTCATGTATGTAATACATGTATCTTTAGAGTTAATAGTAGAGGTAATAGTAAATAATAAGATTACATGTTTAACAAACAAACATACTATAATGATAGAATAGGCGACTTAACCGACCATATTAATTACAAATAATATAAATATATGTTTAATAAAAGAAAACCAAAGAAATAAACAAACTAAAACAAACTTAAAAATTAAACTTACATAATTGTAAACAAGGTTACAAAATTTAAACTATTATCATAGAGGATGTAAGAAATGAGAGAGTATGTGAGATGTGGGTATGGAAGCGATGACTTTTTTTGAAAATGAGCTCCTCTTTTATAACCGAGTGATGTATTGTGTGCAGATGCTATTACTATTAAATGAATATTTCTTTGTCTGCCACTTCATACTGTTGGGAGTTGACTACTGTGCTGTGAACACACTACTACAAAAGGGGTATTTAAGTCGGTTTTTAACCGACTTTAAATTGATTGACTTAAAATTTAAAGTCGGTTTAATGCGTAAACCGACTTTACCTGTATTATATTTTTTTCTCATTTTTTACTCTACTAACATGTATTCAATATAGCATAAAAAAACCAAAATATAAATAATAATACAAATAATTAAAAATTTAAATATAATTAATTACTTGATAATTAAATTTATTACAAAAATAAATAATGTATATATAATACACATATATATAGTTAACTTAAATTACAAATAAAATAATGTCGTCAAAGTGTAATTGGATTGTGCGAGCAAGCTTGGTTGGCTTAGAATCACCAACATTGTGACAAGGAAACTGGGCAAAAAACAACTGATCCATATAACAATTCATTCCCCTACATACATGAGCACGTAAACATCCATCAAAGAAGCAGTCTAAACTTCAGAGACATACTAATGGAGAAATTAAATCATTATAAATATTACCATAAAAAAGAGATTATCACAGTGACATCCGAATGATATAATAATAACCTTATCTCTTCGAACTTATATTAGCATTTTATTAATCTTTTATCTATAAATATAAAGCTATTTGGAATCAAGCTGGTATATTTAATGCTATAATGAGCTCTAAATATGAAATCAAGTGTAACTCTGATTTGTTACTTCGCTTGTATGAGTTTTGGTGCCCTTAAACGTATGGAACAATTTTGTAATACGTATATGGGCACCAAAACTCATACAAGCCAAGTAACAAAATAGGAGTTACACCTGACTTTATATTTAGAGCTCATTATAGCATTAAAAATACCAGTAGAGATTCCATATAGCTTCATATTTATAGACAAATGATTAATAAAGTGCTACCATGATGTTGTCATAAGGAAAGTAGGCAAGAGAGATGAGATGAAGTTTGGGCAAAAAATAGGTCCATAAAACAATGCATTCCCCTAAATACATGAGCACATAACCATCCATCAAACAAAACATCCATCAAACAAGGGACTTCAGACACAAGAATAGAGAAATTAAATCATTAAAAAAATTACCGTTATGTTGTCATATGCTATTCAAGATCATCAAAATATTCTCTTGATTCTTCTTGTGATGATATAATTTGAACCATGTGTTCTGCCCATTCCTCTCGTAAATCATCAAAAATTTGCTGGTTATAGCGCGTCTTGTTCCAACCAAATAACTACATGTATTTAAAATCAAAATAAGAATGTAATTTAATGTATTTACAAAAAATAACTCAAATATGTTAAAAAAAATTCTGTATATGGGTAAAAGATATTACCACATCATCAATTGGAATTTTGATATTTATGATGATTTTGCTTATAAACTTCATGACATAATAACCACACATGACTCCATTATTTTTTTGTGGAACCTACAAAAAAACAAGTGTACATGATTTTTCATATTGGAACATCTTTATTATTTAATAGTAAAATTAATAAAATTATTAATATTCGCTTGTACATACCATAACTTTTTTCCATGTAAGCTTATGAGAATTTTTAAGGGCAATGCCCCTAAACTTGTTCCACAACTTCCATGTCCTATCAAGGTTTAAAACGATTAGTTTTTTTATTAAATATTACCAAAATTATTGGAAGAAACCAATAGCTAGCTATAAACTCTTACATTTCAACAACTGCTTTAGTATCTTTACTCAGTTCTATGAAAACTGAGTCACAATACCAAGCATGATTATTGAATAGATAAAGGATTACTATTTAACACATAGGCATCGAATCATACTAATTCCATTATTATTATTTCTACAAGAAAATTCCATGAAACTTTCAACTCCAGAAATGTAGTCCTGCTCAATTCTACACTTTGACATCCAAGATTTGTCAATTTTCTATTAATAACATTAATTAAGCATATTAATTATGTATCCAATCAATATATTTCAAGTATTATTATATATAAATTCCCTAATTATTAGAATATATACCAAAACATACATAATACAAACATTTATCATTTTAATCATTTTACAATTGTATTACTTTTACTTAATAAAATATAATTATTTATATGTAAATAAATTTATCCACGTATGGTAAATATTATAGTCCCTCAAACCCACAACATGTAGATATTATTTTCACAGAAAATAAGCCAAATATATTATTACAAGCATAATACAAAACATACATAAATAAACAAATTATACAAAAAATAAAGCAAACTAAATAATAAGTGCGTAGGTTTAATATAAATACTTACAAGAGTAAATGAAGTGACTAAGTGAAGGAAATGAAGAAAAAATGGGTGTTTTGTCATTGAGAATAAGTGAGAATAAGTGAGAAAATGGGTATAATTGTTTTGAGTATTTTGCTTAAAAAATAGGGGATCTGAAAGATAATAAGAAGAGTAATATAACCCACAAAATGGCATTGGAAATGGTGGTCGAAAGTGGTTGGAAAATGAGAAAGAGTGGAGGGTGAGCTCGGTTTTGGGCGAAGGGTTACTACACAAATTGAAATTTGGAATTCTGGTGAAGAATAGAGAAGAGAAACATTATTATACACCTAGATAGCGTTGGTTGACGTGGCAAACCGATGCCATCCACGGAGTTTAAAATTGAAATTTTTTTTTAGGTCAATTATTATTTTGTTTGAACTCTTTAAAATTTAATTTGAATATATATATATATATATATATATATATATAGTATAAAAAAAGAAAAAATTATAATTTTAAAATAATATCCAAACAAATACACAAAATTATATAATTTTAAAAACCAATTGTCTAAAACAAAAAGAGAAAAAATTATACTATATATATATATATCCAATTTAAAATTTAAAGAGTCAAATAAAATAATAATTGACCAAAAAAGCATTGTGCCTAAAAAATATTTCAATTGTAAAATGCATTTTTTAATAAAAAAATACACATAGGACGTAGCATCGGTTGACGTGGTGAACTTAAGCTACGTCCTATATGTAGCATCGGTTGAAACATCAATCGACGCTACATCCTACGTGGATAGCATTGGTTCTACACCGAATCGACTTTCAATTCATTATAAGTTAGTTTTTTTTTCAAAAACCGACTATACATATCAACTTAAATACCTTTTTTTTGTAGTAGTGACATTAGTTTGTTTTCCACTAGGTACTATTCCAAATAGGTTAATACTGTTTTCATGAATAGTTATTTGTCGACACTATTTGGGTGATATGATTAGTACGTTGTTGGCACCATTTGTTATTTTGTCTTCTTATGTGAAAACATTAGTGTTTGCTTATGAAGACTCTAATGGGTCGTTGGATGGGCCATTACAAATAAATGGGCTATTAACCCGAAATAATTTGAGTAGACTCGTAGGCCCAAAATAATGGGAATGGACTCATATGTCCAAAATAAAGTAGACATGTAGGCTCAAAATAATAAGAATGGGCTCGTAGGCCCAAAATAACAAAAATGGACTAGCAAGTCCAAAGAATTAAATAGACATGTAGGCCCAGTAATAGTTTTAGGCTTAAAGACCCAGTTTATGGTCCTACTTTGCAAGTCCAGAATAAGATATCTTCACTAGTTGTTTCTAAGTTTATTAGATCAGTTGATAAAGCTTTAGATAATGGTGAGACTGTTTCATTGGGTGATTGAGTCTCATGTGAATATTCTTCTTCTTTCTTCACTCCAGAAGTTTGGCTAGAAAATCCTTGTGATAATTGTTTAATAATTTCCAGAAGTTCTTCCTGTGTTTTTTCTTAATATATTAAGGTATTTGTATGTGCCTTCTGTGATAATAAAACTGAACATGCTTGGAGTTCCTTCACTTGGGGCTCTCTGTGACCCTATTGTAGAAGCCATTTTTCAACAGCTAGTTGCAATAGAGTCTTTGGGATCGTAAATGATGATCACCACTTAACTTAAAATAGGCAAGTAATAGTGATTACCTCATATGTAACAGGTTTTAAGACCCATTGACATACCCAAGGAAGATAAAATTTTGAACAAAAAATACATAAAGGAGGGAATCTAGCTTCCTCTGATGTAGGTTTGTAATGTGTTTGAAAAGATTCATAACTCTCTTTTATAGGAGAAATGATAATGGAGGAAATGTTTCCAAATAATTTCCACCAGTCAGAAAACCAAGAAGGAAATCTAGATGGATTGATAGATTTGTTGATAAATAAAAATAACCAAGAATGATGGTTATCTTTGTTTTGGATAAGGAATGCATTGAACCATGCCTGGTAATAATGTCAATAATTGTATGTTGTACAATGTGGGAGGGAAGATGTGATACTGACCAGAAAAGACAGTGGTTTGGAAAGATCATTTTCCCAATTTGCTGGAGATATGATTTTATGAAGTTTAGTAGTTGAAAACTACGCATCTGATGTCTTTGGATAAAGCAAGTGTTTGAATTCAACACTGCTAGTGATTTCCAAACACTTTGATAGTATTGTGGAGTTTTTGAATTGGCAAAAGGTCGGTAAAAGAAACCCTTTCCAAAAAAAGTTTGAGTTGCTAAATAAGGATTTTGATCATAAAATCCTTTTTCAACAATTGTAACTATATGAGTTTGTTGTTTTAAAATATACTCAAAAGTTGGTTTTGAAATAGATTTAGGAATAACTTCCCTTGTTCCCATTTGAGAAAAATAAGTAGAGGTTGTTATCCTCCTTTTTGGAATAAAATTGTTCCAGTTTATTTTTTTTGAATTATTTTTAATTTGGAAGATGTTGCTTCCTTTGATACCTTGTCTTTACCTTTGAAGGTCGGGGCCTCTGTTTTGGAAAGTAATAATGGTACACCTAATCCTGGAATGCTATCATAGGTTACTTGTAATGCTTCTGAGTCCTGTGAATCTTTGAGATTTAGTATCCAATCTTCGACTCGTTGATAAATAACTTCATCTATTGGGGATAGTTTTGGTGATAATTCTTTCAGGGTTTATTGGGAGGATGGTTTTGCTTCGAAAGTTTTGGTTTAGGCTGCTTAGGATTGGGTGATAATTGGTTTTGCTGAAGAGATGTTGTTAATAGAAGGGTTTGGAGGAGGTTCCCTTTTCTCATTTTCTTTCTTGTTTTTATCATTATTAAACCTGTTTTGGAGAAACTCTGGTGGGGAATTGTTCTCTCCTCTCATAAAATAAATATCAAAATCGAAAACACTTAATAAAGCTTTCCATCTGGCAAAAATTTCTTTTGTTGCAATGTTTTTCACATCTTTTAATAAATTTTCTTTTGCAGATTTAAAATCAATTCTCAGTTAAAAAATTTTGATTTAATAAATCTAATTGAAACTTTGAAATACAAAGTACTATTGCTAATACTTCTTTTTTGACAGTGAAATAATTCTTTTGACAATCATTCCAATGGCTAGAGACAAACTGAACTATAAGTTCTTTATTTTCCTGGACTTGTTTTAATATCCCACCATGGCCTAGTTCACTGGCATCATTTTCTACTCTCTTGGGAAGTGTTGGATCTGCAAGATGTAAATAGGGAATGTTTTGAACTTGTGCTTTTATTCTTTGCACAATTTTGGTATGTTCGTCTGTCCATGGCTTAGGAGTTTTCTTGAACCTATTATGTAATGGATTTTCTAGTTTATTGATTTTGGGACAGAAACTTAAAAGATAATTTAAGCTACCAAGAAATCTTTGGAGCTGAGTTTTGTCAATGATCTTATCAGGAAACTTGGTAGTAAACTGAAGAGATCGTTCGATTAGAATAATGGTTCCATTAAACATATTATGTCCAAGGAATCTAATATTGGTTTTGAATAGTATCATTTTCTTGGCTGATAAAGGTAATCCACTTTTTTAATAATATGAAAGAAGGTTTTGAGATGCCTGATGTGTTCTCTGACATATTTAGAAAAGAGAAGTACATTATCGATGTACACTATACATAATTTTGAATAAGGATTGAATATGTCAATCCTTATCCTTTGAAATTTAGAAGGTGTATTTTTATGCCAAAAAGGCATGGCATTCCATTTATACTATCTAAATGGAACAGTAAATTTTGTTTTATATCTATGTTTTGGTTAGATCTGGATTTTCTAGAAACCTAACTTCATATCGAATTTTGAGAATATTGATAAAGAATGAAGTTTTTGAAGAAGGTCCTTTTTATTTGGAATACGGTACCTAATCCATTTTAATGCCTTGTTAAGGGGTTTGTAGTTGATGACTAATCGAGGTGTATCTCATTCGATCTTAACTAATTTGTTGACATAGAAAGCCGTACAACTCCATAGCAATCTGGATTTTGATAATAAATTCTTAGATAAGTGATCTTCGATCTCTTTTCTGTAGAATTGCTCAAGGTCGGTATTCATTTGAATTGGCCTTGATTTTGTGGAAATATCTTTCTCATTGACAGATAATTCATATGGTAAGTCTACCATATGTTCCTTTCTATTCTAGAAGGCACTGGGTAGTTCAGAACATACCTCTTTTTCGAAAGAGTCTTGTAGTTTAAAGATTTTGTCTTGAATCTCTAGAAGTTGAAGTTCTTTCTCAACTATATGAGATTGAACTATGGATTTGAGGTAGAGAAGGTCCTTTTCTCTATGGTTAATAAGAAGAGAAATCTCCTTTTGATGAATGGAATTTTCTTTAATCAGATTCAGATTCCTAATTTTTGGTTCTTCGATGAAGTGAAAATTGAAGGTTTTCTCTTCGATTTTGTAAGAAATCTTATCACTTTTGACAAGATATGGGGTGATAATATTTATGAACGGTGTTCCTAATATGAATGGATAGCCTATGTTGGATATGATCACAAATGGAGTTTTGATAAGAAATGATTTTTTAAGGATTGCAACTTCCATTTTACTAATGATATTCATTTTTGATTTATTGGCTAAGGTAAGTTGTTCGTCCGTCGGTTGATAAAATCATCTAGGAACGATTGATGGTTTGATACTATTGAGATTAACACTTGTATCAAATAAGGCTATTGTCTCAAGTTTTGATTGATCAGGGAATACAAGGGTAATAGATATCTTGTATTTCCTGGTTGTGATTTCCCTAAGAATTTGAAGAACATCTTCTGGAACTCTTTCCATGTTCTTCATTTCTTAGGTATTGGATTCAAGCTCATAATTTGATTCACTTAAACCAATTGAGGTTTTAACTCCAGTTTTGTCAACTAATTTAAACTTGAGATCATATTCTTTATGCTTTTCCTTAAGCTGATGGAGTTCTAGTTTAATGGTTTTGATTTCAGATTTTAAGTCTTGAATTTGACTTTCTGGTTTTAATGTTTTGTTCTTGCATTCCAAAACAACCGTGAGGTTGTAATAGCCTATGCTGGTACTTGGAAGTTCATAAGGTTTTGGTAATGGTTGGGCTTTGGCTATATTATTAGTCAAGTGGTCTATATATAATTTTGTAATATGAGGGTCGTTTAACTTAAGGATTTTATTTTGAAGTTGTTCATCTTCTTCCTTAATAAATTAATATTTTTATTATTTGAATTATTGGAATCAATGGATGCTAACTTGTTTACCTGGAGATTTGATTCTTCTGAATTATTTGACCAAGGTTCAAACTGAGATGATGATTCATCTACACTTAATGGAGAGATTTTGTTTAGTGTGTCTTCTTCAAGATTTAATTCATTAAGCTTTTTAGATAATTTGCAATAACTAGCGGTATGGCCTTTCTTACCGCATTTATAACATTTAAACTCTTTAAATTTTTGAAAGGGTTTATCATGAGGTCTTGATTCCTTATTAAAATTTCTTTTATAAGCCTTTTTTTTATAAAAAATCATTCTTTTTTCAAAGAATAGTTTTCTGTAATTTGAAAATGTCTTATAAGCTTTATGGGATTTATTATAAGGTTTGGTAATATATTTACTACAATTGCCACCGTAGGTTTGGTTAAAAGAGAAGTTGCTATCAACTGTTTCTCGAATGATCCAATTTCTCTTTTGGAGATTTTCAACTCATATTTCATTTGTTTCTGGATTTTCAAATCTTGGTAGATTTGAAGACCCTGGTTTTGGAGTGAAGCTGATCAATTAACCATAGGCTAATTGATCATAAGGAATAATGTGATTCCCATATACTTCATGAATTTTGTTTATGGTTTTCTCACCTAAGAGTGGAGGAAGTCCTACCAAGAACTTCTCTTTCCAGAAAGGTTGTGTAGAATAATATCTTAATATGAATCTACTCAGAAATAAAGTTTTATAATTTTGAAAATCACTCATCTTCTTACATCTTATGTTTGAAAGAATATTAGCATTTTTATCTTTTAAATAGGATGAATCTCCCATAAAATGGTGTGATATAGTAAAGAGTAATGTGGAGGCTGCATCCTGAATAGGAGCTCCATATTGATCAAGTATGGGTTCACTACACTCGCCAGTCAATATCGCATTGAAGATATTTGACTATTGTTGTTTTGAAAGATGATGATCCCACCATCCTTTTAGTTGGCCTGAGAAGCTAGTTATTAATAATTCCACAAAATGTTTTATCAGTTGTACCATTTTGAGTCTTATACACATTTGACGCCATTTTCATTTGTTATAAGACATTTAATATTTCATCTTTTGTAATTCCATCTATATTCCATACATAGATAGAAGACGAGTACTTAGGTTGGGTAACTGACTAGGTTAGGTACCTATGGTGTGTAGGTACCTAACTAGATTAGGTTCTTACCAAGCTAGCTTTTAGAGTTGAGGAGTTGGTTCAGGAAGTAATTTCTGAATGGAATCCTTATCAAAGGTTATAGGTTTTGGGTTACTAAGAACACTAAGACTCCGGTTTTGATTAGTGGTTGGTTTTCAAGTTGGTGGAGACTCAGGTATAACCAGACCTAGTTTTGTATTTGAGGCTTGGTCTTCTAGTTAGAGTTTAAGGATATTGCTCCATTTTTGAAGTTTCTCAAATTTTGATGATATTTCTTCCTGGGCTAGTTTGGAGACCTGTAATGATTTGAAGATAGGGTTTTGAACTTTACTATCAATGGCTTGGTAGAAGGAGGTGGAGGGAAGATCAGTCTTTTGATTCTTTTCTATCCTAGTAAGCTATTTACCTAAAATGTTTAGGCTGATATTGGTAAAGTTGTTTTGGGTAACTATCGTTTTGAAGTTAGGTGCTTGGTTATCTTGAGGGTTCTTAAGAGAAAAGGCTTCAACCTTACTATCCACATATGGAAAGGTAATAGGTCTTAATGGAGGATGTTCAACCTCTATTGATCCATCTGGGATTTCCAAAATGGGTGTTTTCTTTTTGGTATTGACCATGTTAATTGAATTAACTAGTTCAACTGGTTTTAGGTTCCTATATTCATCATCTAATAACCTATCGAAATCTTCTAGTGTGATTTCCTAGGTATTAATTTCTGAAAAAGGAATTATTTTAGTTTCTGAAACTATAGCTATAGGATCAGGTACTATGGCTATCAGTTCTATGATAATGTTGACTAGTTTAGGGTCAACTATAGAGTAATATTTTTAGGTTTTGATTTAAGTTTGAAAAGGAAGGGTTGTCCTTTCGTTTCCCAATAAATTTCAAACCAATCAAAAAATAATATATTTTGTTGGTATTCCTGAACATACCTAGCGTGTTTCCTATAGCTGCTAGCCCTAGCACTTTGTAAGTACGTTTTAAGAAACCATTTTTTAATTTTTTTATGAGGAAAATCTATGTCTAGATGTAGGGTTTCTATGTCTAATACTTGATGTTCCAAGTTTAATACATTTAACTCTTTGGTCCTAGCTGGTATAGTTGGGGCTTGGGATAGAATTGGTGATAAAGGAGGAGATAGCTGAGGTGAATCGCTCATCTCAGAAGTTTTGTCAACAGTGTAGACTGGTTTTGGTACTAGGGTACTAAAGTCTATTGCTTTGAGTTTTACCCTAGGGATATATGAGGTAGAAGACTAAGGTTCGATTGTGAGTGGTAAATCCATAGATGATAAGTTAGAGATACTTGTTGTAGAGACAAAAGAGTATCTCAAACGGGTAGACCTATCAAAACTAAGTTCGATACCACCATCTTTATATGATATAATTTCCTTAAGTTCTGTATTTTGGACAAGTTCATGGGTTTGATGAGGTTCAGACTTTGGCTGAGTCAGACCTTCGAAAAGCCACCTATATGGAAATATTGTTTGGCTCTAAGTAATAGGTTTAGGAATTGTTATGTTAGACATATAAAGATCTATTTATAGGATAATGGTTTCTCCATTTTTTGATTGTTGAATGTGTCTGGTGTCCCAAGCACACATCATAACTTTGTAATGAACCCTATAAATTAAGGCTATCAGAATTGCTCCTGGTAATATCCTAAAGTTATGGATTTGGATTTGTAATGTAAGTGACTTTAATATGTGTGGGTCATTTAAGGAGACTAAGAAATTAAGAAAACAATCGAAGGATATGGGTCCTAATCCTAGGCTTGTTTAAACTATTCCTAATAAAGAATCCTTGAAATCTATAAGTCTAGCGCCCCTAAGAACAACTAGTACTGTTGATGATAAACCATCTCTGGTTAATGGTCTTAGTCCAACTTGAACTAATCCAATATGAACATATTTGAAATTCTTTTCAAAATGTTTTTGTAATGATGCTTTTGAAAATAATTTGATAGTTTCAAAAGGTGAAGAGAGTTGGATATTTCTTTCCTCGGTTTTAATGATGTAATTAGTTTTAAAAAGATTAATCATCTTTGATTTGTAAACTTAATCTCTGTTAACCTTTGGCATCTTCCAGTGATCAATTTATTTTGAAATTTTTTTCAATAATGTACTGAGTGCAAGCATCACACATTAGAAGTTTTGCTAGACATGGATTAAATTAACATTATAATCATGGAACTATAAAGAAGTGTAGTAAAAAAACTTAGAAATTGTAGATGATGAAGTCAAATAAACCGAATTCCCAATCTTTAATTCTTTCTTCTAGATCTTCTTAAAGAGTTTTCCTTGTATGTGTTCTTTGTTTTCTATTGTTCCTTATAGCAATTGTGTGTCTCTATTGAGTCATTGGGCTGCTTATATTATGTACTCTTAAGCTTGATGTTGTCTCTTTAAGAGAACATGAACGTACAAGTATACACGGTCACAAGTAATAAATGATAAGTAAGATATCGTTCCCACAGAGATTTGTTACTCATATTTGTTAATTACTAAAATTGTTTCAATCTAATTTTATCCAAACAATCGAAAGTTTGATAAAGTTTCACTAAACTAATTTTTGATAACAATATATATGAAAATTATAGGATTGCAGTTTCACCAAATTAATCCACTTGAATCATATTATTTTCTCTTGATTTATGTTCTCGCATTTAATTTGTCAACCAAGAACTCCTAATTTATCTATATGTCTTCCGCTAACAAATAGACACATCTCACTAAAATAATTCACTATATTCCTATGAGAATTAAATTTACCAAGATTTATTAAGTTCAAAGTTCTTAAATAGATACACGTACAATAAAGGTATATTCCTATCCCTTATATATATATATGTTATGCTATCCATGAGCAAAACATAAAAATGCATTTTCCAAGTTTATTTAAGTGTCACATATCAATTGATTAATCTAGCTTCCAACAATCAAAATCATTAAGCACAAATAGAATAAACAAATTAAACATCTCATAAATCATTCAAAAATAATTAATCCAAGCTTAATAATGTAAGTTACATGGAAACCCTAGAACAATTAAATTAATTCATAGCAAATATTGAAATTACAATACAAAAATAGTTAGACATTTAAGGAACATTAAATGAAGAACAACAAAAAGGATTATAAGTATTTTCTCTTTGCGTTCTCTATTTTTCTTTCTTACCAGAACCACAACAAAAGCCAAAAATGGCTTCTGCATGTTCTCCCCCTCTTTTTCAGCATCATAATAACCCAGTATTTATGCCTTTTGCTCTCTCAAAAAAAATACGTCACACAATATTCTTCAAAACCCGTGTGTAGAAGTAGAGGACAAAAAAATACATCACAAAATATTCTTTAAAACACGCGTGTAGAAGTGGGAGATAAAGTGTGGAAAAATGAAGCTGGCGAGAGAAATTTCCTGCGTTTTTATTTCACAATATGTATGCCATGTGGTGACATTTGATTCGCTGGAAGAATAAAAAGACACATGGCAACTTCGTATGGGGTGGGATGCGAGGGCGCACGTGGATCAGGTGGACCGTGTCACATGAGAAATATGCGCATTGGACTATGGAGAACATCTGGAATCAACTTGTAACTCTCTCTCATGGCACACGTGAAGCATGCATGATCTAGGTCATTCGTGGTTTGATCTGACGGTGGGTGAAGGAGGGCGCGTCTTAGGGGAATCATCTACGAAGACAGGTGGACCCCACTACTGTGTACTACAACAAGAAATATGTCCAATCACTCGTGTAGCATTTGCATCTCACTCTCCTGATCCTCATCGTTGAATTTCTAATCTGACGGTGTGTGAGGCGCATTGAACAATTCTGCGCGAGGTACTCCTTCCCTGCGCAGAAAACAAAATTTTTGTTAATTGCATTTAAGCCCTCTTTATTAATTCAAATTAAATTTTCAACTTTTATTATTTACAATTAAGCCCTCTTTTAATTCAAATTAAATTTTCAACTTTTGTTATTTGCAATTAAGTCTTTTTTCAATTCAAATTCTTTAATTTTCTCTAAAAATATATTCCTTAAAAAACTAACAGTAAATATTAATTTAAGAACTTAAAATTAACTAAAAACATTAAGAACATAGAAATTATAATTAATAAAATGGACAAAATAATTTTAAAACGTAGAGTTATCACTTGATATGATCAGGATTCAATTGTGCTTGATCCAATGGCCAAGATTAGAAATTGGTGCTAAAAATGCTAAATTTGCGTGCTAACTAAATGTCTCGATCGATCAACATATTTTCTTGATCGATCTAACTCTTGAGATTTGAACTCAAGAGCACTTAAGCAAAAATCCACTGATGCTCTTTTAATTTATCTATATCTCAATCGATTAATATCCTTTTCCATTGATCTATCAACTCTTTTTGTTCTTATTCTAAATCCTTGATCGATCTTAAAAAGAGCTCAATCGATCGAATATTGATGCGTAATTTCGCAAGTGTACGAATCGTTCAAGTAATAAAGTGTACAAAAGTACGGATATCGAACCCACAAGGAATGGCGTTACTAAGTACCGAAATTGACTATTCCTAATTTTATTTGAAAACCGAATTTTTGAATTTGTTTAAGAAGTAAATTAACTTAAAACTAACGCAAATAACAAAATTTAATGTTGTTCAGAAATGATTAAAAACGCTAAGGAATTTTATTTCCCTAAATCAATTTAATCCGATTTCAAGTTACGTTATATGAGAATCAAAGTTAAAAGTGATGGTTGAAAAACCCAAATTTACCTAATACTCTCTCTCGAGTTATATTAGAATTACTTATCTATGAAAACCGACTATATTTCTATGAAGATTTAATCACAAACAAGCACATTATGATTTATGGAATTTCTAGAATAACCACATACATCATGCATTAGTTCTCACACTCACATTCAACATACGGTATTTATCACAAGAAGCGTTCATTACACATCTCCTCTCGGTCTCAATATAATGCAACAAATCATTTAAATCTTGATCAGAAATTTAAAAGCATTAAGCATGGAAATAAATACTCAACTTGAAAACAATGAATTCATATAACGATAACACAAGAAATCAGATTTTCATGATTCAACTACATCATAGCCTTAGCAAAAACGAATTAGTTCATAACGAAAATAAGAACAAACATATTCTCAATTGAATCCATGAACAAACAATCTGAATAAAATGCAGAAAATAAAAGCTAAGGAGAAGAGATGAAAAACTCTTGAAGAGGAAGACTTGGTAGCAACAATGGTGATGATCCTTCAAGCTTCTCCAACCTTTCTCTCCAAAATTTCCTTTTCTCCTGCAAAAATAACTCAATTCTGCTCTCTCTGCCGTCCCCCTCTTTCTCCATCATAATGTATATATAGATCTAGGGTTTGGGGGGCAATTTTGGAACAAAACAACAAAAAAAATGTGTTTTCGGACGAAACTCACCGGCGGCGACATTATTCTCGCCGCGGCGAGATTTCTGGCAATTTAAATTTTCTTTTTCAGATTTTGTCCGGCGGCCAAATTAATGTGGCCGGCGGCTAGATTATTTGGCCGGCAGCGAGAATATTTGGCCGGCGACGAGAATTATTTGGCCGGTGGCGAGAATTATTTGGCCGGCGGCGAGATGAGTTTACCAAAATTTGTGCTCTCGGGAAGATTTTCACCAAGATTTTGGCCGGCGGCGAGATGAATATGGCCGGCGGCGAGACACTTTGGCCGGCGGCGAGATTCACTTGGCCAAAATCCGTGCTCCCTGCATGATTTTCAACATTTTCTCCATAAGGTTTTCGCCGGCGACGAGAATATTCTCGCCGGCGGCGAAATTCCAAATGTTGAACTTTTGTTTTCTTTTTATTTGCACTCAATCCCGGTCATTGAAATTTGTCCCAAACTTCTCCATAATTATGATTTTACCTGAAATTGCACTTTAAACACGAAATACCCATGAAATGACATTTATGGATTAAATAATAAAATAAAATGCAATTTTCACACAAATATCAACCTTTAAATCATAACAAAAATGCAATAATTTGACTCCTATCAACAACCCCTAACCAGCTTCTTGCTAGTCTCTAGCAAGAAAAGTGATCTATGAATAATTTCAAAGGAGACATTAAAAGAAAAATTCAAAGAAAATTTTATTCTATTTACAAAATTACATTAAGCGTATGCAATAAGCCTTTAAACCCCTAGGCGGCCCTAGTAGGACGAGTTGTAGTGTGGAATTCCTTGAAGAACTTAGCATATTAGGTCATATTCTTGATCACTTATAATAAACATAAATTTATATTTACTTTAGAAAGCATATTAAAAAGAAAAAAATAATTTCTTATTTTGTTTTGTTTCTTTCAATCAATGTAGGAATGGTATTGCATGATGGTAAGGTTCTGATGCCTTTTGAATTTTTGGAATGTCAATTAACTCCTCAATTATTTTATCATAAGTTTTATTATTATAGGAACTTGTCTTTCCACTTTAGGAGACTATAATTTCACCTTTTTTATTACTTGCACTACATGGTAAATCATTAGAAATCTCAATGATTTAAGAGTGGAACTCTAAATTAGATTTACGTAATTTAAATCCTAAATCTAACTCCCTTATTTATTATGAAAAATATTTCGTTAATATATTTTTCATTTACAAACTTTGGTTTAAATCTTGGTGATGAAACAAAAATTAATTCATTTTATAAAAATGTTCAATCTACTTTAATATTTCATAAGTGTAACAACATTACTAATATAAGATATTATTTACATATAGATATGCATAGTTTACTAAATGATCAATAACTTAAACATATAGCATGTAAAATAACAGTTAATTTTTTTCTAAAAGAATACATTTTAAATATACCTTAACAGAATCCTTAGGATTGTTTCTGAAAAACCTCTAGATAGAATTGTTGCATTGTTTATTGAACTGAAGCTAAAAGCTATAAAATTAACTAAAATTGTAACTCTCCAATGAGAGAAGAACTTTAAACTACTATAAAAAAGACTAAAGAAATCCAATAAGAGCTATGAGGTTTTAGGATATATTTTATAATAGAAATACATCCTATTTATAGAATGAGGAATGGAGGACAAAGTTAAATTTTTATGTTAGCACCACTGCCTACATTTCATTCATATAGCAGCATGCACAACTATACATGCCACAACATACATTTTATTGACATAGCGGCATATATTTTATCCACTCTATTTGTGTTGTGACACAAAATTTTCATGCCATAGCCCTTATTGATTTTGGAAACATTCATTTGGCCTCGCATTGCGGCTTATAACATTTTCACATAGCAGCACACTTCAAACTGTATCACTTTGAAACCCAAATTTCCATATAATTATAATGTTTTACAAATATTTTCTTTTAATCTTCCAAGTTGTAATAGTGTGCTTCAAGTATTATTCTTCAAGTTCATTTATTTTAATACAAGAAATACTATAAAAATAACAAAATATACACATGAATATGGAAAAATAGATTTGCATAAAAAGGTAGTAAAATAAATAAATACAAATCTATATAATCATTAAAGATGCATAAAATTATGATATATTAACTGCTTTTGAGTACTTATTACAACCCTCAATCAGCTTCTTGCTAGCCTCTTAGCAAGAATGAGGGAAAACTAAAAACAAAAAATAGAAATTAAACTATCTAAATCATTTTCATAGATTGACACAATTGCATTTAGCATATGCAGCAAGCCTTTAAACCCCTAGGTTGCCCTAGTGGACAGGTTTAAGTCTCATGAGGGTTTTTATGTATGGTACCCACAAACATCAAACGTAAAACAAATGAAAACAAAATAAAATTTAAAAACAAAGTAAAAAAGATAAAAGAATAAGAAAAACAAAACTTCTCATGCTTTTAAAATTTCTTTTAAGTCTACAATAATAATCTATAGCACAAGTCATTTCAATATTCCAAATATTCATGATTTATTATAATAATTAGTTTGAAAAATCACTTTCATATTCAAATAAAAAATGTATCAATATAAAATTTACCCAATCTCTGTGTAAGGAGTTTAAATTTGTTTCAACTCTAACCTTACAAAACATACTCTCAATAACATTGATCTCATTGGTTCAAGCACTCATTCAAAGGTATATGCAAAAGAGTTCATGTATAGAAATAAACTAATAGTTTGCAATGTACAAAGAATAAAAAGCTGAGAGTGGTACATCACATTGACTCATGAAATGAATCAAATGAAAGGATTTATGGAAAAATCACATATTACTTTCATACATCAATCAAATTTATCAAATAAAAATATCAAGCAATGCCTTTTTAGGGGATAAAGAAAATGCAAAATGACTTTTTGGGATTTATTTCCTATATTTTTTTCTTTTGTTTTAGTTAATTCTCACAATTTTGAAGGATAATAGTTTATAGTATGTAATTTATACTATTCATTTTTCTCTTATTTTTTTATTTTTCTTTAATCTCTCTTTTTTTTAGAGATACTTTTTTTTGTTAAAGAAAGAACCTATATACAAATTGTACATATATTTTATGAAATGTGAGTAGCTGATCTATGGCTTTTTATTTTAATGATTTAGTTAACCTCCAATATGTCTCATTTTTAGAAGTCATGCTTGAATGAATAAAAAGGCATATACTTTCAATTTCTACTTAATTTATTCAATTCAAGCAATAGAAATAAATATATAGCACTTTATTAGATACAAAAATCCAAACATTCAATGCAAAGACTTATAAAAATCATCTAACAATTAGAATTGATAAGAAGAGTGTTTAAGAAGTAGGAAAAAATATTATCACTTAGAATGGAAAGATGTCCCAAAATATATTCTAACAAAGGTAAACTCCACTATTTGCTTCCAACACCAATTTAGGGTTCATCGCAATTTCAAAATTTTGTCACGAAGTACTAATTATGACAAAAAAGTATCCTATTAATCCATGAAATGTTCTTGATATCAATCTAAAAAAGACATGATAATTTTTTGCAAGAAAATATTTTAAAATAAACCAAAAGTTTCTAATTCAACAAAAATTAGGAGGTTTATATGAGTGTTGACAATATTCGGGAACAAAATGTATAATTATAATTTTTGTTTCCAAGTGTGTCTTAGAAGAATAATATCAAATTGAAGAAACTATAAAGTTTAAATAGTCACAAATAAAGTATATTTTGTTCCCGTGTGTGCTAGATTGCATATTAGACATAATACGAACAAGGTGAAAATGGGCTACGTGATTGATCTAGTAGTGACTGGATCGAACAAGCAATATTACCTTAATAAATTAATTTAAATACATTACTATATTGATCGAGGATATGTTTGATTGATCAAGGAATAGATCAATCCACTTCTTGAATAATTAATTAAATGTTAACTGGATCAATCATGATTACATTCGATCGATCAACTAATGTACTCCATTGATTGAGCCCTTGTTTAGATCGATTGAGTAGCCAGTTATCTGATTTTAAATTGTATTTTTATTACAATTTAGATTTAATTTTTACTATATTGTCCTTATTTATTAAAAGTATTTTAACTAATTTTATACACAATATGGTAACTCCACTTTAACCTAATGTGCTTCAAAATATTCTATAAATAGAAACCTAAGCACACATTTGAAACTTACCACACAAGAGCTTAATTAGGGTTATTCTCTTAATCTTTTATCCTCTCTCATTTTATTGAAAGTATTTAAGTGGATTTTTTATTAAGTTAATTTGTCAAACATTTGTGGTTGTGTTTGTAGGATTGACAAGCCTAGAATAATAATTTTATTATTATGCTTTTAGCTAATTGTTCTAGATTTTCTAGTAATTTTTGTTTTATCTAATATATTGTTTAGATAAACTAGCAAAGGTTATTCACTATTGAATATACTCTAGGATGCACACTTGCACTTGTTTTTATATGCTAACTTTTCAATTAATAGCAATACGGTTTTGATTAACCCTTGGGACTCAAGTTTTTCAGAACGTTGATCTAGATCCGAACACCTATCTTGTAATGACTATAATGAAAGCAATGACTTGTAAGTAGATTGCTTAGGGACATAACCTCAGAAAGTATTTGGAGTCCTAGCCTAGTAACTTGATACTTATTTTTCATAGTGAATAATTAGGTGGTTCGATGGACCAAATTTTTTCCTCTTAGGTTATTGGTGTGACCTAAGTTCAACCTAAAAGTTTTATGTGTTGATAGTTTTATTTCTGCATTAATTTACGTACACTTGATTGGTTATTTGGCCACTTAAGAAATTTTAATTTATCATACCTCCACTGACTACATATTCATGTCAATAACTAAATGAATTTTCAGTTGGTATTAGAGCCAATCACTCGATACATGTAGTTTTCCTAAGACCTTGTTATGGATCATTTAAGGGAGGATTCGTCTACAACCTGTGCACCTCACTTTGATAGGTCAAATTATCCTTATTGAAATGCTCATTTAAGTGCCTTTCTATGTTCTGTAGATGAAAGCATCTGGAACTTGTTGCGTTATGATTGAGAACGACCTATAGTTACCAAAGATAATGTAGTCCCTTCTAGGCCTCAAAATGTGATGACTCTATGAAAATAGAGTCAATAGTACACTTTTTTACTTAATATTTACTTATTTTATTCAATAAATAGTATATTTGGGGCTAAAAATATTAAAACATAAATGTTTTAGTGAAAATGGGTGAAAATATAATTTTTGGAATTTTTTGAGATTTTTCTAGAATATTTATGAATTTTTAACGCAAGACGAATCAGAATCTACCATGTGACATGCCATGTAAGCATTGTAGCTGACTGGGCAAGCCACACGGACGCCATGTAAGCAATAATAGCGAATCACATTACGCCACATGTGAAGAGGATGAAACACATGCCACGTGTCAGCACAATTCTTAATTTGAGTTCGGAGTGTGGTCAAACTTCTCCGTCACCTATCTCCACCCCTATTACTCCTCGCGTTTCACCATGTGATGATTTAATATTTTACCCCAATTATAATTATAATTTAATTATTTTATTTGATATGATTATCATGCTATTAATTGTTTGGCTAAAAATTATCTATAGAAGTAATTAAATAGATTTAAGAGAATTATTTAATTATTTTTCTTGATTAAATCACATGCATAGTTTCTAGGGAGAGATGTACGATTCTTATGCATGTGATCCATAATTGATGAACTTAATAAGTAGTATGCAATTTAATTGGCATGAGAGTTGATTAAATTAATTACTATATGCTATGTAGTTTACTTGAGAGAGGAATACATGCTATGTTAGATTCAATTGATCATGTAATTAATTCATAATTATATTGTGGGGATTTTAGCAATTCGTATGTTTAGAAAATTGGGGAATTAAGTATTCCTAGATATTTTCTCATATATCTTTTTAGTTACCAAATCTGATTTAATTAATTATTGCTATTTACTTTTAGTTATTTTAATTTTTTTTCCTTAAAATATAAAAAACACAAAACAAATTGATTTTTATTTTTTTAGTTTTAAAAATTAGTTTCTAATAAAATAATCTCTATGGGAACGATCTTTTCTTATCATTATATTACTTATTATGATACATATATTTGTGTATTTATTACACATACTTCATGTGTGGTGATCAATGTTTTGGTGCCATTGTCGGGGATATAAATAATATAAATTAATGGTTTTTATTATTTTTCTTTATTTATTTATTTTTCTTTATTTTTAATTTTAATTTACTTATTTTCTTTTAGTGACTTATTTATTTATTTTAGTTAATTTATTTGAACTTTTATTTATTTATTTAATAGTTTTTTTTATTTTTTTACCTTTAATTTAGTTTTTATTTAGACATCTCCTTTAGTATTGTAGAAACATAGTTAAGTCTATTGCATGAGTAGAGTTCGTGAGGGATAAATATTACCTTTAGCTATTGAAATTGAGCGTATTTTGAGATCAATTAGAAAACAAGTCACCCAAGAGAAAGGAATGCCTAATCCATTAGAAATAAACAATAGTGAGCTAAACTTGAACAATCAAATGCTTTTGATGGATGATAGAGATAAAGCTATAAATGAATATGCAATACCTACATTGGAAGGGCTGAATCCAAGTATTAGAAGGTCAAACATTCAAGCTAATCAATTTGAACTAAAGCCAGTGATGTTTCAAATGCTACAAAGACAATTCAACGGATTACCAACAGATGATCCTCATCTTCATCTCAAATTGTTTATTGAATTGTAGATTTATTTAAGTTCAATAGTGTGATCCATGAGGCATTTAGGCTTAGATTATTTCCTTACTCTTTATAAGATCGTACTCGAGCTTGGCTAAACTCTTTACCACCTGATTCCATTACAACTTGGAATGGTTTGGCAGAGAAATTCTTGATGAAATACTTCCCACCAACAAATAATGCCAAGCTTAGGAATGACATTACTTCCTACCAAAAACACGAAGGAAAATCTTTATATGAAACATGGGAAAGATTCAAGGAATTGCTAAGGAAGTGTCCTCATCATGGTATTCCTTCTTCGATTCAAATGGAGGCTTTTTACAATGGTCTCAATGCTCAAACAAGAACCATTGTTTATGCATCTTCTAATGGAGCTTTGCTAGCCAAATCATAAAATCAAGCTTATGATTTACTTGAGAAAATAGCTAGCAATAATTATCAATGATAGCCACAATAAGAGTTGTCTTCATGAGGTAAATGATATCACAACACTTACAGCTTAATTTTCATCTTTGGAAGGCTCAACACTCGCTAGCAAGTATAAACCAGGTCCAAGATTCAAAGGTGTCATGTGTGTTTTGTGGAGGAGCTTATTTGTTTGATAATTGTCCAAATAATACTGAATCCATATGATATATGGGTAATGTTAATCAAAACAATAATTCATACTCAAACACATACAACCCAGGATGGAGACAACATCCAAATTTATCTTGGAGTAATAATAACAGTCAGGGTGGTAATCAATTCAACCATCAATCATTTCCACCACCTAGTTTCCAACAACCATAATAATTACAAGCCCAAGAAAAGAAGCCACAATAATTACAAATTCCTTAATGAGGATGATGAAAGACTTCAAGTGACACAATTGTAAACCCACGAAGAGAAGGTAAGGACTAGTGCAATGCCATAGCTTTGAGGAGTGGTAAAACTTTAGAACAGGAACATAAGACAAAAAAAGATGAGGAGAAATAGGAAATTAACAAGGATGAAGAGGAATTAATGGATAAAAAAAGAAATAATTCATCCAAAAAGAGCAACCTCTACAAACCCATTATTCCTTTCCCTCAAAGACTACAAAAGCAAAAGTTAGATACATAGTTTTCAAAAATTTTGGAAGTCTTCAAGAAGCTACACATAAACATACCATTTGTAGAGGCACTTGAACAAATGTCATCTTATGCTAAATTCATGAAGGATATACTATCAAAGAAAAGGAGGCTTGGAGATCATGAAATGATAACCTTGACTGAAGGTTGTAGTTCCATCCTTAATAGAAAACTACCACAAAAAATGAAAGACCCAAGTAGTTTTGATATACCTTGCACTATTAGGAACATCCATTTTGGCAAGGCACTATGTGACTTCGGTTCTAGCATTAACCTCATGCCATTATCTGTCTTCAAAAGATTGAGTGTTGGTAAAGCCAAACCCACTTTAGTAACATTAAAAATGGTAGATAGATTAATTAAGAGGCCTCGAGGTATGGTAGAAGATTTGCTAGTAAAAGTAGACAAATTCATCTTTCCGGTGGACTTCATTGTGCTAGAAATAAAAGAAAATCATGAAATTCCTATCATACTTGGTCATCCATTCTTAGCAACTAGAAGAGAACTCATTGATGTATAAAAATCTGAACTTACAATAAGAGTGCAAGATGAACAAGTAATGTTTAATGTTTTTAAATCATCTGAACCCCCTGACATTGATAGTGAAAATGAATGCTTAAGGATAAATGTTACTGAATGTGGGGACAACTTAAAAGAATATGTTAGGTCACCCACAATTAAGAATGTTACACGTGATGCTATAAATAAAGACATAAACTCACCAGAAAACAACTCAACCTATTTTAACTTTGAAAGTATGGCATCGAAGGATGATATTGTGGATAGTGTGAACATTTTATGCATATCAAAGAAAATTATGAATAATTTTGAGACAGGATCTAAGATCAAACTATCAATTGAAGAGCCACCAAGTTTAGACCCTACACTTTTACCCTTCCAACCCCAGTCAAATATGAAAGTGAAAGAGTCCAATGGAGAGGTGAAAAGCTATTAGAAATACATAAATTGGATGAGTTATGGTGGAGTGCTTATAAGAATGCCAAAAAGTTCAAAAAGAAAACAAAAATATGGCATGAGAAGAGAATTGAGCACCATGTTTATGAACTAGAGCATAAAGTATTATTGAACAAATCAAGACTCAAACTATTTCCAAGCAAACTCAAAAATAAATGGATACATAGGGATGTGCCTTAGGACTTGATATAACTGTCTAGTCAAGGACCTTAAATGTGACACTGGTTGAGTGGAAATCCAACATTATTTTACTTATATTTTCATTTTTTTAGGTGAATAAATATGAAAAGCAATAGGGCAACAAGATTGAGCATTTCAGCAACATATGTGGTGTGCCAAGACTAAGGGAGTTTTCTTTCCTTTTACTTTTTCATATTTATATGTTCAAATTGGGGACAATGTGTAATTTAAGTTTGGGAGAGGGAACTTTAATCTCTACATTAGTATTTAATATGCATTTTAAATTTTTAGGGAATTTGTTTTTAATTTTTATGATGTTTTTAATCATGATTAGGGTAGAAATTGATAAATATATGGAAACTAAATGCATGCATGCTTGATATGAAACATATGAACTCAATGATAAAAATTGGTTGTCATGCCTAAGATAAGGAATGCAACATATTTTTTAAAATATTTACATTAATCATGTGATATGCTTGCTAGTTTTGATTGGATTGATTTAAATTCTTGTGCACATGTTCATGATCGATTTTGGTGTGCTTATTGATAGAAAATTTGTAGTGAGCTGTGTGAGTCGATGAGATCTACCAAGTTTTAGAATCTATTTGATCATCTTTTAAGTCAATATTCTAAATAGTATTTAGTAAGAGAAATAATTTAGGCCTTATTTGGATCGATTGAGCCTTTCAAGATAACCATTGTTAATATCTTTAGTCACCTATTTGAGCCTAATAAAGAACCTTTCATATCTATAAGCCACATTTTATGCCTAACCAATAAGCATTACCTTTATCCTTGCACCTTTAGCTTGTATGAAAAGAAAAAAAATGCAATTGTGTGTTGTGCTATAGAGTAAGGTGAAATGCAATCCACCCTATAAAAAAAGAAGTAAAACTCACATTACAATTATCCCTCTAAAGAAAAATAAAATAAAATTGAAAATAAGTTTGGGGGTGTTGTGAAGTTACAAAAAAATAAATAAAGAAAAGACATGTGGAACAAAAGAATATGACAAGAATGACAAAAGAAGGTGCACTGAAATATTTAGATAAAGCTCAATTACAGTTAAAAAGTGCATGAAAAAGAAATTAAGCTAAGGTGTGGAAAGAACCTAAAATGTCTTCATTTATTGACCCCCACCTAAGCCTTACATTACAAGCATATAAAGCCCTTATTGATCTTGAGCTAAGTGTATATTTATATTAGTGTAAAGGGATGTGAAAAATAGAATTATGAAACTTGTTCTAAGATTGAATTGATTAGCATGCTCATATAGGTTGATTTCATTATATCATTGGATGATATCATGTGCAGCACACACACATGAATCAATTTGTCAAAAGCCTTGCATGTCCTTGTATTGATGGAATGTTGATGGATGAATATGTGAACCTCCTAATCATAGGATTGTATGACTTTTGAGAGGGATAATTTTCGTGAAACATACATGTACTAATAGAAGTATATTTATGGATACACTACCAAAGTTATTTTATTTAGTTTTACTTGGCTTTACTTGAGGACAAGCAAAGAGTTAAGTTTGGGGTGTGATGACTCTATGAAGGTAGAGTTAGTAGTGCACGTTTTTACTTAATATTTACTTATTTTATTCAATAAATAGTATTTTTGGGGCTAAAAATATTAAAATATAAACCTTTTAGTGAAAATGGATGAAAATATAATTTTTGGGATTTTTATGGAATTGTTATGGATATTTTATGAATTTTTAATGTAGGACAAATCAAAATCTACCACGTGACATGCCACATAAGCATTGGAGCTAACTCGGCAGACCATATGGATGCCACACAAGCAAGGTCAATGAATCAAATTATCCCATGTGTGAGGAGGATGAAACACATACCATGTGTTAGCACGACGTTCGATCCGAGCTTGAAGTGCGGTCAAACTTCTCCACCACATGTCACCACTCGATTACTCCTCATGTTCTACCTGTATGCCACACCATATATTTTTGCAAATTACGTCTCGCCTCGTGGCACTGACTCAATGATCATTGACTCTAACCAGTCTCCCTTGCCACGCATTGCTCTTTGATTTACCCAGTGAATTTCCCCTACCACTTGTCGTGCTATGGTTTGTTGGCACTATCAATTTTGCTTGTTTTGATTATAGCCCTTGATCTAAAGCTGTTTTGACGGTCCAGATTACACCTGAGCAATATTTAAGCCCTTAATCACTCCATAAACCCTAAGTGGCCTCCATTATCATAATTTTGGTCACTTTTTGGAGCTATAAAGATAGAAAATATAGAAAAATTCAAGAGAGCACACAATTTTGGTGGAGATTCAAGAGAAGATTAATTCTACATTTCAAGAGACTGATTGTATTTCTTCTTCTACTCTTTTTTCTTTATTGATTTTTATGTCTTCCTTTTTGAAAAATATGAGCTTTATGAGCACAATTATGTGTAGTTAATTTATTAATCTAGGGATCTTATGAACCCAATTTTTACCAGGTGATTATTTAATATTTTACCCCAATTATGATTTTAATTTAATTATTTTATTTAATATGATTTTCTATTAATTTTTTGTCCAACAATTTATCTATAGAGTCAATTAAATAGTTTGAGAGAATTATTTAATTATTTATCTTGATTAAATTACATGTATAGTTTCTAGGCAGATATGTATGATTCTTATATATGTGATCCATAATTGATGAACTTAATGAGTAGTATGCAATTTAATTGGCATGAGAGTTTATTAAATTAATTACTATATGGTGTGTAGTTTACCACATAGAGTAATACATGTTATGTTAGATTCAATTGATAATGTAATTATTTCATAATTATATTGGGGGGATTTTAGTGATTCTCATGTTTAGAAAATTGAGGGATTAAGTATTCCTAGATATTTTCTCATATATCTTTTTAGTTACCAAATTTGATTTAATTAATTATTTTTATTTACTTTTAATTATTTTAATTTTGCTTCCTTAAAATATAAAAACACAAAAAAATTGATTTTTATTTTTTTAGTTTTAAAAATTAGTTTCTAATAAAATACTCTACGTAGGAACGATCTTTTTTCTTATCATTATATTACTTGTTGTGCTACGTATACTTGCCTATTCATTGCACATACTTCACGTGTGGCAATCAGAATGAATGGACCAATCAAGATATAATTGGTAGTAATTGGACTAACAAATGTATTAGTGCTATTTTCAATGATATATCTGTTGATGAGTGTAGTTGTATTTCTCATGTTGAAACTGCTAAGCATGCTTGGGATATTTTGGAGGTATCCCATGAGAGTACCTCACAAGTTTAATGAATAAAAATTTGCATCCTTAGTACTCAATTTAAGAATATTAGGAGGAAGGAAGATGAAATGTTTCTAAATTTTATATTAGATTATGTGATATTACTAACAACTCTGCTAATCTTAGAGAGAAAATTGATGATTTTAGAATATGTGATATTTTTTGCTCATATAGAAAATAGATTATTAACACCTCTGCCAATCTTAGAGAAAAGAGATTATGTGATATTTTTTGCTCATTATTAAATCACTTCCATGCCAAGATCATTACCATCGACAAAATCAAGGATGTGGACACTATCAAAATAGCGAAAGTCGTTGGCTTACTTCAAACCTTTGAGATGAGCTTTCGAAAACCTACAAAGATCATGGTATCACTTTCTAAACTACTCTGATTTAAGTAAGTAACAATGCCAATGAAGAATTGTCACTCTTAACCAGAAGATTGAATAAAATCCTCACCAAAATGAATCCTCCAAACAAAGGACAATCAAGTTGTCAGAAAGATGAACTCAAACCTGGGATTTCTAATGGTATGAAACCTAAATCCATTTGACATCAATGTTTTGAATGTATGGGTTTTTTTCACTTTGCAAAGATTGTGCAAATAATAAGAACAACATTGGAAGAGCTTTTAAAGCCACATTTACTGACTTTGAAAGCAGAAATGATAATCCAGTTGAACTAGAAAATAGTGATACATACTTCCTAGCATTTACTACAAATGCAAGTGGATCCTCTAGTAAGCTAGACATTCATTCGGACAATGAGTTAAGTGACATTTTAATGTTACTAATATTAATGATGTGTTCAGAGAGTTCATAATATGCAAAAGGGATAGAGAAAAATTGCTTGTATAAGTAACTAAACTGAATGAAAAACTTAAATCCTTTGAAGTAAACTCATCACTACTTGAGCTTGATAATATTGATTTATCTGAATGTTCTAATAACTTGAATTCAAGTCTTGTAGGTTTAGAATAAGAAAAACATGTTTGGTGTAGGAACTTGAACAATCAAAGGAAGCCATAAAAAGGTTAACAATTGGAGCTAAAAGGTTGAGGAGAATTTTAGATTAAGGAAAGCTTGTAGAATACAAGAGAGCACTAGGCTATATAGATGAGGATTCTATGCCATTATCTTTAAAAACAATTGAGTTTGTAAAACCCTCAAACCTTTCTTCTTCATTGGCTACCATCAAAAACCATATATGTAAGGCCTTCTAACCCTACTCCTTATGTTACTCATTATATAAAAAGAATAGTTGCACATGTGATTAAAAAATCTGTCAACTTTGTACCTGTCTATCATCATTGTGGTAGGAAAAGTCATATTAGACCCAAGTGTATATTTTTGATGAAAGCTTATAAATTTAATAATACTTTCCATGCTTCATATATTAGGACTCATAACTATCATCCATTTATTCATGTTGCATCATATTATATGATGAATGGAAATTATAATAACATGTTCAAAAATTCTACTTGAAAGCATGAAGTTGTTGGTTTAAAGAGGCATGCAAAATTCAGCTCTCACAATTCTAGGACTAATTACCATCATCCTATCATACATGTTGCATTTTCAATTAGGATGAATGATAACTCTAAAGGTAAGTCTAAGAATATACCTATGACAACTAAGTAGTTGATTTCCAACAAAAAATATAAAGAATTCAAAATTCAAGAAGGTATGCAATATAAAAGATTGTCTATTTTCGATCATCTAACCATCATTCTTTATTATTTCATCTAGATATTTTGGTTTGAGTGCTTAATTGACCCTAAGTGAACATCTTTAGTTTATTTTTATTTTTATTTTTATTGATGTTTCTTTAGTTTAAAAAAAATAAATAAATAAATAAAGAAGAGAGGAAAGTAGACATGCTTTAACATTGACATGATCATTACATATTCCATTCATATTGATTTTGATTGGCTATACATTATAAAATGGATATTTAGACTTATTCATTTACATATTTTTCACATCTAGCGATTGATATTGACATGAACTAACACACTCACTATACACACAAATATGTCATGCTAAAAGTTTATAATTAATTATGTGAGATTTTTGGGTGTGAGATAACCTTAACTGTGAAAATTATGGTTGAAATCTGTCTTTCACTGTATATAGAAAGAAACCTAGTTTTAAGAGGGATACCTACTATGATGTGTGAAATCTATTGTAGTGAGCGGAGAGGGATACCTCATAATTAGTGTGAAAGTCATCATGCTAGATATATTGGCTCATGCATATTATTTTTGCAAACGAAAAATAATATGATAAAGGAAATAGTTGTAAAAAATCCCAAAGCTTTTGCATGCACAAAAAAGGAAAGCCACACATAGTAAATCAAAAATAAAATAAATAACCAATCCCTCACAAAAAACTATTAATACAAGAGGGGAATACAAAAAAACATATTAAAGTTCTCTCTTGGTAAGTAAATTTTATTTTGTGCAAGTATGAATTCAACTGTAATTGTTTTATGACATGTGACACTCCTTTTTAATCTTTAATAACTAATCATAAATACAAAAATTGACATCATATTGAAGTTGCAACACATATTTTACTCTTGGTGATTGTAAGTATGTCACCGTAAGTGTTAGTATATTTTTGTGCCTTGTCTACATATATTTATGTTATCAATGGATTGTCACACTTTGAAAAAAATTAATTTTATCCTTTTTATGTACATTTGTAGTCATGTTAAGCTAAATCTACTACCCTCAATTCAAAAAATATTTATATATATCAGTTTGTATAAAACATATTTAGTCTAATTTAGTTAGACTCATACTTAGGGGGAGTTTATTCATTCTTTAGGAAACTTATTGTTTTTAGCTCTCTATTTTGTTTGTTCTAAGCTTTTCAAAAAAATTTCTCCTCTTTGTAGTCATTAAATATATTGCTTACTTGCTCAACCTATTGTCATTCTTTTAAGATTAGTATCAAAAATTTGTATGACATAAAGGGGGAGAAAAATTAGTATAAAAAATTTTGAACTTAATTTGAAACATCAAAAAAAGGGATAGTTAATTTAGGGGGAGATTCTTATTTTTGAATTACTTTGAATTTTTAGATATTTAATATAGAGGGAGTTGTTTCTCAATTTCTATCATCTGTTTAATCCTCTTTTGATCATTCTTTTCTTTTCTATTATTAGATACACTGAACTATTTTGAACAATGAATCCATTGAGAGAAGTTGTTTCCTTGTGCGTGTTTATGTTTTCCAGTGTAAACAAAAGCTTTTGAGATTCAAGTGAAGATGGTTCCACCAGGTCATAGGATAGTACCACTATATAAAAAATTAATTTTTCTATGAGCATTATGTAGTGAGAGAGAGGTTTTGTCCCATGAATATGCCAAATGGGGAGATTGTAAGGTCTATGTGAGTGTTGGTGATATTTGTGAACAAAATGTATAATTGTAATTTTAGTTTCTAAGTGTCTTAGAAGAATATTTTCAAGCCAAACAAACTATTGAGTCGTAACGATCAAATTTCAGGTATATTTTTATTCCCATACACGTTAGAATGCATAATAGATGCAATAGGAAAAAGGTGCAAATGGGCTACTCGATCGATTGAGTACTGACTAGACTGATCGAATAATAGTAATTGAATAAATTGATTTTAATACATTACCAGATCAATTGAGGGATTTACTTGATTGATCAAGGACTATATTGATTAAGTTAAATCATTGAATCAATCTACTTCTTGAATAGTCAATTAAATATTGATTAGGTCGATTGAGACTATATTTGATCGATCGAGCACTTAGTTAGATAGATCGAGCGACCAGTTATTTGATTTTAAAAAATATTTCTATTATGATTTGGATTGGATTTTTATTATATTAGCTTTTAACCTAATGTGCTTCATATTATTCTATAAATACAAACTCAAGTGCACATTTGAAACTAACCACGCAAGAGCTTAATTATGCTTATTCTCTTCATATTCTATTTTCTCTTATTTTGCTTAAAGGTTTTTAGTGGGCTTTTTCATTAAGTTAATTTGTTAAACATTTGTGGTTGTGTATGATGGATTAACAAGCCTACAATAATAATTGTGTTATTATGCTTTTAACTGATTGTTTTATAATTGCTAGTTGTTTTCGTTTTATTGGATATATTGTTTAGATCAACTAGTTAGGGTTGTTCATTATTGAATTTTCTCTAGGAAACATTTGTATTTGTGTTTATGTGCTAATTTTTCAGGTGACATCGGTGAGGGTTCGATTAACTTGTGAGACTCAAGTTTTTCGGAATGCTGGTCTACATCCAAACGCTTATCTTCTAGAGACTATAATGAAAGAAATGGCTTGTAAGTAAGTTATTTAGGGGCATTACCTGGGTGGGTAATTTGAGTCCTAACCTTGTAACTGGATCTTATTTTTCATAGTAGATAGTTAGATAGTTCGATGGACCAAATATATTCCTCTTAGGTCATTGGTGTGACTTGGGTTATTTCCACCTAAAAATCTCTTATGTTGATATTTTAATTTTTGTATTACTTTACGTATATTTGATTAGATATTTGATCACCTACAAAATTTTAATGTACCATACTTTTGTTGACTAGTTATTCTGATCCATAACTAAACGAACTTTTAAAAATAAATAATAACACACAAAAATGTACATAAAAACGAATCTGAAAATGTAAATATGTGAATATAAAATTTTAATTTTAGCATATAATTTTATCAATATTTAGCATTTCTTACCCTCAACCTAGAATTTACATTGCCCGCAATGTAACAAGTATAAATCAAAGATAAAGAGTATAAAATGGAAAGTCACCCATTTGTCTAGATTTTTCAAGAGTTGGTATGAAATTGTATGTGCATCCCTCAATTCAAACATATTAAAATTACACATATGTGTACTTTTCACAAATTCAATAAATAGTTATAAAATTAACATTTTCAAATAATGTTCACAAAATAAAAATAAAAATTACCTATAACATAATAAAACAAAAGAAACACGTTAGCTAAAATAAATAAAAACTAAAGTTTATAAACAAAATAAAACCAAAAAAATACATAAAAAGAAATAAAATGCCATATCATTTTAGAGTTCCTTCTTTATGTCACCCAGATCTTGATCTTTAGGTTCTTGTTGTTGTGATCTTTTTAATAGTATAAAGTTGAAGTCATAATATGGATATTCGGGTGTTGTTAAATGACTTGTATCTACCCAAGATGACTCATATCAAAGTGTCTAAGTTAGTTTTATGATTTAAATATCTGCAACTAACTTTTAGATTTTGAAACTATTATGGAAGATATGTTGTCAATAGATCTTCAATAATAATTGTTATAAAAATCTTTGAAATAGTGCCTACTCTATTTATACAGTCAATATAGACCAAAATATTTAAGAGTGCAACCCTAAATCAAATTAAGATAATTTAAATCCTAAATCTAACTCTCTTGCTTGTTATGAAAAACACTTCGTCATTATATTTTTCATTTACAAACTTTGGTTGAAATCTTGATGATGAAATGAAACTTAATTCATTTTATAAAAATGTTTAATCCACTTTAATACTTCATAAGCATAACAACATTACTAATATCCTATAATATTTATAGCTAGACATGCATAGTTTAATAAATGACTAATAAATTAAACATATAGCATGTAAAAACAACACTTAGAAAAATTCTAAAAATAATACATTTTGAATATATATCAACAGAATCCTTAGGATTCCTTATAAAAAACATTCAGAGGGAATTGTTGCACTATTTATTGAATTGAAACTAAAATCTATTACATTAACTAAATTCGTTCAACTCTTAAACGAGAAAAGAACCCTAAACTGCTAAAAGAAATAAAAAGACTAAAGAAAGCTAAGAAATCAGCTACTAAGAGAGCTATGGGACTCTATGATATATTTTTATAATAAAAATAGGATCTTATTTATAGGGTGAGGAAAGGAGAAAAAAGTGAAATTTTAAACTTGGTGTTGCAATATACATTTCAGTCATGCTCGGACATACATAGTTATACACAATTTTAAGGACAATCCACTCTATTTGTGTTATGGCACACAATGTTTTCATTCCATGGCCCACATTTATTTTGGACATATTCCTTTCACCTCGTGTTGTGGTTTACATTGTTTTCACTTAGTGGTATACTTCCAACTACATCACTTTGAAACTATAATTTTCATTTAATTTCTTTTTCAAGTTTTTAACTATATGTAATTTTTTACAAATGTTTTATTTTAATCTTCTAAGTTGTAATGGAGTGCTTAAAGTATAATTCTTCAAGTTTATTTATTTTAATACAAGAAATATATAAAAATAACAAAATATACCCTTCATTTTGAAAATATAAATTTGTATTAAATGATAGTATAGCAAGCGAATATAAATCTATATAATCATTAAACATGCATAAAATTATGATACATTAAATACTTTTGAGCACTTATCATTATCCTATTGTGTTGACTTAGAGGTTAGGGTTGGTTTTCATATGGCATTTGTGCTTGGTTTTGGGCATATGTTGGGTAATTATGTAGTTTTTATGTAAGGTTAGGGTGATTGTAAGTGTTGGAATGATACCTTGGCATAAAATCTGCTTCCTTCTAGGTATCCACATTAGAATCACCTATAATTGAGCAATCAATAACACTATGCCAAATTGTACCAAAAATCCTACGTACCTCTTGCTTTGATGTTTGATAGGTAGTGATGAGTTTTACTTACTTAATTAATTCTGCAAGTTGCAAGGCCATTTCGTTCCTTAAGCCAACTTCATTAACTCCTACTCTTCCTCCTATAGCACTTTTTTATTGGGAATTAGTATCCAACATCTCATAAAGCTCTTCCTCCTCTAGCACTCTTTTATTGGGAATTAGTATCCAATATCTCATAAAGCTCATAAGTTTGCACTTTTTTCTCCCATAGCTCCTCTTGTTGCATTATCAATAGTGTATTGACACTATTATGTCAATCCATCATAAAAGAATTAGTTTTGTAGCTGTAGTGGAAAGCTATGATGTGGGCATTGGATTAAAAGGAGTTTGAATCTTTCCTAAGCTTCATCAAAGAAGTATTCATCCATTTGGAAGAATGTTACTATTTTTTCCTCAACTCAATAGTCTTTTGATGGGAATAGTACCTACCCATAAATTTATTATAGACTATCCCCCAAGTAATTAATGAACTTGGTTGTAGAGTCATGCACCAAGACTTAGCTATATCCTTGAGTTTGTAAGGAAAACAACTCATCCTAAACTTGTCTTCATGAAGTCACTGCAATGGAATTGTTTATACAATAGCATAAAATTCTCCATTAATGTTTAAAGGGAATTCATTAGGGATACTATGAAATGAACGTAACAACAAATAATTAGTATTTTTCAATTTATAATTCCTTACAACATCTCCTAGTTGTATGCAAGAGCTACTATTTCCAATGATTGGCAATGCGTACTCCTTCATCATTTTCTTTTTATACTTAACATCACCCATGTCTACTTGCACTTTGGATTGTTCTTCCTCCTCCTGATAAATGTCTATCTTTCTTGAAATTTTTTCCTGTGTTTAGATGTTAATAAAAAGTACAAGTAGAGTGACCATTTGAACAATGTTCCTATGTTTCTAATATGAAATCTAATGTGCATGGGAATAGAGATGTACTTGAAATGTGATCGTGGATACTCGATTATTTCTTTAGTTTGAAAATATTCTTGAAAGACACAATTGGAAACTAATATTATATACAAATGTTTTGTTCATGAATATCAACAACACTCAGAAACCTTACATTATTTACTTTAATGTTTTCATTTAGTTTGATGTTCGTGGGTATCATCTCTGAAAGCCCTCCCAAGACTTAAACTCGTCCACTAGGGAAACCTAAGGATTTAAAGGCTTGGTAAATAAGTTAATGCAATTGTATCGATCTATGAAAATGATTTAGGATAGTTTAACTTTATTTTAATTATTTTTAGTTTTTCACTTTCCTTGCTAGAGACTAGCAAAATGTTAGATGGGGGTTGTGATGAGTGCTTAAAAGCCCTAAATATGACATGATTTTGTGCATTTTAAATGTTAAAATAGATTTATATTTTCATAATTTTATCATCACTTCATTAAAATTTATCTTTTCAAAATCATGGAAATGTTTTGCTGTTTTTAAGGTATTTATAGCTTCAAATTGATTTAACTGATAAACACTTGAAGAATAGTACCTAGAAGCACTTCATTGCAACCATAAAGCATAAAAGATTAACATATGTAAGCTTTACATGTGTTTCAAACCAAATGTAGGGAGTGTAAAAGAAAAGGGCATCTAGAAGTGTAGAAACATGCATGGTCCTTGTCTTTATAAACCCCATTGCAGTCTTCATCTCACACCTTCTTAATTTCTCTCTTTTCTAGTTTCTTAATTTTTATTAATTTCAAGGTCCTTGTCTCTGTTTTGATAGTTGAACAAGTTTAGTTTATATAGTAATTTTCTTTCAATTCAATAAATATTATTGTCAAATCTGTTTGGAGGTTTTTCAAATATAGAAACAATATTGAAATTATGTACTTGAAGGAATATGTTGAAGTATAATTTAAATTTATTCTTTTATTTTTAGATTAACTTTATGTGTTGTTCTTATTGTTATGTTTAATTTCCTTATCATTTATGAAGTTAAGCATGTCTGGTTGAAAATACTATGAGATATTAGTAATGTTGTTATAATATATTAACGTAGGTAAAACCATTTTATAAAATAAATTAATCTTTATTTCTTCATTCAAGAATTCTATAAAGTATATTACATAAAAATATGGTAATTACATATTTTTTGTGTTAAACTTAAAATATGAAAGTTGGATTTATGATTTGATTATCTAAATCTGATTTAGAGTAATACTCTTAGATGTTAGATGTAATTTTCTGAATCTGATTTATAGTCATGCTCTATTTCATAGGTTTTTATAAGAATTACTATTTTAAAATATATTAACGACATATTTTTATAGTTTTGAAATCTAAAAGTTAGTTGTAAGATACATTAATCTTAAATTCAACTTTGTGACACCTTGAATGAGAGTCTAAATTATTTAACTCCACCTAAAGTACTAATTAGATGGTTTGCTATTTTCTTTGAAATAAATCATAATTTAATAATTAATCAATTATTAGGCCTCGCCTAAGGATATTAATTGGTTTCTTATTAATGAATAATTGGGCCCTACCTAAGGACATTTTCTTACATAAAAGGAAACATAAATAATATCAATTTATATCATTAATAACCTAATTAATATTAGCAATCATGATTAACTATTAATCTATCCAATAAATTCTCTAATGAATGATTAATGTTATTTTCCTGAAGTTTATTGAATCTATCTTTTATTTTATGTCATTAGTTTAGATATTTCAAAACTCAAAATTTGTGACAAATTATTTAGGTTTAACTTTTTTTGAAGAATTTTTAAATTATTTAAAAACAACATAGTTCCTCTTTGGAACAATCTTGGAAGTATACTTATCATTTCTTACAAAGTGATTCCCGTAATTGCTAGCTATTTTAAAATACAAAATTTGTGCATCATATACTCTTAAGATTTGTCTCAAGAGAAATTGTGTGCTTTTAGATAATTTTTTAATTTTCTTAATGGTTATTAGTTTAGTATTTTCAAGACCCATCCATTATGAAATAATGTCTAGCAATTATTTATATAACTTTTATTTATTTAATTTTCTTAGATCAATTCTTTTTCTTTTAAACTTTGATTTTTTTGTTAAATACTTTGTTTAGTTTTTATGTTAACAAACATATAATTTTAATATACTTGAAGGTAATTATTTATATAACTTGTATTATTGTATAACAAATTAGTATCATAAAGTGTTTGTATTATAAATCTTTTGTAACATGCTTGTATATTTGTGCGAGGTAGGAGGTCATTAGGATATCCTCTTATACTTTTCACAAATAAAATTCATAGACGAAAAGAACTGTCAAGAAGGCTGAACTATGAGATCCAACAGCGTTTAGTTGAACCAATTTTTGAACAAGTTTCTTAACCAAACCTTGACCTACCTATTCAACCAATAATGATAAGAATCATGGAGCCATACAAATCACAAGTGAACCAATCACAAAGTATAGGAGGTCACAACTCAAGGAGGCTTTAAATTGTCTCATTCAAGAGGTCATGAATAATCAAGGGGAGACAAAATGGGAGTGCAAGGATTGGGAAAATCCTAGCATGGAAATGAGGCAAAAATTGGCAAAAATGGACTAGGCATATTTCACCTTTGTCGCACATTTTGGACTGTTTGGGGCTATTTTATTTTTTAGCCCTTGGATGAAATCAAGGATTTTGAAGTAATATTTTCTAGGGTTTCCTTGTATCCTATAAATACATAAAAGAAGCTCAGCTGCCTCCACTTCACACATTAATGATATTTGATTTTTCAAATCATTTAAGAGCTCATTCATGCTCTTTGTTCCTCTTCAAGCAACTTATCAAGGGATTCGCAACCTTTGTGGAATGTTTTAGCATCCAAGCATTTATGGTGAGTAATATCCATACTTGTTAGGTTTTTTTATGCTAGACTTATCAAGGAAACATCACCCCCTTATGGCGTCTTTCCCCTCAATTAATGGTGAGTAATATCTATTGATTTATGGAGAAAACCTTTGCTAACTAATCTAAAAATTAACTAAGCCTTACCCCTCTTGGTTCTTATCATTTGGTATCAGAGCTTTAGGCACTAATTTTTGGATTCTTATCCTTTATTTTTTTCTCGTTCTTGTGCTCTTGTCTTTTTTCTAATACATACAAAAGAAAAATATATAATATAACTATGTGTTGTGTTCTTACTAAAATTTTAGTTTCCAAACCCTAAAAATAATTTTCTTCTTTATTTCAATGATTTTATGTATTTTCTATTCTTTATGATATTTTTCTGCATTATCTTGATAATTTGCTTGTATTTCTATAATAGTTCATGTAGAAACTTCATTTCCTTTTTATGTCATAATTTATGTTCTTTTTTACGTATCATAAATTCCCCAAACTCATATTGAAAGTGTTGTATTGATTTACTCTTGAGTTATTAGCATATGTTTTCTAAAAAAAAGAGTTGCTAAAATTTATTCAAAAAAAAAGACAAAGAAAAGAGGCCAAACTACATATGCTAATTTCTAGTGAGTGTTTGAACTCATAGTTCCAAGAACATTACCCTATTATTATAAATTCTCAATTGTGTGTTGAGTTCGTTGAGGATATTGTTGTTTTTCCAATATTATTGATCTTTTGATTTTCCCTTGTGCTAAATTATTCTAGACTAGGATCCTAAAAACTTTGAGCTAGTTTCCTTTGTGCTTTAACAAGTGGGATATTGTGAACTACCTTTTGGGTATTTCATAATTCTATAAATTGTTTGGAATTCCTGGATTGGGTTTCTTTGATTAGGAGCTAAGAGATCTTGAACGATCAATCTGAACACTAAAAATGTGAGGTATTGAGTGGATTTACATCTGTTCTATTTTATTACACTAACCTCTTGTTCTGAAGAATTGCAAAACATTTCCAACAGGGGTACTCCCAAAGAAAGACCTGATATGATGTTCATGATGAGGGATTTGCAAGAATCCTTTGAGAGGATGAACAACTTGATGGTCGATATGAATGAAAGATTGGAAAGACAAGAAAATGCGTTAGCAGCTATACGACATGAAACACCTTTACCCACTGTTAGGAGGGTTAATAGGAAAGCTTATGTTGAAGATGATATTGAGGAAGAAGATTGAGAGGAAGAATTGGAGGAAGAAGATTGAAGGAATAATTGGAGGAAGAAGAAGAAAGAATTCCTAACGGAGCAAGAATTAGGTATAGAGGAGGAAGAAATGGTAAATGAGGTATATGGACACCCCCACCTAGAGTCCAAGATGGATTTGATAGAGACTTCTATAGTATAAAAATTAAGATATCACCATTCCAAAGAATGAATGACCCAAAGTTATACTTGGAGTGGGAAAAAAAGGTGGCGCACATTTTTGAGTGCCAAAACTACTCCACGGTTAAAAAATTAAAACTCATTATCATTGCATTTTCTAACTATGCTTTAAATTAGTGGGATCAATTGGTCATTAGTAGGAGGAGAAACCGTGAAAGGCCCTTAGATAATTGGGACGATATGAAGGCCTTCATGAGGAAGAAGTTTATCCCTAGCTACTACTATAGAGAGTTACACCAACGCATACAATGATTGACTCAAGGATATAATTTCATTGATGAGTACTATAAGGAAATGGAAAGGGCGATGGTAAGGGCTATTGTCAAGGAAGATAGGGAGGCCACAATCGCTAGGTTTCTTAGTGGGTTGAATCCAAATATTGCCAACATTTTAGAACTTCATCATTATGTGGAGATGGGGGACATGGTCCATATGGAAATTAAGGTGGAAAGGCAATTAAAGAAATGGAGTTATCGGTCCCAACTATCAAAGTCTAGTCCCATGACTTCAAAATTGAATCCTACTAGTCCTTGGAAGTCCAATGAAAAAAAGATGAAGGAGCTAGTTCCAAACAAATATTTGAGCCTTACAAAGCTAAAAAGATGGGGTTAGCAAAGACAAAGGTAAAATTGACACCCCAACTTGTAATCATCATATTAAGTATTTTCAGTGTCTTGGTAATGGTCATATAGCCTCTTAATGTCCAAACAAGATGGAAACGATCACCTTAGCTAGTGGTGAGGTGGAAACCGATAATGAAAGTGAAAAAGAAGTGATACCACCTCTAGAGGAAGCTAGTGAAAAGGAGATAGGAACCGTGGATGGGGAAGCACTAGTAATAAGGTGATATTTGAGTGTTTAATTCAAGGAGAATGACATTGAACAAAAAAGAGATAACATCTTTCACACAAGGTGTGTAGTGTTATCATAGATGGGGAAAGTTGCACTAATGTGGCTAGTACTACCTTAGTTAAGAAATTAGGGTTTCATTAGAACACCCTAATCCTTACAAGTTGCAATGGTTAAATGACAATGGGGAAGTAAAGATTGATAGGCAAGTATTAATGAGCTTCTCCATTGGAAAATAAAAATATGAGGTGATGTGTGATGTGGTACCTATACAAGCTGAGCACATCTTGCTAGGTAGGCCTTGGAAATATAATAGGAGGGTTACACATGATGGATATAGAAACAAGTATTCATTTGTGAAGGATGGTAGAAACATTATACTTGTGCCCTTCTCACCTATGTAAGTCTTTGAAGATCAAATGAAGATGGTTAGGGCAAAATAAAAGAGTGAAAATAAGAATAAAAAAAATTGAAAGAAAAAAAAAGTGTAAAGAAAAAGGATAAGAGAGTGGAAAAACAAGTGAGAAAAAAATGTGAGTTTTTATGCTAAGACAAGTGAGGTCAAGAGGGATTTTTATTCAAAACAACCCATACTTATACTTTTGTACAAGGAGGCTAATTTTTATACAAATGATCTTAACCAATCTTTACCTAGTGCCACTATTTCTCTTTTTACAAGAATTTGAGGATGTGTTCCCTTAAGAGAGAGATGGGGTGTCATCAATTAGGGGGATCGAGCATCAAATTGACTTCATACAGGGAGTTTCTCTTCCAAACCGACTTACTTATAGGACCAACCCTGAAAACACTAAGAGATTCAAAAGCAGGTTGAAGAGTACTTGATCAAAGGTAATGTATGGGAATGCCTAAGTCCATGTGTCATTCCTGTGCTACTCGTGCCTAAGAAGGATGGATCAAGCAGGATGTGTGTTGATTTCTGAGCCATCAACAACATTACAGTAAAATGTTGACATCCTATCCCTAGAATAGATGACATACTAGATGAGTTGCATGGTTCTTGCATTTTTACAAAAATTGATTTGAGAAGTGGATATCATCAAATTAGGATGAAAGAGGGTAATGAATGGAAAACTGTGTTTAAAACTAAGCATGAATTGTATGATTGGTTTAGTCATGCTCTTTGGTCTAATAGATTAACCTAGCACTTTTTTTAGGCTTATAAATCATGTTCTGCATGCATTTATTGGAAAATTTGTGGTTGTCTATTTTGATAATGTTCTCATTTCTAGTAAAAATCTTGAAGAGTATGTCTTACATCTTAGGTTTGTGCATGAAATTTTGAGAAAAGACAAACTATATGCAAACCTAAAAAAGTTCTATTTTTGCATGGACAAGTTGGTTTTTCTTGGTTTTGTCGTTAGTTCTAAGGGAATAGAAGTGGATGTGGAAAAGGTTAAGGCTATTCAAGAATGTCTCTCACCTAAATTTTTCACTAACGTTAGGAGCTTCCACAGCTTGGCTAGTTTTTATCGAAGGTTTTTCAAAGATTTTAGTAAACTAGTCATATCTCTAACCTATATTGTGTTATGCATCTGTTTTATCTTTACCTGATTTTATTAAAGCTTTTGAAGTTGAGTGTAATGCGTTAGGAATAGGTATATGAGCTATTTTGATGCAAGAATGATGACCTTTCACTTATTTCACCAAGAAACTTCACGGGAATTTTTCATCCACACCAATCACGAATCTCTAAAACATATGAGGTGCCAAGGTAAATTGAATAAGGCATACAAGATGGATGGATGTCATTGCTAAATTTCCTTATATTGTTCGATATAATTGAGGTAAGAAGAATGATGTAGCTGATGCTTTATCACGAATGTATGCCTTACTTTCAACTTTAAATACTAGATTGCTAAGATTTGAATATGTTAAGGAAATGTAAGCTAATGAATGATGACTTCTCTACTATTTACCATGCATGTGAAAAAGCTTCTTTTGAATTTTTTTTATAAATTATATGGGTATTTATTTAAAGAAAATCAATTATGTATACCCAAATTTCCAATATGTGAATTGTTTATTAAAGAGGCCCATAGAGGAGGATTAATGGGGCATTTTGGAATTAAGAAGACTATAAATGTTTTGCGTGAGCATTTTCATTGTCTGAGAATAAGGAGAGATGTAGCGAGAATATTTTCTCTATGCATCACTTGTAAGCAAGCTAAATCCAAAGTCCTACCCCAAGGAATATATATTCCCTTGCCCATACCTAGCACACCTTGGGTAGATATTTCCATGCATTTTGTTTTAGGATTTCCTAGATCTAAGAAGGAAGAGAATCCATTTTTGTGGTTGTAGATAGATTTTTTAAAATGGCACACTTTATAGCGTGTCATAAAACTAATGACACTAATGATGTAGCAGAGTTGTTCTTTAGGGAGATTGTTAGACTTTATGGAGTTCCTATGAGCATTGGGTCTAATAGGGATGTTAAATTCCTTAGTTATTTTTGGAAAACTCTTTGGGCTAAAATCAACACTAAACTCTTGTTTTTGACTACTTGTCACCCACAAATTGGTGGGAAAAATAAGGATGTTAATAGGGCCCTATCCACTTTGCTTAGAGAGGTAATAAAAAGGAATTTTAAAAATTGGGAGGATTGTTTACCTTTTGTTGAATTTTCTTATAATTGGAGTGAGCATTCAACTATTGATCATTCTCCATTAAAAATTATTTATGGTTTCAATCCACTAACTCCTTTGGATTTATTACCTATACATATTTCAGAGGAATAACTTAGATGATGCCAGGAAGGTCGAAATGATGAAGAAACTCCATGAACGTATTCATGAGAAAATTGAGAAGAGAAACAAGGATTATGCTCACAAGGCCAACAAAGGATGGCGAATAGTCATTTTTAAGCTTGGTGATTGAGTTTGGGTGCATATGAGGAAGGAACGGTTACATGAAAAATAACAGTCCAAGTTGCAACCTCATGGAGATGCACCTTTTCAAATGATCAAGCGAATTAAAAAAATGCCTACAAAATCGATCTTTCTGGTGAGTATAAGGTCAGTAAATCCTTCAATGTTTCTGATCTTTCTCCTTTTGATTATGCAAGTGACAATTCAAGAATGAATCCTCTTGAAGATATGGAGAATGATGAGAATCATGGAGTCATACAAATCACAAGGTCTAGGTGGGCACAACTCAAAGAGGCTTTCAATTGCCTCATTCAAAAGGTCATGCATAATCAAGGGGAGCCAAATGGGAGTGGAAGGATTGGGAAAATCCTAGCATGGAAATGAGGCAAAAAATGGCAAAATTGGACTAGGCATATTGAAACTTTGTAGCGCATTTTGGACTGGTTGAGGCTATTTTATATTTTAGCCCTTGGATTAAATCGAGGATTTTGATGTAATATTTTCTAGGGTTTCCTTATATCCTATAAATACTTAAAAAGAAGTTCAGCTTCCTTCACCTCACACATTAATTACATTTGATTTTTCAAATCATTTAAGAGCTCATTCATGCCTTTGGTTCAATTTCAACCAACTTATCAAGGGATTGACAACCTTTGTGAAATTGTTTAGCATCCCAGCATTTATGGTGAGTAATATTCATACTTGTTAGGATTTTTTTATGTTAGACTTATCAAGGAAACATCACCCTCTTGTGGCATCTTTCCCCTTAATTAATAGTGAGTAATATCCATTGATTTATGGAGAAGCCATACTTTCATGGAATGCCTAGTGAAAACTCTCTTTCTTTCATTAGGGACTTCTATTCAATAGTTCAGACTTTCCCTCTCAGTGTACTCATCGTCAACTTAGAATGAGGTGCTTCCCCTATAGCCCAAGTATAGAATAAAGGCTTGGCTTATGTCACTACCATAGGTTCCTTGATGGCCTGGGAGGAAATATACAATAAATTCATGGGAATATTCTACTCCCATAAAAAAAATTAGATCTAAAGGCAAAGATAGTTATTTTCTCTCAAATGGAGAGAGAATCTTTCGACGAAACTTGGTATAGGTTTAAACTATTCCTCACTTAGTGCCCTTATCATAGCTACCCTTTGTAGCTATAGAAATTTGTGTATGATGGATTGACATAACAATGTTAGTTAATCATTGACAACAATGTGGGAGGAGTGATGAAAGAAAAGGTTTCCTTAGAGACTTATAATCTCTTTGATATGTTGGATACTAATTCCCAAAAAAAACTCCAGAGTAAGAAGTGCTGGAGTTCATTAAATGGACACTAGATAGTTGCAATTTGTTCTTCTCAATAAAGAACAATGTGGAGTGTGTAGTAGACATAGGACATGGTGCTAGACTTGAATGGGTCAATGCATTGCAAAGGTACCAACAAAGACCCAGTTATGACCCTAATGCAAATACCTTAATCCTGGTTGTATGAATCATCCTAATTTCTCCTAGAGGTAGAATAATCCTTCATTTTCTCAAAGTATTAATAAAAAGGCCAGTAGTACCACCAAAAATTACCACAGAATCCTTCTAGCAAACCAACTTTAGAGGATAACTTGAATTCTTTCATTCAAGTGAGAAGGGACAACCGATCAAGAATAAATCAAAGGTTTATCTTTTTGGAAGCATCTATCAAAAAGGTGGAAGTACAAGTTAAGAAGTTGACTTTGCACTTGTAGAAGCAAGGAAAAGAACAGTTTCTAGGTTAGAACAATAGCTAAACTCAATGATGTGAGGATATTGATTTTACCAAGTGATAAAGTCTCCAAATCAATGTCTTGCTAAAGGTAATAAATATAGTCAGGGATTGAAGTGAAGGAAATGTACGCTCATCACCACACAATATTTTCTCTGCCGTGACATTTTTTTGCATTATAATGTAGCATGCATTTTTTTTGCACTATAGTCAAATATAAAAGTTTCCCATAAATATCAACCCTAATGCATTATACATCCTTCTTCTTCACAAAAGCTAAAACTTTTTTTCCTCCTAAACACCAAATAAACCTCAAAATCACATTTTTATTCCATAATCCTTTAAATCTTTTCACAAAAAATCCATTCTATACATTTCCAAAAAAAACCATTCCTCTACATTTCCTCCCATTCGATTGAAAAATTTAGACAAAAACCATCAACAAATCAACAATTCTTCATCTTATTCAAATGGGTATTCTTCAATTTCACCATCCTCAAAAACACAAGTAATTGAAAAAATTTGAATTTTAAGTCTTAAAATAAAATATCTAGATTTTGTGGATAATTTTTGGATTAAAAATAGTTCCAAACCCTAATTTTGACAAAGTGAGGGTAAGAAAAGTTTTGGATTAATTTATACTATGTTGTTTTATCTAGATTTTCTAATAACCCTTGTCTTAGATATTGTTGATTTTTATAAATGGCACTTAAAATGGGTAGAGTTCATAAAGGAAAAGAGACATCAACTTCTGTTGATTATGATAGGGCCAAATTTTCTTGTTAAGAGGGCAAGTTAAGATTTGATAAAGCTGTAGAAATAACCAAAGGTTTTATGGTGGAAAGTGGTATGGACTTTGATTTGGGACCAAATGGCCAATTTAAGGGTATTTCTAATGTGATAGCAGCTTTAGGATGGAGAAGGTTTGTTAAGGTACCAGATACTGCTATAGAATCAATTGTTTAGGATTTTATGCAAAAAAAATTTTATGGTGTCAATAATATGCATGTTGAAGTAGGGGTTGTACTAATCCCATTTGACTCATCTGATATTAATTCTCATTAATGTTTGATGAATTTAGGCCAAGGTTAGAATGAGACTTATTTAAGTAATTTTGACTATGTTGTAGTAATAGAAATCTTAGCAGTAGAAAGGGCTTAATGGAGTTATGCTAACGAGAAACCAAGAGGTTGTGAAGTTAAGTATTGGGTTAAGGATCCTCACATATGGTGATACTTTGTTTGTTCAAGACTAATGCCCACTACTCACTACAACATTGTGGATAGAGAGTGAAAAATATTAATGTATACTATAATATCCAAATGTCTGTGGATGTTGGAAATATAATTCTACATAAGATTAAATTGTCTGCTAATAACCACTGATTGAGTTACTTCTTTCCCAAGCTAGTTACTACATTATGTACAAAAACGGGGATGATTTAATGAAAAAGTGAATTTATGCTTCAACCTGGTGAATTATTAAATATGTCATATTACAATGAACTCGCCTCTGGTACTAAAATTTCCCAAAAGGATAGAAGGGAGACTTCTTCATTGAGAATAACTATAAAGGATGCAATTCTTCATTTAGGTGAAAGAACGACCTATATGGAAAAATTTAACCAATCATATGCTACATAACAAGCTAATTTTAAAAATCGACAACATTGTGATCAGGTGAATTATAAACATTCATTTTATGAAATGCATAAGTGATAACCATCTCGGGGTGGATACAAGCCATTTAAGAGAACCCAAGGATTAAGTTTATGATTTCATCTTTACATCACCTAAACGATCAAATCCACATCTTGAAGAACAAGGATATGATAACATGAAGGTTTGAGCTCCAAACTTGTTCCAAAATTTTATGAGTTTTTTTTTGTATTTTTTTTATTTCATGTAATTTTTTATTTCCTGTCGTGTGAACAATGTTTATTATATTTAGAAATATTGGAATTATAACTATTTGTTGGGATGTTAAGAAGTGCACAATATTCTATCTATGCAAATTAATATGTTTGAGATGATGGTTGAACCTAAATATTCATATCAAATACTTGAGTGTATTAAGCGAAATCGGTAACTTTTCTCCTTTTTTTCCTTTTATCTTTAATTTGCAAATATTACATGGAGTGCAATGTAAATTCTAAGTTGGGTAGGGAAAAGTTACATAAATTTCAGAAATTTTTATTAAATATATTTTTACATTTTTACTTATTTTTATTTGTTTTTATTAGTTTAGGAATTTTAGGTTTAAATTTTAAAATGTTTCTTGCAAAATTATCGCCTTTTGGTTAAGTTTAAGCAAGTCATTAAGTCTTTGCACTGTTAGATCAATTTCTTGAACATATTATGATGAAATGTGATAATTAGTTAGTTTTTTTCATAGTTTCTACTCCTTTAAACACTCTTAATTATTCCAATTGTCAAATGATCTCTATAGGTTTTGCATTGAATGCTAGGATTTTTATATCTGATAAAGTGACATATATTTATTTTTGTTGCTTAAATTTAATGACTTAAATGGAAATTAAAAGTATATTCCCTTCTTCACTTATGCATGACTTAAAAAAGAAAGATATATATATATATAGAGAGAGAGAGAGAGGGTTACCTAAGCCATTACAAAAGAAAGCCAAAATTAACCACTCACCAAAATCATACAAAATATGTATAAAAATATACATAAGTCTACTATCTAAAATAAGAGAAAGAATATATATAAAATAAAGTATAAAAAGAGTGAGAAAAATCAATAGTACAAGCTAAATGCTATAACCCAAAAAAATACTACAAGTTCTGAGAAATGGCTAAACACAAGAAAGATATAAAATAAATCCTTTTGAAGTTATTTCATTTTCTTAATTTGTAAAAGGCATATAACTTAAAATTTTTATTTGATGATTTTAATTGATGCATGAGGATAATATATGATGTTTTTATAAATCCTTTAATTCAATTCCTCTCATAAAATCGATGTCATGCACTACTTTGAGCCTTTTCTACTTTAAATATATACGAACTTATTCATTTATTTATTTACATAAACTATATTTGCATATGGCTTTGATTAATTGCTTGAACTCTAATATGCATTTTTGATGTGGGATATGCATGTTATTTTCAAATAATTTTTGCAATAAACTATGAAAGCTTGAGAATTTGTTCTATTTTATTTTGAATGTTAGTTTGTTAAAATTTATTTTTTATTATTTGTGTGTGTTATTTGAATATTTTGGTTATTTCTTTAAAAATTTTACGTTTTAGTTAGATGTTTATGGGTATTATCACTCAAAGCCCTCACGAGACTTAAACTTGTCCATTAGGGTAACCTAGATGTTTAAAGGCTTGTTGCATCCACTAAATACAACCATGTCAATCTAAGGAAATGAATTTGTATAGTTTAATTTTACTTTAGTCTTTTATTTTTAGTTTTTCACTTTCCTTGCTAGAGAATAGCAAGTTAGTCGGAGGTTGTGATGAGTGCTTGAAAAGCACTAAATAATATTTTATTTTATGCAATTTAAATTCCTAAATAGATTTTTATTTGCATAATTTTAACTTCATTTTAGCAAATCTATATTTTCAGAATCATGAGTATTTTTTTTTTAGGTATTTATACTTCAAATTAATCTATTGATAAACACTTGAAGAATAGTACCTATAAGTACTCAATTGCAAACATGAAGAACAAAAAATGAATTATGTAAGCCTTATATATGTTTCAATGACATATTTAAGCCTTATATACATTTCAACCTAATGTAAGGGGTGAAATACAAAAGAGATTCTAGAAGCGCAGATCAACGCAGGATTATGTGCTGTGGCATGGGACTTTTTTTATCAAGATTTGAATGTGTATCAGATTGATGCATGTCACGGCAGGGATATATATGCACCGCAATGCCAGACTATACAATCCAAATTTCTCTCTTTCTTGCATCATTTTATCATGTATATAAAGGACCTTTTACTCTCTTTACAAATCATCGCTCTCAACTCTTTCTTAGCTTTATATTAGCTTTCTTAGTTTTTAAGTTCTTCTTTCAATTTGAGAGTTAAACAAAGTTTAGTTTTATATAATAGTTGTTTCAATTCAATAAATAGTATTGGTAAATGTTTTTGTAGATTTTCTAGATACAAAAATAGTATGAAATTCTGTACTTTGAAGGATATACTTGAAGTATAAAATTTTAAATGTATTCTTCTATTTTCAAATTAATTTAATGTGTTAATCTGTATACTAAATTTTACTTACTAATTATTTATTAAATTAAGCATTTCTAATTGAAAATAAAATGGTATATTAGTATTGCTATTATGCTCGTGAAATATTAAAGTCGGTAAACATTTTTTTATAAAATAAATATAGTTTTATTTCTTTATCAAGATTTATACAAAGTTTGTTATAAAAAAATATTTTGACAAAATATTTTTCATAATAAACTTAAAATATGAAAGCTATAACAAGGATTTAATTATCTGAATATGATATTGAGTTAATGTATTTCAATTTACAATTTTGGATTTGACTATTTGAATCTAAGCAATACTCTTTTTCAAAATAACATTATAAGAATTAATGTTTGAAAATATATTCATGGTATATTTTTTGTAGTAGATTTTAAAATCTTAAAATTAGTTCCCACATATTTAAATTTTAAATCCAACTTTGACAATTCGATGAGAGTTCAAATTGTTAGACATGATCGAAGGCAACAATTAAATAGTTTGTTAATCACTTATAAAAAAACATAATTTAATTCAAATTAACTAATAGATTCGACCAAATGCATTAAGTGCTTTTAATTAATAAAAAATAGTTGACCCGACCAAAGGTACAATTTTATAAATAATAGAGAATCAATAATCTTAATTTATATATTTAATATCCTAATTAATATTGACCAAGCATGATCAACTAATTAATCTATCTAATTAATTCTTTATTGAGTGTTATATGTTATTTTCGTGACGTTTGTTGAATCTATCTTTTATTTTATATCATTATTTTAGATATTTCAAAAACCAAACTTTATGACAGAATGTTTAGGTCTATTTTTTGTTTTAAGAATTCTGCTAAATTATTTAAAAACCACATAATTTCTCTTTAGGTCAACCTTGGAAGCGTATTTATCATTTTTAACAAAGTGATCCGTGCACTTGTGAGCTATTTTATAAATACAAAACTCGATCCTCACTAATACTTAAAGAAATAACAAACTTTTTAATTCAATGGCTTTGGTTGGGTCACCAATTGAAAATCTTGTTCAAGCTATCCAAAGTAGATCTAGATGATGTGTTTGAAACCTAATTCTTATATTTTAAATCTATTATGAAGAATAAATAGCTAATAAATTATTCAAAATAAATCTTTCAACGAATGTTGAATAAATAAATAATCTTTATTTATTTATTATTAAAATGCTCACCTATATAATCTATACAAACATGGTACTAAAACTTAATTCCCATTGATTAAATGATCCATATATGCTTAAAATAAATTCCATGATCGCTGATTCAAAAAATACAAAAAGATTAATATGAAAATAAAATAATACAAAGAAAATCTCAATACTAACAATGGATGGATGATGTGTCCAACTCCAAAATTGTGAGCTTGATATTTAGCAATATTTTCTTCTTTCTTGATCTGGAAAAACTGATGAGCGAAAACCGGCATCGCCGATTCTCGCAAATACTTTGGTTTTAATATTTGTAAAACTCTCGCAAGTGCACGAATCATTTCGTAGAAAATGATAAGTATACTCCCAAGGTCGATCTAAGGAAGGAATGTATGTGGTTTTTAATTTATTATTCAAACTTTTAAAAACGAAATTAAATCCTAAACATCCTGTCACGATATTTTGGGGTTTTGTGTTTTTAATCTAATAACAGAAAATTAAACATAGATTCAATAAACATTCATGCAAATTTTATCTTTTATAAATAGTGGAGTATTTATGGATATAATAACTAAGTTAATTATGCTTGCTCGTATTATCTAGGTTATTAAAGATATGAATTGATATTTATTGATTCTCCCTTTTTTGTATGAATACCACCTTTGGCGAGGTTAGATATTCTTTGTTAACTAAACAAATCAATTAACACCTATGGGTGGGGTTGATAACTAATTTGGTTAATTAAATTAATTCCTTTTTCTAAGAGATTGAAAATGAACCATTTAAATGCCACCTTTGGTGGGGTTAGACAGTTTAAACTTTATTCAAGGTGTCCAAATTAAACCTAAGAATTTAGTTATCCGAGTACTAACTTTCAAGTTTTAAAACCAAGATCAAAACATGTTGTCAATACATTTTCAGATAATAATTCTTATAAAAACTTTTGAAATAGAGCTTCACTCTAACTAAGGCGATTGTACCATCAAATAAAAGAGCACTACTCTAAATCAGATCGATAACTAAACCTTAAAATCTAATTTTCGCATTTAAGTTTGTAATGAAAAATAATATATTTCTCTCTAACATTCTTAATATAAAATCTTGAATAAAAATAAAATCAATTCATTTTAGAGATTTTCACCTATTTAATATTTCGCAAGCATAACAACGTTATTATTATATCATGATTATAAACAGCTAGCACACTTAAACTTAATCACGCATAAATTAAATATAACATGTAAGAATAAAGCATAAAAATAACTGTAAATAAAATCCTTACAGAACTTCGACGCTATTCCCGTTGCTAGAAAACCTCCAAGCGGAATTTGCACTTCCATTTATTGAATCAAAAATCTAAAATATTACAAAAACATAACTAGTTCTTCCCAAAAAGGGAAGAACTCTAAATCTAAGAGAAACTAGCTAAAACATAAGAAAAACTAGCTAAAACATAAGAAAAACTAAAAAAAAACTAAAAACTAAGAAATGAGAGAAAGAAAGAAGAGAGAAGTGTGGTTTTGAGGTGTTTGAAGGTGTGCTTTGAAGTGAATGGAAGAGGGGTATTTATAGGTGAGGATGGAGAGAAAAAATGAGTAAAAAAATGTTAAAAAAAATATAAAAAAAATAAAAAACGTGTAGTGGACATGCTGAGGTCATCAATGACGTCAGCATGACGTCATAGGGGCTGCTGCACGTGAAAAATGGGTCAAAAACGCGTTGGGCGCGCTGGCGGCCACGATGCCGCGCGCGCGTGAACAGAACCCGCACGCATGAACAAGAATCTCGCGCAGCGTCGCGCATGAACAGAACCAGCGTTGTTGCCGCGCATGAACGCATAACCCGCGCACGTTGCCGCGCGCATGAACAATACCAGCGTGCAGTTTTGGGCGGAGCCGTCTTGTGCCGGCGCGCTTGTACGCGGCGGCGCACTTTTCTGCTTTTTGACATTTTTGACCTTTTCGACCCATTTTGTCCAATTTTTCCATGTTTGTTGACCTTTTTCCACTTATTTATTAATTTATTTGTGATGTATTGCTTCAAGTATTCTTCTTTGAGTCTTTAAATTGCGTTTTTAAGCCAAAATACCTGAAAAACAATAAAAATACCCGTGATTCCGAAAAAGACAAATTTATATAAATATATGATAAAACATATAAATATATATATTTTTAATCAATTAATGTGCATAAAATCATGGTTATTTTAGTGCTTTTTGAGCACTCATCAAAAACTAGCTAAACTTGCCTCTCATTTGTTCTTATCTAGTCTAAATTGTGTAGAAAATAAAAACTATAACTAAGAACTATACTGTAGATGGATGAAAATTGTAACCTAAAAAACTATATTGAAACCAAAAAGGTTTAATGTTTATTTATAGGAAAAATCATGTACATAGGGAATCGATGTCAAAATAAGTGCTCTCAGTGTTGTTCTTCGCATGTTGAGAAGTTCAACTATTATAAAGCTAAAAACACCTAAAATATAACAAGACATACCCATGATTTTGAATAAATATATTTACATCAATAATCACATAAAAATGCTATAATAAAATCTATTTCTTTCAATTGAGGACAATAAAATCATGAAATATGAATTCTTTTCAAGCACTTATTGATGAGCAGAATCGTGATTGCCAAATACTTTGATGAACGAAAACTTGATGAGCGAAAACCGGCATCGCCGATCCTGCCAATACTTTGGTTTTATATTTATAAAACTCTCGCAAGTGCACGAATCATTTCGTAGAAAATGATAAGTATACTCCCAAGGTCGATCTAAGGAAGGAATGTATGTGGTTTTTAATTTATTATTCAAACTTTTAAAAACGAAATTAAATCCTAAACATCCTGTCACGATATTTTGGGTTTTGTGTTTTTAATCTAATTACAGAAAATTAAACATAGATTCAATAAACATTCATGCAAATTTTATCTTTTATAAATAGTGGAGTATTTATGGATATAATAACTAAGTTAATTATGCTTGCTCGTATTATTTAGGTTATTAAAGATATGAATTGATATTTATTGATTCTCCCTTTTTTGTATGAATACCACCTTTGGTGAGGTTAGATATTCTTTGTTAACTAAACAAATCAATTAACACCTATGGGTGGGGTTGATAACTAATTTAGTTAATTAAATTAATTCCTTTTTCTAAGAGATTGAAAATGAACCATTTAAATGCCACCTTTGGTGGGGTTAGACAGTTTAAACTTTATTCAAGGTGTCCAAATTAAACCTAAGAATTTAGTTATCCGAGTACTAACTTTCAAGTTTTAAAACCACTACCGAAAACATGTCGTCAATACATTTTCAGATAATAATTCTTATAAAAAACTTTTGAAATAGAGCTTCACTCTAACTACCTACGATTGTACCATCAAATAAAAGAGCACTACTCTAAATCGATCGGATAACTAAACCTTAAAATCTAATTTTCGTGTTTAAGTTTGTAATGAAAAATAATATTTTTCTCTCTAAGATTCTTAATATAAAATCATGAATAAAAATAAAATCAATTCATTTTAGAGATTTTTACCTATTTAATATTTCGCAAGCATAACAACGTCATTATTACATCATGTTTACTAAACAACAAAGACGCTTAAATTTAACCACAGACAAATTAAATATAACATGTAAGAATAAAGCATAAAAATAACTGCAAAGAAAATAAAATCCTTACAGTACTTCGACGCTATTCCCGTTGCTAGAAAAACTCCAAGCGGAATTTTCACTCCCATTTATTAAATCAAAAAGCTAAAATATTACAAAAACATAATTAGTTCTTCCCAAAGAAGGAAGAACTCTAAAACTAAGAGAAACTAGCTAAAACATAAGAAAAACTAGCTAAAACATAAGAAAAACTAAAAAAACTAAAAACTAAGAAATGGAGAGAAAGAAAGAAGAGAGAAGTGAGTTTTGAAGGTGTGCTTTGAAGTGAATGGAAGGGGGGTATTTATAGGTGAGGATGGAGAGAAAAAATGAGTAAAAAAATGTTAAAAAAATATTAAAAAATTAAAAAACATGTAATGGACATGCCGAGGTCATCAATGACATCGCATGACGTCACTGTGGTCTTTAACGTGAAAAATGGAGTGAAAACGTGTTGGGCGCACGGCTGGCGCCGCGTCGCTTCGGGTTGTGCCGCGCGTTGCCAGCGGAATAGCAGCGCCGCATACTGTGCGCGCGCGAAAGCGGTGTCAATCGCGCGCTGCGCGGTGCCACATGCGCTGGGCGCTAAGGCTACGGGTCATGCCGCGCGATTTCCGTCTTTTTGACATTTTTGACCTTTTCGACCCATTTTGTCCAATTTTTTCATGTTTGTTGACCTTTTCCCACTTATTTATTAATATATTTGTGATATATTGCTTCAAGTATTCTTCTTTGAGTCTTTAAATTGCGTTTTTAAGCCAAAATACCTGAAAAACAATAAAAATACCCGTGATTCTGAAAAAGACAAATTTATATAAATATATGATAAAACATATAAATATATATATTTTTAATCAATTAATGTGCATAAAATCATGGTTATTTTAGTGCTTTTTGAGCACTCATCACTTATCACCCATACAATTGTCCAAAATCATGTTATTAAGGTTTAGGCTAATTCAAAGGGTCACTTGTTGGCTATCAAAGATAGAGGTTTAGGGCTATTAAAGCTCAAGACATCATTGAGAATTCCTACCGTGAGATGTAGTGAAGGGTTAGTAAAAGTTTAGCACTCAACTCATGCAACCTAACAAGTTCATGCGACAACTTTGGTTACATTGGAGGCTACCTTAGCGGCTTGGGATGCCACTTTGGCCAAAGAGAAGGAGCTAAATCAAGAGCTATATACGAACTTTTTTTCTCAAGGATGAGTATATATGCTCACTATTAAGATGGGGATCATTTGAGTAGGTTTAGTTGCAAAGTATAGAGATTTTAATGATTATACTCAGGACAAGCTCTATGTTCATGCTCACTATTTTGAAACTATGAAGTCACAAATCCATAAGGTTTATCCTAATAGTACCCTTTTTACTGCTATCTTTCTAGATTTGGTGGTGAAGGCTTCTCAACTTGGTGTGGTCACTTCCGACTGGGAGGAGAAAGGTCAAACTGGATCTAGTAGTGATGGTTCTAAGACAACTGAGGAGGAAGCTAATATAGGAGATGATGCTTCTTAGAGCATTATTAAATATAGATATTAATAAGCTATCTCTTTGTGTTCTTTTGAGTTTATTTCCCACCAAAATGCATGTAATTGGTGACTTTACTTTCTAACATCAAACTTAGTCCTTGTATGGACCTTTGAATATATATATATTCATATATATATATATATGTAGCATCCTAAAAGACATGATTTTTTTGGAGTCCCGATCGTCTCATATGTAGCATCCTAAAAGACATGATTTTTTTCAAAAGGTAAAATAAGAATAGTTCCAAAAAAAAACCGTTATAAAAGAAATTTTGGAACGATTTTAGACTTATTTTTTGGGATAATTAATAACCATCCCAAAATATATTTCAACGACTGTTCATGTTGCTTTTTGGAATATTTCAACAACGGGGTTCTTTTGTTTATTTATCTTTATATACTCGAATACAACAAGGTATTAAGCAACAATTTACCTGCCTGCCATCAGTAAACCTGCAAGAGTTAACACCATATAATTGCAACAAAACAACATATAAGCTAAAAATTACTAAATTAAATCCCATGCCTATATAATGAAATCGAAAGAATAGAAACAAAAGAGCAGTCATATCTATCTTGATGAGGGAGGGAGTGGTCCGAGTAAAAAGTTATAGACAACAAAAAAAAATTATTAGGTCAACGCTTGGAACGATGCAAGCCTGCTGATTCTACAGGAGTAGTGTATATCTACGACAAATGTGAGAGGAAAAAGATTGAGCTAAGTCTTCTCCACCTAATATTTACTAATAACCAACGACAAATGTAAGCCTCCTGTTCATGTCTTCTCTCTCGTTTTTCTTTCTCTTTTCCCGATTTAAGCGATGCTTTTTCTATTTGTTTTTTATGGAAAAAAAATAGAAATAGATTTTATATATCTGTTCATGACTTTTCTAACGATGGTAGTTCTCTATGGAATCTTGTTGAAACTGTGTATAATTGTTTTTTATTTTATTTTATTTTTGTTTGAGGATAAACAAAGTTTTAAATTTGAGGGTATTTGATGAGTTTCATAATTTGACATAATTTATCACCTATGAACTTTAAATTTTAGTCTAATTTTAATTATTTTCATCTAATTTAGAATTTATTATTATTATTTAAATTTTATTATAAATTTTAAAATAACGAAGATATTAAATTTTAAAATCACGTAAATTTAGGATTATATATATATATATATATTAAAGTAATGAAAATAGGAAAAGAGGACGGGGAATTTGAAATATATATATATATTTCACCTAATCTCTCCCTATGTTGAAATATTCCAGATCTATCCTATAATTCCCTCTTTCGATAGTAAATCACAAAAATAAAATCATCTAATTAATGGCCAGTTAATTAGAAGCATTAAACTCAGAATAAATCAGACAAACATGAAGAAAAATAATTCAAATTAACATAGAAAATCAAGCATAGTTTGGAATTGAATTACATCTTTTTCCTAAATAAAGATAAGTCACTCTCTTTAAGACATTTCACGGCTCTATCCAAGCTTGTACAAACAAACATAGTCTTGTCGACCCAAGAATAAAACAATCCTGAATCTTTTTTTTGTCTCAGAACTTCACTACACTGATGAAGTCTGGAATGCTACACCTCTAAAGTTTATGTTGTTCGAAAAATGCTAAAAAAATTAGTATCTTCTTCTTTTATTTCTAAGAGCTATGGCTTCTATGATCTATATGATAAATGGTGTGTTTAAACTAATATCTGAGGCCCTTTATTTATAGTTTGAGAAAAGGTGTGACAATTATGATAAATTATGGTTATGTTTGGGTGGAAAGAGTAACAACCATTTTTGAGTGGAAAAGTAAAAGCTATTTATGAAAGTAACGACCAATTTTGAATGGAAAATTAATAGCCATTTTCTAAGTGGAAAAGTAATGCCCATTTTTTTGAGTGAAAAAATAACAGCCATTTTCTAAGTACAATAGTAACGACTATTTTTTGAGTTAAAAATTAATTTTAATCAAAAACAATTTCCAAAAAATAAAATGCCACCTCAACTTACCTCTCACACACACGCACACAGACTCAAACTTGGACTCGGCTTGACTAGGCATAGCACGGTCATTCGATCGAACAGAAGGCTGCAGCGGCACGCGTGCGTGTGTGAAATCATATTTGCCTAAGTCCTCTCCCCTTTAACAAAAGTGGGTGCCACTTGGGGCCCAAACCCAATAGCCAATATTTTTTTCTATTTATACATCTCCTTAGTGATGTAAAATAGCAATGTGGGACAAGGCACAAATTGGCATCATTTGTTTTTTTAAAATTCACATTTCCATCAATCCCCCTCTTGAATTTTATATAAAAAAATAATTTTCATCAAGCAACTAATCAATTAAAAGTATAATATTGTGCATAGGTAAAAGGTGTCTATTGACTTAAACCTTTGCATAGTGTTGATGATTTAATATATACTAGAGTAATTCATACTTTTGAACTCAATCTCTTACAAAATTCCACACACAACCTTTCCAAGGTATAGTTTGAAAAGTCTGTGCTTTACGACCATGCAAGTGTACCCGAATATAATGAATGTTCTAGTAAATTTTGCCCAAATATTTTCATAGGAAGCGGCCACACTTCCACATTCATATAAGTGATCAAGAGTACTCATGTAGTGATGAGCAAAAACTAGCATCGCCGATTCTTGCAAAATACTTTGGTTTTATATTTATAAAACTCTCTCAAGTGCACGAATCATTTCGTAGAAAATGATTAGTATACTCCCAAGGTCGATCTAAGGAAAGAATATATATGGTTTTTAATTTATTATTCAAACTTTTAAAAACGAAATTAAATCCTAAACATCCTGTCACGATAGTTTGGTTTTTGTGTTTCTAATCTAAAAACATAAAAATAAACATAGATACAGATTCAATAAATATTTATATAAATTTTATCATTTATAATAGTGGAGTATTTATGGATTTAATAACTAAGTTAATTATGATTGCTCATATTATCTAGGTTATTAAAGATATAAATTGATATTTTATTGATTCTCTCTTTTTTATATGAATAACAACTTTGGTGGGGTTAGATATTCTTTGTTAACTAAACAAATCAATTAACACCTATGAGTGGGGTTGATAACTAATTTGGTTAATTAAAATTTTTTTTTCTAAGAGATTGAAAATAAACCATTTAAATGCCACCTTTGGTGGGGTTAGACAATTTAAACTTTATTCAATGTGTCCAAATTAAACCTAAGAATTTAATTATCCAAGTACTAACTTTCAAGTTTTAAAACCACTACTAAAAACATGTTGTCAATACATTTTCAGATAATAATTCTTATAAAAACTTTTGAAATAGAGCTTCACTCTAACTACCGGGCGATTGTACCAACAAATAAAAGAGCACTACTCTAAATTAGACTGAATAACTAAACCTTAAAATCTAATTTTTAGATTTATGTTTTTAATGAAAAATAATATATTTCTCTCTAACATTCTTAATATAAAATCTTGAATAAAAATAAAATCAATTCATTTTAGAGATTTTCACCTATTTAATATTTCGCAAGCATAACAACGTTATTATTATATCATGTTTATAAATAGCCAGCACAGTTAAATTTAATCACAGACAAATTAAATATAACATGTAAGAATAAAGCATAAAAAATAACTGCAAAGAAAATAAAATCCTTACAGAACTTCGATGTTATTCCCGTTGTTGGAAAACCTCCAAACGGAATCTGCACTCCCATTTATTGAATCAAAAAGCTAATAAATTACAAAAACATAACAAGTTCTTCTCAAAAAGAGAAGAACTCTAAAACTAAGAGAAATTACCTAAGAAAAACTAAAAACTAAGAAAAGCTTAAAAATTAAGAAAAAAAACATAAAAACTAATTAATGAGAGAAAGAAAGAGAGAAGAGAATGTGTTTTCAATTGTGTTTAGAAGTGAAGAGAAAGGGGGGTATTTATAGGTGAGGATGGAGAAAAAAAGTGGGTGAAAAAATGTTAAAAAATGGTGAAAATGCGGAGTGGTGATTGCTGGTGTCAGCATGACGTCATGGTGTCGGCTGCGTGTGAAAATGGGGTGAAATGGCAGCGGCACATGCAGAAATGGAGCAACGCGCATGTGGAACTGGAGCATGGCACACACGGAACTGGGCGCTGGCACGCGCGGGGCTCGACGCGGCATGGGCGCAGGCGCACGCGGGACTGGGCAGCTGGGTGGCGCGGCGGCACGATTTCCTCATTTTTGACATTTTTGACATTTTTGACCCATTTTGTCCAATTTTTTCATATTTGTTGACCTTTCCTTATTTATTTATTAATATATTTGTGATGTATTGCTTCCAGTATTCCTCTTTGAGTCTTTAAGTTACATTTTTAAGCAAAAATACGTGAAAAACAATAAAAATACCCGTGATTTTGAAAAAAGACAAATTTATATAAATATATGATAAAACATATAAATATATATATTTTTAATCAATTAATGTGCATAAAATCATGGTAATTTTAGTTTGTTTTGAGCACTCATCATGTAGCTATGTACTCCACTCCACATAGAGTATAGAACTCATTAAGAGTTTAATAATTAACTCGTCTTTCTTTGTAACTTCATGACTTCATACTTCTAACAATATAGAATGGGATTTTATAATATCATGATTCATCTCATATCACTTCATGACTTGTTATTACCCATTGAACTTACTTCTTGGGATCCTCATTCTATAAGTTGGGTTACCATCACGAGTGACTCTTCATTCTAAAGGCATCAGTCTCATTCCTTTCGAGATTTTGAAAACTCTCTCTTGGTAATCCTTTCGTCAAATGATTAGCCAAATTTTTATTAGAACGTATATGATCCACTCTTACAGCTCATGTAGAGAGAGATTCTCTAACATTATTGTGCTTATGACGTATCTATCATATCTTGCCATTGTAATAATAGTTATGAATCTTTGCAATAACTGAGGTACTATCATAGTGGATCAGGACAACTGGTATCGGTATTTCCTATAAAGAGATCTCAACTAACAGACTTCTTAATCAGCCTTCTTCTTCACTAGCAGTAGCTAGTGCTATCATTTCAGACTTCATTGTAGATTGAGCCAATATTGTTTATTTCTCAAACTTCCAAGAAACATCTCAACTAGCAATGCTAAATATATAGTCGTTAGTTGCTTTGGAGTCTTCTAATAGAGTGTTCCAATCAACATTGTTGTATCCTTCTAGAATAGTGGGAAACTTTTTATAATGTAATCCAATGTTTATAGTTCTCTTAAGGTATCTCATAACCCTTTCAATAGCATTCCAATGTTCTATACTAGGTCTATTGGTAAACCTACATAGTAGTCCCAAAACATAAGCTATATCTGGTCTAATGCAGTCAGTATCATAACGTAAGCTACTAATGATGCTCACATACTCAGTTTTTCTAACACTGTCTCCATTGTTCTTGAACAACTTTGCACTAAGATCATAAGGAGTACATGCAGGTTTGTAGTTAAAGTAATTATATTTCTTTAAGATCTTCTCAATGTAATGAGATTGATCTAGGGAAAGTCCCTTTTAAGACTTAGTAATTTTTATAACAAACATTACACTTGCTTCTTCGAGATCTTTCATATCAAAGTTAGCACATACAAAGTTTTCATATTATTCACAACATGAATATTTGATCAAAAAATAAGCATGTCATCCACATATAAACATATAATAGTGCAAATGTCATTTTATGATTTATAATAAATGCATTTTTCACTTTCATTTATTTTGAATCCATGTGAGATAACTATATTATCAATTTTTTCATGTCATTGCTTAAGTGCTTGTTTTAGATCATAAAGGGATTTATCTAGATTACAAAAATTATTTTCTTGACTTGGGACAACAAAACCTTCACGTTGGTCCATATAAATTTCTTCTTCTAAGTCACCATTTAAGAAAGTAGTTTTAACATCCATTTGATGCACTACTAAATCATGGATGGCAGTAAGAGAGAAAAGTACACGTATGGAAGTTATTTGTGTGACTGGTGAAAAGGTATCAAATAAATCTACATTTTTCCTTTGCCTATACCCTTTGATTACAAGACGAGCCTTGTACTTTTCAATAGTATCATCGAGTTTTAATTTCTTCTTTAGTATCCATTTATATCCTATGGTTTTACAATCAGAAGGTAAGTCAACTAAATTCCAAGTTCTATTATACTCAAGAGAGTCCATTTCATCATTTATGGCTTCTTCCCATAAGTTGGCATCTAAAGAAGATAAAGCTTCTTTAAGAGTTTGGGGATCTTCCTCTAAGGTATAAGCATAAAAATTAGACCCAAAAAACCTTAAGAGTTCGAGCTCATTTACTTCTCCTAATTTTAGTGTTTAATTCCTCATTTTGTTCACTAGTTCTAGCTATGGGTAAATTACTAGAAGACAAGCCCCCACTATTTTTCAATTTAAAGGTAAACTTATGTTCATAGAAGTTAGCATCATTTGATTCTATAACTACATGATCATTTAAGTCATAGAATTTATAATCTTTAGTATTCACAACATATCCTATGAATACACATTCAAATGCTCTACTAGCAAGTTTATTTCTTTAGGATCAAGGATCCTAACATAGGCTAAACAACCCCAAGTTTTAAAATAAGTTAAGTTAGGTTTCTTATTTTTCAAAATTTCATATGGCGAAATTTTACTAGTAGGTTTAGGTACTCTATTTAGGACATAGCGAACATTTAATAAAATTTCTCCCCACCAATAAGAAGAAACACTAGAGTTTAATAAAACTGCAACAATTGATTTAGTAAAAGTTCTATTTTTGCTTTCAACTTTTCCATTCATTTCAGGAGAATAAGATGCAGTTTTTTCATGAATAATTCCATGAGTTTTATAAAAATCATTGAAAATATTGGAATCATATTCAGTGCCTCTATCATTTTGAAAATGTTTTATTTTTATGCTAAGTTGATTTTCAATTTTAGTTGTAAATATTTTAAACATGTCAAACGTTTCACTTTTATTTTTCATTAGATATACATAAGTATAATCTGAACAGTTATCAATAAAAGTTATAAAATAGTGTTTTCTATTTCTTTTTAAAGTTCCATCAAGTTCATATATATTAGAGTGTATTAAGTCTAAAGGTTCGGATTCTCTAACTACTGAATTATGTGAAGTTTTGGTTATTTTAGCTTAACTACAAAAGTCACATTTTTCAAAATTATTCAAAAGATAATTTAGGAATTAGTTCTAATGTATACATGTTCTTGATCATGCGTTTATTAACATGATAAAGTCTAGTATGAAAAATACTAAAATAACTCAACATATAAGCAGAAGAAAAAGCTTTATTAATTTCAACGTTCAATTTAAACATGCCATCAGTGGCGTACCCTTTCCCAATAAAAATATTATTTTTAGTTATTGTATATAAATCAGCCTCTATAGTTTGAGTAAACACAACTTTGTTAAGAAGATATCTCGAAACTAAGTTCTTTCTTATCTATGGAATATGCAGAACATCCTTTAAGATGATAGTCTTTCCAAAGGTAAACTTCAATTCCACCTTACTAGTACCAGCAAGTTTAGTGGAGTGGGAGTTGCCCAATAGCATTTGTTATCCTCACACTTAGAATAGGACTTGAGCATGTCTTGATCATAGAAAACATGGCAAGTAGCACCAGTGTCCACCCACCACCCCTCAGATCCACCAAATAAATTGAATTCATATATCATAGCAATAATCTAATCTTAAATAAGGTTCACATGTAGGGTAGGAAGATTCATGTTCTGGTAGTTCCTATCCAAGTGGCCAGGTCTATTACAACTATAACACATGAATGTGTTATTTCTTGAGAGGGTTGAGGTCCATTCTGGGGAGGATATTTTTTGTTTCTAATTTGGTGGTTACGATTTTGGCTAATATTATGATTCTGAGTTTTCATGTTTCTTCCTTTAGGTTTCAGAATTACAGAGGAGGATTTCTTATTGGTACTGTTGTTTGAGACAACGAGTACTTCATCTCTTTGATCTTGTTTTCGGACTTCTTCTTCTATTCTTAGATGGGTTAAAATACTTTCTAAAGAAAACTCCTTAGTTTTATGTCTAAGTGTATTCTTAAAATCTTTCTAAGAAGGGGATAATTTATCTATAATAACAACTACTTGAAATTGTTCATCTAAAGCCATACCTTTAGAAGTTATTTCATATGTTATCTTCTGCGATTCGTGTGATTGAGCTTCCATGGCTTTTCCATCAATCATTTAGTACTTCATGTATCTACTGACAGCATACTTCTTGGTTCCAGCTTCCTCAGTGTCGTACTTCTTTTGAAGTGCATCTCAAATTTCTTTAGTACACTATCAGAATTATAATAGTTATACAAGTTATCAGCTAATCCATTAAGAATAATTTTTTTGCATAGAAAATCATGTTACATCCAAGTGTCTAAATCCTTTGTTGTAGCTTTAGTAGGAGGATTAGGTAGTATTGGTATTTCAATAGTAATAACAGAAGCGACCTTTTTCGTGGTTAAGAAAAATAACATTTTTTGTCTCCATCTTTTAAAGTGTAATCCCTCGAAACGAAACAGTTTGTTAAGATCGGTAGTTAACATTTCAATAGACATGGCAGATATAAATATGTCTTAAAATTGTTGGAACAAGTTAGTTAAAAATAGTGTAAGCACAATATTACTGATATACTGAAATTTACTTCTTGGGTTAAGTCGCGAACTAGGTCACGAACTAGGTCGCTCTTTTTAAGACGTTTTGCGACTCTACTCGAACTTGTGCAAGCAAACACATGCTCGTCATCCCCAGAATAAAACAGCCTAGAATCTTTGTTTTCTATCTTGGAACTTCACTGCACCGATGAAATCCGAAATGCTACACCTCTAAAGTTTATGTTGCTCGGAAAACTCTAAAAACAATTGAGTATCTTCTTATTTTCTCTCTAAGAGCTATTAAGTCTGTGATCTGTAAGAGAATTGGTGCGTTTAAATTGAGAATTGAGGCCCTCTATTTATAGTTTGAGAAAATGTGTGAAAATTATGATAAATAACAGTTATGTCTATGTGGAAAGAGTAACGGTTATTTCTAAGTGAAGAAGTAACAGTCATTTTTTGAATGAAAAAGTAATTTTAATAAAAACAAATTCCAAAAAATAAAATGCCACCTCATCACACACACAAGGACTCGAGCTCGGCATGGTCGGTCAAATGGCGGGGACAGTGCGGACGTGTGTGGAATCACATTTTTCTAAGTTCTCTCCCTTCCACAAAAGTGGGTGTCTCTTGGGGCTCAAACCCAATAATCAATCATTTTCTATTTATACATCTCTTAGGTTATGTAAAATAGTTATGTGTGACAAGGCACAAATTGACATCATTTGTTTTTTATTAAAATTCACATTTCTAACATCACCCATTTAGGGATGATCAAGTCATTTTTCATATTTTAGAATTTTCCTAAAATCTATCTATTATTGTAGTGCTTGTGTCAATATTAATCCCAATATACAATCAAATTTTCAGACAATAAAGCTAAAAGCTTGATGGTAGGGAATTTGACTTTAATAGAGCTCTCAAATTCAAGAGTTTTATCGATAACTATAAAGTACTTGATGTTAACTCAAATGGTTGTTTTCTTACATGAAGGAATGGTTATGACTATGCATAACATAAAGTCTCCGATAACGAAGTCAAAAACTTGATGAACATAAAATCGGTATTATAAATATTGATCTTTTGTAATCTTTTGGTTTTATAATTTGTAAAACTCTCCCAAATACACGAATCATTTTATAGAAAACAATAAGTATACTCTCTAAATTGATCTGAGGAAAGAATATATCTGGTTTATAATTTATTATTCAAACTTTTAAAATCGAAATTAAATCATAAACATCATATCACAATATTTTGGTTTTTGTGTTTTAATCTAATGACATAATAAAAATAAACATAGATATGAATGCAATAAACAATAAATCAAATATTTATCATTTATAACATTGGAGTATTTAAGGATATAATATATAATTAAGTTAATTATGATTACTCATATTATTTAGGTTATTAAAAATATAAATTGATATTTATTATTTCTCTCCTGTTTATATGAATGCCACATTTGGTGGGGTTAGAAATTCTATATTAATTAAACAAATCAATTAACACTTATAGGTAGAGTCGATAAATAATTTGGTTAATTAAATTAATTCTTTTTTTCTAAGAGATTGAAAACAAACAATTAAATGTCACCTTTGGTAGAGTTAGACATTTTAAACTTTATTCAAGGTGTCTAAATTGAACATAAAAATTTAATTATCCGAGTACTAACTTTTAAGTTTTAAAACTATGACCGAAAGTATGTTGTCAATACATTTTCGAATAATAGTTTTTATACAAACTTTTGAAATAGATCTTCATTCTAACTATCGAACGATTGTACCAACAAATAAAAGAGCACTACTCTAAATCAGATCAAATAATTAAACCTTATAATCTAATTTTCAAATTTAAGTTTGTAATAAAAAATAATATATTTCTCTCTAACATCCTTAATATAAAAATCTTGAATAAAAACAAAATCAATTTATTTTATAGAAATATTTTATGTATTTAATATTTCGTAAGCATAACAACGTTATAATCACATCATATTTATAAACAACCATCCATGTTAAATTTAATCACAGACAAATTAAATATAACATATAAAAATAAAACATAAAAAGATAATTGTAAAGAATCTATTAAAATAATACCTTAAAAGAATCCTTACAATAGTTTGATGCTAATTTTGTTGCTGGAAAACCTCTAAACGGATTTGCATATCCGCTTATTGAATCAAAAACTAAAAACCTATAAAAACATAGGTAGTTCTTCCCAAAAAGAGAAGAACTTAAAAACTAAAAACTAAAAAAAATGAAAATTTTCTAGAGAGAGAAAGTACTTAGAAAATTGTGTGTTTTACAATGGGAAAGATGGTCCTTTTTTAGGTGAGGAAAAGACCAAAAAAGGAGAAATATTTCAAAATTTGAGCGATTGGTGCGGTAGACAGACGTTAGACACGCACGAGCGATCGCGTGACACAATGAGGAGTGTGCTGGCGTAGGTGCGACATGCTTGGGGCATGTGCTGGCGCACTCAAAAATTAGCGCAATGTGTGTCAGACGTGTGCCAAGCATGTGTCAAATGTTAAGCACCTCTTTTTGTTTTAAAGTACTTCCTATATTCTTAGACATAGAGAGAATATATATAAGTTTAAAGCTAAGTGTGATCTTGGAATTTTCATAGGATACTCCAACAATAGTAATGCCTATTGGGTCTATAATTTAAGAAATTCTATTGTCATGGAATCAATCAATGTTATGATTAATGATTATGGTGCAACCAATGAAATGATATTTTTGATTATTAGGGTTTTCCAAACAGTGCCACATATAATGTTGAGACTCCTTCTACAATAATTCTTATTGATCCTTCTAGAACTTCTGAGAATGAGAAAGAAGATGATCAAGAAGACTCTTCTCTTCCAAAGTGGGCAATGAAGGCTTATTTTTCTGATAACATCATTGGTAATGTAAAAGTTTGTGTTAAGACAAGATATCAATTACAGGAGATCTTGAACTCCATATGTTTTAGTTCTATTATTCTCCCCAAAAAGGTTAAGGAAATCATATATGATGTACAGTGGGTCAACTCCATGTAAAAGGAACTTAATCCATTTTAGAATAATGATGTTTGGTACCGTGTTCCCAGACCTTCAGACAAACATGTTGTAAGGTTTATACGAGTGTTGGTGATATTCGTAAACAAAACATACAAATGTATTTTTAGTTTCTAGGTGTGTCATTCAAAAATATTTACAAGCCAAAGAAACTATCGAGCTTTAGCGATCACAATTCAAGTATATCTCTATTCTTATGCATGTTAGAATTCATAATAGACACATAGGAATATTTTAAGATTAGGCTAATCGATTGATCAAGACATAACTAGATCGATCTGCTCAATTTAAAAGTCCCAAATAAGTTTTTTCACTGACTGAATCGATCAAAAATTGACTGGATTGATCAAACTAAGTACTTAATTGATCAAGCATATGTTAGATAAATCAAGCAATCATGGCTTTGATTTTAAAACCTATTTTTAAGTCAAATCGAATTGGTTTTTACTATATTGTTCTATTTCTTTAAAACTCTTTTAACTAGTTTTATGGACAATATAATAATTTTACTTTGACCTAATGCTTCAAAATATAATATATATATATATATATATATATATATATATATATATATATAAACCTAAGCACACAACTTTATTTAACCACACAAGATCATTATTGAGTATTATTCTCTTCATCGTATTCTCTCTCTTGTTTTGCTAAAACTAATCAAGTAAGCTTTTTCATTGAGAATTTTTATCAAACATTTGTGTTTGTACTATTTGATGGATTAAAAAGTCTAAAATATTTGTGATATTGTGCTTTAAATTGATTTTTCTATGGTTTCTAGTTGATTTTGATTTATCTGATATATTTATTAAATCAAGTAGTCAATGTTATTTATGTTTGATCTAATCTAAAACACACATTTGTACTTATGTTATTATGCTAACTTTTTAGGTGCCAACTGTACGAGTTTGATTAACTTGTGTGACTCGAGTTCATCAAAACATTGGTCCAAATCTAAACACCTTTCTTATAGAGACTATGATGAAAGTAACGACTTGTAAATAGATAACTTGTGGGCATTACCTTGGTGGGTAGTTTGAGTCGTAACCTTGTAATTAGACCTTTTTCATAATGGATAGTTAGGTGGTCTGGTGGACATGTGGTTTTTATCTTAGGTAATTCGTGTGGCCTAGGTTTTTTTGACCTAAACATCTCATGTGTTGATTTATATTTTTGTATTACTTCATTTACACGTAATTACATGCTTGTCTGTTTATGAATATTTTAATTTATCATAATTTTGCTGATTATCTATTCACCCCTCTAGCTAATTAGGTCCATAATTAAAAAAAATGTTCACATGTTATCGATACACACTAGTTGTACAAAAAGAAGAAGATGAAAATGGGGTAATTTCTCAAAACAAGTCTTGTCTTGTTGCACAAGGATATACTCATATTGAAGGAATAGATTTTGATGAAAATTTTGCTCATGTTGCTCGCCTTAAGTCTATACGAATTCTCCTTGGTCTCCCCAGCTTTTTTGGGTTTAAGTTATATCAAATGGAAGTGAAGAGCACTTTTTTGAATGGAGTTATAAAAGAAGAGGTCTACATGGGACATCCTAAAGGGTTTGAAGACCCTCGCTTTCCAAATCATGTGATGAGATTGAAGAATGCACTATATGGTTTGAAGTAAGATACATGTGCTTGGTACGAGCATCTTACCACATTTCTCCTCAATAATGTTTTTTTGAGAGAAGGTGGTGACAAAACCTTATTTGTTTCAAGAAATAATGGTGAAGTTGTGGTCGCTCAACTTTATGTTGACGATATTATCTTTGGGTCTACTAAGGATGATGTGGCTCAAATGTTTGTTACCACCATGCAAAGTGAGTTTGAAATGAACCTTATTAGCAAATTGAAGTTTTTTCTGGATTTTCAAGTCAAACAGACGAAAGATAGAATCTTTTTCTCTCAAGAAAAATATGTCAAGGAATTGGTTAAAAAGTTTGGTTTGAAAAATACCACTTCTATTCGTACTCCTATGAGTACCACCCTTAAACTTCACCTAGACCTTTTATGAAAGAAAATTAAGTTTTGTATCGGAGTATGATTGGAACCCTTCTTTACTTGACTGATAGTTGTCTAGAAATCTCTTTCAGTGTTGGGTTTTGTGTTAGATAACAAGCTAGCCCCAAAAGAATCACATCTTGTTGTGGTCAAATGGATCATCAAATATGTTAACATCACTTCATATTTCAATATTTGGTATCCTCAGGACACTATTGTTGACTTGGATGGGTATTCTGATGTTGATTGGGCTAGTTGTAACAATGATAGGAAGAGTACTTAAGTAATTCCTTGATCTATTGGCATAGTAAGAAGTAGAATTCTATGTCCCTATCCACTACAGAGGTTGAGTATATTACTATCGGTTTGTGTTACTCTCAATTACTTTGGGTGAAATAGATGTTGTCAGACTACGGTATCAAGGTAAGAAACCTTTTTTACTCTGACAACACCAGTGCTATTTGCATTTCTAAAAACCCAGTCCAACATTCACCGACCAAACACATTGATATACGACAATATTTCATAAGAGATCTAGTAGAATCAAACACCTTTTCTTTGCAGCATATTAGCATTGACCTTTAGTTTGTTGATATTTTTACTAAACCATTAGATTTTCAAAGGTTTGAATCCCTTTGAAAAAGGCTATTGGTGTTTGTGTATCTCTGTGAAATACTGCATCTTATGTTTTTTAGATTTTTGTGAGTCTGAATAACTCTGTGTTCTTATTTCATGTTCTTTCTTACGTTGAATTTTTTATTTTCTGTTAATCTTTTTTGTTAGGATTATTGCATGTTTGTATACCTTCTTTTCCCCATATAGGGGTTGAATTTCTGTTTCAAAAGGTGGGAAAAGTTTATTGCACAATTATGTGTTTTTTGCCATGTTATGTGATTGCATGGGTGTGAGTGTAGGATTGCATTGCATCTTGTTGCATGACATGCATACACTTGGGATGAGTATTGCATGAAGTGAGGGAGAGTTTTGTTCATTTTATGTGTTTCTATTACATGTATGAATGTGTTTTGCCTATTGTTATGTACTTATGTAGGAGTAACACAACAGTATGTGGATAAACTACATGCTATTTCTACATGGTACATTCATGGGGAATGTATTTGTTTCATGTATGTAGGTTATAAGTGTAGATTGAAGTCTTCGAGCTTCAGATATGTCATGTGCAATTTTTTGCTAAAACCCTCGTGTTTGATAATGATAGGTTAGATGAGTTGATCCATAAAGATGGTTGGATCATGATGAGTGCTCAAAAGGCACTAAAATAACCATGATTTTATGCACATTATTTGATTAAATATATATATATATATATATATATATATATTTATATGTTTTATCATATATTTATATAAATTTGTCTTTTTCGGAATCACGGGTATTTTTATTGTTTTTCAGGTATTTTAGCTTAAAAATTCTATTTAAAGACTCAAAGAAGAATACTTGAAGCAATACATCACAAATATATTAATAAATAAGTGGGAAAAGGTCAACAAACATGGAAAAATTGGACAAAATGGGTCGAAAAGGTCAAAAATGTCAAAAAGACGGAAAATCGCGCGCCGCGGCCGGCGCCCGGCCGCGCGTACCCGTGCCACATCACAGGGTGTTGCGCGTGCCGATACGTCCCCGCGCGCGCACGCAGGCTGGCACTGTTCACGCGCTGCCGAGATGCGCGCAATGACGGCAAGCGCGCCTGACTGGCGGCCACGCCCTCCAGACGCCTAACGCGTTTTCACCCCATTTTTCACGTGCGGTGACCACGTGGACGTCATTGATGACCTCAGCATTTCTATTACAGGTTTTTTAATTTTTTAATATTTTTTAAACAGTTTTTACTCATTTTTTCTCTCCATCCTCACCTATAAATACCCCCCTTCCCTTCACTTCAAATCACACCTTCAAAACTCACTTCTCTCTTCTTTCTTTCTCTCATTTCTTAGTTTTTGAGTTTTCTTAGTTTCTTTCTTAGTTTCTAAGCTTTTCTTAGTTTTTCTCTTAGTTTTTAGTTCAATTCTCTTAGGTTTAGAGTTCTTCTTTTTTTTAGAGGAACTTGTAATGTTTTTGTAATAATTTCGATTTTTGATTCAATAAATGGAAGTGCAAATTCCATTTGGAGGTTTTCTAGCAACGGGAATAGCGTCAGTTAAGCTCAGAAGGATTTTATTTTCTTTATAGTTATTTTTATGCTTTATTCTTACATGTTATATTTAATTTGTCTCTGTGATTAAATTTAACTATGCTAGCTTATAATCATGATATAATAATAACGTTGTTATGCTACGAAATATTAAATAGGTGAAAATTTCTAAAATGAATTGATTTTATTTTTATTCAAGATTTTATATTAAGGATGTTAGAGAGAAATATATTATTTTTCATTACAAACTTAAATGCGAAAATTAGATTTTACGCTTAGTTATCCGGTCTAATTTAGAGTAGTGCTCTTTTATTTGTTGGTACAATCGCTTGCATTAGTTAGAGTGAAACTCTATTTCAAAAGTTTTTATAAGAATTATTATGTGAAAATGTATTGACAACATGTTTCCAATAGTGGTTTTAAAACTTGAAAGCTTAATACTCTGATAACTAAATTCTTAGGTTTAATTTGACACCTTGAATAAAGTTTAAATCGTTTTAACCCGCCAAAGGTGGCATTTAAATGGTTCATTTTTAGGTCTCTTAGAAAAAGGAATTAATTTAATTAACCAAATTAGTTATCAACCCCAACGTACGTAGGTGTTAATTGATTTGTTTAGTTAACAATGAATATCTAACCCCACCAAATGTGGTATTCATACAAAAAAAAGAATCAATAAAATATCAATTTATATCTTTAATAACCTAGATAATACGAGCAAGCATAATTAACTTAATTATTATATCCATAAATACTCGCTAATATAAATGATAAAATTTGTACATGAATATTTATTGAATCAGATTTATATTTATTTTTAGATAAATATTTATTGAATCAAGATTTATATTTATTTTTAGATAAATATTTATTGAATTTGTATGTATGTTTATTTTTATGTTTTTAGATTATATTTAATTAATCAGATATATGTTTATTTTTATGTTATTAGATTAAGAACACAAAAAACAAACTATCGTGACGGAGATGTTTAGGATTTAATTTCGTTTTTAAAAATTTGAATAATAAATTAAAAACCACATACATTCCTTCCAGATCGACTTGGGAGTATACTTATCATTTTCTACTTAAAAGATTAGATGCACTTGCGAGAGTTTTACAAATATTAAAACCAAAGTATTTGCGAGAATCGGCGATGTCGTTTTAAACCATCAAGTTTTTACAGATTCTTGGAAGAAATAGCGTTTTTAATTTATTTATCAAAATTTTAAAAATACTTTTGTGCTGTAAATAATTGTGATTTTTTCTTTTTGTAAAAAAAATAAATAAAAAAATTTAATCAAATTTCAAATTTCAAATTTAATAAGAAATAAAAAAAATAATTAAAAAAAATTAAATAAAAATTGTAGCATTAATAATAAAATAATTTAAAAACTTGAAATTTGAATAAAAAAAATTTTACCGTTCGTAAAAAAAAATTAAAAAATTTAAGTTAATAAGAAATAAGATAGCGTGAATAGTAAAATAAAATTACCGTTCGTAAAAAATAATTTAAAAATTAAAAATTTCAAAAAAAAAATTAAGTTAATAAGAAATAAGATAGCGTGAATAGTAAAATAAAATTACAGTTCGTAAAAAAAATAAAAAAAAATTTGAATTTATATATAATTAACTAAAAGGCATGAAAAGTAAAAATCTAAGGGAGTTCTGTCTAGTAGACTAGTTCTTGGAAGCCTTTGTGCCACTAGTCTTTCGTGGGAACGTTGTTTTGGCTAGGAGAATGGTTTTTAAGGAGCCATTGCACCACCATTCTTTCCTGGGAACACTCTTGGTTAATACTGATTATGTTATTTAAAAAAAATAAAAAAAATTTAAAAAAAAAATTAATTAAAAAAATAAAAAAAATTAAAAAAATAAATAAATAAATAAATAAATAAAAATAATAATAATAAAATTTTTTTTAGGGTTTAACTAGTTTTGTCTAGTGTTTTGTATTAAATGCCATGGAAATTTTCTCTAAATTTTTTATTTTTTGTTGACAGGAGTTTTAAATTTACGTTTAAAATAGTCTATGCGTGGTAGGAGATCCTTAGGAAACCCCCTTACACCATATGTAAATAATATTCATAAATTTAAACAAGTGTCAACAACACTGGATTCTACCCATCAACCTGATTTTGAGCCAAACATAGAACCAAGTCTTAATCCTTTACTAGAACCAAAAGAAATGAAGGAAAACCAACATGTTAGGGAAACCACGATGAAGGAGTTTGCAAGACCGGTGATTGGCACGGCAATCGCCGCTATCCAAGTGAGGTCGCTTGAATTATGACCTTAAAAATATTCATTTTTCTATGCTTCCTTCCTTTTATGGGCTACCTAATGAAGATTCTCTTTCCTTTATGAGAGATTTCTATGCTACGGTCCAAACATTCCCTCGGTATTCTAAACGAGGATCAACTTAGAATGAGATGTCTTCCCCACACGTTAAAGGATGGGGCCAAGGCTTGGTTGCTGTCACTTCCCCCGCGTTCTCTGGTGGCGTGGGGTGACATTTACAATAAATTCATGGGAAATTTCTATTCCCATCAAAAAACATCAGAGTTGAGAGGAAAGATTGCTACTTTCTCTCATATGGAAGGAGAACCATTCCACGAAGCTTGGGATAGGTTCAAAATGTTTCTCACTCAATGTCCCCATCATAGCTTTCCCTTGCGCTGCGAACCAATTCTTTTACGATGGACTTACACAACAATGTCGGTTCATTGTCGACAACGCCGCAGATGAGCAATAGGAGAAAAGACCGCCTTAAAGACGTATAACCTCTTTGAGATGTTGGGTGCTAATTCCCAATGAGAAAAGCTCCCGAGTGAGAAAAGTCGGAGTTCATGAAATCGACTCCAAGAATGAAGTTCAACAACAACTTGTTCAACCGACTAAGCAAGTTGCCTTCTCGCTACACAAACCAACACCAATAATGAACAATATGGTTTGTATAGCAACACGGGACATGGTATCTCGTCCATATCAAGGAGATACAACCGGACCTGAACAGTTAATGTGTTGGGAGCATATCAACAGAGACCAAGGTTTGATCCCAATTCAAATACCTATAATCCTGGGTGGAGAAGTCATCCAAATTTCTCTTGGAGGCAAAACAACCCTCCTTTCACTCAAAGCTCAAACCAGGCAAAGGCCAAGAATTCCACCCACCTATTCCAAGAAGCATTCCCAATAAACCAACCCTGGAGGACAACTTGAATTCTTTTATTCAAGTTTGTAGGGATAATCAATCTAAAACCAATCAACGGTTGGACTCTGTGGAAGCTTCTATCAAAAAGGTGGAAGTTCAAGTTGAACAGTTAGTTGAACATTTGCAAAAAGGCAAAGACTAATTTGAAACTTAAATGAATTCAATGAAGAGGAGACATTGAGTTTTTCATTCTAATCTCTGCCAACGTCTTACTAGAAGACGATAAATTTTAGTTCTATATGGGAGGTCACCCATTATTGTATTTTCCTTTGTTTTAGTTTGCGTGTAATAAAAAAAATTCAAATGAAATAAATTCGTTTGTTTCAAAAATTGTGTCCCTTCGTTTAAATTAAAATTAAAATAAAACAAAAAAAAAATTGAGAAAATTTAGGTTCCTTGCACCTTTTTAGAGATATCTACTATTGTTTTTAAGAGCAAAATGTTGATTCACAATAGGAGGAGGATCATTTTCAACTACAAACAACCATGGGAGATGCTGAAGATAGGCGGAAAAAGATGAAAGACTATACAATGCCAATCATTGGCAATGTAACTTCCGGCATCCAATTACAAGAGGCTGCAAGAAATTATGAATTGAAAAAGATTCATTATTCTTTGTTGCCTTCCTTTTACGGTATCCCTAATGAAGACCCTTTGCATTTCATTCGAGAATTCTATGCTATTGTCCAAACCTTTCCACTACATGCAATTAATGAAGATCAACTTAGGATGAGGTATTTTCCTTACACTCTCAAAGATAAAGCTTGGTCATGGTTCATTACTCTACACAAATGTTCTCTTAAAACTTGGGAGGCCTATGAAATTTTTACGGGTAGGTTCTATTCCCATCAAAAGACCGTTGATCTAAGAACAAAGATAGCAACATTTTCTCAAATGAATGAAGAGCCCTTTCATGAAGCTTGGGAACGATTCAAACTCCTTTTCATTCAATGTCAAAATCATAGCTTTCCATTACAGCCTACAAAACCAATTCTTTTACGATGGATTGACACTACAGAGTTAATACATGGTTGATAATCTTCTTTGGAGGTCTTTGTAGGAGAAAAGACCGCAGAGGAAACCTATAATCTCTATGAGCTATTGGGTTCTAATTCCCAACAAAGAGGTGGTAGAAGGAAAGCAAAGGTCAATGAAGTCGGCTTTGATAATGAGATAACCTTGCAACTTGAATTGACTAAACAAGTGAAATTCCTCATGTCTCACCAAATTTCAAGTCAAGAGGTATGTGAAGTGTGTTGTTCAATGGGCATGGTACTCATAATTGTTCAAATACTTGTGATTCTAGTGTCGATGCCATAGAGGAAGTCCAATCTTTTCAAAAGTATCATCCAAACACCTATAATCACCCAACCTACAACCACCCTTACCCACCAAGCCAATCTTTTAAACCAACCTTAGAAGATAGCTTGAATGCTTTTATTCAAGTTAGTCGTGACAACCAATTGATGACTAATCAAAGGTTGAACACCATGGAGGCTTCTGGTTAAAAGAATTGAATCTAAAGTTGGGCAACCGGCTGAACAAATGCAAAAGAAAGAACCAGGAAAGTTGCCCCAACCGTAACAAGCAAAAGATGTTAGAACCACCTTCAAGTGGTAAGGTAGTCAATACCGGTTTACACGAAATCTCTAACAATCTACCTTGTAGTTCAGGTAACAAAGAAGGCGATATTCTAATCTCACAAAAAGGAGAAACAAGTGTTAAACTTAACAAGCCTTCTGAAAAACTCATTGGGGGTCATCTGACACCCCCAAAATTCAAAAGACAACAGAACCACACCAGATGCAAGTACCTTTTCCTCACCGGTTGAAAGAATCCAAACAAGATAAGAAATTCAATGATCTTTTTAATATGCTCTCTAAAGTAAATATCAATTTACCATTATTAGAAGTGATCATGAATGTGCCCTCATATGCCAAGTTTTTCAAAGAGTTGAACACTAAGAAAAGGAGGTATGAACTGAATGAACGAGCAGTAGTATCGTAAATTTCTAGTATGATTTCAAGACAAACTCCCCCCTAAGTTGAAAGACCTTGGAAGTTTTATTATAAACATAACTATGGGGGATAGGAAGGTTGCTAAAGCAATGCTTGATTTAGGTGCTAGTATAAATTTGATGCCCTACTCTATATTCTTACAGCCTCGATCTAGTGGGATTTAAAACCCACAGCCTATGTCCCCGCAACTTGCGATAGATCTCTTAAATATCCGTAGGAATAGTTGAGGATGTTTTGGTACAGTAGACAAACCGATAATACCGTTGACTTTGTGGTTCTAGATATGCAAGAAAATCCGGCATTGGACAGAGCATACAATATTGTTTGGTAGACCATTTATGGCAACTACTAAAACTATTATTGATGTACAAGATGGAAATTTGACAACGATCTTAGAGAGACTGTTCATTTCAAAGTTTTTGATTCTTCACCTTTCCCTTCTATTTCGCCATCGATGAAATATTCGAAGTTGATCCTTTGGATAATCTTGTCCAAAACACCTTTTTCCAAACCGAATAGAAGACAAGCTTGAAACCGTTCTTACACTTGAAAAGGTTGAAGAAGATTTAGATGAAGAAATTAAGGGGTACCTTGAACAACTAGACAATAATGAAGTGATGACAAAATCTAGTACACTTTTAAATCTACCTAGTTCTTCATCTATTAAAGAGGCCAATCCACCCGAACTTGAACTCAAAGACTTACCCCGAGCACTTAAAATATGTGTTTTTGGGAGAAGGAGAAACATATCCAAAGGATAATTTCTTCAACCTTGACCAAACCACAAGAAAAAGAACTCATCAAAGTGCTTAAACAGTTTAAGAAATCTATAGGTTGGAGTATAGGGGATATAAGAGGCATTAGTCCAACAATGTGTATACACAAGATCAACTTGGAGGATGGTGCTAAACCTGTACAAGAGGCCCAAAGAAGACTAAACCCAAACATGCAAGAGGGACTTAAAAAGGAAATCCTTAAATTATTAGAAGAAGGGATTATCTATCCTATCATGATAGTAAGTGGGTTAGTCCAGTGCATGTGGTACCAAAGAAATCTGGGATAACAATTGTTAAAAATGACAAAAGTGAATTAGTGCCCACTAGAATAATCACTGGATGGAGAATGTGTATAGATTTTAGGAAACGAAATTTATATACGAAAAAGGATCACTTTCCTCTTCCATTCATTGATCAAATGTTGGAAAGATTAGTCAAGCACGAATTTTCTTGTTTTTGGATGGGACTCTGGATATTATCAAGTACCCATACACTGAAGATCAGGAAAAGACCACATTTACATGTCCTTTTGGGACATTTGCTTTTCGAGAATGCCATTTGGGTTATGCAATGCCCGCCACTTTCGAGAGATGCGTAATATCTATTTTCTCGGACATGGTGGAGAAATTCATTGAAATTTTCATGGACGATTTCTCTGTCTTTGGGAACTCATTTGATGATTGCTTACATAAATTGACTTTGGTTTTAGAAAGATGCATTGAATGCAATCTAACCCTTAGGTGGGAGAAAAGTCATTTTATGGTTCAACAAGGGATAGTTTTAGGACATATAATTTCAAACAAGGGTATTGAAGTTGATAAGGAAAAAGTTGAATTGATATCCAAACTACCTCCCCCTACATCTGTGAAGGGGATAAGAAGCTTCTTGGGACATGCAGGATTTTACAGACGATTTATTAAAGATTTCTCTAAAATAAGTCGTCCCTTATGTAACTTGCTATCCAAAGATGCTGATTTTTACTTCAACAATGACTGCCTTATTTCCTTTAATACCTTGAAAGAGAAACTAACATCTACCCCTGTTATAATGGCACCAAACTGGTCTTTACCTTTTGAAATAATGTGTGATGCTTCTGATTATGCAATAGGAGCAGTCCTGGGACAAAGAGTGGATAAGCGTTTACATGTCATCTACTATGCTAGCAAAACACTCAATGATGCCCAAATGAATTACACCACCACTGAAAAGGAATTCTTGGCTATAGTATTCTCTTTAGACAAATTTCGGTCTTATTTAGTAGGATCTAAAGTGATTGTGCATTCTGATCATGCTGCTTTAAGATACCTATTAAGTAAACCAAATGCCAAGCCAAGATTAATCAAAGGGTCTTACTCTTACAAGAATTTGACCTAGAAATCAAGGATAAGAAAGGCAAAGAAAACTTGGTAGCTGACCATTTTTCTAGGTTGATTTCTGACTTCAATTCTCTTAAAGATGAGAGTAATGACGATATAGTTGAAACCTTTCCTGATGAACAGCTATTTTTCATAGGTCCGAAGCCATGGTATGCTGATATTGTAAACTATCTTGCCACTGGTGTTTTGCGACCTAACACTTCATGTCAGGTCCAGAAAGGGTTTTTTAAAGCTGTTAAGGGCTATTTCTGAGATGACCCTTTTTTATGCGAGATTGGTGAACAACAAGGCATCCAGGGGTGTGTAGCAGAAGAACAGCATAAGAGCATTCGGGCTTTTTGTCATGAGCTTCATTGTAGGGGTCATTTTGGAGGTGAAAAGACAGCCCGTAAGATATTACAGTCTGGATTCTTTTGGCCCACTCTTTTTAAAGATGCTCATATGTTTTGTGCACAATGTGATAGATGTCAAAGAACAGGAAACATAAGCAAAAGAGATGAAATGCCTTTGACATCTAATTTAGTTGTTGAACTCTTTGATGTATGTGGGATTGACTTCATGGGTCCTTTTCCCCCATCTAATGGTTTTCAATACATTTTGGTTGCTGTGGATTATGTGTCTGATGAACGAAAACCGGCATCGCCAATTCTCGCAAATACTTTGGTTTTAATATTTGTAAAACTCTCGCAAGTGCACGAATCATTTCGTAGAAAATGATAAGTATACTCCCAAGGTCGATCTAAGGAAGGAATGTATGTGGTTTTTAATTTATTATTCAAACTTTTAAAAAACGAAATTAAATCCTAAACATCCTGTCACGATAGTTTTGGTTTTTGTGTTCCTAATCTAATAACATAAAATAAACATATATACAGATTAATTAAATAAAAAAATAAACATAGATACAAATTCAATAAATAAATATAAATACAGATTCAATAAATATTCATGCAAATTTTATCATTTATATTAGTGGAGAATTTATGGATATAATAACTAAGTTAATTATGCTTGCTCATATTATCTAGGTTATTAAAGATATAAATTGATATTTTATTGATTCTCTCTTTTTTGTATGAATACCACCTTTGGTGGGGTTAGATACTCTTTGTTAACTAAACAAATCAATTAACACCTATGGGTGGGGTTGATAACTAATTTGGTTAATTAAATTAATTCCTTTTTCTAAGAGATTGAAAATGAACCATTTAAATGCCACCTTTGGTGGGGTTAGACAGTTTAAACTTTATTCAAGGTGTCCAAATTAAACTTAAGAATTTAGTTATCCGAGTACTAACTTTCAAGTTTTAAAACCACTATTGAAAATATGTTGTCAATACATTTCCACATAATAATTCTTATAAAAACTTTTGAAATAGAGTTTCACTCTAACTACCGGGCGATTGTACCAACAAATAAAAGAGCACTACTCTAAATTAGACCGGATAACTAAACCTTAAAGTCTAACTTTCAAATTTAAGTTTGTAATGAAAAATAATGTATTTCTCTCTAACATCCTTAATATAAAATCTTGAATAAAAATAAAATCAATTCATTTTAGAAATTTTCACCTATTTAATATTTCGCAAGCATAACAACGTTATTATTATATCATGATTATAAACAGCTAGCACAGCTTAAATTTAATCACGGACAAATTAAATATAACATGTAAGAATAAAGCATAAAAATAATCAGAAGAAAATAAAATCCTTACAGAACTTGACGCTATTCCCGTTGCTAGAAAACCTCCAAGCGGAATTTGCACTTCCATTTATTGAATCAAAAATCTAAATTATTACAAAAACATTACAAGTTCCTCTCAAAAGAGAAGAACACAAAACCAAAGACAATAGAACTAAAAACTAAGAGAAAAACTAAGAAAAGCATAGAAACTAAGAAAGAAACAAAAAAAAACTCAAAAACTAAGAAATGAGAGAAAGAAAGAAAAGAGATGTGAGGTTTTGAGGTGTGTTTTGAAGTGAATGGAAGGGGGTATTTATAGGTGAGGATGGAGAGAAAAAATGATTAAAAAAATGTTAAAAAAATATTTAAAAAATAAAAAACGTGTTTTGGACCTGTTGAGGTCATCAATGACGTCGGCGTGACGTCATGGCGGCCGCACGTGAAAAATGGGTCAAAACGCGTTGGCGCGCGCATTGAGCATTCTTGGCCTGCCTTGTACTGGGCGGCTGCGCGTACGCGCGTGAATGCCGCCGCAGCCGCGGAAGCATGCATCAACGCGAGCGCCAGCGGCTCTGGCCCGGCCGGGCGCGCGGCCGGGCCAAATTTGGGCCGTGGCGTTTTTCCGTCTTTTGACATTTTTGACCTTTTCGACCCATTTTGTCCAATTTTTCCATGTTTGTTGACCTTTTTCCACTTATTTATCAATTTATTTGTGATGTATTGCTTCAAGTATTCTTCTTTGAGTCTTTACATTGCGTTTTTAGGCCAAAATTCCTGAAAAACAATAAAAATACCCGTGATTCCGAAAAAGACAAATTTATATAAATATATGATAAAACATATAAATATATATATTTTTAATCAATTAAAGTGCATAAAATCATGGTTATTTTAGTGCTTTTTGAGCACTCATCAGTGTCCAAGTGGGTAGAAGCTATCCCCACCAAAACCAATGATGCTAATGTTGTTGTGAAATTCTTGAAAGATTTCATATTCAGTAGGTTCGGAACGCCTAGAGCTATAATAAGTGATGGAGGTAGCCATTTTTGTAACAAACTCTTTGATGGAGTACTAAACAAGTACAACATCACACATAAAGTAGCTACTCCATATCATCCTCAAACTTCCGGTTTAGTGGAAGTAAGTAATAGGCAAATTAAGGGAATACTGGAACGCACTGCGGCGTCCTTCAAGGAAGGATTGGGCATTTAAGCTAAATGATGCCTTATGGGCATACCGCACCACTTACAAAACACCTATTGGGATGAGCCCTTACCTAATCTTTGGGAAAGCGTGCCACCTTCCAATTGAACTTGAACACAAGGCTTACTGGGCAATTAAAGAGTTAAACATGGATTTAGATAAAGCATGTGAAAAACGATTACTCCAGCTTCATGAGTTGGAAGAAATTAGGAATGAAGCCTATGAGAATGCCAAATTATACAAGGAGCGTACTAAGCGCTATCATGACAAGAGGCTAGTTCCTAAGACTCTTCACCCTGGAATGAAAGTTCTTTTATTTAACTCTCGTTTGAGATTGTTTCCAGGAAAGCTGAGATCAAGATGGGATGGACCATTCAAAATAGTTCAAGTATTTGAACATGGAGTAGTGGAACTATTGGACTCCAAGACACAAAAAACGTTCAAAGTCAATGGCCATCGTGTTAAGCCTTATTTAGAAGAACCAAACAATATTGCTGAAATGGATTGCATTTGGCTGAGTAACCCTTAGCACCAAAAAGATACGTCTTGCTAAGACGTTAAACTAAGCGCTGGATGGGAGGCAACCCATCATTTTAGGTAAAAAAAACAAAATTTTTGTTATTTGTTTTATTTACTTAATTTTATTGTTTATTTCATTTTAATTACATGTGAATAATTTTTAAATTGTTAAAACTAAAAATATTTGTTGAGATGTTAGAAGTTCACAGCGATCTGTCTGTATACACTTTAATGATGAATATGATGGATGCACCTGCATTTTCCATTACTACTTGCACATTCTCAGGAAATAGGTAATCTTTCTTCTCTTCTCTCTTTATCTTTAATTTACAGTTGTTACATTGAGGACAATGTAAGTTCTAGGTTGGGGGTGGTGAAAAGTTACCATATACTTAATTAAAAAAAAAATTTGACAATTTAAAAATAAATAAAAAAAAATAAAAAAATATATATAATAATTTTTTATTTTATTTTTATGTTCACATTTTCATTTTTTTGTGTGTTTGGTTTTATTTCTATTTTGTGTGATTTAGTAATTTTTGGAATTAAAAAAAAAAAAAAACTTTTCTCACAAAAATTTATTATTTTTTAAATCAAATTTAAGTAAATAGTTAAGTCTTTTGTACTGTTAGATTAATTTTTGAAAACATATCATGAAATATTTTGTAATTATTTTTTGATAATTAGTTAGTTTTTGTCATAACTAGTATTTCTTGATAAGATGTAGAAATTATATTAAACTCAAAATCGGTGTTTATGAATTTTTTTTAGTGGAGACTACATTTGTGAGATATAATTTGAGCCTAATTTCCTTTATTCAGAGTGAAATATATATTTTTTCTACTCCAAACACATTTCTTATTTCTTCAAATTTTTAGATGATCTCTATAGGTATTAGCATTGAATGTATGAATTTTTTCTCATCTTAATAGAGTATCATATATTTTTTATTATTATTTTTGCTTAGATTAAATGATTTGAGTAGAAATTGATAGTATATGCTTATATCTCGTTCATGCATGACTGCTACACAAAAAAAAGACATATATGGGGTTACCTAAACCAAGATCAAACAGAAAAGCCACAAAATTAACCACTCACCAAAATCAAAAAAAAATCTGATTCATGACACTGAAATTTGGTGAAATTAAATTGATACATTTTTGATATGAAATATGAAAATGATTTTCGACTAATTATTATAATAAATCATGATTGTTTAAAGAGATTAAAATAACTTATGCTTGAGATTTTAATTATGATCTTAAAGGAGATTAAATAGTATGAGACATTTTTGTGAGATGTTAATTTGTGATTTTGTTGTAAATTTAATTTTTAAGTTGTTTGTTTTTATTGTTTCTTTTTTTTTACACTAGGGCAACCTAGGGGTTTAAAGGCTTGTTGCATAGGCTAAATGCAACCGTGTCAATCCACGGAAGTGATTTAGGATAGTTTAATTTTTAGTTTTTATCGCTTCTCTTGCTAAGGGACTAGCAAGAAGTTGGTCGTTGTGATGAGTGCTCAAAAAGCACTAAAATAACCATGATTTTATGCACATTAATTGATTAAAAATATATATATTTATATGTTTTATCATATATTTATATAAATTTGTCTTTTTCGAATCACGGGTATTTTTATTGTTTTTCATATTTTGGCTTAAAAAGGCAATTTAAAGACTCAAAGAAGAATACTTGAAGCAATACATCACAAATATATTAATAAATAAGTGGGAAAAGGTCAACAAACATGGAAAAATTGGACAAAATGGGTCGAAAAAGGTCAAAAATGTCAAAAAGATGGAAAATCGCTACACTCACTACAAGACGCAGCCGCCAAATTACAGCGCCACAAGGCTGACATGCCCATCACAAGCTGAAGGCGCTGAGCCGATACGCTAACGCTGCTAGCCGCCCAAATATTTCTCCGCACGCCCAACGCGTTTTCACCCCATTTTTCACGTGCAAGTCTATGACGTCACGCCGACGTCATTGATGACCTCAGCATTTCCATTACACGTTTTTTAATTTTTTAATATTTTTTTAACATTTTTTTACTCATTTTTTCTCTCCATCACCTATAAATACCCCCCTTCCCTTCACTTCAAATCACACCTTCAAAACTCACTTCTCTCTTCTTTCTTTCTCTCATTTCTTAGTTTTTGAGTTTTCTTAGTTTCTTTCTTAGTTTCTAAGCTTTTCTTAGTTTTTCTCTTAGTTTTTAGTTCAATTCTCTTAGGTTTAGAGTTCTTCTCTTTTTGAGAGGAACTTATAATGTTTTTGTAATAATTTAGATTTTTGATTCAATAAATGGAAGTGCAAATTCCGCTTGGAGGTTTTCTAGCAACGGGAATAGCGTCGAAGTTCTGTAAGGATTTTATTTTCTTTACAGTTATTTTTATGCTTTATTCTTACATGTTATATTTAATTTTAATCATGATATAATAATAACGTTGTTATGCTTGCGAAATATTAAATAGGTGAAAATTTCTAAAATGAATTGATTTTATTTTTATTCAAGATTTTATATTAAGGATGTTAGAGAGAAATATATTATTTTTCATTACAAACTTAAATCTGAAAATTAGATTTTACGGTTTAGTTATCCTGTCTAATTTAGAGTAGTGCTCTTTTATTTGTTGGTACAATCGCCCGGTAGTTAGAGTGAAACTCTATTTCAAAAGTTTTTATAAGAATTATTATGTGAAAATGTATTGACAACATGTTTTCAATAGTGGTTTTAAAACTTGAAAGTTAATACTCGGATAACTAAATTCTTAGGTTTAATTTGGACACCTTGAATAAAGTTTAAACTGTCTAACCCCACCAAAGGTGGCATTTAAATGGTTCATTTTCAGTCTCTTAGAAAAAGGAATTAATTTAATTAACCAAATTAGTTATCAACCCCACCCATAGGTGTTAATTGATTTGTTTAGTTAACAAAGAATATCTAACCCCACCAAAGGTGGTATTCATACAAAAAAGAGAGAATCAATAAAATATCAATTTATATCTTTAATAACCTAGATAATACGAGCAAGCATAATTAACTTAGTTATTATATCCATAAATACTCCACTAATATAAATGATAAAATTTGCATGAATATTTATTGAATCTGTATTTATATTTATTTTTAGATAAATATTTATTGAATCTGTATTTATATTTATTTTTAGATAAATATTTATTGAATTTGTATGTATGTTTATTTTTATGTTTTTAGATTATATTTAATTAATCTGTATATATGTTTATTTTATGTTATTAGATTAGGAACACAAAAACCAAACTATCGTGACAGGATGTTTAGGATTTAATTTCGTTTTTAAAAGTTTGAATAATAAATTAAAAACCACATACATTCCTTCCTTAGATCGACCTTGGGAGTATACTTATCATTTTCTACGAAAAGATTCGTGCACTTGCGAGAGTTTTACAAATATTAAAACCGAAGTATTTGCGAGAATCGGCGATGCCGGTTTTCGCTCATCAGAGCACTCAAGATGTATGCACTTGGAATAAGTGTGTTTTGTAGATTTTTGTGAGCATCGTTGTTTTATTCATAGGAACAAACAACATTAGATCATCTTCATGATCAACCCATGATTTATGTGTGTCTATGTTTAGTTATGCATTGTTTTGATATAGAAAGCCAAAGGGTGAGATTATAAGTTCATTTGTACTTTATGTCTATGTGTTAGCTTCTTGTGTACAAAACACGGCGTCTGTTTAATGTTTTTAGTGTTTTGTCTTCTTTTAAGTAAGGATGGTTAGTACGGATCAATAATGCACACACACACATATATTTAGGAACATTGTGATTGAAAGTATGGTTTTCACACACCATGGGGTTAGTTGTTTAGTATTCACGTTAGGTTGTGAGTGATGGATTTTGGTTCGGTTCCTATGTAGGTATTTATAAAAATTACTCATTAATTTTTGGAACAAAAAAATATGATTTTGACACCTTGTCACACCTCTTGACAAGGGCCTCGCCACACACTTGACAAGACCTTGGCCATGTATTCAATAAGGACCATGGTAAGGCCTTGACGAGGTCGTCTGGCAGTTGGAATTATTCTATAAATACCTTTATTTATTCTTACATTTAATTGAAATATTCTACTGAAACTCTGCCAAAATTTCCTATCATTTCGAATTCCATCTTCACTAATTATCTTGAAAGTGTTTTGATAGTTGTAATATGTCTGTGTGAATATAAAATAGTGTGGTAGACTATTTTATGAAGTTTATAAGAACAACTCCATATGAGTAAGTTGAGCTAATTTGTTGAGTTCTCATATCATTGGTTGTGTGCCTTAAGTGACTTGATTTGGGTTGTTTTTATCAAGTCGTTAGATGTATGCAATACATGGTTAACTATGTCACGCGTAGACAACTTGTGTTTTGGGATTATAAGTGGCTCCTATGTGTTTCTTAATGGCTTGTGATTGAGGGTGGCTCTCACTAACTGCTCATTACACTTTATTGATTTGTGGCTACTGATCACACCACATTGAGTGGTGTTGGCTGTGGAGAATAGCCCAATTCGTGTGTCAAATAAAGTTGTTACGGAGGCAATAAGTGAGGGTAGTAATAGGCAGTTCAGACAAAGATCCCAACTAATAGAGGTATTTATGGTTTTATTTCTATCAGAGTTGTAATTGTTTTATTGCTTAGTAAAGTGTTTATTGTTGAGCGTTTACCATAAACAAACCATGAATGTTACCATATAGATAGGATTTCTATGTAGGTTTACCTTATTACTTGACTGTATTCGAATGACCATTATTGTTTGAGTACATTATGAGTCTTGTTACTATATGTTACCATATATAGGATTAGGACTCTGATTGAAAAACTACTTATTTTGTTCTGCATGCTTTATTTCTCTCTTGTGCTTCTTGAAGTTATATATCCTACTTGTGTTTTTAAACTATCAATCTAAGTTTACTTTTGTTGATGTTATCTATTATTCCGCTGCTTATGGGGACAAGTTCATTAAGAGTCTATTTCTCCTTATCCTAATAGTGTACCAGGTCTCGGACTCTTTCAAAAATAATTGGATGATATCAGGAAGAAAAAATAAATGTATTTTGTGATAAAAAAATTAGAATCTTTCACATAAGAGTTTTGCAGAGGAGGCTATACAATAAAATTACTGAACTAATGGATGATAATGGCTTCTGGTAGGATGATCATAGCTAAACTACTAATATTATCCACTATTACTTTTCAATATTTTCATATAGTGCTTGTCTTGGTATAGAGTAGAATCTTGGGGTGATTGAGTTTCTGATTTCAAAGGAAATGAAAAGGAACTTGATGATGGAAGTTACAATGGAGGAAGTTGGTAGAACTGTTTTCAGTTTTGGATCTCTTCGTGCACCTAGTTTAGATGGGTTTTATGGAGCATTCTTTCAAAAGAATTGGAATTTGGTATGAGATGATGTTACTAAAATTGTCCACAACTTTTTAAGGATGATTTTTTTTACCTAAATCTATGAGTAGGACATATATAGCCCTTGTTCCTAAGGTGTAGCAACCTGAGATCCCTGCTCAATTGTGACCATTCCCTCTTCAATTTTTCTTATAAATTTCTTTCCAATGTAATGTTCAATAGGCTTAGAACCTTGATGTCTATACTAGTCTAAAGCTCGGGGGATTTTGGGGGGGAACAAATTGATCCGGGAGATATTCTAATGGCTCAAGAAATATTCTATAATATCAAACATAAAACTAAAGGAAAGAATGGTGTATTTTCCATAAAAACTAAAATGGAAAAAGCTTATGATATAGTATAGTAGGGTTTCCTTAAAGCTTTTTTGGGGAAGTTGGGATTTCATTCTACCTAGATATAAAAGACCATGAAGTGAATTAGTTATGTCTCTTATAGTATCTGTGTTCAAGCCTCAGACTCATAGGGGTTTAAAGCAAGGTGAACATCCCTTTTTTATTCTTATTGTTGATGTACTTGCTAATAAGGTAAAAGCACTTTTACATTCTGGTGATTTTGAGGTGTTAAAATGAAATGTCATTGACCTAGTTTCTAATCTATTCTTTGATAATGATACATTATTTTTTGGTTAAGCTAAACGAATTGAATTGTATGAGGTTCATGAAATGCATTAGTAGCTATTGTATGGCCTCTAGGAAACTTGTTAATTACAATAAGAGTAGTGTCATCAACTTGCATGCAAGTGAACCTTGTTAATAATGTTGGTAGCTATCTAGAGCTGCTTACTGATTAGGCAGCTTCCAAAGCTAGTTTGGATTTCTTCAAGAAATACTTGAAGAGAAAACTATAGGATGGAAGGTTAAGCTCCTATCTTCTTAGGGTAATGAGACTTTACTTAAATATGTAGCTCAAGCTCTCCCTTATTATGTTATGAGTGTCTTCAAGATTCCAAACAAGCATGGAACATTTTGAGTAGGCTAGGTAGTATAAGAGGATTTATTTTCCTAATTATGATTTCATGCATGCTAAACACATTCCAGTTGTTCTTGGTCATGGAAAAGCATCAAGTAGAGTATGAAGATACTTAAAAAGGAATGCATATAGAGTGTTAGTGAATGGTAATGGTATAGGGATCAATTTATGGTATGATGTGTGGCTTTTGAAGGTGTGTGTGTGTGTGGGGGGGGGGGGAGGGGGGGTTTAGATGATTATAAGGTTGAAGGTTTCACTTATATAAGTTGTTAAGGAACCTAAGTTCCACATCGGCCAGGAGTTAAGATCCTGGGCAATTTATAAGTATATGCAACCCTTAACTCTGAAAGGCCTTATTGGGTTGAGTTAGGCATGGGCTTCTAAGTTGGTATTAGAGTTGGGCTCCTAGCTCTCGGGCATCCCTGAAGCTCACCCCCATCGATACTCAGGGCACACTTTGCCTACTTTTTTCGGCCAATGTGAAAGAGGAGTGTTAAGGAACCTAAGTCCCACGTCGGTCAGGAGTTAAGATCTTGGACAATTTATAAGTACATGCAACCTTTAACTCTGTAAGGCTTTATTGGATTGAGTCAGGCATGTGTTTCTAAGTTAAGTGATCTCATTGATTGCAATAATATTTCATGAAGGTTTGAGGTGATTATTCATTTGTTTCCCCCAAATATAGTCAAAGAAATTTGCTATCTCCCTCTACCCAAGACCCTTGAGAAGGATAAAATGGCTTGGCCTCACAATTCTAATGGAAAGTCTTCGGTTAAATTTGGCTATCATCTGCTACATGAGCAACATGAATGTTATTGGTTTGGGTATGCTTCTTCCTCCACACAGACCCAATCTTGGTTTTGGCAAAAATTATGGAAGCGTATGAAGATTTGTGTTTGGAAAACCATTGAGAACTACATCCCTTCTAAAGTGAACTTTTTTCAAAGGAAGATTGCTTATCATATAATCTATCATGTATGGAGAAAAGGATGAAGAGTTTAGGGTCCTAGAAATCCTTTGGATTGCAAAATTAGTGTCGTTTAGTCCCCAAATTATAAAATGTGTTTTTTAGTTCCTCAACTTTAAGAAAAATGTTCAATTAAAGATAAATTATATTATTTTAATAATTTTTTCATTAAAACATTATTTTTTTCTACTTAATAATTAAAACACAAGCTATTAATATGAGTAAAAGTGAAATTTCATATGAAAATTATTTTTTAAAAAAAATCACCAATAATAATATTCTAACAAAAAATTATTTAAATACATATTTTTTTATTTTTTAAATAAAAATCAATAAAATATTAAAATAAAAATTGTGACCACTAATATTTAAACAAATATTTTATTAAAATATTTCATGTTAATTACCATTTTATCATTGTGAAATGATAAAATTTTAATCCGATTTTATTGTTTCAATCACTTAATTTAAAAAAATAGTACTTTAATAAAAAAAATTTAAAAGAATATTATTTTTTCTTTAATTTACCTCTTTAATCAAAGCTACGGGACTACCAATCAACATTTTATAATCCAGGGAACTAGCCGCACACTAAAGCCTAATATATGGGACCTAGCTAACCTTTTTCTCGAGGATGAATCAATGGAGCATATTTTGTTGGGATGCAACCGGAGCAATAAGGTATGGTTCTATGATCGTAACTTGGATAAACCGGCAAACTTAAGTGCATGGTTCCGGGGTAGATTTCATGAGATTTTCACTCATCCTAATGGTGGAGATGACAATTTGGCAAATTTGTGCTGGCTTGTGTGGAGCATTTGGATAGGAAGATTTAAATGCATATTTGAACATAGGGCCCTGATCCAGTTTTCACTTCAAACCTATAACTAGAAGAATTGTAGTAGAATATATTGATGGACATAATAGTGCTCACTCTTTGTCTTCTACTTCAAGTATTCAAGCTCAAGTTGTGCATCGTAGTTGGTATCCCCCTAGTGCTAGTGTTGTGAAAATCAAATGTGATTGGGCTTTCAGCAAAGATGGTTCTTTTGGTTGTGCTTGTATTGGGCCAAGGAATCATTCTGGTGATTTTGATGGATGTTATGGGAGTAAAAAGTGTGTTCAGTCGACTAAATATGTTGAAATCATTGCAGTTCTACGTGGACTCTAGTGGGCAAGAGCTAGATATTGGAGTAATGTCATTATTGAATGAATTCCATATAATTGATAATTAGATAGCTGGAATTAAGTCACTAGAGTTAAAGATTTTGGAGCCTATTTTACAGGATATTGAATACCTGTTTTCCTTCTCTGATTCTTGTGTACATTGGATCAGTAGAGATGGAATGGTTAGCTGATAAGATTGGCCGGTTTTGTTTTTTGAATGATTGTGTTATTTTTGGTTTGCAGTGTACGAAGGAGATTCTGAACTTTGCTCCTTGTGAGCAAGCTTCGTCGTATTAGTTTCACTGCTATAAAATTCTCTTTTCAACCAAAAAAATACACTATTTAAGTGTGCTCCATCAAGAAAAACATGAAAAATCAAATCACAACGTAATTGTTGTAAAATTAATAATATGATTAACTACAACATAAACTAATTGAATATACAAGAGAAATCAATGTAACATGAAACGAGAAATGATTTCTACAAGATACAAGTGATGCATGGGTGCTAAACTTGTAAACCTGAAAACACAACTAGGAATCCTGCAGTCATCTGGCCCGTTTGGATGCAATTGAATGTGTTTATGCGATCTTTGCAGTTGATAGACATTGAACTTAGGGAGGTCAATACATAAAACATAAGCATTCTTAGACTGCTTATCATTTTGATCTCTGTAAGGAGATGCCTAGGCACTTTCCAGTTTAGCATTATATGCCTATGATTGAAGCAATTGTTTTATCGGGATTACCATTATAGTTAAGCTCTACAAAAGTACCTCCTCCTTCTCCCTTGACAAGTCTTCCTGGATTGACACAAATGCATTTAACTTGCTCCTCGCCTTCGCCTTTTCCACCAAGAGACAGTAACTACAAGAAATTTGGAAAAAATTGTAAGGTCTATGACTTTAGAATTTCATTGACCGATATTCATCACTGAAAAGTGATTAGAAGAGACATTGTAAGAACAAGAGCTGGCATCCAAATATGTATTTTATTTCCACTAGAACTTGCTTGGAAGTCTATGCATTTACCTTTACAAAGTACTTCACGTCTGAAGGTAGAATGAGAATGTCAGGAACAATTGAGATGTCTAGAGCTTCTGGTGCAATTGAAAAATCCAATGGAACATCTTCTGATTGTGGATATAGAGGATAAAAGCTGTTTAAGAAATTAAAAAATATATAAATTATTTCAATTATTTCTGATACTGAGGCTAAAGTGCAAACTCAAAAGACATACAAAAAGGTACCTGCGCTGGCCAATAATATGACTAGCAAGTCTAGCAATGCGATCTTTGGGTGTTCCATCATTTGGATTTCGTGATATCTCCTCTCGACTCAGATGTTTGATAATATCGATAGAGCAGCAACCTATCTTAACCTAGAAAACCAGGATTGTCAATGAGCAAAACTTAATCGTACAGAAAGAATTGGTCTTTCCTTGAGACATAAAGGCTCCACATAAAACTTTATGGCTTTACCTGATTTGCCTCAAAAACTCCCGGATTTCTGAGACTGGTTACCTAACAAAAATATGAAAAATTATCAAAATCCATGTATGCAATTCAACTTATGCTCAAGAAGTGCCTACTGGTTTAGTTGAACTGAAATCTTAAGGACCAAGTACCTGATGTCTTAGATCAGATGGGTGAATATCAAAAGCAGGCTGCAAAACAATTGTACAGCTACATCTTAGATACATAAACATTTCAAATAATATGGACACTATGCATGTTAGTATCATTACCTGAGGGAAGACCAGGTCATGATTAGCATCCCGTATGGATGGTACAAGAATTACACGTGCATGAGAACCAGCACATTCTACATAATCTTGAAGCTGGAAAAAGGCAGAGATAAATAAGGATAAACCCAAAATAATATTAATAAATGAAGAAAGAAATAGAGCTTTCAATTGAGGTGTGCCACTTAAATGCATACCCTTCTAAGAATTTCAAAATGGAACATGTCATCAAAGGTTCTGTCAACCGTTCCTTTCCTAATTTCTGGGTGTTCAGAATCAACAAATGGTCCCATCTGTCAAAATATTGACATGAAACTTCTGCTGTCATCATATGCATAAAACTAATCAATAAAGAGATTCATTTTATACAGTAGGTAAGTTACCAATATAAGCAACTGAGGAAGTCTTTTACTTGCATATGATAGCAACTCAACAAGCGGCTCAAAAAATAAATTGTCGGTCGTAGTAAAAGGGCCCGATGCTATGATCTATTTAAAACAAAAATACATGTAAGTTGACTGCATAAATCTGCATGAAAGACTGGCAAAAGGTTTCTGACTTTCACGGGGAAGACAGTTATTTTGCAAGAGCACACTTCATCAGGTGATGTAGGCAAAATAAATGTACCACAGTTAGCTCTTCCTGTGTACAGGACAGATCAGATAGCTGCATCTCCTGATCCAAAGCTTGCTTCTTTTTGGGCGGCAAATTCACATCAGCAGCAGCAGATAAAGGGATAGAGTCCACAACTTTTGAAGCAATCAAGCAATGACCACTAGGATTATGCCCTTCAATACCTACTACCTGCATAAATGCATTCCAACGAGGTAATCTTCCAAACCAGATATAGAGCCCCAGAATTATATCCTTACCTCTCCCTATCATATTTTCACATTCCATACCTGGCCTGGAAAAATTGAAAATTTGCTCAAATTTTGTAGTTCTAGGCGTACACATTGCCCTCCAGAATGCTCAATGCTGCCAGAAATATAGGTAGTACCATTCTATCATGTGACCATGAATGCTCTTCCAGGCTTAATAATAAAATGAAAAACATATTGTAGATTGATCTATTTGATCCAGGTAAATAGTATAATAATAATATTTTTCAAAAAACATGCTTTACCTGCTTTGCAACAATGTAGACTTCTCATTCAGATGGCCTTCTCCATCACAACGTATCATGCCAACAGTAAATACTTTTTTCTGAAATAACAGATTCTTTAAATGCTCAGAAAACTAAGCATAAGATGCAAATTCTCAACGGACACAAACAAGTAAAATACTAACAAAAGAGTTTCCATCTGTAAAACCACAAACCTTGCATTGATAGTTAGGACTTGGGAGATTCAGCACTTTGTGTTTCCAATTCCTAGTCTAGAGAAAGAGAATATAGGAATAAATCTATAGTTTATATACCTGAGAAGAAATTGTAGGGTCTACTGGCTCTTCATACTGTCCAGAAGAAACAAAAGCAGCCGTATGCCTTTTAAGTCGGTTTTCCAGCGCATTGAACTAAGTTACCAAAATTAGGTCAGTACAATACATCTAAAGAGGTAAAAATGATAATTAAAATATAGTATGATGTATGACATACCCTATCCTCAATTGTATCAAACATGAATCGACAACCTGTTTCGGGTTTTGATCCATAAAATTTCAATGAGCATCTTCTGCCAGGTTGAATCTTTCTGATATAGTCATCCTCATCGTTCTCATCTCCATGTTCCATTCTTACTAACTGCTTATCAGGCACGTCATTCATGCTAAATTTCACCATAAACTTCTGAGTTCGTTGTCCAAAAGGTGTAACAAGTTTCGGAGCTCTTCCAGAAGAAATCGTTATCCCATTTGTTTGAGGGGTCAAATCAAATGGCTCCAGATATTGGTTCTGATATTCATTTGATGGAGTGCCAGGTACAACATCCTTTACATCTCCATCCACATTGTCCAGAATTCTAAATGAGTCATGCATCAATGATTCACATTATAAGCATTAAAAACCATTCCCTCTACAACTGATCATTGATAAAATAATATGATATCAGTCAAGTAATCATAGCATGAAGAATTGAGCCAATGGAATTGAACATCACATTTATGGTCACGAGTTATATCTTTCCACTTCAAGAAGAAGGAAAAAACCCATGTATTCCCACAATAAGCAATGTCATATTAACTACTAAATGAGAAAGAGATATGTAAACAAAAATATTATGAAGAAAAGGACCTCTTCATAATAGATAATTTTCTTTATGCATCGAGTTTTGGGTTACATATGTAAATAATCTATGTATGACTCTCCTTAAACATTCATGGTCTAGTCTCCTTCTTACTTTCTTGGTCCTTGGCTTAAACCTGTATGGATTATATGGAGTCAAATCTGACTAAATCATTAAGAAGTTCCATGGGCACAACCTAATGAACAAGAAATTAGAAGGTGGCATTGATTCTCAACAATACCCTTGTCACTATACTTTTAAATCTTGCAGCAACAAAAGACTAGTTATGGTGTGGGTGTGCCTGCATTTGAACAAGAACACTCCACAAAAATGTTCTTGGCAAACAATTCTATCAGAGAATTAACATATAACAGTAAAAATGTAAATTAACTAATTAAACTAAGCAAAGTGCACTAACATGTCCACGTCTTTACTCGAATAAATATGCAACCCAGTTTCCTCTTTAACAATCGCTTCTTTCTTCTTATTTTGAAGGTAATGCAAGAACCCATCCATTTCAGTATTTTGTACAGTCGATCCATCTAGTTGCCTGTGGAACAACCAAACAATGAGAGATTCCAAAATTATAAATACATAAATTTCCCCGTTACTTTCTTGAATTCTGAAGTTCAACCCAAAACAAAACAAATGAATAAAAACAATAAATTAAGGATTTGGAGGTTAATAACCTGTTCAGATAATAGACCTCCCAACTAGAAACAAGATCTGAGGGGTTGAGTTTGTAATTTATACAGAATGCAAGACCTGAAAGAATACACAAACACAGTTCGCCGCATCAACAAGCAGTGCTTGCACATAAAAAATAATTAAAAAAAAACGAAATTGGAAGTGAACTCACATTTCTTGAGAGTTTCTTCTTCGTCTTCAAGGGAAAACCCACTTAAGTTGAATTCTGCTTTGATTTCTTCTTCCATGTTTTTGTCTCTATTTCTCTGCACGGCCTCTAGGGTTTGACGAACTTCAGCTGGATTTGCAGACAAATGGCGGGAAAACTTCGATTTTTTCTGGTCAGTATAAATAGGTCTAAAATCTATTACCATTTCCCATTAATGCCCTTTATGTTCAAGGGTGGCTCTCCCCGTTATCTTTTTCAAATGGATAATTTAAATTCTCTAATTATTTTTATAATAATTTAATTTATTAATTTTAAAAAAAGTAACATCACGTATTTAATAATTCAATTTTTATGATTTTTTTTATTTTTTGTATTTTTAAAAAAAATTTATTTAAAAATTATTTCAACAATTATTCATTTAAAAAAAATCTCAATTGCAGTTCAAAAAATTATTTTAAAAAATAAAAATTGAGTTAGTGAAGCTATGGTGTTACTTTAAAAACTAATGTATTCAACTATTACAAAAAAAAAATACATATAAATACTTTAACTATAATACCTAATTCGCTATTATGACATTTGTCAAGTTAAAACTAGGGGGAAAAAAACACCTCAAGATATCTCGACTTTCAAAAAAAAATAATACATTAAAATGTCATAACTACGGGTCAAAAAAAGTATTATAGCTATTTAGGCACACAGTTGAAGTCCCTTAAGATAAGAAAAATACACTTAGACCTTATATGGCTTTAACAGATAAAATTATCTTTCGCCCTAAAATAAAGCAATATTAAAAAAAAAACATAATGTCCACGTTTAAGGGTTTTATATGTATACATAGATAGATGAGTGAATTTCAATTTTTCAATTTTTTTTATGATTTAGTAATAATTATTACAAATGATATATATAAGGGTTCCCTTAATTATATGATAAAGTAAAATGAATAAAATAAGAAAAGTTAAAAAATAATATTATAAAACATATAATAATAAAAATAATATTTAAATAATATTAAATGATATACAAGTGAACGATATTTAATATTTAACAAATCTAAATTGTTATAATTCATTTTAAACGAAATTCAAAATAAAATAATATATTAGAATTTTTTTACTATTAAAAAATATAAGAGGTGGATGTTAGGGTGGAGATGGTTCAATTTGCACCGAGAGAGAAGTTAAAGAGTTTTTATCGAATGTGTAGATCCCTTACAAAATTCATGTATATATAAAACATTGTATGTACATATGTCGATTACATAGGACGAGCATGTCACAGCGTGTCAGATGTGTATAAGAGTAAAGCAAAATACATATAAAGCTTAAGGTTGACCATTCAATAGCTCGACATAGAGGTCGATCTTCCAACACTAGGCTCTCACGTATGCAGGAACATGCTACCTGTGTCGTTGTGGCACAAGCATAAGTACTTTCTTCTTAGACGACCTCGTTTGAAGGATCAGGCTACCAATTGGGTTGGACTATTAGATGGATAGGGCTACGAGTCGATCTATATGTCCAAATATCTAGTCCCCCTACTCTTTCAGTTGGGATTGTGAACAAGAGTGGAAGAGTATTGCTCGGACAAGAATCTGAATCGTTCAACTCCCCTAATAAATGCTTGTCAAATGATTAGAGAGCAAAACGTGGACCTTTATATAAAGAGGAGCTTAGGCCTCTCCTCACTTCATAATTTCCTACACATCAATCAAAAATTAAGAAAAAATGTTTTGTCGCCTTAACCCGAGCCATATAAATTCTTTGTTCGGTGGTAAGAAAATCAGTTTGGCACATAGTTCACTTGCTCAAGTTTTCATGAAAAAATTCCTCTAGTCTAACAATTTTTTACTTTCTTTTCATGTCAATTTAAAGAATCATTCTTCCCTTTTATTTCGAACTTGACCCTAGGTAATCTCTATTTCTCATGCTTTAACTTTGTTTACGTTTTGTGATATTTTGTAGAGACCATGCACAAAGAAGAGACTTTGAGCTCATTATGGAAGAGCCCATAATATCCCACTTTTTTAGGTTAGCCATACCAATGAGATGAGCACTTCGAGCGAAAAGGGTGATATCCCTACCCCAACCCTCTACCTCCACCTCTCGTCTATAGACCATACTTAGAATTTGGTTGAACGTGCCTCAAACTCAGATATCCGTTCTGAGGTCATAGAGGAAGAAAATAAAGAACAAAGGGACTAGGAAGCCCACAGGTCGTACCAAAGGTTGGGCAGCTAAGGTCAAGACCAGTGGGTTGTCATTTCAGGATGAGGAGAGGATAAGGAGAACATATGACATTCCCTCCTCAATTCAAATAATGATTCTTATATTGCGGGTGCGTGACAATAACCCACCGCCAGTTAGGTGGACAGTCTTCCACAAGAAATCCTTATGATAAAGAGCACTTGGGATAATACCAAGGTAGTGATAAGGGAAATGGGTTCCTTTATCACAACCTTGGGTCAATAGGTGAAGCAACGATTGGTTGATATCCAGAACTATCTACGTGAGAAAAATCCATGAAGGCATCTACTAAATCCCTGCACTTTGTTGTGTGTGGTTTTATGTGTAGGGCTCGATGGCGTCCCCCCATAAGATTATACATAAACCTCAGTCACCCTCAAGGTATAGGACCCCTCCCACAGACTATGAGGGGAGGTTCGAGATGGTACTAGACGATGGTGAACAACCTTTGAGCCTATAAATTTATTTTTATTTAACTTCTTTCATTTAGCTCGTTCTTGTAAAACTAACATCTTTGCAGATATCATAGAGTTCAGTGCCTCTAAGTTATTAGCGTGTTGTCAAAGTAAGAACACCTCGTATAGAGGGACGAGCTCCATGAGGAAGAAGAAGATCAAGTCCTCTAGGCAAGAGGGCACCCTACCTTTACAAAAAGTAAGAAAAGGATCACTATCAATGAGTCTGTGCCTTTAAATTTTTTCAAGCCCTCTCCGGCATCCCCCAGTTCACACCCATCCCCACCTGTTAGCTCAGGTCAATAAGCACCTACTCCCTCTATGAGCGATTCAACAAAATAGAAGGATTTCATCAAGGACCTCACTATTGACGTTGAGGGAGTGTTATACCACGTGCAAAGGTGTGGATACCGAGGTCATTATTGCCTACCTCATGTACCAGGTAAATGTTAGTCAAGACTCAGGGTATTGGGAGTTTGAAGTATGAACTCACGATGGAAAAGGAGAGCCCTGCTTCAACTCTGTCTTAATAAGTCATGCTATTGGCCAAATCCAAGAGGTGGGAGGGTGAGGATATTGACAAGGAGGAGAATTTTTCCAAGGCCAAAGATGAGTTGTATGATATCTTGAGGCAATTTAAGGTGCTCAAAGAGGCTAAGAGAAAGGCTCAGGCTGAGGTGGAAACTTGTAGGCTCAAGGAGAGCCGTAGGAAGTGTGAGTTTTAAGTGATGAATGAATAGCTCTTCTCGAGCATTGAGAGAGGGTACAAACTAGCCATGAACTTCCTCAGGGATGATTCCAATAAGAGGGGCCTGAGGAAATACTACTATCATATCTTGAATATCCCAGTCACCCCTAGTACTCACCTACCCAAGCCCAAGATGAGGGGGGTGAACAAGGCTCGAACTTTGGTGCGGGTGATGATGGACTCAGGTGGGGGATGGAGAGGGTGGCACTAGGGACCTTTGATATCGACACTAGGTTGAGCCTCTCTATATTCCAAACCCATCTTCTCAGTCTCTTCAATATGTTGGGGACCATATATATATATATATATTATTAAGCTCGATGTCACTACTAATTGTGTGGTCACGAGCTCACAATTATAACCTTTTCTTATTAATGAGAAACAATTGATTTTAGGAACAACTCACATGTGCGTTTATACATTTATGGCATTTATAGTATTTATTAATGGTGCTGACCTACCTCCTTGTCTTGAAAGACATGTCATTAAATTTTACCCTAATATCATTCATTATAAAAAAAGGTTTATGAGGTCTTGTAAAATTCAAACATCCTTTCTATTTGCTTGATAACTGCTGACAATCTTTCTCTATCTTTCTTGTATGATCCTTATGGATTCTAACTGGGCAAATAGATGTTCAACTCAATCTTTAAAATTGGAAAAAGGTAGGCTCAAGATCGTTTTAGAGAAATTAGGGATCGAGCTTTCTAGTATTAAGGATAAGCTCTCCTTTTATGAAGAGACCAAGTGTGAGCTCGCCTCTTACAAAGAGTAGTTATCACAAACTTGAGCTCTCATTGATAAGGAGTCCCATTGGGAAAACTTCTATATGAAGCAATCTTAGTGGGTCTTCTTCAAGGTGATAGGTGTTGCTGAAGAATTGGAATAGTCTATACTCAACTCGAGCTTAGCCCCTACTAAACCTGGGGTCAATATTCACAAGAAATTTGTCAAGATTCAAGTCGAGTTATTACCCTTAGTAGAGGAGACTGACAACCTGGACACTGTTCGTGCGCCCAAATGTATGAGGGACTTTTAACTTTTTGCAATACCAAACTATCCCTTAATAAATTTTGAAAGCTTTGTAAAACTTTAGTAATAAATCTTTTGTTTTGATAAGATGAACCTATGACACTCGATTACTGTGCTTTAATTTTGGAGGTAAGAGCTTCATGCTTGGTCATTGACCAGGGTGATCTTCTTTTGAGGAGAGCACTCTACTTAGTCTATGACCAAGGTGATCAACTCTTTCTGAGGAGAGCATTCTACTTGGTCTCCAACCGAGGTAATCAACTCTTTCTGACGAGAGCATTCTACCTAGTCTATGATCGAGGTGATCAACTATTTCTAATGAGAGTGTTCTACCTAGTCTACGACTGAGGTGATCAACTCTTTTTGGGGGATCGTTCTAGCTAGCCTATGACCAAGGTGATCAACTCTTTTTAAGGGAGCATTCTACCTAGCTTGTGACCAGGTGATCCAGGTGATCAATTCTTTTTGAGGGAGCATTCTACCTGGTTTTCTACTGAGGTGATCAACTCTTTTTGGGGGAGCGTATTACCTAGTCCACGACAAAGGTGATCAACTCTTTCCGAGGGAGTGTTATACCTGGTCAGCGACCGAGGTGATCAACTCTATTTGAGGGAGTGTTTACTTAGTATGCGACCGACGTGATCAACTCTTTTTGAAGGAGAGTTCTACCTGATCTGTGATCGAGGTGATCAACACTTTCTGAAGAGAGCATTCTACCTAGTCTACGATCGAGGTGATCAACTATTTCTAATGAGAATTTTCTACCTAATCTACGACCAAGGTGATCAACTCTTTTTGGGGGATCATTCTAGCTAGCCTATGACTAAGGTGATCAACTCTTTCTATGGGAGCATTCTACCTGGCTTGCGATCAGGTGATCAACTCTTTTTGAGGGAGCGTTCTACCTGGTTTTCTATCGAGGTGATCAACTCTTTTTTGGGGGAGCGTATTACTTGGTCTATGACTGAGGTGATTAACTCTTTCTGAGGGAGTGTTATACCTGGTCAGCGACCGAGGTGATCAACTCTCTTTGAGAGAGCATTTTACCTGGTTTTCTATCCAGGTGATCAACTCTTTTTGAGGGAGTGTTTACTTAGTATATGACCGAGGTGGTCAAATCTTTTTGAAGGAGAGTTCTACCTGATCTGTGATCGAGGTGATCAACTCTTTCTGAGAAAACATTCTACCTAGTCTAGAATTGAGGTGATAAACTCTTTCTAAGGAAGGGTTTTACTTGGTCTACGATAGAGGTGATCAGCTCTTTTTAAGGAGATCATTCTACTTGGTCTATGATCGAGATGATCAACTCTTTTTAAGGAGAGCGTTCTACCTTGTCTATGACCGAGGTAATCAAATATTTCTAAGGGAGAGCTCTATCTGATCTATGATGGAGATGATCAACTCTATTATACCTAATATCAAAGGATAGTTATTTCTTGTAAATGGTTGCTTCGTATATATTCAAGGATGATACATGAGTATCCTTTTTATGGATTCATTCCTCATTTCCTCTACGAGGGTCAGCTCAAATGCTTTCCATGTGGTGTTCTAGTTTTCAGTTAGGGCCGATCTCATGATGGGCACTGTAATCTTAGTTGGTATCATGACCTTATTCCATATACTAATGAAAAAGAGGTCTTGTTAGTGCTCCCTTGGGGGGTAGTCCTAATAGCCTATAATGCCCTAGGTAGCTCCTCAACCCACCTTGCTTCAGCGCCCTCTAACCTTTTCTTTAGCAAGGTGATTATTATCTTATTAAAGGATTTGGCTTGGCCATTGGCTTATGAATAATGTGGTGTTGAATGGAATATCTTGAATTTGTACTCGTTAGCAAACTCTTTAATGTTGTAGCCCATGAATTATCTTCCATTATCGGTAACCAACTCCTTGGGAAGGCTGAAATGAAAAATTATGGATTTCTAGAAGAATCAAATTACCTCATCTTGTCGTATCCTTCTCAGGGGTTCCACCTCAATCCATTTAGAAAAATAAACTCTTTTTTCCCCTTGCTTGGGGTAAAGGTCCTACTATATCAAGTCCCCACTTGTAGAAAGGCCATGAGTTAACTACCTCTATCATGGTGGTTGGAGATGCGTGTGACAATGGAGCAAATCTTTGACACTTATTGCATGCCTGGGTGTACCTTGTGTAATTTGCTAGCATAGTAGGCTAATAGTACCTATTTCTCATAATTTGCTGAATAGCCTCCTTCCACCCGAATGGGACCCGCATTCTCCCTCATGGGTTTTGAACATAACTATGTCAGACCTTTCCCTAGTTATACATAAAGCCCTGGTTTGAATACAATCCTTCTATATAATTTATCATCTTTAATCACATACCGACATACCTTGCCCTTAATCTCCTTTGCAAGCTTTTGGTCTTTGGGTAGGTCTCCCCTCTTTAGGAAGTCGAAGATTGGGGTAAGCCATGAGCTTATGGTAGCATCCAAGCTCTTGACTCTTTTCTTGGCCACTTCTAAGCTAACCTCTATCATGATCATTACTGATACTATGACCACTCTTAACCCAGTGCCATTGAAGTTATACACGTCATTAATGAATACCTGCTAAGTTGGCCTCTCTTCTTGATCCATGCCACATACTTCTTCCTTTACCTCATCGCTGGTAACCTCTAGTGATTCATTGAACTCAACGACAAACTCAACTACCACTTACCTCTTCAAGGCGATGCTAGGTACATACTTGATGTCATACTCATCCAGCTCTACGAGAATTTGTACCAATATCCCTGCAACTTCTAGCCTTATCAATACATTCTTGAGTGGTTAAGAGGTGATTACTACCACTGTGTGCGAGTCAAAGTAATATTTGAGCTTTCGCACACTAATTTTCAAGGTGAAGGCCAACTTGTTTATCATTGGATAACTGCTTTGGGCATGTGTCAAGATTTGGTTGACATAATACACGATGTGTTGGACCTTGTCTCTTTCAACTAGGAATACGTCACTGTAAGTGTAGAGGCCATGACCAAATATAAATAAATCGCTTCTCTTAGGAGAGAGCTAACTAGGATATAAGGTTTACTCATATATTGTTTAATTCCTTGAAAGGCTTTGTCACAATCTTCATTCTAAAAAACTAATATGTTCTTCTTTAGTATTTTAAAGAATGGAAAACATTTGTCTGTGCATTTAGAAATAAATATGTTCAATGCCACTATTCTTCCGTTCAATTGTTAAATCCCTTTTAGACTGGTAGGAGGTTTCATGTTGGCTAGGGCTTGTATCTTGTTCAAGTTTGACTCTATCCTATGGGTAGATATAAGATACCCCAAGAATTTCCCTGAAGTAACACCAAAAACACATTTCTTAGGGTTAAGTCTCATCCCATACCTTAGGATTACGAAAAATATTTCCTCTAAGTCCTTGTTGTGGTTTATGAGTTATGTTGACTTTACCACCATGTTGTTGAGATATACCTCAAGATTTCTTCCCAGTTGGTTCACAAATATCTTATTGATGAGGTGCTTATAAGTAGCCCCTACATTCTTCAATATGAAAGGCATTCTAGTGTAGCAGAAGGTCCCTTCCTCAGTGATGAAAGATCTTCTATCCTCATCTTTTGGGTGCATTCTGATCTAATGATAACTAGAATATGCCTCCAAAAAACTCATCAAGTCGAAAACAATGGTCAATGCTTGGGATGGGGAAACAATCCTTTAGACATACATCATTTAAGTTTGTGAAGGCCACACACATAAAAGGTGAGCCACAAGCCTACTTTACCAACACCATATTTAATAACAAAAGGGGTAGTTTATCTCTTTAATAATCATTGTCTCTTTGAGGGTAGGGACTTGACCTTTAATCGCCTCATTCTTTTCTTTAGGGAACTTCCACTTCCTTTGCTTGACAGGTTTAGCTTTTGGATCGACATTCAATCTGTGGGTTATGATATCAAAATCGATCCTAGGCATGTCTATAGGCCTCCATGCAAAGACGTCGACATTCTCCTTTAGGCAATGAGATAGCTATTCCTTCACCTTCGTTGTCAATTTTGTGCTTAGCTTTAGAAAGTGGTCTTCCTCTTCATTCCCCATTGGTAAATCTCATACTTTGTTTGTCCTGACCGACTCTACTAGACATGCACCTCTTATCCTTTTACAAAAAAGCCCACACTATGGTTGCTATTTGAGAATGGTCCCTCTCATAGTGGTGTTATAACAACTTTTGGCCTTTTCCTAGTCCTCTCTTATTTCCATTATGCCTTCCTTGGTTAGGTATTTGATGACTTAGTGGAAGTTGGATGGAACCGCTTTCATCTTCTATATTCATGGTCTTCCTAAGATGGCATTGTAGTGTGTTGGGACATAATTACCATGAAGTTAGTCATCACTATAGATCCTTGGCCCATGACTGGCAAGACCACACTTCCAATTGCGTAGGTGGATTTACTGTTAAATCCCACCAATGTAGCTCTTTCCTTTCTATATTGTCTTCTTTTATGACTAAGACCCTTGTTGTTAATAGAAAAAGAAGATCAATGGAACTTCCGGTGTCGATCATGATTTGACAAACATCAAAATATCCTATCCTCAAGGTCATTACCAGAGGGTCCTTATAGGGAGATGAGGTTTTTCCTTCTCAATAAAGGTGATTTTAGCTAAAGACCTAGCCCTTTCTAGATTGTAGACATGTGAAGAGCCACACAAATCTCTGGCATAGCTCTTATGTGAGTTGTTAGAGGTCTCGCTGAGCTTGGGGCCTCCATGTATGGTGTGAATAGTCCTTAAATTGGACCTCTTATGAGGGCCCATCTCGCTAACTAAAGAAGTGGGATGTCTCAATGTTTCACACTTAGGGTGACACCCTGTCCCTCTACTGTTGGCACCCATGAGATCTTTTAAGCATCCTCTTACTAGTAGATCCTCTATTTCCTTTTTCAAATGCCTACAATCTCTCGTTTTGTGGCCCACATTCTTATGGAAATCACACCATTTAGACGTGTCCATAGGGGAAGCCCTCATTTTTAGAGGTTATCTAAAATTTTACTCTTCCTTCATTCTCAATACCACCTAAGCCAGGCTCAACCTCAAGGGGGACCCTTAAACGGGGATAGTGACCTCCCCCAAGGCCCCATGTTCTCGGTCCATTGACCGCTTGCCCTGTGATTAGGCATGAAGTGTTTGTTTTTGTTATCTCTTTGGTTTGGGCTTGCCTTATCTAGGTTTATTCTTCTCTTCTCTTTATATTACAGAGCCTCCACAGTTCCTTACTGTTCTTATCCAACCCCAGTTCTCTTTCCAAATTGAGGAATTTTCCTACCTTTCCATAAGCTTCCTCCAAAGTCTTTGGGACCGTCTTAGTCAACTCTATAAATAAATCAGAATTTTTTAGCATACCTCACCTGAAGACTTCTATTGCAATAAAGGTGGGGCAATTTTCTATCTCAAGCTTTTTTTCCCTAAACCTTCTCATGTACTCTTCAATAGGCTCACCCCTTCCCTAGATGATCAAGAAGTGGTGGTGGATAATGACTCTATAAAAGTAGAGTCCTCAGTGCACTTTTTTACTTAATACTTTCTTATTTAATTCAATAAGTAGTATTTTTTGGGTTAAAAATATTAAAATATGAACTTTCTAGTAAAAATATAATTTTTGGAATTTTTATGCTTTTTTTTATAAATTTTTAATGTAGGACCAATCAGGAGTTGCCATGTGGATGACATTTATGTAGAGTAGCTGATGAAGTACTACACATGAGTGACACACAAGCAGAGTGGCCAAATTGTAGATCACCACGTGTACAATATGATGCAGTGTTATGCCACATGTCAACACAACGTTCATTTTGAGTTTACAGTGCGGTCAAACCATTACAACACATGTTATCACGCTATTTTTCACCCATTTCCACCAGTGTGACATACCATCCATAACACCAAATCAAAGATCATCACGTGCCACTGACTGAACATCGTTACCTAAACCGGTCTTTCTATGCCACGCGTCGAGCTCTTATTCGCTCTATAAATTATGTGGGCCATGTGTCAAGTTTTATTCACAAGTGCTATTAATTTGTTTGCTTTGATCTCAACCCTTGATCCGAAGTTGATCTGACAGTCTAGATTCCATCTGAGCTATATTTAACCCCTTAATCACCCCATAAACCCTTATGAGCCATAATTAACATCATTTATATCAATTTTTGGAGCTAAGAAGAGAGAAAAATACAAAATAATTCAAAAGGAGATACAATTTTGGTGGAGATTCAAGAGGATATTGGTTTTAAAATTTAAAAGATTGATTGTATTTCTTCTTCTACTCTTTTTTTATCAATTTTTATGTCTTTTTTTATGAAAAATATAAGTTTTATGGGCAAATTTATGTCTAATTAATTTATTAATCTAAAGGTCTTATGAACCTAATTTTTACCATGTGATGATCTAATATTTTACCCCAATTATGATTTCAATTTAATTATATTATTTAATTTGATTTTTATGCTTTTAATTGTTTAGTCAACAATTTATCTATAAAGGTAATTAAATAAATTTGAGAGAATTATTTAATTTTTTATCTTGATTAAATAACATGCATAATTTATAGATAGAGATGTATGATTCTCATGTATGTGATCCATAATTGATCAACTTAATGAGTAGTATGTAATTTAATTGATATGAGAGTGTGATTAAGTTAATTACTATATGGTGTGTAGTTTACTTGAGAGAGGAATACATACTATGTTAGATTCAATTGATCATGTAATTAATTGATAGTTATATTGTGAGGATTTTAGTGATTCACAGGTTTAGAAAATTAGGAGATTAAGTATTGTTGGGATTTGTCCAAATTTTAGATAGAGAACTTATAGAGAAGCTAGAGCAAATGATGGAATGTGTGGATTTCTTAGAGTATCCATATATTTTTTTGGGCTTTACATATACATGTGTTGATTACATAGGATGAATATATGAGAATACATCAAAAATGATATAAAAGTAAAAGTACACTTATAGATCGAGGTCGACCACCCAAGACTTGGTCACGCAAACAACCCTATATACACAATAGAGGCTAGGATTGTCCTTTAAGCTCGAGTTGTGCTCAGACAATTTCTTGGCTCGTGCTATCGTATGGCCTGGTTGTCTTCTGGCTTGAGCTATCACTTAGTCAATCTATACATCCAAACATCAAATCTCCTTACTCTTCAAGTTCGAGCTCTACACTGAGGTAGAAGAGTAAAACTCGGGCAATGGATCTAAATTGTCGAGCCCTCCTAATAAATGCCTATCACATGATTGGAAAGAGAAAACTGGGGGGTCTCTATAAAAACATGTGCTTGGGCTGAGACTTTTTCATCATTTCCTACACATCATACAAAAAGTAAGAGAAAAAATGCTTTGTCGCCTTAGTTCGAGCCGTAGAAAAGTTCAGATTGGTGGTAAGGAATTAGCTCATCATATAGCTTTTTAGCTTGCATTTTAAGAGTTTAGCGTTCTTAGTTTAACACTTTTTTGTTTTCTTTTCAAGTTGGTTTTTAAAGAATCCCTTTCCTTTATATTTTTCAAACTTGACCCTAGGTAATCTATTTTTCCCGTGTCTTACTCTGTCCTTTATATTTTGTGATATTTTGTAGCCATTATGCATAGAGAATAGACCTCGGGCCCGGGATCTTGGGAAAGCCCTCAATATCCCACCGTTAGTGATAACATGAGGTTCTCTATTGAAACAATTTCTTCGAGAAAGGAAGAGCAATCTCAGCCCTAGGCTTCTACCCATACCCCTTCTTATTTTGTTCCTACTGATGCGTAATTTCACAAGTGTACGAATCGTTCAAGTAATAAAGTGTACAAAAGTACGGATTTCGAACCCACAAGGAATGGCGTTACTAAGTACCAAAATTGACTAATCCTAATTTTATTTGAAAACTGAATTTTTGAAAATGTTTAAGAAGTAAATTAACTTAAAACTAAACGTAAATAACAAAATTTAATGTTGTTCACAAATGATTAAAAATGCTAAGGCATTTGATTTCGCTAAATCAATTCAATCCGATTTCAAGTCATGTTATATGAAAATTAAAGTTAAAAGTGATGGTTGAAAAACCCAAACTTATCTAATACTCTCTCTCAAGTTATATTAGAATTACTTATCTATGAAAACCAACTATATTTCTATGAAGATTTAATCACAAATAAGCACATTACAATTTATGGAATTTCTAGAATAACCACATACATCATGCATTAGGTGTCAAACTCGTATTCAACATACGATATTTATCACAAGAAGCGTTCATTACACATCTCCTCTCGGTCTCAATATAATGCAACGAATAATATAAATCTTGATCATAAATTTAAAAGGATTAAGCATGGAAATAAATACTCAACTTGAAAATAATGAATTCATATAACGATGACACAAGAAATCGGATTTTCTTGATTTAACTCATCATAGCCTTAGCAAAAATAAGTTAATTCATAACGGAAATAAAAACAAACATATTCTCAATTGAATCCATGAATAAAAAATCTAAATAAAATGGAGAAAATAAAAGCTAAGGAGAAGAGATGACAAACTCTTGAAGATGAAGACTTGGTAGCAACAATGGTGATGATCCTTTAAGCTTCTCCAAACTTTCTCTCCAAAATTTCTTTTTCTTCTCCAAAAATAACTCAGATCTGCTCTCTCTGCCGTTCCCATCTTTCTCTATCATAATGTATATATAGATCTAGGGCGAGATTTCTGGAAAATAAATTTTTGTTTTTCTAATTTTGGCTGGCGGCCAAATTAATGTGGCCGTCGGCTACATGCATTTGGCCGGCAGCGAGATTATTTGGCTGGCGGCGAGATGAGTTTGCCAAAATTTGTGCTCTCGGGAAGATTTTCGCCGTGATTTTTGTAGGATTTTCGCCAACGGCGAGATGAATATGGCCGGCGGCGAGATACTTTGGCTGGTGGCGAGATTCACTTGGCCAAAATCCGTGCTCTCGGGAAGAATTTCGTCGTGTTCTGATTAAGATTTTAGCAGTAATGAATATTCATGAGTGTGGAATTTTTATATTTTGAAACTTTGTTTTCTTTTTAATTTCATTAAATCCCGATCATTGTACTTTGTCCCTAACTTCTCCAAAATCATGATTTTACCTGAAATTTCATTTTAAACACGAAATACCCGTGAAATGACATTTGTGGATTAAATAATCAAATAAACACAATTTTCTCACAAATATCAACATTTAAATCATAACAAAAATGCAATAATTTAGATTTTATCAACAACCCCCAACCAACTTCTTGCTAGTCTCTAGCAAGAAAAGTGATCTATTTAATAAATTCAAAGGAGACATTAAGAGAAACTTCAAAGAAAATTTTATTCTATTTACAAAATTACATTAAGCATATGCAATAAGCCTTTAAACCCCTAGGCGGCCTTAGTAGGACGAGTTGTAGTTTCATGAGGGCTTCCAGTGATGATACACATAAACATCTTACCTATAACTATTTTAACTCAAATCAATAAAATCACACAAAAATTAATTTGCACAAATGTCTCAAAAATTGTAAATAACACACAACACATAGAATAATTAAATGTCACCTAAGTTTTAAGAAATCTCAAATGAAAATTTCACTTTTGTTATTGACTCTTAAACATCCATCAAACCACAAACCAATTGCCATAATGCCCAAACAGTATTATGCATGACATCCACAAACAAAAAGGTGAAATTTCAAACTCCATAGGCTCACTTTTCAAAACTCTCTCCACTAATGAAGGAAAATACACCACTTCGGATCAATAGGACTTTATGAGACTTGTAATGTTAGGCTTAGGTATTTGGTTAAGAAAGAACGAGAAGTGTCAAAATACAAATAATAGCACTTATTAGATTAAACACAACCAATTAAGTAAAAGATTAACAACATTTAACCCAAATTGTTTCTTTCGATCATAAAACATTTTTCCAAAGATAAACAAAATTCTTCCTCAATCTTTCACCTTAGTACATCCATCACTAACACTCTTTTATTTAGTAGAGTGTGAATTTTTTCTTTTCTTTTCTTTTTGTTTTAAACACAACCCCCAACCATTTGTTTCCAATATATGTGGAAGATGTCTTATTTTTATTTTTATTTTTATTTTTATTATTATTCCATCCTTACTCCAATTACTCTTGAAAATTTTGTGTTCAAAATTAAGTGCTCTTAACAAATATATATATATATATATATATATATATATATATATATTGGCTAAATAAAAGATAGGTTATAGAAGGCAAAAAGCAAGAAAAATAAGGCTAACAATATATTTAAATAGACTCAAGGAGGTAACTAGTGATATAAAGATAACAAGGTAGGCTTAAAATGACACAATCGATCCAAAAATGGCCTACATCATATCCTAAACAATGCAATTCCAAATTATTTCGCCTCGAAGGTTTTCAAATGAGTTATAGAGTTTGTTGAGATCACAAAAATGTCCATGAAAAAATTAGCACATAAGACTTCTCTAAGCATTTAGACTAATCAACCAAATCATACCACGTACCAAAAGTACATGCAACTTGGTAAAATCAACATTTGAAATTATCTTTAAGCGAAAAAATTTAATGTCTTCTAAAAGCTACTTTTTATCACAATCACATTATTATCATCAACGTGCAAATTAAAACAAGTAAAATTGCAATTGAGAGAAAAATAAAATAAACATAAACATAAACATAAATAAATAAATAAAAATAAGATAATAAACAAATAAAAGAAATTAAATCAAGATGTAGAAAAATAAATGGAAAATCAAAATTAAAAATAAATAAACACACAAACAAAACTACTAAAAAATGAAGGGAAGAAAAGATTTACTGTTTACCGCACCCCCAACCAAAACCTTACATTGTTCTCAATATAAGAAAGAGAAACTGCAAATGGCCATCAACATCACAAAGAGAAAAAGAGCTAGGTGCACTATCACAGTCACAGTAATTTGTTAAATCACAAGGTTAACAAAGAAAATCAATCATAAAAATAAACTAAAATAAAATAAATAAATAAAACGAAAAAAAAGTGACAAAATAAAACATTCAACAAAAGTCTACAAGATGAATATCAAAAACTAAACAGAAAATACGAAAATAAATAACAAGAAGTACTGAAAACAACTGAAAGCAAAATGAAACATCACTCATCATCATCATCATCATCATCATCAGTCCCAATGTAAGCAGGTGCATTGGACAGAGGGGGAAAGTCAGCATCGCAGGATAACCACTCATATCATGCCCAGACTGTATAGACATCCTCTGAAGGTAGTCATGAAGGAACTGTGTACTCTCGGTTTGGAAATTTTGCTAATGTATGAGTAACTGACTCTGATAAGCAAGATATTTACCCTGGTAATCTGACATATGCTCAATCATGCCCAAACGGTGATCAACAATCTCAACCCTAGGCTGGGAGGAAATCACACTAGCCCCAATAGTAGAACGAAGGCATTTCTTGGGAGGCGATGCTATGCCCGCTTCGAATGACTTTGGCGTCAATGATAGGCTTAAATCCGCTGATTTCCTCATTTTGTCCCCAAGTTACTCCTTGTCTTGCAGGATAGTAGAAATTAAAGATGAACCCAATGCCTCCGGATGCAGCCGGCCACTCTGTATGATATAATCAAGATAACCTTACCAACATCAATGAGGCCCAGAACACAATGGCATAAAATAGGATTGCCATTTCTCTAGTGACATCACTTGTGCGATGGGCAATAAATTAGCATAAATGAAGGCATACTAGGGCCGCACCACATCCAATAAAGCAACCGGAAATTTATATACCACGTCCCCCGACATCTTCCATCGCATTGCACTAGAGCACTAACTATCTCCATGTCAATATTTGAAACTAATCTGAGCAACTCCTCATCATCTCCCATTGTTGGCAAACCAGAATAGCTGTTAATTACTTCTTTGGTAAAAAGTACCCACTATCCATGCACAAAAACCTTATAATCCATCCGCTCTTGAGCATTAGCAAAGAATTCCCTTACCAAAGAGAGGCAGCCCCCCTCAATAGGGTGACAGAAAATCTCCCACTTCCTAGCTTGAAGATGTGGGACATAATTACTCCAACAAGGAGTCTTATCGATCAAAAACCACCTTTGAGGTATGATTGCCCTCTTAACAACCTTTTCCTCAAAATGCTTCGCAGCATCCTCAGATATAAACAAACTCCTGTTAAATGAAGAAGAACGAGCCTTCTGGGCTTTGGTTTTCTTAGGCATTTTCACAATATATTTCAATCTAGACAATCCAGACAATTCTCAATATCACAATGCCTCAATATATTAGAAATCAAAGCAAGAAATGCAGCAATTTAATCAAAATATCCTCAAATTCAAAAAGCCCCAAATTGCCAAATCAAATTCAAATTCAAAACCCTAGCTTGCAATTCCTTAGCACGATCCAATTTGTTCCCCAACAATCCTTTGCAATCTAAGAGAAATGCAAATAAACAAAACTTTGTACCAAAATTACTCACTTGTTAGAGGAAAAATCAAGCTCCAATTGCCCAGAAAACTGCTCCAAAATGCAGAAAATCTGCTCCCAAAATAGCTCCAAAATCTGCCCAAAAATTGCTCCAAAATCGCTCCTAAAATGGATGAATCTTGCAACAAATCTCGATGGAAACAAGTTTATGGTGATGGATTTGTGTTTTAATGATGAATGGTGATGAAGATTTGGAGTTGGGATGAGAGAAAATGGAGAGACTAGAGAGAAAAGGTAAAAACATTTGCGTGAAAACAAACCTAGCCGCGGCTAAAAACTATTTAAATCGATTCTCACCGGCAGCGAGATTAATGTTGGCCGGCGGCGAAATTTTTTTTTTAAACAAAAGAAATAAAATAAGCAAATTTAATTAAAAATAAAATTATCATAAAATGAAGTGTAGAATTTAAAATCTAACTAATAATTCACCAAAACTTAAAATTTAAGCTAAAATTCAAAACTTAAAATTGCTAAAATAAAATGAGATAAAAGATGAAAAAACTAATCTGATGGGTTGCCTACCATTAAGCGCTTTAAGTTATAGTCATTATCTAGACTTTCTGTCATTCTTTACTACGGTTGTTGTAACTCTAGAGAATCTTTCTACTTGTTGAATTCTCCGTCAAAATATGGCTTCAACCGTTGTCCATTCACCTTGAAAGTTCCTTTTGTTTCATGACTGATCTCAATTGATCCATAAGGAAACAACTTGGTTACTAGAAAAGGTCCTGACCAACGAGATTTAAGCTTTCTCGGAAAAAGTCTGAGACGGGAATTATAAAGCAGCACTTTCTGTCCCATCTCAAAGTTTCGCCTCAAAATGTGCTTATCATGCCAAACCTTCGTTTTTCCTTGTATATTCGGGAATTCTCATAAGCATCATTCCTAATTTCATCCATCTCATTCAATTACAACACCCTCTTTTCACCTGCTGCCTTAAGATCAAAATTCAGAATTTTAATTGCCCAATATGCCTGATGTTCCAATTCAAGCCCGGAAGGTGACAAGCTTTTCCATACACTAATGGGTATGGAGACATGCCGATAGGTGTCTTGAAAGCTGTCCTATAGGCCCAAAGTGCATCATCTAGTTTCCTTGACCAATCCTTGCGTGAGTTATTTATGATCTTTTCAAGGATCCTCTTCAACTCTCCGGTTTGACACTTCAACTTGTCCCTTAGTTTGAGGATGGTAAGGTGTTGCTATCGATGTGTTACTCCATATTTCGCAACAAAGCCTCAAATTGGTTATTGCAAAAATGCTTACCTCCATCACTTATAATTTCTCTAGGTGTGCCAAATGCGGAAAATATATGTTCTTGAGAAAATTGATCACAACCCAGCATCATTGGTGGGCAAGGCAAGCTAACTTCCACCCGTTTAGAGACATAATCTACACCAGCAAGAATATATTTATTAGAATGAGATGAAGGAAAAGGCCCCGTAAAAAATCAATACCCCAAACATCAAATAAATCAATTATTAAAATATTATTTAAGGGCATTTCATGTCTCGTGAAATATTTCCGCTCCTTTAGCAATCATCACACATTGAAACAAACTTGAAAGCATCTTTAAACAATGAAGGCCAATAGAATCCAGATTGCAAAATTTTTGCTGCAGTTTTTGTTCCACCAAAATGTCCTCCAACTTCCTTCGAATGAAAATGACAAAGAATGCTTTCCATTTCTTCCTCCGGTACACATCTTCTAATAATTTTATCTGCACAATGTTTATACAAGTAATATTTATCCCAAAAATATTGTTTCAAATCAGAAAAGAATTTCCTTCTTTGTTGATAAGACATGTTAGGAGGTAAAGTTTTCTTAACAAAATAATTTGCATAATCAGCAAACCATGGAGCCGTTCGGATAGCAAGTAATTGCTCATTAGGAAATGTTTCATTAATTTGTCCTTCAACCTCAAAGTAATCTTCCTCCAACTTGGACAAATGGTCAGCAACCAAATTTTCGATCCCCTTTTTGTCACGGATTTCTAAGTCAAATTCTTGCAAGAGAAGAATCCATCTTAGTAATCGTGGTTTGGCATCTTTTTTGGCTAGTAAATACTTAAGAGCAGAATGATCAGTATAAACAATGATTTTACCCCCAATTAAATAAGATCTAAACTTATCAAATGCAAACACTACTGCCAAAATCTCTTTCTCGGTTATTAGCATAATTAAGTTGTGCATCTGTCAATGTCTTGCTTGCATAATAAATCACATGAAGCAACTTATTCTTCCTTTGGCCCAAAACAGCACCTATAGCATAGTCACTAGCATCACACATTACCTCAAATGGGAGACTCCAATCCGATGCACAAATTATAGGGGCCGAAGTGAGCTTTTCCTTCAAAAGGTTAAAAGCCTGCAAATAGTCAAGAGAAAAATCAAACTATGCATTTTTAACTAACAAACTGCAAAGAGGTTTTGTTATTTTTGAAAAATCCTTAATAAATCTTCTATAAAACCCAGCATGTCCTAAGAAACTTCTATTGTCCTTTACAGTTGTTGGAGGTGGTAATTTTTTGATCACTCCACCTTTGCACGGTCCACTTCTATTCCCTTTGTTGAAATCTAATGGCCAAGAACAATTCCTTCTTGAACCATGAAGTGAAATTTCTCCCAATTTAGCACTAAATTTGTGTCTTTACAACGCTGCAATACTAAAGAGAGATTATGCAAGCAATTATCAAAAGAATGGCCAAAAACAAAAAAATCATCCATAAAAACCTCAATAAATATTTCGACCATTTCAGAGAAAATCGCTATCATGCATCTTTGGAAAGTTGCAGGTGCATTACATAAACCAAAAGGCATCCTTCTGTATGCAAAAGTACCATAAGGGCATGTAAATGTTGTCTTATCTTGATCCTCTAGTGCAATTGCAATTTGGTTGTACCCCGAATATCCATCAAGGAAACAATAATAAGCATGTCCAGCCAATCTTTCCAACATCTGATCAATAAATGGCAAAGGAAAATGATCTTTTCGGGTGGCGTCGTTCAACTTTCAATAATCAATACATACTCTCCACCTAGTCATTGTCCTTGTTGGAATAAGCTCATTGTTTTCATTTTCTACAACTATGATTCCTCCTTTCTTTGGTACACAATGAATTGGGCTTACTGACATTATACGAAATTGGATAAGTTACCCGGCATCCAAAAGCTTAATCACCTCATCCTTGACCACTTTTGCATTGTTGGGTTTAAGCGTCTTTGTGGCTGAATTTTGGGCTTGTAATCCTCGTTCTTCATCGAGATTTTATGCATACAAATAGAGTTGCTAATCCGCTTTGATGTACTGCATTGTCCATCCAATTTCCATTTTGTGAGTCAGAAGAACTTCTAATAGCTTGTTTTCCTCTTCATCATTCAAAGAATTGTTAATAATAATAGGAAAGGATTAGTCTCGAGATAGGCATACCTTAGATGGGACGGTAGTGGCTTTAGCTCGATCTTATTGGCTTCCTTAACTTACCGAGGTTGGAGTTTCATTTGTTCCCAAACTCCTTGAATGTTTCATCCTTTGAAAAAATATTCATCAAGTGCTACCAGTAATTCGGAACATTGTCTCACTCCCTCATCTTCCTTCTCTCTTCAAAAGTTTCCAAGAATATCCTATCAAGAGTGTTAATTTGAAAACAAGAATGTACCTCACTTGGAAATTTCATTGCTTCAAAAACATCAAAAGTCACTTGTTCATCTTGCACCCGTAGAGTGAGCTTTCCTTGCTAAACATCAATCAATGTTCTTCCAGTTGCAAGGAACTGTCTCCCCAATATCAACGGTACCTCTCTATCTTCCTCCATGTCAAGCACCACGAAATCTAGAGGGAAAATAAATTTATCAACTTTAATTAAAACATCCTCAATTACCCCTCGAGGATATTTCACCGATCGATCCGCTAATTATAGAGAGATTGAAATGGGCTTCACTTCTCCCAGGCCTAGTTTCCTGAAAATAGAAAGTGGCATCAAATTAATGCTTGCTCCTAAATCATATAGGACTTTATCCAAATTGCAACTTCCTATAGTACAAGGTATAGTAAAACTCCCTAGATCTTTCAATATCTGTGGCAGTTTTCTTTGAAGAACTGCACTACACTCCTCATTTAGCATGACAGTTTCATAATCTCCCAGCTTCCTCTTCTTTAATATAATTTCTTTCATGAATTTTTCATACTTGGGTATTTGTTCCAACATCTCTGCAAAAAGAATGTTAATATGCAATTTCTTAAAAATATCTAGAAATTTATCAAATTGATTATCAAGCTTTTTCTTATTCAATCATTGAGGATATGGGATAGGAGGCTCATATTTTGCATTTAGGGAAGGTTGAACATCTTGGGATGTTGATGGCTTATCTTTAGATTATTCCATCTTTTTCTCCGATTTCCCCTGCCATTCAAGTCCTTTACCGCTTCTCAATGTGATAGCCTTTACATGCTCTTTGGGATTTATTGTGTCACTGGGCAACGATCCTTAAGACCTTTCTACAATCTGCTTTGAAAGCTACCCCAGTTGGTTTTGGATGTCCCTATTGATTGCCTCTTGATTTCTGAAATTTTTTCTTGACTCCTCAATGAACTTTCCCAAAATTCCTTCCAAAATTGTTTGTTTCTTCTCTTGGGGTTGGTAGGAAGATGATGACAGTTTGAATCCCCCTTGGTTATTTCCCCATGACAAATTTGGATGATTTCTCCAACCTGGATTGTAGGTGTTCGAATATGGGTTATGTTAAGGTTTTTGGAAATTTGAAACATAATTTGCTTGCTCGGCGTTGGTGAAGCAAATGGATTTCGACTTGGCACTTTCGATACTAGCATGATTTCCACCACGTAAATCACATTGTGCAGTTGGTTTTTGGATTGAATTTGGATGACAAAGAATCCATCTTTCTTGAAAAGAGAAGCAACTCTAGCGACAAAGCATTCATTTAATCAATTTCATGCACCTTATTATTTGGTCTTTTTGCAATTACCCTCTCTACTGCCCTTGATTGTTGTTTTTGCCATAATCTCTAACAACTTCATGAGCATCACTCCAGGTGTTTTTCCCATTAAATACCTACGGTACGCAACATCAATCATTGCGATAGTTTGAAACCAACCCATTATAAAATGTAGAGACTTGCAGCCAAATTGGTATACCATGATGTGGGCACTTCCTCAACATTTCTTTGAATCTTTCCCAAGCTTCATACAATGATTCTTGGTCATAATGTGTAAAAGATGTGATTTCATTCCTCAATTTTTCCTTCTTAGTAGGAGGAAAGAACTTGGACAAGAATTTCTAAACCAACTCATTCCATGTTGTAATTGATCCCGGTGGTAATGAGTTTAGCCACTCCTTGGCTTTATCCCGAAGTGAAAAAGGAAAAACCCTCAATCTTATAGCATCTTCAGACACACAATTTATCTTATAAAGATCACACACCTTCAGAAAGTAAGCAATATGTGCATTTGGATCATCCTTTGACATTCCCCCAAATTGATTTGATTGAACCATTTGGATAAAGGATGGTTTATCTCAAAGTTATTGGTTTGAATAGTTGGCCTCCTTATACCCAAAGTAGTTCTAGCAACATTAGGCGCAACATAATCCCTCAAAGCTCTATGATTACCACCTCCCTCAACAAATGGTGGATCCATAGCTGATTGTCTATTAGGAGGTGAGGTTGAACGCCTTCTCTCTTAGTTTAGCCGTCTTAATGTTCTATCAATCTTTGGATCAAATGGAAATTGGTTAAGGCTTCTTGTACGTCTCATACAACAATCCTACAACCAGAAAATTAACTAGCACAAAAACAACACAAAGTTACCCTTTTTTATGATAAATGAAATGAAAGAGAAAGATAAACAAAATTAAAAATGAAACAATGATAAAGAAAATTAACTTCAAATTGAAACTAAGATTAGGTAGTATCGATATTAATAAAATCAAACCATTCCCCGGTAACGGCGCCAAAAACTTGATGCGTAATTTCGCAAGTGTATGAATTGTTCAAGTAATAAAGTGTACAAAAGTACGGATATCGAACCACAAGGAATGGCGTTACTAAGTACCGAAATTGACTAATCCTAATTTTATTTGAAAACCGAATTTTTGAATTTGTTTAAGAAGTAAATTAACTTAAAACTAAACGTAAATAACAAAATTTAATGTTGTTCACAAATGATTAAAAACGCTAAGGCATTTGATTTTACTAAATCAATTCAATCCGATTTCAAGTCATGTTATATGAAAATTAAAGTTAAAAGTGATGGTTGAAAAACCCAAACTTATCTAATACTCTCTCTCAAGTTATATTAGAATTACTTATCTATGAAAACCAACTATATTTCTATGAAGATTTAATCACAAATAAGCACATTATGATTTATGGAATTTCTAGAATAACCACATACATCATGCATTAGGTGTCAAACTCGCATTCAACATACGGTATTTATCACAAGAAGCGTTCATTACACATCTCCTCTCGGTCTCAATATAATGCAACAAATCATCTAAATCTTGATCATAAATTTAAAAGCATTAAGCATGGAAATAAATACTCAACTTGAAAACAATGAATTCATATAACTATAACACAAGAAATCGGATTTTCTTGATTTAACTACATCATAGCCTTAGCAAAAATAAGTTAGTTCATAATGGAAATAAAAACAAACATATTCTCAATTGAATCCATGAATAACAAATCTAAATAAAATGTAGAAAATAAAAGCTAAGGAGAAGAGATGAAAAACTCTTAAAGATGAAGACTTGGTAGCAACAATGGTGATGGTCCTTCAAGCTTCTCCATCCTTTCTCTCCAAAATTTCCTTTTCTCATCCAAAAATAACTCAAATCCGCTCTCTCTACCGTCCCCTTCTTTCTCCATCATAATGTATATATAGATCTAGGGTTTGGGGGCAATTTTGGAACAAAACAACATAAAAAATGTGTTTTCGGACGAAACTCGCCGACGGCGACATTATTCTCGCCGCGGTGAGATTTCTGGAAAATAAAATTTTTGTTTTTCTGATTTTGGCTGGCGGCCAAATTAATGTGCCCGACGGCTAGATGCATTTGGAAAAATTTGTGCTCTCGGGATGATTTTCGCCGTGCTTTCTGTAGGATTTTTGCCAGCGGTGAGATGAATATGGCCGGCGGCGAGATACTTTGGCTGGTGGCGAGATTCACTTGGCCAAAATCCGTGCTCTCGGGAAGAATTTCGCCGTGCTCTGAATAAGATTTTCGCCGGCGGCGAGAATATTCTCGCAGGTGGCGGAATTTCTATATTTTGAAACTTTGTTTTCTTTTTAATTTCATTAAATCCCGATCATTGTACTTTGTCCCTAACTTCTCCAAAATCATGATTTTACCTGAAATTGCACTTTAAACACGAAATACCCGTGAAATGACATTTGTGGATTAAATAATCAAATAAACACAATTTTCACACTAATATCAACATTTAAATCATAACAAAAATGGACTAATTTAGCTTTTATCAACAACCCCCAACCAACTTCTTGCTAGTCTCTAGCAAGAAAATCGATCTATTTAATAAATTCAAAGGAGACATTAAGAGAAACTTCAAAGAAAATTTTATTCTATTTACAAAATTAAATTAAGTGTATGCAATATGCCTTTAAACCCCTAGGCGGCCCTGTGATATGTGATATGTGATGAATAACAAGACTGGTATTGAGTTAGCAATACCGATCTTGTAGATAGTTTTGTTTTATATTAACTCTCACAAGTGCAGGAATCATTTTATAAAAAATGACAAGTATACTCCCAAGGTCGATCTAAGGAAGGAATATATGTGATTTTTAATTTATTATTCAAACTCTTAAAAATGAAATAAAATCCTAAATATCTTCCCACGATATTTTGATTTGTGTTTACTAATCTAATAACATAAAAATAACAAACATAGGTATGGATTCAATGAACAATATTGCAATTTTTTGTCATTCATAATATTTGAGTATTTATGCATATAATAATTAAGTTAATTATGTTTACTCATATTATTTAGGTTATTAAAGATATAAATTGATATTTTATTAATTCTCTCCTTTTTATATAAATACCACCTTTGGTGGAATTATATATTCTTTGTTAATTAAATAAATCAATTAACATCTATAGGTGAGGTCGATAATTAATTTGGTTAATTAAATTAATTCATTTTTTTACGAGATTGGAAATGAACTATTTAAATACCACATTTGGTGTATTAGATATTTTAAACTTTATTCAAGATGTCCAAATTAAACCTAAGAATTTAATTATTCGAGTAATAACTTTCAAATTTTAAATCTATTACTGAAAATATGTTGTCAATACATTTTCGAATAATAATTCTTATAAAAACTTTTGAAATAGAGCTCACTCTAACAACCGTGCGATTGTACCAACAAATAAAAGAATACTAGTCTAAATAACACTAAATAATTAAACCTTAAAATCTAATTTTTATATTTAAATTTGTAATGAAGAATAATATATTTCTCTCTAACATCCTTAATATAAAATCTTGAATAAAAACAAAATTAATTTATCTTATAGAAATTTATTACATATTTAATATTTCACAAGCATAACAACTTTATCATTATATTATATTTACAAACAACCAGTCATGTTAAATTTAATTACAAACAAATTAAATATAACATATAAGAATAAAACATAAAAATAACTGTAAATAATTCATTTAAAGTTATATAACTCAAAAGAATCCTTAAAGAACTTTGATTCTAATTCTGTTTCTAGAAAACCTTCAAACGGATTTGCATTTCCGTTTATTGAATCAAAAACTAAAAATCTATGAAAGTATAACTAGTTCTTTTAAAAAAGAAAATAACTTTAAAACTAAAAAAAGAAAGCTTTGTAGAGAGAAAAGGAGAGAAAAGTTTATGATTTTCGGGATTATTTGAGAGATGATTTTTATAATGAGGGAGAGGGTCCTTTTGTAGGTGAGGAAAAGGCTAAAACAAAGTGGGAAAATATCTTAAAAATTGATCTTGCATGCGTTTGGACAGGCTGGCACGCGTGTGGGGGGATAGATTTGTAACAGACAACGACTGACATACATAGGACTCGGTATTTTTGACATTTTTAATCATTTTGTCCAATTTTTGACTTTTCCTCATTTTTCTCAACATATTTGTGATGGATTGCCTCCAGTATTTTTTTTAGTCTTTAAGTTATTTTTTTTAACAAAATACACAAAAAAACAATAAAAATACTAGTGATTCCGAAAAGACAAATTTATATAAAAATATGATAAAATTTTATGACTTTTTAAGCACTCATCACAACCCCTAATGGACGAGTTTAAGTCTCGTGAGGGTTTTCAATAATGATACCCACAAACATTGACTTAAATATAAAAATTAAAAAGAAATAACAAAAATAAACAAATAAAAAAAATAACAAATCCAAAACTAAAATTATAGCAAAATAAAAACTAAGTAAAATAAAAAAATAACTTAAAAATAAATTAATAAAACAAAATAAAAAATCATAAAAATGTCTAATACTTTTTAATCTTCTTTCATATCATAATTAAAATCTAAAGCATAAGTTATTTTCAACTTCTTAAACAGTCATAGTTTATAATAATAATTAGTTGAAAATCATTTTCATACTTAATTTAAAAAATGTTTCAATTTAAATTTACCTAATTTCAATGTCAAAAATTCGAATTCGCTTTGACTCTATCCTTACAAGTCAATACTTTCAAAACATTGAATCCTATGGGTTCAAGCATTTATACTAAGGCGTATGCAAATATAGTTTATATTTAGAAATGAACTAATAAGTTTGCATACTTATAAAGGAAGAAAGGCTCAAAAATAGTACATAACTTCGATCTCATGAAAGGAATGGAATGTTTAGGATTTTGTAAAGAAATCACAAAATTATTTTCATACCTCAATCAAAATCATTAAATAAAAATTTCAAGATATATGCCTTATAAAATAAAGTACAATGACTTTTTAGGGATTTACTTTTTATAATTTCTTTTGTAATTAGCTTGTTCTCATAACTCTGTAGGTTATGTGGGTCATAGTATCTAGATTATACTATTCATTTATCCCCCTCCCTCTCTCTCTCTCTCTCTCTCTCTCTCTCTCTCTTTCTCTTTATTTAAGATATTTTTTCAAAATATTTTTTTAAAGAGTGAACTCATGTATTGATTGTATATTTTTGTAGGATTTTTGGTGAGTGGTTAATTTTGTGACTTTTTTATTTGATTTTAGTTTAGGTAACTTCATATATATCTTTTTTTGGTACAAATCATGCATGAAGGATGAAGGGGCATATACTATCAATTTCTACTTAAGTCATTCAATCTAAGCAATAAAAGCAACATATGACACTATACTAAATGTAGAAATCCTAACATTCAATCCTAATACCTATAGAGATCATCGAAAAATTTGAAGAAATAATAAATGTGTTTTGAGTAGAAAAAATATATTTCACTCAAAATAAAGGAAATTATGCTCAAATTATATCTCACAAGGGTAGTCTCCACTATTTGATTTCTAAACACTAATTTTAGGTTAATTATAATTTTCACACTTTATCATGAAATGCTACTTATGATAAAAACTAACTAATTATCATATACTTCATGATATGTTTTCAAAAATTAATCTAACAGTGCAAAAGACTTAACTATTTATTTAAATTTGATTTAAAGAAACGATAAATTTTTGTGAGAAAATTTTTAATCCTAAAATTCTAAAATTTACTAAACCACACAAGGAAAATAAAATCAAACACATTAAAAATGAAAATGTGAACATAAAAATTTTAAAATTGTTTAGATATTTGAAATTAAGCATGATAACTTTTCACCACCCCGACTTAGAACTTACACTGTCCTCAATGTAACAATTGTAAATTAAAGATAAAGAGAAAAGAGAAGAAAAGCTACATATTTCCTAAGAATGTGCAAGTAGTAAAGGAGAAATGTAGGTGCATCTATCATGTTCATCATTAAAGTTCACATAGATAGATTATTATGAACTTCTAACATCTCAATTAATATTTTTAGTTATAACAATTCTAAAACTATTCACATGTAATTAAACTAAAATAAACAATATAAATTAAATAAATAAAAGAAAATTACCTAAAATGATGGGTTGTCTATCATCCAACGCTTGGTTTAATGTCTTAGCAAGACGTAAATGAGAGATTTTATTTTAAGTAAACTCAATGTTTCTACATCATTGAGTCAATCAAACTTACAGGTAGGACAAATTTGTCTACCTATACTTTTTAAATCATGCCCTATCGATTTTCAAATTTTTATTTACTTAAAACTAGGGACATGATTGTGGGTTTTAGATAAACCACTTCTAGGTACAAGTCAAGTAAATAAGGCATCAAAACACATTTATACCTATATCTAACAAAGTAACTACCTCATTTTATAACAGATTTTGATTAAAAACTTTAAAATTTTGAAGATAGCTTCAGATTTTTTTTAATTTTTTTAAAACTAATCTAACACTAAGTATTAAAATTAAAATTAAGTAAAAGAAACAAAAAAAGAAAATAAAATAGAAACAAAAAAATACAAGAAAAAAATGAAAAAATAAAATAGTTATATAGATTTTACAATATATATAATACAAACAACTTTTATACAAATTTTGATACATATGTACATACTTAAATTATACATATTTATAATACACTTTATCTATCATTTAATACAAATAAATATACATGATTAAATTATACATAATAAATATTTATTATACACTTTATCTAATATATAATACAAAAATATTTTTTACAAATAAATATACATGATTAAATTGTAAAAAATATAATACACTCTATCTAATATATAATAAAAATACATTTTTATACATATTATATCATAAAATATTTATAATAGTTAAGTTAATCTCCAAGTTAAATAACACAATCAATATTAACAAATAGTGCTCCTAGGAAAGAATAGTGGTATTAAGCCTCCTTAAAATCTATCTTCCTAGACACAACATCATTCATAGGAAAGTCTAATGGCATAAAGGCTTTCAAGAACTAGTATCCTAGAAAAAACTCCCTTATATCTTTACATTCCATGTCATTACACAATTAGATTTTTTTAAAATTAAAGTTAAAAGTAAAAGTTAAAAATTAATTACTTTTTTCTAAATTTTTTTTAGAAATAAAATAGTTAAATAAGTTAACGTTTTTTTTTTAATTTTTAATTTTTAATTTCAAAATTTTGATTTACTTTTTATTTATATTTTTTATGTTTTAAAGTTGTTATTTATTGTTTATTTAGATTTTTAAATTTTATATTTAAATTATGACATTAAATTTTAAATTTAGAATTTAAATTTCAAATTTTTTTATTTATAGTTTATTTAGATTTTTTTAATTTAATTGTTAAATTAAATTAATTTAAATTTAAGATTAATTATTTTTTATGAATAGCAAATCACAAAGATTTATTCAAAAAAATTAGATTTTATTTTTATTTTTTTAAGCTAAAAAATCACAATTATTTACAATATAGAAAGTTTTAAAATTTTGATAAATAATTTAAAATCGATATTCCTTCTCTAGGAAGGGCGCTAAAAACTTGATAAACACAATTAAGTATCCGGAAACCACGCCAAAAACACGTTGAATAACAAGATCGGTATCAACTTAGCAATATCGATCTTACAGACAGTTTTGTTTTATATTTGTAAAACACTTGTAAGTGCACAAATCATTTTATAAAAAATGATAAGTATACTCACATGGTATATCTAAGGAATGAATATATGTGATTTTTAATATATTATTCAAACTCTAAAAAACGAAATTAAATCCTAAACATCCTATCACTATATTTTGATCTATGTTTCCTAGTCTAATAACCTAAAAAAATAAACATAAGTATGGATCCAATAAACAATAATGCAAATTTTTATCATTCATAACAGTAAAGTATTTATGGACATAATAATTAAGTTAATTATACTTGTTTATAATATTTAAGTTATTAAAGATATAAATTAATATTTATTAATTCTCTTTTTTATATATATAAATACCTCATTTGGTAGGGTTAGATATTCTTTGATAATTAGACAAATCAATTAACACCTATAGGTGGAGTCGTTAATTAATTTGATTAATTAAATTAATTTCTTTTTTTTCTAAGAGATTTCAAATGAACCATTTAAATAACACCGTTGGTGGGGTTAGATAGTTTAAACATTATTCAAAGTATCCAAATTAAACATAAGAATTTAATTATCAAAGTACTAACTTTCAAGTTTTAAAACCATTATTAAAAATATGTCATCAATACAATTTTGAATAATAGTTCTAATAAAAAAACTTTTGAAATAGAGTTTCACTCTAACTGCTGGACGATTGTACCAACAAATAAAAGAACACTACTCTAAATCAAACCGGATAATTAAACCTTAAAATATAATTTTTATATTTAAGTTTGTAATGAAAAATAATATATTTCTCTCTAACATCCTTTATATAAAATCTTGAATAAAAATAAAATCAATTTAATTTATAAAAATGTTTTACCTATTTAATATTTCGCAAGCATAACAGATTTATCATTATATTATATTTACAAATAGTCACCCATATTAAATTTAATTACAGACAAATTAAAGATAACATATAAGAATAAAACATAAAAATAATTGTAAAGAAATTATTTAAAGTTATACCTCAAAAGAATCCTTACAAAACTATGCTAATTCCGTTTTTGGAAAAACCTCCAAACGAATTTGCATTTATGTTTATTGAATCAAAAAATAGACGTCTATAAAAGCATAACTAGTTCTTCTCAAAAAGAGAAGAACTTTAAAACTATAAAAAAGAATGCTTTCTAGAGAGAGAAAGAGAGAGAAGTTTGTGATTTTTGGGATTATTTGAGAGATAATTTTTACAATGGAGGAAATGATCTTTTTATAGGTGAGAAAAAGGATTAAAAAAAGTGGGAAAATATCTCAAAAATTAATCTTGGACAAGTTTGGATAGTTTGCATGCGTGTGGGGGCGAGATTTGCAATATATGGGCGTAGGTGCATGTGGGACTTGGCGTGATATATACACTGGGCGTGCGTGACAGGCATGGGTGTTTTCTAGGCGTGTGTTGGGCATGTGTTGGCTATACAGAGGCGCATTCGAGACTCGACATTTTTGACTATTTTGATTTTTCCTTATTTTTTTCAACACATTTGTGATGTATAGCCTCCAGTATTTGTCTTCAAGTATTTAATTTATTTTTTTGAACAAAAATACATGAAAAATAATAAAAATACCTGTTATTTCAAAAGGATTAATTTATATAAAAATATGATAAAATCATACCAATATAAATCTATTTAATCAATTAAAGTACATTAAATCATGGCAATTATAGAACTTTTTATGCACTCATCAATAAGCTAGGAGCTCGGCATCGATTAGAGATTCTCGAGTTTTATGAAGCCTATGTCCTGTAACAGAACCTAACAGACCTGATGAGGTTATATATGTCCTGAAATAGGATAGAGGTATAAATATGACCCTTTCTGAGAATGAGAAGAACTAAAAGGAATACTTCTTCTATGTCTCAGGTTGGTGAGAATCTCCAACCAATGACACCAGGCTTATCAAAAGCATATGGAATGATACTAAGGTCATGATAAGGAACATGTGTTCCTTTATCATGACCTTGTTTTTGGATGCAAAGTAATGCTTGGTTGATATCCAGAACTATCTCTCTAAGAAGACCCTCTATAGGGATCTTTTGAATACCCCACGTTTTGTCGCATGTGGGTTGATGAGACACATTTCAGTAGGGCCCCTCTTCGGATTATTTTTAAGCCTTGGGCTCTTCCTAAGCACAAGATCCTTCCCACAGATTATAGGGGTGGGTTTGAGGTGGTTTTTGACGATTGTGAACTAGTCCTTAGACTTGATTATTAATTAAATTCTTTTTTTGTTTGATGGGACCTCAGTATATTAACAACTCTCCTTATTTTTTTTAGATAACATAAATTTCAATTTCAATGTGCTTTTGGCTCGACTTAAGAGTAGGGTCCCTTCTTAGGGGACTAGCTCTCAAAAAGCTACACCTTTCATGAAAAAGGGGAGTCCTCCAAAGTGAGGAATAGGATCAAGGAGGGGCACTCCAATCCATTTAAAAAAAAATAAAGTAACAATGGAAGAGTATGCGCTCGGGCGTGAATCGTTGAATATTTTTGAGCCCTCGATAGCCTCCCAGGGTGACATATTTCACCTCCTCCTTACTCGGCTTCTCTAGCTACTACCCTATCTATAAAGGATTCTTGAAAAGGGAAAAATATAGTTAATGACCTTACAACTGATGTGGATGGGGTGGTTCTATGTCAGAGCATGGCGCCAGATCAGCTCAACCATTAAGTGAATCATATCCTCTTTATGGAGCATAAGAAGCAACTCAACGCCATATATGAAGGTGAAAATTCAGAGGCCATGGTTGATTTCTTGATGTACTAGGTATTCTCTTTTTTGTGTGCATTCTTATTTGTTGTAACCCTGTATTTATGATGTTTGACCTTGCATCATCTGAATTGTTCAGGCGCTATTGCTCTTTGGGTTGAATAGGGCTCGTGGTATGGAGAGCTTGAAGCATGAGCTTGTTCTGGAGAAGGAGAGTCATAACTCATCTTGGTCTAAGTATGTGTTATCATTGGCCAAAGCCACCAAATGGGATGGGGAGGTCCGAGCTTAATGACTTTGCCCGACGTATGGATGAACTCAAAGAGGAAAAAGGAAAGTCTAAGGCTATCCTTGAGGCTAGTAATCATAGAGCAATAGAAATTGATTGCCATGTAGCTGAACTCAAGGAGGATAACGAAAAGTCCAAGAACGATCTCGGTGCTATGGCTTAGTAGCTCACCTCGAGTGTAGAGATTGGATACGGGTTGGTGATGGATTATTTCAAAAAAGAGGTCAAGAAAAGAGACCTGGGTGATTATTATTATCATATTTTAGACATCTTGATCACTTATCAATGTGAGCCCATCCAATCCCAAGATGGGGACGAGGAAGAAGATTTTGACTCGGGTGAAAGTTGCGATGGCACTAAGGAGACTAATACATTGAGTGAGGCAATGAGCTATTAATTTAAAGCCTTTCTTTCTCTCTTTTGTGATCTCGATGCCAATCTTGTTTAAGTGGTCATGGGCTATGTCTTGTACTTTTTATTTTCAATTTATTAATGAAAATTAACTTATTCTTGGATACAGTGTTGGTTGTTTATTAACGCATTTATATCTTTTTATATTGTTGTTTAAGATGCTTAACTACCCTCATATTTTGGGATATATTTTAATAATCTATTCCTGATACCATCCCTTATAAAAAAGGGTTAGGGCATTTGTTGGATTCAGACAATTTTGTCAAAATATTTTTCAACTCTTTCTCCATCTTTTTTGCTCGAACATTATAGATTCTGATCGTACAATCAGGCATTTATTTTGTGCTCTAAGACAGGAAAATGTAAGACTTAAAATCAAGGTGCAAAGATTGAAAGTCGTGTTATCTAGGCTCGAGGAGAAGCTAAGTGTTCAAGAAGAGAGCATATCTAGTCTTGAGGCAAAGCTTGAGGAAACAATAAAGCTTCATGAAGAGCCCAAGTGCGAGCTAGTCTCTTATAGAGAGAAACTATTTTAGGCTTTAACCTGAGAGAGGAAGACCATGAATAAAATGGATACCTTCATGGACAAAGAGTCCCATTGGGCAAGCTTCTATATGAAGCAATCTAAAGGGGTATTTCTTAAGGTGATGCAAACTATTGAAGGGTTGGAATGCTTTATTAAAACAATAATGGATATCCATAAGGAAATTATTAAGATTCAAGTCGATTTATTACCCCTAGTGGAGGAGACTGACGATTCAGACACTAGTCATGTATCTTAACATTTTAGGAATTTTTAATCATCTAAGAGGCCAAACCTTACCTAAAGGGAAGCACCATGCATACATGTATTTTTCTAATTTGTTGTAATTTCATACAATAATAAAAATATCCTTGATAGGGTATAATTTCAATGCTTGACCTTTATATATACATTTTTTAATTAACTTTTTGTTTAGGCTATACCTCTTCCACGACTGTGGTGAGGGTCAACTTTTTAGGGACTAGGAAATCTCTCTCGCTTTCTACTGAGGTGTTCAACTCGTGATATTTGCAAGTGCTAGGGTAGTCTACCTAGTTCTTAAGCAAGGTGATCAGTCTGTGGCATATAATAGTATAAGAGGGAGCTCTACCTAGTTCCTAACCTCAATGTTTAGCTCTCTTTTCATTATGAGAACGCCAACCTGATTCCTAAGCAAGGTGATCAACTCGTGTTATTTTCAAGTGCTAGGGTGGTTTACTTGGTTCTTAATCTAGGTGATTAGTCTGTGGCATATAATAGTAGGAAAGGGAGTTGTACCTAGTTCCAAACTGAGGTGTTTAGCTCTTCTTTCATTATTTAGAGTGGTAATCTAGTTCCTAACCTAGGTGGTCAACTTATTATATTTGCAAGTATCAAGGAAGTCTACCTGGTTCTTAACCAAGGTGATCAGCCCGTGGCATATAATAGTAGGAGAGGGAGCTCTACCTGGTTCCTAACTGAGGTGCTTAGCTTTCATTTCAATATCAGAGTTCTAATTGGTTCTTGACTGAGATGGTTAACTCGTGATATTTGCAAGTGTTAGGGTGGTCTACCTAGTACTTTTGATGGGCTAGTCCTGAGAGCCCATAATTCCCCAAGAAGCTCATCCACCCATTTTCCTTTTGCACTCGCCAACCTTTTCTTTAATAGGCTCATGATTATTTTGTTGGAAGATTCTGATTGTCCATTGGCTTATGGATAATAAGGTGTGGAGTGGAATATTTTAATGTTATATTTAGTAGCAAATTCCCAGATGTTGTGTCTTGTAAATTTCCTCCTATTATTTGTAACCAGCTCCTTGGGCAGACTGAACTAGTAGATTATGCACTTCCAGATAAATTTAATGACCTTTTTTTTCTCGTATCCTTCCTAGAGGCTCTTCTTTAAACCATTTGGAAAGGTAGTATGTGGAAAGTAACAAAAAATTCCTTTGACCCTTAGCTAGTGGTAGATGCCTTATGATATCAAGCCTCTATTTGTAGAAGAGCTTCTATCATGGTGTTAAGAAGTGAGTGTGACAATGGGGAAAACCTTTGGAACTTATCAAACTTCTAAGTGTATTTTGTACAATCTATCAACATGATGGGCCAATAGTAACCCTATCTTATAATTCGTTGAGCCATCCTCCTTCCGCCTAAATGAGAACCATACTCATCCTTATGTTTTTCAAACATTAATCTTTAAGTTCCCTCTTTGGATATACACAAGAGTTTGGGTCCAAGCGCAGTCCTTCTATATAGCCTTTCTGCCTCGATCATGTAACGTCCTGCCTTTACCTTGATTTCTTTTACAAGTTTCGGGTCCGTAGGTAGGTCCTTCCTTTCCAAGAATTTAAAGATTCAAGTGAACCATGAGTAGGTAGGGGCATCCACATAGCCCACTATTCTTTCAACTTCTTTCAAACCGGCCTCTATCAATATCGTAACTGACACCACTTTATCGAGGCTAGCTTCACGCATAGAAGCTAGCATGGCTAGTGCATCGGCCTGACCATTCTCATTTTAGGCTATTTGCTTGATCTCAAACTTGGAAAATTTGGAACATTCCTATTTTAACCTCTCCAAGTACTCCTTCATTTTTCCATCCCTAGGTTCAAATGTTCCCAAGAACTAGTTGACCAATAGTCTGGAGTTACTGTGTATGGTGATTTTATCTACCCCTAGTTTCTTTAAGGTTATGACCTAAAATATGGTTGCTTCATATTAGACGACATTATTAGTTGCCTAGAAATCAAGTCTGACTGCATACTTAAAATAGTTGTTGTTGTGATCTACTATGACCACCCCTAGTTTGGAACTGAATAAATTGTGTGCTCCATCTTTAAACACTTGCCAGGAAACTCTATATTTTTGGTCAACATTACACATCTCTTGCTCCCCTTATTGTTGATGACCTCCTGTATTTCACTAAAATATGTCATAAACTCAGCCATAGTTTGCCTTTTCATGGCTATTCTAGCCATGTATTTAATATCATATTCTCCCACCTCTACGGCAATCTATGACAACCTTCTTGCCATCTCTAGTCTCGTCAAAACACTTTTAAGTGGATGAAAGATGAGTACCATAACTGTGTGCAAGCCAAAGTAATTTCTAAGCTTTTGCGTACTAATTTTGAGAGTGAAGGCCAACTTGTCCAATGTTGGATATCTGTTTTAAGCATCTATCAGGATTTGACTGATGTAGTAAATTGGGTGCTAGATCTTGTCTCTTTAGGCTAAGAGCATGACGTTGCATGTTTGGGGCGCCACATCCAAACATAAATAAATAATCTCAATTGGGAGGGAGCTGACCAAGATAGAAGGGTTACTCAAGTATCTTTTGATTTCTACAAAAGCTCTTTCATAGTCCTCGTTCTAAAAGATTAGTGTGTTTTTTCTCATCATTTTTAAGAAAGGCATACACTTGTTCATGCATTTATAGATAAATATGTTCAGTGCCACTATTCTTCCATTCAATTGTTGGATCCCCTTAAGGATGGTAGATGGATTCATGTTCACCAAATCTTGTATCTTGTTTAGGTTGCCTCAATCCTTCTAGTTGATACAAGATATTCTAGTAATTTTTCTACAGCAACACTAAAGATACACTTCTTAGGTTTACGTCTCATATTGTACCTTCGGATTGTTGAAAATACCTCCTCTAGATCCTTGACGTGGTCTAGGGGTTGAATTGATTTTACCACTATGTTATACACTTAGGCCTCTAGACTCATTCCTTATAGATTTTCAAACATTTTGTTAACTAGATGTTGATATCTAGCACTTGCATTCTTCAATTTGAAAGTAATCCTAGTATAACAGAAGGTCCTTTCCTCTATGATGAAAGACATTTCTCCTTATCATTGGGGTGCATTCTAATTTAGTGGTACCTAGAGTATGCATCCAAGAAACTCATCAACCTAAAATCAGAAGAGGCATCTACGAGTTGATCGATATTGGGTAAAGGGAAGCAATCATTGGGACATGCCTCATTTAGATCCATAATGGCCACACATATATGGGATAACCCATATTCCTTGTTTACCAATACCATATTTGATAACCATGAGGGATAGATGACCTCCCTTATAACTCCAGTCTCCATAAGGGCAGCAACTTGATGCTTGATCACCTCGTTATTTTCTCTTGGAAATTTCTTTTTTCTTTATTGAATAGGTCTAGATTCTAGTTAACATTTCGTTGGTGTGTTATGACTTTTGGGGAAATCCCAAGCATGTCTGTTAAGGTATATGTGAAGGTATCTGAATTCATCCTGAGGAACTGAGAGAGTTGATCTTCTACCTTTGTCGTCAAATCCCCTGTTAAGATTGCTACACCTTGCCATGCCTTTTCTCTCTGGCCTCTTTTGAGTAAGACCCCTCTATGATTTCTACTTATGGGAAACCTTGTTAACGGTGGCACTATAGCTGCTTTTGTCTTTTTCTTGGTTTCCTCTCATCTCATTACGGCCTTCGTTAGTAGGGAATTTGGTTACCTCATGAAAGGTGGAGGTTACTGAACTCATTTTATGTATCCATGGCCTATTCCAAGATGGCATTGTAGTTTGTTGGGACATCAATGACTAAGAAGTTGGTTATTACTATCATTCCTTTTGCCATGACCGGTAGCACTACTATTTCTATTGCATAGGTGGTGGTTCTATTGAACCCTACCAGAGGGAGTTCCACCTTAGCAATATAAAATTCCTTCACTCCTAAAGCCTTGTAGTGGTTGGAAAAATAAGATCTACCGAGCTTCTTGTGTCAATAATTATCTGATAGACATCACAAGATCCTATCCTCAAGGTAATTACTAAAATATCTTCTTGAAGGGATGATGTCTCCTCCTTTTCATTGAAAATGATCTCTACAGTAGGCATCGCTTTATCCAAGGCATACACATGGGGGCATTACGTAGCTCTCTTGCAAACCCTTTGCATGAGTTATTTGAGACCCAATTAATCCTAGGCATTCCATGTATGTTGTATAGTTTCGATGTTGGGCTCATTGTGGTGCTCTCTTCCAATGCTTGATAGGTTCATTAGTTTTGGCACCTCTTACATATTTTGATGGTTTCCTCATTCCCTGTTTAATGCAACAAGGTTCTTTAGATATCCCTTCACTAACAACTCTTATATCTCTTTTTTGAGGTGTTTATAGTCTCTTGTTCCGTGGCCCACATCTTTATAGAAGGCACACCATTTAGATGCATCTCTAAGTTGGGATTTCATCTTCAGAGGCGATCTAATATTAGGTTCCTCCTTCATCCTCAGTACAACATGAGCTAGATCCACTCTCAAATGAGGCCCTCTAAAAGAAGAGATTGACCTCCCCAAATGTCCCCTATTCTTCAACCATTGTCCATTTTCCTAGTTATTTGGTGTAAAGCATTTGTTTCTATTGTTTTTATGTGCCCTATCTGGGCTTATCCTTATCTTCTATTAATCTAATACCACCTTTATGCTGGTTTTATGACCTTTAACCAGACTTAACTCTCTCTTGAGATTGACAAACTTTCTCACCTCTTTGTATTCTTCCTCTAGAGTAGAAGGAAATTTTTTTAGTTCTACGAACAAATCAAAATTTTTTAAGAGACCTCACCTAAAGACTTCTATAACAATAGAGATGGGACAATTAGAGGTTTCCAGTTTCTCTTCCCTGAACCATTTCATATATTCTTCCATGGACTTACCTCTTTCTTCAACAATTGAGAAGAAGTGATGTGATTATTTTCTCAAGGGCTTGTTGCTGGCATAATTTGTGATAAATATTCTGAAAAATTATGAAAAGAGGTGATGGAGTAAGCTTCCAAGTTACTGAACCACTACTATGCACCTTCACAAAATGTGGTAGCGAACAATTTATACATCATAGAATCTATCTTTCCCTGAGTGAGGTTCATAGGGGTCATGGCTATTTTGAAGTGTTATACATGTGTCATAGGGACTTTATTCCAAAATAATCAGGAGTATTTGAGAGCATTAAAATTGGATGGCAGTTCATCATTTGCTATCTCGTCAGCAAATAGGGACACATATAATTACTCATGATGCGTAATTTTGCAAGTGTACGAATCGTTCAAGTAATAAAGTGTACAAAAGTACGGATATCGAACCCACAAGGAATGGCGTTACTAAGTGCCGAAATTGACTAACCCTAATTTTATTTGAAAACCGAATTTTTGAAATTGTTTAAAAAGTAAATTAACTTAAAACTAATAACTCTGCTTTCTGTCGTCCCCTCCTTCTCCATCATAATGTATATATAGATCTAGGGTTTTGGAGGGAAATTTTGGAACAAAACAGCATAAAAAAATGTTTTCGAACGAAACTACGGCTGGCGAAAGTTATTCTCACAAGGGCGAGATTTCTGGAAAACTTACGATTTCGGTTCTGCTAAATCTCGCCGGTGGCGGGATTATTGTGGTTGGTGGCGAGATGTATTTGGCCGGCGGCGAGATGTATTTGGTACGAGATGTACTTGGTAGTAACTTGCTTTGCCAAAATCTGTGCTCCCTACATGATTTTCAACATTTTCTCTGTAAGATTTTCGCCTGCGGCGAGAATATTCTCGCCGGCGGAAAAATTCCAAATGTTGAACTTTTGTTTTCTTTTTATTTGCACTCAATCCCGGTCATTGAAATTTGTCCCAAACTTCTCCATAATTATGATTTTACCTGAAATTGCACTTTAAACATGAAATACCCGTGAAATGACATTTGTGGATTAAATAATAAAATAAAACGCAATTTTCACACAAATATCAACCTTTAAATCATAACAAAAATGCAATAATTTGACTCCTATCAACTCACAATCCCTATCGACATCATAATGGGCCTTACCTTTATCATGCCTTTCATTGGCCACGTTTAAAGCCTAATCTTGTTTTTTATTGGCCTCTTCCAATGCTTGAAACCAAGCCTCCCAGTTTTTTGTTTCTTGAATCCACTACTCGTCCCTAGGTCCCACCGAGATAGAAAGAGGGTTCCCTTTGACCTCTTACTCAACCTAGGTATATTTGGGCAAGATATGCTCTAGTCTGTTTCTATCAATCAGGTAGGTGGTTCGATCATCAGAGGCCCCTTCTCCTGACTTGGAGCACAGTGACTTGTTTTCTCTTCTTGTCTCCTCGAGCTCTCTTCTTAACTTGAGGAGTTGGTGAGATAAATCTTGATGAATATTAGCCTCTATTCTGGTCTCATTATGCATTGATGAGATACATATATTTGCATATTCATCGAATATAATTCGTGTGTCAATTAAGTTTTTGGCGCCATTACCAGGGATTATAAATATTAGAAATTAATTTTTTTTATTTTATTTTAGTTATTTTTCTTGATTTATTCTTTTATTTTACTTTTACTTTTAATTTATTTAGTTTTTTTAGTTATTTATTTTTATTTAGTTAATTTCTTTTATTTTTAAATTTTAATTTATTTATTTTTAATTTTTATTTCGTTTTAATTTAAACACATCTTTTAGTGTTATTAGAAGCATAGTTAAGAAAATGGCTAGCAATAATTATCAATGGCCAATGGATAGAATGATTATCACAAGAAAAGTAACCATAATGCATGAAGTAAATGATATCACAACACTTATAGCACAAGTATCATCTTTGGTTAATCTTGTGAAGGTTCAAAACTCGTCAGCGAGTATAAACCAGGTCCAAGATTTAAAAATGTCTTATGTGTTTTGTGGTAGAGCCCATTTGTTTAATATTTTTCCAGATAATCCTGAATCAATATTTTATGTGGGTAATATGAACTGACACAATATCCATACTCAAACACGTATAACCCAAGATGGAGACAACATCTCAATTTCTCTTGGAATAACAACAATCAAGGTGGTAATCAATTCAACCATCAATCATTTCCACCACCAGGTTTTTAACAACCACAACAATCAAGGTGGTAATCAATTCAACCATCAATCATTTCCACCACTAGGTTTTCAACAACCACAACAATCATAAGCCCAAGAGAATAAGCCACACACTAAGGACAATACAAATCCATTAATTAGAATGATGAAAGACTTCATCCAATCATTTAATACAAAAAATGTCCACTCAAAAGGCTTCAATTTGGAATTTAGAGACTCAAATGAGAAAACTTGCCCAAGCTATAAGCCAAAGGCCTCAAGTTAATCTTTAAAGTGAGATAATTGTAAACCCAAGAAGATAAGGTAAGGACCATTGCAACACCATAGCCTTGAGGAGTGGTAAAACTTTAGAGAAAGATAAGACTCAAAAGGATAAGGACCATGAGACTAAAAAAGATAAGGAGGAATCAGAAACTAACAACGATGGGGAGGAATTAGTGGATAAAGAGAGTAATGGAAAAGAAATAATTCATCCAAAAAGAGCAACCTCTACAAACCTACTATTCATTTCCTTCAAAGACTACAAAAGAAAAAAGTTACATACCTAGTTTTCAAAATTTCTAGATGTCTTTAAGAAGTTGCATATAAACATATCATTTGCAGATGTACTTGAACAGATGCCTTCTTATGCCAAATTTAAGAAGGATATACTGTCTAAGAAAAAAAGGCTTGGAGATAATGAAAGAATAAACTTAACCGAAGGTTGTAGTGCCATCCTTGCTAGAAAACTACCCCAAAAACTGAAAGATCTAGGTAGCTTTAACATTCCTTAACAATTGGGAACATCCACTTTGAGAAAGCATTATGTGACTTAGGTTCAAGTATTAACCTTATGTCATTATCGGTCTTCCAGAGATTGGGGGTTGGTAAATCCAAATCCACTTCAATAACATTACAAATGGTAGATAGATCAATTAAGATACCTCAAGGTATGGTAGAAGATGTGCTAGTAAAAGTAGATAAATCCATCTTACCGCTGGATTTCATTGTACTAAACAACGAAGAGGACCATAACATTCCTATCATACTAGGTCATCCATTCTTAGAAATCGAAAGAGCACTAATTGATGTAAAAAAATGTGAACTTACAATGAGAATGCAAGATGAAGAAGTAACATTTAAAGTTTTTAAAGCATCTAAACCCCCTGATATTGATAATGCTAATGAATGCTTTAAGATAAATGTTACTGATTATAAGGATAACTTAAAAGAATCTGTTGAGTTGCTCATACTTAAGACTATTACACATTATGTTATGAACAATAATATAAACTCACCAGAAAAGAATTTAACCTGTTTTAAATTTGAAAGTATGGAATCAAAGGTTGATATTTATATTGTGTGAACTTTTTGGAGGACACACCTCTCATATTTGTATCAAATGAATTTATGGAAAATTTTGAGATAGGATCTAAGCTCAAACCATCTATTGAAAGGTCACCAAGTTTAGACCTTACACTTTTACCCTCTCATCCCCAATCAAGTGAGCAAGCAAAAGATTCCAATAGAGAGGTAAAAAAGATGTTGGAAATACATAAGTTGAATGAGTTACAGTGGAATGCTTATAATAATTCCAAAAAGTACAAAAAGAAAACAAAAATATGGCATGATAAGTTAATTGAGCACCATATTTCTAAATCAGAATATAAAGTATTATTGAATAAATCAAGACTTAAAATGTCTCCGTGCAAACTCAAAAGTAAATGGACACAAATGGATGTACCTTAGGTGTTGATATGATCGTCTAGTCAAGGACGTTAAATGTGACGCTGGTTGGGAGACAACCCAATGTTATTTACTTATATTTTCATTATTTTTTTTGTAGATGAATAAATGTGGAGAGCAATAGTGCAACAAGATTAAGCATTTCAATGAAATATGTGGTGTTCCAAGGCTAAAGGAGTTTTCTATCCTTTTACCTTTTTATATTTATATGTGCACATTGGGAACAATGTGCAATTTAAGTTTGGGGGAGGAAACTTCATTCTCTACTTTAGTATTTATTATGCATTTTAAATTTTTAAGGAATTTTTTTAGGATGTTTTTAATCATGATTTGGGTAGATATTGATAAATATATGGAAACTAAATACATTCATGCTTGATATGAAACTTATGAACTCAATGATAAAAATTGGTTGTCATGACTAGGATAAGGAATGTAACATATTTGTTAAGATACTTACATTAATCATGTCATACACTTCTAGTTTTGATTGGATTGATTCAAATGTTTATGCACATGTTCATGATTGATTTTGGTGTTCTTATTGAGAGAAAATTATTGGTGAGTTATACGAGTTGATGAGATCTAACATGTTTTAAAAGCTATTTGATCATCATTTAAGGCAAAATCCTAAATAGTATTTAGAAAAAGAGATGATTTCGGCCTTTTTTTCAATTGAGTCTTTCAAGCTAACCATTGTTAATGTCTTTAGTCACCCATTTGAGCCCAAGAAAGAATCTTTCATATCTTTAAGCCAAATTTTATACCTAATCAATAAGCATTACCTTTACCCATGCACATTTAGCTTGTATAAAAAAGAAAAAAAATGCAACCATGTGTTATGCTATAGAGTGAGGTGAAATGTAATGCACCATATGAAAATAAATAAGAAAAACTCACAATTCAATTATCCTTTTAAAGAAAAAAAAAATTGAAAATAAGCTTGGGGGTGTTGTGAAGTTAAAAAAAGATGTGGAATAAAAGAATATGAACTGACTTTAAGCTTAAAATCGGTTCACGTGTTGAACCGACTTTAAACTTAAAATTGGTTCAGAGCGTGAACCAACTTTATATTTTAAGTCTCAGCATTTAAAGTTGGTTAATAATTGACTTTAATACTTGATTTTGGCATAGTGTCAAGCATGTCTATTACTTTTACACTACTACAATACATACATTTAGTCTCGGATATTTAGCCTTGGTTTTTATAAAAACCGAGGCTATAGACATACCCTATGGCCTCGATTATTTAAAAATCGAGGCCATAGGGTATGCCTATAGTCTCGGTTATTTAAAAACTGAGGTCATAGATATACCCTATTAAGTTTTTACACCACATACTATTTTTTTTTATTTTTTTTCTCTTTTTTATTAATTATATTTATTTAATTAATTTATATATTAATTAAATTAAATTATATATTATTTTATTAATTAGAGTTTTCTGTTGTAGGTATATAAAAAAATTAATTAGGGTTTTCTATTGTTGCTCTCTTCTTCACTCTTGTCTAAGCTCTACCGCTCTCGTCTTTGCTTTGCCCTTTATTGCTCTATGTGTATCGTTGGCTCAGCTTACCGTCCTCGTCTCTGCATCTGCCATCTGTGAGTCTTACTTTTCCATATCTCATTTTCAAAAATACATCTTTGTTCCCTCTACCGCCCGATGCTTTCAAGGGTATCAAGCAGATTGAGGTAATCAGTTGGGTTATCACTTCTCAGGTTAATTGTGTGTATGTGTGTGTGTGTATGTGCGCACGCGTGCGCGTAGAGAAGACGTCTTAATTTTCATATTCATCTTTTTCTCCTCTATATATATTAGTGCTCTCTATGTTTTGCTAATTCTTGATGACAAACTTTAGCCAATTATTTGTGCAGGGACTTGCATAAGCTCAAAATTTAAGAGACTCTATTGCTAAAGCAAAATCTGATATAGTGGTTAAGGTGAAATCATATTTTTTCAATTTTTTATCATTTGATTCTTTTTATGGTAATTATAATTGAAGCTTTGGCTATTAAATAGGTTATTTTTCCAACTGTATGTTTATACTTTTCTGGTTACTTATGTTTTCAAATTGGCCTGAGAAAGGACTCTCGCTCTTTTGCTGAAGCTCTTATTGTTGGCTTTAATGAAGAGAATGGGACTCTGGGTGATATATGGAAAACCGTCTTAGGAAGTGACCTTGTTTTGCTACTTATTTCTGATTCTGTACAAGTCTGTTGGATGTAAACAAAAGTTTGCTCCTCTGTAACTATTATTTATGACTGTTGTGTTTTCTTGTGATAGGAAAGGGACCAATGATCATTTGTCACTTGAGTTGGAGGGAATGTCCCAACTTTTGGGGTATCATAGCATTACTCTGTGTTTTGGCTGATTATATTTATGCTCTTTTTTTCACTTTCTTATTTTGTTTGATTGTATGTTTTCCTTTTGGGTTTTGTTTAGTTGGTTGATAAGGATCCAGAAAAGGCAATCCCATTGTCTATAAGTGTATACTGAATTTTGCAAACTTATCCCTTTTAGCTTTTGTATTGGTTCTAATATTGAACCCTTTAGTTGATTTCTGAATTTTGCAAAATTTTTCTACTTTTAAAGCATTGAGTATTATTTATGAACAAAAAACAAGTTAAGTGATGGTAAGGTGAACATTTGTTAACATTACATGGATATGTAAGGTGAACATTTGTTAACATTACATGGATGTGTAAGGTGAACAAAAAATAGGTTATTTATGACCAAACTCTTTATTTTCTCTATTTATACATTTGTTGGATACTGATAATATTGTTTTAATCCTCAACTGTAGAATCTGAATGCATATTTTAATAGGTACATAAATTATGGAGAACTTTTGAGTGAGTTCTGATTCTTATGACTATTTTTATTTATTTTTCAAGTGGAGTCTTTCCAACATGTGGAGCACAGTGCCCTACACTATATTGGTCTTTGGTCTTGCGCATTGGTCTGCTTGGTGTTGGTGCGCTAGTGCTAATCTTGGTCTTGGCCCACGACATTAGTCTTGATGCGCTTCTGGTGTTAGTCTTTGGTACTAATGCACTACGATGGTATTAGTCCTAAGCAACTGGTCTGTAATAACTATTGGTGCATCATTCCTAATGGTTTGTACTCTTTGAGCTTCTCAGATGCTAAGGAAGATGCACAAATATATAATTGTTTGTTTTGTTTTAATATAAACTGTGCATTCTTGCTGCAGTTATTATAGATTTGATGCAGTTGCCAAACAACTTCTTATTAAATCCCATCCTAGAGAAGAACCATGCCCAATTAATTCGCGAGAAAATAGCCAGATGTTGTTTATACATCAATACTAGGTTCATCACCAGCGCACCAACACAAACCCTAGCCTTAGTGCAACACTCCAGTGCACCAGCATCTATGTTGATTTAAAGTACACTTGTAAATGCTTGTAATTAATAATAAAAAGTCAGTTTGTAGTAGTAAGTTTTTATTATGTTTTAGCGTATAATAAATTCTCAAATGTAATTATACTTTTAATTTTAATATAATATGATTTTTAATATTGTAATTAATAAATTTATTTTAATTTATGTTAATTTTTAATATTATAATATAATTGTATTTTTTTATTAATGTATACACTATGGTCTCGATTATTGAAAAACCGAGACCATAAACATACCCTATGGCCTTGGTCTTTCAATAACCGAGGTTATAGGTAACACAATCTATGGTTTCTCTTACTTAGACCTCGGTTCTTATAACCGTGGTCATAAGTCTACGATCACGATTAAAAATCGAGACCATATGTACATATTGTAGTAGTGTTATAAAGTAAAATACTTAGATGTAGTAGTTATTTTTAATTTTTATTTTAATTTTTAATTATATTATTATTGTTAAATTTTATTATTGGTAATTTTACTCCTAAATTGGCTTGAAAATATAATATTTTTTTGGGGTCTAAACTTTGCTTCCATTTGATTCAAATTTTTATATATAATATAAATTAGTATTAATTAAATTACGGAATGTCTCTATAATTTATAAAGTTTAAATACTATACTCAGATTTTAGGATAAAAACCACCATGCATGGGTACCTCTTTTCATTTAAAAGGAAGACTTTGATCCCTTTTATCAAGAAATGGATATTTTAGTCGAAATTTTCACTGTTCCGTTTGGAATATAATAGAACTAGCACGTATTCAGTAGACGATGTTTTAAGAAATTGATACCAAAAATGACGCATTTAGCGCCAACTCCTCCATTATTAAGCATTTTGCCCCTCCAATTAATTATTATTAATTAGTTTTTCTTCCTTATTAGTTATTTATTTAAATGGTGTTTGGTCTCATTTTTTCTGTCTCTCAACTCATTGTATCGTATAGTCATTGAAGGTGAAGGAGAAGGAGCTTTTAGCATTGATCATCCTCTTCATAGCCATCTTTTCAAAAGCTTGCTCGAAAACAACAAACTTATCGTGATTTTCTCTTAAAAACTCAAATTTGATTTTAAGGATTTGATCTTACGTGATGGTAAGATAGAATATCGAGGCTTTTGTTTTCGGATAAATTTTTTGTTTCTCTCGTTAATTGTTTATAATTCAAAAATAAATTTCAAAAAATAAAGATTATAGTTAGAAAACTATCTAAAAAATTTAGTTAAATTTGTAACTTTTCTATATTTGAGTTTGAGTTGCTATTAAATTGAAAAACTATTATTCAAATATTAGGTAGTTTATATTTAAATAAAAAATTAAAAAGCAACATTTAAACATTTTCTAAAAACAATGGTATTTTTCAAGGTATTATTATTCAAAAAATACTTTTACCAAATACATATATTATGTTTTCTATCTTTTTTATTTTCAAAACTAAAAAAAGAAAAAAAAAATTGTTTTCTAATCTTAAACCGAACGAACCTTCCTTTTTCCCATATTGTTTTTGTTTTTTTCTTTTCGCTAAAATTTATTAATTCATTAAATCTCCAATTTACCATTTCCACTTGATAAGTTGAAGATTAAAATTTAGATTAATAAATTTTTAAGATAAATAAGAAATTAAAGTATCTTTTAAAAAAAGTGTACAAACAGTATCATAACTTTTTAAAAGATATACTTTTTCATCATAAATATTATTGACTAATATCCTTTAATACTTTAACTTCTTGGAAACTTTTAATACTTTAACTTTTTGGAAAATGTAACCATAAAATAGTGGCGTAGCTCAATAATAAATTAGACCGGTCTTCAATTCAGACAAGATTTTTAGAAAGAAAAAAAAAATTAATTAATATATATATTTTATTATGTCAGTCTAATTTTTCAACAAAAACAGTCCATCTTGATAAATAAAATCACTTTTTTTTTTGTACATTTTATCCATCCTAATCTCTCTTTTTATTCTCAGATACCTGTTTTTTCCTTCAGTAAACAAAATATTGCACAACCTATTTTTCCTTCTGACTTTATTGTCGGCCATCGCCTATTGTTGTTGCTGTGTGGGCTGGTCATGACTCCTGATTTTAGAATCTTTTATTTGATTAACTCATGATATAATTTAAAAATAAATATTATATTTTAAAACTTTGAATCATATAATTTCAATTACTTATTAAATTTTTAATATCTTTTTGTTTGAATTTAATAGAATAAAATATTTTGAGAATATTATAAATATTATCAATATTAAACTATTCTATTATATCAAAATGATATGGAATATATTTATTCAAGATGTAAATTAAAGAAAATTATTCATTTATTTTTTAAGCAAATAGACTCGAGAAGAAATATATTGTTTTAAATATCAAAGATTGTATTTGAAAAAAAGTAGATACTAATTCGTTTGAAAGTGATCATAAGTTAAAAAATCCAATATAATTATATCACGTTAATGAGCAAAATAATGTTTGGAGACATTTTATTAACATGGGACCTATTAATCCAAGTTGGATAATTATTTTGGTTTTAAATTTGGAATTTAGAATCGTAGATTTTAATTTTCATGGTTTACAAGTTTTCCTTAGTTAGAGTACTCTTCAAAGAATGATAAAAAATTTTGTTTTCCATGTTTTATATTTGATAGTAATCCACGAAAATCATCAATACTTAATGTTACTCATTCAAAAATTGAAAAAGAATTGATGATAGAAATATATGTGCTCTTGTAACCCATTAGGAAGAATTTCATAAATTTGTTATGCAAAAATGAACTGCTTTGAGAGACCCAACCACACGTATTGACAAGATGATAAATGCACAATCTTCATAATAAGTGTCACAAAATCGATTGAAGCTTAAAATTTCAATATAGGCTACTAAGTGATTAGCAAAGCAAGCATATGCATTTCGAGCTCACGATGAATCTAGTACCTCATCTAATTGTAGTAATTTTATTGAGTTAATAAAGTTGTTATGTCTAATGAATAAAAATATTGTTAAGGTTGCTTTAAAGTGTGCTCCGAGAAATGCCAAGTATACCTCTCCAACGATTTAAAAGTGTTAGGTTTATATTAGTATTGGTGATATTTGTGAACAAAACGTTTAATGCAAATATTATTTTCTAGGTGTGTCTTAGAATAATATTTCAAACTATAGAAACTATTGTACCTCAATGATTGCATATCAGGTATATTTCTATTCTCGTGTACGTTAGATTGTATATTAGACACAATATGAAGAATTTGTGCCACTTGATCGATCGAGTGTATACTGGATCGTTTGAGTAATAAATATAATAAATTTGATTTTAATATATGACTAGACCAATCCACCTATTTTTAAATATCACTTAAATTTATTCTGGATTGATCGAATGGATGTTCGATCGATTGATCATTGAATTCGATCAATTGAGTAACTAGTTATCTAATTTTAAAAACATGTTTTTAATACGAATTGGATTGGTTTTTACAATATTGTCCTTATTTCTTAAAAATGTTTTAACTAATTTTATGGACAATATGGTAACTCCATTTTAACCTAATGCACTTCAAAATATTATTTAAATACATACCTAAGCACACATTTGTAATCAACCACACAAGAGCTTAAATATGTTTATTCTCTTCATCTTTTATTCTCTCTCTTATTTTACTAACAGTTTTCAAGTAGGCTTTTTCATTAAATTAATTTATCAAACATGTATGGTTGTGTAACAAGTCTACAATAATAATTATGTTATTGTGTTTTTAATTGATTGTTCTAGAGTTGCTAGTTGTTTTTGATTTATCTAATATATTGTTTAAATCAATTAGTTAAGGTTTTTCATTATTGAATATGCTATAGGACACACACACTTACACTTATGTTTATGTGCTAATCTTTCAGGTAACAGTGGTACAAGTTCGATTAACTCGTGGGATTCGAGTTTGTTAGAACGTTGGTCCGAATCCAAATGCCTATCTTATAGAGATTATGATCAAAGCAATGGATTGTTAGTAGGTTACTTGGGGGCATTACTTGGGTGGGTAGTTTGAGTCATAGCTTTATAATTGGATACTTATTTTTAATAGCAGATAGTATGATAGTCTAGTGGACCAATGGTTTTCTTCTTAGGTTATTGGTGTGGCCTAGATTGTTTTCACCTAAAAGTCTCGTGTGTTGACATTTTTTATTTTTGCATTGCTTTATATACAAGTGATTTATTGTTTACCCGCTTACGAAATTTTAGTTTATCATATTTTTGTTGACTAGTTATTTAGATTCATAACTAAATAATTTTTTTCACTTGGTATCAGAGCAATGATTCTTAGTGTGTCTAGGACCTTTTTATGGATCACTTGAGAGAGGACTTGTCTACAACCCATACTCCTTACCTTGATGGGTCAAATTATCTTTATTAGAATACTTATATGATGGCCTTTCTACGATCTATAGATGAAAGCATCTGGAACTCTATGCTTTATGATTGAGAACAAGCTATGGTTACCAAAGATAATGTAGTCACTCCTAAGCCTAAGAACGAATAGACCAATAAAAAAATTGGTAGTAACTAGAATAAAAAAGGTATTAATTTTATTTTCAGTGTTGTGCCTGCTTATGAGCTTTGTCGTATTTCACATGCTAAAACTACTAAGCATGCTTGTGCTATTTTGGAGGTTACTCATAAGAGTACCTCACAAGTTAAACAAATAAAACTTTGCATGCTTAGTACTCAATTTGAGAATATTAGGATGATAGAAGAAGAAACTTTCTTTGAATTTTATATTAGATTATGTGATATTACTAACACCTTTGCCAATCTTGGAGAGAAAATTGATGATTTTAGGATAGTTCGAAAAATTCTCTACTCACTACCAGATCACTTCCATGCAAAGAATAAGGTGTTGCTTTCAAAATTTCTATGACTGAAGAAAGTGACAATGAAAATGTAGAACTAGCACTTTTGACCAGAAGACTGATTAGGATCTTTGATAGAAAAAATCCTCAAAACAAATTTCAATCAAATCATCAAAAGATAAGAATTAGAGATAACTCAAATTTGAATATATTGGTTTTGGTCATTTTGCAACAAATTGTGCAAATAAAAGGAATAACATTGAAAAAGCTTTCAATACCACATTCCCTAACTCTGAAAACGACAACAAAAATCCAGTTGAACCAGAAACTAATGACACAAACTTCCTAGAATTTGTTGCAAAATCTGGAGGATGCTCCAATAATTTTGATATTATTTCAGATGATGAGAAAAATGACACTGAATTTTTACTTAAACATTTTAATGTCATTGATATTAATGATGTGTTTAAAGAGTTTATAATGTGCAAAAGAGATCAAGAAAAGTTACTTGCAGAAGTAACTAAACTTAATGAAAAACTTAAATCATTTGAAGTAAGCTTATCAGTACTGAACATGATAATATTGATCTATCTGAACATTCTAATGCCTTGAATTCAAGTCTTACAAGTTTAGAAAAATAAAAACAAATTCTAGTGTAGGAATTTGAGTAATCAAAAGAAGCTAGGAAGAGGTAACCATTAGAGCTAAAACGCTAAAAAAAAATTTGGATTGTGGAAAACCTATTGGAGACAAGAGAGGACTAGGCTATGTAGAAGAGGATTCTATGCTATCATATTTAAAAACAATTGATTTTGTATAACCATCCAACACTTATGCTTTATAGGATACAAATACAACTTCAACATCAAAAACTATTGTGATAAAGCCTCTTAATCCTCCTAATGTTATTCATTATATATAAAGAATAGTTGCACTTGTTATTGAAAAATCTGTTAAGTTTGTGCATGTTTTTCGTCATTATGGTAGAAAATGTCATATTATGCCTAAGTGTAGATTTTTGATGAATGTTTCTAAATTTAATAATATTTTTCATGCTTCACAGAGTATGACTCATAACCATCATCTATTTATTCATGCTGGATCATATTCTATAATAATATGTTCAAAAATTCTACAATAAAGTATGAAATTGTTGGTTCAAAGAGGCATGTAAAATTCAATATTTGCAATTCTAATACTAATGACCATCATCTTATCATGCATGCTGCATTTTTATTTAGGATGAATAAGAAATCTAAATTTAAGTCCAAGAATATACCTATGACAACTAAGACTATTAATTCCAAACCCAAAAATATAGAGAAATTAACCAAAATCTAAGAAAATTTGGGTTAAGAAAGATAATATGTTTTCAATCATATGATCATCTTTGTTTCACTTAGGAATTATAATTCTATGCTTAATTGACCCTAGGTGAAATCTTTAGTTTAATTTTTTTTTCTTTAGTTTCCTAAAAAAGAAGAAGTTGGAAGTAGATATGCTTTAACATAATTATGATTATTACATACTCCATTTATATTTATTTTGATAGGCTACACATTATACAATGGACATTTTGACTTGTGCATTTACATATTTTCACATTTGGTGATCGATATTGACATGAACCTACTCATATACTCACTAGATATATAAGTATAACATGATAGAATTTTATAATTAATTATGTGAGTTTTAGGGCATGAGATAACCTAGACTATGAAAATTAAGGTTAAACTTAATCTTTCGCTATATAAAATACTGATATAGAAAGATATCTAGTTTTGAGAGGGTCACTTGATAACTAGTGTGAAAATCATCATACTTGGTATACTTACTTGTGTATATTTCCTTCAAAAATGATGGTAATAATATTAAAGGAAAAAAGAAAAATAAAAGCTTTTGCATGCACAAAAAGAAAGAGTCACAATTGGTTATACAAAAAAATAATAATAACCAATCCCTTACAAAATATTAATACATGAGGGGAATACAAAAAAAAAAAAAAAGAAGATTAAAGTTCTCTTTTGTTAAGAAAATTTTATTTTGTACAAGTATGAATTCAACTACAATTCTTTTATAATAGGTGATACCCATTCTTTTGAATATTTCATAACTAATCATAAATAAACAAATTAACATCCTATTGTAGCTTCAACACATATTTTACTTTTGGTTATTTCCAATATATCACCATATTTATTAGTATGTTCGTGTATCTTACCTACATATATTTATATTGTCAATGGGTAGTTACACTTCGAAAAAAATTAATTTCATCATTTATATGTACTGTTATAGTTGTTAAGTTAAGTTTACTACCCTCAATTCAATATATATATATATCAATTTTTATAATTTTTTTATTAATTCATTTAGAGAAGTTGCAATACTTAGGGGGAGTTTATTCATTTTTAGAAAAACATATTGTTTTTAGCTCTTTGTTTTGAGCTTTTAAGAATGTGTACTCTTCCTTTCTGTCATTAAATACAATGCTTTCTTTCTCAACTTATTGTCTTTATTTCATGATTATATTATTTTTCGGATTACAAAAAGGGGGAGAAAAATTAGAACCTTAATTAAAAAATCTACAAAAAGTGGAGAGCTAATTTAGGGGAGAGCACTTTGGAGATATTATACATAAGGGAGTAATGCTTTTAATTTTTATGTAATGATGACTAGCTTATGAATATTCTTCAATTTTTATATTGTATTACACTAAACTAGTGAATGAGTCTTTACGAACAAGTTGTTCGGTTGTTTTTTATTTGTTTTTTAGTGTTCATGTGAGCTTTCAAGAATCAAGCAAAGAAGGTTCCACTAGATCATAGGATAGTTCCACTATATAAAATTAAAATTTTCTATGAGCATTATGTAGTGAGAAAGAGGGTTGTCATATGAATATGTAAAGGGGGAGATTGTTAGGTTTATGTTAATATTGGCGATATTCTTGAAACAAAATCTTTAATTGTAATTTTAGTTTTTAGTTGTGTCATAGAAAAATATTTAAAGCTCTAGAAACTATCGCACCTCAATAATCACATATCAGGTATATTTCTATTCTCGTGCACATTAGATTGTATATTAGACACAATATGAAAAATACAAATTTGAGCCACTCGATTGATTGAGTAATAAATCTGATAAATAATATATTAATATATCATTATATCAATGGAAGGATATACTCTATCAATCCACTTTTTTTGAATTATCGATTAAATGTATTATGGATCGATAAAATGGATACTCGATTGATCAACTAATGCATTTGATCGATAAAGCAACCAGTTATCTGATTTTAAAAATATATTTCTAATACAAATTGGATTATTTTTTTATAATATTTTCCTTATTTCGTAAAAGTATTTTAATTGATTTTATGGACAATATGGTAACTCCACTTTAACCTAATATGCTTTAAAATATTCTTTAAATACAAACCTAAGCACACATTTGAAACCAATCACACAAGAGCTTAATTATGCTTATTTTCTTCATCTTTTTCTCTCTCTTATTTTGCTAAAAGTTTTCAAGTAGGTTTTTTCATTAAGTTAATTTATCAAACATTTTTTAATGTGTTTGTTGGTTTAACAAGCCTACAATAATAATAATGTTATTGTGCTTTTCATTTATTGTTCTAGATTTGCTAGTTGTTTCCGATTTATCTAATATATTGTTTAAATCAACTAGTTAAGGTTTTTTATTATTGAATATGCTCTAGGACACACACTTACACTTGTATTTATGTGCTAATCTTTTAAGTGACAATGGTACATGTTCGATTAACTTGTGGGATTCGAGTTTGTCAGAACCTTGGTCTAGATCTAAACACCTATCTTGTTGAGACTATGATCAAAGTAGTAGCTTGTTAGTAAGTTACTTGGGGGCATTATCTGGGTGTGTAGTTTGAGTCCTAGCTTTGTAAATGAATACTTATTTTTTATAATAGATAGTTAGGTGGTTCAGTGGTCCGATGGATAGGTGGTTTTCTTCTTTGGTTATTAATGTGGCCTAGGTTGTTTTCCTCTAATAATCTTATGCGTTGATATTTTTATTTTTGTATTGTTTTATGTACACAAAATTTTAATTTACCACACTTTTTTTGACTAGTTATTTAAATCTATAACGAAATGAATTTTTTCAAAAAGGAAATATTAAATATTCTTACTTGTGCGGGGGAAATTCGCAAAGAAATTGGAGATGTTCCAAAGAATTTGAAAATGTTAAATTTTGTATTCTTGTTTATGAGGCACTTAATGAATCTCGTATGGAATAAATAGACATCATTCTAAGATTTGTTGATTATAGTGACTTTGTAAGAGAATGCTTCTTTGATATTGTACAAATTGATGAAACTACTACTATAATGTTGTAGAAGAGATTTGTAAATCTCTTATTACATATAATCTTGAAGTCAAAAATATGATTATGCTAGTAATATGTGGGGAGCTTGGTTAGGATTACAATCATTGTTTAAAAAAGAGTTTGCATCCGTATATTATGTTCAATGTTTTTCTCATCGATTGCAATTAGTATTAGTTGCAACATCTAAAGATGTCCACGATGTTTGGACTTTTTTAAAGTTTATGTCGATTATTAATCTTGTTAGTGCTTCTTTGAATCGTTGATATGAATTGAGATTTGATCCAAAAATTAAATTGGAAGAGTTGTTTGCATCCAAAGAACTTGAAACTTGTATAGGTGTTAATCAGATCCACACTCTACAAAAACTTGGAGCTATAAGATGGAGCTCTCATTTTGATTCTATTAATAAGTTATTTACATATTTGGTGCAACTTGTACTGTTCTTAAAAATATAATTCAAAATGAGAACAATAATAGCATGAATGAGAGGCTAAGGGGCTATTCAAAGTGATGAGAAAATTTGAGTTTGTGTTTATCTTGTTTTTGATGGATTAGACTTGGGAATTACTGATCTTTTATGCAATGCATTATAGCTAGAATGTGAAGATAATTTTAATGCATTGACATTAGTGTCATCAATAACAACATTCCTTCGAGAGCTTAGAGAAGAAGGTTAGGTTGATTTTATGCAAGATGTGACATCATTTTATGAAAAACATAATATTGATGTTCTAGATATGAGTGCTTCATACAAGGATGGTAAACTATGCCAATAATAAAATTCTATCACAATCTTTCATTAGTTCTATTTTGACATATTTAATGTTATGATTGATTTTTAATTGACAGAGATAAGTAAAAATTCTTAATCAAACAGTGGAACTTCTTACACTTATTATGTCTTTTGATCCTAGTGATACATTCAAATCGTTTAATATTGATGATATTTGAAATCTTACTAAGAACTTTTATCCTACTTTTTCACACAAAAAAATCTTGAAGATTTAAAGAGATAATTGACATTGTTATCAACCATCCAAAGTTTCAAAATATGCCATCTCTTTCTAAATTATGTGAGCAGTCAACCCAATCAAAGAATCAAAAATTTATACTATGATTGATAAATTGATCCATTTACTATTGACTTTTTCTATTACAACTGCAACTACAAAATGTGCATTTTCAACAATGAAACTTATCAAGACATCACTTTGAAATAAAATGGATGAGAAATTTCTTATATATTGTATGACTTTGTACATTGAAAAAGAATATGCTAAATATATTAACTCTAGTATAATTATTGATGAACTTTATGTTTTGAAGTATCATAGGTCACAACTTAAATAATGTTTTTTTTTTGTTGTGTTTTGTCTTACCTAGAAAAGTACTATATATGTAAGACATATATTTTGGAACAAAAATTTATCTTTTATTATTAAAATTTTTTAATTTATATATATTAACCTTCCTAAGAAAAATATTATAGCTACCACTTTTTTGAAGTATCATGGCATCACTTATTTAAAGGATGAAGCAATCTTTTCATTCTTTTTGAAAACAAGCAGTGTAGTTTAAAATTTTTTAAGTTAGGCATATTAAGTCTCATATTTTATGAAAGTTAATCACTTTCAATTTACATTAATTTATAAAAATTTAAATAATTCATTTATGTTTGTATCACCTAATCCATATGAAAAATGTACGTAATTTATGAAATAGTCAATTTAATTTAACTCATAATATGTAAAAATTTAACAAATTCATCCACGTACGTATTATTTAATTCGTGCAAAAAATGTAGAAAATTTCTCTCGTGTTAATTGCATGATACAAGTCATGTAACAATTATGTGTCAATTCAATTAATTTTAACATCTAATTATAATACTTCACTAAGAATTAGACTATATTGATCAACTCATTTAAATTATAAGATATAATGTAATTTACTTAATAATTATGAAACTAATATGTATTTTATCACGTAATAATAAAACTTATATCATCTTTTTCTTTATTTAAAAAAGCATATTACATTTATTCACGTGAATGAAAGACTTATTCAAGAATTCTATTAAATATGACTTTTTTTTCTTCTTTCAAAAAGGTTAAAATTAACTCACTAGGATTCAAGTAATTGTTTGTAGGAATTGAAATGATACAAATAAATTTTAACAATATAATTTCAAATTATATAAATATTATTTAATTAATTAATTTAGATAATTATTAGTTGGAGAATATTCCCTTAATATTTTTTTTTAAAATTCAAACTTATTTTACAATGTGTTGATTGAACCCCTTTTGATTACATAAATCCATCAGGGAGATATGCGTACCTGTTGAGAAAATTCACTCTAATAAATATTAAGTTAGGGATGAAATAAAATATAAATTCAAGTTATGTCATAATCATTAAATTGATTTGATGAAAATCAAAATTAGATTTATCAAATGAATAAATTATATAAATTAGAATGGTTGGGATAAAATTATAATATCTTAAATATATTAAAAATAAAATAAATAGATAAATCAAATAAACCTATAAAAAATGGTAAAAGAAAATAACTAACAAAATACATAAGTTATCAAACAAACTATAATATCAAATAAATGAACCATCACATACTCTCATTTATATATATACCAATAAATATATTTTTATTTTTTATTTTTCAAGTAACTTTTAGATATTATGGCTGATCAAAGTACTTTGCATGGATTAATGCTTATAGTGGACTGAGGATAAATTATTGATTCGTCTTGTATTATTAGTGATTTAGTGCTCCATACGATTGGTATAAAAGATAAGGGATTACAAGTATTTAGTACCTTTCTATTAAAAAGGAATATTTTAGTATTTTTTTAAGAGACATTTTAATCTCTTTTATTATAAAATAAATACTTTGATCCAAATTTTACTATTTCGTTTAAAACATACAAACATGTATTCTGTATGTGTGTTTTAAAAAATATATATTTTGTGTTAATTTATCAAAGAGGACACATTTGATTCAATTCCTTCGTAACCCAACATTTTCCCGCTCTTACCATTATTATTAATTCTTTTTTGGTTTTCTTTAATTAGTTTTCGAGATAATAAAAGCAAAACCATGTCTATTGTGTATAAGAATTTTAAATTTTGATAGCACAATTAAAATATTATAGAGACATTTAATATTATATGACATGTTGTATTTATTGATTTAATTTAACTATAATTTATAAATATAATATATTATTATATTTGTTATTAATGTTTTAATGTTGTTTAGGCTTTGGACTACTTATGAGGTTTGGATTTTATTGTTGCTAATTGGACTGAATTGTTGGTCCATTCTCCTTGCTAAGCCCGTGAACCCTAAAGGGTATTCTTGTCTTTTCACAATTGAATATAAATAACCCTTTGATGTTATGAGGAAGGTAATGTGTTTCATTGTTTCTCTTAGGGTTCCCTTTCTAGTTTCTCTGGCTCCTCTAGTTTCACGAGAGCGTTGTTTCTCTTCATTTTCATTTCTCTTTTGTTCTCTTAGTAATACCTTGTATATTCTCTGTATGATTGTCAGAGGATTACTGGTTACATATTTTAAGGGTTGATTTCCTCTAATTTGGTGTTAGTTTTACTTATGTAATCATTTTCTTATTCTTTTTCTCTATACAAGCATTGTTTCACATTACTATAAAAGTGGTCATTTAAGTCGAGATTTAAAGTTGGTTCTCGTTGAAAAATCGGCGCTACACACATGGATATTTCCTTTTCTCTTTTTTCTTCTCTAGACAGAAACTATTCCAAGTGCTACATAACTCTTAAAAACCCAAAACCTCATCTCCTCCACTTCTCATCCACTCTTTCTCATTTTCTGGTCAACTACGACCACCAATTCTAATGTCGGTTAGTGGGTTTTCTTCCTCTCTAACTTATCTTCTAGATCCCCTATTTTTTTGAGCAAAATACTCAAATTTTTATACCCATTTCTCACTTACAAAACACCATCTTTTCTTCATTTCCTTCATTTTGTCACTTCATTTACTCTTGTAAGTATTTCTATTAATCCTACGCACTTATTATTCATATTGTTTTTGTATATTATGTGTTATTATTTATGTGTATAAATTTTTGTATTATATATGTAGGTTTTGTATTATAACATCAAGAGAAGAATATGATGATCTTGAATAACGTAGGACAATACCATGGTAATTTTCCTATTATTAATTAATATTTAATTTTTCAATTATTTATATTATTTAAACTATTTGTTAAACAGATTTTGGTTTTTTATGCTATTATATAGTGATCGAATATAGCTTTTAATTTGAGTATAATAAAAAATGAGTAAATTTTGTAAAAAAAAAAATATTTTAAAATTTAAAGTCGGTTCACGCGTTGAACCAACTTTACATTTTTAAGTCATCATATTTAAAGTCGGTTCACCGAACAGACTTTAAAAATCGTTTTTGGCGTAGTGTCATATATTGGATATGACTATAATCCTTTCCATAGGATTAGGCCTTGTAGAATAGGGGACAAACCACTTGACATCTAGTATTCCTATGTTTCTTGATTTTTAGTCCTTAAAGCCTTTTCCTTTGATTCAATCTTTTCAATGAATTTGGAAATATAGTGGTTTATAGTGAGTTATGAGTGTAAAATCATAACAAAATGGTATTATAGTGAGGCTTTGTGTTGTTTGGATTTCGATTTGCTATCAGAGTGTATCGAACTCATAAAGTCCTTATGTATGGCTTTTAAGGTTGTGTTCTTGAGTGATTCTATAACCCTAGGGTTTTTTTGGGTCCATTGAAGAATGTCTCTTTGATTTTCTCATATTAAAAAAAAAGGGTTTTCTAATATCTTTTCCTTTTCCTTTAACATGTTTTATTATTTTACTTACTTTTTCTACTCTATATAAGATTTTTGGTTTTAATGTCATAAGTGACTATGTTTTATAGAAACATAAAATGAAATCACTATTGGTTCTTCAAGAAGTGCATGGTGCTATACATGTGGAAGAATTTTTTAAAAAGGCATCTGACGGTGATAAGAAAAAGATTGAGAAAAAGGCTTATGCTTTTATTTTTGTTACACCTCTTTGATAAAATTCTTAGAGAAGTTTCTAAGGAAACTACATATGAGAAGGTATTCTCTAAAATTGATTCCATATATCTTGAAAAATCCTTATATGGAAAAGTTCATTTGAAACACTATTTTTACTATTTTAAAATGGATTTGTCAAAAGAACTTGAATAGACCCTTGATGATTTCAAACATTTTATCACTCAACTTGATGACATTGATCATAAAGTTGAGGATGAGTGTTAATCAATTATCTTGTTACATTCCCTTCATGATAAATTTAAAGATGTTAAATCTGGTATTATTGGTGAAAGAGATAATTTGATTACTAATCTTCTTGTTGCTAATTTAAGGTCAAAAGATTTTGAATTAAAAGATAAAAGTAATACCAGTGATGGGATTTATGTTAGGGATAGGTTTGAAAAGAGGGAAAAGTGTTGAAGTAAGGGTAAAAATAAGTCTAGTTCTAAATCTAAGTCTAAGAAACATGTTAAGTGTTATTTTAGTAAGAAAGAAGCTCATTATAGGAATGAATGTCCCATTAAGAAAGGTAAGAAGTTTGACAAGTCTGAATTATGTATTGATAGTAAGTCTAACCTTAGTCTTAGAAGGGTATGAGAATTCTAAAGTGCAAGTTGTAAGCTCCATTAGGTCCAAGGCAGATTGGGTCTAAGGTTTAGGTTGTTCTTTTCACGTGACTCCCTTTAGGCACTAGTTTAGTGATTTGAAAGAAGTTGATGGTGGTAGAATTCTTTTAGGTGATGATCATGAATGTGAAGTAAAGGGTATAAGCTCAAGTAAATGGTATAGGATTAGTTAAAATTTCCTTGTTAGATGGGACTCTTAGAGTCATAAATAGTGTTAAATATTTTCTTGATCATAAGAGAAATTTGATTTCATTAGGTACCTTAGATGCCATTGGTTACTCTATTAAGATTAGTAATGGTATTATGAAAGTTATGAAAGGCTCTCTCATTATTTTAAGCTAATAGAGTTGATGGGTTGTATTTGTTGCAAGGCTCTACATTAGACCTTAGTGGTAAGTTTAGTGTAGCACAATCCTTATATAGTGCAATGCTTTGGCATAAGAGGTCAGGGCATGTAAGTGAAAAGGGTCTAAATGAAATGTCTAATAATGGTGTCTTAGGTAGTGAACATTTATGACTTTTGAAGTCTTGTAAACATTGTGTTTTTGGTAAACAAACTAGATTTAAGTTTTCTAAAGGTCAACATACTACCACACATGTACTTGGTTACTTTCACTCTGATTTGAGGAGGCCTACTCATATTGGTAAGTGCTCAAAATAATACATCATGATTTTATGCATGTTTAGTGATTATATAGATTTGTATTTTCTTGTTTTACTTTCATTTTATGCAAATCTATCTTTTCGAAATCACGAATATATTTTGTTGTTTTTAAGGTATTTCTTGTATTAAAAAATTTCAACTTGAAAGAATTATACTTGAAGCACCATTATAACTTGGAAGATAAAAAGAAAACATTTATAAAATATTACCTATGTTTAAAAATTGAAAAAATAAATTACAAGGAATTTAGGTTTATAAAGTGATGTAGTTTGAAGTGTGATATGGGGAAAACACTCAAATGATAAAAGGATCACAAGTTGAAATTGCAGGATAATAGAAGACAAGTATATATTTATGCTCAACCTTGCAATGTAATGAGCTGCTCGAGTATAGATTTTTAGAAATCATGGTGAAGAGTATTGGAAGGAGAAATGGTGAATAGATAGATTTTTACTATTGAAATGTTTTATTTTCAACAGAAAGATAGCAATCCTAGATGAAGACTCTTTAAGGATAGGAAACCATAGAGGAAAATATATAAGAATTAACAATACATCTAAGAAGTATGGAATGTATCATAATTTCAAGAAAAACTAACTCATATAGTAGAAAGAAAAAGAATATAGATTAACTTGAAGCAATTTACATCCGATGATGATAAAATAAGACTCGATATGTGGTGAATAAATTTCCCAAAATATCGTACAACCGTATGGTATATCCAAGTCAATTATGCCATATCAAGATCCAAAATTCATTCTCTCATCTGTAGAATTTTTACAAGAAGCTTTGAGAATGAAATTGTTGCATAATATAAACTAATGAGTAGTTCAAAAGGATTATTCAAATATTAGAAGACATGCTACAAACATGTGTCATGAAGCTCAAGAGAAATCAAATCAAACAATCGTCAGGATTGATTTTGCCTACAATAACAACCGTTATTATAAAAGAATTGGAATAACCACAAATGAAACCTTATACGGATAACCATATAGACTTTCAAGGCAATGAACAGAAAATAAGAGATTATGAGAGAAATGCATAGGTTAAAAAACTTCACTCTACATCTTAGGAACACAAAAATGAATCATGATTTAAAAAGGACCTATAAGTGGAAAGGAGTGAAGAAAGATATTGCTTAATTCGTAGCCAATTATGTGATATGCGGGACCACTTCAACTACTTCCAGTGCTAGAATGGAAAAAGGGGTGACATAACTATGGACTTCATACAAGGATTACCACGTACTTCTCAAGGTCATGATTCCATTTAGGTATTTATTGATTGTCTTATAAAGACTACTTATTTTATTCCTATCAGAATTTGATACTTAGTAAATGCTTTGAATAAGTTGTACATATGTGAGATTGCACAATTGCTTGGCATCCAAAATATGATTGTATCTGATCAAGATCCAAATTTTACCGCACAATTATGGAGATGCATATACGAGGCTTTATGGTACAGAGTTGCTTCATAGCATGGATTATCATCTTGAAATAGATGAAAAATCTGAAAGAGGTGTCTAGATGTTAGAAGATATGTTACGAGCTTGTGTCATGGAATTCAAGGGAAATTGGAGTGAACACCTACCCATGGTTAAATTTGCCTACAATAATTGCTATCATACCAGTATTGGGATGGCCCTTATGAAACCTTGTATAGATGATCGTTTCAATCTCTAATGTGTTGAATGAAATGCAAAGATTTTAGTACAATGAGAATTGATCTTATATAAGAAATAACTTAAAGGATTGGTATTGCACAAGATATACTTTAAACAGCTCAGAATTGGTACAAGAATTATGCAAATCGTGGATGATGACCATTGAACTTTGAAGAGGATGAATGCATCTTTCTCAAGGCTCAACCTCGTAAATGGGTAACTCATTTTGGAATAAAAAGGATTGGCGATGTAGCTTATCAGTCATAACTATCCTTAGGATTGTCATAGTTGGAATACTATGCTAGGTTAGATAGAACTTCTATTGTAGGAAAATGTATCATATGAAAAACCCATGGAAATAATTAATTTACAAGTTAGGAATTTGAAAAGAAGAACAATATTATGATGAAAATAAAATTTTGAAGTCCATGCGAGCTATCAAACTTAAGAAGTTGTGAAATTTCAAGGATGAAATTTTCTTTAAGGGTATGAATGTAAAATCCCATAAATTTATTATATGTAATTAAAATGCCTTAAAAACAATATTGGACAATATATTAAAGTTTAAGGATATATCAGGAAATAATTGAGTGAAAAATTTGATAAAACATGAAAAATTGGGAAATCTCTATGAACCTTTCCAACACCTTGTTACCACCTCCCCAATACCTTGCTATACCTCACCACCACCTCACCATACCTCGCCACCACTATTGGCGAGATCCTTGGTAAGCTTCTCAAATGGTCTATAAAAATGGGGCGACTTCCACCATTTCTTCTTTTCTCTCCTTCTCTCACTAGAATTTCCTTTCTCTCAGATTTTCAGTTCTTTTTGGCACATTTTCGAGGGCATTTTAGGGATGAAATACCAAAGAATTCTTATCCAGAAGCTTGGTGGTAAGGGTTCTTACTATAGCTTTTTAAATTCATATTTGGTTTTTATAAACAAATTTTCATGCATAATATATTATGGATAAAAGTAAAAAACAAATGAGTGCTCAAAAAGCACTAAAATTAACATGATTTTATGCACTTTAATTGATCAAAAAGATATATATTTATATAATTTTATTATATTTTTATATAAATCTGTCTTTTCAGAATCACGAGTATTTTTATTGTTTTTCACGTATTTTCACTTAAAAAAGTAACTTAAAGACTCGAAGAAAAAATACTGGAGGTAATACATCACAAATATATTGATAAAATAAATGAGGAAAAGTCAACAAAGATGAAAAAGTTGGATAAAATGGATCAAAAGGGTCAAAAATATCAAAAAGGATGAAATAGTGCATACAGCTACCCAACAGCGCCAACGCTTGCAGCCGCCTACCAACGCGGGCCACAATGCCCAACCATGCCAAGAAATTCTTGTAGCGTGCCACAGCATTGCCCAAACCATGCCAAAGCCGCACGCCCATCTGTGCACCTCTCCCTCATTCCACGCACACTCGTGCCCATCTGTGCCTAGTCCGCATGCACTTCTGCTCCATTTCTCACGCCTCTCCCCCACCTACCAATGACATCAGTGATGACATCATCATTCACCTTACACACATTTTCTACATTTTTTATCATGTTTTCTACCACTTTTTCTTCCTCTCCTCACCTATAAATACCCTCATTCTCTCCACACCAAAACACACCTCCAAAACATTTTCTTCTCTCTTTCTTTCTCTCCATTTCTTAGTTTTTATTTTTTCTTAGTTAGTGTTTCTTAGTTTTAGATTTCTTCTCTTTTTGAGAAGAACTAATTATGTTTTTGTAATTTATTTGCTTTTTGATTCAATAAATGTAAATACAAATTCCGTTTGGAGGTTTTCCACAGCAAGAATAACATCAAAATACTGTAAAGATTTTATTCTCTATACAATTATTTTTTATGTTTTATTGTTATATGTTATATTTAATTTGTCTGTGATTAAATTTAACATTGTTGGCTGTTTGTAAACATAATATAATAATAACGTTGTTATACTTACAAAATATTAAATAGGTAAAAATATCTAAAATGAATTGATTTTCTTTTTATTCAAGATTTTATATTAAGAATGTTAGAGAGAAATATATTATTTTTCCTTACAAACTTAAATCTGAAAATTAGATTTTAAAGTTTAATTATCCGGTTTGATTTAGAGTAGTTCCCTTTTATTTATTCGTACAATCACCCGGTAGTTAGAGTAAAGCTCTATTTCAAAAGTTTTTATAAGAATTATTATCTGAAAATCTATTGACAACATGTTTTCAGTAGTGGTTTTAAAACTTAAAAGTTAGTACTCGGATAATTAAATTCTTAGGTTTAATTTAGACACCTTGAATAAAGTTTAAACGTCTAACCCTACCAAAGGTGGTATTTAAATGGTTCATTTTTAATCTATTAGAAAAAAAGAATTAATTAGTTATCAACCCCACCTATAGGTGTTAATTAATTTGTTTAGTTAACAAAAGATATCTAACCCCAACAAAGGTGGTATTCATATAAAAAAGAGAGAATCAATAAATATCAATTTATATCTTTCTTAACCTAAATAATATGAGCAAGCATAATTAATTTACTTATTATATCCATAAATATTCCACTATTATAAATGATAAAATTTTCATAAATATTTATTAAATCTGTATCTATGTTTATTTTTATGTTATTAGATTAGAAACACAAAATCCCAAATATCGTGACAGGATGTTTAGGATTTAATTTCTTTTTTAAAAGTTTGAATAATAAATTAAAAACGACATATATTCCTTCCTTAGATCGACCTTGGGAGTATACTTATCATTTTATATGAAATGATTTGTGCACTTGCGAGAGTTTTATAAATATAAAACCAAAGTATTGGCAGGATCAGCGATGCCAGTTTAGCTCATCAAAAACCAAATGTCATTATTTTATCATTAATGTTATAATGTTATAAATGTTTTTAAAAATGGCATACTTGTCATAAATATTTTATTATATATACATTGAAAGGTTTTTATAAATTAAGGAGTATCAAAAGTTGACATGAAATGAAAATTGAAAATATGATATGGCACTCGAGAATTTTATACATGCATCATGATAATGTTTTATGTGTTTGGAATACACTTGTACATTGTCTTGCAGAGTATGGTACCCATGGGCTACTGGTTGCAGTAGATAGTGTTTGACAAACTATAGGTACACATTGCATGCACATGTATCTTTGGAATTTTTGTATATGGTGTCTACATGGAACCGTGGATTATTATGGTCATGATATGTCACTATGGATTTGTTGCTTGCACATGGACCTCAGAGTTGGACCTTCTATTATGTTTTCCATATATTGTGGATTCGTTGACTACATATGGGCCTCTAAGTTGGACCCATCATTATATTTGGATCAACCTACCCATAGATAAGGGCCCATATGATTTAATTTGACAGATACATGCACCTAATGTATTGTGATCATACATGGGGTCAAAGGTGGATCCACATGTGTCTAGAAGTTGAATAGTACATGTGCCTATGTAATTGGATGACCAATACATATGGGATTTCATTTCATGCATTGGATTTATATCATAGCATATTTTATATTGTATGAGCATGCATTGGGATACCTATTTTATACTTTTCTTCGGTTTCCTTTGAAGTAAGGTGGTATATGTATACTCAGGTTTTATGATAAAAATCCCTCCACTCTGTATATCGATATTGATTACCATTCATGAAATTTTATTAATAAAAACATGCATCATGGATGAATGTTCATTAAAATAGTATTTAAATTAGACTCATACTAAGCTATGTTTAACTTACACCCACTATTCCCTTTGTACCCAGCTAAGTTGTTTGAGATAATCACGATGAATATAAGATGATCATGATTGAGACTATTTTGATGAGTTTTTAATTGATTTTATAAATGTCTTAGATTTAGATCTATGGCTTTACTATAAATATTTCGTTTTGAATAGAAAATGTATGAAGGGTACCTGAATTGTTTATAAAATTGGTTTTTAAATGATATTTTAAATTTAATTTTACTAAAAAAAATTTCTTTAAATATAATTTAAACTTTACCTCTTCTATCTTACGTACCCATTTTTCTGGTTATAACAATAAATCCAGACTATTACTTCTCCTTTTTATGTATAAATAATGCCTTCAGTTGGGTCACTATTCATTATTAATCAAACTAGAAATTTCATACTTAAGAACAATTGTATGAAGGCCAATTGTTCTTGCGATTCAAATAGGTAATCAGGATTGAGATGAGGAATAGAGACACCAACCCATGGAATCTTTTCATGAGCTTTATACCAATTAGGCCAACCAAGTCTGCCATGCTCAATTCAACATATAGCAAAAAAAAACTAATAGTAAGGAAGAACAAACTACGATAAACACACTTGTGATAGTGTGCCTCACAAGCTCTTGTCTAGGCTAGCAGTATACATAAACATATCCAATAACATAGCATGCAAAATAGTCATACATACTGAAAAGTCATATAGGATATCCAATAAATTCAAGACCTTATATGTGAAAAAATATTCAAGAAATAATGATTATACTCTGACACTTGGTACACTTATAGGGTAAGGAGATACAGACTCCTTAAAGACTCATACCAACCTCGCATGTAGCTAAAAGGTAGAAGTAATATAAATTAATCACAAACAATTAGTAACAAGTAGTAGATATCTTATGCAGTAATAAAAAATTGTGATAAATATTGAAAGCTTTCTAATTAGAGTTTAAACTTTAGTATGTAGAAAGATACACCATTTTAAACTATGATTGTACTAGCCACACATTAAAGCATACATAACATCAGATGTTATGAGGTAAATACATATAGAATCCTACCTATATGGTAACATCCTCGAGTTGCTTATGGAAACCACTCAGTACAAACAAATTCACTAAGAAATAAAACAATTACAATCCTAACAGAAACAAAACCCCTAATACCTTTATCAGTTGGTACCTTTGTCCAAAATTCCTATTGCTACCCTTATTTGTTACATCCATAATGACTTGGTTTGATGCACAAACTTGGCTCTTTACCAAAGCCAACACCACCCAAGTGATGTTATCAAAAACCGAATATTAGTAATTTGAAGTGAGGAGAACGATTAACGTTGAAGGCATTCTTAATCATGAACCACAAAAATCACCATGGAAATTTTTTAAGCCAAAACACAAATAATCTATGTGTGTCACACAATCACCCATGTATTGCACACAACAAACAATTTCTAAACTTAATCTCACAGTATCTCACATAGAAAACAAAGCAGTCTTGAGCTTAACACTCAAGCACCCTATTTTGCCCACAACACTCAGCTGGCACACATCACATAGCCACCAAGGCTCCTCACATAAATCCCACTTGCAAACACTACCTTAAGTATTCATCACTCAAGAGCACAGTTTTACCCACAAAGTCACAAATCACTAATACCTAACAAAACTCAAGATAATAGTGATCTGACAATAGAAAAAAGAGATGTCAATTTGATAGAGCTACGCTACAATTTTTTGGATAAAAAACCATAAGGAGTATTTATAGAAGTTACACTTTGGTCGGACCACCTTTCTACGATGCTCGCCATAGACCATGCTAACCACCTTGCCAAGGGTATGGCTAGGCCTCTTATGGAGGGGTGTGTCAAGGTGCCAAAAATTGCTAAGTTATTTCCATATATGTCCACATTCGAAATGAACCAAAAACACGAGTGAAAACATTGGCAAGCAAGCGTGTATATTATGAAAACCAACCCCATGATGTGTGTAAATGTGATTTCAATCATAGTGTTTCTAATTAAGTATGTGTGTGCATTACTGATCCACATAACATTGATTAAAATAAACACACTTTATGTTTTGCATATGGGAAGCCAACACAGACACAATTCATTACTTGACTGATACAAACCACTAAATGCCTTCGGTTGGATTACCAATTAATAAGATTAAATTATGTCTAATGTTTATGGAATTAAAAAACCATTTAAATTGATACCTTTGGTGGGGTTACAAATTTAAACTCCTATTAGATGGATATCATGTATCTGAAACCTAATTTTTCATAATAAACTTGGAACATTTGAATTTTTTCTTTGTGTCTACAATGTTATTTGATGTATGCATGTGGTCTATTGGATTAATCTATCAAAATCTCAGGTGTCTACAATTATCATAAATATGCTAATGGAATCACTGAACAATGTTCTTTATCTTCTCTGATTTCCATTTTATCCTATGTAAATATTAAATTCCACATCACCTTCTGTATCAAGGATCCATTCAAAGATGCTCTAAACAAGTAGCATATAGAGCAAATTAATTAAAGAAGAATAAAGCAGTTATGGATGCAGTTCATAAGAGTGAAAACCCCCTCTAGATATGGAACTCCCTTCTTATATAACTTTCTTTCAAAATATTCTGAAATTTCTTTGTGTGATTTTGCTAGTTAATTTTCATCAATTAGACCTTCTATTTCTCTTTGCTTGGTACTTTGTTTGTCAATGAAATGAATATGATAAATTAATCTTTGTAATATATATATATTATCATAGGTGATACGTTAAAATTAAGGGAAAACTTTGCTAAACTTAGAGAGTATGATGTGAAATAGTCGTTATATATGCCTAATGTTTTGTTTTTTATTTTTCACAGTTTGTAAAACAAAAGTCTTACATGAGGAATGATTTAGATGTGTGTAAGATTTAATTGTTATCATTTCTTAAATCAAGGATTGAGAGATAATAACAACTACGATAATTAATTATGTGGATATTTCAGTTTTAATAACTTACTAACCTCAAACTTTTGTGCATCAGCTATGTTGAAAGCAATAGATAGCATGCAGAATCTACTGTTTCTTTCTTAAATTTCGACAATTGCAGGTATAGCTTTGTAAGATAATTGATTAAGTACTTAGGTTAATAAAATTCAATGCTTGATTATATTTCAACAAAAGTTTACTTGCTTGCTTTGACATATGGTAACGTATTAATTGTATTATTTATGTATTTTGACAATCTCGAGCCTTGGTTATGATTTACTCTCATGTATCATCTGTTCTAAATAGTGCTGAAGTAGTTTCATGGGTTGAATAACTATTAATGCCTGGCTTAGTAGTATTAAAAAAATATGCATAGAAGATTTTTATTTGTTAAAACATGCCATTGTATCATATGTAATTTAGATTTGTTTTTAACATATGAAGTATATGCATCATTAGAAGTTTCAAATTTTTAGTTTCATTACCATGCAAGACAATTGAAAGTTGATAGCATGAGTGGAAAGACATTAGTTATTTAACTAGAGGTTCGAATTATTTTATTAGTATTCTTGGAGCTGCATTAGCAATTAGCATGTGACAAGGTTACTCTTGTAGCATCTCATCTACATTGGATATGCCTTTAAACTTTTTGGTCTCAAACTGTTTTCTATTGCACATAAAAGATGTTTATATTGTAGCAAGAAATTTTAGGTCTGAGTGTAACATCAAAGTGGTACAACGCAATGGGTGAACAGTGGTGATGGTTCAGTTTCGTCAAAATCTTACGTCAGTTACGAAACCATACGAGGTTCTTGATGGAATAACCTTTATAAAGGCATCAGGTCTTCTCACTACATACTGATTCATTCATATACACCATCAAAATGAAGAGAGTAAGTGTGAGAAACCAGTAAGAACATCAAATCAAAAATCCATTGAAATTCTCGTGTAAGTGTTGAAATTTAATCAATGGCAGGAGGTATGTTTTCAATCCATTTTTGTTTCCACTGTATTTAAATTTTGTGTTCATATGGTTTCTTTAACGTTTCTCGATTGAATTATGATCTTATATTTGGTATCAGAGCTATTTTTGAAAACATCCATGTTTTGTTCTGTTTCACGAGGAACTAAGATTTTGGGTTTTTTTATTTTGCTTGTTTTTGATGCATATGAAAATTATAAATTGTTTCAATATTGATTTTAGAATGATTCTGTGAATTTAAACTTGAAAAACAATGAAGAAAATAAATCCAATTTATTGTGGGTATTCATTTGAATCATTAATTAACATTTTCTTTAAAATGACATTTTTGATTCAAATTGAGACCATGAATCACTCGAGAATCGAATTCTGAGAATTTTGATAAAAAGAATGCTAGATTTCGTCGACGGAATAGTGAGATATTGTCAGGTATCCGTTATGCTCACACAAATGTATTACTATTATCAAAACACTATCAAGATAATGAATGAAAATATAATTCAAAATTATTGGAAATTTTGATAGAGTTTTGGTAGGATTTTTGAATTAATTACAACAATTAATAGGGGTATTTATAGAACTTTTTGGAAATAAATGACTATCTTGATTTTGAAGATTCAAGAAGCTTTGACTTAGCTCTTCCTCCAAGTAACTTTCTTATTATACTAGTGTTGCAAATAAGTATGGTGAATATGATAAGAGCTCAAATATTGAGAAGGGTGAGACCTCATATCGAGTATTAATACGAGCTTCTGTTGATGTTGGGAATGAGATGCAACCCCAATAAATTGCTAGGACACAGAGAGAAATAGATGTAGTACCCATTACATTTTTTTTGTTATAAAATGCCAGTAGGGGAAATCACCACATGACTTGGGAGTTAGGATGCACACTTTAGTTATGTATTTTTTATTTTTTTTTTATTTTAGCCAAAGTGTTGGTACTTGACTTTTCTTTGTAGCTCCAGAAGCATTTGAAATTTTGAATGAGAACAACAATTTACTTTGGATATTTTTGCTTGTACTCCACACAACAATTTGCAATTTTTGGCTTGCTTGTTGAATGTGGAACTTGAACATACTTAGCACTTTAACAACCTTGAGGTTGCACTTGATTAATTCTATGTAACCTTGGGAGATCACACTTGAATTGGGGGTACAGGGTGATGCAAACCCCCTAGGTGAAGAACCCTAGAAGCCCATGAACTCAAAGGAATAGGAACAATCGATTTGCTAGAAATGTGTTCAAGATGATTGGATTAGAACCCTAAAAAATAAAGTCCTTAAAACCCTAACCTTTGGTATGATCAAATTAAAACCCCAAGGAAACAAAGTTCTTAAAATCCTAACCTTGAGATGCCACAAAGAATGATCACTCCCTTTGATAAGTCAAATTTGATTATATAATCAAGAACACAAGAAGGAAAAGCAAAAAGCTTACTGAGATAAAATTTTATTAATGATATGTGGTATTTTCCAAATTACATAGCTACTCTTTTTTTATAAGAAAAAAAATCCTAAAATAAAAAATCCTAGACAAAATGGGCCTAATGGGCCTATTTAGTTGTGAATTCAGCCTAATCCATCCTAAAAAAAGACTATAAAAATACTAATGATAAATAAAACATAAAAGGCTCACAATTAACTAAAACAAAAATTGCTTTTCAAATTAATCCTTACATCCAACTTGATCTTCCAAATATATCTCTTGTCATTAGACTGCCAATTTCTTGCAAAGGATCTTGAGAATATTTAGGAACATCAACTTTATCAGCACCTCGATCTTCATTATTCTCCTCCTCTTTGAAAAGATTCATCCTTGGATCTTAGCTCTGTAAGCAAGTCGATTTGGTATCGTAAATCCTTGTCTGAAGTCTATTTGATGCTCAATTCCTCTCAAAGTAGGTAATCTGTGGGGAATCACTTGAGGAAATAGATCCTCAAAGTCATGCAATAAAGATACAACATCATTAGGCAAAGATGAGTTAAGATCATTAGTAGAAAGATAAACATCCTTGTACATAAGTACAAGTACATGTTGCCTTGCCATCATTGCACTCTTAATCTCATGTTTTTCAGAAATGCCACTCATTTTTGTATTTTCCTCTCTTGTTTGCTTACTTTTCTCTCTTTTTTTGCTTACTTTTCTTTCCCTTATGCTCACTGTTCTCTCTCTTTTGCTCACTTTTCTCTCCATTTTTTCTCTTGACCTCTTTTACACTCTCTTGATTTTCCTCTTACACTTTTTTTTTCTCCGAACTTGCACTCTCTTGCTATCCTAATCTGGTCCTCATAAACTTGTGAAGGTTTAAGAGGGGCTAATACAACTTTTTGGTTGTTCATTTAAAAAAAATAGTGATTTTTATACCCATCATGCAACACCCTCCAATTAAACTACCACGGTTGTCCAAGCAAAATATGAGTAGCATACATTGGTGCCATATCACAAAGGACCTCGAACTTTTTTGTTAACCTTCATTTCTTTACAATCATTCAACCTTTGTATCTTGTACGGTTTAGGATGCTTCTACCACTTCAAATTCAACTTTTCTACCAACAAGGTACTAGCAACATTAGTGCAGCTCCCACTATCAATAATGAACATACATACCTTATCCTTAATGTGGCATATTGTGTGGAAAATATGCTCACGGTGCTTCTCATCTCCTACATCCTTAAGCTATATATTCAGGGCTCTCCTTGTGACAAGTAAATCTCTATGCATAAGTTCTTCCATTTCAACATCAAAACAATCCTCTAATAGTGGTATCTCATTGTCACTTGAAATAGCACTTTCAATTTCTCTATTTGCTCTTACAACCACAACCTTTTTGATTGGGAATTCAGAAGCAATATGTCCTAATCATTGGCACCTAAAACACTTAATGCCACATGACTTAGTAAGAGTTTGAGTTTTGGGTTTACCCTTAGAAACAACAATTGAATTCTTCGTTTACCCTTAGAAACAACAATTGAATTCTTCAACTTTGCTTCATCTTTTGTTTTAAAGACAACTTTGTTGTCCTTCCAATTTGATCTCCATAGAGAACTAGAGAACAAACTAGATTTGAAACTTTTGGATTTGATTTTATTCTCCACTTTAATGGCCTTATGTAGTAGTTCATCTCTATGTAATGTTGCAATTCAACCACATCAATAAACTCCTTGTTTAATGCTGTGATGAATCTAGCCATTGTTGCTCCTCTATCTTCCTTTACATTTTCTCTAATCATGGTGATTGCCATCTCCTTATAATAGTTTTCTACCCTCATTGAACCTTGAATCAGCCATTGAAACTTTCTATATAAATCCCTATAGTAATGTCAAGGTATAAATCTCTTACGCATCATCAACTTCATCTCTTTCCATGACCGAATAGGCCTCTCACTATTCCTTCGCCTATTAACCACCACTTGATCCCACCATATACCATCATAATCTGTAAATTCTATGGCTGTTCGATTTACTTTTTTTCCTCGAAGTAATTATGAAAATCAAATACATGCTCAACCTTTCTTTGCCACTCCAAGTATAACTCAGGATCATTATTTCCTTGAAAAGGCAAAATTGTCATCTTTATACTACCTATATTGCTATCCTTTTTAAAGTTAATATTTTGTCCCTTTTATAACTTGATCTCTCCTCCACATTGGAATTAGCTTCTTCTTCGTTGAACTCATGTCTTCTATGTCTTCATCTTTGTGATTTAGAACCGAAAGAGGATTTTAAACCATTCAGCCTCTTAAATTGATAGTTAATAGCCTTGATGAAGAATTTCAAATAAACCTCTTGTGGTTCTCCTCCTTCCTTACTCATGTTTTTAGCCTATAAAACAAAATAAAATAAAAAGTGTTTTTCCTCACACACTCTCTTACGTGTTTGCTTTCAAATTAGATTGTTATCACTCCTATTTTTTCACACTATTTTAGCCTCTCAAAAGAGATTGTCATCAATATTTTATTATTTCTCTTTCCTTTTACCACTCAAATCTCAATCCAACCCCTTTTGTGTTCTTAATAAATTCAAGGAATTCAACTAATCTCAAGAAGCAAATAGTTTATTAGTGACAATCTCAAAAATCAGAATTTTAAAACCTAGTTGACTCTAAAGAACTAAATATAAAAGGAATTTAAGAATAAGAATAAAAATAAGGATAAGGATAAGAATATAAGAAAGAATATAGGAATATAAGGAAATAAAGAAGGATATGAATCTTAAACAATCTATCACTTTTTTCTTCTTTTTTTAAAATATTTTGTTTACTTGATTTACCAAAAAATATGAAGAAAGGAAAAAAAGAAGAAAATCTATTTAGTAAAGTTAAAATAGGAAAGAAATAATTCTTAAGCTGAGAATCTTTTCAAGATCTCTCTTTTTCAAGAAAGGAACGTAAAGGAAATAAAGAAAGGAATAAATAATCAATTTGGAAAAGTGAAAATAGTAAAGAAATAATCTAAGCTACAAAGATCTCTCTTTCTAATCTTGTTGGAAATATTTTCAAGATCTTTATTTTCTTTTCTGTTCAAGATCTTTCTTTTTTTCATTTTTTTTACTGCTACTGGGAATATAATGGAAACAACAACAAATTCACAACCATAATGAACAAAACCGAAACACAGCAAAAAGAAAAAGGTGCGATTAAAATATATTTTAACCCCTTCGTAAGTGGTGTAAACGATGGAATCAAGGGTTGAAAACCGAAAATAAGAAAGACAAGGTCTTATTTCTCATATAGGAATCAAAATAAGCTTCGATTTGATATATTATAATAGTTCTTTCGTTAACCGAGTCAAAATTTATGGTTGTTTAAAGTTGCAACGCCATTTTATCAATTTTGTTTTTTTGAAACTCTGAACAGCAAGCTCTCTTTTTTTTTTGGAAGAACAAAGATGGATTGACCATAGAAATAAAAAAAATGGAAATATAGGAAGAATTCAAAGAGAACTACGAAACGAAATCCAAACACGAAAACAACGAAAACATAATTGAAAGAAAATAAGGAAACCAAACTAAGTTTTGTTTTGGCCACAAAACCCTAGATAAATAATTTGACCACAAAAGAAGATCACAAATCAAAATAAAAAAATATATTTTTGTTCCACAAAGATTAGGAAAGAAAACAATCAAATTTGGAATCAAGAAAGATTTGTTTTTGAAAACGAAGATCAATTTTTTTTTAAATCAAAAAATCAAACAAAGATAGATGAAGATACATAACTTGTTTCCAACAACCTAGATCTAATACCAAATGATGTGAACCATCTAGGTGAAGAACCATAGGAATCCACGAACTCAAATGAATAGGAACAATCGATTTACTAGGAACGTGTTGAAGATGATTAGATTAGAACCCTAAGGAAACAAAATCCTTAAAACCCTAACCTTTAGTATGATCGAATTAGAATCCTAAGGAAAAAAATCCTCAAAATCCTAACCTTGATACACCACAAAGGATGATCACTCCTTTTGATAATTCAAATTCAAGCATTCAATCAAGAACACAAGAAGGAAAAACAAAAGGCTTGTTGAAATAAACTTTTATTAATGATATGTGGTCTTTTCTAAATTACATAACTGCTCTTTTTATATAAGCAAGAAACCCTAAAAGAAAAAACCCTAGACAAAATAGGCCTATTTAGTTGTGGAGTGGGCCTAATCTATTCTAAAAAATAAAAGACTAAAAATACTTATGATAAATAAAACATAAAAGATATACAATTAACTAAAAGAAAAATTACTTCCCAAATTAATCCTTGCACCCAACTTGATCTTCCAAATCTATCCCTAGCCATTGGACCACCAATTTCTTGCAAAGGATCTTAAAAATATTTGGGAACTTTAACTTGATCAGCACTTGGGAACATCAACTTGATCAACACCTCGATCTCTATTATAGGGGCACATCTTTTAATTGATGTGGGGCATGCAACTCTTAGTTGGTACGGGGCACGCAATAGTTGCATCAAGATAACACTTAATCACTTTTTCATAAACTTTTTTGCAAGTTGAAAAACAAAACTAAAGTAAGTTAGTCCCAACTATCTAGAATGAGGTTGATGTTAGCACCCAATGTGGACCCAAAAGGATCGCCGATGGCACTCTATAAGGTAGAGCACAATAGAGGTAAGACCAAGCACAAGTGATGCCAAACAGAATGCAGACCACCATACGACTGATGGTATTTAAGTAGTTAGGTAGTTGGGTAACACACAAAATATAGTGTGGCGAGTGCGAGAGGCACAAACTTACGAGTGAATGTCATACAACCATCGATTGGTTAGGCTGCGTGGTAGCTCATAGACAATTTGGCTCCTAGTGCTCAAACTTTGATGTTTAGGCAGTTGGTTGGGTTCCATTGGCTATGACCGTGGTGAGTGATTTTTGATCGTCCTTGGAAGCAGAGGTAGGATTGGATGATCGTCGGTCCCATCTTATCGATGTTATGAGGTTTTCCAATTCGATGAACCCAAATTCCATGATGAAACGAATGGTGTGCAATGGGTACATAGATATACGTATCGCAAATAAGTAATATAATGATAAGAAAATATCATTTTCATGGAATTTATGTTATTAGAAACTAATTTTAAAACTAAAAAATAAAGATCAATATTTTCATTGTTTTTTTTTTGTATTTTAAGGAAGCAAAATTAAAATAACTAAAAATAAATAGCAGTAATTAATTAACTATGAAATAGTACCTAAGAAGATATATAAGAAAATATCTAGGAATACTTAATCCTCCAATTTTCTAAACATGGGAATGACTAAAATTCCCCTAATATAATTACCAATCAATTACATGATCAATTGAATCTAACTTGGCATGTATTTCTTTCTCAAGTAAACTACACATTACATAATAGTTAACCTAATAACTCTCGTGTCAATTAAATTACATAATACTCATTAAGTTCATCAACTATGGATCACATACATAAGAATCATACATCTTTGTTTAAAAACTATAAATGTTTTTTAATCAAGACAAACAATTAAATAATTCTCTTAAATATATTTAATTGGCTCTATAGATCAATTGTTGGCCAAATAATTAATAACATAAAAATTAAATTAAATAATATAATATAATTGAATTGAAATCATAATTGAGGTAAAGTATTATATCATCATATGTATAAAATTGGTTTCATAAGACCCCTAGATTAGTAAATTAGCTAGATATAATTGTATTCATAAAGCTCATAATTTTTATAAAGAAATACATAAAAATTGATAAATAAATATAACCAATCTTCTATTGAATCTCCACTAAAATTATATATCTTTTTAAAAAAATTACATTTTTCTCTCTCTTTAGTTCCAAAAACTGATAAACAATATGTTAATTTTGACTCACTAGGATTTTTGGGGCAATTAGGGGGTTAAATTAGACTCAGATCAAGGGTTGACATGAAAAAAGGAAAATTAATAGTGGTAGCCAATAGGAATGCAACATATGGTATGAGGAAATCATTAGACTAATCAACACACAATGGTTAGCAAGGTGGACTAGTCGTGGTCAATGCTTGATAAGTTAGAACCACGTGGCCCATTGTGATTTGCGAATAAAAATTGCATGACGTCCAGGTGGAAGGAATGGATGAATCATGTGATGACGTGTGGCACGCCTATTGATAAGTCAGCAATATTCAAAACGAACGTCATGTTGACACATGGAAAGGCCTGCATCACCTAATACATGCAATGTGCTTTGATTGGCCCCCTTCGCTTAAGTGGAATTCACATGGAGACATTTTTTCATCTCCCCTACTTACGTGGCAACCATGTGGCATGTTATAATCGATCATGCATTAAATATTCATAAACAAATCAATAAAAATTCTTGAAAATTTTCAAAAAATATATTTCCACCCCTTTTTCACTAGAATGTTCATATTTTAATATTTTTAACCCCAAATGTACTACTTATTAAATAAAATGAGAAAATATTAAGCATAAAAGTGCACTAATTACTTACTTTCATAGAATCATCACTCCAAAATCTCAACTTTTTTTGCCAACTCCATCTTTTCTGAATCCATTTTCCTTAAATCTGCTTTTTTTTTTGCTTATGCTTTTCTCTATAATCCTTTTTTTTTGTATTCCATCTTTTTCTTTGGACTCCAAAAGTCCATGGGAAGTTTTTCTGATTCTCCCAGGTGCCTTAAGAGATTTTTTGAAAGTGGATAGTTTAGACTCTATCTTTTCAGAACTCTCACTTTTCACTTGGACTCCTTAAGTTCTTGGGCGATTTTTCTAATTCTCTCAAGTTCCTTAAAACTTTCTTTGAAAATGAGTGGTCTGGACTCCATCTTCTCTAAATTTCCACTTTTCTATTGACTCCTTATGTTCCTAGGAGACTTTTGTGGTTCTCCCAAGTGCCTTAGGAGAGTTTTTCAAAATAGGTAGTTTGGACTCCGTCTCCTCTAGACTCACACTTTCCTCTGGATTCCCAAAGTTCATAAGAGGTTTTTCTAGTACTCCCAGGTGCCTTAAGAAATTTCTAAAAAATGTGTGGTTTGGACTCCCACTCTCATAACCCCTTTACTTAGCGAGCTTCTTGAGTTCGGTAAACAATGACCATTCTCTATACCCATATTTTTATAGAGGTGTGGCCACTACCTTTTTCTTGTAAGTTTTGTGAATGTCATTTGAATTTTGGAAAGGAGTTTCCTAAGGTTGTAGGAGGTTGTTCCTTGCTTAATTCTTTGGTGTACCTTTCCTAGTTTCTATGTGTGGATCCTAGATCATTGTTTTTATAGGTGTTGGAGGGTTATGTCTTGGCTTTGTTTTCCATACAAGACTAATTCCATTAAGATGACAAGTTATTGCCATAACCCTGATGTTGGATCATAGTTGTTATGGATGTGGAAGGGTGATAAGCCTTATTTACTTTGCCACAGGAAGTATTCCATTAAGGTGATGGAATACTCTATCATAATCCTAGATCCTTGCTAGTGTAGGTATGTAATGGGTATTGAGCCATGCTTCTTTTCCCATAGGATGTGATTCATTGAGACAATTGTTTGAACTATTTTGATCCCAGCCCTTGTAAGTGTGGAATAGGCATTGATCCTCGCTTCCTTTCCTGTAGGATGCATCTGATCCATTGAGAAAATTGGATACATTATCTTTATCTTGGATCCTAATTGTTGTGGGTATGGAATGTACGTTGAGCCCTGCTTCATTTACTACTGGATGTGATCCATTGAGACAATGGTTTGCACTATCTTGATCCTGGATCCTAGTCGTTATGGGTATGGAATGGGCATTGGGCCCGATTTCCTTTCCTGTAGAATGTGATCCATTGAGACAATTGCATACACTGTCTTGATCCTAGACGTTGATTGTTTTGGGTATAGAATGGGTATTGAGCCATACTTCCTTTCCCATAGAATGCTATCCATTGAGATAATGGTTCAATGGTATATAGGCCACTACCTTGATCATGGATTACTATTGTTGTGAGTATGGAATAAGCATTGGATCATTTTTCATTTCCCATACATGAAGTAATCCATTGAGGTAATGGTTTCAAATTATGATCCTAGATCCTATTCGTTGTGGGTGTGGAATGGGCGTAATCCCTACTTTCTTTCCCATAGGATGTGATCTATTGAGATAATGGTCTTACACTCTTCTATCACAACCTTGATTCTGGGTTAATGTCACTGATGGTATGGAATGGGCATTAAGCCTTTCTTCCTTTCCCATATAGGAAGTAAGCCACTAAGGTAATGGTTTCCATTGCCATAATCTTGTAAAGCTATTTTGGATCCTAGACTGTAGTCAATGTGGGTAGAAAAGGGTGTAATCCCTACTTCACTATTTGAACAATACTTTTTCCATTAAGACATTGGCTAAGTCCTAATGAGGATGGTTGCTACATGATTTTATAGGAGTGGTTTTCTTGACCTAATGTAGGACAAGTTTGACTCTTTATTGTGGATGAATCGTTGATTCTCATTCTAAAGTCAGAGCCTTTCTGGATGCCAAAAATGTGTTTGGTGATTGGAAAGATAAGTTTTAGAAGTGTTGTCTCATTTAGAGAACATAAAATGTGCAAGTATACACGATCACAAGTAATAATATGATAAGTAAAATATCATTCCCACGGAGATTTTTTACTAGTGTTCGTTAATTACTAAAATTATTTCAACCTAATTTTATCCAAACAGTCGATAATTTGATGCAGTTTGATTAACTAATTTTTATAACAGTTTGTAAGAAAATTCTAGGATTGCAGTTTCACCAAATTAATTCACTTGAATCATTATATTTTCTCTTGATTTATGTTCTCGTATTTTAAGTTGTTAACCAAGAACTCCTAAATTTATCCATATATCTCTTCCGAGCTCCATACAGACACATCTCGTTAAAATAATTCACTATATTCTTATGAGAATTAAATTCAACCAGATTTATTAAGTTCTAAATTATCAAATAGTTACACATATAATAAAAGTATATTCCTATCCTTTATACATATATGTTATTTTATCACGAGCAATACACAAAAATGCCTTTTCCAACTTTATTTAAGTGTCACAGATCAATTAATTAATCTTCCGATAATTAAAAGCATTAAGCACATATAAAATAAACAACTTAAAACCGCTCCATAAATCATTCGAAAATAATTAATTCAAGTTTCATAATTCAAGCTACACTGCAACCCTAGAAAAAATAAATTAGTTCATAACGGAAATTAAAATTACAACACAACAATAATCACACATTTCAGAGATAAAAAATTTAAAAGAAAAAGATTAGGAAAAACTCTTTCACGATTCCTCAATGAAAAATAAATTCTTCCCTTTCCTTCTTCTTTTTGTCTTATTTCTCTCTATTTCCTAAGAAAATACAACATCAAAATATAAAATAAAGGTTCTGCGTGTTGTAGAGAACACGCAGAGAGAAACTGAAAATTGAAGTGAAAAATGGAAAAACGAGAACTAAAACTTAAAAACTCCCCCCATTTTCTTCTCGCGTCCAAATATATCCCCCTATACAATTAATATTATTTTTTATCAAAATGTGGGGACAAAAATACATGGGATGACTTAAAAGAAATAACACGCGTGAAGACCGTTCTGCATTTTTTTGATTTTTTTTCTTTAAACGCATGCCATGTGTCATCATTTAATTAGCTGCAAGATATAAAGAGACGTGGCAGCCTTTCATTCAATGGAAAGAATGGGCGCATGGAGAACATATGGAACGCATCGCACAAAATCTTCATGCAATGGAAGTGCGCGACAACTCGCTTCAACACGTGGCGACGCAGAAAGAGCTTGTGAGTGGGCGACGTTTCTATGTTTTTATTTTACTAAATTCATGGCACGTTTCATTACATGATTGGCTGGAAGATTGAGGGAACACGTGGCTGATTCTTATTCAGTGGTACGCGATGCCGTACTCTGATGTGATGAACCGCATCGCACGGGAATGTAGGCGATCTTCTCAGTGCGCGACAGCATGCTTCCACGCGTTTTAAATCTGGACCGTTCAACAGATCCAACGATGAGCGATGTGCCTCGGGAGAAAATTTGTGCAGCCGACACGGGGGCCCCCACTCGGTGCCGAGCCGCTTTCTATAGGAATACCAGGTGTACTCACTTTTGTCGCATCTGGATTGTACGTGCCCAATCTTGATCGTTGATTGGATGATCGAATGGTGTGTGTTGGGCATCCTGAATGTCGCGAGTGACTCCTTCTCCTGCGCAGAAAATTCAACTTTCATTAATTGCATTTTGACCCACAATTTTAATTCAAATTAATTTCTAATCTTTTGATATTTGCAATTTTACCCGTTTTTAATTTCAAATTAAATTTTAAGCTTTTTATAATTGCAATTAAGTCTCCTTTTTTTATTAAAATTTATTAATTTACTTGAAAATATTTTTAAAAAAACTAATACTAAATATTAATTTAATTAATTAAAAATTAACTAAAAATATAAAGAACTAGCAATTATAATTAATAAAATAGACACAAATCACTGTATAAAATACAGTTATCAAGAAGTTACATGAATGCAAAGTTAACTAGATAGTTTATTTATTCTTAGTTTTTATCTTAATTTGCGGTGCTGGTATTGATATAACCACACAGTACCTCACCTAACACTTTAAAAAAGGAAAGAATGAATAATGTTTACTGGTAGTACTTCTTTCAAATGTTATGCATTCTATGCATTTGGGACTTTTGTCCCACCCAAGTATTCCAATTTGTAAGCTCCTTTTCCTTGTACCTTTTTGATCCTATAAGGACCTTACCAATGGGACCTAGAGTTCTATCCCCCTTTTCCATTATTGATTGTGTGGTTTTTTTTAGAACCATATCGCTAATCCTAAATTATCTAGGGTTAATTTCTTTTTTGTAGTAATTAACTACTTGCCATTGGTAAGCTGCAAGTTGCATACTACTCTATTATCATTTTTCCTTCTAAGTTCTCAATTGCAATTCTGCAGCTTAAGATCCCCACTTCCATAGGGATGATTGCTTCTCTCCCCATATGTCAATGAGTAAGGAGTTTCATCGATAAATGTTCTAGATGTTGTTCTATACTTCTGATAATTTCTCTACTCAAACGGTTTTGCACTTCTCTAGCTTTCTTTTCAAGTTTATCTTGATGGTTTTGTTAATTGCTTCCACTTGTCCATTGCCCTGTGGATGTTCAACTGTTGAGAATGCATGGTGGATATCATATTTGCTGTATAGTTCTTTGAATTTCCCCCAGTGAATTGGGTACCATTATCTTACCAGAGTATGTGGAAGCCCAAATATAAAGATGATTTTTTAAAGATGACGTCAATCACTTGATTCTGTATTATCTTCCTAAGTGGATTGACTTCCACCCACTTAGTGTAGTAATCAATTGTAGCCATAGCATACTTGGTCCCTTTAACTAGCAGTAGTGGTCTAATAAGAACTTGACCCCATGATACAAATTTCTAAAGGCTATTCATGCATGATAGTTACTCTACTAGTTGCCTAGGGAACTTTGAATTATGCTAGCATTTATCACACTTCTTAACCCATTCTACTACATCCTTTGTCATGTTGGGCCAATAGAGCTATACTTTTGGGCCTTGAATGATTTTCATATACCTCTCATGAATCTCTTAGAGTACATAGTTGGACTCTTCTGGGGTTTGGCATCTCAAGTATGGCATATGGAATCCACGTTGATAAAGAAACCCATAAATGATGCAAAAATGTGTTGCTCGTAGATGAACTTTTTTGGCTTCCTTCTTATCTTTTGGTAATGTCCCATTTGAAAGATACTACTTGATGGTATCCATCTATTCTAGTTCTAAGAACATTGGGAGTGACTCACGTTTATAGAACTTAGTAATGGGCTTTTCCATACGATGAATTGGATTTTTAGTTTCCAACTCTTCATCAATGGCTAAACCTAAATGTGAGAGTGGATCAACCTGGGTGTTCTCTTCACTAGGAATGTGGTTCAACGTCCAAAAGTTTATTTTTTCCAATAGACCTTTAGTCAATGTGGGATATTCCATAAGGTTAGGTCATTCGACCTAGTATTCACCAATGACTTGTTTTACTACCAATTATGAATCACTAAAGTAGTCAAGTTGTTCTACCTTGAGTGCAATTGCCAAGTTAAGGCTTGAAATGAGGGCTTTATATTTTGCTTCATTTTTTGAAGTTTTGAAGTTGAAATAGAGAACCAAGTGGAGGTTGTACCCTTCTGGAGTTACCAATATGAGTCCAGCCCCACTCCTATGTTGCTATGAGAAGCCATCTACATGTAACTTTCATTTGGGTTGAACCTCCATTGGATGCTCCTCTGAGACAACTCTGCAATGAAAATTTCAATACTTGTCCTTTGATGGTGATGCACGATATGTAATGGATATCAAATTCATTGAGTTCAATGGCCCATTTCTATAGTCTTTTGGAGACTTAAGGTTTGGAAAGAACTTGTTTTAACTGAGTATCGATCGAATTGATGATGGTATAGGCCTAAAAGTAGGGTCATAACTTACAAGTTGTAACTACTAAGGTTTGGAAAGAACTTGTTTTAACTGACCTTTGGATTTTATCCTCTTCCTTTACATGGGCAATGTTGACTACTTACTCTTATGCAGCTATTTACAATATCAATTTGTTTCCTAGCTGTGAGGTAGCTAATAGTCATTGAATACTCAAGTAAGTTTTGAGTTCCTAGAAGGCCTATATATATTTCTGACTCCATTCAAATTTGTTGAGTCTCTCTACGTGTTTGGAAAAAAGGAAGAAACTTGTCGGTGGCTCTAGAAATGAAGTAGCTTAGCACTACTAGTCTGTCAGTCAGCCTCTAAACTTATGTTATGTTTTTTTGGTGATTGCATGTTTAATAAGACTTTTATCTTCTCTGGATTGGCTTCAATTCCTCTATGGCTTACCATAAAACCTAGGAAGTTTCTAGATCCTACTCTAAAAATGCATTTTTTGGGATTCAATTTCATTTTGTACTTCCACAGAATATCGAAGTTGAGTTCTAAGTGTTTGACATGGTTGATAAAATTCTAAATCTTGGTGATTATGTCATCCACATAGACTTCCATAGTGTGACCAATAAGGTAAGCAAATATTTTATTGACTAGGAGTTGGTAGGTAGCTCTAGTTTTCTTCAATCAAAAAAGGATGACTCTATAATAAAAGAGCCCTTGGTGAGTCATGAAGCTAGTCATATCTCTATTTAGTTCAAACATTTTGATTTGATTGTATCTTGAGTAAGCATCCATGAATGAAAATGTTGAGTGTTCAACCATGACGTCTATAAGTTGCTCAATCTTGAGCATAGGGAAGTTTTCTTTAGGATAGGCCTTGTTAAGATATGTGAAGTCTACACATATGTACCATTGACTCATCTTGTCCATCACCACGTTAGCCATCCAATCTAGATAACAAACTTTAGTGATGTATCCAGCTTTGAAAATCTTGTCCACCTCTTTTTTCATACTCATATATGTCTTGGTTATATGACCTTCTTTTTTATCTAACTGGTTTGATGTTTGGATCTACATCAGGCAATAAACCATTATGTCTAGATCATTTCCTACCATGTCTTCATGTGACCATGAAAACACGTCAATGCTCTATCTCAAGAATGCATTTAGTGTTTCCTAGACTTTCTGAGGTAAGGAGGTGCCAACTTTGACATTCTTATAAGGCTCATTTTCTGACAGGATGAGTAGTCTACTCTCTTCAGCTTGTTCCGTGATTAGAGTGTGACTTAACCTGGGGTCTAGCTCTTGCTCAAATGCTCTTAGAAACTTCTCATCAGGATTCTATAGTCTGATTTGGATCTGAGGTGCCTAACATAGAAACTCAAGATTAGTACAATAGAGCCCATTCTAAGTGTTCTCACTATTATGGAGCAAACCAAAGGAAAGGCACTAGGCCTGGATGTCAAATTGGTCATAAACCTACTAGGGAGGTGATATATCATCAGGAACATATTAGGAGTTCATTCTAGTGATTTTTTTTAATCTAACGTGTTATTAAGAGAAAACCACTAGCTCAATCAGTTGAACACCAAATTTCTTTTCCACAGACAATGTCAAATGTTGAAGCGATTCCTACTTATCTTGTTCTTTGGCCACGTAGACCTGCAAATCACTAGAAAACCAAATCAAAAGGTATAGCACCTATAGGTGTCGTATCCATTCTGATGTTTAAGTATGTTTCTAAGAGAATAGCTAAGATCGTAGGGAATTTGAATGAGTTTGTGGATCTAACGCATTGTTAGGAAAAAAGTGAATGAAGAATGCAATGAACAGAGTAAAGAACACATAAAAAATGTTCTTAATTTTTTACTAGCTCAATTGGTTGAACACCAAATTTCTATCTCATAGATGATGCCAGATGTTGAAGTCGATTTCTGCTTGTCTCATTCTTTGGCCATGTAGACCTACAAATCATTAGAAAACCACATCAAAAGGTACGGTACCCATGGGTGTTATATCTACTCTGATGCTTAAGTGAGTTTCTAAGAGAATAGCTAAGATCATAGGGAATATGAGTGAGTTTGTGGTATGAACTTATGTGTACCATTTCAAGTTATGAGGACCTATTTAAAGGTTTAGATTTTTCACTTAAAAACAATGCTCATGTTATTCTTTACTTTTATGCATTTATTTTTAAGCGAAATAATCTATCGGATTGCTTGTGGAGCTTGTATTGCATTGTTAATTTTTAGAAGTAACCTCTTCTATGAAATTTTTTTAAATTCTCCTAGAGTACCAAAAAATAGGTAATCTTGAGAAAATATATAGACTCATAACTTCGGATCCACTCATGTATTATCAACTCTACCTCATTCTCACTTTTACCTTCTTTTTTCTTTCTTTCTTTTATAAGGAGTACATACTCCCATAGTACCAAAAACAATTCCCCCCTCCAGGTACATTATATTCGCTTTTATAACTTTCAATTTTTTTCGATTGTTTTTGGCTCCTCTTAAAACTTTCAATTAAGTTGCTTTTGATTTCACTTTGCAATTTGAAATGGTTCACATAAAATATAACGGTATCTATAGAGTACAACTACTAAAGATTGGTGAGGTATTTTTATAACGCTTCTTGAGTTATGTTGTATCGCAGCTTAGAAATAATTAGTATTGAAAATTTTCGACTTAAATATACCATGTCAACCACAAATAAACCATTAAATTGTGATCTTTTACTATTAAAAAAACCTATTCGTGTGGTGAAAAAATGTTAATTCTAGTTAACTAGATAATGGTAACGATAAGTTTGTAACACTGTTAAGAGTTCGATGATAGATTTATGACTCAAAGTTCAATAATATATTTGTATAAATACCATTATTCGGTAATACATTTATTAGTTTACTCAAATTGTGGGATTTGTTACTTCAACACTACTTTTATTAAATAAAAAGTACCATTATGGACTCATATTTTCAATACTCTACTAGTCCTACCACCATTTTATAGGTACAATAATGATTCAATTTTGAATATAACAAGTTATAAAAGGTTTTTGTTTATGAAAATATTTCTTTTTTTGTCTTCTTTTTTTCCCCAATTCAATACGAAAACAACCCATATGATGTTTACCTCTACCATCCTCTGTCCTACAAAATTACAATTTCTATTGAAATTGTAGTTAATTAAACTATTACTAACTCATTTAAAGCATCAACTTTACCCCTAATCGCTACCACTGTTAACCGATTCCCTTTGATCTTAATGATCTTTAAAAATTGAACTATTATTGTACATTTTTTTATGAAATAGGAGAATTAATAGAGTACTAATTTAAAAATATGGTTCAAAAGGGTACCTTGTGTTTAAAAATTATGCAAATAAACTACAGAAGCCATGCTTAATGACCTTCAAATATATATACCAAAAGATTTATTGATGTATTCGCAAAGAAAGAAGTTGATTAATTTTTATATCTTCGAAAATAATAAATTTAAAAATCATACAATTTTGAATGTTTGTTATTATTATTGTTAAATTTATATTGAAATTTTTATCCAATTGAAAATTTGAGTGTTTAAAAAAATCGATTCAATTAGCAGTTTGAATAGAACTACGTGATTATAACCATATGTAAGATTTTTATATGACTCAATTATTTAACTGATTTTACTTATTAATTATCTAAAAAAAGGTTTGTTACGTTATATAAAAAAACATATATTTTTGAAAAAAATTATTTATATTCATTTTAACCAAGATGATTTTGAGAACAATTAAATCAAGAAATTAAAAATACATATCATCAAAATTATTAAAAATTATTTGTGGTATAGTTTTTCGTGCATTCATGTTCAACTCTTTGAGTTCTTCAATTTATGCCAGGTTTTCAACAAAACTTAACTTAACATCAAAAAGAAAACAAGACATAACAAAACAAAACATGTTAAAGATCGAAATCTATGTGTAAATTTTATTGAATTGAATGCAAAACAAAACTTAGAAAGATGACCATGTTTTTTTCTATTTTTATTTTTTGAATGAGGAGAGTGTTTTAGTGTGTGTTTGTTTTTTGGTCTCACAGTTTTAATTAGTATATTAACATCATATGTAGAAAGAAAACAAGACATAACAAAATAAAGCATGTTAAAATCGAAATCTACATGTAAATATTTATTGAATTGAAATAACAAGAAAAAATAATCTAATGGAGAGATAGATCTACAATAGGAAACTCTTTGTGCAGTGCCAAACAAAACTTAGAATGATGGCTATGTTTTTTTCTTTTCTCTTTTTAATTAGTATATATATATATATATATATATATTTGTTCAAAGAGTTATAAGTATGTTGATCGGATCATATTTACATAGATTTGAGAATTATCATATGCAATATGATTTTCACCTTGCGCATGAAGAAACTTTTTCATCTAATCCAATCATTAAAACGAAACCATCACACTTGTAAAAATGCTGTCTAACTTTTGCTGATTAATCAAATGAACTAAATTCGTACACTCAGTTTGATATATTATTGGTATTTGAATAAATTTTGAGGATAAACCACTTGCAAATAAAAACCAACCATCATCTGACACGTCAGATTAATCATCTCAAAAAGTTGTTTGAGTTCGTGCCCATCATTCAATTGTGACTATTTTATCTTTCAAAACCAACCAAACTCATAACAATAGCTTGTGTGTGTGAGATAGAGAGAGAGAATGGTGACTAAAGCATTGTTTAGCAGTAGAGGAATCTCAGCTTTATATTCTACTTCACCTGGGAAATGCAGAGAAAGATATGCTTTATTTTCAACCATCTCCATCCAATCCAAGACTACCCAGAAGATAACAAATCCATCAGCTAACAAAAACGTCAGTTCCAAGAAGGTCAGTACGTCTTTATCCTTTTAAATTCAAAGTTCATGTAATTGGAAACTTGACTAGAGTAATATGTTATGCCTTATGACTCTATCCTTTGATTTGAATGGATAGGATATAGTGATGGTACATAACATAACTCTAAAATCGTGCTCCCTAACATTACTCGAATACTCGAATTGCAAGTTATATGTTCCCCAAATCTTTAACGGTTGAATGCAGAGTTCAATTGTGTATGCAGCAGCTCGTGATCAAGGTTCAGGACGCAGTCCTAAGGACACACCACCGGTGAAATTACTAACAAGAGTAGAGCAACTGAAACTACTAACAAAAGCAGAAAAATCTGGTTTCTTATCAGCTGCAGAAAGGTTAGGGATCTCACTGTCATCAATAGAGAAACTGGGCTTGCTGTCGAAGGCAGAGCAGTTGGGTGTTTTATCAGCAATAGAAGACCCAGCAACACCAGGGACATTCTTGACCCTGAGTTTAGGACTATTGCTTTTAGGTCCCTCGTGTGTTTATTTTGTGCCTGAGGACTATCCTTGGGAGGTATTTCTTCAGACTCTTGTTGCTCTTCTCTGTGTTGCTGGTGGTTCTACAGCTTTTGCTGCTTCTAATCTTGTTTCCAAATTGCAGAATTCCAACTGAAATTTTCTCACTTCTCTTTAAAGTAGTACAAGTCTGATGTTAACGCCTGTCACATTCTGATTGGACCATTAAATTTTCCAATGGTAGTTATTGCTCATCTGTTTGCTGTTAACGAGTGCTAGCATTTCCAAACACACTTTATAATGAAATGAAAAACTGGGCTATTATATAGAAAACCCTAATTGTAAATGTTCATTTAACTAGTAAGCTGAAAATAGTTGGAAGAATACAATTTGCACCAAAAATACAAAAATTACAAGCACCTCAGAAGTAATTATAAGAACTTGTTGAGGAATACACTACAAGATTCATCTTCTACGTGACATGTTGGCTCTTATGAAAAACAAATATGAAACAATTATAATTCTAAATAATCTAACCAAGACTTCAGAAAAAAGGAGAGCAAAAAGCAGGGAAAGTAAAATTAAATAGTAATTCGGATTAATAGTCTATAAAAAATTGTCTACCCAATGCCTCTTTATTGAACCATTATATTAGGTTGAAGCAACTGAGTTGCGATTGCCACTACCCTGGCGTCGCTGATAGCACTCACCATTATGTCCTGCTGAACCTCTACCCCTCCCTGAAAACTCGCCCTGGTTTCTGTATTCATTCCTCCCATAACCACGACCGCCACTGATGTTCCCACGGCCCCTGAAGCTTTCATTGCGAAACCCAGCTCTTCCAGAAGAATACCTCCCTCTGCCACTACTGCTTACTGAAAATAGACAAAATCTTCATTAGCTTCTTCATCTAATGCAAAATCTTTGGACTTAATGCTTATGTGCCTACTGAGCATCGAAACATATACGATTTACCTTCAGTCCTCACTATTCTATCCTCTTTAAGTAAGTGTCTCTTAAAAAAAAAAGGAGGTAATAGACTGAGGACCTACGAAGGTCACTAACAGATCTCACGCAAAAATGTGGGTTTATGTAAGATTATTTAGGGTCACAAGCAAGGAAAAAACTTCAATAATGATGGAGCATGTTGTAAAAACTAATCTTACCCCGAGTTGTGGTTTTCTTTTCCTCAACAACAGCTTGACGATCCCCTATTGTAATCGGGGTAGCCTATAAACATTATAACAAGATGATTATTAGCATATGTAAGAGCCAACCAAACCATGGAAGTAAGGACACAGCACAACATGGCAGTTTAAGAAGAACAACTGACTAAAGGTAAAGTTGGAAAAGAATAACCAAGTCCAAAAATTCATTAAAATAGGAAAAATAAATAAATCTGGAAGTAATATTAGTTTTCAAGAAAGCAACCTCATGATTAAAGTCAACATGAAACAAATTGGAAAAATAAAATTAAATACCCTTATAACATGTCAAAAAATGGAAAAAAGTTTCATTTTTTGCAAAATGTAGAATGGAGTTGTAAAAAGTTTTGATTTTTTTTTTTAAATAACACAAATAATAGATTAAGGCTAGGGATGTAAATTCGGACTAGCTAAGATAGCCCAAGCCCAAAAAACTTCAAATATGGGCTGGGCTCAAGCTAGATTTTGTAGGCCCACATATTTATTTACGAACTAGATTGTCCAAATTAAATAGAAGCCCAGAGCACGTTCTTAAAATCATTCAAGTATGTTCAAGCTTGACTTTTTTGCACTTAAATTGACTCAAATCAATGTGCAAGTTCAAATGATAAAATATATCGTAAACTAACATCATGAAATTGTCAAATGTACTTATATTTTATAAAATTTACACTTAACTGGCACTTCGAGCAAGGCTCGTAATAAAAATGTTTGACCTTAAGCCCATTCCTAAAATTATTTGGTAAGGTCAAGCCGAATTTCTTCTGTGTCTAACTAAACTTCGAGCCTGGTTGATCAGACAAGATTATTCGGGGCTTTTAACAGGCCAGGCTAAATTTACATGCCTAGATGAAGCTGCCAAATCTCCAAACAACTTCCTCTCTTTCTCTCTCTCCAGTCTAGGAATGTTGACCGGCCATTGACTAACCAATGACCTGCCTGTTGGATGAGTCAACTTCATCCTTTGTATTTTCTACATCATAGTGATGAAGATGGACTTCATCCACATGATGATGGGGCTTCATTCAAATGTGTTTTGGGGAAAAATGCACCTTTTGCAATTTTTGTTATACTTTGGGGAAAGCCCTAGAAGAACCTCTAAACTAAAGTTTAAAAAAGAAACAGAAAGAAACTTACAAAGTAAAAGGCTACTTGGGAGCAGTTATTAAGTAAGTTTTACGGAAAAGTATTACCTTCTACTTCTAATTAATTTTTTTTCATATTAAATTATATAATCACTATTGTAATAGTTACAGGGTCTTCTAGTTTGAGCACCTCAACCATTACTTACAGGTAGTTTCCGCTCAAGCATCCATTTATGAAACAAACTATTGCAATCAGAGACAGAAACAAAACCACAGAATCATATTAGAACTAATTAATTTTTAACTTCCTGGTTCTCATTATGCGCATTCTATAGGATAAAGAGTACAAAATTGATAGATCCAAGTTGCAAACTCCCAAATCCCAATGTAATATCTAGTTAGTGCCTAAGACGAACAAACGTGTACCGTTACAGTGAGTTTAATTATTAAATGTCTGCTACTGTTGCTATTACTATAACTAGAGCCCTTTTCAGAAAATAGAGCCAACAATTACTCAGTAATGTATGAAGGAAACTTTATTTTATCATTTTTTACCTCTTTTCATAAATTCTCTTTTTAAAAGGGTAGCTTTAGTCATCATATTTGACTATCAAAAGTTTAGAAATAAATTTTGAAGACTCAACTTTAAACGTTAAAAACAAAGTTGTTTTATGTTACATTTTCAAATTCTATTGCTTGGCACAAAAAAAAAGGTAAAATTATCCTAGAAATCACTTTGTTTACGTCACTAAGACATTTTGGTCACTCAGCTTTCACAAAAAACATATAAGTCATTCAATCGCTAAAATTGAGACAATTTAGTCACATAACTTTGACTAAAGTGACACTTTAATCACTATTTATTATAACAAAGGAACACTTTAAGGACACTTGAATCACTATTAATTGTAACAAAATGACACTTTAGTCATTTTTTAATCAAAGTTATGTGATTAAAGTGTTCCTATTTTAAAGACTAAATGATATGTGTTCTTTATGAAAACTGATTGAACAAAACATGTAAGTGACATAAAAAAGTGACTTAGAGAACTAATCACCTAAAAAAAAGAAAAAATAATGGCTTTCTCTTTCAGACCAACTCCATCACTATCACTCACCACTCACATGAATCACAACCTCTGCAACCAAACCAAACTAACACCACCTCTACCCACTCTAGGCGGCAGCCACCAAAACCACAGCTGCCCCAACCAATCGTAGTTTCTGTCCACTCTAACCCCCCAAACCACATCACTGTTCATCACCGCTCACACACCAACAGCCTCCAAACGTCAGCCACCACCTGTCACCATGACCATGAACCACTACAACCATCTGATTTATGGGACAATGCTTACCCCCAAAAAGAAAAGAGAATTAATCCTGAATAATATTGGTTTGTCCATGACCGTTCCAAATGGATGAGTTACTTTGGAAGTTTTTGGAATTATTGTAGATATGAGTTGTATACAATGTTGCTTTTTGGTCATTTAATTCCTCTTTGTTTCAAAGGAATGTGTAGAAATTCAGTTTACATGATATTTTTACATTGTACTGGAGAGGGAGAATAATGGATTTTTTGGTAATGTATACATGTAACTTTGGCTCATCTCCCAACATAAGCTTTTGGGAGATTGGTGACAACACCTCAGAGAAGGAGGTCATGTGTTAAAAACCCTACAACTCCGTAATATTGACTTTTAAGTGATGGGATGTAGTGTAGAGCAGGGAAGTGATAGAATGTCTAAATGTAACCCATCTCCCAAAGACTTAGAAGGATTCAATTAGGATTTTGAGAAACCTTTAAAAGTGATAAATTTTAAGATTTTTAAGAACTTTACAAACTCTAGATTTTGCTAGAGTCCTTTCGAGTGTAATGAACTTTATTTCATGAATTTTATGGATTTATATTGAAAATAGTTGAATCAATAATAAAAAATGTTGAAAAGAAAAGTAATAAAAATAAAGGTTTTTATTAATCCTTAGAAATCTTTGGCATTAAAGGAAGAATGAGTTGAGATTTTCTTACGTTAACTAAAAAGTCCATCAAAGTCTATAAAAACCCACAAGTTTTTAAAATCTTTTAACACTTATTTAATGCACCTAAATTCCTAAAGGCTTATATAAAATCTCTTTAAAATCTTAATTGAATACCTCTAGATTTTAAACTCTATTAAAATCATTAAAAGTCTCAATTGAACACACCCCTCTTAGGCTCCTAAATTGACAGACCAACACCCTCTACCAATTTTTATTGGTAGCTTTTCACTTGTATTGATTCTATAGCAAATTGTTTCTTGGGGAATTACAAAAAAAAAATACCACTCCTAAAACTTATAACAAAAATAGTACTCCAATAATATTGAATAGGGTTTAATTGAATGACATTCAACATTGAACGGGTAAAAATAGCCACATTTTAATTTGAAAGGTGTCTAATTAGATTACATTCAATGTGAAATGATGTAGACTTTGTTTTTATAGTGAAAAGATATAAGTTAGACATAAGGGATGCTAATTTTGTGATTATAAATTTTAAGGGTGTGCTATTCTTATTGTTTTACCTTGTTTTTTTTCACTTATTTGATGTAACGTTCCTTTTTTCAATGAACTAATGTTTCTTATCAAAAGAAAAGAAAGCAGTCATCAAACTTGTGAAACTCTTTTAAGAAAAACAGAAATTAAAAAATACTCAGCAAAGTACTTTAGAATTTTATATTTAAAATGTTTAGAAAATCGGAAACCTTCCTATAAATTTTAAAGCAGAAAATCAAATGATTATAACTTGCAAACCTATTTTACTTTTGCAATATTTTTAAATTCACTTCTTGTACAAGGAGGATTCTAGAGCTTGGCTTCAAGATAAATCTGGTATGTTTCCTTATAAGTCTCATTTTAAATTTCAGGTGGATAATCCTTTCTTTCCAGTTTTCGAGCACTAAACTTCAGTTTGGAAGTCTTCTACCCCAAATAGAGTACAACTTCTGGTTTCGTTGGTGGTTTTATGAAAGCTTAACACTTTTGATAGAATTCAAAGGAATTTTCTGGTAGGTCTCTCACCTTCAACGTGCATTATGTGAACATGGAAGATTTGAATAATTTGTCTTTGATGTGCCCTATAGCTTATGGTTTATGGAATAATTGTGGGCATTCAGTGCCTTCTTCCGAGGGACTGCAGTTATTTTCTTTCAGAAATAATTTCTAGGGTGGGTCAAAGGAAGAGATAGTAATTGCATTTTTTAAGTGCAGTATTGGGGCACAGTTCTATCGGTTATTTGATTGGAGATAATAGAAAAATCTTTGAAGATAAAGAGCATCAGTTGTAGTCTCTTATAGAAGAATGTGTTTTTCTTGGTTCTTTAGGAGCAGCCTCAACTAAAGAGTTCCAAAACCTGTCTCATCTTCAATTTACTGGAATTTGGAAGCTAGTCTTCTTTAATGAGTTGCTCTTGAGCACTTTGTTGTGTCTAGCTTGCTTTCTTGTAAGGTTTTGGATTTTGTACTGGGATTTTAAGTTTTTCTTGTTGTTTGAATGGATTGCCGATCCACTCTGTTTTTCTATATGTTTTCCTGACTTAATTAAATTTGTTTCTATGGTCAAAAATTGGTTACCAAGCATGATCTTTAATCTCTTAACAAATAATATAACTAATTCTGAATATTATGAAGCACAAATATACCAAAAGCTGAATTCAACAAGATCTAAACTAACTTCTTGATCAGCTTAGCTCAATTTGTTCATTTTCGCAGCTCAATGTGACTGACAGACAATTGTGACATGTCAACATATAAAATAAGGAGCCTGTATAGGAAACTGCTGTCTGCTTGGCTCTTTATGAGTAGCTTCTACTAGAGAGTTTCAAAGTCTTTTCAGTCTTCAATTAATTGCAATGAAGAAGCTAGTCTTCTTTGACTCGTTAAGTTTATTGTTGATGGGTTCTAGGTTCTTGTTTGTATTGGAGACAACAAACCTCACCTAGTTGAGTGGATTTCTGATTCAATTCACTGTTTTAATAAAATTGCTTTTGTATTCTTAAACTTAAAAGTATACAAAATAGGGGTTGATTCACCTTGCAAATTGTTTTTGACAATTATTCCATATATTCAAGCACTATTATCCAAAGGTGATCTCTTTACATTTTACTTAATGTCAGTATCATTTACCTTTAAAACCTAAGACCCCAATCTTATAATCACCTAAAACCTTTCATCTCCATAGTATCTTCTCTTGCTATATGCAGATCTTCGGAAACTTGAAACAGTGCAGCTTTTATTCTTGTAACTGATCCAAACATATTCACTATTAGAGAATCAATTTGGCATGGTTTCTTACACATTTGGTCAACTCTGTCTAAAGCCTAAAAACTAATTAAGAGTTTTATGACATAATTATTTGATAAATCCAACAGTAGTCAAAACTTGTGACTGTAATTGCTTGAAAAATCGAACAAGTCTGTTTGTTTTCAGTTTTTATGCTCATAGAAAATACTTATAATTCTCATTTTATTTACAAAGAGAGTAAAGCATTAAGTGCCACAAAGCAAGCGGAGAACTTGAAAACAAATTTAAATAATAATAAACAAGATTTGGATAAGAAAATAAAATTTCACATTAAAATCTGAATTGAGTTAAAAATTCCATTGAAACATTCCACTTAATTAGTCTATTTCATTCTTAGAGGGTTTTAAAGTTGACCCAATAAATACTCTAAATTGATTAAAACAATGAGACTATGGGATTTAAAAGGTTATAAATATATGTCTAATGACATAGGTAGATTAGATTCTAAATAAATCATAAAAAAAAAATCTCCGTTATTGGAAAGTAGTAATAGAATGAGGTGAATCATTTGCCAAAAATATTTCTTAAAACTTTTGTTGGTGCTGACTAAGAATGTCACCTTATTCACAAGACTAGTGTAAGCTCAATTTTTAAAATAAGCACACAATATAACATGTACAATACCTCGAGCGCACTTTGCATGGAACTCAAACTTTCAAATTCAACAAAGCCAAAGCAAAACCCCTGGTGCAGGGACCAAAATGGTAAAATTATAAGTGCGACATCAATACATACTTAGCTCTTAAAAAAAACATTTTATCATAACCGAAGCATACCTTACTACTTCTAACTTGGATGCCATTTGACTTAATAGGACCAAATTTCTTGAACACCTGCTCTAATTGTTCTACTGTAGCCTCATATGGCAAATTCCGTACATGTATCGAGTGACCTTCTTCTATAAAAAGAAATATTAATGGAAAATAAACCACCAATTTAAGAAGGTAATAATACAATTAAATTTAAATTATTAGGGCTTAAACCTAGAAAGTGAGAACTTCAGTCTGCCATAATATCAAAGATTATTTTGTTACAAGAAGATGTACATATCTCTTATAACAATGAAAGGTTTTATTTGCACGCAAAAAGATAAGAAAGCTACACACAAAGAAAGATACCTTCTCCGTGCACGTTATTACTTTCAAGAGCACTGGTACCACTAGAAGCTGCTGCCTCTCGTGCAGGAGGAGGTTTTGCAGATGCTGGCGATTGCTGGTCAACATTTGCAGGCTTCCTCACTATACGGGAAGGGACATATGTGGTGCTACCTTTTGCTACCTTCAACTAAATATTTAATAATGATCATAAATAGAGCTGAACTTCTTAACATGATACTTGCAAAGATGAGTAGAAAAAATTACAAATAAAATGAACAAAAAAGAAATTAGCAAGCTCACAATTGATGCATATGATTTCTTTTGAGGTTCCTCCTGTGTTTCAGGAGCTGGATCAACAACTTCAGGGTTGATATTTTCATTAGAATGAGTGGTGGGTTCAACCACCTCTTCATCAATAACCGATTCTTCCTCATCATCTGATGGATCACAAACTTCAGCACCATTATTAAGATTTTCCTCCTCAACAGTAGTTGGAGGATCCACCACGTGATGATCAGGAGCATGAATAGGCTCTGTAAACAAATCAAAGGAAAAGGTCCCAGATTGAGACTATAGCAAAGTAAAAAGGGCACAGTGAGAAAGAAGACTCATGCCAACCTGGTTCTTCTGTCAAGGTGCCTTGTTGAGTACTTTCATTGATGCCATTGCCCGTTACAGAGTTGAACTCTAATGCTTTGTTCTCCTCAATGTACCTAAAAACATCGTTTAAGACATAGTAGCCCTTGTCTTGGGGAGCAAGAAAGAACGTTTGGGCAAATTTCTTTATCAAACTGTCCTTTCCTGTCAAGCATCCAGTGACAAGAACAATAACTCCTTTCTCAAAAGACTCCTGAGCATCTGCAGTCTTAATTTCTGCAGTATAGTCTTCGTAATTCAAGGAAAGGATCTTATCATTTATTGCCTGCAAAGATATGAACAACATGACATCAAGAAAAATAATTTTAGTTGGCATGCTTATTTCTTGATGGGTGATTTTGAATCTATCCGATTATATTAAATCTTACAGAGGTAAAGTTTATGTGTGAGTATGTGCTAGCGTTGTGGTAGCAGTGGTGGTGGGTGGATTCAGTTCAAACAATCATTAAAGGTGATATCTAAAGAGTACTATACAAAATCCATCATTAGCAAACAAAGATGATTTCTAAAGACTATAGAAAATCCACTCATCAGCAAACATTGCACTATCCAATCGTTCAGAGCAAGGAAAGCAGCAAAATAGAATAAAAAGTGCAAATATACTGTGAATGGACATCACAAGTAAACTTGCCTGCATACTAGTCACAGTTGTCATAGTGCCGTTAACATCTGGCCGACTAAGTGAGCTTGAATCCCGATAAAATCTATGCACCAACTCTGGCGAATGATGGAGAATATGGTAATATTGCTCCACAAAAGCATTTCCAACAACTTGAGCACTAGGAGCAGATGCAGGACTTGCTTCCTGCATTGCCATCTAGAGAGAAAGATCAACATGTAAATAAAAGGAAGGACTCATGGAACGGAAGTATTGGGTACAATCCAATAACTAGTAATCTCTTGTTCTATCAGTACACAAATAAAAGAAGTAAAAGAAAACAACTTGCAGCATTTTCAAAGAAAATAAATGAGTCGACCGTAACTCAACAATCCACTAAATAGTCTAAACGATCTTTATATCATATATGAACAATGTTCAATATGACAGAATGGGTTGGTAAGCAACACAGAGGTAAAATTGAACAGCAGAATGAAACAAAACCAAGTAAACAAGTACTAAGCAGGAAATAACAAACACGAAATCCAACAAATGTAAAAACAAACTAGAACCTTTTAAAATCTAAAAAAGGAATAGACTACGGTATATGACGTTCCGGCACTGGAGTATCAATTAGTTCTATTACTACATGCTTAACAATATAAACACATCAATGATTATTAAAGAATTCACTCGTGCACCCATGTCACCAACTTCCATGAATGACTCGGAGCAGCCCCCATGTACTTTTCAAACACATCAGTTATTCTAAGAACCAACAAACCCCACCATAGAAAAATTCAAAAAAAAAATCCGTTTCGACAGGGTTACTAGAAAAATTGGAGCAGACCAGAAACAAAAACACCAAAAAGACTAAGCAACTGACATCTGATTGCAATTTGTTAATGCCTTATTAAAGCCCTAAAAGGAGGAATTACCAAATCCCAACAAAGATCCCTAAGAGAAATTAACAGAGCCAAAACGTTGACCCCAAAAACATGATACTGACAGATCAATCAGTAGTGACTGACAAACATAAATTGCGAATCAAATAAAACAATCTGAGCAAACCAAGCAGCGCGTACCTTTAATTGGAGTGATCTAAACTTTAAGAGAGAGGGAGAGAGATCTGCGTGGATTGGAAGTGTTCGAGAAGTGAAGGAAAGTGACGAAGTACAGAGCAAAGATTAACAGAAACTTTATATATCTGAGATGTTTGAGAAGATCACATGTACAAGACACCTAGAGGCTTTACTTATAGAAAATAGTCAAAAATGAAATATGAGTCAACAGTACTAAAATTATGGAGATTGATTTGTTGTGTCAATGTGCCCCTAAGCTCGAGTCATGAAAATTATTCAAATATTTATTCGCTATCAAAGAATTACTTTTCAAAAGATACATGGTTAGATCTGTCGTTTGCCTTTGTTGTGAGGAAGTAAGGAAATCTCTAAAATACCTTCTTCTTTTTAAGTTATTGGACACGAATAATATAGTTTGTTAGTCTTTTCTAAATCTGTGCACTCTTAGTCTTTGAATCTGTTAAAAGTTGCTTCTATACTCGATTGGTAAGATAGTGAAGGAAAGTTTAAGCCTAAACTTTTTCCTTATTTACCACCTATGGTTTATATGGAAGCACACGTGAGCTTGGGTTTTTAAAAACACTCCACTTAATCTTTAGCTCATGAGTCAATTTTACAAAGCTAGAACTTAAAGTGTACGGTTAATCGATTAAAATAGAATTAAAATTGATTCTTTTTAATTTTATATTTAATTGATCAGAAAAGTGAGAATAAAATATAATCGATTAAAAAAAAGAAATTATGATTCTTTCTCTCCTAAAGTATTCATAATTTCATTCTCATCTTAATTTTTTTTTCAATTTTAACCTAACTCTAAATATAACCCTAAACACTAAACCTTATTTAGAAAAATAATAATTTTAATCCTAAATTTTATTCCACGGATATAACCTTAAACTCTATTTAGAAAAATAATAATTTTAACCATAAATATAAAACCTTAAACTCTAAACCCCAAATCCTAAAACTTAAAACTCTATTTAGAAAAATAATAATTTTAACATTTGACTTTAACCCACAAATATAACTCTAACCCTTAAATCTCAAATCTCAAATCTCAAATCTCAAAACCTTAAACCCCAAATCTCTAAATCTCAAATCTCAAACCTGAAAACCCTAAACCTTATTTAGAAAAATAATAATTTTAATAATATATTTTATTTTCAAATAATAATTATTTAGAAAAATAATAATTTTAATAATGTATTTTGTGTGACGAAAAAATAAAAATTAAATAATATTATTTAAACTTTACTAAATATAGGGGTATTAAGGTAATATATAGTATTTTTCATTCCATTTCAGTTGTAAACCAAAATTGTAATACTGATTTCTTTTTTTATTCTAATGATCAAATCAAACAAAACTGTTTCCTTTCCATTCCATTCTATTCTCATTCTGATTTTATTATGTGAACCAAATGTCACCTAAAGATTCATCGGCTATAAATGTTATCCTACATAATGATGACATGCTTTATTGGGTTTCTCTTCCTGATGATTATACTGCCATCAATATTGATGGCACTTGAAATACAAGGCTAGCTAGAGGTGGAGTTAGAATCGCAAGGAGTAACTATAAAGGCACAATGATTTTTGGAGCTTACTTAAGAGTGGTCAATAATTCAACCTTGAAAACTAAATGTTTAGTAAGGCGAAAGCTTATGGTTGCCAACGATTCCAATTGGTGTAGCGGCTCCAAGTTATTAGTTAATTTCATAATTTATGAGGATGCTTCAGTGCCTTGGGAACTATCCATTATCATTCTTAGCCTAAGGAGGGATCTGTCAGGGCTTTTCCAATGTACAAGTGCAACATGTTCGATGTGGCATTGGCAAAGCGGTAGATTAGGTTTGTTAGAAATACATTAGGCATATCCTTATGTTAATGTATATCTAGTAACAGATTAATGTATATCTGCTAATGTATATCTAATTACTTTAGGCATATCTAGTTTACATATAACTCATATATCTAGTTTACTTGTATATTCTTTTAAGTAGGAGTTATATGTAAACTAGATATGCCTAAAGTAACTAGATATACATTAGCAGATATATACATTAACAAATATATATTAATCTATTACTAAATATACATTAATAGCCCCCTTCAAACTCAAGGTGGATGTGAGACCAGCTTGAGGTTGTCAACCAAATTACGAGTGCGTCTTTTAGGAAGTGCCTTAGTGAAGATATCTACAAATTGATTGTTGGAGGAAACGGACTAAACACATCGAGATTAATTGTCACTTTATTCGCTCTCATCTTGTCCATGGTGCTCTCAAGCTTTTCCCCGTCTCCTCCAACAATCAACTTGCAGGTATCTTCACTAAGGCACTTCCTAAAGGACGCACTCGTAATTTGGTTGACAACTTCAAGCTGGTCTCACATCCACCTTGAGTTTGAGGGGGGTTGTTAATGTATATTTAATAACAGATTAATGTGTATATGTTAATGTATATCTAGTTACTTTAGGCATATCTAATTTACGTGCAACTCCTATATAAAGGCACCGTGTATATTCCTTTAAATACATAATAGAATACAATCATTAAGTATTTCTAACAGGGTTGATTGCAACTTTAAAACTCTATATGCCTTTAATTTGGTCTTTGAACCCACCTCCTTAATTATTAGCCCTTCTCTTAGCCAATAGAGTTTATTTTATTTGTTTTTTCATTGTATTCATTTTATCTATATCTTATACTTATATTGGAATCTTTCCTTATAATCTATGGAAGTATTTCCTTATTGTTCTAAAAAAACATTGTATCATACATAATACAAGTTATATAATTATGTAAATAAAAACTTGTCATATTATAAAATATAGGTTTAATTGCATATCATAACCCTTTTATATATGAAGTTTTATTTTTAACCCCCTTAATCTAAAATATATATATTCATTTTTTTATAATATAAATAAATATTTATTTTTTAACATTATACAAAAATAAACATATATATTTTCTTAATGAGTAGGGTTAAAAGTAAAACCATATAGAATAATTGAGTTACATATGCACCATAGAGTAAAATATAATTCCAAATTGTACTTAATACTTTATATATAGTGTACAATATTAGATATGTTAAATATACATGATTAAATTATACAAAATATAATACACTCTATCTAATATATAAAATAAACACATTTTTATGCATGTTATATCATACAATATTTATAAGTTAGTTCACAGAAATACTATATAATAAATAAAAGGAATAAACTAAAATTAATACAATCTAAAAATATTAATCATTGTTAAGTTAATAATTAAAATCTAAGTTAAGAATTAAGTTAATATCTTTTAAAAATTAAAATTAAAAGTTAAAGTTAAAAATTAATTAATCTTTTATTAACAACATAATTAGTATTAATTAACTAAGAGTGCTTCCAAAAAAGAATTATGGGGCAAAGCTGAGTTAAAAACTATCCTCCTAGACAAAACAATGTTTCATAAAATACTAGTGATACAAAGCCTTCTAAGAACTAGTCTCCTAAACAAAACTCTCCTAGATATTTACTTTTCATGCAATTACATAATTAGTTTTTTTTTCTATTTTTAATTTCAATTTTAAATTTTAAATTTTTTATTTACTGTTTATTTATATATTTTTTAAAATTTTAACTTTCAATTTTTAATTTACTGTTTATTTACATTTTTTTAAAATTTTAAATTTCAAAATTTTTGATCTATTGTTTATTAAGATTTTTTAATTTTTGATTAACTATTTATTTATATATTTTTAAATTTAATAGTTAAATTAAATTAATTTAAATTTAAGATTTATTATTATTTTTATGAATAGTAAATCACAAAGATTTATTCAAAAAATAAAATAGATTTCTTTTATTCTTTTTATTTATTTTTTTAAGTAAAAAAATCATAATATTTATAACACAGAAAATTTTAAGATTTTGATAAATAATTTAAAAACGCTATTTCTTCCCCGACAACGATACCAAAAATTTGATGAGATAAGACCGACATCGTGTTAGCAATATCGATCTTATAGATACTTTGATTTTATATTTGTAAAACTCTCACAAGTGTACAAATCATTTTATAAAAAATGACAAGTATATTCCCAAGGTCGATCTAAGAAAAGAATATCTGTGATTTTTAATTTAATATTCAAACTTTTAAAAAATAATTTAAATCCTAAACATCCTATCATAATATTTTGATTTTCCTAATCTAATAACATAAAAAAATAAACATAGATATGAGTTCAATAAACAATAATGCAAATTTTTATCATTCATAACAGTAGAATATTCATAAATATAATAATTAAGTTAATTATGTCTACTCATATTATTTAAGTTATTAAATATATAAATTAATATTTATTGATTTTTTTCTTTGAAAATGTCTTTAGGCAGGGCCCAAATTCTTTTGTTTAATATTATTTAACTAATATCCTTAGTCGGGGCCTATTAATTAACAAAGTATTAAATTTCAGCTTTATTTCTAAGAAAATTACAAACCATCTAATCATAGCTTTAGACGGAATAAGTTAATTATACTTTATTCAAGGTATCCAAATTAAACCTAAAAATTTAATTATATGGGTACTAACTTTCAAGTTTTAAAACCATTACTAAAAATATGTTATCAATACATTTTCAAATAATTATTCTTATAAAAACTTTTAAAATAGAGCTTCATTCTATCTATCGGGCGATTGTACCAACAAATAAAAGGGCACTACTCTAAATCAAATCGAATAATTAAACCTTAAAATCTAATTTTTAGATTTAAGTTTGTAATAAAAAATAATATATTTCTCTCTAACATCCTTAATATAAAATCTTGAATAAAAACAAAATCAATTTATTTTATAGAAATATTTTACCTATTTAATATTTCATAAGCATAACAATGTTATTATTATATCATATTTACAAATAGTCAGTCATGTTAAATTTATTCACAAACAAATTAAATATAACATATAAGAATAAAATATAAAAATATTTGTCAAAATATTTGTAAAGAATTCATTTTAAAATTATACCTCAAAAGAATTCTTAGAGAACTTTGATGCTAATTCTATTTAAACCTCCAAACGGATTTGCATTTATGTTTATTGAAAGAAAAACTAAGAATTTACAAAAGCATAGCAAGTTTTTCTCAAAAAGAGAAAAACTTTAAAACAAAAAAAACTAAGAAAGCTTTCTAAAGAGAGAAAGAAGGGGGATTTTTAGGGATTTGAGGGATGCTTTTTATAGTAGTGTAGAGGGTCCTTTTATAGGTGAAAAAAAGGCTAAAAAAGTAAAAAAAATATCTCAAAATTTGATCTTAGACGCGTTTGGATAGGCTGGCACGCGTGTGGGGTGCAAGATTTGCAACAAACGACGCTAGCGCACATGGGAATTGCAGCAAACAGGTGGTGGCGCACGTGGGGCTCGTCAATTTTGACCGTTTTGACCCATTTTGTCCAATTTTCTATTTTTTTTTTATTTTTTCTCAACATATTTGTGATGTATTGCCTCTAGTATTTTTCTTCGAGCCTTTAAGTTATTTTTGAACGAAAATACTTGAAAAGTAATAAAAATACCCATGACAAATTTATATAAAAATATGATAAAATCATACAAATATAATTTTATTTAATTAATTAAAATACATTATATCATAGTAATAGTCATGCTTACGATTTCTACAATCTAAGAGCTTCTATTGTAATGGAATCCATTAATGTTGTGATAGATGACTCTGGAGCCACCGAACTTATTGAATGTAATGATAGTGAGATATTTGGAGTTTGAAACACTCCCAAAAATGTTGCTAATAATGTTGAGACATCTCCCACTATTACTCATATCGACCCTTCTAGAACCTCTAAATATGAGAAAGACGATGAACAATCTTCCCTTCCTAAATGGGCAAGAAAAGCTTATTCTGTGGATGAAATTATCGATAATATGGAAGGTGGAGTTAAGATGAGGCTTTAGTTACAAGAGACCTTTAACTACATGTGTTTAACTATATACAAGAAGAACTTAATCAGTTTCAAAGAAACAATGTCTGGTACTTAGTTTCCAGACTTATAAACAAACATATTATTGGTACACACCAGTTGTACAAAAAAGAAGAAGATAAGTATAGGGTTATTGCTTGAAACAAGTTTTGTCTTATTTCTTAAAGTTATATTTAGATTAAAGGAATAGATTTTGATGAAACCTTTTCCCATGTTACCCACCTTGAGTTTGTTAGACTACTCTTTAACCTTACATATTACTTCGGGTTTAAGTTATATCAGATGGATGTCAAGAGTGCTTTTTTGAATGGAGTTATCAAAGAAGAGGTCTATATAGAACAATCTAAAGGGTTTGAAGACTCCCACTTTCCAAACCATATGATGAGACTAAAGAAAGTGTTATAAGGGTTGAAACAAGCTCTTTATGCTTGGTATGAGCACATTATCATATTTCTCCTCAATAATGGATTTCTAAGAGGAGATGGTGGAAACATTTTATTTGTTTCAAGAATTCAAGATGAGATGGTTATTGCCTATAGTCTATGTTGACAACATCATTTTTGGGTCTATTAAGGATAACCTAACTAAAAGTTTGCTACCACTATGCAAAGTGAGTTTAAGATGAGTTTAGTTGGCTAGCTAAAGTTCTTCCTCCAATTTTAAATCAAACAAATGAAAGATAGGATCTTATAAAATTTATAAAATTCTCCCAAATGCACGAATCACTTATAGAAAATGACAAATATACTTTCAAGGCAGGTTTAAAAAGGAATCATGTGGTTTTTAAATTATTCAACAAATTCTTAAAAAGGAAAATAAAAACTAAACATTTAGTGATGTGTGTTTAGATAAACAATCAATTTATACCTTACTTTAAATTGCTTAAGATGCCTTTATTTAGTAAATAACTAGTAAAGGTCTTTCCCACAATGGATTTTGAAAACTAACTCCTATTTATTAAAATGTGGGGTTTTGTTTTGTAAATTGAAAATCAAATCTAAGAGGTAAAAATTAACAAAAATAAAAAATATAAAGATTATGATAAAGATTCGAATAAAAGAACGATTGTAGGTTCATTCTTAACCACTAGTATGTATTACAAATAAATAAAAGCATATCATATTCTCTTATTCTTTGATTATACTAACTTAGAAAAATTTACAAAAGTAAAAATCTCCACTTCTTCTTACAAATTTGTTGAGTTAAATAAGCTCTTAATCCAGCTATTTTTAATAGTCAACCTAGAATAAGCTCTATAAATTTAATTCAACAAAAACATTAATTTTTAAAGAAGCAAATTAGATTAAGATTAAACACACAAGCTTGGTTTAATTATCTTAAGTATTAATTCTCATTGCAAGTAATTTATCACTAATTATTTAAATTGATTAAGAGATTACGTATCCAATCAACTAAATTGACTAACGACGAATTAATTTAATTATTCAATTGTACACTTAAATAATCAAGAAAATTCACACAACAAATAAAACATAGAATTAATGCATAATCAAAAAGAATAGTTGAATAAAATATTACAGATCTTATTAAATATTATAATCTATGTTTAGGGCTTTGAAATCACCCACAATTAATTATAAAATTAGCTATTATGACAAACAATAAATTCAAAAAATTATTTATGAAAACAAAAAAAATGAAAGAGGAAGAAACCTTGGGATTTTTATGTCTTTAATTATCAATTGTTGCCTCCATCTTGCTTCTATAATTTATGTAAATGTTTTTTAATTTTTTTCTTAATTTTCATGCAATTTTGATATTGTTTATATTTTATGGAGTGTTATGTTATATTTATATTAACAAAATTAATGTATTTTTGAGTTATATTAGAACCTGTGATACACGATCTATACGCAAAGGAATCCTGGCTACATACATAAAGTGCCACATGTTGCGATTTTGAATTATGAGTGAATAGTGCACTAGCCTTTTTTCTTCTAATTGCATCCACATATATTTCTATTATAATTTCATCCATACATGCTTAATTTAATAATTGATCAAAAAATTAGACATAACATGTAAAAATAACACATAAAGAATAATTGAAAAGAGTACATAAATATACTTTCACATAATCTTATTGAATTATATTTGGAAAACCTCCAAAAGAAATGCGAAACTTATTTATTGAATTGAGACTACAACTATTATATAAATTAAATTTGTTCAACTCTCAAATGAGAAAAGAACTTTAAATTTATAAAAGAAAATCTTAAAGCCTAAGAGACTAAAAAAAATAGGAGCTAAGAAAGCTATAAAAGGGATGATTGGTACAACGAAATAGGGGTCCTATTTATAGGTTCAGAAAATATGATCAGAAGGGTTGGCATCGCGCCACACATTAGTTCACATCGTGGTATGCACATAATTGGCATATGCATTTTACTCAGTCCAAGAATTTCATGCCACGACACACAACGTTTCCACGTCGCGGCTCTTGAAGAATTAGTGGAACTTGTACTAAGTCTGTTAGGCCCATGCTGCGACACACGATGTTTCCACACTATGGCATGCTTTGTTGTGCTTTAATTATTTCCCTTATTTTCTTGTATCAATTTTTTCAACGATTTGAAGTAACGCAATTGAGTGCTTCAAGTGTAATTTTTTAAGTATTGATCAATTTTATCTTTTTAAGCTAAAATACCTGAAAAATAACAAAATATATTTATCATTTTGAAGAGAGATTTTTATAAAATAATAATAAAACTAAGTAAATTCAAATCTTTTTAATCACTAAATATGCATAAAATCATGATATATTGAGTGCTTTGAGCACTTATTACAATCTCTAACCAGCTTTTTACTAGTTTCTTAGTAAGAATAGAAAAAAATTTAAAATAGAAACTAAAAATAAAATTAAACTATCCTAAATCATTTCAGTAGATTGACAAAGTTGCATTTAGCGTATGCAATAAGCCTTTAAATCCTAGGTTGTCCTAGTAGATAAGTTTAAGTCTCGTGAGAATTTTCAGATATGATATCCACAAACATCAAGGTAAAAATTAAAAATAAATAGAAAAAACAAATAAACAAAAAATAAAATTTTAAAATAAAGTAAAATAAAATGAAAAAGATAACAATTACAAAACTTTTCATGCTTTTTAATCTCTTTTAATATTATAATTAAAATCTATAACATAAGTTATTTTAATATTCTAAACATTCATGATTTACTATAATAATTAGTTGAAAATCATTTTCATATTTTAATAAAAATGTATCGATATTAAATTTTACCCAATCTAAGTGTAAGGAATCCGAATTTGTTTCGACTCTAAATTTACAGGGCATACTCTTAAATATACTTATATTATTGGTTCAAGGACTCGTTCAAAGGTATATGTGAATAAAGTTTATATATAAAAATGAAATAATGGTTTTGCATATATTTAAAGAAGAAAAAGCTCAAAGTGGTGCATCAATACTAATCTTATGAAAGGAATCAAATGAAAGGATTTATGATGAAATCACATATTACTTTCATACATTAGTCAAACTCATCAAATAAAAATCTCAAGTAATATGTTTTTTAAGAGATGAATAAAATACAGATAACTTATTAGGGAATTATTTCCTATATTTTTCTTTTGTATTTAACCAATTCTCACTGTTTTTATGGATATTGAGTCAGAGTATATAGTTTATGCTATTCATTTTTCTTTCTTATGTTAGAGATATATTTTTTACAGAAATGACCCATGTACAGATTGTACATATATTGAATGATAAAGTGAGTGGTTAATTTGTAATTTTTTTCTTTTTTATTGGTTTAGGTAACTCATATATGTCTCTTTTTTAGAATTCATACATGAATGAAGAGAAAAACATATACTTTCAATTTCTACTAGATACGAAAATAAAAAAGAAGAAGAGAGTTTTAAATAGTAGAAAAATCATATGATACTCTATTAGATGTAAACATATACAAGTGTCTATGTAAATGACCTTCAAGCTTTATTACTGATTTGAAGAAAACAAGATAACTCTCTGCGTGGTTGTAGTGCAAGGGATACTTAAGTATCCTTATAAGACGGGAAAAACTAAGATTGGTGGTTCAATCTTAGAGTGTGAGTTGTGTAATGTTATTTCAAAAAGAAAATAACTATAAAAGCAGTTTTGCAGCTGACACAACTAAAAGTGACATGTAAGTAAATTTTTGCACAAATAGAACAAGCTCACCAAATTTTCATTAGGGAAAAAACTGGCCTTAAGTGTACAAAGTTTATTGCACACGTAGATGGAAAAAGTCTAAATTTTGTGTTAAATCATATGCGTGCAGAGAGATAACATTCAATGTAAAGACCTATAGAGATCATTTAGAAATTTAAAATTTATAAGAAGAGTGTTTAAAAGAGTAGAATAAATATCATCACTTAGAATAGAAAGATAATGACTCAAAATATTTTCTCACTAGGTAATCTCCACTATTTGATTTCTAAATACCGATTTAATATTCATCGTAATCTCTACATTTTCTCATGACATATTAATTATGACAAAAATAATTAATTATTATATCACTCTATGAAATTTTTTTGAAATTAATCTAACAATGCAAAAACTTGATCATTTTCTTAAATTTAACTAAAAGACAAGAAAATTTTGTAAGAATTTTTTTAAAATTATCCTAAAAGGTCCTAATTTTTTTAAAATAGTATAAATAATTAAAATCACCAAAAAGAAAAGTAAAAATAAAATGTAAATGTGCATGTAAAGATATAGACATATAGGAATAAATTTTATAATGCAACCTTTTTCCAACCTCTAACCTATAACTTACATTGTCATCAATGTAATAGTTGCAAATTAAAGAATAAGTGAGTCAAAAAGTTACCCAATTACTGATCCTATTTAAGTGTTGGTATGCAGGTACATCCATTAATCCAAACATTAAATTATACACATATAAAAACTTTATATTTTTCACACACTTCAATAATTGGTTATAACATTGATAATTATAAATAATGTTCACAAAAATGGAAATAAAATACACAAAATAAACATAACTATAAAGAAAGTAAAATTAATTATAATGATTAGTTTCCTCTCATCTCATGCTTAGTTTACTATCTTAGCTAGACGTAGTTGTTGCTTTATGCTTAGGTTAGCTCACCAAAATGAACTCAATGTCTGCTGCCATATGCTCTATCGCTCCAAGTGGAGAAATTTAAGTAATTGTGTATGGTCCATTAATGAACAAAATTTGCAATGTTGATCTTGCAAATACTATGATTTTATATTTGTAAAACTCTCGCAAGTGCATGAATCATTTTATATAAAATGACAAGTATACTCTCAAGGTCGATCTAAGGAAGAAATATATGTGGTTTTTAATTTATTATTCAAACTTTTAAAAATGAAATTAAATTCAAAATATCTTGTTATGATATTTTGATTTTTGTTTCCTAAGCTAATGACATAAAAAAAACATAGATATGATTCAATAAACAATTATGCAAATTTTTATCATTCATAAAAATAGAGTATTTATGGATATAATAATTAAGTTAATTATTCTTGCTCATATTATTTAGGTTATTAAAGATATAAATTGATATTTGTTGATTTTCTCTTTTTGGTATGAAAGTGTCCTTAGATAGGGCCTAAATTATTTTGTTTAATATATCTTTAAGTGGTGCCTATTAGTTAATTAAGTATTAAAGTGTCTTTAGGCGGAGTTAGTTAATTAAAATTTATTCAAGGTATCCAAATTAAACCTAAGAATTTAATTATTCGAGCACTAACTTTCAAGTTTTAAAACCATTACTGAAAATCGTCAATACATTTTCGAATAGTAATTCTTATATAAACTTTTAAAATAGAGTTTCACTTTAACTACGAGGCGATTGTACTAACGAATAAAAGATCACTACTCTAAATCTAATCGGATAATTAAACCTTAAAATCTAATTTTTAGATTTAAGTTTGTAATGAAAAATAATATATTTCTCTCTAACATCCTTAATATAAAATCATGAATAAAAAAAATCAATTTATTTTATAAAAATGTTTTATCCATTTAATATTTCGCAAGCATAACAACATTATTATTATATCATATTTACAAATAGCGAGTCATGTTAAATTAAATTAAAGACAAATTAAACATAATATATAAGAATAAAACATAAAAAATAACTGTAAGGAATTCATTTTAAAATTACATCTCAAAAGAATCCTTATAGAACTTTGATGCTAATTCTATTCTGTAAAACCTCCAAATGGATTTGTATTTCTATTTATTGTATCAAAAACTTAAAAATCTATAAAAACATAGCTAATTCTTCTCAAAAAGAGAAGAAATTTTAAAACTAAAAATAAAAAAACTTTTTAGAGAGAGAAAGAGTTGAGAAAATTATGTGTTTTTACAATAGGAGAGATGGTTCTTTTATAGGTGAGGAAAAGGCTAAAAAAGTGGGAAAAATATATTAAAAATGTGTGTTGGATGCGTTTCAGACAGGCTGGCACGCGTGTAGGCAGAGATGTGTATGGTTGGGCGTTGGTGCTAGTAGATGGGCTCTTGGTACAAGTGGAGCAGGCACAAGCGTGTGTTGGTATGCGTAATACACATTGCGGCGTATGCTGGACATGTGCTTACTGTGTGCGGTCATGTACTTGCTACGTGAGGACATAAGCTAGCGTGCGGAATTTCGACATTTTTGACATTTTTGACCATTTTGACTTATTTTGTCCAATTTTTCCATATTTTTTACTTTTCCTCTTTTTTTCTCAACATATTTGTGATGTATTGCCTTTAATATTTTTCTTTGAGTCTTTAAGTTATTTTTGAACGAAAATACCTGATAAATAATAAAATACTTGTGATTCCAAAAAGGCAAATTTATATAAAAATATGATAAAATCATACAAATATAAATCTATTTAATCAATTAAATTAAATTAAATCATGATAATTTTAGTACTTTATAAGCACTCATCACAACCCCCAACCAGCTTCTTCCCAGTCCCTTAGCATGAGAAGCGGTAAAAACTAAATAAAAACTAAAAAGTATCCTAAATCACTTTTGTGAATCTTAAAACCTTAGGCTTCCCTAGTGGATGAGTTTAAGTCTCATGAGGGTTGTCAGTAATGATACCCACAAACATTAACAAAAAATGAAAACAAATAAAATAAGAATTTAATTAAAATTTAAAATAAAGTAAAAAGACAAATAAAATACAAAATATCATGCTTATAATATCTTTTAAATTTTATAATTAAAATCTTAAGCATAGATTATTTCAACTTCTTAAACAATCATAGTTTATAATAATAATTACTTAAAAATCGTTTTCATACTTCATTTCAAAAATGTTTCAATTTAAATTTACCCAATTTTAGTGTGAGAAATTCAAATTCACTTCGACTCTATCCTTATAAGTTAATACTCTCAAAATATTGAATCCTAAAGGTTCAAGCACTCATATTAAGGCGTATGCGAATAGAGTTTATGTTTAGAAATAAACTAATAAGTTTCATACTTATAAAATAAGAAAGCTCAAAAATAGTGTATAACTTCGATTCCAAAAACTTGATGAACTAAACTGATAATGTCGATCTTGGAAATACTTTGGTTTTATATTTGAAAAACTCTCCCAAGTGCACGAATCATTTTATAAAAATGACAAGTATACTCTCAAGGTCGATCTAAGGAAGAAATATATGTGTTTTTTAATTTATTATTCAAACTTTTAAAAATGAAATGAAATTCAAAATATCTTGTCACGATATTTTGATCTTTGTTTCCAAATCTAATGACATAAAAAACATAGATATGATTCAATAAATAATTATGCAAATTTTTATCATTCATAACAATACAATATTTATGGATATAATAATTAAGTTAATTATTTTTTCTCATATTATTTAAGTTATTAAAGATATAAATCGATATTTGTTGATTTTCTCTTTTTGGTATGAAAGTGTCCTTTGGTGGGGCCCAAATTCTTTTGTTTTATATTAATTAACTATTATCCTTAGGTGAGACTTATTAATTAATTAAGTATTAAATTTCAACTTTATTTATAAGAAAATAGCAAACTATCTAATCATAGCTTTAGGAGTAGTTAGTTAATTTATTCAAGGTGTACAAATTAAACATAATAATTTAATTATCCAAGTACTAACTTTCAAGTTTTAAAACCATTACTGAAAATATGTCGTCATTACATTTTCAAATAATAATTCTTATAAAAACTTTTGAAATAAAGTTTCACTATAACTACCGGATGATTGTACCTGATGCGTATCTTCGCAAGTGTACAAATCGTTCAAGTAATAAAGTGTACAAAAGTACGGATATCGAACCCACAAGGAATGGCGTTACTAAGTACCGAAATTGACTAACCCTAATTTTATTTGAAAACCGAATTTTTGAATATGTTTAAAAAGTAAATTAACTTAAAACTAAACGCAAATAACAAAATTTAATGTTGATCACAAATGATTAAAAATGCTAAGGCATTTGATTTCGCTAAATCAATTCAATCCGATTTCAAGTTATGTTATATGAGAATCAAAGTTAAAAGTGATGGTTGAAAAATCCAAACTTATCTAATACTCTTTCTCAAGTTATATTAGAATTACTTATCTATGAAAACCGACTATATTTCTATGAAGATTTAATCACAAATAAGCACATTACGATTTATGGAATTTCTGGAATAACCACATACATCATGCATTAGGTGTCAAACTCGCATTCAACATACGGTATTTATCACAAGAAGCATTCATTACACATCTCCTCTCGGTCTCAATATAATGCAACAAATCATCTAAATCTTGATCAGAAATTTAAAAGCATTAAGCATGGAAATAAATACTCGACTTGAAAACAATGAATTCATATAACCATAACAAAAGAAATCAAATTTTCATGATTCAACTACATCATAGCCTTAGCAAAAACGAATTAGTTCATAACGAAAATAAGAACAAACATTATTTCAATTGAATCCATGAATAAAAAATATCAATAAACTGCAGAATATAAAAACTAAGGAGAAGAGATGAAAAACTCTAGAAGATGAAGGCTTGGTAGCAACAATGGTGAAGATCCTTCAAGTCTCTCCAAAATTTCCTTCTCTTCTCCAAAAATGCCTTTGAACTCTCCTTTCTGCCGTCCCCTCCTTCTCCATCATAATGTATATATAGATCTAGGGTTTTGGAGGGCAATTTTGGAACAAAACAGCATAAAAAAATGTTTTCGAACGAAACTCGCCGGCGGCGAATTTATTCTCGCCGCGGCGAGATTTCTAGAAAACTTACGATTTCGGTTCTCCTAAATCTCGCCGGCGGCGAGATGCACTTGGATGGTGGCGAGATGTATTTGGCCGGCGGCGAGATGATTTGGCCGGCGGCGAGATTGCTTTGCCAAAATCCGTGCTCTCGGGAAGATTTTCAACATTTTCTCCGTAAGGTTTTCGCCGGCGGCAAAATTCCAAATTTTGAAATTTTGTTTTCTTTTTATTTGATTCAATCCCGATCATTGTACTTTGTCCCTAACTTCTCCAAAATCATGATTTTACCTGAAATTGCACTTTAAACATGAAATACCCGTGAAATGACATTTGTGGATTAAATAATCAAATGAACACAATTTTCACACAAATATCAACATTTAAATCATAACAAAAATGCAATAATTTAGCTCTTATCAGTACCAACAAATAAAAGAGCACTACTCTAAATTAGACAAAATAATTAAACCTTAAAATTTAATTTTTAGATTTAAGTTTGTTATAAAAAAATAATATATTTCTCTCTTATATTCTTAATATAAAATCTTAAATAAAAATAAAATCAATTTATTTTATAGAAATGTTTTACCTATTTAATATTTCGTAATCATAACAAAATTATTATTATGTCATATTTTTAAAAAGCCATTTATGTTAAATTCAATCACAAAAATATTAAGCATAACATATAAGAATAAAGCATAAAAAATAATTATAAAAAATTTATTTTAAAATTATATCTCAAAAGAATCCTTACATAACTTTGATGTTAATTTTGTTGGTAGAAAACCTCCAAACAGATTTGCATTTTTGATTATTGAATCAAAAACTAAAAAATCTATAAAATCATAGCTATTTCTTCTCAAAAAGAGAACAACTTTAAAACTAAAAACTAACAAAAAAACTTTCTAGAGAGTGAAAGAGTTGAGAAAATTGTGTGTTTTTGCACAATAGGAGAGATGGTCCTTTTATTAGGTGAGGAAAAGGCTAAAAAAATGGAAAACATATCTTGAAAATCTATTTAGATAGAGGTACCCATGGTTGGGAGATGGCATCAGAAACTAGGTGCTTGGCGCACGTGGAATAGGTGCAGGCGTATGCTTATGCATATAGGACATGGTGTAGTGTGTGCTGGGTGTAAGCTCGTTGTGCGCTAGCATGTGTTGGCCTTGTGCTAGCTGCAGGCGCGACATCATGTGCTGGCTATGTACGAGTGTGTACTTGCTATGCTCGAGCATGTGTTGGCGTGCGGGGGACTTCGACGTGAATGGGTGGTTATGCGTGAAATTTCAACATTTTTGACATTTTGACCTATTTCTTCCAATGTTTCCATCTATTTGACTTTTCTTCATTTTTTTATCAACATATTTGTGATGTATTGCCTTATGTATTTTTCATCCAGTCTTTAAGTTATTTTTGAACGAAAATACTTGAAAAACAATAAAAATACTTATAATTCCAAAAAGAAAAATTTATATAAAAATATGATAAAATAATGCAAATATAAATCTATTTAATCAATTAAATTACATTAAATCATGGGTAATTTTAGTTCTTTTTAAGAACTCATCACAATTTCCCATTTGATTGTAGTTTTATGGGAAATAGTCTTAATAGAGATTTAAATAAAAGAACTTTCATTCCATGAAGAAAATACTTACCAATTATATTTTTGTCATGATGGTGCTTTGTTCGTTCTTTGTACAATTTCTCATTTTCATAAGCTTTGTCCCTAATCTCTTCGAGTTCATTGAGTTCGAGCAACCGTTTCTCCCTTGATTTTTCCAAATCCATGTTTAGCTTTTTAATTGCAAAATAAGTCTTATGTTCAAGTTTAATGGGTAAATGGCATGGTTTCCCAAAGATTAACCAATAAGGACTCATTCTAATGGGTGTTTTGTCAACTGTGTAATAAGCCTATAAGGCATCATTCAATTTGATTACCCAATTCTTCCTTGAAGGGCATATATTGCATTCTAGAACTCCTTTTATTTGGCTATTACTACTTTCACTTAACTGCAAGTTGGATGATGATATGGGATGGCCATTTTGTGTATGATGTTATACTTCTTTAGTATTCCATAAAACATTTGTTGCAAAAATGACTACCTCCATCACTTAATGTTGAGCTAGGCATCCCGAATATGCTAAATATTGAGTCCTTCAAGGATCTTATAATGATGTTATCATTATTAGTTTTAGTGGTATAGCTTCTACCCAATTGGATACGTAGTCTATAGTAACAAAATATATTCATATCCAAGAGATTAGGGAAAATGACCTATAAAGTCAATCCCCTATACATCAAATAATTCTACAACAAAATTAGACGTTAAAGGAATTTTATCTATTTTGTTTATATTACTTATCCTTTGACATATCTCACATTACATACAGAACATCTTAACATTTTTAAAAAGAATGGGCCAATAAGATCCAAATTATAATACCTTACGAGCTGTCTTATTGTAGCTAAAATGGCCCCCACAAGGAAATTCATGACAAAATTTTAGAATGCACTTATGTTATTCTTCATGCATACACCTCCAAATGACTTGTTCTAGACCTATTTTGAATAGATAAGGATCATCCTAGAAGTAATGTCTGCAAAAATTTAGAAACTTGTTCCTTTCTTGAGAAGAAATTTTAGGTCTCAAAATACCAATAGCAAGATAATTTACTACGTTAGTATACCAAGAGTTTGTCCCTATTGAAAATATTTGTTCATTAGGAAAAGTTTCAAAAATTTCTTTTATACTCTCACTTTCAAGAGAATTGAATTCAAATTCTTTTAAGAGTAAAACCGACCAAATTAATCTTGACTTAACATTAGGTTTACTTAGTAGGTATCTTAAAGTAGCATAATCAAAATGTACAATCACTTTAGAACCCACTAGGTAAGACCTAAATTTATCTAAAGAAAACACAACAACCAGTAATTCTTTCTCAATAGTGGAATAATTTATTTTAGCATCATTGAGTATTATGCTAGTGTAGTAAATAATGTGCAAATGCTTTTCCACTCTCTACCCAAACTACTTCGATAGCATAATCAGAAGCATCACACATGATTTCAAAAGGAAGAGATCAAGTAGGTGCCATTATTATATAGATATATATTAACTTATCCTTTAAAGTATTAAAGGTGATAAGACATTCTTCATTAAAATCAAAATAGACATCTTTTGTCAATAAGTTACATAAATGATTACTAATTTTTGAAAAGTCTTTGATAAATCACTTATAGAAACTTATGTTCTTCAAAAAACTCCTAATTCTTTTAACAATTGTAGAGGTGGTAATTTTGTAGTTAACTCAATTTTAGCCTTATTGACCTCAACTTCTTCGCTAGAAATTACATGTCCTAACATTATCCCCTGTTATGCCATAAAATGATTTTTCTTCCAATTAAGTGTCATATTTCATTCGATGTAATATTCTAAAACTAAAGTCAATTTATGTAAGTAGTCATCAAATGAGGTTCCAAAAATAGAAAAATCATACATAAATACCTTAATGAATTTTATCACCATTTCTAAGAATATTGACATCGAACGTGACAAGGGCATTGCATAACTTGAATGACATCCTCTTGAAAGAAATGTCCCAAAAAGGCATATAAAGATTGTCTTTTCTTGATCTTCTAGTGCAATGGGCACCAGATGATAGCCTGAAAGTCCATCTAGAAACAGTAAAATTCATGCCTAGCTAGTCTTTCTAGCATTTGATCAATGAATTGGAGAAGAGAGTGATCTTTTTTAGTGTATAAATTCAATTTCTACACATCCTCCATCCAGTGATAGTTCTAGTGGATAATAATTCATTTTTATCATTTTTTAAGAACTATTATACTAGATTTCTTTGGTACCACATGCATAGACCTAACCCATTTACTATCAACAATATGTTAAATGACTTTTACTTTTAGGAGTTTTAGAATTTCCTTTAACACCACCTCTTGCATAATTGGGTTTAACATTGTCCTCCAAATTGATCTTATTCATACACATAGTAGAACTAATAGCTCTAACATCCCCGAGACTCTAACCTATAGCCATTTTGAATTTCTTAAGCACATTAATAGGTTCTTTTTTTAATTTTATTTAAAGAAGATGAAATAATAGTTGGATAAGTTTTATCTTCTCTCGAAAATACATATTTAAGGAGTTTAGGTAAATTTTTAAGTTCTAAGTTAGGTGGACTAGCCTCTTCTCATATGAGGTCTTAGGTAGATCTTAGGGTGTATTGGATTATCCTAAAATTTCAATACTATCTAACAGGGCATGGTACCCCTTAGTCTCCTCATCTAAATTACCTTCTATATTTTCAACAATTAAATCAATTTCTAATTTATCATCCACTCTACCTTGTAGAAAAGTATTATATGCAATGCTATCTATTGAATTAACTTCAAAGCATTCATCAATAGTAGAAATAAAAGGAAAAGGTGAAGATTCAAAACTTTAAATTGGACGGTCTCTCCTAAGACTGTCATTATTAAATTCCCATATTGGGTACCAATAATAGTCTTGTTAATAGCCATAAATGGTCTACCAAGAAGTATTATATGTTATTTGTCCATAGTTGGGTTTTTTCGTATTAAGAATTATAAAATCATAAGGTATTATAAGTTCGTCTACTTGTACCTGCACATCCTCAAAATTCCCTTTGAGTATTTAATAGATCTATCCTCATGTTGAATGGACATGGTTGTAGGTTTAAGGTCTTCTAATCCTAGTTGTAAGAAAATAGAGTATGGCATTAGATTTATACTAACAACTATGTCAAGAATTGCTTTAGATACCTTTCTATTCCCCATAGTTATGCTTATAATAAAATTACTAGGATCTTTTAACTTTTGAGGTAGTTGGTGCTAAACCATTGCACTAGGGATTTCTGATACCACTACTCTTTCATTAAGTTCATACCTCATTTTATTAGTGTTTAATTTTCTTTGAAAAATTTAGCATAGGATGGCATATTCTTCATCACTTTTAATAAAGATAAATTTATATTTACTATAGAAAGCATATTAAAAAGATTAGAGAATTGCTTATCTTATTTGGATTTTTGTAGTCGATGTTGAAATGGAATTGGTGGTTGGTGTGGTTTTCCTGTTTTTTTATTTTTGGAAATGTCAGTTAACTCCCTAATTCTCTTCTCAAAAGGTTGATTATTTTTGGCACTTGTCTTTCCTCTTTGGGAGACTGTAGTTTCACCTTCTATATTAACTACACTAAATGGTAGATCATTAGAAATTTAAGGTAATACTTTATTGGGTACCTTACCATTTCGAAGGATTATGACTTCCTTTGCTTGTTCTGCTTGGGTAGGAAACTTTTCTTTTCCTTGATTTTACATACTTCTACTAGCTGTCCAACTTTGAATTTAACACTTTTTATCAAAGACTCAATGGAGCTCAACTTTTGATTATTCATCAATTCATTGTCTCTACTAATTTGAATAAAGGTATTTATAATTTTTTTCTAAAGTTGGCTTATCAGGTTGATTTAGTTGGTAAGGTTGGTTTTCCTATAGCCTTTATGTTTAGGGTTGGGCATATGCTAGGTAATTATTTGAGTAATTAATAGCATTATTTCCAATTGAACCATAAACTCCATATACTTCTTGATTAGACATTTGGTGGGTTACAAGGAGTTGCACTTGCTTAGTCAATTCTACAAGATGCAAGGCCATTTCATTCTTGGACCCATTGACTCCAACTCTTCTTCCTCTAATACTCTTTTGTTGGGAATTAGTACCTAACATCTCTTACAACTCCAAAATTTTATCTTCCATCTTTTCTCCCATAGCCATTCTTGTAGCATTATCAACAATGTACTGACTTTGTTATGTCAGTCCATCATAGAAGAACTAACCTGATGAAAAGCTATGAAATGGACATTAGTTTAAGAGGATCTTGAATTTTTCCTGAGCTTTATGGAAGGTCTCTTAATCCAATTAGAAGAATTTTTCTATTTTTCCATCTACTTAGTAGTCTTTTGATAGGAATAGTACCTATCCATGAATTTGTTATTGATTGCTTCCCAAGTAGTTAACAAACCTAATTGTAGAGTCATGAACTATGACTTTGTTTTATCTTTAATAGGCTAAGGAAAACAACTCATTAAAAGTTAATCTTCATTAAGTCTCTACAATGGAAATGTTTGTACAACAGTATAAAAATCTATAATGAATTTTAAAGGGTCTTAATTAAGGATACCATAAAATAAAGATAACAAAAAATGATGAATATTTTTTAATCCATAATTCCTTGAAGCTTCTCCTAGTTGGATGCATGAAGTAGTGTTGCCTATGAATGACAATGAATACTCCTCCATCATTTTTTGCTTGTCTCTCTCATCTACTTGTGTTTGGTGTTGTTCTTCTTTCTCTTGATAAATATCCATCTTTTCTATGAAAAATATTTCAAATATGTAGATGTTCAATAATAAAAGTATGAGTTCTTTTCTCAAAAATCTCTTTACTTTTTGTATATTAATAATAAATTACAAATCAAAAAGGCAGAGAATTTTAATACTAAATTAAGTACTATTAAAATTACAGAAACAAAAATGAAAATTACTAATACACAAGTTAGTAATTAAAAATAGGTTGGTAAAAGAAAGTTAATAAAATAAAGTACATTAGTACCTAGAAATACTAAACACAAAAATAATTGAAAGAGATAAGAATGAAAATAAAATTAAAAAAATTAAATTTAAGAGAAAAACAATTGGTAAGATAATTAAATAAAGAAAAGAAAGTTTATTTAAAAAAGAATTTAAAATATTTAAAATATTATTATATTTTAAAATAAAAAAGATTTGAAATTTTAAAATATCTAAAATTAGTTGATAACTTAAATATTTTAAGATTTTTAATAAAAATCACAATATTTACAACACAAAGTTTTTAAGATTTTGATAATCATAATTTAAAAATGTTATTCCTTCTATGACAAAGGTGTCAAAAATTTGATACATAAAAACTTGATTGTCAAATTTTATAAACATTATAAAATGCTTGAAAGTGCATGAATCACTTATAGAAAATAACAAGTAGGTCGGTTTAAAGATAATCACGTGATTTTTAAATTATTCAATAGATTCTTAAAAAAAGTAAAACTTAAATATTCTCTCACAAAGTTTGAGTTTGAAAGTACATTAAAATAAATATAGATTCAATAAACATTAAGGCATTTAGACTTTTATCATGGTGTGGAGAATTTATGGATGAATTAGCTTACTTGATTATGCTTTCTCAATATTAAATAAGTTATTAAAACTTTAAATTAAAATGATTGACTCTCTCTCTTTATATTAAAATATCTTAAGGAAGGGATTATTCTCGTTATTAATAATAAACCAATCAAAATACTTAGGTGGGGCCTATCAATTGATTTTATTATTAAATTATGTCTCTTTTCTAAGAGATTAATAAACCATTTAATTGTCTTCCTAATGTGAGGCTTGGCAATTTAAACTTCATTTAAGGTGTCAAAATTGGATTCAAGCTTTAACTATCTAATAACAGCCTTTCAGATTTTAAAACTACTATAAAGTTATGTCGTCAATATATCCTTTAATGATAATTCTTATAAAAATATTTGAAATAGAGTTTATATTTCAAGTACACATATGAACCAAATCATAGAAAAAAGAGCAATACTCTAAATCAGATTGAGATAATTAAATCTTAAATCTAATTTTTATATTTTAAGTTTATTACGAAAAATTCTAACATCACTATATTTTCTGAAATAAACTTTTTAGAATTCTTGTATATAAAATAATACTTAATTTTGTAAAAATATTTTACCTAGTTTAACATTCCCCCCACCCCCCCCCCCCCCCACCCCCCCCCCCCCCCACCCCCCCCCCCCCCCACCCCCCCCCCCCCCCACCCCCCCCCCCCCCCACCCCCCCCCCCCCCCACCCCCCCCCCCCCCCACCCCCCCCCCCCCCCACCCCCCCCCCCCCCCACCCCCCCCCCCCCCCACCCCCCCCCCCCCCCACCCCCCCCCCCCCCCACCCCCCCCCCCCCCCACCCCCCCCCCCCCCCACCCCCCCCCCCCCCCACCCCCCCCCCCCCCCACCCCCCCCCCCCCCCACCCCCCCCCCCCCCCACCCCCCCCCCCCCCCACCCCCCCCCCCCCCCACCCCCCCCCCCCCCCACCCCCCCCCCCCCCCACCCCCCCCCCCCCCCACCCCCCCCCCCCCCCACCCCCCCCCCCCCCCACCCCCCCCCCCCCCCACCCCCCCCCCCCCCCACCCCCCCCCCCCCCCACCCCCCCCCCCCCCCACCCCCCCCCCCCCCCACCCCCCCCCCCCATTATTTTTATTTGTAGGTTTTGTATAAATTTTCATAATAAAATAAATTTATATATTAATGATTGTGATTTGAGGTTAGTTTTTAATTTATTTATTTTTGTTAATATGAAATGAAAAGGACATGATTCAACAATACGATGCTCATTAAAAATTTAGGTTTGAAGTAGTGTAGTTATTTAAAAATATATTAATCATCACAAAAATTTTATATAAATTTTGTTTTATATATCTTCAATTTGAAATCAACTCAAATGATGTAGCATATTATTATTAGTAATTACAATCAATCTCATATAATTATATTTATGTGTATGTATTTGTTATATTTGGTTTTTATATATTTATTTTTATATAATGTTTTGATAGATATTCTAATAGTAGAAAATTCATATATAATAATATATGAAATATATTGGTTGAATACATATTTAATATGATTAATCTTATTAATTAAAAAATGAACAAATCTTGGATGTTAAAGTGTAGAATTGAGTAGGACCATGTGGTATTCTTTTAAGTTATAAATGTTGGTATTATCATAGAGAAAATATTGATAATAATCACGGGAAAGAGATAAATAAGAATATGAGTGGATTATATACATCTTCTCATAATGTACAGACATAAAATATGTTTCATGGTGTTGAAGATGAACGACATGAGGATGATCCCGAAACCTTTAAAAAACTTCTAGTAGATGCCGAAAAACTGTTGTATCTAGAATGTAAGAAATACACTAAAATGTCGGGATTGGTTCATTTGTACAATGTGAAGGCAAAAAATGGTTTTCTGACAAGGGATTCACAGAATTATTAAATGTACTAATAGATATGTTTCCTGAGGGTATTGAATTGTCATCTTCAATGTATGAAGTGAAGAAATCTCTTAGTCTATTTGGCATGGAATATCATAAGATCCATGCATGTCCAAATGATTGCATTCTTTATAGAAAAGAATATTAGACATTAGATGATTGTCCAATGTGTAAAACATCGAGATGGAAACATACTATAAATGAGACAACACCTAAGAAAGGTGTGCCCATAAAGGTTCTTTGGTACTTTTCTCCGATTCCTCACTTTCAAAGGTTGTTCAAAATAAAAGAGACATCAAAGATGTTGACTTGGCATTCAGATAATTGGGGTACTACATCATCCTTGTGATTCTCCAAATTGGAAAGTAGTAGATAATTTATCTCCTCAATTTGCATCTGATCAGTGAAATCTTCGTCTTGCCATTGTTGTTGATGGAATTAAACCACATAGTTCCCTTAGTAGTGGATAATTTATGTAATAATGTATGATATGTTTGTTTTCTTTATTATTTGTAGAGAGATATTCAAGAACAAATAGCTAGGGGTGAAATAATCGAACAGCCAAGGAGAGATGCTATAAATCATGCATTCGGACGTGAGCATCCTGGTCATGTTAAGGGAGGAAGTTAATATGATGATTATATGGAGTTTTTTAACCTTCCAAAACAAAAGCCTTAGAAGCTCAGTAAGGAGAAGTACTATAAAATTAAAGAAGAATTTAGCTCCTTTAAGGCCTCAATGTTAAGTGAGATTTCCACTTTAAAAGAATATCAATCACAAAACATGTTAGGCATGGTAGCATACTACAGTCAGCACATACCCTATTGGTCAGGCATGCAACCATCCATGCCATTCATGCCACCATCCATGCCAGACATGCCACCCATGCAATCTCATGGTGCCCAACCTATATCATGTATGGGGTATAGTTATACTATTGGTCCTCTCTTTATGCCAAGAATGCAAATGTAATCAGGTAGTGGTTCAACATCTCCAATGCAATCTGTGCATTCTTACCATTCATCACATCATGATGAATGTTTTGATGAGAATGTCCTTCCAATAATTACCCTGCATTAGAGTCCTCATTTATTTGATGAATCATTTGTGGTAAGATTTAAAGTTTATATAGATAGTCTATTATTTTTATTTTTTATTATATATTTTTTTATTATATATAATGCTTAAATATTTTACAGAATATGAAATGTTTTTGAAACATCCTTCATCAATAAACTTTATTGCTATTGGAATGGTACAACAATTTAGCAATGATTGAATGATTCATAATTAATATTTGCAAAATTATTGGTTAGTAGTAATTGATCAATCATTGCTTCATGATTGTCCACTGCATATGCCTTCTGATGCTACCACTAGGGGTGTCCATGGTCCGATCTGGTCCGGTTTTGCCTAAAAAAAATGTAACCAAATCAGACCGTTCATATAGTTGAAACCGGACCGGACCGGACCATTCGGCTATCTAAAATGTTATAACCGAACGGTTTGGTCCGGTTTGGTTAACAATTTTGAACGGTTTTTAACAATTAATAATAAATAAATATGATTCAATTTAATATGATATAATTTAATAGGATGCAATCAAATATAATGATCATTTATAATCATACATAGATAGATATTATTGTTAAATACATAAATAAGATGTTATCAAAATCTAAAATAAAAAAAGATTAGACATGAACAAATGAATTCCAAATATCTCATTTGCAAAGAATTCTTAAACATATACAAACATCAAAACTCAAAATCAACAACAATACATCATTAGATAATAATATTTAAAACTTACCCATTATTAATCATCAACGATCATTGTAGTGTCTTTAATGAACTTTACAATCAAACAAAATCAACATCTTCATAAATGTCTAGGTCATCATTGTATTCTGGTAAGAGAACATTGTCATTATTAATGGAAGAACGAAACCAATTTTGACTACATACTAATGTCTCTACCATTTTAGGATTCAAAGAACTCCTAAATGGATCAAGAATGCGCCCTCCTGTGCTAACCGCTGATTCTGATGCAATAGTTGAAACTTGAATTGCTAACACATCACGTGCAATGAAAGAGATGATAGGAAACCTAAAAGAATTTGCCTTCCACCATTTTAATATATCAAACTTATCCAACATGACATTTTCACATGGGGTGTTCAAATATTTCTCAACCTCGGTTTTCAATTCCAAACTATTTTTCTCCTCTAAGCGTTTAAGAAACTTCAACTTTCTTGCTTCCTCATATGAAGGAATCCTTCCTATTACATCTTGTGATTGAGTCACATTAGATTGAAAATCTTTTCCATGCACTAACATATAGTAAGCTTTGAACAGATCCATAAAAGTATTTTTGATATTATCTCTCAATTTTTGAAAAATTTCTAAATCATAAATCTCTTCAAATAAGAATTCCAAATACTCTAATTTGTACCTTGGATCAAGTACAAATGCAATATACAACATCTTATTAGTCTTGTATACATTTCCCCAATACTTCTCAAATTTTGTTTTCATGCTAATAGCCATATTTTTTAACAACAAGTCATCAGAAACACACCATGTAAGTATTTGAGATTGAATGTTATGTAGTTCTGTAAAATATAAATTTGAAGTGGTGCATAAAGATGCACTAAATGCTAAAGTAGAGTCATAAAAAGTTTTCAAAAACTTGACAAAAACACCAGCATTCTTCCAATCATCTAATGTTGGCGGCCCAACATTCGATCGCTCCTCATGAAAATAAGAAATAAAGTTTGTTCCTTCCTCTTCTTCAAGACGATCAAATGCTTTTTGAAAATCTAAAGAAGATTTTAACATTAGATATGTGGAGTTCCATCTTGTAGGCACATCTAGCACGACACTTCCTTTGGACTCAATATTTTCTTTAATAGAACACATTTTAAACTTTTGTAATCTCAAAGGAGATGATCTAACATATCTCACAGCGCAACGAATACTCATAATAGTACTATGAAGATCTTTAAGTCCCTCTCTTACAATCAAATTCAAAATGTGAGCACAACATCGCACATGAAAGAACTCTCCACTCATAACAAGTCCATCATTCCAATTTTTTAGCTTCCTTTTCAAGTATGACACATCAGTATCATTTGAGGAAGCATTATCAAGTGTTATGGTGAATACCTTACATATACCCCAATCACGCAAACTTTGTTATATCACTCTCCCAATTGTATCACCTTTATGATTCTCAACTTGACAAAATTTTATAATTCTCTTTTGTAATTTCCAATCTTTTTCAATATAATGAGTAGTTAGACAAATATAATTAATATTTTGAATTGAAGTCCAACAATCACTAGTAAGACAAACTCTTTGCCTTTCACTAATGAAAAAGTTCTTCAAACTTTTTTTCTCATCTAAATAAAGTTGAAACATATCTCTAGAAATTGTTTGTCAAGATGGCACATGAAACTTAGGACAAATTTCAGATATAAAGTCTTTAAATCCCTCACCCTCAACAAACCTAAAAGACAATTCATCAATAATAATCATTTTTTCCAAAGCAACTCTAGCACTTTTTGCATCAAATGATACATCAACTAATTTATGAGTTATCCTATCATCCTATCTTTTTGTGTTTGAAAACTTAACATCTTTTGTCCTTTATCTACTTCTTTAGGAATCTTCTTACATAAATTTTTGAAGTGATGTATCATTGAAGTAGTTCCATTCCTAGTGGGATGAGCAGCATAACTTTTTTTACAATAATGACATGTAGCTCTAGGATTTTCCACATCATAGGGTAAAATATATGAAAAATGATTCCATATTTCTGACCTAAAATTTTTTGGTTTCTTCATATCAGATTCATTATCAGGGTGAACATTACTTACTTCTATTCCCCTTGTTGAATATGAGTCATTTAAATTCTGTGGTGGATTTTCCATTTCATTCGGATGAATTTGAGGTTCAATGTCTTCAATCATAGACATAGCAAAGTCTGTAAATTGACTTGGTCCAATAAACTCATGTACATCATCACTTATATATAGAATATAGATTAGTACATATTCTTAATATATTAAAATATTACTTTTTGTAATTAATCAAAAATCATTTCAAAACTAACATAATATCAGTCACCAAAGTGTAACATTCTAGCATAGGACAACAATCTAGGACATTACCTTGAATTTGAGGGCTTCACAAAATGTTTGGTGCCACTACATTAAAACGATGGTAATTTTGTACAATTGAATGCTAATAAAAACTATTTTTTATTATTTATTAACTTTGTGGATTAATTACATTTAAAATATAATTACTGCATAAATATTTAGTTTATAGGTGCATTACCTGCATATATGATATGAGGCGTTAATGAATTAATAATACAATTTGGTATTCAGAAACTTTATACAATCTATAACAATATTAATTTAAACAATGTTTATGTACATTTTAAAAATTAAGAAGTAATATGATTTAATAAGAACCTATAAAACAAACACACCACAATTTATGTACATTTTATGACAAAAATACAGCTTATATATAAATCATATATAAAAATTTATATTAACAAATCATGTTAATAAAAAAACACATTTAATTGTAAAGATCAATGTATTCTGTGAACTGTGATTATACTAAGGCAATTTGTAAAGATCAGATTTTAGACTAACAAAAAACTAACATATCATTCAGATTTCAGATTTCAGACTAACAAAAAAATGACATACCATTCAGATTTCCAAGTTTAATTAACTTTCTAGATCAAACAAATACTCATAACAATTTGATGGGAATTGGAATCAGATCCAACAGTAAAAATAACTCTACCTTCTAACAAGATCATGATGGGTATAAGAAAGGTGGAATGCATCCCGATGATTATAATTAGCTTAAATCGAAAAATGAGTTATGTACATGTACATATTCTTGATGACATAGATTTTTTATTCTCGGGGGTAGACCTGTACCTCTTGAAATTCATAATGATCAAACATTAATAAAATAAACTATATATATTTAATCTATAAAGAGACCTTAATCAAAATAATTAAGCTTTAAAAGAGGGACAACATACGAACAATTTAACTGAAGTTATAAGTTATAACCGTATTAATTAGTTTCCACTTTCCACCATTTTAAAAAAATGAACTCTGTGAGAAAAAATTGTTCAAACTTCAGAGTTCACAGTTCAAAGTATTCAGGCTAACAAAAAAATGACATACCATTCAGATTTTAGAATTCCCACTCCAGACTTACCATTCAGTTTAATCAGGAAAAAACTACTACCAGACTACCAATACATGAATTTGAGCTCCAAGTTTAATTAACTTTCTAGATCAAAAAAATACTCATAACAATTTGATGGGAATTGGAATCAGATCCAACAGGTAAAAAATAACTCTACCTTCTAACAGAAGATCATGATGGGTATAAGAAAGGTGGAATGCATCCTGATGATTATAATTAGCTTAAATTGAAAAATAAGTTATGTACATGTACATATTCTTGATGACATAGATTTTTTTATTCTCGAGGGTAGACTTGTACCTCTTGAAATTGATAATGATCAAACATTAATAAAATAAACTATATATATTTAATCTATAAAGAGAACTTAATCAAAATAATTAAGCTTTAAAAGAGGGACAACATACGAACAATTTAACTGAAGTTATAAGTTATAACAGTATTAATTAGTTTCCACTTTCCACCATTTTAAAAGAATGAACTCTGTGAGAAAAAATTGTTCAAACTTCAGAGTTCACAGTTCAAAGTATTCAGGGTAACAAAAAAATGACATACCATTCAGATTTCAGAGTTTAGACTTCAGACTAACAAAAAAATGACATACTATTCAGATTTCAGAGTTCAGACTAACAAAAAAACGACTTACTATTCAGATTTCAGACTAACAAAAAAACGATATACCATTCAGATTTCACAGTTCAAACTTCACACTAACAAAAAAATGACATACCATTCAGACTTTAGAGTTCAAACTTTAGACTTACCATTCAGTTTATTCAGGAAAAAACTACTACCAGACTACCAGACCAGTACTCCAGTAGTTTTAGACCACATACCTATTTTGTGATTTTCGTCCATTGTTGTCATGACACGATGCAACCCGAGGAGAGGTGGTTAGTTTTTGGTGGAAGCGACGCGAGGAGAGGTGGCTAGTTTCTGGTTGAAGTAACGTGTGGAACAATGGCTAGTTATTGGTGGAATCAACACGAGGAACGATGGCTAGTTACTGGTGGAAGCGACGACGGCCAAACCCAGAGCGTAGATGAAGAAGTGGCGAAAGCAGAGCGTAGACGGCGAAGTGGTGAAGGACTGAAGGCAAGCGTAGAGGAGAGAGTCGAGAGAATTATTTTTAGGGTTAGGGTTAAGCGTTAATGAGTATGACGGATTAACCCTAAACTCGAAAACAATATATATATATATACTAGGGTTTATAATATTTTAAATAATAAAAATTATTTATTTAATAAAATTAGTCTGGTCTGGTCCGGCCGGTTTATAATATTTTATAACCGGACCAGACCGTTTTAAAATCGGTTTTATTTAATACGGACCAGACCAGATTGTTTTATTTACAAAACAGCTCGGTTCGGTCCGGTTTGGACCGGTTTTTCGATTTAAACCGGTCCGGCCCGGTTTTTGGACACCCCTAGCTACCACAGTCTAAGAAGTAGTTGGACAATATGTGGCTTGGCCATTGAGTTAAGTTGTAATAAATTTTGACATGATACTATTTTTTTTACTTAAGATAACACTTTTTTTACTACTATTATATTATTATTCTTTTATTATTACTAACATATATAATACTTCTTCTTTAGTCTATAATATCAGACTTAGTAAGTGCGACACATTTAAGAGATACAAAACAAGTATCTCATGGTAAATCTATGTCTAGTGGGCAATCATCGTGCACTAAGTCATTCAAGAAGAAGCCATGGAAAAAGTATAGTTATGATTATGCTATAAAATTCAGTAGAAATCTTGGCTCTTTGATGATTATTGTTGCAAGGGCATCTAGCATAAATGATGGATGGACTATGCCATTTCCTATAGAAATTTCTAGTGTAGACATTGGCCAAACATATACATTGATCGAATGCATATTGAAACTATTTTAATATCAAATGATCAATTTAAGTATAATTTAAGTGTGGATAAGGTGAGTGCTCAATCAGTAAATAACTTTTATTTATGTAGAACATATATTATTATATTTATATTATCTAATTATTTATATATATTTATTTTATATAGGGTATGTTATTATCTACTTCGAGCTAATCACTCCTCACATTTAGCAAAGTTTAATGATTCTTCATTTGTTAATCAATATCAAGAGAAGGATGTTAGAATCAGAGTTAAACAATTATGTGATAGGGCATTAATACTTAACATAAATTAAAAGTTGATAATCCCTTGGCCACTAAAGTTTGAAAAAGGCCAAGATCATTGGATGTTGGTAATCCTTGATCTATATGGCAATCATGTTTGGTACTGTGACTCAACTTCCATAGAATTGAGTAAATATACAAAAGCAGTTGTTGAAATGTAAGAGTTATAGCTAGCTATTTTTTTCTACTCAAGAAATAAAGAGAAGATGTGTACGAACGGAAAATCAATATTATTTTGATTTGAAAAAAAGAAACTTTGGGATTGCTAAATAACAGACTTGTTTTTTATAATATTTAATAAAAAACTAATCGTTTTAAACTTTGATAGGGCATGGAAGCTGTGGAATAAGAGTAGTGGTATTGCCCTTGAAAAATCTAATAAGTTTATATGGGATAAAGTTATGGTATGTATAAGTGAATATTAATAATTTAATTAATTTTACTATTGAATAATAAAGATTTTCGAATATGAAAAATCATGTACACTTGTTTTTTGTAGGTTCCACAACAAAATGATGGAGTCATGTGTGGTTACTATGTCATGAAGTTTATGAGCAAAATCATCACAAATATCAACATTCCAATTAAAGATGTGGTAATCTCTTTTACCGACATACCTTTTTAAGGGAGAGTCTCAACCCATGTTTGGTTCCTGTCATCTTAGTCGCAAAGAAAGATGGAACATGACACATGTGTGTGGATTTCCGCACTATTAACAAGATAATGGTAAAATATTGATTTAAGGAATGGTTATTATCATATTCATATGAAAGAAAAAGATGAATGGAAAACTACATTTAAGACTAAATATGGATTGTATGAATGGTTATTAATGCCTTTTGGTTTAACTAATGCAACTAGTACATTCATGAGGTTAATGAACCATGTCTTGCATGCTTTCATGGGAAATTTTTGGTAGTTTACTTTGATGATATTTTAGTCTATAGCAAAAATTTAGAGAAATATATGGAACATTTGCATGCTGTTTTTAGTGTGTTGAGAGATATCAAGTTGTATGCTAATCTTATAAAGCGCACATTTTGCATGGAATTTGTTGTTAGTTCACAGGGTATTAGCGTTTGAATGCAAATGAGATAAGAATTTTCCATGGTTTAGTGAGTTTTTATCGAATGTTTGTTAAAGATTTTAGTTCTATTGCTACACCTTTGAATGATCTTGTTAAAAAAATGTTGCTTTTAAGTTGGATGATGTGCATGATTGAACATTAACACTTTAAAAGATAAACTAACAAATGCACCTTTGCTGTGTTTCCCTAACTTTGATAAATCTTTTGAGATAGAATGTGATGCATCGGGGATTGGCATAGGAGGTATTTTAATGAGGAGTCCAAACTAATTGCATATTTTAGCTAAAAACTAAGTGGGGCAGTGTTGAATTATCCTACTTACAACAAGGAGCTTTATGCATCAGTGAGAACTCTTCAAACATGGAAGCATTACTTATGGATAAGGGAATTCATCATTCATTCTGATCATGAGAGTTTGAAGTTTTTGAAGACCCAAGGTAAGCTTAATAAAATACATGATAAATGGTTGGAGTTTATATAAACGTTTCCTTATGTAATCAAATACAAGCATGGGAAGGAAAACGTTGTGGCTAATGCATTGTCTATGAGGTATGTATTACTTCATTGCAAAATAAATTACTTGATTTTGAATTGCTTAAAAAATTGTATGCTAATGATTCTAATTTTTTCCAAGTATGGAATGCATGTGATAAGTGTACATTTGGTGATTTTTATAGGCATGAAGGATTTCTATTTAAGAAAGATAATTATGTGTGCCTATTTTTTTTGTTTGTTAGTTGCTTGTTAGGGAAAGTCATAGGGAGGTTTGATGGGTCACTTTGGTGTTCTAAAGACTTTAGATATTTTACGTGAACATTTTTATTGGCCTAATATGAAGCATAATGCGCAATCTATTTGTGAAAAGTGCATTACATGTAGGCAAGCAGAATCTAAAGTTAAACCACATGGCTTATATACCCCTTTACCTTTACCTAATCAACCTTGGATTGATATATCTATGGATAACATCTTTGTTGTTGTTGATAGGTTTAGTAAAATGGTTCATTTTATTGCATGTTCTAAAACCAATAATGTAACACATATTGCTGATTTGCTCTTTAAAGAAATGGTTCATTTGCATGGGTTGCCTACAATAATTGTTAGTAATAGAGATGTTAAGTTCCTAAGTCAGTTTTGGCACACTTTATGGAATAAACTAGGAACTATACTATTATTTTATACTGTTGCACATCCTCAAACGGATGGTCAAACTGAATTGGTTAATAGGACATTCACTACTTTGTTGTATGCTATCATTAAAAAGAATATAAGGCAGTGGGGGAAGTGTTTGCTATACATTGAATTTGCATATAATAGAACCGTTCATTCTACTTCATTTTCTTTTTTTGAAATTGTTTATGGATTTAATCCTTTAACACCTATCAATATTTTACCTTTGCCTACTAATGAGCATGCTAATCTTGATAGTAAGAAAAAGGCAGATTTTTTGAAGGATTTACATGCTAGAGTTCGGACCAACATTGAAAGGAAGAATAAGCAATATGCTAAGCAAGCCAATAAGGGAAGTTTGAAGGTTTTTTTCTAACCTAGAGATTGGGTTTGAGTGCACATGTGTAAGGAGAGACTTCCCACACAATAGAAATCAAAATTGCAGCCTCGAAGAGATGGACCTTTTCAAGTCTTGGAATGGATCAATGATAACACCTACAAGATAGATTTGCCAAGTGATTATGGTAATGTTAATGCAACTTTAATTGTTGCTGATTTATCCCCGTTTGATGTAAGTGATTCGAGGATGAATCTTTTCAAAGAGGAAGGGAGTAATGGAGATCAAAGTGTTGATCAAGTTGATGTTCTCATATATTCTCAAGATCCTTTGCAAGGAATTTTTTGTCCAATGACTAGGGCAAAGACAAAGAATATGAAGAAAGTTTTGCAAAGCTTGATCATGAAAGTGCAATACAAAGAGGCTGTGCTAGAAGAATCAAAAACTAAATTTGAAGATTTTAAAGCTTCACCAAGGATTGTCTATTACCTTTTCATGCAAGGGATAGATTTGGAAGATCAAGTTGGGAGCAAAGATTAATTTAGGAAGTAATATTTTTATTTTAATTAATTATGAGCCTTTTATATTTAGAAATTTTTATTTTAATAAATTGTGGGCTTTTTATTTTAAGTCTTTTAGTCTTTTATTTTTAAAAGCTGGATTAGGCCTAATCCATAACTAAATAGGGACATTAGGCCCATTTCATCTAGGGTTTTTTCTTTTAGGGTTTCTTGCTTATAAAGAAGAAGAGTTATGTAATTTGGAGGTAAGAACGAATATCATTAATGAAAAATATATTTCATAAAGCTTTTGTTTTGTCTTTTTGTGTTCTTGATTGAATGCTTGAATTTGATTTATCAAAGGGAGTGATCATCATTTGTGACGTCTCAAAATTTGAGTTTTAAGGACTTTGTTTTCTTAGGGTTCTAATCTGATCATATTCAACATGTTCTTAGTAATTCAATCGTTCCTATTTCTTTTAATTTGTGGGTTCTTAAGGTTGTTTGACTAAAGGATCCACATCATTTTGTTTTACTTCCCTTCTTTGGTGTCTCTCTAAAGTAAAAACATTATCTATTTATAGATAAAATTACAACCATCAAAATTAAACGTAATTAATAGGATTGTATCTAATTTTTTTTATTTTCTTCAACTATAATTAATAAGATTGTATCTATATTTTTTATTTTTTTCAAACGTAATTAATGGATATCCATCTAATTTTTTTTACTTCCGACCTACAAATCCATGGTCACTTTAATTAAATTGATGGTACATAGTGGTCAGAAAATCAAAGCCAGAGAAGCAGTACTTGAGATAAACGAGCATATCAAGGTTATTTGATTAAACGACAATGAAACTATGTGTTTTGAACATACTTATATGTATTTCACCCATGATATCTGAATAACTACTACTGTTTCAGATAGTTACAGGTTTTTTTTAATATACTTGAGATAAACAACACATCAAGATTGCATAAAGAACCAAACTAAAAGAGGTGGAGTTTTAACTTCCAAAATAAAGTTTTAATAACCCTTTGTAAAATTTAAATCTTCAACTTCCTAAACTCACGTGACAAATATTCTACCAGTCTAGTTGTGAGGCTTTAAAGGATTAAATATAAAGTATCTTTCAATATAAGAGATTACATTCAAATTTTTTTTAAAGGACAAGAGTCTTTGTCTAAAAAAAAACACATTTTTTTTTAGTGATTACATATAAGACATATATATTCATGAGATGAATTTACTCCGAAGACATAAACAATGGACATATTCCAAAAAAAAAATGCACGGAAAAAGTAAATTTTCAAGGTTGAAAAAACTCTAAATTTTTTTTATAGTACATCATCTAATTAGAACAATGTTAGGATTATAAAAATCGTTTATTTCTGTAAACAAAATATTTACATATAAATTTATTTTTAAGTTCGTTATCAAATCTATCAAATAAAATCTAAGAAACGTCATAATTTTAGATAATCGTACTTCAAATATATTTTTTATAACTATGATATATAAAATTATATTTATGCATTTAATTGGACACGTTCATAAATCTAAAATTATTTTTTGTGTAAAAATATTTATTTAAACTTAAATCAATTTATGAAATTATTAATTAATTATTTCTTAAATGTGTTTTAATAATTTTAGGTTACATCTTAAAAATAACTTTTTATAATATCAAAGTTTTTAAGTTATTTTAAAAAATTAAGTTAAGAAAATATTCAACTTTAATAATTTATTTTATATCTATCTATATATATTAATTAGAGTTCGAGGGGTATTGGCAGAACTGTTGAAAAAGAAAACACCATAAATTTGTGGAAACTTGCCGATATGCTGAAAATTGCTGAAATCCAAAAACAAAAAAAAAAAAAAAGTGGCGACAAAGCTGATAATAGTTAATATATATTAGAATTGCGGCTTACATCAGAAGATTATTGATATTGAAAGATAAATGAAGGTAATTGATAAGAGATAATAAATATTGTGGCTGTTGGTTTTGTTTACGCAGGACGTGAATTAAAGTGAAATAATTGATTAATATTGCTACAATTTTTTTTTATGGATGCGAAGTAAGATAAAGATAATTTTTAATTATCATTTTTTTTATTTTAGTAATTTTTAATTTTTAAACTCCTATATTTATTATTCTATTTGTTTAATATTTTATCTTTGTTTCTTCTCTATTAAGTTCTAGTATGTTAAGATTAAATAATCACTTGTGAAATCATGATTATTTAATTTAATTATTAAAATTCAAAGAATTTATTTTTATGAAACTTGTACTTAATCTGTTTATTTTAAGATTTACTAGTTGATTTGATTTAATTGATATATGTTTTGAATCATTTAGTTAAGATTATTCATTATTAAATCTGTTCTAAAACAAATAGAGATACTTGTGTTTTTGTACTAATTCTTTTGTAGTTGATTCATGAAAGTATTTGATTCTCGAAAAGCTTATTGAAACTTTAGTTTAGATACTGCTCATGCTAATATTAGAAATTATGAAAACAGAATAGGGGCTCGTAAGTAAGATATATTGGAACAGTATTCTAAGAAAGATAGCATAAAACTGAGTTTGTACTTGAACATTTGGTTTTCATAGTAGAAAATTAGGTATTCTGATGAACTAGTGGTTTTCTTATTAGGTCATAGTTGTGGTCTAGGTTGTTTCTACCAAACAATATCGTGTGTTATTCTTTCATTTCACCACTTTATTTTTACACGTAAATGCATGTCTGACTGCTTTATTTAGATTATTATTTTATAAATTGATAAAAGTTGAAAATAACTTATTCACCCTCCTCTCGATTAATTAGGTCTATATTTGATAAAATTTCAAATAATTGGTAATTTCATAAATTAATTCAAACTTAAATAAATATTTTAACACAAAAAATAATTCCATATTTATAAATATGTGTTATTAAATGCATGAATGCAATCTCATGTGTCGTAGTTATAAAGAGATTTTGTCTCTAAAAATGATATATCTCTTATAATAGTTTGAAAAAGGACTTAAGTGGGTTTTACTTTAAAAATAGTCACATTTTAACCTTAAACTTGAAAACATATTTTTTAATCAATTCTATTTAAAAAAAATAAAAAAAGATATTTTACAAAATATAATTATTATAAACACAAAAAAAATATTAACACCTTATAAATTTATAATTAATTTTAAATACACAAATCTCTTTTATCATATTATATTTTAAAAAATAAAAATAATTTATTTTATAATAAAATAAATATAAATTTATACGATATGCTAAGCATTTTGATAATTCATAAATAATATAATACATTATTATTATTAATAATAAATATAATTATAATTATATTTAATAAATAATTATAATTATGATATAAAAAATAATTAAATTATTAAAAAAATTGGGAAGCCTCTATATCCAACTTACTACAAGATACAAATACAAATATAAAACATTATATCGCAAATTTTGCATGAAAATATTATCTAATATAATATTATTATAATTATTTTTATTATTAATATAATAAAATATATCTAATTAATTATATTTAAATATTTAAATAAAATTATTATTAATAAATATTAGTTATCTTAGTAACAATTAAAATTATAATAATATTAGAGATATGTTATATAATGTAATCTATTTTTTAATTTTTTAATCTTAAATAATTTATTTTTTAAAAATATCAATAATTTTTCATAAAAATGATTGTAACTATTTAATAAATTTTTTAATAATTTAAAATTTTATAATTATTTTATAATTTATTATTATTATTATTTTAAATTATTTTATAATAAAATTTTGATAATTTATTTGTTATAAAAAATTATATATTTTTTATTATATAAATATAAATTATTTTTATTTATAATAAAAATAAATTATTATTTATTAAAATTTAGTGAATGAGGATATTTTATTTTTGATTTTTTTAAGAAGATAAGAAGAGAGAAAAAAAATGTGGTTGATAAATATAAATTAAATTATATATTTTATATTATATAAATATAAATTATATATTTTTTATATTATATAAATATAAATTATATATTTTTTATTTATAATAAAAATAAATTATTATTTATTAAAATTTGGTAAATAGAGATATTTTATTTTTGGTTTTTTTAAGAAAATAAGAAGATAGAAAAAAAATGTGGTTGATAAATAAGGGAGGAGAGAGAAAAAGAAAGTGGTTACCGATAAATTGTTCAATTAAGTTACAATTTGTTATTTTTTAAACTAAAAAAGATTTAAACTATTTTTCAAATTATTATAAGAGATATGTCTTTTTTAGACAAAATCTTAATTATAAAATATATACCTAAAATATGACTATCTAAAATTCTGACGTTTCTTTGATTTTGTTTGATAGACTTGATAGTGAGTTTAAAAACAAGTTTATATACAAATATTTTATCTACGAAAATAACCAATACTTATAATCCTTACAAACTTCCCCTTTTGGCATTTTTGTGTAGCAAAATCTCTCACTCACTACATGATACTTATAGGAATAAAATAAAAATACAATGATGTCTTAGACTTCATAATGGAATTATCCTATGGTCTAATGAATCTATCTTCGCTACAATTTGACAAACTTGTAAGTAACTGAAATGACATAGACAAACATATGACAACTTGACTTGAAAACCTTATTATACATTAGTTCATTTTACATAAAAATAAAGAAAATGTAAAGAACAATCATGTAGTGTATACATTCATCAATCTTAACATAAAACAAAAATGATGGAAAGCATTCTTATCCTAAGTATGCTCTCCTTCTATATGCATAACAAAATAAGCTACTAAAGTGAAACACAAAAATAATATAGGGTGTTTCCTCTTCATAGCAAAAATGAGGTATCGTGCATCATTTTCTTCTCCAAGAAATTAATAGCCTCATGTTCTTTATGTCCATCCGTGATATAATGTGATAGATAACACTTAAAAGAAAGGAAATGTAAAAATGTGATAGGCATCTCATATCCATAACTAAAGCGAAACACAGCTGCCTGTACACTTGCTTGTTGAAAAAAGGTCCTCGCGTCAACTAGAGATGGCATACAAAGAGGTTGAAGTAACAAAAAAAGCATTTGTTAATATAAAGTATCCAACTCCACAGCAATATATATTTGCATAGTTGGCTCTTCCTATTTCAAAAATCATGAACTATTTTACAAAAATCCTATCAAATATTTCCAATACCACCCATTTACTTAGTTAATCAAATAAGAAATGTATCATCGATGCTTGTAGTATTAATACATGAGACCTTATCTTATTTATTTTCTTATTTTTTTGGTCAAAAAATAAGAATGGAGTTTGTGTTGATAGTTTTTAGAAAGAAAGATAAAAACAAAAAACACTATTACAAAACGCAAGCGTTTTAAGTAAATTCAATTGGGCAAAGGAAAATAACAAGATTAAATTATTACAAGCAACTCAATGTTAGAGCCACTCATGCTCACAAGGTTTATATATATATATATATAAGTACACTGTGTAGTAAGTTTTGTTTATATTATGCAATATATATATATATATATATATATATATTGAAACATATTTGTATTATCAAATCTCATCGTCGTTCAAGAAAAATTAAAATATTTAAATAGGAAAAAGAAAGCCACTTACCATCGGCTATATAGTTTTTGTTAGTTGTTTTAGATTGATTTTTTTCCAAAGTACTGCACGATCACGAGCTTAGGACAGAGGCAGAAGCAAAAATAATAAAAGGTCCCATATGTTTTTCTCCTACATCGAACATATATATATTTAAATTTTTATTGTTTTTAAGCTATTTTCACTTCAAAAAAATAACTTAAAAACTAGAAGAAAAAATACTGCAAGTAATATATTACAAATATATTAAGAAAATAAATAAGAAAAAATCAAAAAAATAAACTTTTTTGACAAAATAGATCAAAAAGGTCAAATTCGAACACACAGCCACCCAACCGCGTCGAGAAACTCGCACAATGCACCCAGTCACATCGAAAAATATGTTTAGCACACCATACAACACCGAGCATCTACCTACGCATCTGTGCCCATCTACACGCATCGCCCAAACAACGCCGAACTCGCACGCATTTGTGTCCATCTATGCCTAATAAAGCCCTAACATGTCGAGTCCCGCGTGCAGCATCCTATCCGTGCCGAGTTCCATGCATAGCATATGCCGGCACACACCCGCACATGGTTGGCGCACACCCAACACACGCGCGACAAATGCCGCACCAACTTCCGCACGCACAAACACACACTTGCGCGCCTGCACACTCCTCGTTGTGTCCCATGTGCACCAATCGCTTATCTACGGAGATTTTTGCACCTCATACTCGTTCCAACCTGTCGAAACATTTAAATTCAAATTTTGAAATATTTTTCCCCCTTTTTTGGCATTTTTTTCACCTATAAAAGGACACTCTTAACATGGTTGAATCTTTGTAAATATGATATAATTATAATGTTGTTATGGTTGCGAAATATTAAATAGGTAAAATATTTCTATAAAATAAATTGATTTTTTTTGTTTAAGATTTTATATTAAGGATGTCAGAGATAAATATATTATTTTTCATTCCAAACTTAAATCTAAAAATTAGATTTTAAAATTTAATTATCTGATCTGATTTAGAGTAGTGTTCTTTTATTTGTTAGTACAATCGCCCGGTAGTTAGGGTGAAACTCTATTTCAAAAGTTTTTATAAGAACTATTATTCAAAAATTTATTGATAATATATTTTCAGTTATGGTTTTAAAACTTGAAAGTTAGTACTCAGATAATTAATTTCTTAAGTTTAATTTAGACATCTTAAATAAAGTTTAAAATGTCTAACTCCACCAAATGTGTCATTTAAATGGTTCATTTTTAATCTCTTAAAAAAAATTAATTTAATTAATCAAATTAGTTATCGACATCACTCATAGGTGTTAATTGATTTGTTTAATTAACAAAGAATATCTAATTTCACCAAAGGTGGTATTCATATAAAAAAGAGATAATCAATAAATATCAGTTTATATCTTTAATAACCTAAATAATATGAACAAACATAATTAACTTAATTATTATATCCTTAAATACTCCAATGTTATAAATGATAAATATTTGCATTATTATTTATTGAATCCATATCTATATCTATATTTATCTTTATTATATCATTAGATTAGAACATAAAAACCAAATATCATGATAGGATGTTTAGGATTTAATTCCGTGTTTAAAAGTTTGAATAATAAATTAAAAATCACATATGTTCCTTCCTTAGATCGACCTTGGGAATATACTTATCATTTGCTATAAAATGATTCGTGCACTTGCGAGAGTTTTACAAATAACATGACTGAAAAGAGTATTTTTCAAGTATTGCAAATACCATGACTGAAAAAAGTATTGTAAATACCAATCTTGCACGTTTGGCGTTGTTCGTGCAATGCACGCAGATGGGCGCATATGCACAGGTGCATGCTCGGCGTTGTGTGGAGCGTTGTGAGCGTTTCTTGGCACGGTTGGGCGACTAGGCATGCAAATTTAGCCTTTTTAACATTTTTGACCTTTTTGATCCATTTTGTCCAATTTTTTTCATCTTTTTTACTTTTTCTCATTTATTTTCTCAAAATATTTGTGATGTATTGCCTCCAGTATTTTTTCTTCGAGTCTTTAAGTTATTTTTTTGAAGCGAAAATTCCTGAAAAACAATAAAAATACTCGTAATTCCGAAAAGATAAATTTATATAAAAATATGATAAAATTATATAAATATAAATCTTTTTTAATCAATAAAAGTACATAAAATTATGATAATTTTAATACTTTTTAAGCACTTATCACTTTTCTTAATTTAAAATTTTTATATTTAAGTTTGTAAACTTATGACTAGCTAAGCTGCTTAACCTAACTATCAATATAGTATGCTTGTTTATTAATTCTATTAACTTATTCTTTGGTATTATCTCTTCGATCAACTCCCTAGATCCTTGGTACACTTATGGTATTAAAGCCAAGGGGGATGTTGAATGAGTTATTTCAAATTGTAAACACTTGTTTCTATATAATATTTATAATCTAGTTATGCTATAATTTTCTGTACTAAGTTACAAAGGGTATATGAAGATATGAAGTAGTAATAATTCTTATTAACTATATTATTTTGTTTAGCTACTACGTTTGTACTTTAATATGGTATAAAACCCAAAGGGTACATGAAGATATTGTATATTATAGTCTTGTTAATTATATTAATATGTTTGACTTATGAGTTTGTATTGAGTTACTTGGTATTAAATCAAAGGGTATGTGAAACCTTTAAAATATGATACTTACTATATTATTAAGTATAGCTATTGCATTTGTACATAGTTACTTGGTGTCTAAAACCAAAGGGGTATGTGAAGTATTTATAACATAGCTTATTGTATCACTATAGAAGTTTAATTTGTTCTATATCTGTATTAATTCACAAAATCGGTTAGTGGTAGTAAGCCCCGAGGATGAGACAGTAAAACCATAAGATACTAATATTTTGTTGATAGGTATGGATAGAAAGATGGATAAAATTATATGGTGAGAAGATGTGTTTTAGTTTCTATAAAGCTTCAATCCATTTATGGTCGGTCAAACGATCAAAGTATGTAAGAACCACTAGTTAGACTAAATCATATAGTAATCGATTATTACCTATGAAGCTTCAACCCATTTATGGTCGGTAAAACTATTAAAGTAAGTACGAACTATTAGTTGAATAGAATGATATAGTTCTCACATAATAAGACTTGGTATGAATTTCTTCAACCCAATAGTTTGGTAAAACAGACAAAGTACAAGTATAAGCCATTAGTTGAATGAAACTATCTAGTTCTTACAAAATGAGTCATATTACTCACTAACTATTTCATCCCAATAAAAAGGTAAAACAATCAAAGTACAGGTGATTATAGTTAAATAAAAATTTGAATAGTATAAACAATGAGAAGCAAATAACAACTAACAAAGAAATTGAAAAGGCTAGAGAACTAACCTGTGATGACAATGGTTAAAACAAAAGGGCAAGCGACAATGGTGATATTAGGCAACAAATGGGAAAATAGATAGGAAATAGCTACTCTTTCTATAGAAGGGGAATTGTTCGCATGAGGGGTTTTGGTAGAGATAACTAGGTTTGGAGCAAGTGAATGGGTCTTTAAGAGTGATGCTTCATTGATGGTTAGGAGTTTCTCGTTGTAGGGGAGGGTGAGGATTGGCGGGATAAGTGTGATAAAATAATTTGATCAATTTGTTTAAATTGAGAAATTCGATCCGATACTCGGATTCAGATAGGATTAAATTGATAAAATTTATAGTTTGATCAAATTCAGATTAGAAATTATACAATCTATTGTATCCGATCTGGATCGAATTACTATTAAATTATAAATAAATGCATATTTTATTTTATATTATGTTATATTTAAATATTATGCATATTATAATTATATTAAATTATTATTTTAACTTAAAAATAAATATAAATATTTATAATAATTTAAGAATTATACATATGTATTCATTATTATTTTAATTTTTTAATTGTGAATATAAATAATAATATTTGTTACAAAAATATAAATTTATATACGTTGTTTTTTATATTTGATAATAATTCATAAATAAATTTTAATATCAATATGTCTATATCTAATTCAAAAAAATCTTCAAAATTGTATTAATTTAGATCGATTATATCATCGAATTGAATCGAATTGAATTAGAATTAACTAACAACAAAATGAGTGTTCACCCATCGGCTTCTCGACTTAATCTACTCTCTTTTTCCCTCCCTTTACCGGTTATAAACGGTGACAGTCATGCTGCAAACCTTTTTTTTTTTTATTTTATAAAAATCCCTTATTAGGTACATAGGTGAACTTTCACCATTTTTTTTGGGGCCTTTTAAGATTGCACGGTCGCGTTGGACTCATGGCTCGGTTCCTGATGGTAAACTCGTGGAGCCACTCCAAGACTACTGTAGCTTTCCTCTGCCTCGTCTCTGCTTTCATCTTCTTCTGTTCTCTCTTTCAAATGGCCCTTCGTAATTCAGATCGGTCCACTTCTTCAGGTCTTCCTCATTTCTTACAACTTTTTATCTTATACTTTTATTTTGAATTGATGATCTATGGCCATATGTATAACAAGGACCAGCATTTTCTATTTTCCCATTTGTTTAATTATTTAGAACCTTTGATTTCGAATGAAGAGCGACGATCGAGATTGTACGAGAAGATGGCCAGGGACTTGGTTGAGCATGGACCGGTTTTTCTTAAGCATGGCGAGACTTCTCAGTCGTTGTCGCTTTCTGATCTCTTCACTATAAAAGGTGGTTCAGTAGCACCTGTTCTTAAGGTATATTAATTAATTCTTTTATCTTATTTATTTTTGAATTTAAAATCTAACAAAACTTGTGTATTTGAGTTCTTTAATTGTTCATTAAGCTGGGATTTATTAATTATTGTGCTTATTTTCTGTCTTTGTGTCCTTAGGCCGCAAATCCTCCTGTTCGAGCTAATGTTTTGTATTTGAGCACGAAGTACTCAGTTCCCATCTCGTAAGCATATTTAGTTTTGTTCATTATGTTCACTTTTTACAGTAAAATTGACCTAATAAGGCAATAATAATAATAATTATTGTTGAGTATCTGTAATTGAAAATTTAAGAAATGTGTAGCTAAACTTAAGATGCATACGAAGGTTTCATAAAAAGAAAAAAAGTGAATTTAAATTTGGAAATGCAATTAAGTTAACTGGTATCTTCTTGTTCTTGCTATTAACGACACATTGTCATGATGTGGAAATGGAGAATGATTTGTTATGAAGGTTAAACAACACTGTGGTCTCTTAACTTTTACCAAATTTAACAAATTTAGTTCAAAAGTAGAATTAAGATAAAATTTTACTGTAGTAGTCAAATTTATTGTTTCAAAATTATTTTTCCTTTCGAATAAGTCTCAGAACTTTTCAAATTTAGTCCCTTTTGGATCAAGTTTATGAAAATTAAAAAGTTAAGTACCAAATTTAACGAAGAAATAGTTAAAGAACCAAAATGTAGAATCGGAAGAATTAGGGGATCATAGGTGCTGTTTAGTGTATTATGAATGTTTGTAGGATTTTAAGGTTTCGGTTGGGAATTACTTTAAGTTTTAGGGCTTTCTACAGCATAATAATAATAATAGGTATGTGGCTTTGGAGGTGTCTCTCTCTTTATATATATATGAATGCTTCCTAATATAACCTATTATTGTTCTTTGATTTTAATTCTCGATGAAAATATTTACTATGCTCCTTGCAATTCTTCTTGTTTCTCTCTTTGTGAATTTTTTCTTTAAATCCCATCACTCCCTGTTCTCGGTCCTGTAAATTCTTATATTTTTTGTTTGTCTTCTTTCTCTTTCTCTGCTCTCTTACCTGATTTCATTCTAGTAGCACGAAGCTGTGAATTGATCTTTCTTTGACCCCCCACTCTCCCTCTTTGTCACATACATTTCATTTTCAATATGAGTAACTTTTGAATCATGCAATCAAACTTGGCTGTGCAGGGAGGCTGTGCAACGAACATTTAATCCATACTTTGATAATTGTAAGCATTTATGTGGCTGATAAATTGATTATGAAACTAAAGTGGTTAAATATTGGGTAATATGCTATTATTGTTTGTTTGCTCATGTGTATTCTGGATAGCCATCTGGTTTCAGAACTCAAGTTTATATCACTTCAGTATGTTTCATGCCTCCAATCATATTATGCCTATAGCTGCTACTGAAGATGAGGTATACTGCATTATGAGGCCATTCATGGGTCCTCAACTTTGTTTTTTCTGCAATTATATTTCTTAAAATTATTGAACCATATATTGCACAGATTCAAGCTGAAGCAACTGCTGTTAGTGCTATTGCAAGGGATCTATGCCCTCTAAAGATTGTTCTTGATAGAGTGGTCTTAACTTCAACAGGTGTGCTCCTAGGATGCTGGCAGGTAATTTCAAATGGTGTAAACTTTTACTTTTAATCTTTCTTTATTTGTTTAGTGGACGAATATGTAGTCAAAAATCAAGTCTTCTTGCTGGCATTGCTTTCACCTTTTCGAAGAGTCATGACCATGAGTGTGTAGCCCTTTCTATGTGGTCTCATATCATATTTATTTTACTAATCAAGCACTTAACCTGAACTTGTATACTATGTTCACTTTTTTTCATCCAAGGAATTTGTAAGTGCATAACTATTAGATTAATTGTTGGCTCAAGTGGTTAAGCATGGCTGTGTATAAAAGTTATATAAGGACATATATTTGTAGATTGACTAGAGTTATTTAGAGGTATCAAATGAGGTATCGGTTCAATTTACTCAAGCTCAGCTCATTTATATGTGAGCTGAATTGGGCAGCTCATTGACAGGTCATTTTTTTAACTCATTTAAATTATTTTAAATATTTAGATCATATTTGATAATCATTTCAATTTATAATTTTTAATTCATTAGTTTTGTAATTAAAATTTTCAATTTCAAAATATTTTGGAAAAAAATAAAAATTGTTTGATAATCAATTTGTAGTTTCAATTTTGAAAAATAGAAATTGAAAATTGGATATTATTTGTTTGATAACTTATTCTTAATTTTTAATTTTTAACTTTTTAAGTTTTAAAATTCAATTTCAAACTTATTTTCGATCAATTTTCAAATTTGGCTCTTAAATCAATTTGTGTATAATTGAGTATGGTTGGGTTATTAATTATTAGTGTCGATATAAAACATAGAAATTGAATTCCAAAACTGACTTTTTAGAAATTTTAAATTTTGTCAAACTCCAAAATTGAGTTTCAAAATTTACAAAATAGAAATTGGAAATGAGTTACCAAACGTACTGAGGAGTGTGTATTGGATCAAAACCGTTGATTTTATATTCATTCGATCCGATCCGACCTTTCAATCGGATTGAAACATTCTAATCCGCAACCGATTCGATCACCTTTCAAATTCGATGTAATCCAATCTGTAATCGATTCGATTGGATCGGTTGTATCCGTAACCTATTTGGATTGGATCGGTTGAATCTGATCAATTCGACCAATAAACTTAATTAACTCTATTTTTGGTATTTTTGAATAAAAAATTTAAATTTTCACATACGACTCAAACGGTCAAACCTATATAAAAAAAATAATACAATACTAATTACAATAGTCATTTTAATAAAGTTAACAATTCATTTAAATAATAAACAAAAAGATAGTTCACAATAATCTAAAACTAAATTAATTTGATCATTTTATTCTTTAACATCCATCGAGCATCTTGAAAATAATCTTGGGTCTTGAGTCTTGAGAGCAATAGCAAAAAACTTCAGTGTTTCGTTACCTATTAGCCATAATTTAAAAAATGTTAATAAATTGAAAACTAAATATATATAATACGAAATACATATAAAATAAAATAATTATATATCATATAATATCCGTAATGTCTCCTAACATATCTACAAAATAGAAGACAAAAGAAAGTGATAAAAATATTAAAATATCAATCATAAGAGAATGCTATCAAAAATGAAAATATCCTTATCTTGATTTTCAACATCTTGGACAATGTTTGTACTTCCGGTGGTTGCAAGTGGACTACCCGTAGTAGAGGTGTTTTTTTTCATCTAAGATAAATTACAATACTGAATAAATAATTCAACAAAATTATCTGCTTCAACATGAACAATAAACCTCAGGAATCACCGGTGGCAATTGGCATTATCACAAAACTTTGTGATATACAGTTTAACAAAATGCCTCACCTCATTGAATCAATCATTCTATTGTATGCCGGCATCTCTGATGAGACTTCTAATCTACAAATGTGTTCTCAGCCACTTTTTCCATCAAAGAATCAGTATCTGCTGAAAAAAAGGAACTATGAAGATTAGCCTGGAGCATTCAAGTAAAGCATCTTTGTAATAGTTTCAATGGTAAAAAAGAAATCAAATCAATAAAGGCCTAGGGGGAGATGTTGTATTGCTGCTTTTCAGTCATCACATTCTTGATTCTTCTATCAATTCATTTTAACACCCCCTCCTCTTTATTCTTCTTTGCTTTCATGTTCTACTTCAAAATTCCTTTCCAATAGCATTTGTTCACATTTATAGTAAATAGCAACAAAGAATCAAATCAATAAACAGATGAGCCAAATTCTTAAAGAAAACTGATGAAAATATCAATAAATGAGAACTATAAACATCCATAAAGAGTAAAATAGGATCTAATCTAATCTGACATCTATATTTCAAGTCAACCTTATTAAGAAAAATCCACTATATCATCACCTTGCATATTTCTCCTTTTAATATGATATTATACTTAAACTCACTTTGTTGTAGTGAGTTTAATTTGAATACTGTGTATCAACAACATAATTTCAGCAGCCAACCCAAAAAGTACGGAAAATAATCACAACAGATAGAATCAGGACCCAAGGACAATAACATAATACTCAGGGATTCAAACCCACACCAATTTAGCAAAATCTGGACAGATCATAACATAATGATGCTAGACAGTATAGAGAAATTCTACTTATCATAACTCAGCAAAATCCACTTCCTTCTCTCTTCAATAATACCTTTAATTTATACTGCGAGATCCAAATAGATAGGAAAGGATTTGCTCTATTCCCAACAAAAATTAGAATTTTCTAGACAAAGTGATTGTTGCCATTTTAAAATACCCTAAAGAATCATTGCGCAAGAATATAAATCAATTGAGAATCCATGGATTAAAAGTATAATAGTTTTTAGTGTTAGGTGAACATTTACTTTTCATTTCGTGGCCCAAAACAATAATCTAGCATCGTCTTCTTCCTCTTCAAAATCATCACCATACCCAAACTCGGCGTCTCCATGATAACTTGGTTTGCTTCCATAACCCGACTCATTCCCCCGAGTATCAAGACAGTCTTGTTGAGGACGGTAGACATAGCGATGAGGACGGTGAATTGGCAACACACGTAGAGTGGCAGAAGGGCGACGGTAAAGGGGCGAGGGCAAAGAACGACGGAGATACAATCTGTGAATCTGAGTGATAACCAATTCGTGTTTCATACTTTCATTTATATACCTATGCTTAGGAACCGAGCCGTAATTATTATTTATTAATTAATATATAATTTAATTTTGGTCAAATTGGATGGGATCGGATGATACATAATGAAATCTATCATCCGATCCGAATTTAATGGATTGAAAAAATTTCCATTCTATTCGATGGTTGGATCGAAATTGTAAAAAAATTAATGGATCGGATTGGATTGGTTAGATTAATTGGATGATCGGATTTTTTGCATATCTCTGAACGTACCTAATTTCAAAATTTCTAAAATTTGAAAATCGAAATTGATAATCCATAAATTGAAATGGTTATTTAAAAAAAAATCTTATTTTTGAATTTCACTTATATTGTTTTTACAACCAGACATTGTTTTTACAACCAAACATCTTTAATTGTCATGGTTAATAAGAAGACACCTCAAAAAGTACAAAATAATAAATAAAAGGTGTACTGTAATTAATTTTTATTTAAGAAAAAAATAAATTTAGTATTTGCTCAAATACATGGTGAAAAGTGGGAAGTAAACAACAAAATTTATATAGTAAAACTTTCCAAAAATGAAAATAAAAACTCTCAATCTATCTCAATCTACCATAGGAAGTTTTACAATTGACAAAAGTGTTAATTATATCTCATTTCCTTTACTATCATGGATATTTAATCATTTTTATCTGGCCTTAACTATGTTTATAGATATAAAAAAAGATTTATGATATTAATTTTGTTAATGTTGGATAGTGATGTGATATATATTGTGATTAGTTAAATTATGAAATTAGATGACTTGAGTTTGTTAATAAAAAAATGATTGTTTAGTTTAAAAAAAAAAGAAAAAAAACGTTGTTTGACCCCAAAAAAATATTAGTAAGAAAATAGTACGTCAAAAAAGTGTTCAATCAAAAGATTTGTTTGGCCAAAAAATGTTCAAAAAAAAGATAAAATAACAAAAATAGCACCCCTCATATTTTCACTATTTAAAAAACTTCTAACATAATTTTTCTTTAAATGTCGTCCAATTGAACGCTTTTTAAATTGAACTACCGTTATTTAAGTCCGTTCAATATTAACGTCGTTTAATGGAACCCATTCAATATTAACGCCGTTTAATGGAACCCGTTCAATATTAACGCCGTTTAATGGAACCCGTTTAATATTATTGGGGTGTCATTTTTATTACAAGTTTTAAGGGTGTTAGTTTTTGTAATTTTCCCAAAAAAATGTGTTCAATAAAAAAATGTTAAGACAAAAAAGTTATCAAATAAGCTAGTTAGTTTCTCATGAGCTAAGTGAGCTGGGCTTTTTCTGCTCATGAACTCAATGGGCTGATCTTAAATGAGCTGAATCAGACTGAGCACAGTTCATTTGACATCTATAGAATTGTCACTTCAAAATTTTTTTTACCAGGAAATCAATGCTAACATAACTCTTTTTTCACTTTAAAGGTTATTGTCTTTTAGCAGGTAATCTCTGGGACAGATCCTATAACCATCCGTGCTAAACTGAGAACTGCATTGCCACGTGCACCAGAAAAGCAACTTGTAAGAACTGCGATAATGTCTTTATTCGTAGAAGTAATGGTCTTAAATTCTTTTATTCTTTCATTATGTTATTTGTTGGATTTCTTTTTTGATTTGAGATTTTACAAGCATGCTGACACGCAAATTTCCATAGTGATTGTGACAACTTTTATCTGTCTTCTTCTTTTGTTTAGTGCTTGCAGCTGATAATCTTATGTATTTTCTTCTCAATTGGAAAACTATGGGCCATAAATTTTTAACTTAAAGTCCATATTAGAATAAACCTGTCAGTGCCGTAACACCCTAGATTTTCTGGAGACCTTAAAATATCCTATTCTTGTTGGCCTTAGCCTCCAATGACATAGGCAAATACTTTTGGCAAATTATTTACATTCTTCTTAGGTTAGAGGGTGTTGCTGGGGCATAGCTGGTTTAAGTTTGATGCTTTTCAATTTGTATTTCATGCATTATCGTTCATTGGAAAATTATGTTCCTTTTTTCTACCTCTACCCGGAATAGTAAACTACTGTTTCATGTTTATTAAAATTGCTCTTATACCTTGCTGCAGTATGATGCTGCAATTCTTCACACATCATTTGCTAGGCTTCTTGGTCAGCCTAAAGCATCATCCAAAGTGGTATGTCATTGTGCAGATCTTTTTGTTAGAAATACTTGTCTGCCTTAATTTTCTTCTAGACACCATTTGTAGTGTATTGCAGTGAGTTGATTAGTGTTTTTTATATTTCAATAAGGGGATGTACAAGTAAAACATAAATGATGAATGTAGAACAAGACAAGGTGGTGTTATAAGATTGTAAAATATCATCATAAATCCATAAGTGCAATTAAGAAGTAAATAGAAAGACAATTTCCTTGAAATGCAATGGTATACGCTCTTTATGCCCATTGAGAGCACATAATGGAAAAATATGGAGAGAATAAAGGAAAAATAAAATGTGGCATAATGAAATTATGCTTTGAAAAGGAATTGAGGTTTCCTTTTTATAGATAAAATATATCTATAATTTCAAGGAATCTCATCATTTCTTTTTTGATATCAAAACATTCATCATTGTTCTTTTGATTCATTTTTCTCATCTTTTTATTTTTTCATTTTTTTCCAGCCTTTTTCTTTCTCCAACTTGAGATCGTTACAACTTTTGATAATTAGTAGGCGTAGTTACAACTTTTGATAATTAGTAGGTGTAATTACAACATTTGATAATTGGTAGACATCCCTACAACTTTTTACTGAAAATATTGTCTTTATAATGGCTTTTTGTCTTCTATTTGAAAATTTTATTTACTATTTGTCATAACACTTTTTTTTTGTTGAAGTGCAAAGTCAATGTTTCAATAGCTTGTTTGAATGGTTTTTATTTAGTTTGATCCATTTTAAGCATATTTTCCTCTATTGCTTTTGATGCATTGAAAGAAATCCACCAAAAATTGTCTCTAACATGTTTTCACATTTAGTTTACAAAAGGGAAGACTTTGATCAAAAGATTCCATGCATCAAATGGTGCTTTAGATCCTCTATCTTAAATTCTAGCTTATTAAAAGGATCATGACAAGTAGTTTAAAATATTACCCTTGATGTAGAATTCTTAGAAATTTGGGTGGCTTTTTTAAAATGATGTGTGATGATCCTTTTAATAAATAAGAGATTAAGATAAGTTTTTAAGACAGAGTATCTCAAACCATCAAATGGTAAATAGAATTCAACACAGCAAATGGTGGATAGAATTCAATGTATCAAAAGCAACAAAAGAAAATGTGGTAAAATGGTTCAAACTAACTATTTAATCATGGACTTCAGACTTTCTCCCACAAATCAAATTTTTGACTGCAAAATTTGAATCAACAAAAACAAAAGATGAATACAATCAACGTCTTGAAGAGATTCTTGTTGGTTCAGAAGCCAGCAGTCCAAATTATGTCCATTTGAATGCTTTGGAGTTGATCTCTTAAGCATCAAAGGTTGATTGCTCAATCAAATGATGATTACTCAGCATCAAAAGTCAAAAGAACAATCATAGAAAAGAAACCTTCAAATTGAAGACAAAAAGCTATTATGAAAGACAATATATTTGTCAAAAGTTGTAATTATGTTTTTTACTAGTTAAAAGTAATAATCATGGAAAAATAAATTTTCAAATTGAAGACAAAAAGTCATTATGAAGACAATATTTTTATCAAAAGTTGTAATCATGTTTATTACTTGTTTAAAGTTAATGTTTTCCTAGGAAAAGAAAAAGAAATCAAAAGAACAATTGATAGATGCTTTCAAATCAAAAAGAAAACGATGATTTTTTTGAAATTATAGATAAATTTTATCTAAAGGAAACCTCACTTTCCTTCCAAAGTATAATTTCATTATTTTAAAATTCATTTTTCCTTCGTTCTCCTCTCTCCATCTTTTTCCACTTATCTCTAAATATTACATTTGTATTCTTCAAGTGTGTTCAATATTAGGGGTTGAAATCTTGATAAATAATTAGGGATTTAAATGTATATTAATTAGGTTCATTATTAGAATAACGTGTCTTAATTAAGATATTATTGCTATTATGATTAGGGGATTGGTTTTTCCTTTTCTGTCTTAATTTTGTCCTATAAATTGTACGTATATCTATTATACAAAACACAATTTAATACTCAAAAAAATAAAGAGAATAAATTGTTCTATTGCCCATTCCATCCCTTATCAATTTCCATTAATCTAGCTTCACGTGACAAATCTGAAACTCACTCTGAAATTCCCACAATAAATTTAGAGTCCATTTCCACCACAAGTTCAAATGATTGTGCATTCTTTCAATGTATTGTGGTAAAATTAAATGATAGAAATTTCAAGGACTGGGCTCAATCTGTCAAATTGGTAATAAATGGAAAAGGGAAAATGGGTAACCTCGTTGAAGAGATTGTCAATGGGCAGCTTAGCTGTCCATAACAGTTTTGATGTGTTCCATTGACAGCTTAACTGTCCATAACAGTTTTGCAGTAATTTGTTGTCCATATTCATTTAGTTGTACACAGTTGCTGTCCATAGTCTATTTAGCTGTAAATAATTGTCCATAAACAGCTGTCCATAGCTGTCCATAGACAACAATCCATGGTTGTCCATAAACAGCTGTCCACAACTGTTCATAGACAGCTTTGATGTATTTTGTAGGTTTGTTGTATTTTGTAAAGTCTATAAATAGAAAGAAATCATAAGACCAAATCATTCGGTCATTTTCATACAACATTCTTGACTTATTTCTGACATGGTATCAGAGCTTCTTTGAGAAAAAAAATCGGTTTTCTATTTCTGAGGAAATCTTCATTGATATTTTTTTAGTGTTTGTTGCTAAACAAGTGTTCTTTGGCAATCTCTGTTTAAAGTCATTTTCTTGGTTTTTTTAATTTCAGCATTATATTTCTGAGGAAATCTTTATTGATACTTTCTAGCGTTTTTTTGCCAAACAAGTGTTCTTCGGCAATCTCTGTTTAAGGTCCTTATCTTGGTTTTGAATATTTCTCGGGTTTTATTTACTTGTAATGGTCATTGCACTAGTGTGTGTTAAGTTTACGGGAAAAAATTATTCTACCTGGGTTTTCCAGTTTGATGGCACAGATGTTACACCAACATCTGATATTGTCAACTCTAAGGAATAGTGTCTTGGGCTGTGCTTGATGCTCGAATCATGTCTTGGCTTCTTAGTTCGATGGAACCATATATCGTCACCAACTTGATGGCTCATCGTTCTGCTCACTCCATGTGGAATTATTTGAAGAAAGTTTATCATCAAGAAAATGATGCTCGTCGCTTTCAGTTGGAACATGCGATTGCCATGTTCCAACATAGTAGTCTTTCCATCTAAGATTATTACTCGACATTTTTGACTCTTTGGCATGAATATGCTGATTTAGTTACAGCAAATGTTCCTGTTGCTACTATATCAACTATTCAAAATTTTCACAGGACTAGTCAGCGTGATCAATTTCTTATGAAATTACGTCCAGAATATGATCAGTTCGCTCTTCTCTCTTGAACAGATCTTTTGTTCCTTCTCTAGATATTTGTTTTGGTGAGTTACTTCGTGAAGAACAACGCCTAAGTACTAAAGCTATTCTAGAACAATCTTATGGTAATTCCACGACGACAACTATGGCTTATGCAGTCTAAGGGCGTGGCTCATCTATGCCTTCTAAAAATATACAATGTTTATGCTGCAAAGAATATGAGCATATTGTTGCCAATTGTCCTAAAAAATGTTGTTCTTATTGCAAGAAAAATGGTCATATTATCAAAGAATATCGTATTCGTCCCCAGAATCGTCAGGCCCAAGCATTTCAGACTTCTGTTGTTGTTCCTCCAGTAGCACCTACTGTAGCACATATGTCTTCCACGGGTGCTTTTCCTAATCTTCCACCTCCTGCAGCAACTTACTGCATTCCTGAAATGGTGCAACATATACTAATTTCGGCATTATCTGCAATGGGATTTCAAGGTAAAAATTCTACTACACTTTGGTATGTAGACTCAGGGGCTTCTAATCATATGACAAATACTCCCACAACTTTGTCTCATGTTCGGCCTTATGTTGGCCAATCTACTATTCAGACGGCCAATGGCAGTTCTTTGCCAATCAAAGCTGTTGGAAATGCTTCTTCTACATTTACTGATGTGTTTCTTGCTCCTCAACTTTCTACAAATCTCATTTCTGTTGGTCAATTAGTTGATAACAATTGTGCTGTTAACTTTTCTAGTGATGGTTGTGTTGTGCAGGACCAGGTAACAGGAGAGCCGATCGCGAAAGGACCTAAAGTGGGACATTTGTTTCCATTACTTTTACCTATTCCAACAATTTATCCAATTCCTTCTATTGAGTCTTTTGCTTGTAATAATATTCCTAATCTAAGTATAGTGTGGCATCGTCGTTTAAGCCATCCTAATACTCAAGTTTTATCTCATATAATGAACTCGGGCTTTCTTGGTAATAAAGAACGTTCTTCTTTACCTTTTGAATGTGACTCTTGTAAGCTTGGTAAAAGCAAAACTCTTCCATTTTCTTTGCATGCTAGTAGAGCTTCTCACTGCTTTGATCTTATTCACAGTGATGTTTGGGGACCTTTCCCGATTACTTCACATGACAAATTTAAATACTATGTAACTTTCATTGATGATCATAGCAAATTCACTTGAGTTTATTTTCTTTGCTTTAAATCTGAGGTTTTTCGTACTTTTACTGAGTTTTTAGCATATGTTGAAAATCAAATTTCTGCACATATTAAGACATTTCGCACAGATTCTGGTGGTGAATATTTGTCCACTGAGTTTCAGGTATTTTTGGCTTCTAAAGGTATCATCCATCAATGTTCATGTCCTGCTACTCCTCAACAAAATGGAGTAGCTGAACGAACAAATCGTCATCTTCTTGATATGGTACGTACTCTCTTGTTAGAATCTTCTGTTCCATCCATGTTCTGGGTTGAGGCTCTAAAGACTGCTACTCATTTGATTAATCGTTTACCTTCCCAAGTTTTGCACATGAAATCTCCCTATTTTCGTTTGTTTACTAAGCAACCTAATTATGATAATCTTCGTATCTTTGGTTGTGTATGTTTTGTTCATTTACCACCTCATGAGCGAAATAAATTATATGCTCAATCTGTTAGATGTGCATTTTTAGGATATAATGTGTGTCAAAAGGGATTTGTTTGCTATGATCCTACATTACATCGTACACGTATTTCTAGGAATGTTATTTTCTTTGAAAATCAATATTTTTTTCCTGTGTCTTCTGTGCCCTCTTCTTCTACTGTAGTCCTTCCCTCCTTTGAGCACCAGTTCTTAGCTCTTCCTCAAAACAGTTCTCGCTTCAAACCAGGAATGGTATATACAAGACAATCCCTCCCACAGTCTCTTCCGGTGGCTCACCTGATATCTGATTTTAACATACACCAAAGTCAGTTAGTTGCAACACCTTCAGAGCCTCTGGTACGTCGCTCTTCTCGAGTGTCTGTACCTCCTAATAGGTATGGTTTTTCTTCTGGCAATTTTATTTCAGCTCTTACTACTACATTGTCCAATTTTGATATTCCTACATGCTACTCACATGCTGTCAAGCATGATTGTTGGTGCAAGGCTATGCAGGAAGAAATTGATGCTCTTGAGGCCAATCACACCTGGGACATTGAGTATTGTCCTTCCACTATAGTTCCTCTGGGTTGCACCAGTTCTTAGTTCTTCCTCAAAACAGTTCTCGCTTCAAACCAGGAATGGTATATACAAGACAATCCCTCCCACAGTCTCTTCCGGTGGCTCACCTGATATCTGATTTTAACATACACCAAAGTCAGTTAGTTGCAACACCTTCAGAGCCTTTGGTACATCGCTCTTCTCGAGTGTCTGTACCTCCTAATAGGTATGGTTTTTCTTCTGGCAATTTTATTTCAGCTCTTACAACTACATTGTCCAATTTTGATATTCCTACATGCTACTCACATGCTGTCAAGCATGATTGTTGGTGCAAGGCTATGCAGGAAGAAATTGATGCTCTTGAGGCCAATCACACCTGGGACATTGAGTATTGTCCTTCCACTATAGTTCCTCTGGGTTGTAAATGGGTTTACTCAGTCAAGGTTCGCTCTGATGGAAGTTTGGATCGTTATAAAGCTCGGCTTGTTGTCCTTGGGAACAAACAGCAATATGGTGTTAATTATGAGGAGACCTTTGCTCCTGTGGCTAAAATGACTACTATTTGAACGATTCTAGCTCTTGTTGCTTCCAATGATTGGCCACTACATCAGATGGATGTTAAGAATGCTTTCCTTCATGGAGATCTTAAAGAATGTATTTATATGAAGTCACCTCCAGGGTTGTTTTCCTCTCCAACATCCAATGTGTGTAAACTTCGTTGCTCTCTTTATGGTCTTAAACAAGCTCCACGAGCATGATTTGATAAATTTTGAACCACTTTATTACCATTTTCTTTCATGCAGAGCAAGTATGACACTTCATTGTTTCTTCGAAAATCAGACATGGATATTGTTGTCCTTTTGGTTTATGTTAATGATAATGTGATCACTGGTTTTGATTCTACTTTACTTGTCCAGCTCAAGACCCATCTCACAATCTTTTCATATGAAGGATCTTGGGTCTCTTACATATTTTCTTTGTCTTGAGGTGCATCGTAGCCTCACTGGTATTTCCCTCAATCAACACAAATATGCTAGTGATTTGGTGACTACAGCTAAACTACAGGAAGCTACCTCTGTTGATACTCCCATGGAATTAAATGTCAAGCTTCGCAAAGAGGAAGGTGACTTACTTGTTGATCCCAGCTTATATCGGAAATTGGTAGGTAGCCTTGTCTATCTCACCATTACTAGATCAGATATTTCTTTTGTTGTACAACAAATCAGCCAATTTTTTCAGGCTCCTCGTCATCTTCATCTGGTTGCTCTCCGTCGGATCATACGCTATGTTCATGGCACTTCTGCATGTGGCTTATTCTTTCCTTCAGGCAATTCTCTTCGTCTTGTTGCTTATAGCGATGCTGATTGGGCTGGCTGTGCTGATACACGTCGCTCCATCACTGGTTGGTGCATGTTCTTAGGTGATGCATTGATCTCCTGGAAGAGTAAGAAACAAGACAGAGTTTCTAAGTCATCTACAGAATCTGAGTATCGAGTAATGTCTCTTACTTGTTCCGAAATTATTTGGCTTCGAGGTTTGCTAGCTAAGTTAGACTTCTCTGAGAACGATCCTACACCTTTACATGCCGATAATCCAAGTGCTATTCAGATTACGGCCAATCCGGTCTATCATGAACGCACAAAGCATATTGAAGTTGATTGTTATTCTATCCGTGAAGCCTTTGAAGCTCATGTTATCACTCTTCCACATATTTCTACTGAACTACAAATTGTTGATATCTTCACCAAGTCTCTCACTCGTCATCGACATTGCTTCCTAAGTCGCAAATTGATGCTTATTGATCAACCCGCATCAATTTGGGATCAATGGACAAATTAGTCATGTCCATGCTTTACTGTAATTTGTTGTCCATATTCATTTAGTTGTTCACAGCTGTTGTCCATAGTCTATTTAGTTGTAAATAATTGTCCATATACAGCTGTCCATACCTGTCCACAGACAAGAATCCATGGTTGTTCACAACCGTCCATAAACAAATGTCCACATTATCTGTCCACAAATGCTCATGTATTTTTGATGTATTTTGTAGGTTTGTTGTATTTTGTAAAGTTTATAAATAGAAAGAAATCATAAGACCAAATCATTCGGTCATTTTCATACAACATTCTTGACTTATTTCTGACAGAGATGACAAAACCAGTAGACACCAAGTCCGTTACTCGCCAAGTTGGAGCTCAGAAAAAATCAATGGTCATAGCTTGGCTAATACATTTCATGGTACCTTCCATTGGTAAATCCTATCTGTTTTTAACCACATCCAAATATGTCTAGCAAGCTATATGTGAGACTTATTTTGACGATGAACATTCTACCTATATCTTTGAATTAAAAACTCTTTGAAACAAGGAGAGAAAAGTGTCATAGATTATTACATGGAAATGACACTACTATGGCAAGAAATTGATCTCAGTATTGAAGAACATTTGGAATGCCTAGGGGATAGTGTACGATACTGGAAAAGGCTTGAAAATGATCGGGTGTTTGAGTTCCTTGTTGGATTGAACAGGGAACTGGACAATATTTGTGAAAGACTCCTCAACCGACGACCTTTACCATCAACTTGTGAAGTGTTTACTGAGATACGATAAAAAAGATCATCGTCGGTGGATGATGCTAGGAGGAGCCTTGCCATCGCCAGCCATCGCAAATCTGGGCCTCTTTGGTAAGCTCAGAAAAATCAGGCTTGACAAAATAGGCTAAGAAATCTTAACAAAAGTGGACTTAGGTTTAGGATTAATGGGCTTGAGAAGTTTGGGATCAATGGGCTTGAGAAAAAAGTTGGGTTTAATGAAAAAAACAATGGGTTGATCCATGCAAATTTGAGCAAATCAGGCCATGGGCCCTAAATATGGAGTTGGTTATACTGAAGCATTTGTAATTGTGGCTGAACTAAATACTGTACGACTCCTATCTCTTATAACAATGGAACATGGCATGTAAAAGACGACCAACAAGGAAAACCTTTGTTGGTTGCATTTAGAAAAATGAAACATGGGATGAACTATCAAAAGAAAAAAAACCTTATTAGATACAAGTAAATTTTTACAATAAAATACAAAACTGATGGAACTAGTGGCAAAAAGATTTACACAAATATGTGGAGTTAATTGTACTGGAATATTTGCACTTGTGGCCAAACTAAATACTCTCTAACTTCTATCCCTTGTAACAAACTTAAATTGGTCGCTTTATCAACTGGACATAAAAAAATGCATTATTAAATGGAAAATCGGAAGAAATTTTCATGACCTTGATTCTAGAGTTCTACAAAGGAGAGAAAATTGTATGTAAACTAACCAAACCACTCTATGGTCTTAAGCTGTCTAGAGTTTGACTTGATAGATTTGCAAAGTTAATGAAGAAACAAGGATACCAGTAGGCACAATCAAATCATACAATGTTTTTATTACACAAGCAATCGGAGGAAAATAATTTTGATATTATAAATTGATGACGTCATTATGATTGGAAACAATTTGGAAGATATCGAGAGATTGGGAAAAAAATCTGTCCACAGGTTCGAAATCAAGGATTTAGGACAAATAAGGTATTTCTTAGAAATAAGTTGCATGATCAAAAAGAGAAATTAGTGTATCCCAATGAAAATATATTCTTGATCTCCTCACCGAAATCAGGATACTCAGGTGTAAACAAAGTGACACTCTGATAGAGGCTGAGAAGAAAATTGGAGATATGGAAATACCAATAGACAACAACATATATCAAAGATTAATCGAAAAGTTGATCTACTTGTCTTACACTAGACTTAACATTGTATTTTCAGTCAGTGTTGTGAGCCAACACATGTACTCTCCAAAGAAAGTCCATTTGGAAGTTGTTTATAAAAATTTTGAGTATCTTAAAGGGCCATCAGGCATATGATTGTTCTTCAAGAAAAGTGAAACTAATGACATAAAAGTTTTTACTGATGCAGATTAGGCTGGTTCAGTAGAGGATATAAGATCCACTACTAAGTATTATACTTTTTTTTTCCATCGAACTTGGCAACTTGGCGAAGTAAGAAACAAAATATTATGGCCAAAAGCAGTGCTGAAGCAGAGTTTAGAGTAGTGACACAAGGAATGTACGAAGCTTTGTGCCTTAAAAAGCTCTTAAATTAACTTAGGGTTACAGTAAAATCCTCAATCAAATTTTATGGTGACAACAAAACCGCAAGTAACGTATCTCTTAATCCAATTCCACATGACATAACCAAGCATGTGGAAGTAGACAGATATTTTATAAAAGAGAAGATTAAAGATGGTACTATTTACATGACTTATGTCCTCACAAAGGAACATATTCACTCTTATACTTCCTTAACCGAACTTCAATGATTTCGTCAACAAGTTGGATATGATCAACATTTATGATTCAACTTGAAGAGGACTGTTGAAATCCTGTTGAAATCCTTGACAAATAATTAGGGATTTGATTGTATATTAATTAGGTTCATTATTACAATATCATGTCTTAATTAAGTTAGTATATATGTTATGACTAAAGGATTGGTTTTTCCTTTCTTTAGTCTTAATTTTGTCCTATAAATTGTAAGTATATTTGTGGTACAAAACACAATTCAATACTCGGAAAAATTCATAAAAAAATTGTTTTATTGCCTATTCCATCTCTTATCAATTTTAGATTATGTCCTAATGTTTCAATAAACTTGGTGTTTTTTCCCCGTAAATCGCTCAATATAACATGCGTGGGTGGAAAGAAGAAAATAGCACAATTTATATGAATATGAAGAATTTTTGCATATCTACGTGGAAATTTCTCACAAGCTTATACAAATATGAAATTTACATAAGAGTATGTGCCATATGTACCACTTGTGTTGAAGTGAACCTTTGGGGAAAAAGTTATGAAAATAATATGAATAGTGACCGAAATATATCATAAAATAATGATAATTCAAATCAGAATGTGAATATTAGTATAACTCATGAGTTTTCCCTTTTTTTTTCCTATCTAATTTACTTTTCTCTTAATCCTTTTTAATTATTATCTTTTTACTTGGTATTATTTTAATAATGCTTGCTAATTAACTATTTAATTACACTTATGGTCCTTTTGATGTTTTATAAACTTCTACCAAGTGGGAAGCGTGAGTAAAACATAAATGAAATGAATGATGAACAAGAGAATAAGTAGCTAGATTGTAAAATATCAAAAAGGATCATAACTGCAACTAAATAATTAATTAGGAACATTAAAATAATAATACATAAAATAGAAAAGAAATAATTAAGAAGGCATAAAGAGAAAAGTAACTTGATAAAATAACTAAGATTCTTTATTGAAACATTAAGATTTGCAAAAGTTTGGTTATTATTGAAGAAATTTGGAGAATCCGTATGGGATGTTTTGAGATAGTGGAAAAAGATGGAAAGAAGAGAGAAGGAAGAATGAATTATGAAATGACCCATCTAACACATGGCATGACATTGTTTGTTTTGGGCCTACGTCTACACAGTTTTGTTGTTGGAATTTCATGCAGAAGGTCTCATGTCATTTAGAGTTGGCAGACATATTTAAATACCATATTTCTCCCCAACATGGGACTTGGGATTTCACAAACTCGTCCCTTACAGGTATGGCATCCTCACCAAAGTGACCCTAGAGTTGGCTTACAAACTCAAGTACCATAATTCTCTATAATGCACGACCAATATCGGACTTTGGGCTTTAAAAATATTGCCTGATTATTTATACAGAAGCCAGGTACCATCTTTCTTTGGTCGTGATCTTGATCTGCCCCGTTCCATTGAAATCCATTATTTACTTGACCCAAATTCCACTGTTGACCTAGGAGGTGTAACTTGCTACTTGACCTTCGGGTACTCCACATGGGTCATTTAGTACAACTCAGAATGCACCAAATTAACTGTGCATTCAGATTCTACTTGATTGCAGTTGGTAAAAATATAAAATAGGTTTATCAGGGTCCTCCAAGTTCAACTATTTTATTTCTATAGAGTGGAGCACATACTACCATGAGATTAGAGAATTTTATTTCAAGCCTTTCAAATCTACATTTTACCAATTGATCCAAGAGAGCAATCATTGGTTCTAATAACATTTGATAAATCTAATAGCTTTCATGAAAACTCATGAAACAATGAGCTCCCTTCTCAAGAAGTTAACCCATTGGGTAGAATTAACTCAGGCATTTATAAATCTATGTTCCTATTGATATTTTATTAATGTGTGGCTTGTTTGTTTTTTTACTTTCCAATAATTCCTTCCGTAAACACCATCACTTGACTTCTCTAGGTTCACTATAATCAGGTCTTTCATGGTTAGCTTCTTGAACCTGAACCTTAGCCCATCTTATTTGTCCAAGGTTTTAGGGTCCTCTCAAAGTCCTTTAAGTTCAACCATTTTATTTCTAGATTAGGGCTCACAGTATCATGAGGTTAGGGAATTTCATTTCAAACTTATTAAATCTACATTTCATCAATTGGCCCAATAGAACGATCATTGGTTCTGATACCATATTAGAATTATTGGCCATCCACTCTTCTGCTTAAGCTTTTAAAAGAGTTAGTTTTTCAACATAATTGATAGGGTCAATATGATCATATTTCAATTTTATGCAACTATATTGCCTGGAAACCTACAATGCAACTTCATATTGGCTGGAAACTTACAATTTTGTATGTAGTTTTGAAATTTGAACTTTGGAACCTTAAGTTCCAGTGGCTCAATATAACCTCAATCTTGAATTAGTGCATGAAGTTGTGTTTCTGTTTTAACAGAGTGGAATTCCTCTCTCTCTCTATATATTTATATATATCCTCCTCAGTATTAGTACTTTCATATCATCTGTCATAATTTTGCGTTCAGGAGCTTGGTGACTCGAACCAAATCCAATTCTTGCTTGGACTAGTTGCCCAGCTAAGCAATGAAGTCTTTGGATATGAAGTAAGTTATTGTCTGTTTTATAATTACTGGTTTTGGGGCACATGTTCAGTACTGAATTATGGGTATATATAGTGAAAGTTAGATTAATGGTATGGAACTGAACGAATAAGTTATCAGTACTGACCTTTGAGGGATTGTTACAGTAAAAGCGGACAAGAGGTAGTGAAACCAAAAAAAAGTATTGTTTATGAAGAAGGGTAAAAGATTCTTGTTTTATTTTATTTTATTTTTTTACAAGGTCACGCCTTAAAAACAAATAAAACATAACTTTGTCAATTATTCACTACCAGAAAATTTAAGGTTAAAAAAAAAATGGAATCGTGAAATGGAATCCTTCTGACCTGTATGTGATGCAAATAATTGAGATGAAAAATCAATCAAATTAAGTACAACCATTATTGTTATAATTTATAACAGGTTTAAAGAATAAGTCCCTATGTTACTGTAAGAAAGTTCTCTCTCTGGCACATTGGATAAAGAGTGGGATATTTACACACCACTTTATGAGTTACATATTTATTTTCACTTTTAAAAATTATCGAAAATACCCTTAACAAATTAATTGCCATAGAAAAAATGTATTAAAGATAAAATAATATTTTTGAAATTTTTTAAAATTAGCAATAAATAGTGATGTGGAAACAATAAATAGTGATGTGGTCCACCCTAGATAAAAGCTTGAAAATACTTCTCCAAGGAACCTTAAAAATTTGAGAAATTATATAAAATAATAACATTAAAACTTATGATATTATACAGGGTTCAATTGGTCGGAGTTTAATATTAAATGAGTCTAATTGGCCTGAGTTGTCCAATGTTAAATTTTTAGGTTGAAGTTTTGTTATATATAAAAGGGTGTTATTTTTGTGGTTAAATTTTTATGGGGTAATATAAATGTTGTTTTTGGAAAAAGTTTTAGTTTAGTTTGTTCTGGGAATGTTATCATCACTAATCAACTTCATTAGAAATAGAAGCACTAGAATGCCCGAACTTTTCATAATATTTTCATATATTGATGTGATAGTACACAAATTCATAGACACGAGGAGAATAACTGAAATAAAGAACCTAGTTTAATGACCCAAAAACTTTTATTAAATTATGAAAATTATGCATTGATATTTTAGTTGATGGTATTTTATTAGAGAGAAAACATCTATGATGTTTGTTTATTTGAGCATTAATTTCAAATGACATTGAGATGATTGTACGAGAGCCATTTGATTATGTATTTTTGGCGTAGAAAGCTGAGTTGCATAACTGAATCAAAGCTTTAGGTGCTTGCCAATTGTGTTTCTTGTTTTTTGAACGGAGTCACTATCCTCGAAGCTTCAAAATTAACGCTGACAAACTATGGGTTTGGCCCTACTTATGTAGTACAGGCAATGGTATCTGAGCTCTGGTATGTGGAGGAATATGATGTCTTAGCTCTTGCGTTGAATGGAATAATGAAGGTTCGCAGATTTGAACTTGGCTGCTCAAGAACTTGACTTTGGAAAGTTCATAATTCCTTTATCGAGTCCTTTGTACGAAACAACAATAAACTTGAAGAATGTGTGATTAGCAGTTACTTGGCTTATCTAGTAAAATTCACAGGCAAACAGATAAATGGGGCTGAGATATTTAATAGGCACTCTGAACTTTGGTTTATGAAACGCAGTCAGTTGGAAACAAACCTTTAATCTGTTGTGGCATTATCAACTGCTGAAGAAGAGTTCATAGCTTGTACAGAAGCGCTATTAAGGACTGACCTTGGAATAATAGATGAAATTACTAGGCAATTGAGGATTGCAAGTGTTGATAATGCATTATTTATCTTTATGTATTAAATAAAATAGTATATTTTACAAATATGTAAAGTAGATGTAAGTTATAAGACGTTAGGGCTAATATAAAATGAGCAATGTGATTAAAATATGTTCTATAAAATTCTCTTAATTAAGCATAAAATGGAAACTTGAAATTTCAAAGGTCTTGTCACTTAGAACATTACATAATATTATTTGAAATGAAGAATGCATTAAATTATTAAAATAATTTAATCATGTTAAGTTTTTAGTAGATTCAAGTCCAATAAATAAATATATAAAAATAATGAAATAAAAAATAGATAAATGATCTCATATCATATAAATTAATTTATATTGAGTTAAATTTGTAGCAATTTACTCTAAATTTTTTTTAGCAATTTACGTGGGCAAATTTAACATTTTATTTTATAAAAAATGAGTTCAAGTTTTAAAATTGAAGTTTACTCAAAATTTTCTAAAGTTCTATCAAAATTTGATTTCTATTTGATTTTTATATCGGTACCTCCCTAAGGCATTGGAATTAAGGTACGAGCAAATTTACACTTTAAGTTATTTTTGTGGTTTGTAAAAAAAGTAAAATAAGTTGGTTCTTTAAAAAAAAATTTGGGCTACGACGTTTTTTAATCATTTGTTTTGAGTAGGCTAATGGCCTCAAATGTGCGAATATTTTTTTGTACAAGTAAGATGTATTAATATACATAAAGTAAATGTCATTTATATCCGAGTATTTGTATTTATGGTTTCATCAAAAACAATTAATGGAATGATTCTCTATGTCATCTTTGAACCTAACTTATATAAAAATTTCTCCAAATGGGCAACCCGTGATTTTTAGCTGTGATTATAAGCTTAATGCTAGAGTTTGTTGGTTATTTTTGTCTTTTTCATTCTCTTCTTTTTGGGTTCATTTTATCCTTTTCTCGTTATTTTTTGTTTAGAACTTTGAGCATGCAATCTTTGTTTGAAATTTAAACCTTTTGGTATTCTAAGTTAATTCAAACAAGGTAAATTTTATATTCATTTAATATTGTGTGTTGTTCTATAATTCTTCAAATCGCATATACATTGACTCCGAGAATAAGTTATATGAGACATGTGTAGATGATAAGTAGAAGTAACATTTTCTTTCAAGAATGAATATGTTGGTGATGTCGTCGACGTCATCACAATAATATTATTATTTTACACATTTTGATATTGAAACGTAATATCGATATATTTTAACTAAATTATTACAATATTATCTAGAATGTTGACAAATTGTCATTTAAATATCGTTATCGTTAAATTATCATTTAATTGTATTTTTTGACTAAAATATCTTAGATATTGTGAATATTATCACTAAAATATTGATAAAAATTGATAAAATATTGATTTTTTTTTAACTATTTTCACATTTTTTTCACCATTAGCTAGTACAAGGAGTGGTAATGATCCTAGTACTCGAATACAATCCATTTAAATTTAACGATGATTTGCATTATACAAATTAGAAAGACTCACAATTATCTGTTGTTAGTGTCAATCAAGCTATATACACATGACACTATAGAAAATATTATTTTCACTCGATTACATATTATGACTATTATATCTTTGTAGATAATAATGCTTCGTACCTAATAGTTGAAACTTTGAGACAGAGTTTTTTAATAGTAGTGAGTTTGATGTTTAATAATGTTTTTTGATTTTAGTAAGTTTGATATTTAGTAATTGTTGTAGTTATTGCATACATGTTTTATTTTATATTAATATTATATTATGTATATTGCATCAAAGGACAAGTTAATTATGTCCCTTTAATTATAAGTACTTTTAAAATAAATAATCAATGAATTTTTTTTTCATACCGTTGAGAATTATCTATTTATAATAGTTAATACAATTAGAAAGTCTATTTAATTATTTCAAATATTTTAACTATTTATTTTAAAATATTTTAAAAATATATATATTTTATTATATAATATTTTAATTAATTGATCAATTTATTGATTAATATAAATATTATAAGTATTTAAAAATTACATGTATAAAAAAATTAGTTTAAAATATAAATAATTAGTTTTTTTAATATTTTATAAAGTTTTATAAAACAGAAGTTTCATATTTTTAATATAATTTTTATAATTTTGATGATTTTTTTCTAAAATTTTAATTAATAATAATAATATCTTCAATATTTTCGAAAATATTATGTCTGTTATATTGTAAACCTTATTTTATTCAAAACTTAGTTCGTTTGGATTCATTTTCAATATTAAAACATAACATAAATAGTATTGTTTTGAAATTATCATTATATACCATGTCTCCATAACTGTTTTTATACGAGCGATATGAAAGAAATCAACACATATAGAGTTGCAAAAAGTTGAAGGTGGCCAAATTAGCAATTTAACTTTTTTTTTTTTTAAAAAGCAAATATTTTAAAGAGATAATGAAAAGGAGGGAGGGGGCAATAATAAGGAGGGGGACTACGGTATCTCACTATCAGTGACAGACTGGCAGCTTTACATTATTTACAGAGCAGGCATTTATTTTGTTTCGTTCACATGCACCGACTTTTATTATTATAAAGGAAAAAAAAAACACAACTGTACATGGCCTTCTATATTCTTTCTTCTTCTACGGTTTTGGTGTTGTCACTTTCCAAACTAATTAAAAGAAAATGAAATTAGAGAAGAAACGAAAACGATGGATAGAAACTACAGACAGCATATAGCATATAGAGTAATGTAAATATATTTTTTTATTTGCATAGAGACCACATTAATGTAAATAGGATATTTTATTTATTTTATAGATTTAATTATATAATATAATTTTCTTGATATATGTAATTTTAATTTTAATCTTTTGAAAAAAAATATATATTCATTTTTATTACAACATAAACAAACGTATGTTTTTTAATATTGTATAAAAATAAATATATTTTTTTACTAAGATTAAAAATAAAACTACGTTAAATAATTAAATTATTTAAATATTTAAAAAATGTTTATATCTTATTATTATAAATATCCATGCATTCATATCTTGTCATTATTATATACTCTTTATGTATAAATTATTTAATTAATATATATATATATATATATATATATATATATATATATATATATATATCATTTTTCATTTTTCCTTTTGGTTGATTTTATATTTAATAAATTATATTTTGAATAATTTTATCAAATTATATATAAACTTGTTACAATAAATGCCATTTTCTTACATTACCATTACTATTTATTAGTTCTTTTAGATATAATTTTCTTTTTAATTTTTAACGTTATCTTATATTTTAATGTTTTAAAAAGCTTGCTTATCCAAGAAAAAAAATTAAGAGATTTATTAAAATCATGTTGGTGATTAAAGAATCCTCCTATTATACAAACCTCAAATCAAACCATGTTTGTGACTGAATAAGTAAACCTTTTTCTTTTTCTTTATTTAGTAAAATATAATTAGTCTTATGTTAGAAAAATTCTACAAATATAAAGTCACCTAAGTTTTTTATTATTGTAAATACAATAAGATAACAAACACAATAAGATCAACTTATAATAGGTTCAATGTAAATTCTTTTAGGGAAAAGGATATAAAAGTCTCACATTTTATAAAATTAATATTGTTTAGTTCCTACTAATAATAGTTAATAGTGTCATTAAATGTAGTATTTATTAGTTAAGCATTGCTTGAGTTTAGAGTTTATTATAACTAACTCTGCACAAGTGTTTAGAGTATCTAATATTCGATTACATGGCCACGTATAAGTAATCTTAAGTAGCAACAATTGTAACCAACTTTTTCATTCACTCAATACACAAGATCATCTTTGTTCTTTTCTTTTTTTCTTTCTTATTTCTTTGAATGGTATCAAAGTCATCATCTTAGAGTTTTGTTAATGGCTACCAAAGATATTAATCCTCCTAGCTACAAAGATGTTGATAGTGACTCATCTTTGTCTGCACTTGGTATAGGTGTTCAACTTGCTTTCGCACATCTTGATGGATCTTAGAGTCCAGTTCTTGCTACAAGTCTGATTAATGATTAGCTTTCTTAAAGTTTGTCTACTTCTCCTCTTATGAATGTTTGTCTGTTTGTCAAATTAGATGAGAACAATTATATGATCTGAAAATATCAGTTGTTAACTTGCATTACAACATATGGCTTGGAATGTATAGTGGATGATTTTCTGTAAGTTCCATCAAAATTCATTAGAACCTCAATTAATTCAAATTTTTCAAATTGGAGTCGATTAAACTCAATAGTAAAAAGGATAAATCTATGGTTCAGTTTCTGTGAGTATGCTTGGCTACCTGAGTAGTAGAATGAGACTAAGAGATCAATGGATTACTCTAGAAGAACATTACTCCGTTGACATTCAATCTAAAGTTATGGATTTAGGGCAACAACTTTAGGGCTTGAGGAAAGATGGTTTGGCTGTCTCTCAATACTTTATCAAAGCCAAAACAATTGCTGGACATCTTGCTGCTATAGTAGAATTAGTAAGTAAAAAAGATTTATTGCTTTATATCTTGGTGGCTTAGGTGCAAAATATAACAATCTTGTGTCAAACATTCAAATGAGAGATGTTTGATTATCAATCATTGCTACAGATAATTATCTTGAAGGTTATGACAAAATGTTGCAAAAGGAGTATAATCAAAATTTTGGTTTTCAAGCAATTCTTACACAATTTCCAACTAAGAGTGGATAGTTTAAGCCAAACAATGGCAATAATTCTCTAGTAATCCTGGTAATTCTAGTTCACAATGTTGGATTTTAAATCAATTCTTGTAGTAAGGCTCTCAATAATCAAAGATAGTAGTAGTAAGGCTAATCTTGGCAAGAATGGTTACAAGAAATCAAATTTTGATCGTCATGTGTGTCAAGTCTATGAAAAGGCTAGGCATAGTGCTTAATCTTGCTTTGTTTAGAGATTTCTTATAGAAAAGTCATCTCAATCTTCATCCTCTATAATGGTTGCCCAATTCAATGAAGATAATGTAATTGAATCTTTCCAAGACTTTTCTTGGTTGTTAGATAGTGATGCTACCCATCATATTACTTCTTCATTTGATCAGATTTAGGAGCTGGTGCCATATTCTAGTTCTAAAGGTATTATCTTAGGAAATGGTAATTCAATTCCCATTACCAATGTTGGTTCTATTTTCTTAAATGTTGATCCATGCATACTATCTTTAAATGGAATGTTGTATACACTTAAGGCTGCTACAAATTTATTATCACTTAATTAACTCTATAGTGTTAATAATGTGTTTGTTGAGTTTTATCCTAATGAGTTTTGTGCAAAGGATCTTTAGTCCAAGAAGGTCAAGCTTCAAGGAACTAACAAAGGTGGGTTTTACAAAATTCATCTTTCATTGGATTCTCTAATTAGTGATATTGCTTATCAACCTACTATGTTTACTACATCTTTGGAGCAATGGCAAAACAGTTTAGGGAGTCCCTCTTTTCCTACGGCCAAAGAAACTCTTAAAAATGTGGTGATTCAAATTGTGTAGATTCTGGTATGAATGATGTAGTTTCTTGTAAACCATGTTTCCATTTCCTTCATTTACATGAGAGGTTGGCTACACCTTTTGAGTTGTTTTATCTTGATTTATAAACTGTACCATTGGCTTCTTGCACTCCTGTTTTACACTTATTATTAATAGCAGATGATTACACCAAACTTACTTGGATTTTCTTGTTTAGTTCATTTTTGTTGTTTAAGGCCATCATTGAATGACAATTTAATTCCAATATAAAGTCTTTGCAAATAGATGGTGGTACTAAATTTAAGCCATTGGTTTCTGTTTTGGTAAAGAAAGGCATTATTCATAGACTCACTTGTCTTCATACTTCAAAGTAGAATGGCATAATGGAACGTAGGCATCATCGTATTGTTGAAAAGGGTTTGGCCTTACTATTACAGCCTCCTTAATAATCAAATTTGGGCTCTTTTCCATGCAGATAGCTGTTTATCTCCTTAATCGATTGCCAACTAAAGTTCTTAATGGTCTGTCTCCATAGGAGATACTCTTTAATAAATCTCTTGGTATTAGTTCTTTTAAGGTCTTTGCGTGCCAATGTTTCCTATGTCTTAGAGCTTATAATACACATAAATTAGAATCTCATTCTATGAAATGTGCATTTCTTAGGTATAGCTCCAATCAAAAATGTTTCTTATGCTTAGATTTAGCTTCCTTTAATATCTCTGCAAGTAGGCATGTGGTTTTTAATGATAAATTGTTTCCTTTTTCTACCTTTGGTTCTTCTATGTCAAATATTGTTTCTACTTCTCTTTCCATTATTTATATTCCTTCTTTACTTCCAGTTGATCAACCTTTACCTAGTTCACTTTCTATGTTTGAGTCACTAAGTTGAAATATAGCTTACCTCTTATGATTCTTGTTACTCCCTCATACATTCCTTCTCTTGTTACTTCTTAGTGTCTCTGATCCTTTACCAGTTGTACTATCCTTTGATGTTAATGATTTAGTATCTAATGATGTTGTTGAACACTGTATTGGAAATAAGCTAACCCTAGTACCTAGTATTGACACTCAGTCTTTTACTATTCCTTCATCTCCTAACAATAATATATCTCTTATAGTTCATTTACCATCTTTCCATGTCATTTCTTCTAATCCATATGTTGATTGTTCTAATACTCATTCTATGGTCACAAGGTTTAAAGTAGGTGTGTCCGAACATAAAAAATTCATTGCAACTTTGTCTCCAAATGGAATTCTATATGAACCTAGGAGTTATAAGGATGGTTTAAAAATTCCATAATGGAAAAGTGTTATGCAAAAGGAGATAGATGTCTTTTTGGAAAATGATACATAGGAATTGGTTGTTCTACAAGCTAGTGTAATTCATATTTCTTGTAAATGGGTATTTGAGTTAATTTCTTGTATAATGGACTCTTGAATAAATATAAAGCTTGTTTGGTAGCTAAAGGGTTCCTACAAGATTTTGGCATTAATTATCCATAGATATTCAATCATGTTGTTAAAATCACAATAGTTAGAGTTATGCTCACTAACAGTATCAAAGGGGTGCAAAGTGATGCAAATTAATGTCAATAATGCCTTTTTCCATGCTTATCTTATCGAGGATATATCTATGTGTTAGCCACCAGGTTTTAAGAGTCCTAATCCTAATTTGGTTTACAAGCTTAGGAAGGCCTTGTATGGATTAAAACAAGCCTCTTTAGCATGGTTTTCAAAAGTTACATGCCTACCTAATCAACTTGGTTTTTGTTGACTCTATGGCTGATAGTTCTTTGTTAATTAAACTCAAAGTTGATGTGATGATCTTCATTCTTATTTATGTTGATGATATTTTGATCATAAGCACTCATTGTGATTTAGTTTATCAACTTATTGTTGATCTCAATGTCAAGTTTTCCCTTAAAAATCTTGGTCTCTTGTACAATTTCTTAGGGGTGGATGCTTGTTTTAATAATGGCTATTTTCATTTATCTTAGTAGAAGTACATTAAGGATCTATTGGAATCCATAGGCTTAATTGATATTAAACTAGTTGCTACCCCAATGAGCTAAAGCAAAATTTTGAGCAAGTATGGTGGTCGATCTCTCTCTAATGTATCTGAGTATTGAAGACTGATTATTTATCTGCACTATCTTACCTTAATATGACCTGATATCTCATTTATAGTTAACAAGCTATGCTAATTCTCTATCATGTCTAACTGACATCCATTGGTTAGCTGCCAAAAGGCTCTTGTGTTACATAAGGAATACAATCCACTTTACTCTTATGTTGTACATATTTGCAACTTTGGACATTTTTACCTATTATGATGCCAATTATGTCAATTGCCTATATGATTGTTGAAGCACTAGTGGCTATTGTGTGTTCCTTATTGAATGCTTGATTTTTTGACACTCTTTTAAATAGAATATAGTCTCTTGTAGTAGTAATAGAAAATAGTCTATCTATCATGTTCGAACAAGACATATTGAAGCCGATCATCACTTTATAAAGGACAAGGTTGTTGATAGAAATCTTGACATTCAGTATGTCTCCTCCTTGGATTAGGTTACAGACTCTATGACCAAGACTATTCCTACAACTAATTTTCTTTTTCTTAGGCTCAAACTAATGGTGTCACCTTAACTACCAGTTTAATAAAAATTGTTAATCAAAGTTAATAGTGTCATTAAGTGTAGTATTCATTGGTTAAGCATAGCTTAAGTTTAGAGTTTGTTATAACTAACTCTGCAAATGGGTTTGGAGTATATGACATTCAGTTACATCATCACATATAAGTAGCCTTGTGCAGTAACAATTATAACCAACCTTTTCATTCACTCGATATACAAGATCATCTTTATTCTCTTCTTATTCATTTCTTGTTTCTTTGAAGTTACTCATATTCTAAAAAAAATGTTTTCTTGGCCATCAACTTTAAGGAAAGAAGTCAATTAAAGACAAGTAATATTTTTTTAATAAATTATATATAAAAATATTATTATTTACTATCAAGTGATTTAAATGTGATAAAACATGAGCCATTAATGAAGGTAAAAGTAAATTTTAATATGAAATTATTTAAGAAACATCAATAATAATAATATTCCAACGAAAAATTATTTAAATACACATTTTTTATTTTTTAAAAAAATTAAAAATTAAAAATTAAAATTAAAATAGTAATAACCAAATATTAAAATAATTTTGTTTTGTGAAATTTTCATATTAACTGTCATTTAAACATTGTTAAACGATTGTGTTATAATTGTGTTTTAATAATTTGACATGAAAAAAATACTATTTTAATAAAAACTCATTAAAATAAGATTATCTCTCCCTAATTTTTTTATTTTCTCAAAGGTGAGGGGCTAAAAAATATTTTTTTGAATTTAAGAATCTAATCACACACTAAGATTCAATTTGAGTGACTTGATTGATATTTTATTTTATTATAGTATCACTTATCTTCATCTCATCTATGTTTGTTCTCTAAAATTGTCTATGTTTATATGAACAATATATATTTATTTTTATAAAAAAATTTAGTAGCTATTAAATAACACAAGATAATCTATGTATCATAAAATAAAAGTATTTTCTTGCTTAACAAAAAAAAAATAATTAATTAATTTATTAAAATTTTGAGTAAAATATTACATAAAAGTATGGCATATTTATTATTATTTAGAACTATTGTTAAATTTAATAAATTTAATCTAAATATGCTCGTAATATTAAAAACATATAATGTCAAATTATTGTTCAATAATTAAGCACCCTACCTATTTTATACTTAAAGTGAGATATTAAAACAAAGTATTTGCTCTAAAAATAAAATTTGAATGAAAAGTAAGATATAATATTTTTTAGTTTTTTATATAAAATAGATGAATAAAAATGTAGAGTATTATTTGTCTTTTATTTTATATAATATATAATAAAATTTAAATTGTATACGTAGTTACAAGATAGAGAGAAAAATTGAACATTTTGTTTTAAATTATTTGGGGTGTATTGGAATACACTAGACAAGTTTTATTAGTTGCATAGCCCATGTATAACAAGCGATGTTTTTTGTTGGTTAGTTAGAATTTTGTAACCTCTTGTGATTGGTTCTTAGACTACACAAATAAGAGTAGTCTTAGACTACATAAATAAGAGTAGTCTGCTGTACACTTTGCTATAAATACATATGTTTAAGTACATAGAAACAATTATCAATAAGAATACACATGTCATGTCATTCATACCTTCTTGAGTGCTTGCAAGACTCCTCACTACACTTGTAATTTTGTATGGTATAAGAGCACAATCACATCAATTACATCTATGAAAATAGGTTCTAAGAATTATTATATAAATGTATTATCTACTCCTTCACTTATGGTATCACCTGTTAACAATGGTTTTGCATAAGTTCATGACAATGGTGATTCTTTAACAAGAAATCAAAATGCTCCAAATGAGGCATCTCGTTTTAATTCAATTCTTGATGTTCTTACCAAGAATTTTTCGATTAGTCCTCCCAATAGTATCTCTCTCTCAATGAAATTAGATGATCACAATTATTCGGTGTAGCATGAGCAATTCTTATGCTTTATTTTAGTGTAGAGGCTTAAAGGTTTCATCAATGGAGTCCAAACCCTTGCCATTCAATAATGTTAGAGTGTACAATGCCAAATCCTAACTTCACAACTTAGATTGAATATGTTAAAGAGTATAAATGAATATATTTAAGAGTATAAATGAATTGTTAAGTCCACCTCTCATAATGTTAACCTTTTAAAAAAATTGATGTTTAATACTTATTCATGATAATTGGTTTCAAAAACAAGTACGGTGGTGACTCACACTAGTGAGTGAGAATTGTGGGATTATCAACTAGTTGTACATAATAGAGTGTGTTTACTAACTCAATGATTTAATATTCATGAAATATAATTATAAAAATAAAATAAATTCATAAAATAGATTGGAAAATAGTAGTATTGATTTATTAAGTTTAATTTAAGGACGAAGGATTAATCCAATGAGGAAATCTCCCACATTTACGGCTTTAGTATACCATAATTAGTTTACTTTAAAAAGGTTTAAAAAGTTTGATTTTAATAATATTATGACAAGTTAAGATATTTATTTTGGGATATAATTCGGATTTATGTGTAGGCAAAAAAGGGAAAAATATAAAAATGAATATGCAGTACAATAATACAAGCGATATACCACACATCAATCTTAAAGTGAGAACAAAATAGGATGTGAAATATTTCAAGTCCCTCCCTCTTTTGTCTCCCACTTCTCGCTTCTTACTTTTAACAAGATATACTCTAGAATTTTGTAGGTGAAAAATAAAATCTCAAGCAAAAAATCTAGTCTTAATACATAATTTCAATTAGATTTTTTTTATGTTTTTAATTACGGTTTCAAAGTGGACGAAAAACCCTATATTTAGTGAATGAATTTTCAGCATAATATGATTTTTTTAGGTTTCTCATGCCAATGTTTAATTTAAATTGAACGACATTTGGTGTGATTTGAATAAATGACTTATAATAAGAGATGAAAAAGTTTACTACCACAACGCTAGATGAACCACAAAATGGATGGAATACGTGGACTTTTAAGCAAGTCATCCATTTAAATTAAGAAAAAAAGTGAGGCTAATAAGAAATTTAATTAGGATTCTAAAGCTATAAGTCCAAGGTATGTTTATGTGATTTTTAAATACTTGAAATTTTTAATTGTGAAATTATAAATATTTTCGAGTCAACTAAATCTTAAATATTTAAAAATGCTTATCTTCTTTATAATTTTCTTGACTTTTTGAAGTTCATTTAGAAAACCTTAAATTATTTTCCATTTATATTGTGACTCGAATTAAAATTTTATTTCACTATGATATTTTATAAAATATTTATTATGTGTTAGAAATCATCTTTAGAACTTTCAAGATGAAATGATTATAGTAGAACATTTAAAATATTTATTATAAATTGTTTTCAAAATACTTTGTTAATTAACCCGATTTATTAATGCTTTAAACCTAGAAATTTTTATACTAATACCTAATTTGTCTAGTTTTAATTCATAAAGTTCCACATTAAAACCTAGTTACTAAGATAACTCATTTGGTGTGATATCCTTAGAAATGTGTAGGGTATCGGATAATAGAATATTATACTTATGTAAACCTTAAAGAGTGTAGAAACTAGCTATGTAAGGGTTACATAATTATCTAACAAAATCTTTTATGCTAGCTTTCATTTTCTATGTCTTGCTAACCACTTGTATGAGCTTGCTCAATGTATATATAGCACACTTGTGCTCTATTAATGATTAAGAACTAACACCACTCAGTTACACTATTCTTCTTCTTCACTCATTCATTTATGGTATTAGAACTTTTCATTTCAGAGAACCTATGTAAGCATTCAACAATGGCTACACCACCTACATTTGAAAAAAAAATTTCATAGCGATGATTCACAATCTGCATTTTCATTTGCTCTAGCTTCCCCTCCTCTTAATTTCAGTTTTGTGATCAAGCTTGATGGCATAAATTGAAGGGTGTGCGTTTTAAAAGTTATTCTTTTTGATAAGATTTATATATTGTTCATGATTTTGAATATTATGTATTCTTGTTCCTTGAGATTAACATGTTATATTTTGGAGATGTTCAAGAAGATGCACTAGATCTTGAACCATAGAACTTTTAAAATGAGAAACATGTAATCCTAAGTATGTTCACAATTGTGGTAATTAAGGAGGAACATTAATTACTGTGAAAGATTGTCATGTTGATTAAAAGTACATTATAGTTCTATAAATGTTGATAATGGATTATCATTTAATGACATGAGTATATAAAATGTGTATTTTATATATTGAACATGACCTAACTAGATGGAACATTTTATGGATTGTGTTTTGTGTCATTAATGTTTCCATTGTGTCTTTAGAATCTTAGATATGAAATGTGTAGGTTTTTCACATGAGAAGTATATAATGTGATTTCTATTTAAATACTATCTTATGATAGAAATAAAATAGTAATTTGTTGTGTACAACCTATGCGGGAGAAATCTATATGTTAATATTATCATTGTCCCTTGATTTTGAGTTATGATATTACTGGGCTCCTTGGTAAAGTAGAATTATATCGCATGCAATATAACTAATGTAGTTATAATTATAATTCACTTGAGAGACCAAGAAAAAAATATAATGCAAAAGTGACACGATCATATTTTGCATATTATTCATAATATCATGTGACAAGGATAGACACAAAATTAGTGGATCGGTAAATAATTACTGTCATTTGGAAAACTATAATGTAATGATAGAACCTCTTATACTTAATAATATAAAGTTTTATGTAATTACCAAGATGATATAGATCCTTTATACGGTCACACCAACTAAAGAGAAAAACGAGTATTTTAGATTTCATAATGATGCATAAGATAAAATACATTAGATGAAATGCTAAGATAAAATGTCATAATATGACATGCTTAGACCATACAAAAATTTGTGAAGTTATACAAATATTATTTGGTATAATGTTTGAATGCATTATAAGAATAATAGTGACATTGTATAATAGAATAATATGAATAATATTATTTTTTCATAAATTAATTTATTAAACCAATCACAATTGAGATTAAAGAGAACATGAGATGGCTAAACAAGGCTAGTGGCATTTGTGTAATTGATTCAAACCTTACACAAAGAGTTTCCCTAACCCTTGTCTCTTTAAGGAGGCATAATTAAGGAAAATTGGATCCAATTTTCTGCCTCTAACACTAGCCAAAATCTGCCTCATTGTGCTGCCACGTTTTTCCTTCTCCTAGGCCAAAAATTAGAAAGACTTGTTCAAGGCCAAAACCTAGGTAGTTCAACCCTAGGCAGAAAGTCTCTTCTAGCTTCTCTCATCTCTTCTTGCTAGTGGTTAGATATAAGTCTTGAACTTTACATCCATCTATCTAAGAGGTGTGGTAGTTCGTTGTTTAGGTTCATGGTGAATCAAGAGGTGCTCTTGAAAGAGAGGTGGTTTCCAAGAGATCTAGAAGGGAAATCAACTTCCCTCTACTCAAGAGATTTGACAATCTATTTAGGTAAAGATAATCTTCTTCATCTCTAGCAATAAGGTAGATGAGATTTGTTTATTTTATTTAGTGCACATTAGGTGTTTGTTGAAATGCTTAAGAAAAAATCTTGCTTGCAATTGTCATACAAATGAGGTCCTTTGTGTATTGAGCCAAGTGGTGATAGGAAAATTTTAAATTCTCACCATATAAGCATACACATGAAATCCCAAAACAAATTTCTTGATTTGGAAAGAGAAAATTCTTTCCATTATCACTGCATATATGGTCTTGAAGTTTACATCGATTTTTAGATTGATCCTCCTCTCAAATTTGTCAAAGGTACATGAAAATTTACTTCTGATTTTGTGCAATGGAATTGCATTAATAGTCTTGTTAAGAGTTGGATTTTTGGCTTTGTGTCTGTAACTATTATCACTCATATTGTGAGGAAAACACCAATTGTTGATATATGATCTGGACTAGTGACTACTTTTGTTGCTTCTTCCAGTTAAAAGTTATGGATTTGCGACTTTAGTTGTAAACTTTTAAGAAGGACTCTTTCACTTATGAGGATTTTGTCCAGCAAATCAAGACAATAGTTAATCATCTTGCTGCAATTGGTGAGCTAGTAATCGAACGTGATTTGATTTTTTATGTGCTTGGAGGTCTTCACTCATATTATACACTATTACAAAAACGAGCTTTAAATTGAAAGACTTAAAATTTAAAGTCGATTCATGGGTTGAACCGACTTTAAAGTTTTTTTTATACATATTTTACTCATTTTCTACTTAGATCACTTAAGAATTTGTATTCAATGATATATAAATTTATATAACAATTTTGTGATTATTAAGATTTTTTTAAATAACTATACTACTTCAAATCACAGATATTTTAATGAATATCATATTGTTGAATTATGTCTTTCCCATTTCATAATACTTATACAAAACCTACATAATAAAAATAATAACATACATATAATAAAATTTAAACACATAATATACAAAAATAACGCAAAGTGAATAATAAGTGTGTAGGATTAATAGAAATACTTACAAGAGATGAAGTGACAAAATGAAGGAAATGAAGAAAAAAATGGTGTTTTGTAAGTGAGAAAACAGGTATAATTTTTTTTGAGTAATTAGCTTTAAAAAATAGGAGATCTAGAAGATAATATAGAGAGGAATAAAACCCACTAAATGGTGCTGGAATTGGTGGTCGTAGGTGGCCGAAAAATGAGAAAGAGTGGAGGAGGTGAAGCTCAGTTTTGGGTTTTTGGGTGTTGTTTACAGCGCTGAAAATTAAAAATTATGTCTGATGGGGGAAGAAAGAAGAGAAAAAGAAAAATCCACGTGTAATGTTGGTTCTTTACCAAACCGACCTTAAATTCATTATAAGTCAGTTTTTTTCCAAAAATCGACTTTACATATCGAACTAAATGCCACATTTTGTAGTAGTAATAATTCTTTTGTCTCCAATGGGATTATGCATACTATTTCCTTATCTTTGGATCAAGTGCATAACATACTTTTGTCTTATAAGCATCATATTGAACAATAATACAATTATGGTTATTCTTTTGTTCAAGCTCATCTAGCAAATCTTGCTAATTCTTATCTTTGTGGACAATCTAACAATTCACTTGGCAATTATCATCCAAATTGGAACTTGTAAGATTTTCTTGCATAAAACAATTCAGGTGGTAAAATTCCTAACAAGGATCTGATTCTAATGGCAATTAGCCTATGTGGAATGGTCTTAAAGTATAGTGCCAAATATATGGTAAGAAAGGCCATCCAACCAACAAATGCTTCTTACTTCGTGACATTATTATCGGAAAAGCTTCAAGTGGTATTCGTATTAGGGGTTCTCCCTCAAGTATGCATGCTTCTGTTGATTTAGGTAGTCATGCTACAACCAAATAGTTATTGGACTTAATGTGCCACACATCATTTGACTAATGATGCTTCCAATATTGAAAATGATATAACTTATTCTAGCCTCATGTTACTATAGGAAATGGTGCACAAATTTCTATGATACAAATTGGTCAATGTCATATTTCTACTAATTCTTGTGATCATCTTATCCTTTATAATGTCTTACACACACCTATTGTTTCTCATAATCTTGTGTATGTCCATTAGTTGTGTTAAGATAATAATGCAATAGTTGAATTTCATTCTGACTCTTTTTGTGTAAAGGAGGAGCACATAAAGAAAGTGCCATCCTAGGGCAAGGTTGAGGAAGGATTTACAATCTACAAAGTGCACATGTTCTTAGTGATGGTACATCCTCTCATGTTTTGTCTCCTTTTGTTCATGTTGTTTCTGATAAGTCTACTAAACTTGTTTCTCTTTGGCATAATGGCCTTGCATAGCCATCTAATGTAATTTTTGAGAAGCTTGCTAAAGCATCTATACTTGATTTTGTACACATGTTACATAATAAATTAATGTTCAAAATGTATCATCTTGCTAAGGCACACAAACTTCCTTTTACTTCTAAGCATGTAGCATTTATTACTCCTTTTGATTTTCTTTACATGGATCTTTGAACTTCACCAGTTGTTGCTACCATTGGTGCTCATTATTTCTTGTCAATAGTGGAAGACTATAGTATGTACATGTGAATTTTCTTTCTTAATACAAAAGATGAGATATGCATTGTGTTTCAGTGCTTAATGGTTATGATTGAGAGGAATTTTGATCAAAAGATCAAAAGTGTTCAAACTAATAAGGGTGTGAATTTAATTTTCTTTCTTCCAAATTAAGTCACACTAGCTTTCTTCATCATTGCACTTATTCATACACATCTGAGAAAAATGGAGTTGTTGAGAGTCGACATAGGAGGGTGGTAGAAAGAAGGTTCACACTCTTGTTTTAGGATTTGAATGATAAGTAATTCTTATATACATTTAGAGTAGCCGTGTATACCCTTAACAAGCTTCCCTTAAGGTTTTGAATTGGAATCTTCCTTTGAGCTTCTCTATAATCATGTTCCTAATTATTGTTTTTTAGAACCTTTGGTTCATATCTTTTTCTTGTCTCATGAGTTATAATTCCCATAAAATTCAACCTCTGTTAGTGTCTTGTCTTTTTTTTGGTATGCTTTATAGTTACATGGTTATTTGTGTCTTGATGCCACTAATGGTAGACTCTACACAAGTAGACATGTAGCTTTTCAAGAAAATTGTTTTTCTACCTCTCAAACATCTAACATGTTTACTCAGTCGAGTCATGACACACTAGTATATAGCTTGTTTTCTCTTTGTCCTTCACCAGTTGTTTCTAGTTTTAATCCACCTTCATAGGTACCCGTTATGTCTTTAGAGTCTCATATTCCTAGTTTTCACTCAATGCCAAGCTCATCTCTTCTAGTTGCTCCTCCTTCATTTCCTATTCACTCTCTCTACCTTATTGCTTTATTTAATTCTCAACATTCTTCTTAGTCTACTCATTCCCATCCTGATTTTTCTTATTTATCTCCCTCACAGTTGTTGTCTTACTTTTCTTATTCTTCCATCTCTATTCCTAAATTTAGTCACGAGAATCCTATACCACCACTTTCTTCTCAAGATCATACATAAATTAAAATGGTTATTAAACTTCCTTTAGCACCACATACCATCAATGATCATCCTATCACCACTAGATCTAAACCTAGAGTTTATAAGCCTACATTTTTTTAGTGTTATTAGTAGTCTATCTTTGCTTCCATAACCTAAGAGTTTAAGGATGCAAAGGGTATTGATGAATGGAAGAAAGCTATGAAATTGGAATATAAAGCTTTATTGAGAATAGGTACTTGGGAATTGGTAGATTGTCCTTATGGTTATCATCCCATTGGATGTAAATGGGTTTATAGAACTAAGATGAAGAGTGATGGTTGCTTAAAAAATATAAAGCACATTAGGTGGCTAAGGGTTATGATCAATATGGGGCATTGATTATTGATTCATTCTTCCTAGTTGTCAAACCTGAGACAATTAGATTAGTGTTTTCCTTTGCTTTTGTCAAAGATTGGCCTATCAGTGAGTTAGATGTACATAATGCATTCCTAAATAGGGAGCTAGACGAGATTGTTTACACGAAGTAGTCACTAGGGTTTGAAAATCTTGATAATCGTCAGCATGTGTGCAAACTTAAAAAAGCTTTATGTGAGCTTAAGTAGGCACCAAGAGCTTTGTTCAATAACACAAACAGCTTGACTACATTATGGTTCACAGATTCTATGGCTAATTCATATATATTCTTTCGATATTATAGTAATCATTTTTTGAAAAAAATTCTACCATAAGTTGACGATATTTTCATCAAAGGTTCAAAAACTTAGTTCATTACTCATCTAGTTTAATCTTTAACTCCAGTTTTGCTCTTACAATCTTGGTGACCTTTAGTTATTCGTAATTAAGGTTATAAGAACATCCAATGTTATTCATTTCTATTAGTACAAATATATTAACACTATTACAATAGTGACATTTGGTATTATAAATTTAATCACAATGTTTTAAAAAATCAAAATTTAAGATTTTGGTCATGATTTAATAAAATTTGTGATCATATTCTATATATATAATATTGATTTTTATTAATAACTGTAACTATAAATTAAATTATAAAAATTATTTAAAAATAAATAAATAGTCATGGTTATTAAATAAGGAAAATCTAATTAAGATGTTTTTTATTTAAAAAATCACTTTTATTTATTAAAAAAGTTACTTTACAAATTTTTTTATTTTCCTCTCACAGTTTTATTTTTCCCTGTTTTGTGCTTTCCCCCCTTCCTCCTGTTTTCTTTCCCTCTCAGTTTCTTTTTTCCAAATTTCGTCGACGGGTTTGTAGGTAGGGATATGACTAAATATTCTATTTCTTCTAAGCGTTGAAGATTAGCGAGCAGCCGAGCACACAGATCGATTTTCGGTTGGCTTAGATCGACTCCACTGATGACTTAGGGTTCCAACAAATGTATCGCTAGAATTAGAATGGCTTTGAAGAATGTCAAACCAAGCTAATCTGCTGTCTCCACCATTTTCAATCTAGTAGAGGAAGCTAAGCTCTCTAGAGATAGAGAGCTTTATTTCTCGAATATATTTTTCTCTTTTAAGATAAGCTTTATTTTAGAAGAAATGATTCTGGGTGGAGTCACCCACCCATAATGAGCGTGATTCAGAGTCATTCCCGAACCAAACTACCCACCATATACACGTCCTTATGTTAAGCATTGCAATGAGGTAATTTTTGATAGGAAATTAACTTTTCTTGTTGCCATTTAGCCATTGAAAATTTGAATTTTTTTTATTTCTTTTATATTATTTGCAGCCGACTAATGGATCCAATAACCACATAATAGCCCTAATTTTCAATAGTTGTTGGATTATTTTAGTTTCCAATTGCCCTATTTTTCATTTTCACTCCCTTTGGGTGTGCTACATTAGTTAGTATAGTTTGTCAAGTTTTGGTTAAGAAGATTTAGCTGGAAAGGAATGTTGAATCCCCTCCAAACTTGGAAAATTGAGACTAGCCTTATTTACAATGAATCATATTGCTTTGGTATGTGATAAAGTAGTTTTATATTGAAGTTTGTAGATATTTCAAGATAGTATTGTACTTGTTTTTGAAATCAGATAGTATTGTACTTTATATATTGTCTTTTGTGAAAGCCTAAATATTGGAGGTTCTTTAAAAAGTTACATCAAGTGTTTGAAAAAAGGTTCACTTGGACATAGGATATTCAAATAGGTTTGGCTACATTATAGGAGATTATGCTTGTGGAGTCTGTTGATGTTAATTTACCATAGTTAATGGTATCTCTATGGTATTGCTAATTTTTGGTATTGCTGAGATACGATTATTTGAATAATGCTGGGAGCAGGGTTTACTTTATCATTATGATAATTGGATGGATGCCTTAAAAAGTTCAGATTTATCATATAGTGGTGGCAGAACTGATAATTATTGTTGTTAATGAATGCTATCAAATATGTGTCTCTGTGGTATTATTTTTCTAATACCACTTGCCAAATTACATGCTTTCAGATCATGTTCTTTTAAAAAAGTAAATTATATATTCGAGCTGGTAGATCATGTTTTAAGAAGTTGATTCATTTCCATTGTACTGAACTCGAGCAATGTCCAGTTTCCATCTTACTGGCCATGTTTTTCTTAAAGCACTGCATTTTCTATTTTCAAAAAATGAAATTTTTTGTCACACATTTGTTTACTCTATATTATTTCCTATTATGATTTCTTTCAAATTTAAATTGTCGGCATAGGAATGCTCAAATGGCTGGTAGAGCATCTGTAGAGCTCCACACTCTGATTTATTTTAGGAACCAGTACTACGTTCTTTACTCCCAAACTTGCTCCTCCTAAAAGAATGAAAGGAACAAATTTGACATTTATATAATGTCTTTGCTTATGTAGGACGATAGACCCAGAGGCAAGAATAGTGAAGATAAGATCATATGTATTCATTGTGTTTGTGCCTAAGCATGTATTCTACCTCATCCAAGTTTCTTCTTTTCTTATTACTGTGATTAGTGTAACCCTTTGTGTGGAATTATCAGTTGCTATCACTGTGCTTTTGAACCCCAAGTCCATTTTTCTTTTTGTGATTGACCCTGAATTAAAAAAGTAGGTAGTTTTTATTTAATCAACCAAGTATTTGAGGATGATTGATGTGATTTGTGCAGGTATGGAATTGAAGGTCCAATATACTTGAACCCTAGGGATGCAAAAGGGAATTGGAGAGTGGTATGTTGATAAGAATCAATAGAAGATTTAAAAGATAGATGGAAGCTTTTTATACAGCATTTTGCAGAGCATTAGAATTCATAGGGAAGTCTTCGAGCCACAACCTAATTGTCCGAAACTACAACCAAATAACTTGATGAGTTTTGGGTATTATGTTCTTATGTTTATAAGAATAATTATTGTTAATCTACTTACTTTCATGATTGACTTGGTAATAATTGGAATTATTTTTTTGTATTTTCTTTCCTAGTTTGAATTTCGATTTCAAATTTTTCTTTATCAAAATATACGATTAATAATAATTTACAATGTGTGTATATTGTAGCTTAATTATGTAGGAATTTACGTCGATGATGAAATTGATAAAATGTAGAATGAGTATGGAGTTCATAAATCAATTCTTACTATGATAGTTAGCTAGTTAGACTATATATGTATTTTTAATTACTTTTTGTTAGATTGAGTTAGCTAGATATAATTTGATTAGTATTGTTATTGGTATACTTTAAGCATGTACTTAATATTTTGGAACATTTTAATTAACTAATAAGATTTATTATGTTTTGATGCATAAATTCTCAAAAGTAATTATACTCTTAATTTTAATATCAATTAAATTTTAATATTTTAATTAATAAATTTAGAATAATTTATATTAAAAATAGGTATTTAAATTTATTACATGCATGAAAATTAGCATAATGGGATTGAGATATATATGGTCACGAATTTAGTATGAATTGAGACTAAATATGAAGATAAAAGATCATAACTTTCGTATAATTGACATGGTATATCATTTAATCACAATCTTATGAAAGATCATAACCAAATAATATGTTTATAGTCACGATCTTTTATAAGATAGTGATCGAATGATGTCTATGGTCCCAATCTTATGAAAGATCATGATTAAATGATATATCTATAGTCTCGTTTAAAAAGTGGGATCATATGTAAGAGTTTATGATTTCTCTCACTTAAGTTTTGGTTTTTATAATTGTGGTTATAGATCTACAATTACGGTTAAAAAAGGAGATCATATATCAATATTGTAATAGTGTAAGACTTGGTTAAAAGAAGGTGATTGGAGAGTTCTAAGAGTGTTAAAGACACCTGAGTGTTGTCTAAATATGATGGGATTACCTTGGAAGATGGGGTCTTATATAGAACCATTGTAGGAGCTATTCAATATTGTGTGTTCTCAAGGTTTGAAATTTCCTTTTCAGTTAATCTATTCTACCAATTTCTTCACTAGCCTATTGATGCTCATTGGTTAGTAGACAAAAAGGTTGTGAGATTTCTCAAAGGTATAGTTTTCATGATCTATTGTTATAGAAATTAGATTCATTTGATTTGGTTACTTTCATTGACTCAGACTGGGTTAGTTACATTGATGATCAACGAAGCATCAGAGGTTATGTAGTTTACTTTGGGAACAACCTTGCGTCTTGGAAATCTAACAAGTTGAATGTAGTTTCAAGGTCCAACATTGAGGTTAAGTATAGAGCACTAACCATTGCAACAATTGAAATCTTATGCTTATAGTCTTTACTCAAAGAACTCAAGTTTTTCATGTCAATTCACCTGTGATATTTTCAGATGATATTAGTGCCAAGCACCTTGCTACCAATCCAATGTTACATAACCGAATGAAGCATGTGGATATTAACTTCCATTTTGTGTGTGACTTGGTGACAAATGGAGATCTTGATGTTCGATATGTTCGATCTGAAGATCAACATGCAAATGTGTTTACAAAGCCCTTAGCTAAAATCCAAGTTCTAACAATTTAAAGACAAAATCATGTTTCACCACCTTATGTTTGTTGGAGGTAATAGAACAATACACTTATGTAAAGCTTATCAAGTGTAGAATCTAGCTATATTCAATTACACTATTCTTCTTCTTATTCACTTATTTGTTTATGGAAACAAGTACACATCTTAGATTTTGTTTGGGGATGACATTCTATAGGTGTCACAAGGACTTTTAGAGCATAAAACTTTTGACAAAAAGGTTGTACCTTACTATAATATTAACATATAATCTCAATTTTTAATCATGATCGTAGATCTATAACCATAATTATAAAATCGAGATCTAAGTGAGAAAGATTATAGACTCTTATATATGATCTCGATTAATAGACATAATTTAATCACAGTCTTACAAAAGACTAAGACCATAGACATAACATTTGATTAGGTTTTTCATAAGATCGTGACCAAATGATGTTTATGCTCACAGTCTTTCAAAAGATTATGACCAAATGGTATGCCTATGAAAGACCATGACCAAATGATGTCTATAGTCATAATCTTATGAAAGATCGTGACCAAATAGTATGTTTATGATATTGGTTACCTGAAAATCGTGATCTTTTATATTTATATTTAGTCTCAATTATGAAAGATAGTGATCAAATAGTATATCTATAGTCACGTTCTTTTATAAAATTTTGACCAAATGATGTCTATAGTCATGTTTTTATGAAAAACCGTGACTATATATATCTTAATTAACCTCATTATATTAATTTTCTTGTATTCAATAAATTTAAATACTTATTTTTTAGTACAAAATTTTATAAATCATAATATTAAAAGTTAATATTATATTAAAATTTCACTATCGATTGCAATAAATTTATCAATTTTACTGTCAATGTAAATTACTTCATGATTAAAATACAATTTACACACATTTGTAAATGAAAACCATTCACTGAGAGTATAAAAGTCATGTTAGTTGGTTATAAACATTATCATACATGTAAGGTTCCAAAACTTAGAATATTTATGGTTGCATTAACAAACTTGTCATGTCCATAAATATGCATTTTAATGTGCTTTCATTGTTTAATTTTATCCATTCATCTTCCTTGCGCACCCATCTTAATATCCTGCAATAAGAGTATCACTTAATCAAAAAACATCAACAAGATGTTATGTTAGAATTATAAAATATATAATAACTTACACTATCAACAAAAACTTCCAAACTAACATGGTTAATTCAAATATATAACATATGATACCAATTCAACAAACTAGCATAATTAACTAAAGAACTAACGCGTATCTATATGTACTTGCATGAATGTGAGCTGATCATAGCTCAAAACCTTACTCTTGACATTTGGGATCTGCTCTATCCTTATATAAATAAATAATATAAATAAATGTTTATAATAGTTAGTTTCGTTTTGATTCAAATTATCGATTTACCCATGATTAAAAGCTAGGAATGATAAATTGTTGAGGGCACCCATAACTTTTTAGTTACTTGTAACCATCAAAAAAACTTACAATTACAATTACCTGGGAGACAAATAGGGGAAACTTTGACTCAACAAACTTCTGATATCTAAAAAATGAATTACCCAATATTAGCTAAAATATGTACAAATGAAACGAACCACGATAAAAGACATAAAGCACACAAGAAACATACTTTAAAATAGATTGAAGAGTCCTATCAAGATAATCAGCATAAACATGCCATAACAACGACAACATGCATAGATACCTAATAAATTCAACAAAACATAATGGTTAAGCCCATACAAGCAATTTCTTCCTAGAGAAAGAAATATGAAATTGAAAGCAACTCTTGCATCCAAACCTGCACTTTGTCCATCTGTCTTTTTATGCCTTTCCCTGGAGAGAAAAAAAAACACAATGATAATTGTTTGAGATAAATCTCTCACACGATAGTTGTGGGGACCATGTGGTTTAGATGATAGCAACTCGCTTCCTAATAAGGTACCGTGTTCGAGAGATACAGAAGGCGAAAGAAATGTGTATAACCTAGCCACAGACATAGATCTCCCAAGTACCAGGGGGCCCACACAAATATCCAAACCTTGCCAGTTGTGGTAGGTACAAAGGGTGTCTTTTGATGTTTGAATCGAAGTTCTTCGATCTAAGGATATCCATGTAGGACCCAAGGTTCTAGCATTAATGTTTCGCATCGATCTATGTTCACAGTAGGCTGACCATAGCCTGACACATGTTTCTTTTTCCTTTCTCAGCTCTCGAACCCAAAACCTAGCCCTTAAGTAAACATTGGGAAGTAAGTTGGTACCATTTAGGCCATATAATTGGCTAAATGTATGGATCCTCATAAGGGGTCGATCTATTTATAGAACATTTATAGATACAAGTGTCAGTTATACAAAGTGTACACATATTTACGTGTCAGGGGGAATAATTGACCTAAAGTACAATATGTCAGAGATCTACGTCGAGTTTTTCTAGTCTGTCCTTAAGCTCGAGTTGCCATTGAGATCAAGCTTCTGTTGAGATCGAGTTATTGTTAAGATTGAGCTGTTATTGAGCTCGGGCTATCCCATAGGTAGGACGTCTAGGGTGCTTCATCTTCCATCTTGGGGTGGTGACTTGGCTTGAGTGATTTACAAGAGCCGGGATTTAGGTCGGTTCGGATGTCCAAATATCAAGTCCCCTTACGCTTTCAGCTCATGCTTCGATTTGAGGTGGAAGAGTAAATACTGGGCATAGGATACGAACCATTTAGATCCCCTAATAAATACTTGTCATTTGATTGGAGAGAGAAATACAATGCCTCTATATAAAGGGATGCTTGGGTTGGGATCATTGTTACCTACAAAATTGAGAAATAGTGAAGAAAAATTCTCTTTCATTTCACCTCGAGCTTATAAAAGGTTTTCAATTTGGTGGTAAGAATTCAACTCGGCCTATAATTTTCTATGTTCATGTTTTTTAGAACTCAATCGTTGAGAACCTAACGATTTTCTACTTTCTTTTCAAGTCAGATTTTAAAGGAATATTTTCTTTTATTTTCAACTCGTCCCTAGGTATTCTTTTCTTCTCATACCTTACCAAGTGCTATTGTTTTTTTCTTTATGTTTTTGTAGCTTCTCACAAGATGAAAAGAAAAGATACCTCAACTTCTAGCTCAAGCTCATGGGAGAGTCCCCAAAATTCTAGTACAAGTGATAACTTGGGGTCTTCTAGCTCAGGCTCTTCTAGTGAGGTGATTCAGTCTTCACCTCAACTATCTACCTCTACCCCTTCCTCCAGACCATTCCCACTATAAGATTGAGTATGCCTCATACTTAGATCTCAGTGGCTAGGACGTGGTGGAAAAAACAAAGAATATTGGATCTAGGGAATTGACAAGTCGCACTAAGGGTTAGTCGATTGTAGCTAAGCCTTGTAGGTTGTTGCCCCAAGATAAAGAGAGATTAAGAAGGAGCTATAACATCCCTCCATTAGTTCAGATTATTATTCCTCTTAAGATCACTTATGATGGTGATGAATCTCTATCTGGGTGGACTATTTTTCATGAGAAAACTCTATCGTTGGGGGTGAGGTTTTCCCTATATCCTCTTATTAGAAGGTTTTTGGCTAGGACGCAACTTGCACTGGAGCAATTGATGCCTAATAAGTAGAGATATCTGCTATTCTTAACACTTATCTATCAAGAACTTAGGGTAGATTTAGAGATGGTTGAGTTTAATAAGGCGTATGTCCTAAAGCATAACCCCGTAGATCTGACGAGGGTTTATATGTTGATGAAGTAGAATCAGGGGGTAAACGTTTCCCATCCTGAAAATGAGAAAAACTGGAAGGAGTATTTTTTCTACGTTTCAGGTCAGTGGAAATCTCTCACAAATGACACGAGATTGGTAAGCAGCATCTGGAATGACACTAAGGTCATGATTAGAAATATGAATTCTATAATCATGACCTTGAGTCTTGATGCGAAGCAAAGGTTGGCTAATATCCAAAACTAAGACCAACTTGAGGATTCTATTAAACACCCCGCGCTTTGTCGCGTGTGGGTTGATGAGGCATGGTACTGTGGAGTCCCCCTTAGAGTGAATCGTAAACCTTGAGTTCTTCCTAACCCCCAGGCTCCTCTTAAACGAAGAAATCTTATAGATTTTGGGGGCCAATTCGAGATGGTGCCTAAGAATGGTGACCTAGCCCCACACTTTTTTCTTACCTCATAATATTTTACCCTTTTCTTTTTTTAAAAAAAACTTGAGGTGATTAATATGTATCTTCTCACTCTTAATATACAACTCAGATGGATTTGAATACTACCCAACTTTTTGCTCGTATGAAGAGCAAGGTTATGCTGGGAATAACAAGTTCCCCCACGGGTGAACCCCATGCTTCTAGAGGGGCTCATCGATGGGAAAAAAGAAGGGGCAAGTCCTATCATGAAGGTTGCACTTGTTCTCTTAAGAAGAAGAAGAAGAAGAAGAAGAAGAAGAAGAAGAAGAAGAAGAAGAAGAAGAAGAAGAAGAAGAAGAAGAAGAAGAAGAAGGAGAGGAAGAAGAAGAAGAAGAAGAAGAAGAAGAAGAAGAAGAAGAAGAAGAAGAGGAAGAGGAAGAGGAAGAGGAAGAGGAAGAAGAAGAAGGTTTATTGTTGATAAGCCTTTGAATGTTTGCCCTCCCTTATCACTCTTGCGGGAAGAAGAAGAAGGTTATTGTTGATAAGCCTCTGAATGTTTTCCCTCCCTTATCACCCTTGCGGGAGCAATATGTGTCTCCAACTCCTTACACAAGCTCTAAAGAGTCTAACAATCCTTTAAGAGATTTGAAGAAGGGGAAAGCTGTTATTGAGGACCTTACCACTGATGCTGACGGGGTTGTCCTAAATCAATGTTTGGCACCAGAGTACCTTGATTGTTGCACGAGCCACTTTTCTATCGATACATGTAAGAATTAGCTCATAGCTATTTGCAAGGGGGAAAATTCTCGCGAGGTCATTCATCTTCAAATGTGCCAAGTATGTTGTACTTCTTTTTTGTTTGTTTGTGATATTTAGCACAAATGTGAGGTCGAGCTTTATTTGTTTGGGCTTGCTTCTTTGTTGTAGTTGATACTGCTCTATGATTTTGACAAGGCTCACAATGTGGGCTTTTTAAGAGCTAAGTTGGTTAAAGAAAAGCAAGGTCATGCGTCTACGCGTTCAAAGTACACTGTGTTGCTAACCAGACCAACAAAGTGGGAGTGCGAGGTAATATATAAGGAGGAGAAGCAAAATAGGGTCGCGTCTGAGCTTAATGCATATAGCTGACGCGTTGCTGAGCTCGATGAGGCTTTGGGGAGAGTTAAAGAGGGGGCCAAGGAAGTAAAGAACAATTTGAGACCTCTGCTGAGGAGGTGTGCCATCAAGCAAAGGCCGATGTAGATGTTATGGCTTAGAAGCTTGAGTCTAGTGATAAGAGGGTATATGAAATAGTGATGGAAACCTTCAAGATAGAGGCCAATCAAAAGGGTTTGAGCAAGGAATATTATCACATTTTGGGCATCCCTGTCACGCCACTCTATACGCAAGCTATTGTTTTTGAGGAGGAGGGAGAAGAATTGAGCTCCTCTGATGGTAAGGATGGCCCTAAGATTCTCGGGGAAGGGGTAGATAATCATTGATTTGATTTTCTTTTCTTTTTTTCAATGTTTTTTTTGTTTAAGCTCGATGTTACTTTTGTTTGTGTGGTCATAAGTTGTCACTTCATGTAAAACAATAAAAGTAAAAAAATCAACTTTATTTATTAAATGAAATCAATTTTCCTCTTTATTGTGTATTTATGATAATGACCTACCTATTATTATCATTATTATTTCTTTTTTTTTATTATGTATTAGCCTTCATCCCTTATAAAAGGGTTTGATGAATCATATATTTAAGAATTTTGTCAATTCCTCCAAATATTTTGCTCATGTTTTATGGAATCTGATCGAACCAATAGACACTTAGTTTGAACTTTTCGTGTTGCAAATGGTAGGCTTGAGGATGAGATTAGGGTGCTTAAAGCAGAGGTTGTTAAACTTTAATGTAATGCCAAAGAGACAAAGTGTGAGCTCACTGCTTGTAGGGATTGTAGGGAGAAATTAATCCAAACTCAATCTCGAGAAAGAAGGATCTTGGCTAGCATGGCTGGTCTTGTTGATAGGGAATCATATTAGGCAAGTTTCTATATGAAGCAATCTGAAAGAGTTTTTTCTTAAGGTTATGGAGGTTACCAAAGATTTGGAGGGGGGTTGCTTCAAATTATGACAATGTACCCCGACCTTGTGACTTATGTACGTTAGAAGGTTATCGAGATTCAAGCTTACCTTTTTCCCTTGGTTGAAGAAACTAATGATCCAGACACTATTTTTTCTTCTACTAAGCTCAGTTCGGTTTCTCTCCTTACTTCGTTTTGTTTCTCTGTTAGAAATGATCTGGGGGTAGGAATTTTGACTTTAGTTGGTATGATTGCCTCAGTTCCATAGACTAGGGAAAATGGGTCTCATTAGTGCTCCCACGGGGGCTTGTTTTGATAGCCCATAACTTGCCAAGCAGTTCCTCTATCCATCATCCTTTAGTTCTCTCCAACTTTCTTTTTAATAGGTTGATGATTATTTTATTGCCTTTTATTATCTGTAACAAGTTCCTTGGGGAGGCTGAAGGGATAAATTATGAATTTCCATATAAAGCGAATTACCTTTTCCTCTTGTATTCTTCCTAGGGGTTCTATTTCGATCCATTTTGAAAAATAATCAGTGGCAATAAGGAGAAACTATTTTTGGCTCGTGTCTATGGGCAAGGGCCCTATTATGTCCAATTCCCACTTGTAGAAAGGCTAAGGACTTACCACTCCTACCATAGTATTTGAGGGTATGTAGGTCAATGGGGCAAACCTTTGGTATTTGTTGCACTTCTGAGTGTATTTGCTACAATCTGACAGCGTGATGGGGCAATAATAACCCTGTCTCATGATTCTTTGGGATAATATTCTACCCCTATAGTGCGAATCATAGTCTCCCTAGTGTACTTCATACATCATTCTTTCGGTAGCCTCTGTAGCTATACATAAGAGGCTAGGGTCGAGTGGTATAGTTTTCCTACCTTGATCATATACCGACCTGCCTTGGCTTTAATTTCCTTTGCGGCCATGCGATCTTGAAGTAGGTCCCCTTTTTCCAAGAAATTATAGATTGGGATGAACCATGTGATAGAGGGAGTGTCCATGCATCCAATCCTTCTTTTGGCCTCTTCCAAAGATGCCTCTGCCAACATTGTTACTGATACCACCCGGTCACGCTTGGTCTCCCCTATTGATGCCAACGTTGCTAAAGCATCAACGTGACTATTCTCGTTTCATGCTATATGCTTGATCTTGAACCTGGAGAATTTTGAGCATTGTTGCTTTAATCTTTCCAAGTACTTCTTCATCTTTCTGTCTCCTGCCTCGAATGTTCCCAAAAATTGATTGACCATGAGCCTAGAATCACTATGTAGGGTGATTCTATCTACACCAAGCTTTTTGGCAATCATAACTCTAAATATGGTAGCTTCATATTCCATGATGTTATTGGTTACTTGAAAATCAAGCCTGAATGCATATTGAAAGTAGTTATCTTCTTCATCCACTATAACCACCCCTAGTTTGACACTTTTAAAGTTATGCACCCCATCAACAAATACTTACCAGGTCAGGCTTCCTTCTGGTCTACCGTGCATACTTCCATCGTCTCTGTTTTGTTAAGGACCTCAAGATTATTAGTGAATTCGGCCACAAATTCGGCCACAAATTCGGCCACAACCTGTCCTTTGATGGCTGTTCTAGCCATGTATTTGATATCATATTCTCCTAACTCTATGACTATCTGTGCTAGTCTTCTCATGACCTATGGTTTTGTCAAGACATTTTTAAAAGGGTGTGAGGTGAGTACCACAATTGTGTATGACCCAAAGTAATTCCTAAGCTTTCGAGTGGTAATCTTGAGAGCAACAACAAGTTAATATATGGTGTGATATCTACTCTGGGCCTCTGTTAAAATTTGGTTGACATAGTAGATGGGGTGTTGGATTTTGTTTCTCTCAGTTATTAGCACAACACTACATGTTTGGGGTATGACAGCCAAATATAGATAAATAATCTCTCCTGGTAGGGGGTTGACCAAGACGGGCGATTACTAAGGTTTCTTGATTTCTTCAAAGGTTGTGCTACAATCTTCATTCCAAAAGACGATCGTGTCTTTCTTGGCATCTTAAAGAATGACATACACTTATTTGTGCATTTAGAAATAAACCTGCTCAGTGCTCCTATTCTTCCATTAAGTTGTTGTATTCCCTTGAGACTATTGGATGGTTTCATGTTTACCAATGCTTGTATTCTATCTAGAATGGCCTCAATTCCTCTTGCTGACACAAGTTACCCTTGTAATATTCCTATAGCCACACCAAAGATGTATTTTTTGGGATTAAGTTTTGTGTCATACCTTCATATTACTTTGAATATCTCCTATAGGTTTTGATATGGTTTAGGGTTTGAGTTGACTTTACCACCATATCATCAACATATGCTTCCAGATTTTTTCCCAACTATTTTTTGAACATTTTGTTAACAAGGTGTTGATATGTTACGCTTGCATTTTTCAACCCGAATGGCATTCTCGTGTAGCAGAGCGTTCCTTCTTCCGTTATGAAAGAATTTTTCTCCTCATCCTTAGAGTGCATTTTGGTTTGGTGATACCCAGAGTATGCATTTAGGAAACTCACCAACCCAAACCCGAAAGAGGCATCCACTAGCTGATCAATGCTTGGGATGGGGAAGAAATCTTTGGGGCATGCCTCATTTAGATAGATAAAGGCTACACACATACGAGATGCTTCATATGCCTTCTTTACTAGTACCACATTTGAGAGCCATGAGGAATACTTGACCTCCTTAATGACCCCAACCTCTTTGAGGGTAACTTTATGATGTTTGATTGCCTCATTTTTTCCCCCTGGGGAATTTTCTTTTTCATTGTTAGAATGGTCTTTTCCATTGTTGGATGGATTTAGCTTTTGGGTTGACGTTTAGCCGATGCGTTACAATGCTTGAATCAATTCTTGTCATGTTTGTTGGGGCCCATGCAAAGATATCTGCATTAGCTCTGAGAAATAATGAGAGTTTCCCCTTGAGCTCTACCATCAAATCCTCACCTATTTTCACAGGATGGCTCTTTCTCTTAGCATTCTTCAAGAGGTCTTTCACTTTATTTAGATAGACCGAATTCATCACACTTTTATTCCTTTGTCTCTTTTGAGGGATATTCCTTGATGATTGATATTTTGGGACAGTCCCTTTCATAGTGGCATTATAAGAACTTCTGGCATTCTCCTGATCTCCCTTTACCTCTTTGGGACCTTCAGTTGTAAGGAATTTGATTACCTGGTGGAAGGTAGATGGGATTGCCTTCATCTTGTGTATCCAGGGCCTTCCCATGATGGCATTATAATGTGCAGGGGCATCAATGATCACAAAATTGGTTATCATTATTATCCTTTTTGTCATGATAGGTAGGATTACCGTTCCTTTTGCATAGGTGGTGTTGTTGTTGAATCCTACGAGAGGAAGCTCTACTTTGAAAATGTCAGGGTCTTTTACTCCAAGAGCCCTAGCGGTGGTAAAAAAGAGGTATACTGAATTCCCAGTATCAATCATTCTTCGACAGACGTCACAAGACTCGATCCTCAGGGTTATCACCAGAGGGTCCTCGTGATGGGATGAGGTTTTCATCCTCTCTATGAAGATGATTTTTGTAATGGGTCTTGCTTTATCCAAAGTGTATATACATAGGGGGCATTGTGTAACTCCCTTGCAAATCTCTTGCGAGATTTTTTAGAGACCCCACTGACTCTTGGCCCTCAATGAATGGTTTTAATTTTGGGCTCACCACGGGGCTCTCTGCCACTACTTGATGAGTTTGTTCGTAGAAACATTCTTCGCTTGCCTTGGTGACCTCTCATATCTTCATTTTGTGTGACGGGGTCCTTCAAATATCCCCTAGCCAATAACTCTACCACCTGGTTTTGGGAACCCTATCTATTCTTTTTACAATTTGAGTTAGACCAACCCTCAAAGGAGGCCCCCTGAAGAGAGGCAATGATCTTCCCCAAATCCACCATTTACTGGCTAGTGTCCGGCCTGTCTATTTTCTATAACAAAGCGTTTGTTTTTGTTACTTTGATGTGTTCGGTCTAGACTCATCCTCTTTTTTTCTTTATTTGTGACTTTCTCTCCCTCCGTTCGACAATCCTTGACTAGGCCAAGCTCCCTCTCTAAGTTAACAAACTTTCTGGCCTCCCCATAAGCCTCCTCCAAGGTGCATGGAACCATTTTAGTTAACTCTATGAACAGGTTGGAGCTCTTTAGCAGGCCTCATCTATAGGCCTTTATAGCAATAGAGCTATGGCAATAAGAGATTTCCAATTTATTTTCCCTGAATCGCTTCATGTACTCTTCTATGGATTCCCCTTCCCCTTGTACAATTGAGAAAATGTGGTGAGATTCTTTCCTCAAGGGTTTGTTGCATGTTGTTGTGTGTTTTGCAGCACACAGAAATCGTGCAAGTATACACGGTCACAAGTAATAAAGATTTGTAAGTAGAGTATCGCTCCCACGAGGATTTGTTACTATAGTTTGTTGAGTACTAAAATTGTATCTCTCTGATTTTATCCAAAACAATCGTTGATTGAGAAAAAGGTAAAAGAAAATAAGAGAACTCTAGGATTGCAATTTTTCACCAAACTAATCCACTCAAATCATGTTATTTTCTTTGGATTTATATTTTTTAGTACATTTAATTTGTCAACCGAAAACTTCTTTTTATTCATACATCTATTAGAAACTCAGTACAAATACACCTCATTAAATTAATTCACTATATCTCTATGAAATTAAATTTAATAAGATTCATTAAGGTCTAAGTTTTCAATGGTCTACAATCTGATTGAATATATTCATATCCTTACGTCATACATGTCATTCTATTCAGAGCAATATACACAAAAAATGCCTTTCTCAAGTTTATTTTTATGCCACTAATGTCGTTTTGATAAAATTCAGTAAATAACCAAAAAGCATTAAGCACAAAATAGAGCGAACAAATCGAGCGTCTTATAAATCTATAAAAAAATAATTAAAATTAAAGCCGTAGAATTTAGATCAAATGCAACCTAGAAAAATTAAATTACTTCATTAAATTAAAATAAAAATTACAACATATGCGAGAAAAAATTAAAGGAAGAAGAAGGAAAATTAAAACATCAAAGTAACGAAAATATTTGGCCTATCGCGAGAATTTCTGACAAAAGCCAAAAATGGCTTACTGCGTGTTATATTGTCTAAACAGAAACACCAAAAATTCTAAACCAAAAAAACTCTTTTCTTCTCTATCATAATATCACGTATTTATAGCTAAAAAAATACATCTAAAATATTACATTTTTATTTTATTTTTTTGTAAAAAACGCGTAATAATTTTATCGAAAAATAAAAATCACGAGTATCAATTTTCGTATCGAAAAATATTAATTAATTCACGCGTGAGTGATGAGTGCTCAAAAAACACTAAAATTACCATGATTTTATGCTCATTAATTGATTAAGAATATATATATTTATATGTTTTATCATATATTTATATAATTTGTCTTTTTCGAATTAAATTATTTTTATTGTTTTTCGAATTATTTTGGCTTGAAAACCTGATTTAAAGACTCAAAGAGGATTGCTTGAAGCAATACATCACAGAAATATCAATAAGTAAATGGTGAAAGGTCAACAAATATGGAAAAAATGGACAAAATGGGTGAAAATGTCAAAAATGTCAAAAAAGGAGAAAAAGCAGCGCCCGTAGCGCAGCGTGCGCCAGCGCGACCGGCCGCGCCCAGCACCACTGCTCGCCAGCTGCAGCTGCAGGTTCTTGTTTATGCGCGCAACCTTCTGTATGAGGATTCTTGTTCACCGGCGACGCTGGCGGCGCGCGGCGGCGTATGCGCAGCCAGCGTTTTCACCCCATTTTTCCACGTCTGGACCACAATGACGTCATCGCGACATCATTGATGACCTCATTTCCATTACACGTTTTTAATTTTTAATATTTTTTTAACATTGTTTTACTCTTTTTTTCTCTCCGTCACCGCTTTATAAATACCCCCTTCCCTTACAGCACCTTTTACATGACACACCTTGAAAACCTCAAAATACATTCTTTTCTCTCTTTCTTTCTCTCTTTTCTTAGATTTTTAGTTTTTCTTATGTTTTCTTAGTTTTTAGCTTTTCTTAGTTAATTTCTCTTAGTTTTAGAGTTCTTCCGCTTTTTAGGAAAAGAACTAGTTATGTTTTGTAATTTATTAGCTCTTTGATTCAATAAATGGGAGTGCAAATTCCGGCAGGTTTTCTAGCAACGGGAATGGCATCAATCTTGTAAGGATTTTATTTTCTTTTGAGTTATTTTTTATGCTTTATTCTTACATGTTATATTTAATTTGTCTTTGTGATTAAATTTAAGCGTATACAATTGTTTGTAAACATGATATAATAATAACGTTGTTATGCTTGAAATATTAAATAGGTAAAAATCTCTAAAATGAATTGATTTTATTTTTATTCAAGATTTTATATTAAGAATGTTAGAGAGAAATATATTATTTTTCATTACAAACTTAAATCTGAAAATTAGATTTTAAGGTTTAGTTATCGTTGATTTAGAGTAGTCTTTCTTTTATTTGTTGGTACAATCTTGGTAGTTAGAGTGAAGCTCTATTTCAAAAGTTTTATAAGAATTATTATCTGAAAATGTATTGACAACATGTTTTCGGTAGTGGTTTAAAACTTGAAAGTTAGTACTCGGATAACTAAATTTTAGGTTTAATTTGGACACCTTGAATAAAGTTTAAAGCATACAACCCATGAAAGGTGGCATTTAAATGGTTCATTTTCAATCTCTTAGAAAAATGAATTAATTTAAATAACCAAATTAGTTATCAACCCACCCATAGGTGTTAATTGATTTGTTTAGTTAACAAAGAATATCTAACCCACTTAAAGGTGGTATTACATACAAAAAAGGAGAAATCGATAAATATCAGATTCATATCTTTAATAACCTAAATAATACGGTAGCGTAATTAACTTAGTTATTATATCCATAAATACTCCACGATTTATAAAAGATAAAATTTGCATGAATGTTTATTGAATCTATGTTTAATTTTACATGTAATTAGATTAAAAACACAAACTGAAATATCGTGACGGGATGTTTAGGATTTAATTTCGTTTTTAAAAAGTTTGAATAATAAATTAAAAACCACGTACATTCCTTCCTTAGATCGAACCTTGGGAGTATACTTATCATTTTCTACGAAATGATTCGTGCACTCTTGAGAGTTTTATAAATATAAAACCAAAGTATTGGCGAGGATCGGCGATCTTGGGTTTTCGTTCATCAAAGTATTTGGCGATCACGATTACGCTCCTTCGGTGAGACGAGGGCACGATTTTGCATTTTTTAATTCTTTATGCATGCCACGTGTCGGCGTACGATTCGGCGAAACAAATAGTGGGACACGTGGCCGCATCTCATTCGTTGATAGGAACGAGCGCACGTAGAAAGCTGAAGCACGGGATTGGGGGCGCGAGAAAGTGAGACGCGGTTGGAACGAGGACTTGATCACAATGTGCATTCGCATTCATTGTAAATAGCCACGTGTCGGAACATGATTTGTTTAAATGTTAGTGGGACACGTGGCAGATTCTTATGTAAAGCGAGGATGCCGCCTTGCTACCGTAACCCGTGTCACACGATTGTTACCGAACGGTTCGGTGCGTGACGGCTTGGTTCCACGCGCTGTCTGGATCGTTCGAGAGATCCAACGGATCGGCCGATGCGCCTCGGGAAATACGCGCGGCCGACATGTGGGTCCCCGGCTCGACGGCGGCCTGCGCAGCGAGGTGGGGCCTGCGGCACGCCGAGCGCGCGAAGGAAGATCTCGTACCAGCTCTGTGGTGAACCCACTTGATGAACACGCGAATCGATCAGATTGATCCTTTGATCGAACGGTCCACGTTCAGCGTTTGGAATAGGGCGTGACCTTAACCTCCACTGCTGAGAATTTAAACTTTTATTAATTATATTTTGACCCACAAACATATTTCAATTTACATTTTCAACTTTGTTTAATTGCAATACAGCCCTTTTGGTAATTTAAATTAAATTTTAAACTTTTAATAATTGAAATTGAGCCCGATTTTAATTTAAATTATATTTTCAACTTTCTTAAATTGCAATTAATAACTCTTTTATTTGAAATTATATTTTTGGAAAAAAATATATGAAATTAAGTACATTTTCGATACAAATTATTTAATTTTATTAAAAATGTATTTTTAGCACATAAAAGGAAAATATTAATTTATTTAACAAAAATTAACTAAATATTAAAAGAATATAACAATTATCATTACTAAAATTGATGAAAATAACTATATAAAATACAGTTATCACATGCGTAGTTCATAATGAACATCTTGGTGAACTGTGGGAAGGAGGATATGGATCTAGGAGGTAAGTTGTCAAACCATTTCTATGCACCTTCACAGAAGGTGGCAGCAAACAGCTTACACATCATTGCATCTCTTTTTTCTAGGTTGAGACTCGTGGGTGCCATGGTTGTTTTAAATTGTTGAACATGTATCATTAGATATTTTGTCCCAAAATAATCAAAGCATTTGGGAGCATTGAACTTTGGTGGAGGTTCGTCATTTTCAATTACATTAGAAAAGAGGGAGACATATAGTTGTTCACAATCTATGTCTACCTCATAAGAGGGTTTCCCTTTCTCCCACTTCTCATTCGCCACCCTTAAGGTATGTCATTGCCTTTTATTGTTCTCCTCTAGTGCTTGTAGTTATGTCTCCCAGTTTTTTTTCTTGGAGCCATTGTTCCTCATCAGCACATATTGATCTGGAGAGGGGATTTCTTTCAACTTCATGCTTAGTTTGTTGGGTTTCAGGTGGTTGCTCAGTTTGTTGGGGCTCAGACTAACCATGCTCTCTCCATTGGTCAGTTCAGTAGTGGGATTTTCTGAGATGCTTCCCTCTGACTGGGAGTGTAGTGACCTATTTTCTCTTTTAGTTTCGTCGAGCTCTTTTCTTAGCTTAAGAAGTTGGTGAGATAACTCCTGGTAGAGGGCGTTATCCTTTGCCCTGGTCTCATTGGTGGTCAATGATGTGTTTCTTTGAGTAGCAATTATTTCGAGATCGGTCGAATTCAACCGTAGTTCAGACTAGGTTCTTACCATGATGTTTGCAGATTGTGAGTATTGCGCAATTGATATTCCTAATTTCTCTTTAGGAGCGAGGTGAATCTCAAAAGGATACAAGGTTAAAAACTTATGATTGGCCTCAGAATCTAAGCCCCAGGGTGTGTGCCAAAATGCTGAGAGAGATTATAAAGAATTTAATATAATTGGTTGATGATAACTCTATGAAAATGAAATCATTAGCGCACTTTTTTACTTAATATTTAATTATTTTACTTAATAAATAGTATTTTTCATGGTTGATGATGACCCTATAATTTTTGGAATTTTTTTGGAATTGGATCAATCTGCCATGTGACATGCCACGTAAGGAGAGGAGCTGATTGGGCAAACCACGTAGATGCCACGTGTCATTACGTCATTGCTCTGCATGTTCTATACATGTGCCACGCCACCTATTTCTGTGAATCACGTCGCACCATGTGTTGCTAACTCAGCAAGCGTTAACTCTAACTTGTCTCATCTACCACGGGTCGCTCCCTGATTTTCACAATGAATTTTTGATGCCACGTGTCATGCTGTGATTGGCTGAAACTATTAGTTTTGCTTGTTTTGATCGTAGCCCTTGATCTGAAGCTAATCTAACAATCCAGATTGCACCTGAGTAATATTTAAGCCCCTAATCACTCCATAAACCCTAATTGGACTACATTAGCATAATTTTGGTAATATTTTGGAGGTAAAAAAAAGAAAAAAATACAAAAAAATTCAAGAGATGACACAATTTTGGTAGAGATTCAAGAGAAGATTAATTCTACAATTTAAGAAATTGATTGTTTTTCTTGTTTTACTCATTTCTTTATCAATTTTTATGTCTTTATTTATGAAAAATATGATATTTATGAACATAATTATGTGTAATTAATTTATTAATCTATAGATCTTATAAACCCAATTTTCACCATATGATGATCTAAAATTTTATCCAATTATAATTATAATTTAATTATATTAATTAATTTGATTTTTATGCTATTAATTGTTTGGCTAACAATTTATCTATAGAGGAAATTTAATAGATTTGAGAGAATTATTTAATTGTTTGTCTTGATTAAATAACATGCATTGTTTCTAGGGAGAAATGTATGATTCTTATATATGTGATCCATAATTAATGAACTTAATGAGTAGTATGCAATTTAATTAACATGAGAGTGTGATTAAATTAATTACTATATGGTGTGTAGTTTACTTGAGAGAGGAATACATCCTACGTTAGATTCAATTGATCATGTAATTAATTGATAATTATATTAGAAGGATTTTTACAATTTACATGTTTAGAAAATTGGGGAATTATGTATTCCTAGATATTTTCTCATATACTTTTTTAGTGGGATTTTAGCGATTCACATGTTTAGAAAATTAAGATATTAAATATTCCTAGATATTTTCTTATATATCTTTTTAGTTACTAAATTTGATTTAATTAATTGTTGCTATTTACTTTTAATTATTTTAATTTTTCTTACTTATAAAAACAAATAAAAAATTAATTTTTTTATTTTTTTTAGTTTTAAAAATTAGTTTCTAATACAATAATCTCCGTAAAAATGATTTTTTTATCATTATATTACTTGTTGTTATATGTATACTTGCGTATTCATTTCACACACTTTGTGTGTGCCGATTAGTTGAATGTATGCATCTTTATGTGTGATCCATCTATTTATAGAACATTTATGAATACAGGTTTCAATTATACAAGGTGTACACATATTTACCTATTAGAAGAGCATAATTGACCTAAACTATAATATGTCAGAGATTTGGGTCAAGCTTTGCTAGTATTATCTTTGAATTCGAGTTGCCATTGAGATCGAGTTGCCGTTAAGATAGAGTTGTCATTGAGTTCAGACTGTCCTAAGACATCTGAGGTGTACTTCATCTTTCATCTTAAATCGATGATTTGACTTGGATGATTTATAAGGATCGGATTTCGGGCCGGTTTGGATGTCTAAACAGATGACATTTGTTTTTATTATATGGAAACGTGGATGTAAAATTCTGCAGTTTGGTCCATATTTCATGCGAGAGATAATATGGTTTTACTCCGACTTGTTTAGCAACGCTTTATGAACTATATGTACAATTTGGTTTGATTAATATTCTTATTTCGTTTAATTAAAAATATAATAAGAATAATAATGTCCTGGAATGCCAAAAATGTTTATGGGGTTTTAAATGAGACAATAAAATATCTAAATATATAATTAATAAAATTCAGTGTGATACTGCCTCCTGCAGTACATATATGGAGTCTTTCTTGATTCTGCTGAAGAAAAGATGCTCTCTCTCTCTCTCTCTGCAGTACATATATTGAGTCTTTCTTGAGTTAACTCTGCTGAAGAAAATATGCTCTCTCTCTTCCCCCTCCCCCCTCACCCCTCACTGTCAATCTCTAAATTTTCTTCCCTTAATTCTTCCAAGTGTGTTTCCGGATGGATGTGCCCATTATAGTAAAATATCTGTCTAGGGCAACTATATTTTACTAATGGATCACTAAATGTTCAGTCTGTGGCATATAATGCTAGCATTAACTTCTCAATAGAAAAATACAATGACGTTATTATTGGTATAACTTCTGACCGAAATGTATATACATTATAATATAAACATCGATTTACTTCGTTACAAACATTTAGTGATTAAAGTCAAGTAAAATTTTTTTTATGTATTATTATTAAAATAACTTTATTCAATTATTTTAATCAAAATTAATAAATTTGATTATAATATTTAAATGTATCACTTAAAATTATAATAACATATTATGAATAAAATAATTAACTTATATAACTCAATTTTTCAATCAAGTTTACAATTTTTTGATTAAATTAGTTGATTAAAATATATTCTCGTAATATAAGTAACCATTGAAACAAAAAGTATCAAAATTAATAAATTTAAAACTTTTACTTAATATTATAATAACTAAATTAAAGTTTCCCTATTGAGCACAAATATCAACTTCTGATGCAATTTAAAGGTATATATAATATCATCCCATCGAATATTATCGTTGATATGGATACACATTGTTAAAATATATATTATCATAAAATTATGAAAAAAATATTAAATAATATAATAAATTATTGTTTATGGTTATTATATATTTTAAATATTTTAACTACCCATCTATAATTTTTTTGATTTATTCGATCAAAATAAATATTAAATTTACCTTTGTATGTTTTAAACCTTTTTTTTCTGTAAACTGAAGATATCATTCTCATTGAAGGTACAGTTAAAATGAAGATATATAGCTTCAATTAGGTCATATATTAATATTAACAAGGAAAGTTCGTTTGTTATAAGCTCTCTAGTATCGATCCTCCTCCTCCTCCTCTTGTTATTATTACTATTTTATTTTTAAATTTGTGGTGGAGAAAAATCAAGAAGTCAAATACATCATCATCTGCCCTATAATTAACATAAACTTTAAGTATGGCCTCTGTGTGAGTTCTAGGGCTAGGGGAAGTAAGAATTTCAGTGAACAGAAGTCCAATACAAGCTAGAACTAGAGATCTATATATATATCGATCGTTTCTCGTCACTGGTAAGTATAAACTAACTAGTTACTTATATATTAATTTATCTTCATGTGTTTATTGTGTTTAATTATATTCTTTGTGCTATATTTAATTTTCAGTTCGTTAATTTATATAAATTTCCAATATTTTTGTTCTTGCTTGAATATTGAATTTTTGATCTTTAACTCAATTTTTCTGTTAATTATACCCATGATTTTTCTCGAGAATGAATTCCATGTTTTGAATACAAGTTTATATTTAAATTTGTTGGATATATTATCCTAGTGTATATGATGATGATGATGATGATGATTAAAAAAAATATTAATTATGTACTCGAATCTGAGTTAAGATATATGGGACAATTAAGATGTTTATTATTGATAGATCTAATTAATGAATTTAATAATTAATAATTAGTTGTTGATAAATTTATAGATACAAAATATTAAAAAAAAAATTGAATTATTTCGAAATGAAATTACTAATAATCAATTATTTGTTGTTGCTGTTTTGATGATGATGTTCGTGCAGTTGATAAATACAGAAAAATTAATTTTGAATATTGATGAATATATATAAAACACTAGCTAGTTAGCTAGCTAGGGCCAGATTGAAAAAAAAAATTAAAGAAAAAAAGAAAGGAGTATTGAAGCATATATATAATTGAAAGCAAGAGATGAATATCGATGAATATAAAGCATCATCATCATCATCATCATCAAGAAGAAGAAGCACGCAGTGGTTGAGATCAAATCCCAGAATTGTTCGAGTTTCGCGTACATTTGGAGGAAAAGATAGACACAGTAAGGTTTGTACCATAAGAGGTTTAAGAGATAGAAGAATTAGGCTTTCAGTAGCTACTGCAATTGAATTATATGATCTTCAACATAGGCTTGGTCTTGCTCAACCTAGTAAAGTCATTGATTGGTTACTTGATGCTACTACTAATGATATTGATAAACTCCCACCACTTGATCATCATCATCACCACCATCATCATATTATTAATATTCCTCATCAAGGACTACCACCAATTCATCATCAATTTGATCATGCTTCACTACTACTCAAAGGAAAGCCCAAATTATTAGATGATCATCATCAAATATTATTATTACAAAACAAGTACAATCAAGATCATCAACTCTTTACACAAATGTTTTATCCTAATAATAATAATTACCATTCATCAGATCCTAATAATTGTTCAAATTTGTCTCTATTTCCACAACTACCCCCCCAAATCATAGATAACAATCATCATCATCATCATCATCATGCTGATGCTGATGCTGCTGCTTCATCATCATCTAGATCATTATCTTCTTCTTTTCCATTTGTGTCTCAGTTACATCATCCTCTCAACTTATTCTTGTATCCATCTATATCAACTACTACTACTACTACTCCCCCTGCTCTACCACTTTTTACAGTACCATATGTGGCTCCTACTAATACCCAATTAGATGAGAATAATGAGTATGGACCAACACAATTAAACCAATTCCAATTCTTGAACTCTTCAACTAATATTATTTCACCACAAGATCAAATGCTTCATCATTCTCTTATGCCTTCTATTAATAATACTTTTCAATGTTCAAATTACCCTTACTATTTCCAAAAGGAATGAGAGTATATATGTACGGACCTGCAATATTCTTCATCCTCTCTTATTATTTCCAGATGCTCTTCTTTAATTCTTCAATAAAGTACCTTACTATATATATTTCTATTAATTATTTACAATTATTTGTTTCTTTAATAATAACATTGTGTTAATTATGACATATATGCAGTATGTAATATTAAAAAGTTTGTAAGCATGATTTTTATGTTTGGTTGGTAGTAATTACGTGCTTTAGTGTTTTCAAATAATCTTGAGAAAAAAAAATGATATTTAAGAGACACATACATAGAGAGCAAGGACGTTTGGAAGAAGAAACAACTTAATTTGGTTTGATCGAAGTGTTATTGAAACAAGCATTATTAATTAAGAGTAATGCTATTAATTTATAGTGAATTCAATGTGCGAGACCTGTAAAATGGGTTAATTATTGACTTAAGAGTTTAATGGCTGAAATAATGGGTTAATTAATGACTTAATAAATTAAACAAATGAGATATATAATGATTCCTGTAATATTCCTCGTTTCCTCTCTTGTTGTTTTTATAATCTATCCTCACCATGCCACGCATAACATTATTGTTGGAAATCATTAGTAAATTGATTCAATTACAACCAAAATATTATATAGAGTTGTGTGTCATTAATTGTATAATGAAATTGGTTTCTTCTTCTGTAGTTTGCTTGCTTGATTGTCCATCCAAAAAAACCACATAGTGATAAAACTTACATATGTTAGATAAAATTTTCTTTGTTATATTCACCAAACTACATTATATGTGTAAAAAAAAAATTTAATGATAACTCACACAAATTAGTTCCAAAATAAGTCCATCATTGAACCATATGGTATGTTGAAATCAATTGTGTCCTTCATGATTCCACCCTCTCGGTCTTTACTTTGATATGTATGATTATTATGTCTAATTTTTTTACAAGTACTACAATTTATTATCCTTTCTACAATTTCAAATGCCGAAAGATCGTGCTGTGTAAACTTGATTCCTTTCTCTTTTTTGATACCAAGGGACGACTTTTGTGACGTTGAACTTGTGGCTCAAGTAGTAAACAATATTATGATTTACTTACAAATTGATTTCAAGAGCATTCTCTTTTTGAGAAAGAGACCACTCTTTATATTTTCCTTGAAGTTCCTTTATTAGTACTTTGAATTCACGGTTCTTCATCATTTTTCTTCTTATTACATAAACTTGATGATCTTGTATCAATTCTCCATTGTGTAAAAATGAGGTCAAGTGATACTCTTTTATCATCCAATGTCATCATCTTTTGTGCACAAGGAAGACTCATTGTTTCCATAAAGTTACCACTATAAATAGGATCCATTGTTCCAAATTTAGTCATCTCATATTGCTTATAGAGTTCCTTCATGACAAACATTGAAACACAAGTAACAAGTTCTTTTAAAAATATGAATGTTACAATCACGAGGAATGTGGATCCTTTCACTTTGGAGTTGAGTTTTAATCTCTTGAAACTCATTCTCCATAGCAAGACATATTTTGTTTTTAACTTGACAAAAATCACCATTTGAGACTTACAAATATTTCTTGAGTTTTGTACGTGCATTTTCTGTCTTTAGAGAAACATGATTATTAAAATGCGGGTACTTTCAGGTCCATACCTCTACAAATTTTTCTTTCAATGGAAACCATGTTCTTTGAATATAGTTTAGAATTTCTTGTTTTTCTTCGTACATCATTTCAAACTGCTTTCATACTTCATCATACTCTGCATCGCTTGAGGAATACATCACTTGATTATAGTTGGATAAAAAAATTCCAATGCTCTTGTTCTTCTAATTGTAGCTTGCAATGTGACAATATAATTTTTCAACATGTCACACACATAAAAGATTCATTGTTGTTGGAAAAACAATGTTTATTGGCTTCATGAGTGTTAATTCTCTATCTAACATAATGACAAGAAGTTGAGAATTAGCACCTATCACATCCTGAAACAATTTAAAACCCAAATGTAACCCTCCTCTCATTATTTTGCAAGGAAAGCAAAGTAAGAGTAGAAAGTTGTACCAAAACTTGAAGCTCCAATTATGTCAAGTAATGACATCTTGTATTTATTGGTCTTGTATGTGCAATCCATGACAAAAATATTTGGATAATTCTTTGTAAGTGTGACTGGGATAGGATGTACCACAAGTAAATGGATCAAGTGCCCATTTTCATCGTGATCAATGTTATAAGTGAAACCACATTGATCAAGTTCCTCAAATAAAGCTTAAAGTATTGTTCGACTTGCTAAATTTTCTTGATAGATTTTGTTCTTCATATTATAAATAGTTCTAGACACTACTTGAAGTTATGTATTTATTGAAGAAGTGAGCTAAGAATTTGACGAGAAAGAATGCATGATTTTGTCATTTATTCAATGCTCATGATCTCTTTGCTTGAGAAACGATGATAAGAAGGATGTCTAGACATATCATCACATGCTTCATGATTGTAGGAGAAGTTTCTCATTTCAAGTACTCAAAATTCATACACTTTTCTTGTCTTTAATGTCTAAAGGACAATTTATAAGGCGTGAAGTCGATTTACTCTGTGGATATGCAATAGGAGCATTGTGTCTATCTAGATATGCACCACGTCTATTACATCCAATAACCACATATTTATCCTTCTTATAATGCTTAATGGATATTGCATAACCTTGCATGAAAAAAAAAACTCTAACCTCATCAAGAAGTTCTTCACGAGTCTTAATTTTTTTACCAACTACATGATTTGAATTCAAGAGATTTGGCTTCCTATTATCTCCATGTTCTCTATGTGTTTAATTAGGATGATAAATAACAAGTATAACTTTGCTCAAGACATGCAATTACATAACTGCAAAGAACAATTTAGATATGGTTAAAATTAATTCCAAATTGTAGACAAAAAAAATATAACATAACAATAAATAATAAATTTTCTAAGAAGCTAACAAAAATGAAATGTTAAAGATTTATTTATTTACCCACTCAAAGAAATAACAAATAAGGTAAGTTATGGAAAGATTCATATTACATTTGTTAATAACTATAATTCAATGCCTATATAACCTCAAAATCAAAATTTGTTCGGTGCTTGATTGCAAATGATTTGCAAGGCCATGTGCTGTATTGTTAATTTTTTTTCAATGAAGAATTTTATTGAATGCTAACAAATTTACATTGCAGCAATTAAATATGATGTTATTCAAAGCCAAGCTTTATATGAACTTGACAAAATAATATAGAGATATATATCTGTATATTGACAAATTAAGTCTTTAGATTTATGTGTAGACTATAATTAATCTTGTGTATCATTAAGCAGCAACCAAAACCCATATGTGTTCATTGCTTATTATCCAATGTATTATATATCAATTTCTAACAACATTTAAAATATTGAAAATGATATATTCAAACTTAATTCGATATTTAGTAAATAAGAGAATCAAATTAAAGGAAAAGAAAACGAAATATATATACCTTCTATGTTGATAACTTCTCTGTGGAAGATAAAGATACTTTAAAAAAGTATAAGAGAACGAAAAGCTGACATTTATAATTTGAAAAGGTAAGAGAGAAGAAAAAGAAAGTAATGAAAGAGAAAAAAAAAAGCTATGTGAAGAGTCAAAACTTAAAAAATTTACTGCAGAAAAATTAAACTAAAAGTATAAGAATGATCATTAATATTGCTTGCAATATCCACTACATGTCTTTTGTAACAGTCATAATAGTAAAGCATGAAATCCAATGACAATTACAAGTTATTAGGCCTTCAAGGTGTCAGATTCCAAGTTGAAGGATATAGTGTTATAAATTAATTAATGATAAAATTAGGTAACGTTGATTTATGTTTTAATAACCTAATGATTATTTTAATAGTAGTAATAATTTTAATTTTAATTTTAATTTTTAAGCCTAGTTTTTCATTAAATAATTTTGTGAAAAAAAGGAAATGTAGATGAAAATTGAAATCTATTTAACTATATATCAATCGTACAATAATTAATAATTCATTGTGTGAATGAAAAGGAAGGAACATAATAAGTGACGTAATGAAAAGGAAGGAACATAAGTGACTGGCATGCAGAGAAGACTGAATAATAGAAGCATGCAGTCCGAGTCTGTCTTATGTCAGAACTGATCAATATCATAAGTGTCGCAAGATCCAATACACATTAAAACACACCCCAATCTCGCTATTTTTATTTTGTGTTTATTGTTAGTATATATATATATATATATATAGCTTCTTTAACCATTCCGTAAACCTGTAGTATAATTAGTTAAAAATTATTCTGTATTAATTATTATGTATAAATTTAGTTTAGCAAATCATGCTCGATATATAAAAATATTTTTTTTTCAATAACATTGAAATATTATAAATTATATCAAATTAATTTAATAGTGTTATATTTAATTTGAATGAAATTTTGATAACAAAATTATAAATTTTGTCTTAAAAGCTAAGTACTACCATATATATATTGAAATATTTAGGATTTTACTCATTTTATCGTGAAATGTAATATTATTAAATTAATTTAAAGAAAATTAATATTTTGAATAAAATATTATAACATTATAAATGCAGTTGACATAATTTTTTTTTATCAAATTAATAACTCTTTTATTTTATAATTAATATCTAATTATATTCTATTGTATTTAGGTTGCAGAACATAAGCAACCACTTAGCGACCACTGTATGTATAAATTGATTTAGGCATTGAACCACCATGAAAGTTTAACGAAATACTATAAAAAATTGTTTTTATACAGAATTGTTTCGATGCCTAAGTTAATTCTCATAAAAATATTTAATTGAAATAATAAAAAGGATTAGTCAAAACATACATTATAGCTATATTATAAGGTTATATATATATATATATATGTATATATACCCTTTTGATCGGTCAAAATTGACGCGAATCTTTTAAAAGTTACCACTTATACCTAATAAAATTTCCCTCCAACATCATCCCACTAGGATTCTAGGCCCATCTCTAGTAGGTTAAGTGAGGTACCCATTTCACTTGGGCAAGACAATACAGTTGCATCTTGGTTGGAATGTCTTATTTATCTAGAAAGTTGGTATCCTTGATCTCTCTATGCAATTGTATTGTTGATGTTTCAAGCTTTTCAACGGCAATTTTTGTCTCTTACAAGGAGTCCCGATTGAAAAGTTATGGCTAATCAACATTTATATTAAAAAAGTCAACATATGCTTGTAAATTTTGACTCCTAAATCCTGATAGTTGTCTGATTAGATTCTCAACTATCACTTTTTATTTAAACCCTTGGATAATTGGTCTAATGAATGGATGAGATTGAATTTGTAAACCTATATTTAGATCAAGCCTCTATTAGTCTTATTCATACCTAATACATTTAGTTAGTTGTTGAAGTATAATCTAGTAGGATCTTTGTGGATGATCGGGATCTTTTAATGATCAGGATCATAAGGGATAACCAGGACCTTTGCGTATCTTGATTTTTGGTCTTCTCGACGATAATGATGTACAAGGTAATCAAGTGAATGTTTGAACAAAACGTTCAAGGAAGACCGTGTTAAACTACATGTATAACTTTAATTGAACCAAAAGATAAGGTGAAAGTGTTGGTGCATAGTCAAAGAAACTAGAAGAGTAAGAGTGGCTTGACATTTTTCCTATCTTGCATTTTGTATTTAGGCTTTTTTTTATGACTCCTATGCATGCCAAGTTTTTTCCTAGAACTCACATACTCTCATAGAAGTTGTCTGGCTAGGAAGATTGTTGAGAAGACTCTAAAAAGATCCAAGAAAGCCTAAAGGAAGTCTAGAAATGCTATCAAGCTATCCTAAGTCAAAAGAGATGGATTTAACACATGAGAAGGTAAAATTCCACAAGATGATTGTGAGCTCCACAACAACCTAAAAATATACGGTGAAATAATACATAGAGTATAACAATTAGGAAAATGATAGACACTAGTGTCTCTTGGGCACGTGGATTTAAGCTTGTCATGAGAATCGTTGAAGTCATACATCCAAACTTGGATATGCTTCTTGACTAATTCTCAATCTTCACCAGTTCTATCTTGAGACTTAGTTAGTTCAAAGAGGTTCTCACATAGGATGCCTAACAAACTAAGAAGAATTAAGGCACACAATGCATAGATGAGACTCTTGGACTCTATAGTAACATTATCATCTTTAGCATCCAAGGTGATGCTTAGGATCTAGCTTATTAGCTCAACTCTAACTTAGTACTTTTGTAGACTAGAAGGTACTTGTACGTTTATGCTTTTGATGCACTTTTTTCTTCCATAATATTTGTTGGCTCTCGAGAAGCTTTAGACATTTTTTCTTCAATTTTGTTTGTGATTGGGGGCTTAGTAGATTAGAAAATACTTTTCTATTTTTTTTTTGTAATGTTCTCTACAACATCACATCACTTTTCACATCTAGAAATTTGGTAATGCTTAAGACTCAACCAATGTTTTCATATATTTGTCAACTCTTGAGGTAGGATTGTGAGAGGTAGACATCAGCTAATACTTGAAAAAATTTAATGATGTTTTAGATGTTAAGATAAGATCCTTGCTGATATAGTGCCCCACATTTCTATAAAATTTGAAAATTAAATGGAGCACTCTCTAGTCAACTTGCGAGACTAAGGATACATATTCCATCATTGTGATGATCCCAGATGATGTCACTAAGGATGAGTTTTATAAGCTTTAAGAATTTTTGTTTATTCGCTTGATTTTCGTTCTTTTTTTCATGTTAAAGTGTAGTCACTTGGAATTTACTTTGTAGTTCCATAAGAGTTTATTTATCAGTAAGAAAGACTTCATAATTTTTCTTCATTTTTTCCTTAGCACTCTAAGTTCTAGAATTAACTTGTATTTTGTTCTGAATTCAACATTGTTGATGTTGCACACATTATAGTTGGCATTTATTTATTTGACAATATTCAACATTGAGCCAACATTTTATGAATCTGAAGTAGAGTTTGGATAGGCTTTAAGCCAATTTGATGAATTGGAAATGTTGTGATCATCTAGGAAGCACTTGAAAACTTTTTGGAATTTTTTTAGAGAATGAGGTGATGAATGATTAAAAATTCTTATAGCATCATATTACAATATGGACCTAGAAAAGTTTCCAAAAGTACTTAGTATGATAGAGGTTGGTGAAGGTTGAACCATGAAAAGTAAAAGAAATATGGTACCAAGTATGGGTGGAACAAGGTAAGATCGATGATGTTTGGTTGGTTGGTTGACTAGCTAGGTGGTTAGTGGTGGTGGTGGTCTGATGTTGGTAGGTGGGCGGTTGGTTGATCGGGGTGTGTTCGGTTATGACCTGTATGCACGTACAATAGTGATCCTTATTTTACGAGCTCGATGATGTGCTCTAATGATGACCTAAAATTTGGAATTTGAGGCTCTTTATTCCATTTCTGTGATAGGCTGTTCCTTTTTATTTCTATTTTTAGATCAAAGATACCAAAAAAAGTGTTTGAGTGATGTTTTATGGTGGTTGTTTCTAATTTGTTCTAATGTCTTAAAAATATTTTGCTTGCTTTTCCTCAAAGTTCCCCAAGTCTTAGGTTGTCGACTCTTGAGCTTATACTCCTTAAAACCCCCTCGTCTCCCTACCCCTTGCTTAGCATGCTTCCTAAGTGTGCCAAGAAAATAAGTATAATCTGGATTCTAACCTCTAATAGACATGATCTTAAACTTTCATTCTAGGAGTTATGCACTCTAAATGAGCTTAACATAAGTCCCAAAGTTTTGATGATATCACACAACCATACTTTAACATAGGTTTTGAGTATTTGAGGATAAGTTGTTGGGCTTGAAGGAGGTTGTATCACACTTATCTACTCACCATACTTCCCAAAGTATATATGGATAAGTTGTTAGGCACAAAAGAGGTAATGCCTGGCTCGTCTCTATGGCATAATTTTCTTTAGTGACGCCTGAGTTTTTTATTTATAAAATAGCTCGTAAGTGCATGAATTACTTTATAAGAAATGATCAGTATACTTTCAAGGTCAGTCTAAAGAAGAACTACATGATTTTAAACAATTCAATAAATTCTTAAAAATGAGAAATAAACCTAAACATTCTATCTCAAAGTTTTAGTTTTAAAAATATCTAAACCAATAACATAAATTTAAAGATAGAGGATAGATAGGTTCATACAAATAACAAGTAGACATGCAATTCATTAGATAGTTTCATACAAATAACAAGCAAACATGCAATTCATTTATTAATAGAGAATTAATGGGATATTTACCTAGTTGATTATGTTTGATAATATTAATTAGGTTAATAAAATATAAACTCAAATCATTGAATTTTTTATATGTATAAATAACACCTTTAATGGGGTCATTATTCATTGTTAATTAAATCCTAACCTGTCACCTTTGGTGGGATCGATAAATTCATTTTTAATTAAATTATGCTTGTTTTCAAGAAAATATTAAACCATTTAACTTGCAACTTTTGATGGGATCGATAATTTTAAACATCTATTTAAGCTGTCTAAAATAGATTGTAGATTCATGTATCTTAAAACTAACTTTCGCATTTTAAAACTATTACAAAAATATGTTGTCAATATATTTTTAAATAGTAATTTTTATAAAAATATTTGAAATAGAACATGACTCTAAATCAGATCCATATAATTACATCTAACATCTAAGAGTATTACTCTAAATTAGATCCACATTCATGTTTCCAAAACTCAATTTTATTTTAAATATATTATGAAAAATATATAGTCAATATATTTTTTGATAATAAACTTTGTAAAAATTCTCGAATATTTTATTATTGTTGAAAATATTTCCCTATATAATTTATAAAAGCTTATCAACATAACTAAATTCCATACAAAAAATCAGTAAAACATGTTAAAAATAATGAATAATCAATAAATTATTTATAATAAATTCAAGAAATACAATATTACTTACAAAAACGGAATAAGAATACAAATTATATTTATACATAAAAGATAAATTGACAGGTGTGTCCTGCTCCACAAAAGAGGTACAAAAATTCATAATATCCCCTAGAATCCAGTAATGATTTTGTATCGCTTGATACATAATAACTCCCTATTACTACCTCATTTATTTGAGGGAACCTAATCTAAACTATTTAACAACTAAACATAAACTAAAACTTATTCAACTCTTAAATTGAGAGAAGAATTTAAAGAAAAATGATAAGAACTAAGAAAAGATAAAAGAGACAAGTTGCAAGAGTTGAGGGATGATAAGAGATTATGGAAAGTGGTCCTTTATATAGGCAAGAAAACACTACAAAAAGGATAAAAATGTGGATCATATAGTAGGGGGCGGTGATGCATATATATCTCCGTTGCGGCATGTACCAATTTGAAATGTGTTGAAATCACGATCCATAAGTCCCATGTTGTTGAAATGAGCTTCATCACAATGCACATTGATCTATGCTTTTAGAAATTCATTTGTATTTCACCCTTTCATTTGGTTGGAACATATGTAAGGCTTACATATGCTATTCTTTTCTCCTTTATGGTTGTAATGGAGTGCTTTTAGGTATTATTCTTCAAGTTTTTATCACTTGAATCAATTTAAACCTATAAATACTTGAAAAACAATAAAACATACCCATGATTATGAAAAAATAGATTTTATAAAATGATAATAAAATTTAAAAATACAAATCTATTTTGACATTTAAATGGCATAAAATCATGTTATACTTAGTGTTTTTCAAGCACTTATCACTTAGTCTATTGAGGCATCGTTGTTCCTAAGTTCTAGGCAGGTGGCACTGTACTTTCCTAGTTTGACTTTACTATCGTCACTAGGTTCTAGGCATGTAGTCTTACACTTCCCTGCCTAGATATCATTATCATTGATGCATTCTAAGTAGGCAATTATAAACTTCTTGGGCGAGACTTTTGTCGTCGTTGGGTTCAAGGCACGAATTCCTACATTTCCCTGGTGAGATTTTATTATCATCGTTGGGTTCTATGTAGGAAATCTTACATTTCTTAGGCAAAACCTTTAGACCAAATAGTACATGGTTCTTGGTAAGACTTAGTTGTCACTGGGTTCTAGGTAGATAATCCTTCTCATATGATGGTTGTTTTTGTTATGTGTTTATTTTAGCATGTTATTTTATACTTTTTCTTTGCTAATTCTTAATTTATGTTGTGAGACCTGCTTGGTCGAGTTGGAATATAGCTCGTAGAAAGATTCTATGGGTTGATATTTCCATCCTTCATTCAGGTTCTAGATGCCTATTTGGATCAAAAGAATAATTAACATATGTGCAAATGCTCCTACTTATGAAAACCTTAGTTGGTATCAGAGAGGGTCACCCCTATTTAGGCTTGACATATGTTGTATCCTTTATATCTAATGGAGTGGGTTGTTATTGTTTTTTGAGGCTATTTATCTATATAAACTTTGTTGTTTGCATAATTCTTGTTTTCTTATTCATGCATCTCTTTCTCACTATTTCTTTGTCTTTCATATTATGTTAATTATCTTATTTGCTATTATGCCTTGTTGTTTGATCCTTTACTAGTATTTTCCTCTTCTAGTTGCTTTGACATTCTTTTTATGTGTGTGTGCCTTTCTTATTGCCTGCTTCTTATTCTATGCCTTTTTTATGAGCATCACGTCACATCATTTTATCTTGTAATGTCAAAGTATTATGATTTTTCTTCTTGTAGTCTTATCGTTCAAATGCCATGTCATATAGACTACATCTCCTCTATTTTACTATGTTTCCTGTTATGTATTGTTCTTCTTTTGCCTGCTCTTCCTTCTCTTGTGCTTTATATCATTTCGAAAAAAAATTGAGGTGTTGTTTCAAACTTGAGTACATGAGTGTTTCTCTGTATTGTGTTTATTTGAGTTTGTTATATGCATATATATGTCATATAAATTATTTACTTATATTTAGGATCCTTTATTTACATGCATTGTTGTGACTATACTAGTATATTTAGTTGTCATATTAATGTTTGGGGTGTTCCCCCTATCTAAGCTTTTTTATTGTTTCTAGTGTTAGAACCTAAGTCTTTTTCACATGCTTAAATGTTTTAATGGCATCCCTTATTCTTCTTCTTCTTCTTCTTCTTCTTCTTCTTCTTCTTCTTCTTTCTCTCTCTCTCTCTATCTATCTCTCTCTCTCTCTCTATCTTTGGGGTGTTATTTGTGTTACTCACTAGTTAGTTCAATTTCATTCTCTCTTTTGACTAGCAATGATGTGAGTATTGTCGATGATTTATTTTGAGGCAACAATGTGTAGTTTGTTGCTGATGAACTCTTTGGAGGAAACACTATATGGTTTGTACCAATGATCTCTCTTGAGGCACATTCTTGTCTTTTTATCTTATGATCTCTTTTGAAGCCATATTTGTCATATCACTTGTTTGTTGTTGTTATGTTTTGTGAAATTGACTGTTTCTCTCACTTATAGGCTTGTTTCTCTTGTCTGAGTTTATGAACTATGCTTTTCTTCACATTCTTAATATGCTTCCTTGTTTCTATTTGTTTGTTTTATAATTTCTTTAGATGCTATTGTTTTGGGGGAGTTTCGAGAGTGTAGGATGCATAACATGTTTATTTCCTGAAATGCATACTTTTAGGGGGAGAGGTATGTGTGAAATGTATGTTGTTAGGGAAAGTGTTGTTTTTGTTTTGCATCTTTGGTGTTTTTCCTATTTATGAGTTATTGTTATGCTATTAGTATGACATGTTTCATGCATTGTACACATTCTCTTGTTAAACATATCATCTTATCTGTTTACTAGCATTCTTGCTTTGAGGTTCTTTATTGCATGTTTCTTGCATGTAGTTGTTTGGTTGGTATTTGCAGTTTGAATGCATGACACATGTTTTCTTTGGTAGACCTAGATTTCTTTCCATATACGTGTATATAGTATAGGATGAGATTGAAGGATTGAATCTACCCAAGTATTGTTAGGAGAAGATAGTTGAGCCACTCGGAGTGTGTCAACTTGGAAGATAGTTGGACTCTTAGTCAACTTCTTCTTATAGATTCATTGACACATTTATATGAAATTGGTGTTTAACTACCCATCATGCCAATGTTTTCTAATCACATTTCAATGTCCTTTATGCCCTCCCGTAACACTTAGAGTCATAGGGCTTCGTGCTATGTATCGCATCAGGGAGATATTTTCTGTCTACACTTCTCTTGGTTTGTCCTTACATTTAGTTTGTTATTTGTTGCATGTTTTTACCTTTGTGTTGCCTCTGTGTTATGTGTTCATTTTTCATAACTGTTAGTATTGCATGCATTTCTTTTTCATTTCTTTCTTGCATATAGGGGTGTGGTGTATTGCATATTGTGTATGTGCTTTGTTTGACTTTCTATATCAAAAAAGGGGAGAAATATGCACAACTTGTTTTTGTTTATGCATTGTGTTGTGAGTACAGTTTTTACTACATTGGTTGCCCATATGTATTCACTTAGGGGGAGTGTAGCATGAAGTTAGAAGATGTTGTGTACGTTGTATGTGTTTTTGCTGCATGTGCTTAGCCTATCACTATGTACATGTGCAGGGGTAATATGATAGCATCTGGATAGACTATACATTGTTTCTACATGATATGTTCACATGGTATGTGTTTGATACGTGTGTGTAGGTTATGAGTGCAAATGTGTTGAGGCCTTTGTGTTTCAGATTAGTGGTGTGCAGATGAGTTGATCCAAAAAAAGGATGGAGCGCACAAGATGGATGCACTTGGTATAGGTGTTCTTTTTGAGTGTTGGGTGTACATCGATGTTTTGTTCATAGAAAAAAACATCATTTTGGTCATCTCCATAATAATCCTATGTTTGACATGCCTTTGTACTTAGTTGTGTTGTGTTTTTCCATGGAAAGTCAAAGAAAGAGATTGCAAGTTCTATTTTATTTTGTGCCTTTGTTGGCGTTCCCCTGTGCAAAAGACAAAGTTTATTTATTTTGCTTAATATTTTTATATTCCTATATGTAAGGTTGGTTATTGATGATCAATAATTCACACATGTACATAGTTAGATACACTTTATATGTAAGCATGTTGACACATATCACGGTGTTAGTTTTCATTATATGCATGATGGGTTGACTATTGTGATTTTTGTATTGTTTTGTTTGTGGATTTATATGAAAAATTACTTGATAATTTTTAAAATAGAAAATCATTTTTTTTATGAACTCACCCATTGTCGGGTGGTCGACAAGGCCTAGGTGAGGCACCGATGTATAGTCCAAAATTTTCTATAAATACACCTATCTTTTCTTGTTTCTTTAATGAGAAAAATGTAGTGAAGTTTCATCAATTTGACATCTCATTTTTTTTTATCCTGGGTCATTATTACCTTGAGTATTTGTTTGGTAATAGTGATTCATGACTGTGTGAGTAAAACCATGCTTTTGAGTGGTAAGTACTTGAGGCGGTGTTTGCTAGTGAGAGTAAAATAGCATTCTTAAGCAATGAGTGTTTAAGACTATTTTACTAGTGAGGTGTAAGAAATGATGTGCTTTTAGGATTAGGCATAGCTATTTGTGAGCTCCTAAGATAGTGATTACTAGTGATCATGGTTTAGGTGTTTTCCCACATTGTTTGTACACATTACTGATCATTGGTTTTCAATCACACTATTGTATGTACTGTTATCTCTATAAGGGAGTTAGATCCATATGTTGGATCGAATATTTACGATGGCAACGAACAAGGGGAATTAGGGCAGTGTGGTTATGATTGATAGAAATATTTGCATTTATACTTTTATCAAGTTATATATGTTTATTGTTATTAGTGAATTGTTTGCTGTAGAGTGGTTTCCATAAGTAACCCGATGATGTTACCGCATAGGTAGGGATTTTATGTTGGTTTACTTTGTTACATGATTATATTTGTATGATCAGCTGTTATGTTAGTATAATCTAAGTTTCTATTGTGTATGTACTAATATACTAGATTTAGAGTCTAATTAAAAAGCTTTTTGTTTTTATGTTAGGGCGTGCTTGATTTCCTTTTCTTTTAGCATGCCTATAGCTTTCTAATTATTAACTTTCCATTATATGCATGCAAGTTTCGTATGAGTCTCTAAGAAGCTAGTATCTTCTTACCCTGATTATGTACTAGGTGTCAAACTCTTTATTTTAGTTTGTTATGTTTTGTATGATTGCATGCTGTGAGAGTATAATCATATTTACAAAATATGTTCCCGCATATGAGGTTTTGAAGTGATTGAAAATCTTTAATAGATTTCCCAATATGTATGCTCGATACACATGTTGTGTAATGTTTGTTATGTTTATGCATGTTTCTTGTCTGGAAAGAAGTCTGTGAGGCACACCGTCATTAGTATATTTATCGCAGATTGTTCTTTCTCATCTGTTGCTTGTTTTTGTTCTGTGTTGACTTGAACATTTTGTGTTATACTTCCACTGTGTTATATGCTTAGTTTACGTTGTGAGGCTTGTTTGGCCGAGTTGGAATAGATCTCATAAAAATATTCCATAGGTGACATTTTCACCCCTTATCTAGGTCTCATATGCCTATTTAGGTCGGAAGAACAATTGATTTATGTGCAATTATTTCTAAGTATGAAAATCTTAGTACTTTCAGAGCATGTGATTTGTTGATTGTATAATTTGACCGTGCATAAACTATATCTTTTTTCGGCCAATCAAATATAAAAAAGACCAATTAAAAGATTACATGTATAATCAATGAAATTTCCCATTAACAATGGATTTTATAAGTTTAGTTGAAGGAAATAAAAAAAATGATAAGGAAAACAATTGAAAAAATGTTATATGAAGCGTTCCTAATACTTTTCGAATCTCACGAATCATGCATAAAATAAAATCCACAAAACACATTAAAGGTTCTAAAGCGCGTGTCAGCCAAGCGTAACTTACTAGAGTTTACTCCCTCAAAATTATTTTGAAAAAGTAAAAAAATAAAATTATAAAAATAAGATAATAATATTATTACAATAATAATTCATTAAAAAAAAATTTATCCAATGATAATTATATTAAGGTGTAATTAACTTTAAGGTTAAAATTGACATTTCATATATTTTTATTATAATAATATCATTATCCTAAAAATATCTCAATAATGCTAAATAGGATTTAATTTAATTACGTTCAATATTAAACAGAACAAAATAACGTAGGTTAATTTAAATTCTACTTAATATAAAATGATATATGATTGATCATATGATTTACTATTTTTATACTTATAAATTTATGAATAATTTTTATTATTTTTCGTTATTTTTTTATATAATGGCCTTCTTCTCGCACTTGTCTAATTGCTTTAGCTTATGTATTCCATATTTCAATAATTTTGTTTTAGGAATTATGCAAATTAAATTTTTTATATTTGTATTTAGAGTTTGACATTTTAGTTACAAATTTATTATAATTTAATCAATTGATAAATTACACGTATCATTATTATTATATGCTTTTACCAACGTAAAGTCATCTAAACATATAATTCTATTATTTTATATATTTTTGCATTATATCTTACATATAAAAAAAGGATGATTTTGGACATCGTCCTTATCCTTAAAAAAAGGTTTTATTGTATATTAATAAATATCGATATTTATTTTAATATATAAATGATAAAGCATAAAAATAAAATAAAATAAAATTTGAACATAAAATTAAAAATATATATATTCGTGCTTATTAATTAGAAAAATAAAATCATACATATCGTGAATAATTTCTTTTTAATCCTGAATCTCATGTATTAAAATGGTTACTTTTAAATTTTTTACTTCCTAAAAATATATTAAGGTCCAATTTTAATTAATAGTAATATATAATAATAAAAATAATGAAGTAATTTCAACTTTAACAACTGTATAGAATTAATAATAAATTTAACAAATTGAATTACTTTATAAAAAAATGGTATAATAATCCCTTCCATTAAGCTTCATGTCTTACTTAGTCCATTTGTTTTTAATCAATATTATTTAATTTTTTTAATTATTAAAAATGTGTTATTTAATTCTTTTGATTGTTAGGAAAATGTGTTGATTAGAGTCAAATTTTAATATTTATATTATTTAATAATTTTTATGGTAAAAATGAGAGAAAAATAATATATATTTTATCTGTTTTTCTAAGCTTCAAAAATGAGAAAATAAAATAAGTAAATTATCAAATTATTCCTTTTAATGAACTCACCAACTCATTGAGTAACCCAAATTATCCCTTTTGTTTATGTTTGTTCTTTTATGATCCTTTTCTATTACCAAATGGACAAAATGATACATTTTATAAGAAATATAATCAATAAACCCCAAATACATAAGCAAAAAATATTAAATACACGTCACTTCCTAAAACAATAAAGAATAAATATAAGAAATTAATATTTATGATGAATTCATTTTAATTAAATTATAACTATCTCATTTTGTAATAAATTTTATAATTATTTTAAACACATTCTTTTAATTTTCTAATTAATTTTTTAATTATGTATCCAAACATAATTTTTTAAATTTTATTAGACATTATCAATAAAAACTAAAAATAAATTTTTGGGTTTAATTAATACTCTTATTAATAAACGTCAATAAAAGAAGAAACATTTTGGTAAATTTAAAAAAAAATAGAAATATTTTTAAAAATAGAAGGTTAGAGAGAAAAATGAATAAGGATGAGAAAAGAAATCAAGAACCATAAATTAATGGTTTTTGTATTATTTTGGTCTCTAACATTTACCTCAAAACTACATTTAGTCTTTAACTTCTTAAAATACATAATTTAGTCTTTAATTTTTTAAATTTAATATCATTTAAACTAATTGATAGGCCTAAGAGTTCAATGGATTTTCACAAAATAATGAATTTCTATCTTAAAAGATTAACTCGTTGGATAGAGTTTGACTCATACACTCATCCTATCCCAAAAAATCAACTCATTAGATAAGATTAACTCATCTATTCATTCATATTTTATCAATATGCCATTTATTTGCTCTTAACTTCTCAAGCTGATTGTCTATCAAAGCTTACATTGTTGTTCAAATCAAGAAACTGGACACTAAGATACATGTGGGAGTGGAGTTGAATATACACAAGGCTCTTTGTTACTTCCGAGTGGCCTAATTACAAGGCTTAAAACAAAATGTTTAAAGAAGCATTTAATGAGCTAATCTAAGAGAATTTGGTTGATTCAAAAAAGAAAAAGTTCAAGATAGATCCATATGATATTCAAAGCTTCATCCAAGCAATTCTTGAAGCTAGTTAGCATACCAAAAAGACATTACTCTTATAATTAGCTCATAAATGGACAAAACATTACAAGAAATTGGAGGCTAAAAATGTATTGTATGTTATCTTGGCTAGTTTTGATTAAATGCCTTGTATTTAGTTATTTAGTTATGTTTTGCTGTCACAATAAGTCCAAAAGACTTAAAAATGTGGATATTTGTTTAATAGCTATAGTTATTACTTTGTTTTTTTTTTGTTTTTTTCTCTTTTCTTATTATTGGAAGGTTGTTCCAAGTATTAAGTTTTTGAAATTTGAAATAGGAAAGCAGATTGCTTTGGAAAATTAAGAAAATTTATTAAGAGACCTAATGTTCTTCTTTGTTCTTGAGAGAACTTTCTAAACATGTCAAGATTTAACTCGTGGCATTCAAATAACCAAATTTATCACCTTGATTTGTGAGAGATTCTTGGTGTAGCTTTTTCAATCCTTCGTAGTTTTGGTTCTTATCTTGCTAGGAAAATTGTCAAGGCTTAACAAATCTTGTCTACACAATCTTAGGGTTCTTATGCATCTTTGTTATTAGGTTCCATCTTTGACTATCCTTTGTATTTGTCTTTTTTTCCTTGATTTCTGTTGCACAAAAAAAAAGAGTCTACGAACCTAGTAAGGAATTTTATTTTTCCATCTTGTTTCTCATCTCCTAAACCTTTTTTCCAAAACCCCACACTTAAAAAAAATAAGTGACAAAATTGTGTGAATTTTTGGATATTGTTGAAAACCATAGAAACTGAGTGATTCATTCATTTTTATCTTGCATTCAAATTCTTAAAATTTTGATAAGTTTTGGTTATTTCTCATTTTTTGAAGTGGTGTTGGTTATTTTGAATAGGTTTATTGAGTTTGATTAAGAATTAAAAAGACACAAAAGAGTGAAAAAAAATTCAAGAGTGTGTGAGACTATAAGAGAGTAAAAGCCATTTAGAGTGAAAACACAAGTGTGAGTGAAACACGTGAGAGAGTATTTGTGAGGTCCTATTTCATTCTAACTTTATTTTGTAAGAATCATGACCGGAGGTGCATCGGAAGGTGTGGATTTGAAGTTCCAAATGGAGGCACTTATGGGTGAGATGAGGAGAATATTGAGAGTGGAAATGGAGCAAGTGTATGAATGGCTTAATAGGGTAGAACAACACTTATGGAGTAGCCCCAAAGTAGTTATAATAGCCATAGAAGGTGATGCAGACCATCTAGACAAACAACCATAATAGCCATAGAAGGTGATCCATACCATCTAGACAAACAATCTTAGGAACTCATGAACTCAAAGGAATAGGAAAAATTAATTTTCTAGGAATGTGTTGAAGATGATTGGATTGAAAACCTAAGGAAACAAAGTCCTTAAACCCCTAATCTTTGGTATAATTTGATTAGAACCCTAAGGAAACAAAATTCCTTAAAACCTTAACCTTGAGACGCCATAAAGGATGATCACTCCCTTCGATAAGTCAAATTCAAGTATTCAATTAAGAAAACAAGAAGGTAAAGCAAGAAGCTTTCTGAAATAAACTTTTTATTCATGATATATGGTTTGTCCAAGATTACATAGTTGATGTGTTTTATAACAACAAACCATAAAAAAAACCTAGAAGAAATTGAAACCCTAAAGAAACCTTAGACGAAATTCAAACCCTAAAGAAACCCTAGATGAAATGAGCCTATTTAGTGGTAGATTGGGCCTAGTCAATCCTTAAAAAAAATAAAAGACTAAAAAGACTTATGATAAATAAAACATAAAAGGCCCATAACTAATTAAAATAAAATTTGCTTCCCAAATTAATCCTTGCACCCAATTTAATCTTACAAATCTATCCCTTGCATAGGATCTTGAGAATATTTGTAGGATCTTGAGAATATTTGTAAACATCAACTTGGTCAGCACCTTGATCTCTATTATTACCCTCCTCTTCAAAAAGACTCATCTTCGAATCTTAGTTAAACCGAAAGGCACACACATGCACCATGTTCCATTTTTCTTTAACACTAAGATGACAGGAATCGAACATGGGTTGAGACTTTACCTTACAATTCCCTTTTGCAACAACTCATCCACTTGTCTTTGTATATCTTTTTTTTTTCCTTTTACTATTGTTGTGAACAGAAAAAGAAGAAAATGACAAAGTAGTAGATTGTTTAAGACTTTAATTCTTGTTTTCTTGCTTGAGTTTCTTGTTCTTATTGAAATTAGTTTTCCTTTATTTTGTTCTAGTTTTCCTTTATTTTGGTTAAGAAAGATAAGAAAAGAAAAACCTTGAAAAGATTTGCAGCTCAAGTTTATTTCTTTCTTATTTTAACTTTCCTAAATTGATTATTCTTTCTTTTCTTATATTATTATAATATTATATTCTTAATCTTATTCTTATTTTTATATTTATATTTTTGTTCTTTCTTTTCTTATATTCTTATATTCTTTCTTGGTTCTTTAGATTACTCTTTAAGACTTTGTTTTTATCAACTAAGTTTTTAAAATTCTAATTTTTGAGATTGTCACCAATAAACCGGTTTCTCTTGAGATTACTTGAATTATTTGATTTTGTTAAGAATTTAAAAGGAGTGTTGGCTTGAGTTTTTAGTGGTAAAAGGCAAGAGGGATAAAAAAAGGCCAAAATAGTGTGAAACATGAGTGATAACAATTTGATTTAAGAACAAACATGTGAGGGAGTGTGTGAGGAACAACACCTTTTATCTCATTTTATTTTACAGGTTGAAAACATGAGTAAGAAAAATGAAACATGGCGCAAGTGGGTGCCTTTTAGTTTAATTAAGATTCGAGTATGAATATTTTTGAAGAGGAGAGGAATAATGGAGATTGAGGTACTGATCAAGTTGATGTTTACAAATATTCTCCAGATCCTCAACTACAAATATTCTCAAATCCTACAAATATTCTCAAGATCCTATGCAAGGGATTGATTTGGAAGATCAAGTTGGGTGTAAGGATTAATTTGGGAATCAATTTTTTTAGTTAATTGTAGAGCTTTTTAGTCTTTTATTTTTTTTAAGGATTTATTAGGCCCAATCCAACACTAAATAGGACCATTACATCTAGGGTTTCTTTAGGGCTTGAATTTTGTCTAGTTTTTTTTAATGGTTTGTTATTATAAAAACGCAGTAGTTATATAATCTTGGGAAGACCTTATATCATTTATCAAATTTATTTCAAAAAGCTTTTTACTTTGCCTTCTTGTGTTCTTGATTGAATTCTTGAATTTGACTTATCAAATGGAGTAATCATTTTTTGTGGTGTTTCAAGGTTAGGGTTTTAAGGACTATGTTGGGTTCTAATCCGATTCTCTTCAACACATTCCTAGCAAATCAATTTTTGGGTCCACACCATTTTCTTTGATACCAAATGATGCAGATTCTTTAGGCAAACAACCCCTAATGAACAAAAACCGAAAAACACAGTAAAAAAAGGTGCAAGAAACTTTAAACCCTCGGTAAATGATATAATTTGGGATCTAAATAAGCCAAGAACGGAGGAAAATTTCACTTTACTTATAGAAATCGAGCTGAGCTTTAATTGGATATTATATAATATTCGTTTCAATACCCGAGTCAAAAGTTATGGCTATTTAAAGTTGCAACTCTAATTTATCAATTTGTTTTTGAAATTATGAAAAGCAGCAGGCTTTCTTCTCTATTTTTTTTTTAAAAGAAAAAAATGGGTTGAACATAGAAATAAAAAAACAAGAAAAAGATAGGAAGAATTCAAAGAGACTTACAAAACAAAATCCAACGACAAAAACAACAAAAACGAAATTGAAAGAAAACGCAAGACTTATGAAAGGACAAATTTGTTTTTGGAATTAAGGACTCAAAAAAAAGGTAGATGAAGATAGATAACCTGTTTTCAGTAACCAAGACTCTGATACCAAATGATGCCGACCCTCTAGGTGAACAAACCTAAGAAACCACAAACTTAAAGGAATAGGAACAATCGATTTGTTAGAAACGTGTTAAAGATGATTGGATTAGAACCTTAAGGAAACAAAGTCTTTAAAAACCTAACCTTTGGTATGATTGAATTTGGACCCTAAGAAAACAAAGTTCTTAAAACCCTAACCTTGAGACTAAACCAAGGATGATCACTCTATTTTATAAGTCGAATTAAAGCATTCAATCAAAAACACAAGAAGGCAAAGCACGAAGCTTTTTGAAATAAACTTTTTATTAATGATATATGGTATGCTCAAAATTACATAGTTGTTACGTTTTTATAACAACAAACCATAAAAAAACCTAGACGAAATTCAAACCCTAAAGAAACCCTAGACAAAATGGGCCTATATAGTGGTAGATTGGGCCTAATTAATCCTTAAAAAAATAAAAGGCTAAAAAGATTTATGTTAAATAAAACATAAAAGACCCACAATTAACTAAAACAAAAATTACATCCCAAATTAATCCTTGCACCTAACTTGATCTTCTAAATCTATCCCTTGCATAAAATCTTAAGAATATTTGTAAACATAAACTTGGTTAGCATCTCGATCCCCATTAGAATGGAAGGAGTTCATCAAAGGAGAATGAGGGTAAAATGTGAATAGTATTATGGCAATGGTTATGAAGAAGAAGATGTATACGAGTCAAGGGTTAACCATAGGAGATATGGTGGTGGGTTTGGTGAAGCTAGGAATCAGGTAAATAACAACTTGGGGAGTATAAAGATTAAAATCCCATCTTTCCAAGGTAAAAATGATCCTGAAGCTTATTTCAAGTGGGAAATTAAAATGAATATAGAACCATCCCAATTCTCTTAGATTAGCCCATTAAGTGCTTCCTTAAAATGTTTGGATTTAAGCCTTATAATTCGGCTACTTGAAAGTGAAAAAAAGCCTTGTGCATATTCAACTCCACTCTCACATGTATAGTCATGTACAATTCCTTGATTTGCGTCATTCTCCCCTTCTTGAGAAGGATTTGTCCCCAAATCATCACCTTCATCAAAGGGAGACAAATCAACAACATTAAAACTTTCACTAACGTCATACTCAACTCGTAAGTCAAGCTTATAAGCATTGTCATTAATTTGTTTCACCATTTTAAATGGTCCATCACCCCGAGGTAGGAGTTTTCGAATGTCATTGGTTCAAAAAATGGACCTTTCTCAAGTGCAACCATACCCAATCTCCTGGTTCAAACACTACCTTCTTGCATCCCTTGTTGGCTTGATGGATATATTGTTGAGTCCTTCTTTTAACGTTCAAATATGTCTTTTCATGAATCTGCTTCACAAATCCCGCCTTGTTTTTTCCATCTAAGTTTACATGTTCACTCAAAAGTAAAGGAATTAAATCCAAAGGTGACAATGGATTAAAGCCATAAATAATTTCAAATGGGAAAAAAATAATTACATAATGTATATTTTTATTGTAGGCAAAATCAACATGTGGCAAACGATCCTTCCATGTTTTCAAGTTCTTTTTAATAATAGCATGCAACAGATAAGACAAAGTTATGTTTACTACTTCAGTTTGACCATCAATTTATGGATGACAAGTAGTAAAAAACAATAACTTGATTCCCAACTTTTCCAACAAAGTCTTCTAAAGGTAACTCAAAAAATTTGCATCTTTATCAGAAACAATGGTTCTAGGTATGCCATGAAACCTAATAATTTCTTTGAATAACAAATATGGTATATGTGATGCATCATCGATTTTTTTAACATGCAATGAAGTATTCCATCTTAGAAAACTTATCTACCACCACAAAAATTGAGTCTCTCATCTTTTATTCCTAGACAAACCTAAAACTAAATCCATAGAAATATCAGTCCAAGGGTCATTAAGCAAAGGGGTGTACAACCCATGAGGTCTCACCTTAGGCTTAGCTTGTTTACAAGTGATACACTTATCACATATTCTTTCCACATCTTGTTTCATATGAGGCCCAAAAACTAATCATGCAAAATTCCTAAAGTCTTGGCTACACCAAAATGACCCATTAAACCACCACCATGAGCTTCTCTCACAAGCAATTCATGCAAAGAACACATTGGCACACACAACTTATTTTCCTGAAACAAAAATATATCATGCCTACCAAATGCTACCTTATCACATGCGTTGAGTACATCACCAAAATCAGAATTTTGTGCATACAATTCCTTAATGTATTTAAAACCAAGCAATTTTGTATCTAAAGTGGAAAGTAAAGTATACCTTTGGGGTAATGCATCAGCCACCACGTTTTCCTTATCTTGCTTGTATATGATCACATAAGAAAAAGTTTAAATGAATTCCACCCACCTCGCATGGAATTTGTTCAACTTCTGATGTCCTTTCAAATGCTTCAAGGATTCATGATTTGTGCAAATTACAAATTCCCTAGGCCATAGATAGTGCTACCAATTTTCTAAAGCCCTCACCAAAGCATACATATCCTTATCATAAGTCGAATAGTTTAGGGATGCCCCATTCAATTTTTTAGTGATATAGGCAATTAGAAGTCCTTCTTGCACCAAAACAGCTCCAATACCTACTTTTGAAGCATCACACTCAATTTCAAAAGCTTTAGTAAAGTTAGATAAAACAAAAAAGGTGCATTAGTTAACTTTTATTTAATCAGATTAAATGCATTTTCTTGTTTCTTCCCCCACTTAAACGACACTTTTTTCTTGATGACTTCAGTAAGATGGGTGGCCAAGCTACTAAAATCATACAAAAAAACGTTTATAGAAGCTTACTAGGCTGTGGAAACTCCTCACTTGGTTGATTTTTGTAGGTGTTGGCCACTTTTGGATTACTTCACCTTTTTCTCGTCCACCTTAATTCCTTTAGCACTAACAACAAAGCCAAGAAACACAAGCTTATCCCTACAAAAGATGCACTTCTTGAGGTTTATTCGTGTAAAATATGTACTTCTTGAGGTTAGTAAACAGCTTTTCTTTCCTTAGCATATCTAAAACATATTTCAAATGCAATACACGTTCTTTCAAATTTTTCTATAAATTAGGATATCATCAAAATATACAACAACAAATCTACCAATAAATTTATGTAAAGCATGGTTCATCAAATGCATAAATATGCCCAAAGAATTAGTTAAACCAAAAGGCATCACTAACGACTCATACAAATCATATTTAGTTTTGAATGCAGTTTTCCATTCATCACCTTATCTCATCCTTATCTAATGATATCCACTCTTAAGATCATTTTTTTGTAAAAACACAAGAATCATGCAATTCATCTAGCATATCATTTAATCTAGGAATGAGATGACAAAACTTTACCATTATGTTATTGATGGCTTGGAAATCAACACACATCCTCTATGTCCAATCCTTCTTAGGAACTAGCAATACTCGGAACATCATAAGGACTCATGCTTTCAAGCATATACCTCTTCTCCAAAAATTCACCTACTTACTCCAAAGTTATTTAAGCCATAAGGTACCTCTTTGAGGGAGACATCATCAAACTTACAAAAGAGAAACAATATTGTTTATCAAAGAATTAACAAGATCATTAGTACATAAAAGAACCTCTTCATACAAGAGTAAAATAAGTGGTTGATGTGAGAATAATTCTCTCTTGATCTCACTTTTTTTTTGCATTGTAACTGAATTTTTCCTCTCTTGCTCTCAATATGGTTGAAATCCTCTCTTTCTTTTCAATCTATGTGATATTTTTCCTTATTTCATTTTTCTCATATTATTTTCTCTTAATTTATTTTTATCAATTTTGGTCTTCTTTTATTTTTCTCTCTTCTTTTCATTTGATTTTTGTAGCTTTAGTTGGTCCTCCATAACTTGTTTTGGTATTTGATTGTCACAACTACTCGAAGATGAAGAATGTTAAGTTGGCTACAATTAAACTCACTGATTACGCCATTGTTTGGTGGGATCAATTACTAACTAATAGAAGGAGGAATAAAGAGCCACCCCTAGACAATTGGGAGAAGATGAAAATGCTCATTAGGAGGCATTTTGTACCTAGCCACTATTATAGGGGTTTGTTTCAAAAGTTGTAGAGGTTAACTCAAGGTTCAAAGAGTATGGATGAGTAATACAAGGAAATGGAGGTAACTATGATTCAAGCTAATGTGGAAGAGGACTATTAGGCCACCATGGTTAGGTTTTTACACAGTTTAAGTCGAGATATTGTGGATATAGTCAAGTTACAGCACTATGTTGAGTTGTCAGATATGGTACATCAAGTCATAAAAATGGAGGAACAACTCAAGCAAAAGGGATTGGCTAGGAGGGGACAACTTGTGGCTACTAACATCACATGGAGAACAGCCCTTAAGAGGGCTACAAAATAGAATTGGGTTTATTCTAAAAAGGTGAAGTCCAAGATTGTCCACATGATATTCAAGGCTTCATCCACATCATCCAAGCAATTATTGAAGCTAATTAGCATACCAAAAAGACGTTACTCTTATAATCAACTTATAAATGGACAAAACATTACAAACAATTGGAAGCTAAAAACGTTTTGTTTATTATCTTAGCTGGTTTTGATTAATTGCTTTGCATTTAGCCATTTAGTTATGTTTTAGCTTTCATAGTAAGTCCAAAAGACCTAAAAACGTGGGTATTTGTTTAATAGCTATAGTTATTACTTTCTTTTCCATTTTTTTTTTCTCTTTTCCTATTCTTGGAGGGCTATTCCAAGTATTAAGTTTTTTTAAATTCGAAATGGGAAAGCAAATTGCTTTAGAAAATTAAGAAAAATTATTGATGGATAGTGTTCCTCTTTATTCTTGAGAGAACTTTCTAAGCTTATCAAGATTTAACTTGTGACTTTCAAACAACCAAACTTATCACCTTAATTCGTGAGAGATTTTTGTGAGGACGTTTTCAATCCTTCATAATTTTGGTTATTATTGAAAGTTTATAAAATATGGATCAGATTAACCTAGAAGGGATGAATATGTTATTTTTAATTTTATCAATTTATAACTTGATAACCTAAACAAAATGGCTAGGCATGCAATCATGTGTAAAAATAAAGTGCGGAAATAAAAGAATAACACACGAGATTTTTAGGTAGAAACAACCTAGGCCACAACCATGACCTAAGAGGAAAACTATCGGTCCATCGAACCACCTAACTTTCCACTATGAAAATCAAATGTTTAAGTACAAACTTGGTCTTATGCTACCTTTCCTAGGATACTACCTCAATGTACTTTACTTACGAGCCCCTGCTCTATTTTCACATTTTTCAATATTAGCGTGAGCGGTTTCCAGACCAACGTTCCAATAAGTTTTTCGCCAATCAGATACGTTCCCGAAGTAACTATAAAATAGTTAGCACAAAAAATACAAGTACCCGTGTGTATTTTAGAACGGATTTAATAATGAATGATTCTAACTAGATGATTCAAAACATATGTAACTTAAATCAAATCAACTAGTAAATCTTAGAGCAAAAAAGATCGAGCATAAGTTCAATAAAAATAGCTTCTTTAAAGATTAATAATCAAATCAAATAACTATGATATAACAAAAACAATTATTTGATCTAACAATTTAAGAACAAAAATAAAAAAGAAGCCATAAGAACATATTATCAAAATATCATAAAATAATTAGGCTTATTAATCAATCAAACATAACCATCAATATTTGATAGATTAATAAATAAAGAAGCCTAAAGAATTATGATCTTATATTTGTAAAACAAGATAGAAAAATTAAGAAGATTAGAATAATGCTCTTGTGTGGTTAATTGAAACAATGAGCAATGAGTTTTATTTATAGGAAAAATTAAAACCCTTAATCCTATGTAATTGATAAATATCTTTTATATTACAAATAGGATTAGTAATACTCATTAATTAAGAAAAATCCTATATGATTAATAAATATCTTTTCTATTACAAATAGGATTAGTAATACTCACTAATTAAGAAGACTCCTATTTAAAGAAGAGTTCTTTTAAAATAGATTTTATGTTATCTTTTATGCTAAAGATTTCAATTATAATTTAGAGTATATCTTATCTAATATCTTTTAAAATAGATTTTATGTTATCTTTTATGTTAAAGATTCTAGCTATAATTTAGAGTATATCTTATCTAATATTTTATCATATCTTATTCCATATTTTAGAACTAAAAATAATTTCAGATTTATAAACATGTACTATTAAATGCATAAATGTAATCATATGTGTCTCAGTTATCAAAGATATACTTGATGTAAAATTATCTAAAACTCGAATATTTGTTTGACTTTTCTTAATAAACTTAATAACAGACCTAAATACAAATTTATAGATAAATATTTTGTTCATAAAAATAACCAATATTCATAGTTCTTATACTTATCTTACTAGATAAAGGGTCGAGACTCAACAAATCTTGTCTACGTAATCTTAAAGTTATCCATCTTTTGTTGTTGGGTTTCATCACTGTTGATAAGTTTCATATCACATTGCCTTCATGCATTAGATAATTTAAATTATCAAAATTGTCTACCAAATTTGAAAAGTTTATGAGAAAATGAAATGAAAGCAAATAGCTTGTGCAAAGTATCAAAAAGAAACACAAGTAGAAAGAAGAAATGCGTCACATTATCACATACACACATATTGATCCTATTTACCTATGTTGTAATATTTTTCAAGTTAATTTCTTTACAATCATTTAAATCACAATAAGAAATGAGAAAAAATAGTCATAAGGAGGAACCAAAAATGTTGTGAAAGACACTTCACACTACTTTGCAAACAGCTTTCGACGCCTACTTTGCCTGGCTCGCAAATTTGCTACCTCTCCCATAACAATCTCATCTATCAAGTCCTTAAAGACGGAACGCTCAACATCTAAAACAGCTCCAGAGATTTCACCCTTGAAGTCCGTCCAAGTTCCAGACCGATGGATCACATCCTCCTGCAATATGCTTTTCAATCCATCATCTTCACCCTCAAAACTGTAAAATCCTTTGGCTTGAAATTGGTCTATCTCAAAACACAACTCCTTGAGAAGCTTTTGTGAGTTAAGACTTTTCTTTGCTAGCTTACAAGGCAATAACCATGACTCCGGTGAAACACAAATCAAAGACAACTTTGAAGCCAGAATTTCATTGACAGCATCAAATATGAGCTTGCGCTGGAACTTCTCCCCCTCACATTTTTCCGGGAAAACCTTTTCAGGGCTGCATTCATCTTTAGGTTGCAAACTGCTAGCCTTTGTTTGCTCCAAAACAAAGAATAACTCAGGGTTGATGGGATGACCTGAAGGATGAAGCTGAAATGTTGAAAATCCCGAGCCAAGATCTCTCAGAAGCAGACCTGAAGCTAGCAATATTTCACATGTGTATCTGTGATCTGGATTTGTATTCTCACAAAGTGAAGCAATGTAGTCGGTTGAGGATTCATCACAATTAGCATTCAGTTGTCTAAGTTTCTGAACTAAGTTTTCAACATTCTGTAATTTCTGGTGATTGATTACGGAGGTTAGGCCAGATCCAGTGCCGCTTATTATTGGTTCATCAGCAGGGATCCATCGCTCTTCACTTTGGCTGTCATTGCAATCCTGAGCATTGTCATCTGCAGCTTGGATTATCATATGAGTTAGATTCTGTAGAAAAAGGACTATTCATTTCTTTAAAGAAGTTACATACGAAGACTCAACTTATTTAAGTTATACTACTACTTTCATACGTCTCAGAGGTCATTAGAGCTCCTACACACAAGGATGTGTAGAATTTCTACACAGGTCATATCACATACGTGTATGGTTACAAGTATGCATGGAATTTTCACGAGTATGTGCCACTTGTGTGGAAGTGAAAATTGAAATAAAATGTCAATAAGATTTATGAGACAATCCATTAATTTTCAAAACCGTTGTCATTTTATCTCACTTAATTTTTAATGAGATGAGATGGTAATAAAACGGTACTAATTAAAATATCTCATCTGTCCCTAATAACCTAAACGAGACAAGTAAAAACACAAAAACAATAGAAAATATGATAATGATAATTTATAATGTAAGTTTTAATAAAAAAAAATGATATAATATATGTTTAAAGTTAGGTCCATTAGGAATATAATTTAAATGAGATGATATTTAAATAAAATGAGACAATATTACACCATAAACCCGTTAGAGACACTAAACGAAACATGAGATGAGATGAGACAAGACGAGACAGCCCACTCTACATCTCTAATTGGGAGACAAACATTTGTCAAAACAATATCATGATTAGTAATGGAAACATATTATAAAATAAGATTACCTCATATTACATTACATTGTGAATATTGGCATAACTCAACCATATTTTGTAAGTTTCTCTTCAATTTATTGTGAGAACAATCCATGTTAGATCACACGACACAACTGAATAAATGCATAAATACTATGTGGGATATCTAAGACGTTCAAAAGAACTCATAAATTTTAGTGGTTAAAAAGTCAGCTTACTATAGCAAAACCATAGGTATAAGCTGGAACGATATTAGATTTATCCAGCAAATCAGTCACATTCTAGTTTCTGATTGATGGATTTTTTTAACTCTTTGATCCAGTTGGACAAAATGGGATTGTCAAGGAAAATTAAAACCAAGTATTTATCTATGCTTAAATTTCATTTTCAAGTAGTGTCTTCTTTTAGTATTAACACGTTAAATTTTACCTGTGATGGCATTTGGTATCTTCTTTACAGGAGATGGTTCATCATCTCTGTATGCTGTGTTATCAAGAACAGACACAGGACTAGGATGTTCTGAAGCAACTATAGAAAGCTCTGCAGATGACACCTCTTCATCTGGCTTTGAAGTTGATTTCTGAAACAAGAAAAAAAAAGATGAACAAGATAACAAATCTAATCAATAAGAAAAAGAGAAGGAACAGAACCTACTTTCTGCATATTGGAAGAAACCAAGGAATTAGCAGCTTCTGTGGATGGACTGTGGCTACCATTCATCTCAGTAGATTGTAAAACACTGCTGGCTTCTATGTCATTGTCAGCTTTTGAATCCGGGAGAATATAAGTGTCAGATTGCACATATATCTCATCCTCTTGGCCACTCAAAGCTCTTGTTTCATTACTTATCTCACTCAATTGATCATCACCTTGCGGTATGTGTAAAGTTTTCTGTCTGGACTTTCCACCTGGTGAACCTAGCTCTGTCGGTTGCCGGTGAGATTTTCTTCTAGGTTTGTTTGGATCAGATGTAGGAGTTGGTGGACGGGATCGCTTTTCCATCTCAAGTTTCTTCTGTTGCAATCTTGGACTAACAGATCCAGAACTCTTCGCTGAATTTATTGCAACATTTTCGTTTGGCAGTGGTTGAGACCTTAAATTAGAGTGTCTTGATCTTGTGTTCATGTGACTTGTTTTCCTTTCAACAGAACTGGAGGTAGAGTCCCTGATACTGTGTCTTGGAGAATGGTCTTTAACTGTTCCACGATTATTTGAGCCCCTTTTACCATCTACTCTACCACCATTTCGAGGTCTATGCAGATTAGAGAGCTGATCAATTGGAATAATTGATGAAGCAGAAATACCAGATTTTTCAACAAGCTTAGCAGGCTTCATGATCACAATAGGAGACTCATAGCTCCTTGATAAATCAGATCCTCTAACCGTAGAAGCAGCAGTAACATGGTTAATCTTTGGTTTGCCATGGCTCCCTGGCAAATTTAGATTTGGACTCATGCAATTTAGGTCATAGTCATTTTGAGATTCAAAATTTGAAGCTTGTCTTTCTTTTTTTGCCTCCAGAAATCCCTTTATTTGAATTGCTTCCAATATCTGTTTCAATGCCCTGAGATCCTTTCCAGACTGTTTAAATTCCAGATCTTTCAGCCTCTTCTCCATCTCACTATAAACAGAAGGACATGAATTCGGAGTCCTTTTTGGACCTTTTACGGCTTGTGAATTTTGTTTCTGAGATTCTCGTTTTCCATCCTGCATTTTCCATGGTGCTGCTTCGATAGGAAACTTTGAACTCGAAATAGGTTTCATAACCAAATTAGGATTTCTCAGCCGAGGTGAAGTTGGCTCTTTTGACAAGCTCCTTGCAGGGTTAGATATTTGAATAGGCCTGCTTGGGTTATTTGTTTTCAAAAACTTTGGAAATGCATCATCATTCTTAACTTGGCAGATTTGGTTAAAACCCAACTGACCATCACTAGCCAAGGGGGAATCTGGTAATGCTTCCAAGCCCATTAACTTTGCCACAACACTAGGAGGCCGCTTCTGAGATCCTGATGACAGCAGTAGTTTAGAAGCATTCTCAATCAAATTGTTACTACTCTGAATGCCTTCTGAAGAATAAGGTGGTTTCAAACCTGAATTGGAGCACCGCATTGGACCATCTCGACTGTCCAATGAAAGTCTAGGTAACTCTTTTATCCTCGGAGTTGATTTGAAGAGATCTTGGGTTTCAAAAGACAGACGATTAATTTCTCTTCCATCATAAGAGAAACGGCGGGGATCCTTTGTGGTTGAATGCCAATATCCATCTTTCCCCTCATATGATGATCTTCTTCCATGCTCTCTAGTTTCATTATAGTCTGAAGGTGCTTCTCTCAATTTAGCAAGAACCCTAAGAGACTCATCGAAGTCAACATGAGCTGCTGTATTGTCCTTGCTTGCAGCTTTAGATGATAGTCCCCTGACTTCCCTGTACATAGAGTCCTTGACCACACCCCGGATATCAAGAGATTGCCTCCCTAACAGTGGAGAGGTACTTGAAAGGTTCATAACTGGATCTCTCCAAGGAGTTTCTGGAAAAAAATTGTTGTCAGATGAAGAAGCTTCCTGCTGAGCTGTATTGTTGAAATCCACAGATAGTGAAGATGAACAAGAAGATGAAAAAGAGGCTCTTGATGATTCTGTTGAAAGTCTCTGTTTCTCATTCACACTCTTGATCTCCTGCAACCATTAATGGTGTTAGATCAGGTTTAGGCCAACATTGATGCCGGAGCCATAAAAACTTTTGCAAGAGCATAGTTTTCATTTTTAGAATTATATATTTCTAAAAATTGATAGTTTGCTCAGGCAATAGTATTTATTGCTCAAAAATAGCAGTTCCCAAGGTTTATTTATTGCTATATGTTTGGTAAAACACTAATAAATTAAATACATTAACATAAGTGAAGAGTAATTTTATCAACCATAATAACCTAATCCACCTGATGTACACTGAACATTTAAACCAAGCTCTAAGAATTCTGAAAAGATGGGGGAGACATGGAGCAGAGAGTGCTTACAACTCCAGTCTGCTGAATTGCAATATCAGACTGTTCCTGGCTAGTATTGCTGAAATGTAAAGTTCCTGTAAATAGGAAAATTAAATTTAATTAACCAGAGAGTAATGAATCAATTTGGTAGACACCACAAGTTTTCAATCTTTTAAGCAGCAGATAAGTAAAGGAAAAAAAAAAGAGGAAGAAAACATGATAACCCTAATTGGAAAATTACCTCAAATAACACTCCTAAAACTTATAACAACAAAAATAACACCTCTAAAACTTATAACAACAAAAATAACACCCCTAAAACTTATAACAACAAAATAACACCCCTAAAACTTATAACAACAAAAATAACACCCCTAAAACTTATAACAAAAATAACATCTCAATAACATTGAACGAGATCTAGTTGACCGCATTTCAACTTTCAATAGGGTCTAACTTGTCGTAATTCAACTTGAACGACATCCAATTGGTTAAGCGTTCAATGTGGAATGTTTGGATTAGGCTTCCTCTTTGTAGAAAAAATATATGTGCTGGACATAAGTGATGCTATTTTTGGATTACAAGTTTTATGGTTACTATTTTTTGGGATACTAGTTTTAAGGTTTTTATTTTTAGGGTTACAAGTTTTAAGGTTTTTATTTTTAGACTTACAAGTTTTAAGGGTGTTATAAATGTTGTTTTCCAATGTAATTTAGTTATTGGTAATAACGTGCCAAGTGAATGTTTTCCAAACATGCAAGCAATTGATTTGAGGGGTATAACTAGAAGCAAATGACATATCCAAGGCCACAATCAATTAAAACTCAAGAATTTCCTTATCCAGATCTAAGACTATGAGACTTCGAATTTCGATAATCTTCAACTCTACTTTAGTAAACACAGTTAAGTAACCATTTGTAGTTAAGATATTAAGACATTTGTAAAATACATGATAAGGCTGATTCTGGTGTATGGAATCAAAGATCAAACTATTTTGGTGTAAAATACATGTCAGTTAAGAAACTAAGAATAATTGGTACCTGGAGGAGGAGGAGGAGGAGGAGCATGAAGCCTCTTGTGGTTAATCCGCCTCCCAGTAACAGCATGGTGACGATCAAACAATTGAAATATTCCAGTCATACATCCTATTTGATTCTGCAAATCTGGATTTTCATCTGCTAAAGAATGTAATAGTTTTGCAGCCATCTTCACCCCCTCCCCTCTTTCTAGCACAGCTGACTACTTCAACTTCTCAAATCCTTAATACTCTTTTTTTCCAATCCAAATAGTATTCACAGTTCTTTATTGGCATTCACAACTTATATCCTCTGACACCAAATTAGTAACATCAGACAATTGTAGGTAAAATATGCTCAAAATTGCACAGTAATCATATTGAAATTACTTTTTTCACATATCTATATCCCTATCTGTTCCTCCCCACTCAATGGGATGTTTCAAAGAAAAAGATATATATTCAGATCTCTTCAAACAATGCCACTATAAGAACACTTCCCTTGAGAACACACCAGATACAGAAACTCAGAAATTTAAACCAGATTGAGGAAACCCTAAATAAAATATCAAAATAACCATATAAATTTGTCCTCTATGTTACTTCTAACGGTTGGTTACAGCTCAAACAATATAACTTTTTTTCCCTTTGTTTTATAGCCCGTTAAACCAAACACTGTTCTTTTGCAATCAAAATCCCAAACCCACAAAATTTCTTCAACAACAAAGTAGATTTTCCCCCCAATCCATACACTTTTCACAGTAAGGGAAAATCAGAGAGAAAAGGGAGCACTAATTGAAGTACTTATGGAAGAAACTTTTTGGATTTTAGAGAACGAAACAGAGACTGACTTCTAAATTATTACGTTAAAAAAGAAAAGGAAGGGACCCAAATACTCATTTGCAAAAAGCACATGATACCCAAAAGCTAATAGCAATGTTTACCTTGAAATAACTAAAAGAAAGTTATTCTCCAATGGAAGGTGCAAAAGAATCTCTGCAAGATCCAAGAGAGATGTTCCCTTCTACAACAAGTGGAAAGACAGCTAAATGAGATGGGAAGATTTGTTGTAAAAAAAATAATAATTAAAAATAATTGCAAAGAAGGAGAGAGTATTTGTGGGTCACATATTCATACAATACCCTCCTCAACCCAAAAACTCTTATCTCAGACTCAGACATTCATGTGAGAGTGGGTATGTGGGTGGGTCTAAGAGCTGTTCACATGTGCATGTGATATTGTCAGGTACATAGAAGAAAAGAGATGTATTTATATTCATAAAAGTTGTAACAATAAAAACGCATTATTATATGTACTAATGTTGATAACAAATTGAGAAATAAAAAGGAGAATATGAAAATATTTCTATTAAATTTTAATTAAAACTTCTTCATACAAGTTAATTGAAATTAATTTAATTATAGCTTTTTAAGATTAAAAATATAAATATCTTTATTGAATATAACAAGTTATAATATTACAATAATTTTGTGGTTACGTGAGAAATAAAAAGGAAAATATGAAAATATTTCAATTAAACTTTTAATTAATACTTTTATCATACAAATTAATTGAAATTAATTTAATTATAGCTTTTTAAGATATAAATATAAACATCTTTTTCACACATGCGTATAACAAATTATAATATTACAATAACTTTGTGGTTAGATAAGAAATAGAAAAGAAAATATGACAATATTTCAATTAAATTTTTAATTAATACTTTTTCATACAAGTTAACTGAAATTAATTTAATTATATATTTTTAAGATTAAAAATATAATTATCTTTTTCATGCATGAATATAACAAGTTATAATATTAAGATAATTTTGTGGTTATGTTTTAGGGTTAAAGTAACATTTCTAAACCAAAAGAAGCAGCGTAAACCTATAAAAATATAAAATTAATGTTTAACACCATCTTTTATTTTCACTCAAATTTTAATATAATTCTTTTGATAGCGTTTCCATGGAATATGTTTATAGAATATTTTAATTATGATTAAACATACACTTACCTCCTTTCTTTCTTTTTAAATAAATATATATTTATATCTATCAATTTTTTAACAATTTTAAAATTACTATTATTAAATTTTTTAAATATTTTATCAATATAATACCATTTATTAAGAACGATCTATATCTTTAATTTTTAAAATTATATTCACAAATATTGTAATTTTTTTTATCAAAATTTAAATTTAATATATTTTTAGTATATTTGATAATATAATCATTAGCATCCATATTTAACACATCATCATTGCAAAAAAAAAAATGACAACCATTTTTTTAATATCCTTAAAATATACACACGTTGATTTTAAAACTATTTAATATTATCGCTTTACACACCACTTTTTTGGTGCTTCTTTTTAGCCACTCCATAACTCTACATCATTATATGCATGTAATAAAGCAATGAAAAGCAAAATTATTTACATGTAGTTACAACAAATAAATGCTAATTTTAGTCGGGTTAAGAATAATATTTTAATCAATTTTATAAATTTTTTTATAATAATTTAATTATTTTATTTTAATACAGTGGTAACATAAATAATTAATTTTTTTATTTTATTTTAATTTTTTTTTATCATGAACAATAATAATTATAATATAAAAATTTGATATTTTTTATAACAAAATTACGAAATTAGTATAAAAATAAATAAGGGGACAAAACTGATTTAAGTGACAATTAAATAACCTTGATTGTATTTATATTTTTTTTTTTAACAAACATTACACAAACTTATTTATCTCCTTTACGTTGGACTGAATTCGTGCTCTTCTCATACTAACTTAAACCAAATATCATTGTCCTGTAATTCAATTTATTAATTAAATATCTTTGGATAAATGTTTCGAGAGTTTTTTTTTTCAAGTAAAAATATTATTTAATGTTTTGAATTAAAAAAGATATTTATTAATTATTTTATTTATAAAAAATATGTAAATTAATTATTTTACTTATAAAAAATAACCATATAATTAACCTTTAATAATATTAATAAAAATTTTATTTATAAAAATTTTATTTATAAAAATTTTTAAAATAAATAATTAGGTAATTTTATATCTTTATAATTTTTTTTATATATATTTTATATAAATAAAGAGATTAAATTTATTTACATCTTATATTATAACTGAAAATTGCATGACGTAATTTCATAATTCTTGATGAAATATTATATATGTTTAATTAGTAAAAGAATGTAATTAATATCAAATCAAGCACACGTGATTTCTTCTACCATTATGGGTTATTTCTATTATTATTTATTTTCAAGTAAAAGTAAGAACATACACATCATTAGAAATGTATATTTTGGTGCAAAATAAATAATCTTAAGCACCATCTAATCTTTAGTCTAATATTTCATTTTTAAGAAAACGTTACCATCTGAAAAATTGGGTCAAAGAAGAAATTATATTGAAATTGGGGGAGAGAGAATTAATAAAAAATAAATAAATGGTTGCCTGATACATACAAATTACAATTGGAATTTGGATTAATATGAATATTAACGACCATTTGCCTCCACGGAGTTAATTATTAGAAAATTATAACAAATAACATTCTTAAAATTAATAACAATATTAATATATGTAGTAATTTGAAATTATTAATAAAATATAATATTTTAATTGTTATATTAAAAATATATAAATATTAGAAAAAAAATTAAAAAAAAATAAATAAAGGAATGAAGGAAGGAAGAAGAGGAGGAAACATTTTTACTAATTTAAGGTTAAATTAAAGTAGTCATATAATCACGTACGTTTTGGAAAACAGAATAGCCAATCATCTTACAAGCACAAAATATGTTAAAAGTCAAAGCCAAATTGCTCAAGCCTCCATGTATCAAAAATAATATTAAAAGTTAAAAATGCCCCTACAATTCCTAATTTAGCGGTAAGATGAGATGTTAAGTATATGATGCCTCATGATAGATCTTAAACATAGTCAATTAAGACGATATTTTGACAATTATTTTAATTTTTAATTTTTTTTAAAAAAAAACAGATATCAATTGATAATTAATTTTTAATAATAATTTTGAAAATTATAAATAGAAATTTAAATATTACTTGTTTCTTAATTAATTTTTAATTTTTAAAATTTTACTTTCTTAAATTCGATTTTAAACTTATATTTGATAAATTTTAATTAACTTTTGACATTCAAATTATTTTTAATAAACTTAAATATAATTAAATTTTTAATTTTTAATAATAAGAAATAAAATATATAAATATTTAATTTCAAAATTTTAAAATTTGGTCAAACTTCAAAATGAATTCTAACATTTAAGAAACATAAATAAAAAATAAATTCTCACGTATAATTTTAAAATTTAAGTTAAAAATTAAAATAAATGTCAAATCAATCCTAAACACATTGTAAAAGCGTTTCTTATATTTTACATATTATAAAGTGAGTGTTTTTAATAATCTCCTCTCTCTCTCTCTCTAGGAACCGATCACCTCCATAGCACACGAGATTGAGACGGCAACAGTTCAATTCTTGGATCAAATTCGAATTAAAATAGTCTGACCTGCAAGGTAACTTAAACTAAATATTTTCATATCATTAGAGTTCGATTTAATTCGAATAAAATTTATGTGTCAAAAAACTTGCCTTGTTAACTTGTTTAATATATTTTTTTCGCATTTTGTATGTTATTCAAATACAAAATGTAACACTATATTTTTATGTAATTGAAAATGACTTAAACAAAATAGAAATGCGTCTTACTACAAACCTAATGTGTGAACTATATATAATTAAAATATTAATTATATAATTAATTGAAATGATACTACTTAATAAAAATTAAATTAAATAAGAGATATTGTTACTAAAATCATAGAAATACTTGTAAAACAATTACTAATTTTTAATAATGTTTTGAGTAAAATTTCAATAACAAAAAAATTAATAAATTTAGAAAGTTAATAAAAAATTTATTCAATAATATTTATAACCAATAATACATATTATAAATTTTAATCACACTAACTATTGTTTTATATATGAAAAATTAAATAAAAAATACTCTTTAAATGATTCATAAATATTCTATATAGTAAATAATTTTAAAGCAAAATGCTAGATGTCCGTGGATGGTAGAATATATTTAACTTTATAGGAAGTAAATTATTATATTTTATGATTAATTAAGTGCACATTCATACACTTTCAGAACCCTTAAGGTTTCCATAAAATACTTTGGACAACTTTAAAACTCAAGATGTATCCTCATCTTAGCCATTGAAGAATATTGATAAAAGATATTTTAATTTTGTGTTGTTAGCTAGCTAGGCATGGTGACTGTCTATACCTTCTAATTAGGGTTGTTTTAGTATTAATTATTTCTGTTTAGTTTTGTAAGATCGATGTGTGTTTTATGGAGTATTATTATAGATTTTTGAATTAATCGCGGTACTATATATATATATATATATATATATCTATTGTTCTTTTTGAGCTAGATTGGTTAGCTATGTTGCACTCATAACTAGAATTATATTGATTCATTTTATCAATAAAACAAAAGTATATTCCGTTTAAATTATTTTTTGTAAAATGTAAAATATGTTTTAGTCTAATATTTTTTAGATATCTTACACTATTATTATTATTATTATTATTATTATTATTATTATTATTATTATTATTATTATTATTATTATTTCATTCTTTTTTTTCTTTTTTCTCGTGTTGAAATAATAGATGATCAATAATTTATAATTACTAACCTATATGATCATACACATTATTATTCTCTTAGAAAATAATGCACTTTCATATTTCAACCATGAAATAACAATTATCATTCATTTTGAAGATGTATTTTTTATTTTATTTTTGGTTACTTACACAATTAAGCATGTCTTTGAAGTAGTATATTTACGATCCCTCAATTATTAGGAATAAATAATTAGTAGTATATATTAATTTATACTATTTATCTTTCATTTTATGTAATTATTCGTGGTTATTTTAATTTTTTATTTAATAATTTCTTTTTTCGATGTGTTGACCTATTTTGATCGCATAATCTTACTAATGTACTCAATAGATTTAGAAGGTTGCTATCTACTCTCATGTTCATATGTGCTAATTTGGTGTATTTAGGTTTAGTGGTGTGATGTTGAAATTGAATTTATTTTGTATTTACAAGATATCAAATACTGAGGTGCAATACATGTATAAATATAGAAGAAAAGGAATCTGCTTTTTCTAAAAGTGTTTTTAAGAAACAATATATTAGTTGCATCTGACTAATATCACGACTTATAAAGTATATTAGTTGCATCTGACTAATATACGACTTATAAAGTATATTAGTTGCATCTGACTAATATACCTTTAGTGATTTATTAACACCCCTCGAGTTGGTAGCGTAGATATCAATCGTACTGACTTGCTTAGTGAAGCCATATAATGACTTCTTGGAGACTCGCTTTTGGTAAGTATATACTGCCAGTTGCTCTTGCAATGGGAACAAAAGGAAAACTAATAAGTTTGGCATCTAACCTGCTTTATAAAGTGACGATCAACCTCTTACGTGTTTAGTGCGATCATGTTGTCTTGGATTTTGTGATATATCAATGGTACTGCCGATTGTCCTGATACATGCGTAGTATTTTTGAGTTCGAAACCCCAATCTAATAACAAAGTTCTTATCCTGACGATTCCACGAAACCCATGAGCCATACCTCATGTTACGCCTCGTAGATATTTAGATCGTCAAAACTGCTTCTTACTTTCCATGTAACCAAATTTCCTCCCCTGAGGTGAAATAACCCGATGTTGACTTTCTATGCACATGTACTTCACCTTGATACGCATGTGAATCCACAGGACTTGAAGGATTGTTGTGTTTAGAACATTACTCCCTTCACCGGGCTTGGAATTTCAAATACCTTAAAATTCTCAAAAGCGGCATTCATATGGTTCTCGCTTGGATTGTGCGTAAAGCCCGACTCACAACTTCTTTGCGTATGCAACATACGGTCTAGTATGAGCTAAGTAAATCAAAGCGTCCGACCAATCTCTCGATGGCGGGCTCGATGGGTTGGTATTTGATCTGGATACTCTGTTAAACCATGGCTTTGTTCAATAGGAGTATCGATAGGTTTGCAATCAACGCGTACCTGTCTGCGTTAGCGGATCAATAATGTACTTCCTTTGACAAAGATATATCCGCTTATAACTTCCACGGCTACCTCGATTCCTAAGAAGTACTTTAGTTCACAGAAGTCGCTTCGTTTAGTCGAGGAGGCTAGTGTCTTTGTAATTTATCCATCTCGATAGTATCGTCGCGGTGATTACCATATCATCAACATAAATGATTAGAGTACCATTACCTTTCGTTGATGTTTGACAAGCAGTGTGTGGTCGAGATTACTCTGTACGTAACCTTGACCTTTTGCGTGAATTGTGAAAACGCTTCCAAACCAGGCTCGAGGGGATTGCTTGAGGCCATACAAAGACTTCCTCGAATTTGCGTACAAAATTACCGGGTGAATCGACTACGTACCCGGGTGGAAGACTCGTGTACACCTCGCCGGCTAATTCTCGCGTGAAGAAACGCATCCTTGACATGTTGCCGAAGTGGCCGGTTTAGGTTAGCAGCCAGTGAGAGCGGGGCGAATCGTGTTCATTTTGGCAACGGGAGCAAAAGTCTCATAAATAATCTGCACCGTACGTTTGAGTAAACCCTTTTCTTCTGAGACGATCTTTATCTGGAGATTTACGGATCCATCACCGTTATGTTTTATAGTAAACACCCGTGACGACCAAGCTGCCTTTTTTCCTTGTTGCGGTGACACGAGTTGCAATGTCGTTCTTCTTTAATGCATCCCATCTCTTGCCTTCAAGCCATATGTGGATCTCCCAACGCATCACACACTTTGTTGAAAGCGATACACCAGGATATTTGATTCCTGAAATGATTTGTATGACTTAGATAATCTTTTAGTGGACATGAAATTGAGACTCTTGGGTATTTTGATTTTGCATGAATATTTGGTTCGTACCTTTGGGTGGTTGACCTCGAGTAGACTGTTTGGTAACACATCTTGTCGACATTAGACTCGATGTTATTAGTATCGGTAGGTGTACATACCTCGGATGAGTGACCTTCGGATTACCGGGAGTTGTTGATCAAGGGTAGGAGTAATGCTGACAGATTCTGTCTTGATGTCATTTCTTTGTAAGTGAGTTTGGTGCTTGAATACTTGAAGCATCTGTTTACTGATAGTGGATTCAATGAAATAGAAGTCTCGTACGGTCTCATTGAAACATCGATTCAGTGACTTACCTAATGCCTCAGCTTCGCGTAATCTGATTCTTGAAATATGTATTCTCCCGACGAGCGATGTCGGTGAGGAAAAAATAACTCGTGTCGCCGAAGGTAACATCCGTAGTAACGTAATACTTTCTGGTTGGTGGATGAAAGCAACTTGTACCGCTTTTGATAACCAGCAGCAACACACGTTTAATTGCAGAGCATCTAATTTAGAGCGTTGATTTTTAGGAACGTACTTGCCTGAAAACCACACTGACGAAATACTCGAGTGGGAAGATTATGAAAGGATGATAAGGATACGTAAGATGCGAGAATCTGAAATGGGATTTTTTTTAAGGACACTAGGAACGGAAGACGATTGATGAGATGGGCGAAGCACATGCACATCACACGAATATTTTGGCATATAAGCGGCTAAATAAGAGTGCGAGCAATATCAAGTAAATGGCGATTTTTCTTTCGGTTTCTCCATTTTGTTCGGTGTTTGTGGACAAGTAGTTTAGTGAATAATCCCATTTGTTTTGAAAAATTGTTGAAAAACATGATTAACATATTCCCACGTTGTCGGAACGGAGGATCGAATGATGCCATTATATTGTCTCTGAGAACAAAGGTATGAAAATTTTGAAAAAGCAGAAAAAACTTCATCTTTTGTTCTAAGAAGAAATCCACGATAACCTTATACGATCGTCGATAAATGAAACAAAATATCTACTAGATATAGTGGGTTCTTTAGATGGTCCACGAACATCGAGAATGAATTAATTCAAAAGGAATAGTACTTTTATTAGAAATACTTGGGAGAATAAGTAACCACGATGGCTCTTGGCCAAAACAAGTCTCACATGCAACACGGTCTCATTAACACCAATAAATAAAGTAGCGTGGTTTTTCATAAGGTAAAAAGCGGATGCCCACTAGCGGCGATACCTGACCAAATTTCACTTAGCTTATCGGGAACTGAAATCAATGCAGTGCTTGCCGGTGCTCTTGGTTTCTCCATAAAAGTAGTTGATCCAAGCGGGCAATCTGTCTGCCACTCGAATACCCCAGGACGATTATTTCCCTGGTAAGAAGATCACGAAAAATCACATCGTAGGATAAAGGTTACAAAGCATTTAGACTCGATATTCAAGCTGTGGACGAGATATTAAGTGATGAGATAAGTCAGTGCGTATAAAAAATTATGGAGGCTGTAAAGATGGAGTGATATGAGCCCGACCCTGTCTGGAACGGGAAAGGCACGCCGTTAGCATTTGTAACATAAGACAACCTGGTGGGGAGATAACTTATTATTAAAAAAGATTTATCATAAGTCGTATGATCGGATGCACCAGAATCGATAATCCAAGTATTAGACCTGACAGTGAGAAACATTTAAGGTCGTACCAATCTTACCACGACCGGTATTGAAGGCTGAGGGATACCTCACGCATTCGAAAGGATAATTACGTCCGTAGTAATTACGGTTCTTGGACAATTTGCCTTGCTATGGTACTTTGCTTTAGAGCGAAGGCACGTATTTGTCGTTTTGGTTTCAAGTGTGGATATAGTTTCGACACGTTTCACGGAGATGCCGCATTCGTTGCAATAGGAAGCAAACGAAAAACGAGGGCGATTAAGAAAGCACTGGTGAAGGGAGCCTCTTGATGAGATGAAATTAAGTTTGGGCTGGCTGGAGGAAAGGTGCCTTTGATTTAGCTTGAATGGTTAGGCTTGATACTTGACGTGTCGATGAAGACTTCTGCTGCTTTGAGATTAGTCTTTACGGATGTATGTAAAGCGGTAGTGAAGCTGGAGGATCTGACGACATTGACGGTCGCCTTTAGCAATTATGTTTTATATCGAGGCCTCTTGAAAGCATGCACCTCGTTCGAGCTCGTACCTTACCATTTTCCGAGAAGATCGTCTAGATTTTTAATTTTGCATGGGCGTTTACGAGGTCAATTTATTGACCCGTACATTTTTGACTTGGTAAAAAAAGAATCTTGGTTGCCCGTTTCTTGCGTGCCGACTTTGTTTGCAATGAGTTCGTGAATTTGAATAAAGTCGGACTTCGTGTTTGTATAAAAGATAAACAAGGTATTCCATATACCTCGTGATTTCACATTCCTCGCATTTGTAATATATCATCGGTGATTGCTCACAAATAGAATTTGACGTAATAAGCCGTCATCGTCTTACATAGAGTATAGGCTTATATCATCTTGGACTAGGACCACTAATTGATCCAGATATATGCCACAATCTTATGCATTCCACGAAGATAAACCAGAACGTAACTTTTTTCCATGTTCGAAAATTTGTACCATTAAGTTTAGTACCCAAGAAAGAACCAATTTACGAACTCTTGCGGAAACTTCAAAATTTGGAACTTCGTAGATTCTAGAAACTTGATGTTGTACGGAATCTTCCATTGAAATAACAATAACAAGTATATTGTGCGGCGGAATAATTTTTTTTTTTTTTTGCGGGTTGATAAATAAATCATTTGTTTGAATGTTTGGTCTTTGATGGGCTTGGAGCGAGATGGGCTAGGAGGCGATGGGCTTGGATTAGATGGTAGAGGGCTGGGCTTGGAGGCGATGTCTTGGGGTTGGGGCGATAAATGGGTTGTTTGAAAGTTTAGTCTTTGATGGGCTTGGAAGCGGATGGGAAATTTAGGAGGCGATGGGCTTGGATAAGATGGGCTAGGGTTGGTGAATGACCGGAAGGCTGTAAGCTTCAATTAAGAGTGCAGCCTAATGTAGTTTAAGAATGAAAAAAAAAACTCTGAAAATGTAAGCGCACACCGGGGGTGAAACGGCGCCTGAGGGGCTGAACGGGCGGGGGCTATCGGGGGGCGACGGCGCACGAGGTAGCGGGTGAGCAGCGCGGTGACGTAATGGCGTAGTTTAAGCGCACGAGGGTTTCGGTTGGGATGTGAGGAGGTTGAATGGTCTTGAGGCCTTGAGTGGCAAGCGTAACGGGGTCACTGGCTTGTGTGAGCTAGAATGTGGCAGAGCTGTGGTGAGCTAACGTCTTGGTGTAATTTCTGGCGTGGTGAAAATTTGGCGCAACGCTGAGGTTGAGCAATGACTGCCTATGATGAATAACCACCGGTTTGAGCAATGTAATTTGGATAAGCGAGTGGACCAAATCTGCAAGCAGTAAGTACTAAGCGGTGCAAGAATCTGCCAGCGTTAGGCGGCGCATGACGGCGGTGCTTACTTGATGGCAGATAAAATTTTTTTTTAATTTTAACTACGATGCAAATTGAATTTACTTTGTATTTACAAGATATCAAATCTTGAGGGTCTGATACATGCATAAATATAGAAGAAAAGGAATCTGCTTTTTCTAAAAGTGTTTTTAAGAAACAATATATTAGTTGCATACAACTAATATACAGCTTATAAAGTATATTAGTTGCATACAACTAATATACCTTTTAGTGATTTATTAACAGTTGATAGCATGGTCCAAATGGTACCAGCTTTTAAGAACTTAAGGTACTTAAGGGCTAGGTCTCAGGTTCAAGGTTGTGAAAGAGCGAAAGAAACGAGTTATACGATGAACATAGATTTGTGGACCCACCCAGATACCCTTCAATGTGCGAGTAATGTGAATTTAAATCATGCTCAAACATCATGGTCCAGATGGTACTAGCTTCTAAGAACCTGAGGTATTTAAGGACTAGGTCTCATGTTCAAGGTTGGATAAGGGCGAAAGAAATGAGTTACACTATGAACATAGATCTATGTGCCCCCAGATACCCTTTAATATGCGAGTAATGTGAATTTTAACCATGCACAAATAGTAAATAAATTGATTGGAATCTCTCTTCTTACTGGGACTTCTTTATTATTATTATTTGCTATAATTTTAGAGATTTTTTTTGCCAAAATTCATTTTAAGTTATTGTCATGGCTCTCTTTACTAATGGTGGGAGAATATACTTTGAGAGGAAGAAACCAAACAAATAGATCATAATTTGTGTTCTGAACCATTTATCTTCCTAGCATTGCAATATAATTGTAAGCCTCGCTAGGGTTTACCTGGATTTGGAAATGCATTACCACAATGCCTTTCCATTGTGGTCATAATTCCCTTAGGAATGCCTTATTAATGTAGTGATAAGCATTATTAAGAAGTTCCTTACTATTACATTAGTAATCAATGTCTTAACACATTATGCTAATAATACCTTATCACATTATGTCAATGTCTTACTACATTATATTAATGTCATATCACATGATGCCAATGCATCTTCACGTTATGTCAATGTCTAACCATGACATGTCAATTTCTTATCATGTTATTTGGTTAACAAACTGTGAGTGAAATGAAATGATTGAATTATAATTCACCAATGCTCATAATGAGCACTGAGCACTATATACATAGTTGGAAAAAAGAGAAAATAAGTTAATTTCTACCTTACACATGTAATGTGTATTTACATGTATTATACTAATAGAGTTCTTATTTGTCTAATATTGATCAATTGAGATGAAACCAATAACTTAAAATAATTAAATGGATAATTAGATTGTGGTTAAATAGAGATGTCCATTTTTAGGATGCCTAATTTGGAGCCTACTTAAGGCTTTTAATTCTACATCCTTTTAATATGAAAATAAGGTAGAAAGAGGAATAATTAATTAAAAGAGCTTCTAATGAAAAGCTTAAGAGATAAATTTTAGAGAAATTTCAAGAAGAGAAAATTGAGAGTAATTTTTTTTTGTGCAAGTTTAGTTATGGTTTGTGAGTTGTACTTGTTAGAAAAAAACTTATAATATTTTCTTTTTTATTGAAATATTTGCAGCAACTTAAACTAGGTGTGTCAATTTATTTTGCATTATCACAAATTTGATTGATTAAGAATTTATTATTTTTCATGAAAATTGGTATCAAAATGCTAGTGGTGACAAATTAAATAATTTTTTTATTGTTAATTGTTTTGGTGAGAAACTATTAGAAAAGATCCAAAGGGAACCATATTTTTGTAGAAGCAATGGAAAAAAAATGAATGGAAGGTGAAAATAGAAAAATTTTATGGTGCAGATTTTGGATTTTGAAAAATACAAGTTAAAGATCATCTTTACCAAAGAAATTTGTTCCAACCATTTTTAGGAAAGAAACCAAAGGGCATGAAGGAAAAAGAGTGGGGTTTTCTCAATAGACAATCCCTTGGAGTAATTTGATTTATATTATCCTAAAATGTTGCCTTCAACATATCAAAAGGAAAGATCATGGTAAGTCTCATGGAGACTCTCCCTAGCATGTATGAGAATTCATCAACCTCAAACAAAGTACACTTGATTGATGAGATAATTGTTCAATTTATAGATAAAGGATGTCACATTAATAGCTCATCATATAAAAGAGTTTAATACATTCACAACCCAATTAAGCTTAGTAGGTATTGAATTTGATGATGAAGCATGAGCATTGATACATCTATCATTTTTGCCAGAAAATTGGAATGCTATAGTCACAACAATGAGTTGCTTGTTGGGAAGCAACAAGTTGAAATTTGACGATGTTCATGATCTAATTCTCCTTGAAAAAATTCGACAAAGAGAGTTGGGTGAATCATCAACTTATTATGCTTTGTATTTGGAGTCAAGAGGAAGAAACTTTGAAAGAAATTCAAACACAAGCAATGGACGTGACAAAATGAACAATCAAGGCATATCAAGGAATAGAATATCTAACTCCATAAATCACAACAATTTTCAAAGCTCAAAGAATGTCATGTGTTGGAATTGTGAGAAGATTGGGCATTATAAAAACCAATGTAAGAGTGACAAAGGATTAAGAGGAAAAGACAAAAGAAAATGTTGCTTCCTTCTTAGGAAGTAAAGGTGCATTGATATTCTTTTAAGAACAAGGAGGACTCTAAAGAGTTAGACTCTAAAGCAATCTTTGAGAATTATGTCCTTAAAAACCTTGGTGATGATAACCTTGTGATGTTATTGTCAAAGGATTAGCAAAGATTAAGTTAAGTGGGTTTGTGTAGGAGTTGAAGAATGTTTGACATATTTTTGATATAAGGAAAAACTTAATCTTAGTAGGATAGTTGGCCAATGAAAGCTACACTACGGTCTTTCATAATGATGATTGGAAAAACTCAAAGGGTGCACTAGGTAAAACGTGTGGTACTCTTTGTTTGATAAAAGTGTACAATTTAATTTTTTGAAACATAAGTTTGAAGTGTTTCATGCTTTCAGAATGTGGAAAGCCATGGTTGAGAATGAGACAAATTTGAAGATAAAAGCTTAGAACCAAAAACAACGGTGAATATAAAGACACCAGATTCAAGACATTTTGCTATGAGCATGGGATCATAATGAAGTAAGCTGTGCCGAGTATGCCTTAACACAATAGTGTAGGTGAGGGTATGAATCTTACATTGAATAAGAGAGCCAAAATTATGCATATGCAATCAAGCCTACCAAATAAATTCTAGGTAAAATTAGTTAATATAGCAGCTTACTTCATCAATTGATGTCTATCGGTTTCATTACAACACGAAATACCAAAGGAGCTACTGAGCAAAAAAGAGGTAAAACTCGCACATTTAAGAGTTTTTACTTGTGTAGCATATATGCATATCAGTGATCAAGAGAGAAATAAGCTTGATCCCAAATCCAAGAAGTGCACCTTTATTAGTAGTGGCGAGGATGATTTTGGCTACCACCTTTGGGATACAAGAAAAAAAGGATGATACATAGTAGAGATATGATCTTCAACAAGTGAGTTATAAGGATAGATACACTTCATTCAAAACAGGGTAGGCCAGTGTATGTAGAGGGTATATATAGAGGTGGATGATGTCTTAAATAGTCCTATGACAAAAAAAATTGAGAATCTTCAATCAAAGGATCAGTTGGACAGAGTAGTGCACAATAGTCTGAAAAAACTCATCCTCTTACTCTAGCTTTTATACTTAGGAAGTCTTCAATGCCCCATGTACTTAATAGAATATATATGAACTATATTTTGTTGACTAATGAAGGAGAGCTTGAATTCTATGATGAGACATGTTGGACCAAAGATGCTAACAAGTGGAAGCTTGCTATGAAAGATGAGATGAATTCTTTAATCTCCAAACCAACATGGGAACTAATAAAGTTACCTATGGGAAAGAAGGACTTTCGATAAATGGGGATACTAGGTGAAAGAGAGCATAATGGCTCTAAGAGATATAAAGCTTGGCTAGTTGTCAAAGGATTCTAATAAAAGAAAGAATTGATTGCACTGATATTTTTTCTCATGGAGTGAAGCTCAAACTATTAGAACACTCTTGAGCATTATTGTAAGTGAAGATTTCTATCTTAAGAAATTGGATGCGAAGACTAAATTTCTTCATAGAGACTTGAAAGAAGAGATATACATACATTAACCAGAGGGTTTCTTAGAAAATGGTATACAAACTAAAGAAGAGCTTGTATAAGCTTAAACAAGCTCTAAGAAAATGTTATAAAAAGTTTGATGGCTTTATGCATGGGGAAGGTTTCCAAAAGTGTAACACTGAGAAATATTGTTACTTTAAGAGATATATGTCAAGTTATATCATCTTACTCCTTTATATCGATCATATATTAATAACAGGACTATATATAGAGGATACCAAAAGATTGAAGCAATAATTATCAAAATAATTTGACATGAAACACTTGGGATCGTCAAATATTGGGATTCAAATCACTAAAGATAAGCAAAGAGGGACTTTGAAATTATCTTTGAAGGAATTAGATGTGTTTTGCAAAGATTTAACATGGGCAATGTCAATGGAGTTAACACATCCTTAGCTAGTCACTTTGGCCTATCTAAGTATCAGTATCATCAGAGAGAGGAAGAGAAAAGTTTCATGAATAAGATTCCTTATGCCTCAGCCATTGAAAATTTTATGTATGTAATGATTTGTACGAGAATATACATTGGTCATATAGTGGAAGCTATTAGTAGGTTCACATCAAATTCAGGAAAGACCTACCAGAAAGTAGTGAAATGGATCTTAAGGTACCTACGAGGCACCATAGAGAATTGTTTGTACTTTTTTAAGGGAGAGAAGTACAAGGATATATAGATGCAGACTTCACAACAAAAGTCTATCATCAAAAAGCACCACCAATTATATGTCTATCGTGTGCACTATAACCATTAGTTGGATATCGTAAATACAAAAATATTATTACATTATCTACTACAGAGGTTGATTATGTAGCAATGATAGAAGCTAGTAAAGAAATGATATGGCTTCAGGGATTGATAACAGAGTTGTGATTCAATCATAAGAAGAATTCCTTATGTAGTGACAATTAAAGCAACAGATTTGGTGAAGAATACTACATTTCATTCTAGAACTAAATATATTGGACTTCATTATCACTTTATTAGGTCTTTATTAGAGGATGGAGTGTTAACACCTGTAACAATCCTTGGTAGCAAGAATCTAACAAATATGTTGACAAATATGATGACTATCGAAAAATTAAAACTATGTTCAACTTCAATTGGTCTACAAAAATGATAAGATCAGATAAGAGCTGTTGCATTGATTAAGGTATGAAAATAAATTGAAATAAGTATTCAAGTGAGAGATTATTTTTCAATTGAGATGGAATCAACCACCTAATATAGCTAAATGTATAATTAGCTTGAGATAAGAAAAAAAGGCATATAAAAGAATAATTATTATAAGAGCTTCTGATGAGAAGCTTGGGAGAGAAATTTTATGAGAGAAAATTGAGAATAATTTTTTTGAGTACAAATTAAGTTATGGTTTGTGAGTTGTAATTGTCAGCAAACACTTGTAATATTTTCTTCTTTCTTTTTTTGTTGAAGGATTTACAACAGCCTAAATTAGGTGTGTTAATTTATTTTGTATTCTCATAATATAATTGATCGAGCATTTGTTATTTTTTCTAACATTACTATCTATGCCAATGTCTTATCAAGATATAGTAATGCCTTACTACGATATATCGATGCTTTACTCTAACTATGTCTTACCATGCTACCTCAATCCCAATTTTTCTTAACATACCTCATAGAAAAAATCATATTTGTACAATTTATAATGCCTTTGGTCACCAATCACCTAATATGCAAGACACAAATACTAGTATATCATCTTCTTCGTAACAACTCATACTCTCTTTCATCCCCAAGTTGTCCTATCATCACCTTCCTCTGTAGCTCGCTACATCAACCAAAATCCATGTGGTCCATCTTTTGCTCATTTGACTCTATGCACAATTCCTTATCACCAATTGACCAAAATGTTGTTTGGAAATTTTTGTTTAATAAAAATCTCATTTTTATTATTGCAATGGAAGTAATTGGTATAAATAGATAGCAATAATTCTACTTATTGAATTTTTATGATATTAATAATTTAATTAGCTATAAAAATAAGTATTAACATAAATTGAGTTAGCGGGATTGATATAACGATCTTATAAAGCCTACTCCCAATGAATCACAAATGAAAGGTATGTGCATGCGTTCTTATAGGTCAACTGGACAAAGAAAAATCAACTTTTCTCCAAAACCTAAAGTTGTGCCATATATGGATGTCTTGTAGAAATTTTGTCTCGCAAAATTCTCACGTTTATCTCAATTAAGAGTTAGAATGAATTCATTGTCCTTCTTTTCCTCTCTAATGTGGCATATACATATGTATAAATATAAAGTTTGATTGATTTTAGTAATCATAAGTTGAGTAAGAAACCAATTCATATTTTTACTTAACTTAGTCATGGACACAATTAAATTGTGTGCTATATATTAGGAATCTCATTCTCACACTTATCTTTATGTTCTCACAGGGGAATCTCATTCGTTTTTGAAGTATCCAATTTAATTCAATTAATTAAATAAATAAATCAATATTTGTTTTATAAATAATTTTCAATTAAAAAGATTACAAAAATGTCCTTCTCTATCAAGCACTTATATTGGTTAGATATTTTTAATTTATATTAATTAATTGCATAATTATTTACTAAATAATTTAATTAATTCATAAAAACAAATATTTTGCTAGTAAAATATCATTTTAGCCTTATTTATTTTAATATTTATTCCACACATAAAATATAAACATATACTAACATATTATAGATTAAATATTCAATTAATAATTAATTATTCAACCAATGAAAATAACACCGTTCAATCATTGTTATGGAGTAGACTTGGGACCAACAAAATTGTTGGATCAAGGTAAAAAAAGACTTGTTATTTAATTAATCCCGTAATTAAACTATCAATCTTGAAAATCCAATAACTACTTCATTAAAAATATGATATTGAACTCTGGAACTTATAATTGTTATTAACTCAAATTTCAAACTTGAACAATTTATTGATATATCTGTTACCTACATATTGATCCTCCATAACTATTCAATAATTAGATATAGGTGAATGCTTCCATTTACCTTATTAATTAACTATGGTCCTTGAGTACTAATGATTCATGTTGAAAAATTATATGTGATTATTAATGGAAAACGAGATTTTCAATCTATGATTAAATATCATTTTAAGGCATCAATTTGAGTGAAACCTACTTAGTATAAGTGTGTTTGTGATTGATTTGAGTTCTTTTATGCGAGGGTTTCAAAATTATATATTTATATTCTCAAAATAATATTGAGGTAAATGAAAAATTGAGTCTCAAATTTCACTCATTGAAAAGAAAAAATGTGCTTATTTATGTTTGTCCTACATGAAAAAACCAACAACATAGGGAATGTTTTGGGTAGCATTTCCTATCCTATGAGAGGTAAGCTAGTGTATAAAAAAACTCTCTTTATGTGAGCATGATAACTTTACAAAAGTAGAGTTGCTTGGTCACTTCAAGCTAGATATTTATCATGTTTTGATATGAATATTGTTAAAAAGATTTATCTTATGTCCAACTATGTTAAAGTAGGTGAAAAGACATGAAATAGAACAAAAATAAGAAAATTGGGACAAATTTAGGACCACCAAGATATCGAACGATCAAGACACCTTTTTTTCAATTGAGTTAAGAGTTGGTTGATCGAGGATCTATTGATAAAATATGGCATTACACCCAATAAAGTTAGAACGATTGTGAAGGGTTTCGGTCAATTGAGTTGTATTAGATAGATTAAGCGCTCTTGGCTTGAAACGATGACATAGTTATATCGATCGAGCAGAACAGATTTTGGCACATTAGTCTTAATTTAAAATCTAACTTCAATCTAAATCATTGGATCAAAACTAATAAACATTCTAAATAAATTAATACAGATTTCAACCTATTTAAATACCATTAAGAGACCATAAATAGTACACCATTTATGACTAAAAAGAGAGGATATTAAAGTAACAAAGAAAGATCAAATAAAGCAAAGTAATGAAACAATTAAATAGCTAAAAAGAAGATTCACTCCCTTTTTCTTTCATTTGTTTGAAATAATTAACTACTGGACTTTGTGTCACCAGACGTCTAAACTAGTAGAATTCTAAATTCAACAAATATTATAAATAATGTTTTTTAAATTAAAATTTAGGAACTTGTTAAATGCAATAGCTTAAAAAAATAACAAAACTTAATTTCAAAATTCATTAATAATCAAAATTTAATTATCCATCATTTTGAATTATTTTTTGAAAAATCGATTTTTTCATAATCAAGTTCTAATTCTTATTTTATCAAATATAAATTTCAATAATTCTTACATTATAAAATTAAATAATTTGAAATCAATGAATGCAAAATTTATTACTTTGTAATTACAAAATTCACTTTTATATAAAAATAAAATTCATCACCTTACTAATATAAAATTTTCTATTCATCAATTTCAAGAATCAATTATTTTTAAAAAAATAAAAAAATCTACTTATTTTTTACACCATGAACGCTAAATACAAAATACGGAATCAATCAATTTTATCGGAAGTAAAATTTTACTATTTTATAAATACAAATTTACTTATTTCATAAATACAAAATCAAATAATTTCTTAATTTTAAAATACTATTTCATTTTTGCATAGACATAAGTCACTTATCTCATAGATACAAAATAAAGCAATTCAACAACCGAATAATGATTACGTTCTTCTTAAAATTCAGTTTCAATTAGGAAACAAATTCTTTTGAGTTTATCAATCAATTAACAAAAAGTGGACCATACTAAAAAGTAAATCTCAAAATTGACTAACTTCACTCCAATTTTCTATTAATTAGATAGATGCTAATTGGTTTTAAGATAACCCAATTGGTAAAATCAATCACTGACGACTTTCAGAATAAGAGATTGATAGCTGGATCTTTGAAATCTCCTACTTGATTGGTGCAAGCCAATGGTGTGCATCGGCTCATATTCAACAAAAGTTTGAAGTGGTTCTCACCACCTTTATCTTATCTTTTTGTTAAAAAAAAAAAAATAGATGCCATAATTATTATTATAAGTAGTACTCGTTTGGTGAATAGTGTTTTTTTTTTCGACCCAAAGAACGTCTGCAATAATGTTGATTAAGTCATTGGAAAAGCCAATAGATTTTTGAAAATGATTGGTAATCAAATAACATGCTTGCAACTACTTTGATAAAGATATTATTGGAGTATCATACTATATAGATATATACATATATTATATGAATATATTTTCTTTTTGTGGACCAATGTTGTTTCCTTTTTTCTTTTTAATAAATAAAATAACTTTATTATTTGCCTTACATTTTAATTAATGGGAAAATTATTCAATTGAGTCATTGCATTATTTAAATAAATTCAATGGTTTAGGTACGGATTCATGTTTTACTTCATGGTAGCAGTGTTCACTTCTCTATATTGTAATTAAACTAATAATAATATAAAATATTTATATATAAAAAGTGTGGATGATATTACTTTTTGATAATTCTTTATGTATTATGCGATGACAAAATTATCTTTTAATTTTAACTTCTTTTTTAGTTCTCCATATACCTTGTATAAAAAATGTGGATGATAATATTTTTTTTATAGTTGTCTGTGTAATGCGATAAAAAAAATTCTCTTTAATTTTAGCATAATTATCTACAAAACTATAATAGTTGAATCATAATCAATCAATGATTAACTAGCATGTTTCTTTCTTATATATATAATCACATATGTATAGCATAATATGAGATTAAGATATATTACATCTTATTGAAATAAGTTAATCTCATAAAAGAGAACCATAATTAAACATTTTTTTTCATAAACTTTTTAGAGTGAGATTAAGATCTCTTCTATCCTACATCTTACAATTACTGATTTAAGGATTGTAGGATCGAAGATCACTCCCCACAAGGTGATCTAAAATCCTAATAATTTATTCATCTTGTAAGTTGTACGGAGAACAATCTTATTTAGTGTTGACAAAAATTAGTATCAACATCTGGTGTCATCTAACGAGAAGAAGTGTGTTTTATTTGACTAAAAATTTAAAATTGTAGGACTCTTAAAAAAGTTCTCCATATTATCTATCTACTAAGAAATAAAAAGATATTTAAAAAAAGAGATAACGTAGACCTTAACGTAAGTGTTTTCTAAAAAAAGAACATTAGAATCTTTTGATATAATATTTTCATTTATTTTGACTTTCAGGACTTATGAAAAAAGTCTTGCATAAGACACCTAGCTTCATTTCTCAAACTTTGATAACTAGTTAAGAGGTTTAGCCTAGCAATTGGCATGGTACGGGTGGGGATAGTTATTGATATAACTATCCCCAAATCAAATTATAAAATCTGTATTTGAAACTTCCCAACAATCGTTACAGTTTGATGATGGTTTTTTACTCGTGGATAATGGTTTGGAACAGATATTAAAAAATACTCAAAAAAATCATTTTTCCAAAAAATTTTAAAAATTTCTTAATAAAGCCTAAATATTAATTAATATATAATTTAATTTAATAAATATATAAATTAATTAAATAAATATAATTAATTTTGGATACGAGCAGGTACAGTTATCAGTATAACCGTACCCAAACCATATTCATTGTTTCATGTTTATTTTTTACCCAAAACCATACCCATTCTCAAAATTTATCGGATAAAATCAAACTGATGGTACAAATAACTGAAACCGTAGTTTTTTTACCCATCCTCAGTCTAGCCTGTTAACCAATAAGCTATCCTTCTAGGTCCGTCGTAGTTTGGTAGAAATATAAGCACTACACTTGGACTCGCCTTTCCATAACAGGCTAGGTAGGCCAAAAAAGTAAAGGAGCTTGGACTTAAGCTCATCTGGACATAGTAGAAAATACACTTTAAGCTATCTTGGAACTCCTACCAGAGCCATTGGCTCTTAGGACAGTCATTATCGCAGCAAATGTTCTTATGGCATCCTTCAATACCCAAATTGTACAAGGTTAGACCTATAGCCATCTAGGGCTTTACTGGAAATATAACCATTTGAGACAAGACTTGAGTCTTAGGCCAAATATCGCAGGCTAAGAGGTGGCCAACTAGGGAATGTTATCCAAGCCTAGTATCGTTGGTTAAGAAGTGGCCAGCCAAGAAATGGCCAGCCAAGAAGTGCTACCTAAGGCAAGTGTTGCCACTCAGGATTTGGTTGGTTAGAGATTGCCATCCAAGACTAGCACTACCGACCAAAACATGGTCAACTAAGGAGAGTCGGTTGGGATAGATGTCACCGATCAAGGTGTGATCCATTTGGAACCACCTATTAGGTCAACCTTTGTCATACGACCTTTACCTACCTACCACTCTTTGGTTGTGCAAGAGGGATTAGAGTTGCTTCCATCCCACGATATGCCATCCACCATTATGCTTGATTAGGAACTGATCTTTTCCAGGTTCCCTCATCCAAATTATAAGAACAAACATGTCTCCTAATCCTATTTGAGGATGAGCCTTACAAGATCATCTGCATGGGTACATCATTGCCACTAAATGAACAAGAAATGTTAGATGAGTTCCTAAGAAAAATAAAGATGTTTTTTTCATGGTTCAATAAGGATATGCTTAGCATAGATTCAAAAATCATATTATACCATCTCAATGTGGACCCAAATTTTAAATCTATTAGGTAAAAGAGAAGATCAAACAATCAAGAAAGATACTTTACCATGAAAGTAGAAGTTGAAAAACTCTTGAAAGCTAGATATATAATAAAAGTGTACTACCTAGATTGGTTGGCCAATGTTGTCTTGGTCAAAGAAGTCAATGGGCAATGGAGAATGTTTGTAGATTTCACTAACCATAATAAGGCTTGTCCAAAAGAAAATTTCCTTTTGTCACACATAGACTAGCTTATGGATGCCACCGTAGGACATGCTATCTTCTCCCTCATGGATGCTTACTCTGAATACCATCAAATCTAGATGTACGGTCTTGATAAGGAAAAGACAAGTTTCATGATCAATTAGGGGCTATTTTGTTACAAAGTCATGCCCTTTGACCTAAAAAAATACTAGTACCATATATAAGAGAAAATATGGAATGAAGCTAAACTCGAACAAGTATGTGTTCGGAGTAGGTTTAGGAAAGTTGTTGGGATTCATGGTCAACCAAAGAGGAATTGAAACCAACCTTGAGATAATAAAAGCATTGATAGGTATACAACCTCCTAAGCTTTCTTCAAAATATTACATGGAAAATCTAATTTTTCCTAGGACCATATTTATGAGAAAGAATTCAAAGAGTTAAAGAAATATTTGAGCTATACACAGCTGCTAGCTAGTCCGTACTCAGGTGACATCCTCACCCTGTACCTGGAAACCTCATAAATAACTATCATTGTAGCCTTAGTAAAGAAGTGTCAGAATAAAGACCAAGGATATATATGTGTATATGTCTAGAACATCTACGCAAGAGATAAAGTCTATAACTTTATATAGGAGTACCACATGAGCATACTCTAACGATCTACCCAAGTCCCCTATAAGAGAACTGGTAGGAAAGATACATCAAGTTTAGAACATGTTCGGATTATTCTTGGGCCATTGAGATTCATAAAATACACAAGCCTAGAATGTGTTCCAACTCTTCCTAGGCTATGAAGATTCATAAAAACCCTAGAAGACAATCATGCAATAGGTGAACATGGGCCAAGAAAGCCCCATAACAAAAGTTCAGAAAAGCCATTTCTATACATCATCGGAATTATCATCCTTACATATCATCTCGTTCAAAGACTCCAAGTATAATGGTAGTCTTGGAAGGATAGAAAGTAGTATATGATGCTATGCATAAAGAATATACATGGACTATAAATAAGACCCTACTATAGTAGAAAGATAGACAATGCTTCACCAACACTTTTTTCTAATAAAATTGTGAAAGTAGTTACCTAGTCCACATATGGCCATACTTAGAAGATTTAACAAGACAAAAAGTCCACCATCATATAAAGAACATGCTTGAGCTACCTGGGCTTCAAAAAGTATAAAGTTCTCATTGCCCTAAACCCAACCAGGGATTACACCCCTTCCCATACAATGAATAAGAAGAAACCCTACAGGTGAATACTATGCCTTAAGGCCCAAACTACCAAGCAGATTATAGAAGCTGGGCATGTTAAGTAACCCTGAAGGACCCACCCTAAACACAGATAGTTTCATCATAAATGTACACCTACCAAGGGTAGTGGATAAGAAATAACCCAATAAGTGGGCCCGAGTTACCTAGACTTAAAGAGTCCAAAGCCCTCAAAGCATCATAACGAGTGATAACTCTATATTTTAGAGTTATTTTGTCCATTTTACTAATTATAATTGCTATGTTCTTAATGTTTTTAGTTAATTTTAAGTTTTTAAATTAATATTTACTGTTAGTTTTTTAAGGAATATATTTTTAGAGAAAAGTAAAGAATTTAAATTGAAAAAAACTTAATTGCAAAAAACAAAAGTTGAAAATTTAAAAGAGGGCTTAATTACAAATAACAAAAGTTGAAAATTTAATTTGAATTAATAAAGAGGGCTTAAATGCAATTAACAAAACTTTTATTTTTCTGCGTAGAGAAGGAGTACCACGCGTGACATTGTTAACCGCGCCTCATGCATCGTCAGATCAAAACATCAACAGTAATGATCAGGAGCATGAGATACAAACGTGGGGTGGGAGAGTGGATGTGTTTCCCGTAGCTTTATGCACAATTCGGCTCATAGAGTATGGCCCACATGTCTCGCATTTCGGCACACAGAGTGGGGCGCACCTGTCTGCGCAATTGATTTTCCCGAGATGCATCCTCTGTCACACATTTTCAGATCAAACCACGAACGGTCCAGATCATGTGTGCTTCCCATGCCCCACGCGAGAGAGTTATGAGTTGATTCTAGCTATTCTGCACAGTCCAATGCGCAAATTTCTCGTGCGACACGGTCCACCTGATCCGCTTGCGTCCTAGCATCCCATCCAATATGAAGCAGCCATGTGTCTTGTTATTCTTCCAGCGAATCAGATGTCACCACGTGGCATGCATATTGTGAAATAAAAACGTAGGAAATTTCTCTCGCTAGCTTATTTTTTTACGCTTTGTCTCCCACTTCTACATGCGTGTTTTAAAGAATATTTTGTGATGTATTTTATTTGTCTCCTACTTCTACACGTGTGTTTTGAAGAATATTGCGTGATATTTTTTTTTAGAGAGCAGAAGGCATAAATACTGGGTTACTATGATGTTGAAGGGGGGAGAGAGAACACGTAGAAGCCATTTTTGGCTTTTGTTGTGTTTCCAATAAGGAAGGAAAATAGAGAATGCAGAGAGCAAATACTTCTAATTCTTTTTCTTGTTCTTCATTTAATGTTCCTTAAATGTCTAAATATTTTCGTATTGTAATTTCAATATTTGCTATGAACTAATTTAATTGTTCTAGGTTTGCCATGTAACTTACATTATGAACCTTGGATTAATTATTTTTGAATGATTTATGAGATGTTTGATTTGTTTATTATATTTGTGCTTAATGCTTTTATTTGTTAGAAGATTAATCAATTGATCTGTGACACTTAAATAAACTTAAAAAATGCATTTTTGTGTTTTGCCCGTGGATAGAATAACATATATATATATAAGGAATAAGAATATACCTTTATTGTACGTATAGCTATTTGAGAACTTTGAACTTAATGAATCTTGGTAAATTTATTTCTCATAGGAATATAGTGAATTATTTTAGCGAGATGTGTCTATTTGTTATTGGAAGAGACATATGGATAAATTAGGAGTTCTTGGTTGACAAATTAAATGCGAGAACATAAATCAAGAGAAAATAATATGATTCAAGTGGATTAATTTGATGAAATTACAATCCTAGAATTTTCTTATATATTGTTATCAAAAATTAGTTTAGTGAAACTCTATCAAACTTTCGATTGTTTGGATAAAATTAGATTGAAACAATTTTAGTACTTAACAAATATTAGTAACAAATCTCCATGGGAACGATATCTTACTTATCATTTATTACTTGTGACCGTGTATACTTGCACGTTCATGTTCTCTTAAAGAGACAACAACGAGTATGGCATATTGGGGCCCAGACCTTCAGAAGTTTAATGGAAGTTGAAAGTGCTAAGTTACAACTACGAATCACACTAAACATAGATTGTATAGTCTAGGATAAAACTAACATGAAGAAGTATCCTAGCGTATAAGTCTCATGCCTCAGCATCTAGATTACCAAAAGGTAGGACTAAGTGCAATAAAATCCTTAGTATCCAGCCAAGGTATACACCCTTACTAAGGTAGTGAATAAGAGGCATCCCAACATGTGAGCTTTATACTTTCAAGGCCAAGCCATAAAATTATTTTCAAAAGATCAATATGTTAGGTATGTGGTCAAGGCCACATCTAACACCACGAATGACCTATCAGGTTTCCTATCGTCCTAGAATTAACCATAAAAATTGAAAAAGAGCCATGGCTCACAAGATATACCACCTCAAATCTAGGAACAACATTGAAATTTCAAAACCATACTTAGGCCTACATGGCATCAATAAACGAGATGATTAATCTCTAAAAAGTGATAACTAAATTTTTTCCCTTATCTCATGGTTGGACCACTTGAACAAGTTCAAGTACTCCAAGCAGTGGGCTAATAGATCAAATGGTTTAACTAAGCAACATTTGGATCATTAAGTCACCCCTAACTTAGAAAAATTTCTAAAAAACACCGCAAGGCTTGAACAAAAAAGTAAGGCTATAGGTACAAGTTAAATATCACCTAAACATCAAAGCCACTAGCCTCCCAATGGAGCCAATGCATGGTCTAAAGATCAAACCACTATCCGACCAAATAGGCCAAGTCTAAGAGGTATAACCAGCTAAGAACGTGATCGAGCAGTCAACCAAGGGTGTGATCTGCTAGAAGTATGGTCGATAAAGGCTATAATCAACTGAGAATGTGGCTGACAAGAAGTGAGGGAGATTCTACGAGTGTTTTCCCAGCCAAATCAGGTTGATCCGTGGCTAAGAAATATTTCCTCATCTTTGTACACCTCATGTCCAAGATCTGAATTTCATTTTATTCCAATACATCCTCCCACAATCACATTTTAACTCAAAAGTCCACGACTTCTCAAATATATAGGGCAAAAGTCAAGTTTAGAAATAATGTTAAAAGTATAAACGAGAGATAAATTGTGTAAAGTAATATAAGGCCAAGGCCACAAAGCCTTAGCCATTACCACTCTAGGTTATGCCACAATATGTGTCATCTTAGAGAACAAACACTTATTAAGATGCATCTTTTCACATCTTTCTTTGTGAGGTACATTGTTAAAGGTTCAACTGTCTGTCTACATTCTAGAAAAACTCCAGGAACCAACCAAGGGTATGATTTATAAAAGTATAATAGGATAATGGTTCTACTAGAAGTTGAGATGATCATGATATGATCTCTACCTCCTGGACTTCCTAAATGAGTCTAGCCTTTTGTATCTTCATGTAACTTCATTCGAATGAGAAATGAGAGTACATAAGTTAAAAGAAGGGTTATGAAAAAGAGTTCAAGTGTTTGAAAATAGGGATACCTATAAAAATAATATCAATGCTCCCTACACTTATGCATATCCTTCTAGAAACAAGAAAGTTATCTTATTGATGAATCCTACTAGAATCCTAGAATTGTCTTCAAAGACAGCCAAAAAAGATTCTATTAACTAGAAGGACAAGACCCATTAATTGATCTAGACCTCATAATTGGAACATCATCAACCAGAGAACTATTGGCTATGAAATGGTCAGCCAGGAATGGGCCAACTAGAATGTCACAGCACAAGATGTCACCTACTAGGATGTTACCAGTCAGGAAATTGCCAGCCAAGATTTAGTTGGCCAGAACTTCGTTGTCTAGAACTTCATTGGCCAGGACTTGGTTGGCTAGGACTTTGTTGGCCAGGACTACGTTGGTCAGCATTTGGTTAGCCAAAACTTCATTAGCCAAGACTTGGCTGGAAAGAACTTCATTGGCTAGGACTCGAGTGGCCAAAACTTTTCTGGCCGTGATTTATTTTCTCACAACTTTATTGGCCAGAATGTTGTTAGCCACCACTCCATTTGTTAGAATTTAGTTGGCCACAAATTTATATGCCAAGACTTCATTGGCCATAATTTTGTCTGCCAAGACTTTATTGGCCAAAACTTTGCCTACCAAGCCTTTGTTAGCCATAACTTGTTTGGCAAGACTTAATTAGCCTGAACTTGATAAGACTCTTTCACCCACAAGGTTTCCACCCAAAAGATTGTTAGCTAAATGAGAAATAATTATCCTATATTGCATGAAGAAAAATCAATTGTGAAGACCTTTAGCTAATCCTAAAGAGATTAGGCTTAGGATTTGAATGTTGATCTTCCCATAAAGAAAATAGAGAATGTTTGACTTCCTTGATAAATTTTTTGACTTTAACATAACCTTCTAAATGTAACTTCGATTGAAAATTTGAAGACATCGTCAGAAACAGAATGTTGTCATGTATGTTCCAAATAGTCAGACATGGCATGAATTTTTTCACTTGGGTAGGTAAAAAAACACTTAAAGTTAAGCTCAATATTGTAAATAAAATTGGAAAAGATTTTTAACACAATTATTGATATAAATTACAATCAAACATTTTAGCCTAAGGGCTAGAAAGTTTAGGAGGTTGATATTAGGGTTTATTTCGTACATTCCATATCGAAATCAAAGAATGATCCTAGTTAATAAAAAGTTTTATGAGCCAAGTCTAATAAGTGCCTAATCATCTATGTTAAAGGATAATTTAGTAGATAACTACAAATAACTATCTACAATATATAATTATCTACAAAGCTACAATAATTGAATACTAATTGGACAATGATAACTTACCATATTTATTCTTTTTTCTATATATAGTCACATATGCATAACATAATATGAGATATAAATATTTTATATCTTATTGAAATAACTTGATCTCATAATAGAGAATTATAGCTAAACATTCTATTTTCATAAAATTATTAAAGCGAAACTAAGATATTTTCTATCCTACATCCTATAGTTACTGACTTACAGATCGTATGATCGAGAAATCATTCCCCCATAAGGTGGTGTGCAAGGTTCTAAAAGTTTATTCAACTTGTAAGTTCTACATAGAACTATCATACCTGATATTAACAAAAATCAGTATCAACACTAATAGATATCAAAATATTTTTATACTAAATATATCATATTAGTTATGGAAAGTTATACTTGGTAATTATATTATGCATTTTATTTACATTATTACCATTAATTGTTTTAATCACGTAAAAGTTGTTACACTTTATTTAGGTGACTATTAATGTTGTTTATGCTTGCATATTTAATAAATGGGTCGAATTCAATCAATTTATTTACTAACAAATCTTATTTATTTCAAACACATAATTTTCATATCGATATATACAACTAAAAATTAATCAATTAATATTTGTTTTGAACTCATCATTTTTGTTTGAAATTGTCAACTAAAAGCTAAAAAAGTTATCAATTAATATACGTTATTTTAAAGAAAAATAATATATGTTACATGACATAAGAAAACACAAGTAATTAGCATAATATAACTCAACTCACATAAATAAATTGTTAATTATGTCAAACCAATTTGAGTTAACTATATAAAAAAAATTGATTTAACTTATTTATTATCTAATATGCAAAACTTTTTGATATATATAAAACTAATTAATCATGTTAACCAACCTAAGTTTATGTTAAGTTTATGTGATACTTTTATTACTATTACTATTTTTATTTATTTAGTACTAACTATTTTTTATTTATATTTTCAAAATAAAGTAGGACGATTCAGAAGGATAATATTTATAATTACAATAATCTCTACAAGGTTCAAATCTCACTTTTGAGTGTTGCATATTAGGATTTATCCACCGAAGAACCTACATGTTCATATTATCAAGTATGTCTTAATTTATGTAAAAATCGAGTAATTTTTCTTTTTTAAAATCCCACAACTACTGATAATGTTGTTAAAAATTTATATAAATAAATAAAAATACATCGAAAACTTAAACTTAAAAATTCATATAAATAAATAAAAATGCATCGAAAACTTAAATTTAATTTCATATGTGAATATAATATTTAAATTAAAAAAATTAATTTTTTAATTTAAAAGACTAAATATATAAATTAGCATTAAATAAAATTATAATAATACATATCATTTATATTTTTAAATGTAATATTTAGAATATAAATAATAAGAAAAAAATATAGACTAAATCAATAGTTTTTTAATAGATTAATGGTTTAATTTTGTTGAAATTGTTTAATATTTTTATTTCTTTTTTATAATTAAATAGTTATGTATTTATGAACACAGTTCATACATATAATTCTAATCAAAATAAACATAATTTCTATTTAAAATAATTTATAACGTTATTTTAAATTTTATAACTGTGTCTATTATATTAAATAGTTATCTATTTTACAAGTTGTATTATGTTACTTTGAATAAGCTTAGAAATCCAATTAAGTTAGATTTGTGATGAGATTTTGAGAATTGTATTTTGTAAGTCCTATTGTACTCTGTAATTGTGTGTTGACTTCTCGTGTATAAAACATTGTATCTATTTCTTTTTACTCAATATTCTATTTTCTTTTGTGTAAAGTTAGTTACTACGAATTAGTAATACACACACATACATAGTTAGAAGAGCTTTGTATGTGAGCATATTTACACACATCGTGGAGTTGGTTTTTGTAATGTGCAGATTAGGTTGAGTATTGTGATTTTGATATCGCCGCTTGTGTTTTTGTTTAGGATGTGGATATTTGTGAAAATAACTTAGTATTTTTGGAAATGAAAAAATATATCTTTTTAGCAGCTCGCCACCACCCTTGGCAAAATGGTTGATGAGGTCATTGGTGAGGTAGCTAGTGAGGTGGTAGGTCGATTTCTATAAATATCCCTCCACTTTCTTTTTCTTTACCCATTGATTTTAGTATTGAAACTGTGCCAAAATTCACACTGAGAATTATATTTGTTTCTTAAATTATTTTAAAGAGTTTAAATTTGAGTATGGGTTATTTATTGAGCTTAGTTATCAAATCTTTACCTATGTTTGTACGTGGCTTGATTGTGTGTCTCTCGTACATGATTTGGCATTTGTAGTAAACTGTATGTCCCTCAAGATTATGAGTAGTTACACTTCTTATTATTGATCATTGGTTACCAATCTCACTACATTAGGTAGTGTTGGTTGTGGAAGAAAGCCAGGTTCAAGTGTTAATCGAAGTCGTTGAAGAAGCAACAAGTAAAAGAAGCAATAAGTAGTTCAGACAAAGACCCCGATTGATAGAGGTAATAAGGTTTTACTTCCTTTAAAGTTGTAACTGATTTGTTATTTAGTGAATTATATACCGCTAAGTGATTGCCTTAAGCAGCCCGAGAACATTACCAAATACCAAATATATATGCTCTCTGTGTGAATTTACCTTATTATATCATTTGTTATACATGATTTATTATTATGCTAGTACAATCTAAGTTTAAGATGTATATGTAACAATATACTAAAAGCTTAAACTATTATTAAAAAGCTTTTATATTCTTGCAAACTTTTTGTTGAATATATATAATATCTATTATTTAAAGTTATTTATTTATCTGATATTATATTATTTATGCCTCTGCTACGTAGCCTAGTTAAGTGTTTACTTTTTGTTCTTGCGAGTTAGGGGTGAGTCATTATCTTTTTACACTGGTTGTGTACTAGGTCATAGACTATTTCAATTAGTATTAGAGAAGGTGCACCCTTTTAGGATTAACCATTCCTTTGTTGATTCTGTTAACTTGTTGTTTTTACATACACTTTCTCTCCAATGGATTCGAGGGAATGAGATAATATAGGTAGACTTCCACTCTTCAAACGGCATAAATTATGCCTATTAGAAATGACAAATAAGGGCCTTCTTATAGTCCCTCGAAGACTGTGTGCTTTCTTGTCGTGAATTGCTAGACATACTTAACTAAAACCCTACTCAATAATACTATAATTTCAAAACCTATAATCAAGTGGACAAAGGAAGAAAGTAAGGAGTTTGAATAGAATAGTAAGGGTTTATATACAATTATCAGGGTTGTGACACCTAATAAGTTTAGAAGAATATAGAGTTGTACTAAATGTAGCAAGCATGGAACATTCTAGAGATAACTCATGAAGGAACATCTGTTATAAAGAGATCCATAATTCTGAAATTAAATAGAGATTTTGAGCTATGCATTACGTAGAAGGACAAAAATTTTGTCAAGTTCTATGCACGATTCTCAAATATTGAAAATAGTTCATACAACTCAAGTTGGCTCATTAGTGAAGAAAAATAGATTGAGAAGATTGTCGCCAATCTACCCAATAGGGATAAATGCTAATCATAGACTTAATCTAAAGTTGCATCAAAAGATTCAATCTTCGTGCAACAGTGCCTAAGGCTACTCAAGTAATACTAATGGTATGTATAAATCAACTCAAGAAATTCCCTTGATATGATTCTAAGATGGTAGGAAGTGGATGTTATCAGATCTTGGTGAAACTACATTTTTCCATTAATGATCTTACGATAAAAATTCCAAGATGGATTTGATTCAGTAATTGCTCGTTGACCAAACGGGTTCTGTTCGACATACTTCTGAACATTTTCAGCATTAGCCAAACCTTCTAGGTACATACGAAGATCACCTTCGGGTCCTGTAAATAAACAAAATTGAGTAAACAGAAATCAATGATGAACCTGCAAAACTGTACGATACAACTAGAATAAACCAAATTTATTTTTTATCTCACCTAATGATGAATCATTCGTTTGGTGGTAGGTGTAGGAATTAGGAAAAATTGCTGTGTAGGCCTGAAAATTAGGATGTCAGGAAAATAAAATAAAAGTCAATAGTAGAACTGAGATAAAAACCTATATTGTATTACAAAGGAACATGTTTGACAATAGTAAAAAATAAACTGAGATTTGATAAATAATGGTAATAATAAAGAGAAAATTAGATAAACTCACTGGATTGCGTAAAGACTTGTATGGGGAATCATCCAACAACAGTGTATTTGTTTCATTGAACTCTCCCCTTTCCCATGGAAGTTCAGGGTCACATTTGTCCCATAATTTTTTAAGTTCCTTCAGAAGTAGAGGCTTTTCTTTATTCTCCATAGTGTTAAAACCTGTATAGGTACAATGGGATTGATCCTGACAAAAGATAAACCTAGTTATTCTTATAGAGCATTTATATGCTAAATGATTTCAGGTTTTCAACAAGGAATATAATAATTCTAAGAGAGCATTTATATGCTAAAATGCACCCGTCACCATTTATATGAATGGAAGCAAAAACATAAACCCAGTTCTTTCTTTGGTTTTGAAAAATGCAAAATGTCAGAATCGCACACATTGAAAAAATGTTCATAGCTAATATTTTAACAGAAACGTGGTCAGTAACATGAAATTACAATCCAATCAACTAAATAGTACATACAACAAAACATACAAAACGTGGATTTCAAGCTCTAGTTAAATATCTGAAATGAGTTGGATAGCTTTACCCAGCAAAAGAGCAATTTGTGTCTGGAATCACTCATAAGAAACTCGACAACCATGTCAATATTTCTCCTGTAAAACAAGAACGTGAAGGATCATAGAACATAAATGTCAGTAAAATGAGCAGAAAAAATACCCAAAAACTATCGAACAATGATTATGATTACTTGGTTCTTGATGACCAGACACCCACATTGAATCTATCAAAGCAGAATTGCAAGAACTCATCACAATAGGGCCTTTTGAAAACTGGAGATAAAAACAAACCACACAAGTTACAACTTTTGAACAGCATAAACCTTAAAATACTGTTTAAATAACAACTATTACCTGCTTTTTTTGATATTACTGTATCAGGTGTATGTCCTTTGGGAAAATAATTCACAAAATCAACAAGAAGTCCGTTGACATCCAGGATGAGAAGCTTTTTCCTAGAATCGACAGCCATATATCTTTCTGGGGAAGGGTTTAAAATCTGTGAAAGATCATCCACTTTGGTCACTGTGTCTAAATCAGGATCATCCTTTAGTGCTCCTAAATGGGATGAAGAAGGTGCTTCATCCATCGTGGTTTCTATTTGGATGCTTTTCGATTTGGAGGACCTACACAGAGGATCAGATTCAGAATAATTATTTAAACTCATATCTATTAAACTCAAACCATCATCTATGTGAGATGATTCATGTTTTGTGAAGTACGTTCTCTCCAATTTTCCCCTACATTTTTGTTCAAAATTCCCTTCAGACACAACAAGCTTGGATGAATATTTCAGATAACTTTGTGTACAAGAATTATCTGCTAAACTTATTTCTATTCCCTCCTTTTTCGCATCAAATATGTGTCCATCACCTGAACAGTTACTTTCGGCTTTCTTCTTCAGATTATCTTCACTTATTTTCTCTGAGATAGCATGCATCCCTAAATCTCTTGATTCTAATTTTCTCTTTAGCAAGTCAACTGCATACATTGCACCAAGTTGGTAATGTGAGGTGCCACGAGTACTGCCATCATAGGAATTTGAGCTGTTTCTTAAGTCCGGCAACTTCACTTGGTTCACAAGGTAGTTTCCAGCTGTTTTCCTCTTTTTGTAGGCTTTTTTATCCCTTGATTCAAGCAAGGTGTCATTAACCTCATTAACCTCTGCATGACCCCCATGAGTGTTCAATGAACCAGTATCTTCTCCCTCCAGAAAAATACTAGGCTCTCCAGAAGCAAAAGGCTTTTCTTTAATATTAGTTGTGTTCAACACTTTGATATCCAAATTAAAGTCCCTACAATCAAGGGATACTAAATCATCTTCAAAATTCTTAAAATTTGTTACACCTGAACTAGCCATCTTTTCCTTGATATCATTTGAGTCCAACTCTGCAACATCCAAAAGTGAATCCCCACGATCCTTTTTAGAAGATTTGACATCTGTAAAACCTAGACTGATAGACTTATTTTCAGTATCAGCTGAGTCCAATACTATGATTTCCAGGGGACAATCTTGGCACCCTTTATCCAAATGGTGAACATCTATTAAATCTTGTCTGACCATGCAGCAATTACACTTCTTGACCTCATCTTTTCCATTTTCCGAAGAAAAAGAACTTGCAAGAGACTTTTCCTCTTCTAGTTTCATTTTGGTAATTATTTTGATTGCAGGTTTAAGGAACTCATTGCGGTCCGTTAGATTGTTCTCTGCTGAAGTTCTATCCTGAAGATAACAAATTTTATTATTACTTTCACAGGCAATGGACTTCTCCTTTTTCCTCCTTTTCTTTTTATTTTTTTCAGAGCAATTTGGGTGTGCGGTCAAGATGCGACATTCTGAATCAATACCAACTAAAGATTCTTCCCATTTATTTGCCTCATCTGGAAAGTGAGAGGTCTCGCCAATACTATCCTTGAAAGATTGTGACAAATTTTCCAGGTTAGAGGAATTGAAGTCATTTTCAATTGTTTTTCTCCTTTTGCAGGTTTCAGCAACACCAGGGCAATGGGAATTTTCCTTAATATCGGTTGAGTCCAACGCTGTAGCTTCTGAAGAAAACATTTTTTTAATATCCTTTGAGTCCAAACTTGCAACTGCAAAAAGAGGATCAACCCCTACTACACCTGGGCCAGATGCACCAACACTGTCCAGCATCACATGATCCAGTCCATGGTTTTCTGAGGAATTATACTTTGCCTTTAACTCCTGCTCATCCTTTTCTGCAATAGAACCTAACACTAGACATGATTTTCCCCCTTCTGACTCCATTCCTACAGACCTTTCGACTGAGGTTTTAACACGTTCGTCGTCCTGTTTTAGACCATTCTGTACTAAAGAAACACCTTCAAGTATATCACAATCATTACTCCTTTTTCGCTTCCTTCTCTTTTTTTCTCAGAAGAAGCCAAACATGCAGTCACAGTATGATGCTCTAAATCTGTTCCATCATTACAAACTAATGACTTTAGACATGAATTCTCTGTGGAAGTGTATCCTCAAAAGAGGCATGATGTTTGGGATCTATTCTTTCAGCTTTGGCGTTCTCTAAGGACATACCTTTAAAATCATCATCATCTATATATGTGGTTGTTTTGGGATTTTTACTTCTCCTTGCCTTCTTCCTTTTCTTCTTCTTTTCTGAAGTTGGTATCAAGTCTGTACTAATATTGACCGGAGAAATTATATCTGTATCCATCACCTCCACTGGAACCACTCCATTGCTAGTACTGGTTAGAGGCTCTAGAGGAACATTCTTTAACAAAGAAGTATCCCCTGGGAAATTATTCTGCAGATTAACATTAGTATTTGAAAGCTCTTGCCCCCTTCTGTGCTCCTTTCTCTTATTCCTTTAAGGGAAATCACTTGGTTCTGCACAACATTGTGACATTTCAATATTCATGAACTGTTCAGGTTAAACAGAGGCAGTCTAACTCTTAGCCACATTCAAGGATTTTACCTTCATATTTTTATCCTAGAGAATAAATTTATCGCAGAAATTTGATAAATGCTCTGTCAGTCCTTTTCCCAGTTATTTATAGAATAATTGTGAGGTTTTTGTAATTATCTAATACATATCCTTGGTATTCTTTTGAAATCTGAAACAATGGGTATGAAATGTGAGCTTTACAAGGTAAAAGATATTAGATACAATTAAACCAGTCCACATATTTCTACAAATACTGACACATATAATCAAAAGGTGCAATGCAGTGTCAAATTTTCTCAACAAAAAAAAAAAAGATCAACCGAAAATTTAAAATGAACTACTGGAGAAAACAAAACATTGCTATAGACAGTTTGCTCAGAGAGACCAGAGACACATCTCTCATCAAAATTGGTTGAAATATTCTATCAAATATCACAATTAAGAGAAATTCAAGCAAGATACAATCACATGGGTGAAGGTTGTTATAACTCTACTTTATCTTGGGCTTCTTCTAACCAAATGAAAGAAATCATTAGTTGCGGTACATAAACAAATGAAAATTAACTCCACAATAGTATCATATTATTTGCTCAAGTACACTAAAGAAAATTTACCACATAAACTTAAATTTTCAACTAGTCTGCTAAGGTAAAAATAATTTTAAAAAAATAATATGGAAGAAAACAACCTAATGATAGGCATTAGTATAAAATAATTACTTAGTCAAGTAATTTTACAACCTTTTAATGAAATGACAGTACATATAAATAAAATAATGTCAGACACAGACATGAAAGATGTAATATTTCTTTGTCATACACACCAACTCCAAGTTACTATCAATTGATGTCAAGAACTAATGCAAAATACATTCCATATGCCCCATAGAAACCAATGCTGAAAGTGATACTCTAGAGTAATGTATGACTTAAAAGAAAAATAACACCACATAAGACAGTAGATTTTATAAGTTTCAATCCAGATCCAAGACGATTAAAATATATTTTGGGTCTTTTACATATGTATGACTTGAAAGAAAAATAACACCGCATAAGACAATAGATTTTCTAAGTTTCAATCCAGATCCAAGACGGTTAAAATATATTTTGGGCCTTTTACATATGTTACTTATACTTCATGCCAACTCTAGAGCAAAACATTACAAAAAGTCAAGCAACTTCAGACATTGAAATATTAAGAAGAAAATAATTTTAATAGAAAAAAGTTGGTGGAAGAAGAACCAAGAACTGAGACCATCATGGCATAATAGTTCATAACCATTTCCTAAACTAACAGGAACTATCATCCCCATTAAAACTAAGAAGTAAAAGATAGTAACTACTCTAGAAAGTCGTCTCAAGCATTATACATCCAGATGAACTTATCATTTATAAATACACATAATGCTTAATAGAATCTTTCCCTTGTGTGATTGAAAGCCTCATTTTGATTCATCATCAATTGGAAAATAAAATAATGGAATCCAGCCACATATAAATAATAACATTTTGTGGCTTTCTGAATCATATGGCATGCGCCTCACTAATGCATCAAAGAGAACTGAGAAACCAAACCAAGAAGCTATGCAAGGCTTTTAGTAAAGCAATATATACAGAAATGATGTGAAGAGCATCTTAGGGTGGAAACCTCGAGAAAATTAGGGGTAAAATGGTAACAATGCATAAGTTAGGCTGATTTAGTTCCACTTCAAGGTTTAGTTTTAAGAAGTTAGGATTAAAGAATGGGGCTCATATTTACCAATCTAAGGTATAAGAATTGTTGATTTTTATAGTCAAATTATGTGAATTGACCAATTTTGACATGGTTGCCCACGAACGATTACCCACACAAAATTTATATATATGATGCTGCCAAAACTCTAAATTAGTTTATTTATACTAAATTGGAGTTCTGTTTTGTCTAATTTGCTCCTTCTTAAATTTTCTTATCCGATTTACTCTATCATTTATATTTTATGAAATTGGGACCTTAAAGAATTTTTGCACAATTACTAACTGATTGATGAGTCCAATAATTGGAGGCAAATCCCCTTTAGAAACCAGTTTGAAGAAAATTTAAGAACAGTAAACTGGATCTGGACATCTAATCCAATCAGTTTTTGAAACACAAAATGAAGAAGGTAAAAAACAAGTTGATAATAAACCGGTATGAACCCAAACCCAATTACAATCACTCTTTAACCTCACAGACTGATACAACCAACACAGCAAAAGAAAAAAAAAAGGTAAATCAATCAGATCAAAAGATTTTTGCTTCAATTAATTGTTATCGGAAAAATAAAACTTATTAAAGAAATCGAAGAAAGTAAATCTAAGAATCGTCTAAGCTAATAATTTAATCATCCAAGAACTCCATCGTTCTTTCCGAATCCAAAAAAAAAAGTTAAGATTCGCAACCGCGCTTATTATTATTTTTCAGCAAATTTAAAAAATTAGGCATTCATGTATGAGAAACAGGAAGCAATGCATCAAAGAAGGGAAATTTGAGAAAATTGTAAGTGGCCAATTGCTCAATGAAGATACACGTGCAGAGAAGTAAATAGAAAGAAAGGAAGAGATAAAATACACACCTTTTAAGTCTGAAAAGGATAGAGGCTCAAAGAGAAAAAATGAAGTTGCAGAAATTTGAGAAATATAAAGAAGAAGAAGAAGAAGAAGAAGAAGAAGAAGAAGAAGAAGAAGAAGAAGAAGAAGAAGAAGAAGAAGAAGAAGAAGAGGAGGAGACGAAGTGGAATTATTGGGGCGGCTGTTAGTTGTGATCTTGAAGTCGTTCGAAGAAGATTAGTCTCTAAACTCGCTTTCTCTCTCTTACAATTTGTTCTGTTACATAGGACGGCTTTCCTTCTTCCCAAACTGGCTTCGTCAATTAGATTTCTTCCGCATTCCTTTTAGAGGATTGCTAATATCACAAGATTTTAAGTAATTTTTGGGTAGATCGAATTTTATTCATTTATACAAATTTATTATAGAAATTTTGCAGTATTAAAATACAAAATCATATTTATATAAATTGTGAAAACCTATAATTCTCCTTAAAAATTGATTGAAATTAAAATAAAATAGGTAACGTACTATTAATTTATACAGATTTACTATTGAAATTATATATTATAACATTTTATTATCAAATTTTATGCTTATCATCAATCTAACAAATACAACTCAATCAATAAAAATAGAGTTTTTTCAATTGCTCTTAACACTATCTCTCTCATCTTGGAGTTTCAAATTGATTTATGCTTTATAACTCGCACTTAAATTAATACTCAAATTCTTCATTTAAATACATTTGTGTAATCAATTCATCCCATAAAATATATTTTGAAAGAATTGAATTGAATTTATCTAAAGAATTTCATTTTTATTTCAAATAAAATTGATAAATATAAAAATTGGTTATTCATCTATCATAAATGTGAGACCTTATATCTCATTTAATATTTTTTTTTTTAAATTCATTTTGTTTTAAGGTTCGTAAAGTTTTAAATAGTTTTATTTCTTTAATTATTAAAATTTATAAATTTGATTTATAAAATGGTTTAAAATAATTTAAAATATTTTTTTAAAGTTTTATAACATATTTGAATAATTGAGTGAAAATTACTAAAATATATTTAGTTTAATAATTTAAAAAGTTTTTAAGGAAATGATATTTTAGTAATTTTACCACCATTATTCTCTTATATCTTCACAACATTCTCATGGGTTTTTTTACTCATATTAAATTTCATTTCTTATTTTATGGAGAGAGAGGGGTAACAACCAGTAGATTTTAGTCGAGGGAGGAGAAACTCAAAGGAGCTCAAATCTATTTAAGGTAAAAATTTGAGTCTTTTCCTTAAATCATTTTAATATTACATTTTTATGAATAATTCATGTGAAAAAATCATTCTTTGTAGTAGGAAATGTTTATGAATATATTCTTGAAATCTTGAAATTTTTTTGTTGAAGAAGTGCTATTCTTTTTACTAAAACTATAAAGTTTATTGTTAAGATAAGAGACAATGAAAAAAAAACTAAACATTATCTAAATTCTCAATTATTTCATCAAATATTCTGTAGTTTATTTTTATCCAATATACCTCACATTTAAAAACTCAAATTGGTGTCATAATTCAAGTCCAAGCATGATATATTTAAACAACAAAAGGCATAAATCATTTTTTTGTGTAAAGGATAGTGAGTTAGGAATAATCAAGAGAGATTTGTATCAATAACCTTCAATAGTGGATTGATAACGAGAGTAAAAAGGGATAAATTTTAGTAATAGATTAATAAACTTATATAAGTTCGGTAATATATTTTTATAAAATAAAATGCATATGATCTATTTCACTTTAAGTCTTATAAATTATAAAAATAATATATTGTTATATCTTATATAATTAAATTTAGTAAGAGATTTTGATATTTTAAAAATTTAGTAATAGATTTATATAAATGGGTAAAGTTTGGGATTAGGTTATGAAATTTTCAATAATTTTATCTGTAACTACTTTGTCACAATCATATGTATTAATTTTTAAGCATCAATCTCATAATTAAATCACTTAGAATTCATAAATATTTATGAATCACATAATTTATTTTTAAATATAGGTGTAATATAAGTAAAGATTGAGTTTTTTAAAACTAACGAGAATCTATCTAATTTTTATTTAACTAATTAAATTCTTACAATTCATTTATAATAATCATAGATTTATGGTTGATAATAATTTTTTTAAGCATTATTATTGAAGAAAAATTTAAAATATGTTTAAAGCCTATCTTATAATAACAACAACAATAATAACTATTACAAATAAATAAGTTTATACTTTCACATGAAAATGATCATTATAATCTCAAAAATAAAATGTCACGTTTTGATTATTAATGATGTTTATTATAAGTATCAATCCACGTCTACTTATAACTTAATCAAATTATGTATCTATTAAAATATCATATCTTTTGATATTCTTTAAAATTTTAATATTTTTAATTAAAATTATTTATTTTTAGAATAATAAATTACAAAAATAATAACTTAATTAAGAACCAAAAACTTAATTTTAAAAGACTTTAGTCTAGAATTATTTAATCATATTTTTTAATATTCTTTTTTTTATAAAATTAAAAAATTACCAATTTGATATAATTATTTTGATTTGTGAAATTTACTATAAATATCAATGTATTTTTACATAAAATTTAACTCAATTATCTATGTATTAAATATCATATATTTTGGTATTCTTCAAAATTTTAATATTTTTAATTAAAATTAATTATTTTTAGAATAATAAATTACAAACATAATGATTTAGGTAGGAATTAAAGTTAGAATTTTAAAAGATTTTTAGTTATATAATTATTTGATCATATTATTTTAATATTACTTTTTATAAAATAAAAAAAATTACAAATTGCATACAATTATTTTGTCACTTTTATGCAAAATTTTAATATTTTTTTAATTAAAATTAATTCTTTTGAAATAATAAAAAATAGGTAATATGACTTAGTTAGAAATTAAAAATTAAAAAATATAAAATGTTTTAATTTTGATTATTTAACCATCCATTCATATATCTATATTTTGATATTTTTAATTATAATAATTTTTTGTGGTAATAAATAATGAACATAATAACTTAGTCAGGAATTAAAACCAGAATTCTAAAAGATTTTGTTAAGATTATTTAATCACTTATTAGTAACTTTTTTTAATATTTTTATTTAAAATTAATTATTCGAAATAATAAGTAAGATATATTATGGCTTAAATAAGAGTTAAAAACTAAAATTCTAAAAGAATTTAGTTATAATCATCGTATCATAATTTTTTATATATAATTAAAAGGTTATAGATTACATATAATTATTTTTGTCATATTTCTTTTAAAATTTAATATTAATTAATTTTTTTTAATAATAAATAACCACATAATAGATTAATTTGTAATTAAAAACTAAAACTCTAAAATACTTTAATTAAGATTATTTAATCACTCTTTTTAATTTTTTTAATTTTTTTAATTTGAAAATTTATAGTTTGAATATAGTTATTTTAATATACCTTTTTATAATTTTAATTTTTTTAATTAAAATTAATTATTTTTAAAATAATAAATAAAAATCATTAAAGACTAAAACTTCAAAAGGTTTTAGTTTAAATTATTTAACTACGATTTCATATCTTTTTATATAAAATTAAAATAGTTACATATTGCATATAATTATTACATTTAAAATTATTTTAAACTTCAATGTTTTTAATTAAAATTAATTATTTGTAGAATAATCAATAACTAATATGATCACTTAGTTAAAAATAAAAAAAAATTAAAATTACAAAAATCTTTAATTTTGATTGTTAAATCATACCTTCTTACTTTCTTAATAAAATTAATAAAAGTAAAGATGACATATAGTTATTTTGATGCATGTATGCTCCCAATACTAATAATTATTATATATCTAGTTTTTTAGATAATATAACCATGATTTTTGTTTTCTTAAATTTATTATAAGATTATTTGATGATTTTTTTATATTAAATGATATGATTCAAGTATATAAGTTGAAACTAAGGATGATGAGTTTATTTGATTATATGAAAGCACAAAAATGTGTGAAAAGTAATATAGACATATTTGTGCCCAATTATTTTTTATATTATTTTTTCATTTACTTTAAAATGTATAATAAAAGTTATCAAATTAATTATGGTTTAATTTTCACTTGTTTCACGATCTTTCCAATAATTACAATTTTTTTACTTTTAGAATTTATAAATATTTTTTAATTTTCTTCGTATATGTGTTACATATTTTCTATACCTATGAAACATTGATTAAGAAAAGTGTCTTACTTTTTCATTATGTTTTATTTTTAATAATTTTATTTTCAAATATTTAAACAAAGTGATAAATTATCGCTATTAAAAGTATCCAACATATTAGATGTTTATAAAAATAATAATTATTTTCACAATTTATTTAAAATATTACAATATAAATATATTATTATAAATAAAAATATTTTTCTATTTAATTCATAAATGTTAATTTACTGTACATTTAATGATGACTAGTAGATACAAATGAATGAATGACCATATTGAATGCACACATGTTAATAATAACAAATTAAATACAAAAATTATATTACACATCATGTAATGAAAAGAATTAGATAACAGGTATAAAAAAATAAAAATATCATTAGATTTTCTTACTTATTGTAAAAATAGTATTTAAGTTATATACTTATTTTTGTAACAGATTAACCATATTATTATTAAAAATAAATGCATTAGATAAAATTAATTTTTTTTTATTATATTAGATATATACTATTTTAAATAAAATAAACTATAATTAAAAAATTGAAAGAAAAAAACAAGAGAAATACAAATATTAGAAAATTGATGAAATCATTATGTCTCTTGTCATTTCGTTCTTGATTGTATATATAAGATTATAATGGTATGGTGTAACGTTATTAGTACTAATGTAAAACAAATATAAAAAATAGGGTCTTGATTGTTGTATACTTGTATTTGTGATCGCGTGGCCATGTGTGTTCGGGCTAGTAGGAAGATGGTGCCGAGTCAACTATAATTCTGCTACATATCAACCTAAAAGGATAGATATCGAGTTAATTCATAAAACATAATTGTATAATAGTTTTTGTTCTACTTAAAAAAAGTATAAAATTAGTTTTTTTGTTTATCATTAAAATAACAGAAAACTTGATTGGTGGAAAAAGAAAATTAAATCCACCTAAAAAGAGAGAGAGAGAACAATCCATTTTGAATTTACTAAGACATTGACAAATATATTTTATACAAAGACAAAAATATCTTCAAAGTGTCTTATTGAAAAAAATAAAATTTAGACTATGTAATTGTAAAGATAAATATATCCTCAAAGTCTATTACTTATTGTAAAAATAATACTAAAATTATGTAATTTTTTTTGTGACAAACTAATTATATTATTATTAAAAGACAATTACACAATAATAAAGTTAATTTTTTTTTATTTTATTTTTAAAAAAATTAGATAGAGATTGTTTTAATTTGAATAATTTATAACTAGAAAAATTTAAGAAAAAAATTAAATTAAAATAAAAGCATAAAAAATGTTCATTAGTCACTTTTTAATAATAATATGATTAAATTGTTACATAAAATGAATATAAGACTTAAGTTTTATTTTTAAAATAAAATGAAACTTGTACTAATTTTTTCGTAAAACTACGAGGAAACATATTTTTTCAAAATAATCTAAGTAACTAAATGAAAGAAAATAAAAATAGGATGAATGTGAATTTTTTCTAGTCAAAATGGACATGAATTAATTAATCATTAATAAAATTTATAGAATGTACAAAAAAGGAAAAAAAACAAGAGAATATGGTGAAAGTTTTTTTTAATATAAAAAAAGGGGTGTTAAAAAGTTTTCCAAAATAAAACAAAATCTATCCCCATTGTCCAGTATTTTTCAACATTTTTTTGACATGAAAATAACACGTAAAAATAAAGGATAAGATTTGTAGTTTTTGAAACTCAAAACCCTACATTTTTGATTATATCCCACTTAACAATGCTATACTATCTAGATTAGATTTAGAAGTCTCTTAACATAGTTCAATTAATATCGCCGTCAATAGTTTGTAAAAAAGAAATTACCATCAATGTTAAAATGTTTACAATATAATTATGCATCTTGGCTTCGTATCAATCCATGAAGAATTGCTTTGGCATTTATCATATGGTTGAAGGTAATTAAATTCATCAAGATATTTTCGTTATTTTTTTGTAAGGATTATAAGTGTTAATTATTTTCGTAGATAAAATATTTATCTGTAAACTTACTTTTAAACTTGTTATCAAGTTTATCAAATAAAGTTAAAGAAACGTCAGAATTTTAGATAGTTGTACTTTAGGTGTATTTATTATAACTATAATACATAATATTGCACTCACACATTTAATAGCATATATTTATAAATCTAGAATTATTTTTATGCTAAAATAGAAAATAAGATCTATGTTAAAATATTAAATAAAATATACTCTAAATTATAGCTTAAATCTTTAGCCTAAAAGACTGCATAAAATATACTTTAAAAGAACTACTTTTTAAATAGGAATCTTCATGATTAATAAGTCTATTTTAAAAGAATTCTTCTCTAAAAGGCTTTCCTTTATGCTTTAATGTGGTTTACCCATAACCATCAGCGACAAGGGTTACGGAAGAGGCCAAATCAACCCAGGTGCATCATAAGTAGATATTGTTGAAGCAGCAGATCTTATAGAAAGAAAGACAAAGCCTGAGGCAGATCTAGACAAGTACCTAGGCGGCGCAGGTGTTATCTGGAATTGAGACAATGCGAAGGGGTTCACCATAATTTTCTTACGTATATCAACAAAGAGAGGCATAATAAGTTTTGCTCAGGCATCCTGTCTCTGTTTCATATTGGACATCACGAATACGCTGGATCAGGTACCTTAGCAGATCAAAAGTCTGATTTGATGAAATCCTTCGAAGAAAAACTATTCAGCATGAACAACAACAACAAACTCCGTAAAGAGTTGGGAGAAATACGAGGGTCTAGGTAAAAAGACCAAAGGAGATAACCGACTGCTTGTCTCTAGAAAGATGTTGGTTATGTAAAGTGATTGAAACTAGTTAAAGCCAGAGTGAGGAATTCTCATCCTTTCCTACCTTTAGCCATTTCCATACCCAACGCCCTCCATTACATAAAGCATTCTTGACATCCAATAGATACATAGGCAATTTTATAGCAGCAGCAACAACAATAAGAGTTCAAATTGAACTTTGCTACTAGTGTTAAGGTTTCCTCATAATAAAGCCCATACTCTTGAGTAAGTGTACCCTTGAGCCACAAACCTGGCTTTGTATCTATCAATGGACTCATCTGCTTTGGTTTTGACTTTGAAAACCCATCGACATCCTTTGCTTCCCTTCAAGAAGAGGAAAGAAGGGACTCGCCCTATAGAATGAATAAGGAAAGGAAGCGATAACTAAGGTTATCTATAAGAAGTAATGTTTCGGCTAACACTTTGGGAGTCATAGCTTTTTGATCGAAAGCCTCATCTCTTATATCTTTAATGCACGGATCCTTTCGATTGAGTGTAAGATGGTAGCGATCATTTCTACCACTTCACAGGCTCAGGCAATGAACGGTGCCAATCCAATAGTAAGGCACCAGGCTCACAAGAGTCGGGGACAAAGCGAGGGAGGTCCTATTTAAAACATAGGAAATTGAAGGCTAGAATATAAACTTCTTTACTACCTTCTATTTCTTGTCTTTTAGGAGGTTCCTCACTTCAAGATGTGCTCCTTTGAATCCTACACTGACTTCTAAGTTCTTCCATAACCTTATGCTATTGCTTTGTGACCAGTTGTTGATTGAGAAGCGGACTTGATTGATCAGAGAGAGTTTCCGGGTAAGTGTCGCTTCTTTCTTGCAGTGGGATGCTTGCACTTACATAACCAATTTACATTTCTAGGATATTCAACTCACCCTATGTGCTTTTGAAGGAACTCTAATCAAAGACAGAGAAGAAACTAGTGATGAGTGTTGCTATTGCTTATAGGGTTTCTCTTCTTATTCAAAGAGTCTTGATGCTGATTTTGACTTCTAAGACGAGTAGGACCTAGCATCAGAAAAGTAATTAGTCATCTAAGTAGGGCTGGCATGTATTTCTGTCCTCACTTTTGAACTAAAGCAAGTTCGTACAAAGATCCATGATCCATGGTCTTTGGTCCCCTTAGCGGGGTTCCAATCTTTGGAAACTGTTCTCAACCCATCTCTCTTATAGAGCCTTCACCTTCTGTAGTTTTTGAATCTGTTGATGTTGATGAACGAAGGATTTTTGGTCTATTGTATTGTCCACTCGTAGTTTTTGATTTATTCACTGATATGAAACTGAGCACTTGCCTTAGACTGGTGGGGCTAGTATGTGCTTCCTCGGTGTGAAGAGCATCAGATTCACTCGAACGATTCTACTTCCTTCTCTAAGCTTGCACCCACCACCCTCTTTTCCATCCCCATTATTTAGATTGTTATGACTGCGGCGTGCCGGCAACGACTACAACCAATAGTCAACCGGCTGCGCCACTACAAGTACACCCGAATGCGAAGAGGCGGCATCCGCTAGCTGTTAGAATGGGCGTACATGGATTACAGGAGCAACAGTACAGGCGCTCTTGGACAAGTCAAATTTCGAAGCCGCTTCATTGTCTAAAAACTTTCAGCGGGGAGCAGCAGCAGCGCTTGAAAGAGAGAGGTAAAATCAAACTGAAACTTCCCGTATTCTAAATAAAGAGCAAACAATCTCCATCTCCATTTCATTTTCCCTCAATTATCAGCCCAGAAAGAGTAGTAGGCCTAGGCTTAACATACGCGCTAAGACAAATCCCCTCCCTCATCAATCTATAGCAAGCAGAAGACCAAGCAATGCTTCCTATGATGATCCTCATCGTCATTCCATAAAAGTCTTACAAAAAGATTTGAAAGTTGCTGCAAAGTGCCCTGGGGTGGGAATTGGGACCCCTGAGAATATATGATAGGTATAGACGAGAGGACATGCTTTCTAAGACTTAGACGAGCCCCAAGATGGATGCTTTTTATTGCCAGCTTTAAGTCCGAACTTTTAAAATCTGAACCTTCTCCCCCCTGACTCACCTCTTAATCTATAAAAAAAGCCCTTTCCCCTTTCTCTAATAATAAGGTAAGCTTGTTTGCCTGACCAGAAAGACAGCAAATTTTCCTTTAGGTGCTTCGCCGTCTAGCTAGCTGGCTCAAAGGGAGAGGCCCGCGAAAGCTTAGTAAGCTCAACCAATAGAAAGAGGAAAGTATGAAAGAGAAAAAATCATATAAGAGTTTTCTTAATTAATGAGTATTATTAATAATATTTGTAATAGAAAATATATTTATCAATTACATAATATTAAAGGTCTCAATTTTTCCTATAAATAAAACTCATTGCTTAATGTTTCAATTAATCACACAAAAGCATTATTCTATTCTTCTTAATTTCTCTCTTTTGTTTTACAAATATAAGATCATAATTCTTTAGGTTTCTTTATTTAGTTAATCTATCAAATATTGATGGTTATTTTTGATTGATTAATAAGCCTAATTAGTTTATGATATTTTGATAATATGTTCTTATGGCTTCTTCTTTATTTTTGTTCTTAAATTGTTAGATCAAATAATTGTTTTGTCATATCATAGTTATTTAATTTGATTATTAATCTTTAAAGAAACTATTTTTATTGAACTTGTACTTAATCTTTTTGCTCTAAGATTTACTAATTGATTTGATTTAAGTGACACATGTTTTGAATAATCTAGTTATGATTATTTATTGTTAAATTTGTTCTAGAACACAGACGGATACTTATGTTTTTGTTTTAACCATTTTGCAGTTAATTCGGGAACATATCTGATTTGTTGAAAGCTTATTGAAACGTTGGTCTGGAAACTACTCACGTTAATATTGGAAACTGTGAAAACAAAGCAGAGGTTCGTAAGTATGGTACATTGAGGCAGTATCCTAAGGAGGGTAACATAAGATCGAGTTTGTACTTGAACATTTTTTTTCATAGTGAAAAGTTAGGTGGTCCAGTGGACTGGTGATTTTCCTCTTAAGTCATAGTTGTGACATATGTAGTTTCTACCTAAAAATATCATATGTTATTTTTTTATTTTCGTACTTTATTCTTACAAACGATTGTATGTCTAGTCACTTTGTTTATGTTATTAAGTTATAAATTGATAAAAATTAAAAATAACATATTCATTTCTTCTAAGTTAATTAGGTTTATATCTTATAAACTTTCATTTTGAAAGACATTTATACTACTAAAACTTATAATCTAACATATAAGTTTATTTATTTATTTATATATCTTTATAACTTTCACATTTTTTTTATAATTTTATTGTACTTTATTTTTTTATGCATATAAATTAAATTAATATATTTTTTATCATTCATTTATATGTTCTATAATTTTCTTGAAAATTTCCCCCATACGTAACTTTTTGAAACGTAAAATTTAATAGTTAATTTCTGTTAAATTTAAAAGAATTTAGTCCTTACTTGAAAACTATTAAATTAGACGGTAACTTTTAAATTTTAAAATATTTGATACTAAATTATATATTTTAAAATATTATTTATAAAATACTATTTTGAAGTAAAGATTAGGAAGTGAAACAACTAATTTTGTTTTATATTTTATGTAGCTTCATTGGCATAATATAATATTTTAATTAATTCTCTTTTAGGGTTTGACACTTTGCATGTGAACGTAAGTACCATTCTCTCAATTTCGGACCCACTTAGTTTCTAAATTAATTTGATATCCTAATAACTTAATTCTATGATTTATATGTGAACAAATATTAAAAAATTATTTTAAATAATATTCATAAAATTTATGTAATAAAAATAATATAATAATAACATTAAATAAGATTTAAATTATTTAGAGGTTTTTTTTTCAAGGAACCTACTTGATTAAAGTTTAATTTAAAAAAAATATTTAATTATTTAACACTTAATATGAAATATTTGAACTGAATTATTTTTTAATAAAAATATATAAGTTAAATATGATAAACGGATAAAGAGATCATAAAATTAAGTCCTCTAGATTATGAAATTAGCGTCGTAATTTAGTCTTTTAAATTTTCAAAAGGGCTTTTAGTACGTCATTTTTTAGAAAATAAATCAATTATAAAGATAAATAATATTATTTTAATGATATCAATATTAAAATATTATTTTTTATTATCAATCGATTAAAATGTAATAAAACATGAAACATTAAGATAAAAAAAGTGAAATTTATTATAAAATCATTTAAGAAAAATTAACAATAATAAATATTATAAAATAAAATTATTTTAATATATATTTTTATTTTTTAAAAAAAATTAATTATTTGTAAAATAATTAATAACTAACGTGATCACTTAGTGAAAAATGAAAAAAATAGAATTACAAAAGTCTTTAGTTTTGATCGTTAAATTATAGCTTCTTAACTTATTTATAAAATTAATAAAATTAAATATTATATATAGTTATTTTGATGCATCTATGCTTCCAACACTAATAATTATTATATATCTAGATTTTTAGACATGATTTTTTGTTTTCTCAAATTTGTTGTAAGCTTATTTGATGATTTTTTATATTAAACAATATGATTTGGTTGAAACAAAGAAAAAAGAGTTTATTTGATTATATGAGAATACAAAAATGTGTGAAAAATAACATAGACATATTTGAGCCTAACTATTCTTTATATTATTTTTTCATTCGCATTGAGATGTATGGTTTTTAATGTTATAAAAAATAAGAAGTTATTAAATTAGTTACGGTTAAATTTTCACTTGTTTCAGAATCTTTCAAATAATTACAAATTTCTTACTTTTAGTATTTATGAATACTTCTTAATTAAATTTTTTCATATATATGTTACATATTTTTTATGCACATATATGAAGCATTGATTAAAAAAAGTATCACTATATAAGTAAACTGCATATTGGATGTTTATAAAATTAATAATTATTTTAACAATTTATTTAAATATTGTATTACAAATATATTATCATAAATGAAAATATTTTTCTATTTAATTTGCAACGCATGTACCCCATGTTTGGTTGGAGGGAATGGAATGGAATCAGAATTGATTCTTTCTATTTTGTGTGTTTGGTTGGGCGGAATGGAAGGACGGCATGAAATTAATTACTAAAGGAGAAGGAATCACAATTCCTTCTCCCCCTTTAGGAATCATCATTCCATTCCCATCTAAACTTTTTTTTTTCAATTTTACCCTCACCCCAAATATAACCCTAAACTCAAATCCCAAATCCCTAAATCCTAAACTCAAATCCCAAAACCCTAAACCCTAAATCAAAATCCTAAAACCCTAAACCCAAAATTCAAAATCCCTAAACCCTAAACCTAAATCCCAAAACCCAAAATCATAAACCCTAAAGCCTAAATCCTAAATCTTAAATCCTAAATCCCTAAACACTAAACCCCTAAACCCCTAAACCCTAAACCCTGAAATCCTAAAACCCTAAACCCTAAATTCCTAAACCCCTAAATACTAAACCACCTAAACCTCAAATCCACTAAACCTTAAACCCTAAACCCTAAATTCCAAACCCTAAACTCTAAATCCAAATCCCAAATTCTAAAACATTAAACTCTTTTTAGAAAAATAATAATTTTAACCCTAAACCATAACCCACATATATAATCCTAAACCCCAAATCCTAAATCCCTAAACCTTAAATCCCAAACCTCAAAACCCTAAACACTATGTAGAAAAATAATAATTTTAATAATATATTTCTTTTTAATTAAGTAATAATTATTTAGAAAAATAATGATTTCAATAATGCATTTTGTCTAACTAAAAAATAGTAATTAAATGATATTATTTGAACTTTACTGAACGTAGGGGTATTAAGGTAATTTATAGTTTTTTTCATTCCATTCCAGTGGCAAACCAAACAATGTAATCTTGATTTCGAGCTTGATTCCAATGGTCAAACCAAACAACATTGTTTCCTTTCTTTTCCATTCCATTCCATTCCGATTCCGATTTCGATTTCATTCTACGAACCAAACGTCACCGTAATGATGATTAGTAGATACAAATGAATGAGTGAGCATATTGAATACACACTTGTTCATAGTAACAAAACAAATACAAAATAAATAAGTCGAGTAAATAGATTTTTTACCATCGAACTTTGAAGTTTATTACAAAAAATATCATGAAACTTTGATTTATTGCTTTCGTATCACTAAATATCACAAATATTATAAAAATACCATCGATTTTTTTATTACTTTCATACTATTAAATTTTATAAATATAATTAAAATAACATCAAGTGACATATAACTTGCCATTAACTCTCTTTAATTGATTGATGTCAATGGTATTTTTAAAATAGTTGGCAAAGTTTAATCGTATTAAAGTAGCAAAAAACGTTTGATGATATTTAATGGTATAAAAATAATAAATCAAAATTCGATTGTATTTATATAACAAATTTTAAAATTTGATAGTAGAAAAATCTATTTACTCTTATAAGTGTTAATGAGTAGCATAAACTCTATTCACAAGTGATGTAATTTAATTTAAATCTAATTTTGTTTAAACTACTCATTTGTTTTGCTTAAACCAAAAGACATAAAACAAAATAGTTAGTAAAATGTGTTTACACAATTAGACAAATCCATAATAACATTGTTTGTATTCCAATGCAGTTCTATAGTCTTGCCAGCAACTGGAAACTGTAAGCTGGAAACAATCAAATTGTTATACCACTAACTAGTTGACAATGATAACATAGGGATAAATCATTGAAGTCACAGGTTACATATATTGGACTGTGCAGGAAGTATCCTTGAGTGGAGGGCAAGACCAAAAGTAATCAAAAGAATGTCCCCTACCTAGAAATATAGAAACCCATTCAAGTAAGGGCTAGTATGATAGACTCTAAGATGTAAGATAAATGCATCAAAACGCTAAGGATTTGGTTTATTTAATTACTGACTTCGTAATTTTCTCTTCTATAATGTATTTTAATCATTATTAATTATTTAAAATAATAAATAACAGATACCATAGTTTAATTTGGAGTTAAAAATTAGAATTCCAAAATATTTTAGTTAGAATTTTTTGATCATCATATCATAATTTTGTTTTTTATGAAATTAAAAAATCATAGATGACATATAATTATTTTGATCAAATTTTTTTTAAAATTCTTTTTGGATTAATAAATAACATAAATAATAGCTTAATTAAGCATTAAAAACAAAAATTTCAAAATACTTTAGGATTATTTACTCTTTTAAATTTTCTTTTATAAAATTTGAAAAAGTTATAGATTTCATATAATTATTTTGTTATATTATTTCAAAATTTTGATGTTTTTAATTAGAATTAATTATTTTTTAAAAATATAAATAACAATCATTAAAAACTAAAATTTTAATACTTTTCTTTGGATTATTTAATTACGATTTCGTAACTTTTTTTTATATAAAAATAAAATAGTTACATATTGCATATATATTGCATATAGTTATTTCAATCAAAATTATTTTAAAATTCATTGTTTTTAATTAAAATTAATTATTTGTGAAACAATAAATAACTAACATGACCATTTAGTTAAAAAAAATTAGAATTATAAAAGTGAAAGTGAAAGTTTATAAGATATGAACCTTATTAACCTAGAATGGGTTATTTTTAATTTTATCAATTTATAATTTAATAACCTAAACAGAGCGGTCATGCATGTAATCGTGCATAAGAATATATTTCAAAAATAAAATAATAAAACGATATTTTTAAGTTGAAATAATCTAGGCCACAACCATGACTTAAAGGAAAATCACCAATTCAACAGACTACTTAACTTTTCACTATGAAAATCAAATGTTTAAGTACAAATCCAGTCTTATACTACTCTCCCTAGGATACTACGCCAATGTACTTTATTTACGAACATTTTCTCTATTTTCACAATTTTTGAAATTAGCATGAACGGTTTCCAAACCAACATTCCAATGAGCTTCCCGCCAATCAAATACATTCACGAATTAGCTGTAAAAAGGGTTAGCACAAAAACAAAAGTGTACGTGTGTGTTCTAGAACGGATTTAACAATGAATAATCCTAACTAGATGATTCAAAATATATGACACTTAAATCAAATCAACTAACAAATTCTAGAATAAATATTACAATTGTCAAATCATTAAACTCCTGTTTCAAGAGCATAATTGTCTTTGAATAAGACATATACAGTATAGGAATGTTCATCAGAATAAAGTAAATGAATCAGAAGGGAAATCAAATTGTAGCATTAAGGATTAAATAAAGCTTCACAAAACTGACAAACAAATTGATTTCTAACTAATATCACCGCTCCTGCCTAAGTTATATTACATATATATATTAACCATTTGAATTAAACTCCTATGTCATTCCTATGATTTATTCCTTTTCTTTTGTTTTCGACTGCAGCACCAATACAACATTTGGTTTTTGCATACATATATATATATATATATATTATTACTTTAATCATGACAGATTCTCTGAAACCTTTTGCCAAAGTTATCTTATATATGTGTAGCTTTTTTATATTATAAAAAATCAATTTTTAAAACATTTAAAAATATTAAAATATATCTAAAAATATATAATTAATAATTAAATAAATTGATTAAAGTTTAAATAAATAAATATTTTAGTACCAAAAATAATTTCAGATTTACGAACATAAGTGATAACTGTATTTTATATAGTTATTTTCAACAATTTTAGTCATGATAATTGCTATGTTTTTTTAATATTTAGTTAATTTTTGTTAAATAAATTAATATTTTGCTTTTATGTGCTAAAAATACATTTTTAATATAATTAAATAATTTGTATCGAAAATGTACTTAATTTCATATTTCTGTCCACAAATATAATTTCATATAATATAGTTTCTTAATTACAATTTATAAAAATCGAAAATATAATTTAAATTAAATTTGGGCTTAATTATAATTATTAAAAGTTTAAAAATTTAATTTAAAATTAGCAAAGAGCTTAATTGTAATTTAAGAAAGTGCAAAATGTAATTTGGATTAAATGAAAGTTTAAAATTCTGCGCAGGTGAGAAGAAGCCACGCGCTATTATTCAAGCGCGCAACCCGGACCGTCCGATCAGAATATAAACGGCTAAGATGTGCGCGTCCAGATCAAGCCCGACCAAATCGCGTGTGCGCAGATTCCTTTACTTGGTTCGGCGTGTCAGTGGGGCCCATCTGCCGCGCAGGCCGGCGTGCAGATTTCCCTCGAGGCACATCGCTGACCGTTGGATCTCTTGAAAGGTCCATATTGAAGCGCGTGGAACCAAGATGTCGCGCACTGAACCGTTCGTGTAACAATCTTGTGTGACGCGGGTTATGGAAGCAGCGTGCATCCTCAGTTTTTATAGAATAAGAATCTGCCACGTGTCCCACTAATATTTAAGCAAATAATATGCCGACACGTGGCATGTTATCATGAGCGCGAGAGCGCAGGTTTACGCCCACGTTTTAGCGTTGTCTCCCGTGCGACAATCCTTCGCACGCCCGTTTCCCGCAGCCAATGAAATTCTGCCACGTGTCCGCATTAAATCCTCGCAGCGAATCAGACGTTGACACGTGGCATGCACTTTGAATTTTAAAAAATCGTAAGCAGTAATACTGTTTCATGCGTAAATTAAAATACGAAATTCTATTTTCGTGTGGACACCGATTTAAGGGAAAATGTCGAGTTTTGTTTTCGATATAATTTTTTTTACGCGTTTAAAAAAATTTATTATTTTTGATGTATTTTTTTAGCTATAAATAGGTGATATTATGATAGAGTCCAAGTTTTTTTTGGTGTATAATTTCTGTGTTGCTCGGTTTTGAACGGCAGAACACGCAGAAGACATTTTTTGGCTTTTATTGTGTTCTGCGTGTGCCAAATATTTTCGTTTCTTCTTCCTTTAATTTTTCAGTATCTGTTGTAATTTTTATTTTAATTTAATGAAGTAATTTAATTTTTCTAGGGTTGCATTTGATTCAAATATATGAAGCTTTGATTTTAATTATTTTTGATAGATTTATAAGACGTTCGATTTGTTTGTTCTATTTTGTGCTTAATGCTTTTTGATTATTTACGAATTTTATCAAAACGATTTGTGGCATAAAAATAAACTTGAGAAAGGCATTTTTGTGTATATTGCTCGTATATAGAATGACATGTATGATGAAGGATAGGAATATACCCTAATTGTATATGTGGCCATTTGAGAACTTAGAACTTAATGAATCTTATTAAATTTAATTCTCATGGGATATAGTGAATTAATTTAACTTGAGGTGTGTTTATACGAGCTAAGAGATGTATGAATAAAAAAGAAGTTTTCGGTTGATAAATTAAATGTACTAAAAATATAAATCAAAAGAAAATAACATGATTTGAGTGGATTAGTTTGGTGAAAAATTGCAATCCTAGAGTTCTCTTATTTTATTTTTAAACCTTTTCTTAATTAACGATTGTTTTGGATAAAATCAGAGAGATACAATTTTAGTACTCAACAAATGATAGTAACAAATCCTCATAATGGCGATACTCTACTTACAAATCTTTATTACTTGTACCGTGTATACTTGCACGATTTACGTATGTTGCAAACACCACAACAAGTTTTTGGCGCCGTTGCCAAGGATTTGTTTTACTATTTTCATTGTTGATATTAATACCAATCAATCTGATTTTAATTCAAAAAAACAATTATTTTTGCGTGTTTAGTTTATTTTTCAATTTTCTCATGGGTTGAGATTTTGTTTGACACACAAATCTTATCTCACAAAAAGAAAAATAAATTTTTATTTTGTTTATTGTTTGTTTTTTTTGTTTTGCAATTTCCTCGTGGGTTGAGATTTTGTTTGACACGTAAATCTTAATTCACAAAAGAAAATAAAAAAAAATAAAAAAATAAAAAAGTTATGGTTATTGTTTCTTAATTTAATTTTCAATTTTCTCGTAAGTTAAGATTTTGTTTGACACACAAATCTTAACTTACAAACAGAAAAAAAAATTGAGAAGTCAAGCTGAAGACTATAAAACAAGCGCTTCTTGGGAGGCAACCCATGTGTTTTTTTTTTTGCATGTATTAAATTTTATATTTTGTTATGTTATTTTTTTCCCTTCGTAGGTGCAAATTGGAGGTAATGAAGCTATTTTGGCTTAACCAATCAAACAAACCAAGAAGTCTCTTTAAACCCATCTCAAATGTTCTTTAATTTTCACACATTGAGGACAATGTGTATATTAAGTTTAGGGGTGGTGTATATACTGAACCAAGTTGAAATACTTTCTGGATGTTATTGCTTGTGAATGTTTTTTTGTTTGTTTGGTTGATTGAAGATAATTTTCTATGAATAGTGATATATTTTTGTTGCTTCGATTTAAATAATGCATATCTCCTTGAAAATTTTGAATATTGTCTAAGTGATAAACAATTTTTACGTATGTTTCATTTTTACAAGAATAATTATTCATGAGCATTATTCTTGATTTTTGATTTGCTATGATAATTTAGAGAAGGTTTATAGGAGTCTGGAATTCGATTGATATTTGTGGTGTTACAATTCTTAGAATTTGTTTGATTTTCTCTCGAGGCGAAATTATAGATAACATTTAACTAAGAAAATGATTTAGGCCATCTTTGAATCGTTTGAGCCTTTCTATCTACCTTCACATACACTATCCATAGTATACCCCACACCCTCAAACTTAAGTTTTTGCTAGTCCTCGAGCAAAAGGAAGAAAATAAAATAAAGATAACTGAATTTAAAATAGTGATTTTCAAAATATTTCTTTTTAAACATTTCCGAATTACATAACTCAAAGAAATAAAAGAATTTTATCTAAGTATCATATTCAATTCAAAAGTATATAACCTTTTTACAAAGAACTTTAAGTGTGTGTGTGAAGTCTTTTCAAATTTCATCACATGCAATCCGGATCAGTTTATACAAATATGAAATCAAACAAATTATCATGAAATCACAAATCTCATAGTCTATTTTTCATTTCTCTCTCCACTAATGTAGACAATCACAAAACACCAAATCAATAGGACTTTATTAAGCTTGTAATGTATGGCTTAGGTGAAGGTAGGATAAAAGATAATATTTAGCACAAAATTTCCCAAACACATCATTTTAGGATTGAAAAAGAGATCTTCTATCATCACAATAAATACTTCCCAATTAGGGATTTATCATTAAATACCATCCTCTCTTTTTTTCTGCTTTTTTTCTTCTGCTTTTGTTTTTTTTTTATTTCTGCTTTTTTTCTCTTTTTTTTTTCTAGTAACCTCTTTGTTTTTCATGATATATCTTTAATTATTTACTAACAACTGTAAATGTTAGTGAGATAGGAAAAATAGATATAACCACACATATATATATTTTTTTAAGGTAGGCTTTTGAAATGATATATATATATATAAACTTTGAAGCTCAAAAGGGGTATACTATGGATAGTGTATGTGAAGGTAGATAGAAAGGCTCAAACGATCCAAAGATGGCCTAAATCATTTTCTTAGTTAAATGTTATCTATAATTTCGCCTCGAGAGAAAATCAAACAAATTCTAAGAATTGTAACACCACAAATATCAATCGAATTCCATACTCATATAAACCTTCTCTAAATTATCATAGCAAATCAAAAATCAAGAATAGTGCTCATGAATAATTATTCTTGTAAAAATGAAACATACGTAAAAATTGTTTATCACTTAGACAATATTCAAATTTTTCAAGGAGATATGCATTATTTAAATCGAAGAAACAAAAATATATCACTATTCATAGCAAATTATCTTCAATCAACCAAACAAACAAAAAAAAAATTCACAAGCAATAACATCCAGAAAGTATTTCAACTTGGTTCAGTATATACAATATGCTATTAAATGCATGAATACAATCTTATATGTTATAGTTATAAAAAATATACTTGAAGTACGACTATCTGAAACACGAGCATTTGTTAGGTTTTTCTTGATAGACTGGATAGCACGCTTAAAAACAAGTTTACAAGTAAATATTTTGTCCACGTAAATGGCCAACACTCATACTCCTTACGGAACCAGAGTGCTCAAAAAGCACTAAAATAACCATGATTTTATGCACATTAATTGATTAAAAATATATATATTTATATGTTTTATCATATATTTATATAAATTTGTCTTTTTCGGAATCACGGGTATTTTTATTGTTTTTCAGGAATTTTGGCCTAAAAACGCAATGTAAAGACTCAAAGAAGAATACTTGAAGCAATACATCACAAATAAATTAATAAATAAGTGGGAAAAGGTCAACAAACATGGAAAAATTGGACAAAATGGGTCGAAAAGGTCAAAAATGTCAAAAGACGGAAAATCGCGCGCACTGCCGCGCCCCAACTGCCGCGCGGCGCCTGCTGGCACTGTTCACGCGCGCCGAGCTGCGCGCAGCGCCCAGCCCACCGCGCGCGCGGCAGCGCCCAGCAGCCGCCCAGCGCGCGCCCAACGCGTTTTTGACCCATTTTTCACGTGCAGCCGCCCGACGTCTTGGCGTCATTGATGACCTCAGCATGTCCATTACACGTTTTTTAATTTTTTAATATTTTTTTAACATTTTTTTACTCATTTTTTTCTCTCCATCCTCATCTTTAAATACCCCCCTTCCATTCACTTCAAAGCACACCTCAAAACCACACTTCTCTCTTTTTTCTTTCTCTCATTTCTTAGTTTTTAGTTTTTTTTTAGTTTTTCTTATGTTTTAGCTAGTTTTTCTTATGTTTTAGCTAGTTTCTCTTAGATTTAGAGTTCTTCCCTTTTAAGGGAAGAACTAGTTATGTTTTTGTAATATTTTAGATTTTTGATTCAATAAATGGAAGTGCAAATTCCGCTTGGAGGTTTTCTAGCAACTGAATAGCGTCGAAGTTCTGTAAGGATTTTATTTTTTTACGCTTATTTTTATGCTTTATTCTTACATGTTATATTTAATTTGTCTGTGATTAAATTTAACTGCTATATTTATAATCATGATATAATAATAACGTTGTTATGCTTACGAAATATTAAATAGATGAAAATTTCTAAAATGAATTGATTTTATTTTTATTCAAGATTTTATATTAAGAATGTTAGAGAGAAATATATTATTTTTCATTACAAACTTAAATCTGAAAATTAGATTTTAAGGTTTAGTTATCCTACGATTTAGAGTAGTGCTCTTTTATTTGATGGTACAATCGCCTAGTTAGAGTGAAGCTCTATTTCAAAAGTTTTTATAAGAATTATTATCCGAAAATGTATTGACAACATGTTTTCGGTAGTAGTTTTAAAACTTGAAAGTTAGTACTCGGATAACTAAATTCTTAGGTTTAATTTGGACACCTTGAATAAAGTTTAAATCGGTTTAACCCCACCAAAGGTGGCATTTAAATGGTTCATTTTCAATCTCTTAGAAAAAGGAATTAATTTAATTAACCAAATTAGTTATCAACCCCACCCATAGGTGTTAATTGATTTGTTTAGTTAACAAAGAATATATAACCCCACCAAAGGTGGTATTCATACAAAAAGGGAGAATCAATAAATATCAATTCATATCTTTAATAACCTAGATAATACGAGCAAGCATAATTAACTTAGTTATTATATCCATAAATACTCCACTATTTATAAAAGATAAAATTTGCATGAATGTTTATTGAATCTATGTTTAATTTTCTGTTATTAGATTAAAAACACAAAACCCCAAAATATCGTGACAGGATGTTTAGGATTTAATTTCGTTTTTAAAAGTTTGAATAATAAATTAAAAACCACATACATTCCTTCCTTAGATCGACCTTGGGAGTATACTTATCATTTTCTACGAAATGATTCGTGCACTTGCGAGAGTTTTACAAATATTAAAACCAAAGTATTTGCGAGAATTGGCGATGCCGGTTTTCGCTCATCACTTACGAACTCCCCCTTTCATATTTTCGTGTAGCAAAACCTCCTACTCACTACATAACACTTATAAAAATAAGAAAAATACAATGATATCCCAAACTTCATAGTGAAACTTTTCTATGGTCTGGTGAATCCATCTTCGTTGCAACTTGAAAAGCTTGTAAGTACATAGAAATAAGAGAAGTGTAAAGAATAGTCATGTAGTATGCATTCACATCAATCAAGCTTAATTAAATATGTTCTCCCCTTATATGCATAACAAAATAAAAACATGGAAGTAAAACAAATTATTCTCTCCCTCTTTTTGACATACGAGAAGTAAAAAACATTAGACAAATCAATAAAGCTAAAATTCTCCTAAAGATATAACATGTAAAATCAGAGTAATGCAGAAGTACAATGTGCTTTAAACTCCCCCTAAGTTCTATGACTTTCTAACTTAGAAACCAATTAAAAAGATAATAAATAAAAAAGATGTAAAAATTTGATTTTTTTTTTTAATTTTCATAAATAGCCACATAAGATATTAGACTCATTTAATCATAAATGAGCACACAACTAATTGAGAACTCATTGATAACTGTATTTTATATAGTTATTTTCATCAATTTTAGTAATGATAATTGCTATGTTCTTTTAATATTTAGTTAATTTTTGTTAAATAAATTAATATTTTCCTTTTATGCATTAAAAATACATTTTTAATAAAATTAAATAATTTGTATCGAAAATGTACTTAATTTCATATTTTTGTCCACAAATATAATTTCAAATAATATAGTTCTTAATTACAATTTATAAAATCAAAAATATAATTTAAATTAAATTTGGGCTTAATTATAATTATTAAAAGTTTAAAAATTTAATTTAAAATTAGCAGTGGCTTAAACCGTAATTTAAGAAAGTTCAAAATGTAATTTGAATTAAATTTGTGGGTCAAAATACAATTAATTGAAGTTTAATTTTCGTACAGGAGAGACGAAGTCCACGCGCAAGATCACACTCGCCCAACGTGGACCGTCCGATCAAAGGAGCAACGGCTCAGATTCGCGCGTGTTTATCAAGCCCGACCAAAGCGACTGGGTGTAGGCTCTGCACTTTCATGCGGCTCAGCATCCGAGTGGGTCCCACCTGCCGCGCAGGCCGGCGTGCAACGTGGGACCCACGTGTCTGACGCGTTGCAACCGATGTCCCCCACCTTCGCGTGCGCCTTTTCTAGTGCGGTTGTTTCACGTGTGCCCGGTTATTCCACGAACCATAATATGCCACGTGTCCCACGTAAGATTTCAGTAAATTATATGCCAAAACGTGGCAAGTTACAATGAGCACGACCGCACTGAATCAACCCTCCGTTTCTAGCCGTTGTTGCATTTTTTTCGGCGCCCCAATCCCGTGCTTCTGTTCTTCGTGCGCCCGTTCGTTTCAAAGAATGAGATGCGGCCACGTGTCCCACTATTTGTTTCGGGCCGACCGCCCAACGACACGTGCGCCGTGGAAAGCAAAAGAAAACACAAAATCGCGCAGCCCTCTCCCACGCGTGTCGTAAAATAACTAAAATCAAAGCTTCATATATTTGAATCAATTGCAACCCTAGAAAAATTAAATTACTTCATTAAATTAAAATAAAAATTACAATAGATACAGCAAAATAAGATGAACAAGAAGGAAATTAAGACATCACTTAAAACAAATATTTTGCACACATGGAACACAACAGAAGCCAAAAATGGTTTCTGCGTGTTCCACCGTCCAACCCCTAATACCACAAAATTCTAAACTACAAAAAAACTAAATACTCTAAAAAAAACTTAAACACTCCAAAAAAACTTTTTTACTCTAACAAAACATCTCCTATTTATAGCCAAAAAATACATCAAAAATATAAAAAATAATAAAACGTGTAACAATTTTTTTATCGAAAATAACACCCCGACATTTCCCTTAAAATCCGCACCACGCGAATATCGAATTTCTTATTTTACGACACGCGTGGGAGAGGGCTGTGCGATTTTGTGTTTTCTTTTGCTTTCCACGCTGCCACGTGTCATGAGCTGATTCGCTGAACAAAAAAGCTGGACATGTGGCCGCATCTCATTCTTTGAAAGGAACGGGCGCACAAAGAACAGAAGCACAGGATCGTGGCGCCGAAAAATGCAAAGAATCTACCGGAAACGGGGGTTGATTCAGCCATGTCGCGGTCATTGTAACTTGCCACGTTTTGGCATATAATTTGCTGAAATCATAGGTGGGTCACGTGGCATATTATGGTTCGTGGAATAACCGGGCGCACATGAAACAACCGCACTGGAAAAGGCGCGTGCGGGCGGGATACGTTGCTGTAACGCTGGCCGTACACGTGTCCCACGCCGCACACCGGCCCCGCACGGCAGGCGGGACCCACTCGGATGCCGAGCCGCGTGAAAGTGCGCAGACTACACCCGGCCGCTTGCTCGGGCTTGACGAACACGCGCGACCGGTGCCGTTGCTTTTTGACGGACGGTCCACGTTGGCAAACAGGATTCGCGCGCTGGACTTCGTCTCTCCCCGCGCGAAAAATTAAACTTCAATTACCTGTATTTTTGACCCACAAATTTAATTCAAATTACATTTTGAACTTTCTTAAATTACAGTTAAGCCCTTTGCTAATTTTAAATTAAATTTTTAAACTTTAAATAATTATAAGTAAGCCCAAATTTAATTTAAATTATATTTTTGATTTTTATAAATTGTAATTAAGAACTATATTATTTGAAATTATATTTGTGGACAAAAATATGAAATTAAGTACATTTTCGATACAAATTATTTAATTTTATTAAAAATGTATTTTTAATGCATAAAAGGAAAATATTAATTTATTTAACAAAAATTAACTAAATATTAAAAGAACGTAGCAATTATCATTACTAAAATTGATGAAAATAACTGTATAAAATACAGTTATCACTCATCATTTTTTAACTCAAATTTTGATTATTTTATTATGTAAATAATTAAGTAGAGTAGAAGAGGAACATAAATGTACTTCGCACATATAATGACATATTAACATTTACTTAAAAGCAGTGTATATGTTTAAATTTTACCAATATACCAATTAATTCATTTATGACTAGTCAAGAAAGACTCAAAAGAAAAAAATATCACCTATCATATAAAATTATAATCGAGTCTTCAATCTCACAAAATAAAATTTATTTACCAAAAGAGGACTTAAATTTGTTTTTATTTTATAAATGAGGCAAATGATTTTTTTTTAATCTCTATTGGCTCTTTCTTTTTGTGCATTCCAAGTACAATTTTTATATGTAGTTGATTTTGGTACAATTTTCCTTTCTATTTTTTGCACGACCCATAAACCTATCATGATGACTTTTACACTAGCTGTGAGGTAGCCCTCTCCGTTCACTGCGATAGCTTCACACATCACAGTAAGTAGCTCTCTCAATACTAGGTGCCTCCATACGATAAAGTTTTAGAAAGTAAGAAGTAGAATTCAACATAATTTTATATTTAAGATTAGTTAAAGTCCTAGAGTCTTTCAAGAAAGTTCATAAACTTTAAGCATAATGTATATGTGTGTTTGTGAGTGTGTGAATAAGTTTATGTCAACATCGATCATCACATGTACAAGAATATATGTGTGCATAAGTCAAAATTATAGAATAATTTATACAATAAATATCAAAATGAGTCGAGTCACTAAAAATGAGGTTATATATATATATATATATAAGTATTAAATAAGTTCAATACCGTGTTGGCTAGATAAAAATTTTACTTCTCTTTCTCCCTTTTTTTGTTTTTATTAATAATAAAATTTGAAATTCAATTTGAGGGAGAAATTCCCAAGGCACTTCTAAGATACTCAAATCTTTGAGTGTTTAGTGCTTTGGTGAAGATATCATGTAGTTGTCTCTCAGTAGGTACAAACTCAAGTGTCACTGATTTCTCTTCAACTAATTCTCAAATAAAGTGATTCCTAATGTCAATGTCCTTAGTTCTAGAATGTTGAACTGGGTTCTTAGAAATACATATAGCACTAGAGTTATCACAATATAAGAGCAGCATACCTTGTGTTTGACTTTAGTCCTTGAACATGTTCTTCATCCAAATCAAATGTGTGCAAGAGCTTCCTATAGCAATGTAATCTACCTCAACTATAGGGAATGAGACAGAGTTCTAATTTTTACTATGCCAGGATACTAAGTTGTTCCCAATATAGAAGTAACCACTTGATGTGCTCTTCCTATCATCCTGGTTTCCTGCCCAATTGGCATCTGTATAACCACTTACTTCACAAGTAGTGTCAGTAGGAAAATATAGATCATAATTACTTTTTCTTGAGATATACCTTGATAATGGGTACACGCACAAAAACTGAAACTTATGTTAGGCCTACTTGCAATGAGGTAAAGTAAACTGTCTATCATACTACTATAAAAGGGTTTGATCAACACTTTTACCTTGAGACTTCTTTGTAATTTTTGTGCCAGTACCTAAAGGAGTCCTTAATGGACTGCTAGTTTCAAGACCAAACCTTTTAACAAGGTTAGCGTACTTGGTTTGAGAAATAAATATATTACCATGAGATTGTTTGATTTTAAAACCAAGAAAGAAAGTTATTTCACCTACCATGGACATTTCAAATCCATTTATCATAACATACACAAAATCATCCAGTAGTTTACTAGATGTAGATCCAAAAACTATGTCATCCACATAAATTTGAGCAATAAAGATCTCATCACTACTGCTTTTAATGAATATAGTCTTTTCAACTCCCCCTCGAATAAATCTCTTGTTCAAGAGATAGTTAATAAGTCTATCATACCATGCTCAATGAGCTTTCTTCAAACCATAAAGAGCTTTCTTAAGTTTGTAAACATGATTTGGAAATTTCGGATCAATAAACCCTTTTGGTTGTTCCATGTATACCTCCTCATTTAGAAATCCACCCAAAAAGGTAGACTTAACATCCATTTGATATAATTTGAATTTCATATGACAAGAAATGGCAAGTAAAATCCTAATTGACTATAGTCTAGCTACAGATGCAAATGTTTCATCAAAGTCAACTCATTCTACTTGCGTGTAGCCTTGAACTACTAACCTAGCCTTATTTCTAAGAACAATGTCATGCTTATCAGATTTATTTTTGAACACTCATTTTGTTCCAATAACATTTTTTTAGGCTCAGGTACTAATATCCACACATGATTTCTTTCAAATTAAGCTAACTCATCATGCATGACATTTATCCAAAATTCATCCATAAGGGCTTCATTCACATTTTTTGGTTCAAATTGAGAAATATAGCATAAATGGGTTACCTCACTTATTTGTCTTCTTCTTGTTACCATGCTTGCATTAGGATATCCAATTATATTCTTAATAGGATGATTTTTTTAAGTTCGGGTTGGATTTATCATTGATGAGATTGATGCTTCTTCCTTCTTTTCTTCGCTTTCCTCTAACTTCTCTTCTTTTGTTCCAATTATGTCACTGGTTATTGTTAATTGAGGTGTTGTAAAATTTTCTTCATTACCAATTTTTTCACTTGTAATATGCGTACTTGCATAATCTATAGCGACATTTATGGATTCCATAACTACATTAGTTCTACAATTGAAAACTTTGTAGGCTCTACTGTTTATGGAATAACCAAGAAATATACCTTCATCACTTATTGAATCAAACTTGCCAACTATTCTCGATCTCTAAGTATGTAGCGTTTACTTTTGAAAACATGCATTAATTTTAGATTAGGTTTTTTACATCTCCATATCTTATAGGGAGTTTGGTTTGTACCTGAGAAAAGATATACACTATTTATAATGTGACATGCGATGTTTATAAAACCAATGAATAACTATCTTTAGCAAATAATTCAAAAATGAAAATTCTTGGAAAAGCTTAAGCTAGCATTTTGAACTAAAATTTTCTTCTAAAAACTTCATTTGTTCTTGTTTCTGATTTACACTAATTGATAATATTAGGAACACCATTTATAAATCTTATTACTCCATTTTTTGAAAAACACGATAAAATTTCTTCTAAAACCCATAATGGAAAACTTGAATTTCCTTTTCTAGAAAAACCCAAAACAAGAAATCTCAATATTATAAAAGCTAACCCTATTTATAAAAATAAGATAAACTCTCTTATAATAGGAAAACAAATGACGTTTTGTAATTAAAACAAGAAATTCAATTTTACATGAATGAAAAAAAATTGCAAACCAATCTTATAAAACAAGAAATTTCCAAAATACAAAACCTTTTTGAAAGAGAATTTTGTTTCGATTTACCAAACACTTTTTGAAAAGTAAGAATCACATGATAGATCTACCTTATGAAATAAGCCTTTCAGACTATTATAACTATTGAACAAGGATTTCAACATCCAAATCCTTATGTATCACTACAAAAAATATTTAGAAAAAATTGGTTCTATAAACCATGGGACCTAACTAAAACCCCAGCATATTACCAAAGTATTTTGGAATTTACAGGGTGTGTTGAATTAAAACACTTCTATCACCAAAACAACCAAGAAGACACCCTATATTCCACCTATAAAATCATAAAAGTCATTCATAGCTATTTTATTTTAATTTTAAACTATTAACCCTACAAAACTATCATCTCGGTTTGTCTACTTGTGGAAATATTTTGGATCATCACCAAAGGTTCTCATATCAGAAATCCAAAAAAATTATAACTATTTTCAAACACTTTTTAAACCATCAAAAATCGAGAAGATATTCCCATTATTGTGTGTCACTTCTTCAAAATTCTAGCTTCATTGGGTATGTCAATGGTTCTTAGAAATCACACATGACTAAGAAATTGTAGTCATAAAATAAAGGTATAAAATTAAATGGTGGGCATCATTTAATGTCCCCAAATCAATCAAAAAAATAACAGTACAAGATTGGCTTTATAAAAGTGATTACAAAACAATAAAGCAAGAAGAATTTCTTCTAAAACATAGCTTATTCCTTGCCTAAAGAGCTTATGCCAATGCACTACTTGTTGCAGCCAAAATCGAAGAAGAATAATGCAGCAACTCTTAAAAGATAAAACAAAATCTTCCAACCTCTCTACATAAGAAGAATCAAAACCCCTCGTTGATCTAGGAGATGAAAATGAAGATGATTGCTTTGGAATTTTCCCTCTAGTTCTATAAATTCAAAACCTATATGTAATGGACCATGAGCCTTATTATTATGGTGTACAACTTAACGCCTATATAAACTTATAGAAAACCCACTCATAAATATGGATGTAAAATGTAAAAGGCCTATGTATTATGTAGAATCCACCACTGTAATGTTAGTAGCCCAGCACTGTAGAAATGACATAAAGAATTGCCTACCATTATAGCGTCGACAGAGATGAAAAAATAGCAACAGTAAAAGTAGCAGAAAAGATATTGTTTACAAATAGTAAAAACATATGCAAACAGTAAAAAGTGGTAGACAAGGACCAATAGTATAAGCATATCCCAATTGTAAAAATTTGGCTATAAAACGGAAGCTCTTCTCAATTTAGAGGAATTTCTTCCTACACGCCATTATTTATCTTTCTTCCCCTCTTCTTTGAAGATCTATCATCCCCCTCTCTATCTTGTAAAACCTTCTTACATTTCAGTTTATGTAAGTTATATACTCTTGTAAAACTTATTTTAGTTTAATGTTTTATTTATATATTATCTCTATTTTATTTTAAGTTGTAAAACCATGGCAATCTAAGCCACCTTTTATTTATAATCATATTCTCTATATTATCTTGTTATTTTGCTTTGTTCACATAGAAAGCTGCACAACTTCATGGTGACCTAAATTTTGAAATCAATCCTTTAGATTCGAGATCTTAGATCTCTTTTATGTAGAATTATTCTAATTCAACATTCATTTGAATTGGCTGAGCTTTTGTTAAAATATATTTTTTATTGAAGTTTGGTTCATAAGGTAGATCTACCATGTGATTCTTTCTATTCTAGAAAGTGTTTGGTAAATCGAAACAAGATAATATAGACATTATGATTATAGAAATTATGATTATAAGTAAAAGGTGGCTTAGCTGGCCATGTTTTTACAACTTAAAATAAAATAAAGAAAACAATGAACTAAAATAAGTTTTACAGGAGTATATAGCTTACATAAACAATACACAAGAGGTTTTAAAAGATAAAGAGGGAGATGATAGATCTTTAGAGATGATAGAGATAGGGGTGTGTCTTCGTGTAGAAGAAGCTTGATTCTTGAATGAAGAAGAGCTTCCCTTTTATAACCAATATTTTATTGTGTGGAAAGGCTTGGCACTATTGGTGAATAGTACATTGTCACCAACTTTTTACTGTTTACAGTTTCCTTTACTATTTATGAATTGTTCTTTGTCTGTTGCTTTTTTCTGTCACTGTTTTGTGTATTTCTACCTACACTACAATGCTAGGAAATTCTTTATGTCGTTGCTATAATGCTGAGCCTTTTATATTTTACTTAGTGTATAGGTCATTTATGTGGGCCTTTTACATGTTACAAAGTCACATCATATGGGCTTAGTGCCTTGAAATACAAATTTTGACAACATATGGACCTGGAGCCTTAGAATAATAATAAAGCCTATGGGCTACTTTACATGGGTTTTAAATTGGAGGAAAAATCCCCAATAAATAATCTTTATTGTCATATTCCAAATCAACGAGGGGTTCTAATTCGTCTGATGCAGAGATGTTGGACGATTGGTTGGAAAATTATGTTGTCTTTTAAAAGTTACTACATTATACCTAAGTATTCTTCTTTGGTTTTGGCTATAGCAAGAAATGCACTAGAATGAGCTCTTTGGGAAAAGAATAATTTTTGTTTTGGAAGAAGTTCTTCTAGTTTTATTGTTTTGTAATCCCTTTTGTGGAGCCATTCTTGTATTGCCATTTCTTGGATTAATTTGGGGACACTGAATGATGCCCACCACTTAATTTTATATCTTTGTTTTATAACCATAACCTTTGAATCATATGTGGGTTCTAAGAACCATTGACATACCTAATGAAGGTAGAATTTTGAAAAAAAGACACAATACTTGGAATCTCTTCTCAGTTTCTGATGGTTTATAGAAGGTTTGAAAAAGGTTACAGCTTTCACCCATTCTAGAGTTTAGACGAGAGAGTAGAAGTTGGATGACTTTGGAATCTTCCTTTTGTTTTTCTTTCAGTTACTTGATTTATAGCTTAATGATTTTTATTTCAGCCTGAAGATCTTGGATAGACCTTGTGGCTTTTGTTGTTTCTTACTTTCAAGGATTGCTACGAGGTTATAAGATCCAGTACTTATGGAAGGAAGTTTTGAAGATGAAGGTTTTTCTTTTTGTTTATTATCTAGAGAGCTGGTTAGATGATTGAGATATTGTTTTTGTATTTCGAGATTGTTAATATGCTAAAAAAATGTCAATAAAATGCTATTCTTTGGTGAGCATATTAACGTGTTTTGATTTATCAGAATCAAATGATGAAGCAGTTATGACTAACTCATCAATCTGAGAGTTTTCTTCATCAAAAGAGTCTTCAGGCCATGCTTCAAATTTTGTGGTTTCAATTAAGAGGATAGAGATTTTTTGGAAAATCTCCTCCTCAAGTTCTAATTCTTTAAGTTTCTTAGAAACTTTGTAGAAGTTTGAAGTGTGACCTTTCACGCCACATTTATAGCTGGTCATATCTTTTAGGTTTGGGTTGAAAGATGTTCCTGGTTTTTGGTAAGGCTTATAAGGTTTCTTATAGGGTTTATAGGGTTTCATATTGATGAGCAAAACTAGCATCGTTGATCCTAAAAATACTTTGGTTTTATATTTGTAAAACTCTCACAAGTGCACGAATCATTTTATATAAAATGATAAGTATACTCCCAAGGTCGATCTAAGGAAGGAATATATTTTATTTTTAATTTATTATTTAAAATTTTAAAAACAAAATTAAATCTTAAACATATTGTCACGATATTTTGGGTTTTTGTGTTTCTAATCTAATAATATAAAAATAAACATAGATATGGATATGGATTCAATAAACATTTACGCAATTTCTTATTATTCATAATAGTGGAGTATTTATGGATATAATAACTAAGTTAATTATGCTTGCTCATATTATTTAGGTTATTAATGATATAAATTGATATTTATTGATTCTCTCTTTCTTTATATGAATACTAACTTTGGTGGGGTTAGATATTCTTTGTTAATTAAACAAATCAATTAACACCTATAGGTGAGATCGATAGCTTAATTTGGCTAATTAAATTAATTCCTTTTTTTTCTAAGAGATTGAAAATGAACCATTTAAATGCCACCTTTGGTGGGATTAGATAGTTTAATTTTTATTCAAAGTGTCCAAATTAAACCTAAGAATTTAATTATTTGAGTACTAACTTTTAAGTTTTAAAACCATTACTAAAAATATATCGTCAATACATTTCGAATAATAATTATTATAAATTTTTTTAAAATAAAGCTTCATTCTAACTACCGGGCGATTGTACCAATAGCCAGCTATGTTAAATTTAATCACAGATAAATTAAATATAATATATAAGAATAAAATATAAAAAATAACTATAAAGAAAAAAGAATCTGTATAGTACTTTGATGCTAATTTTGTTGCTGAAAATCTCCAAATGGATTTGCATATCCATTTATTGAATAAAAAAGCTAGAAATTTTCAAAAACATAGCTAGTTGAATCTTAAAAAGAGAAGAACTTTAAAACTAAAAAAACTAAGAAATAGAGAGAAAGAACTAATAAACTTGTTTATTGAGGTGTTTTTGGTATGTTGTGTAATGAAAGAGATAGTAGTATTTATAAGTGAGGAGAAAGGTAAAAAAGTGAAAAAATGATAAAAATGCATAATAAACTAATGCTGGCATAAGCATTGATGTAGAATGGACAGACACTGATGCAGACAGTGGTGCGCGCGAATTTGGCATGATGGGCGCAGATGCGCGCATAAGTTCGGCGTGTTTTGGGCGGATGCGTGGAGATGGGTGCAGATGCACGTGCGAGTTTGGCGTTGTTTGGGCAGATGCGTGCAGACTTCGGTATTGTGCAGGTAGATGCTCAACTTGGATGGGCTGCTACAAGCGGGATTTCAGCATTTTTGACATTTTTGATTCATTTTGTCCATTTTTTTATCTTTTTTTTACTTTTGCTCATTTATTTTCTCAATATATTTGTGATGTATTGCCTCCATTATTTTTCTTCGAGTCTTAAGTTATTTTTTTGAAGCAAAAATACGTGAAAAATAATAAAAATACCTATGATTCCGAAAAGACAAATTTATATAAAAATATGATAAAATCATATAAATATAAATCTTTTTAATCAATTAAAATTTAGCATTGTTCGAGAAGATGTGCACAAACCTTGGCGTTGTGCAGGGGATGCTCAGTGTGGTTTGGCATGGTTGCGCACATGTTTTGGAGCTGTGTGGCACGTTGTGTACGTTTCTCGGTGTAGATGGGCGACTGCGTGTGGGATTTTTGTATTTTTTATATTTTTTATCCTTTTGACCCATTTTGTCTAATTTTTTCATATTTTTTTTTACTTTTTTTCATTTATTTTTCATCGAATCTTAAGTTATTATTTTGAAGCAAAAATACCAGAAAAATAATAAAAATATGATAAAATCATATAAATATAAATCTTTTTAATCAATTAAAGTACATAAAATCATGATAATTTTAGTATTTTTTAAACACTTATCACCTGTAAGGTCTTTGGTAAGGTTTCCTAAAGGGTTCCTTTTAGAATCTCCTAAAAGAAGTTCTTTTATATTTTTGGAAGGGTTTGGAAATTGGTTTTTGATTGTAATTTTCATCTTAGTGTTTGATTTTAGGAGGGAAATTATTGAATTGTTTGCAAAAAGAACTTAATTCTTTCTTTGTATGGCAAATTTTTTCATTTGAGAATTTTTTATAACTTCAAGTCTTGGCAAATTTAAAGTCTTTGATTTTGTGTATAACTGATCAATTCACCGTAAGTAAACGGATTATTTTTGTATTCTACTTATTTCCTAGTTAGCAATTTGTTTTGAAAAGTATTAAATAGTGATCTCTTCATTATTTAGGATGCTTTTATTTTTTAAAGTAGATGAAGAAGAAGAAGAAGATGTAAAAATACATGGTTTTTAATTATCAATTATAATCATATTTTCCATAAAATCTTTAATAATGTTTTATTCACTGCTAATTATATTCTTGGTTTTATAAAATGACAGCCAATCTAAGAAGAAGTTCTACAGAGAATAGAACTTATCTTTCTTATACTGTTCAAATTTTTACCATTTAAACCTAAATTGTGCCCATACTTGGTCAAACACTTCTCTGGATTTATTGCCTCGTCTTCTAGACTTACAATCAATCTTCAAGACTTCAGGGTAAAATGTTAACAGTTTAAACAAGTTATAAAATTTAAATAGATTCAAAAACAAATTTTATGATAGGTAGTATAGCTTTACTTCAACTACCACTTACCTCTGATATCATATAGTATTCACTATAGTAAAATTATATAAAATATGAGATTAAGAAGAAAAATGTGACATTTCTAAAATGTTCATATAAGTCAATAATATTTTATGTAATATTATAAATCTTTTTTTTAAATATAATTGTTTTTGTTAATTAATTTTAACTAATTTGTTCCGAACGGGTTGAATTAATTTAAGGTTTATTAATTATGCTATGATCCATACATGATAGTAATAATTATTTTTTATTGAAATTTTATTATTAATTATTTAATTTTCTTTATCATTATAAATAAATAATTTATTCAAAAATAATTTAATTTTTATATTATTTTAAAGAATATGGACACGATAACATACTCTTACCAACAAATATTACAAAATTAATATTTACTAATATATATAACATATATATATATATATATATATATATATTTATATTTATATGTGATAATTAATTTAATCACATTTTTTAATTCTTCAATTTAATTAATATTTTTCTTGATTTTTTAAATTTTATATTTAAGTTTGTACTCATTAAATTCATTTGTAAATGGTTTTGTTTGTAGTTTCAAGGATGAGTAATTTGTCTAATAAAAAAACATGGCAAAGAAACAAATACAGAAGCTGAGCAAATCACTAATAACAAACGAAGGAAAAATGATTTTGAACAACAGATGCCACAACAAGTAGCAGAAGCAAATTACATGAATGGATATCCGGAGTTACTAGGTACTTATACCAGTACTGAAACTACAGCTAATGTACCTATTAAGCCTAATTATTATTATCACAACAAAAATTTGGAAAACAACAAATATTTTATCAATGTTGGATAATAATAACACACTTGCTATTAATATTCCTGCTATGAAGGAGATCAACCACCAACAAGTTGTTCCTAAAGACAAATATTTGATGAGACCACAACAAAATTATCAACATTATATTCAGCCTTCATGGATGGAGGATCATCATTTACATCTGTAATGGCCACTATTAGGCATCTTTCTTTATTATATTTGTAAATTTTTTGTTAATTGTAAGTATCTATCATGTCTCGTCTAGTAGCATATTTTTCAATTTAACAAGTCTTAGTCTCGAATCCTTATATATATGGATGTATATTTAGTATACTTCAAAAATAATTGTAGTTAACTTTCATTGTTTTTAATATAGTAATTGTTTTGTACAATTTTTTAAATAATAATTAAATTTTGATTCTAGTTTTTATTTTCATATGGTATTTATTACATCTTTGAACATAGTGTCCATGTTCAGCTTACATTAAAATTTAAATTAAATTTGTATTTTTTCCTTGAGTTCATTTACCAAATGTTTTATTAGCAACAACACAAATTATAAAATCAATAGGTAGAGATATTTTTAAAATATTTTGCAACACGTAACCATAAAAATTATATATTTATACTACAAAAAATTTTATCCTTCTTAAAAATTCATATTAAACACCATGTTAATTGGATATTATTAAAGTTAAACTCTAATAAATTAAATTAATTAAATGTTGAATTTCGTTTAATTAAATCTCATTATTAAGGTTTTTTTATTACAGTAAATTTTGATAGTGTTATTTCGTGTAATGTTTCAAAAGAAAATTACTTCAATCATAACAAAAAAAAAATTAAATGAATTTAAAATTCATCCGCGTGAATAATATTCTAATCTACCACCGTCCATAACATTCTTATAGTTCTCACCTTAATACAAATATAAAGAATATGCCATGCATCAATACAATAAATTTTCGGTAAACAACGAGAATATAATTTATTCTATTTAATGTTAAATTCTGTAAAATTATCTATTCAATATTATTATAATATTATTTTTATTATTATAAATTTTAATATTGTTATTTTATATAATTTCCTACTTATTTTTAACATATCCTCCTTGCTTATTGTTTTGATGAACTATAATCAAACGTGAGATTCAAAATCTGTTTATTTTTATCAAACTATTTTTATTTTATAAATGCTTGATTTATTTCATGATGGTATCGAGTTTTACAAAAAAAAAATCACATTGTAGGTTGAATTAGACATATTTCACAACGAACATTATAAAAGAGAATTATACATCCATGTAATTACATTACGTATATGTGTAACGTAAGTACACATGTATAAATAATTTGAGAAATCATGTTATTCACCATTTCATGATTACATGTGGAAAAAGCGTTTCACTGAAAGTTAAATTTGATTCATTCATGCCAAAAAAAGAGGAGCTTACTCTCATCAACTTTCAGTAACTAACTAAAAGATTATTTAGTTGAATTTGGAGGAACAATCATGTTATTCACCATTTCCAGACAAAAAAGCACAAGTACTACATACAACTATAGTATAGTTTTTAGATCTGCAAGTGTTGGAAAAAGCCACAGATCATCCATTTCCAGTTAGTAGATTACGTCTATGTTCGGAAAATCTGGTCGTTATGATAACGATGTTGCTGCTGCTCAATTCTTTTCAGTAGTTAGCATCCTATTATCTGTTATCACAAATTGAACAGCTTCATCAGACCATAATAAAACATACATAACCAAGCATTCATAGAATTATATCGAAAACTGCTTAAGCCAAGCATCTATATGACCAAAAAATATTCATACATTACCCTGGTTCACCAATGAAGCAGTAATGCTATTTGTGGCTACTGAAAAAGTTCTATCATCATCAGTGCTGCTGACAATAGGTGTATCAATTTTCTTGCCTTCTTCCAGGACCCGAATTGGGACTTCAGAATTTGATTTTGGTGCATTGTTCATATACTCTCTTCCTAGATTCAATTCAGTCGCAGATGGTTCGGGGTTTTCAGTAACCTGAATGAATGACAAAAAGGTCGGAAATTGAGGACATGAAAACTCGTTTCAATTTGAGTAGGGAAAATCACAACTCTCAAATATCTCAAGAGTATAATAAGACGAGAAACAAATGACATTTGTTTTATCCCTTTTTATTTGAAATCATTTTCTTCATTTTGCTATTCTATAAAGCTCTGCTTTTTCTACATATTATTGTTAAGAATTCAATTGGAGTTTGGTTCACATAATGGAATTGGAATCGAAATGGAAATGGGAATGGAAAGGAAACAATTTTATTTGTTTTGATCACTAGAATCAAATAAAGAATCAGTATTACAGTGTTTGGTTTACAACTAAAATGGAATGAAAAACACTGTACATTACCTTAATACCCCTATATTCAGTAAAGTTTAAATAATATCATTTAATTATTATCTTTTCGTCAGACAAAATATATTATTAAAATCATTATTTTTTTAAATAATTATTACTTAAAAAAAATATATTATTAAAATTATTATTTTTCTAAATAAGGTTTAGGGTTTTGAGGTTTGAGATTTAGGAGGATTTGGGATTTGGGATTTGAGGTTTAGGGTTATATTTGTAGGTTAAGGTTTAGGGTTAGGGTTAAAATTATTATTTTTCTAAATAGGGTTTAACGTTTCAGGATTAGGGTCTAAGGTTATATTTGTGGGTTAAGGTTTAGGGTTAAAATTATTATTTTTCTAATTAGGATTTAGGGTGTTAAGATTTGGGATTTGAGGTTTAGGGTTTAGGATTATATCTGTGGATTAAGGTTTATGATTAAAATTATTATTTTTCTAAATATGGTTTTGGGTTTTGAGATTTAGAGTTATATTTTTGGGTTAAGGTTTATAATTAAAATTATTATTTTTCTAAATATGATTTAGGATTTTCAGATTTAGGGTTTTGGGTCTAAGGTTTTGAAATTTAAGGTTTAGGGTTTTAGGATTTGGGTTTAGAGTTATATTTAGAGTTGGGGTAAAATTGAAAAAAAAAATTGAGATGGGAATGAAATCATGATTCCTTAAGGGGAGAGAAAGAATTCTGATTCCTTCTCCTTTAGGAATGATTCCATTCCATTCCTATTTTTAAGCCCAACCAATACAAAAATTGAAGGAATCAATTCTGATTTCATTCAATTCCATCCAACCAAACATAGCATCAAAGAAGTCAAATTTAGCAACCAAAAATCAAAGTAGGTGAAGAGGCTTTTGGGGGAAACTGTTTATACGATGTTTACTACAATCTACCGTAATGTAACAAGTAGATAAGAACTCAAACACAATGCGCAACTGAATGGCTACATTTATGCAGCCTGACTGTGGCCAATAAAACCCAAGCCATTAAGTTTCAATTTCATATTTTGGGCACTTCTTGTTCAAAAGTTTACCGATTTATAGTATTCTAAATATGTATCAAGAAAATATTTAGTACAGTAAAGTCTCAGGGACTATGTCAGACGAATTTTCAGAGAAAAGGGGAAAGAAAAGTAAAAAGGAAAAAAAAAAGTTCAGTCCAACAAAAGATTTAGAAATATCTTACCTTGTGATGCTCAGAAACTAGTGAACGTGCTTTGTTCTTAGTCAAAGGAGTAACAGAAGACTCTGTCTTGAGCTCGTGTGATCTGGACCCACTATTATCATTATTAATTGACTTTTCAGGGTCTACCACGTCTGTTTTGGTGGGGTTAAAAGCTTTGGATTTGCTGTTATAATCACCATTTGACAAAACACCAGCTTCTGCAGCAGTCCGCTTCCTGGTTAGAGAAAACAATATTCTATGAAAATTGTAGAGAAATCAAAGAATAAAGAAGGGAGAATAAGAAAACTGTCTATTATTCTTCCATTCTATCATTGAGAGATTATACGCATCCATGAAAAACGATACCAAAAATAAAATAAAAAAAATACGAGTCAATATAATAGGTCTTAGTGAGCAGGATAAACTCTAACCCCAAGTAATGTAATTTAATTTAAATCTAATTTTGTTTCCAACACTCCTCAACATGAACATAGAACCTTTCTTATGCTTAAACCAAAAAACAGAAAACAAAATAGTTGATAAAATATATGTGTTTCCACAATTACACAAATCCCTAATTACATTGTTTGTATGCCAATGCAGTTCTAGTCTTTCCTGCAACTGTAAACTGTAAACTGTAAGCTGCAAACAATCAAATTGTTATACCACTAACTTGTTAACAATGATGACATAGGGATAAATCATTGAAGTCACAGGTAACATATATAAGAAAAGTAGAAATCCTCCTAACTTTTCCATTATATTATTGGGAACATATATAACATATCTATAAGAATAAGCTTCCTAAACCTTATATGTTTCAATAAGGAGAGCTCTCGGTGTGAAAGTAAACATATGGCCTCTAACTGAAGTCTGAAATAATTTAATTTAATGTACAACATAAGCTCTAAATCATACTCAAATAAAAAAAACCATACTCTTACCTATTGGAGATAGAAATAGGCAAAAGACCATAGCTTGTCCTGTTAGAAAACAATACTCCACGCAGAGGCTTCCCATCAATGACAGTTTCAATAGTATATCCATCCAGGATTTGTTCAGTAACCTTGGCGTGAAATGTCTTCTTTCCTTGAAGAGACTGAGATTGATTCAAATGAAAATTCTGTCCACCTGCTAAGAGAGAGAGAGAGAGAGAGAGAGAGAGAGAGAGAGTAAATTATATGTACCAGCTAAAATAAAACTGCACGTACACAATGTATAAGTAAATCACTTCATCTTTCAAGCTATTAAAAAGAAATGGTGCAACAGCAAACCCTATCAAAGAGTACTACCAAATATCTGTGGTACTATCCACTGTTTCACCAGTTATTTTGCGAAAAGCCAACGACCTATTCTACCTACCTTCAACATTTTGACTGACACAAGAAAAGATTGAATAAGAGTAAGACAACATACAGGTGTGTGCTCTGCCTCCAGTAAAGACAAAGAACTAATGCTTGGGGCAATTTCAAGCATGTAAGACCAAGACACAATATTGATAAATAGCAGAAAGAACCCAGGAAACATCAACTTGACTATAACACAGAACCCAATTATTTTATAATACAACAAATCATCAAGAATCAGGCACTACACACAAGGGGGAAGCAGCATGGCACCATGCACACACACGGATATTGTTACTGTGCACTGTGGTACACTTTGACACTCCATTGGGTAGTACCTAGGGGGAAAGAGGTGAAAGAAGAAGTTAGCAAAGAAGCTAAGTTTGGAAAGTGAAATAAATCAATTCAGGTTCTTGGATTTATGCTCTAATACCCAGAGTTTGAAATGTCAATCTCAATGAAAATGACAAAATATAATTTTTATAGAAATGCCGAAGATCTTATTGCCATCGACGGAAAGTTTGGAAAAAAATCATGAAAATTATAGAAACTCTATCAAATGTATGGAATTTTTTATAAAACTTTATAAAACATCAAAATAATTTTTTATTTAATACGTATATTTTTAAATATTTAAATATTTATATTAATTAATAAATTGATCAATTAATTAAAATATTGTATAATAAAATATATTTGTTTAAATATTGTAGAATAAGTAATTAAAAGATTTAAAATAATTAAATAAACTATCTAATTGTATTAATTATTATAAATAGATAAATTTTGATAATATGAAAATAATTTTTATTGATTATTTTTTTTAAAAGTACTCATAATGGAATAGGCTACAAATAAGAAAAAAGAGAAACAAATAAAAATTTGATATTTTTGACATTTTAATGATATTTTAACGACAATATCGAGATGCATAAAATATAGACATTGTCGACAATATCGTCGATATTTTCATCCTTGCTAATACCATGCAACATCGAGGCACCATGCAGACATATATTGTAACTAGGCACCATTGTACACTTTGATGACTGCTTGGATAGTAAATTGGGGGGAAAGAGGCACAAGAAAAAGGTAGTAAAGAATCTAAGTTTGAAAAGGAATAAATAAATTCATGTTCTTGGATTTATGCTCTAATACCATGCCTTTTAAAAGAAATTAAAAGAAAGCAGAGAGAAATATATAAAGCAAAAAACCTTCTATAAGATAATAGGAGACTCTAAATGAAAGTATCTTTCTCTCGTCTATTTTCCATCAGATTATTGGAAGAAAAATCAATATCCTATGTATCTATAAGAATAGAAATAGTTAATACATAAAACCATATCTACGTAAAATATATAGAATAGGGTTCATTGATATTCATAATATAATAGATGCTATCACACATACAATCATACTCAATTCGATAAAATTGTTTAATCTTAAAAGGGATCTTCTATAATTTTGCACGTAAGGGGTTATTTCTTGGTTTTGTCCAATCATTAATAACTTGATTATTTTTAGATGATAGCATATAGAAACAACGCTTGTAAGAAGTCCTATTGAAATCAAGAAATATAAGCATAATGGGATAAAAATAAAGACCTAATTGCTTCACTTTGTAGTAAAAAATTAATCACTAATTCTGATGAATGTAATTCATTGAAATTTCGTTCAGTAAAATGGAAGAATTATAAATTTCCAAAATAATAGAAAGGAATATCGCAAAAAGGCCATTACGAGACCCATCAAAGGAATAGTTACTCACCCAGGAGCTACATTACCATACTTTAAATTCAATAATTTCAATAAACTCCCTACAAGAATTTGTCTTGGACGAGATTTAGAACTACCCTCAACGATTTGTGTAGCCATAAAACCTTGTTTCTCATTCATTGTGATCTATTGACTTTGTATACCATTTCGCTATAAATTGATCTTATCATAGATCCACTGTGGTCTTGAAACTATATAATGATGGAAACAGCAACCTTAGTTACCATCTTTATATCTGGTTTACTTATAAGTTTTACTGAGTAAGCTTTATATATTCTCTTGAGCAACCCTCTCAAAAACTAAGAGATCTATTCGAAGAACACGAAGACTAGTTAAGTAACAAGCCTCCCAATATAAATATTGGGAGACTTAATACTTTGAATTGAGATTATAAAAAACATTTCACTTTTTAGTTGGAACTTTAGGCGATTCTTGAAAAAAGATATCAAAAAAAATTATTCCTAGAGTTGAGACTAGGAAGAATGTATAAACCAATGCTTATATAGATTCGATCGTGGTTTAACAATCATAACTTCCATACCTCTTTATTGAGAATACTCGTCCGAATAAAAAAAACAAGAGTAAAAGAAAAGGCAACGATTCAATTCAAGGTTTATCTAGTATCCAATAGCAAAATCCAATCACAAAACGAAAGATGAAAAATAACAAAACAACATTGTATTAGACTGTTTGTCTTCTTGTAGTTGGATCTCCATGTTTTTGGAATGCTCCAAATTCTACTTGAGCATCCAAATCTGGATCAATACCAGCAAAAACGTCTCTGAACAAAGTTTGAGAATCATGCCAAATGTAATCGAAGAAAAAGAGTAGATCAAATGAAGCATGTCTAAAAGTTAACCAACACCTTGGGCTGTTACGAAAAACACCATTGGATTTCAAAGTAGCACGATCTATTTCAAAATTTTCATCCAATTGAGCACATCTAGCATATTTTTTTCATAGTAGCAGGATCACTATAACCCACCCCATTAAGTTCACTGCCATAGAACTCGATAGTTACACATATCAACGTTCTCTTTCAAACCTTTCAACCAATCAATACAGCCACGCAGTTTTTGCTAAAACTCGAACAGTTTCTTGAAAACTCGCTTTAGATATGAAACTTAGTATTTAACAATGTTTTCGTTATTCCTAGTAATACAGCTCAATAACAAATTGCTTCCTCGAAAGCATGCACCATTTGTTCAGCTCGCAACAACCCAATGAGTTCTCCGGGCAAAAAAAAACATTAGACATATAGAAATTATTGTACGTCAAATAATGTCAAAACTCTCGGTTTCAAAAGAAAAATATAAAGCTAAAAATCTTCTATAAGAAATGCTTTCTCCAATACACCACCATTCTTTAGAAAGCAAACGAGTGAAACAAAATAAATAGAACCTGATTGTGGGGGCATTTGTGTAAACTAATAGGAAGTTATTTACTATTTTGTTATAGTGTCATTTTAGTAGAGTCTGAAGTGTTATTTCATTCAGCTTTGTCATTTTCTGCTTTTCTATTACTTTGTTTTCTTATTTTCTACTGAATATTACAATGGTGAGCTGGAAAGTCAAAGCTCACACGTTTTGAGCAACTAGCTGCTTAGGGTATAAGCAAAAGGAACATTAATGAATATAAGCTTAAAGCTATTTTGTTAACTGTTTCTTTCAAGGAACTGGACCAAAGTAGTCATTCCTTCAAGAATTGATTCAATTCTTGTTTGATTTTATTGGTTTTACACCAATTGGTACCAGAGCTTAGGTCTCTCCAGTGCGATATCAATGGCGAAGTCTGGTGATGAAAAGTTGTGAGCTGTTGGAGACAACCCTGGTGTGATTTCCTTGCTCACCTTCCTTCGCAAAGAGGGACAGAAAACAGAGGCTCGCCATCAACAATTTATGGCTGAGCTTTGGAATTTGTTAACTCAGTTTAAGACTAAGATTGTCTCTAAGGTATGAAACCAACCACAAATCCAGCCAAACCCAGCTCTAAACTACCACCCACCCCCAGTCACCACCACCCTCAACCCCCCAATGTCAATGCCAACTCCCAGCTACCTTGTGACAGCTTCTTTAACTTCGCCACACCCACATACCTCAAGCCAAGCCATTGATTTCCAACAAACCAATACCTTCTGAGGATTCCACCCTAGAAAAACCTTCTCTACTCCTTTTTGCAAAAGACCGAATAATACCCAAGTCCTTAATAAACCACAAATGGCTAAAACTAAGTTTCCTCAATTCACACCCACTACCAATCAAGTAAAGCCACTGGAATATTCTAATTTCGGGGCCAAATTCAAATCAATCGAAGGAATACTGGTAAGTTACCTATTAATTCCTAGGAACGGATGAAACAGTTAATGTACACTCAATTTTTGCCACCTGATTACCAGCAAACATTGTTTAGACAATATCATCATTGTCAACAGGGTTAACAAAGTACATTGAAGAATCCCAAGAACTTCAGGCTCGCAACAACCTCAATGAGACTAAGGCTCAAATTGTATTGAGGTATATTACTGGTTTGAAAGAACCCCTTTGTAGCCAAGTAGATGTGAGGAATGTTTTAAATTTCCCTTAAGCCATCACCCTAGCCATCAAATTATGAAGCCTACTTTTCTACACCACCTAGAACACCTTTAATGAGGAGAACCCCAACAGATAACCAAATTGAAAAACCTCCTTCATCAACCCAACAAGAAACCAATACAAGCCAAATTCCTATTACAAAAATCTAGGCAAACAACCCATTAACCCACAAAAGCCCAATCCGAAATTTAAACCCACTTAATACACGTGCTACAAGTATAACCAAATGGGCACCATTCTAGTGACTGTCCATTGAGGAAGTCAATGCACATGGTAGAAGGAGTAAAGGGAGTGGATGATGGATTTGAGGATGTTGATCAGGAGGAATTTGATGAAGTTGAGTATGTAGATGGAGAGAATGCGGAGAAATTTCTTTGTATAGTCCAAAGATTGTTGCTGGCTCCTAGGGAGCCCATTGTTTCTCAAAGACACCATCTTTTGGACTAAATGTACCATCAACAAAGAAGTTTTTGAAGTGATTATTGACAGTGGGAGCAATGACAACATTATTTCCAAATAGTTGGTTAAATCTCTTGGTTTATCAACTGTGAGACATCCTAGACCTTATAGAGTGGGACAGATCAAGAGAGAGACTGAATAGAGTAACAGAGGTTTGCAAAATATCACTGTCCATTCGAAAGAATTACCAAGATGAAATCAGCTGTGATGTGCTTGAGATGGATACATGTCAAGTGTTATTAGGCAAACCATGGCAACATGATAGAAATATGACTCACAAAAGCAGGGAGAATACTTATTTTGGCTCAACAAGAAGATTGCATGGGTGCCTCTACCTGTGAAATTTCAAGCTATTAACTCTCATGTTGAGGGCAAGCAGTCCATAACCGATGCCACTAGTTCTGAGGTTCACAAGGAGGCAAAAAAGATATTTTGTTCATTTCTAAAGAATTTCAAGAAAATAACTCCATGCTTCCTGAACAACTGAAATTGCTTCTAAATGAATTTCAAGATATCACAGGGGAGGAACTGCCTACTGGTTTGCCACTTATAAGAAGTATACAGCACCAAATTGATTTGGTTCCTAGTGCCAAACGCCCCAACCTTCCTCACCATAGGATGAGAACTGAGGAACATGAGATTGTCCAAGGAATGGTTGATGAGCTGTTTCAAAAACATGATGTCCAAGAAAGTTTAAGCCCTTGTGCAGTGCCTACTTTGTTGGTGCCAAAGAAGGATGGAAATTGGAAGATGAGTGTTGATAGTAAGGCTATCAACAAGATCACTATCAAGTCAAGGTTCCCTATACCTAGACTTGAAGACATGCTACAAAAATTGGAGGGTTCAACTTTGTTTTCTAAACTGGATCTAAGGGTGATTACCACCAAATTACGATCAAGCCAGGAGATGAGTGGAAACTCGCATTCAAAACCAAAGAGAACTTTCATGACATTTGACCTTTATAATGCATCAAGTGATTTCATGCACTTTATGAACCAAGTATTGAAACCCTTTACACACATGTATGTAGTGGTGTATTTTGATGACATTCCGATATTTAGTAAAGGAGAACAAGAGCATTTGGGTCATCTAAAGATAGTTTTGGAAGCACTAAGAGATCACAAATTTTTCGTGAATTTGAAGAAATGTGAATTCTTTACAAAAGCCTAATCTTCTTAGGTTTAGTTATAAGTGAGCATGGGGCGTTAGTAGATGAAAAGAAAGTGCAAGCAATTAAGAAGTGACCTCCTCTCACCAATGTCCATGAAGTTGGAAGCGTCCATGGGTTTTCAACCTTCAATAAAAGGATCATCAAGAATTTCAATTCATTGGTAGCTGAAGCTGTTTTTATTTTACAGAAAAATTACTTCTCATCTTTATTTCTTAATATTAGATCCCTTTATATATACATTTTTATGCCTAATATACCGCTGGAAGTTATTAGTATACAGCTGTAAATCATCCTGAAAATCAGGAAACTAATATCCTAAAAACAGGGGTTGGTTCCACCTTGAAATACAGGAAACTGCTCTCTTAAAATCAGGGGTTGGTTTCACCCTGGATATCAAGAAACTGACCATACTCCTAGGTTGATTTCCTACAGTAGCCCCTCTTACAAATTGTATGAAAAAAGGAGGGTTCCACTAGGATCAATCACAATAGAATAGTATTGAGGTTATTAAACTTAAACTCACCAAATCCCTAATTTAAGCCCTTCTCAATTTTAACAAGCTATTTGAGATTGAGTTTGACGCATCAGGAACTAGAATAGGTGCAATCCTTATAAAATAAGGTATCATCATTGAATTTTTAATGAAAAGTTAAATGAACCAAGGAGAAAGTGGTCTACTTATGAGCAAGAACTATATGTTATTGTGAGAGCTTTTATACACTGGGAGCACTACTTGATCCAATAAGAATTTGTCCTACATTCATACCATCAAGCTATTCAATTCATCAACTCCCAAAAGGACTTCAATAGAATGCACACAAGGTGGGTTTTTTTCTGCAAAACTTTAACTATGTTTTCAATCTTAGGAGTGGGAAGAATTAATTTACTGGCTGATGCTTTAAGTAGAAGACACCATCTACTAATTGTCCTGAAAGTTGTGAATATCAGTTTTGTCACTCCCAAAACACTATGTAGAGGATGATGACTTAGGGATAGTATGGGGAAGGTGTTGCCAACATGTTCCTAATAAGGATTTCCATTTGGAGGAAGGATATATCTTCAAAGGGAACCAACTGTGTATCCCTAAGTCTTCCTTAAGGAAGCATTTAATTCAAAAATTCCATGATGGGGATTTACTGCTCACACAAGAAGAGATAAAACAGTAGCTCTTCTTGACAAAAGGTACTTTTTGCCTCAACTTAAAAGGGATGTATTAATGTTTGTTCAACGATATGGGCTGTGTCAAGCAACTAAAGGAACTTCCCAAAACACAAGGTTATATGCCCCTCTTCCTGTTCCTGAGCATACTTGGGAGGACTCCAGTCCAGACTTCATTTTGGGATTACCAAAAACACAAAGGCATGGGACTCCATTATGATTATGGTGGACATATTTTCCAAAATGGCTCATTTTGTTCTTTGTAAGAAGATATCAAATGCCAGTCACATAGCTAGCATTTTCTTCAAAGAAATTGTTAAACTACATGGGGTTCCTAGGTCACTCACCTCTTATTTGTCAAATTTACTAGTAATTTTTAGAAGGAACTATGGAAAAGGTTTGAGATTGTTTTACAGTTCAACACCACTAGCCACCCTCAGACTAATGGACAGACAGAAGTGGTAAATAGAACTTTGGGCAATATACTTAGACGTTTGGCTAGAGAAAAACCTAAGCAATGAGAATATGTGTTAGATCAAGCTAAGTTTACATTAACAATATGGTGAATAGGTCAACTAGGAAGCCACCCTTTGCTATTGTTTACACTAAAGTGCCTCAATTTCCTTTTGATTTGGCTAATATTCCAGTTTTTAAGAACAAAAAGGCCCTTACTACAGCTGAAGCAATACAGGAGATGGTGAAAGGGGTGAAGAAACATCTCATAGAAGTTAATGCCAAGTATAAAGTCCAAGCAGATAAGACACACAAATTGAAGATATTTCAAGAAGGGGGCACACTTAAACAAGGGAAGAACACCTTCAAGGACTTATTTAAAACTGCAGGACAAAAGAATTGGTCCATTTCATGTTATTCACAAGATAAATGACAAAGCTTATGTGGTGGATCTTCCTCCACATTTCCAGATCTCTCCTACATTTAATGTTTCATACCTTGTAGCTTATTATCCACCATATGGTGCACCCACATTCTCATCTACTAAAGATTCAAATGCTTTTCAAGAGGAAGGGACTGATGCAAGGGCATTTTGAGTAAAGTACTAAGAAGTTATTTACCATTTTAAAGTGTCATTTTAGTAGAGTATGAAGTGTTATTTCATTCAGTTTTGTCATTTTCTGCTTTTCTATTGCTTTCTTTTCTTATTTTCTACTGAATATTACAATGGTGTGCTGAAAAGGAAGTTTGTTACTCAAAATTCACACATTTTGAGCAACTAGCTGCGTAGGGTATAAGTAAAGGAAATGTAGCAGTTTTGCCATCAGAATTTCATTAATGAATATTATCTTAAAGAATAAACAAGAAATAAAAACCCCTAAATGAGAATCAATGCATAAAAAGACTATATAAATAAATAAATCCAAGGCAATCTTTACCGCTTTCAAAAGTTAATTGCATCTCATTTAGAAACATGGACATCATATGTGAATAATTAAATACTTACAAGCTTGACCATAAACTGGCAGAGTCAAAGGTTGGTACATGTCAGTACCAATTCCAACTCTAACCAATGCTTTGTCAGGAAAAGAACTGAGGTTTTTTCCTTGGCACTTCAACTTTAATTGCTTCCTCAAAGATAGCTTTTCTATTCTCTGTTCATTTTCCAGGGAAAGTCCTACAATTGAAAACCGTATAAGACAGAAATTATTAAGTCCAAACTCAGCTGAACCTTTGCATTCCTGGAATCTAACATAAAAGAACCACACAACAGCCACTTTTACCTGTGTACAAGTAATACATGTCATCCAATGCCTCCAAACTCTTGTTGCAACCACCTATGAACGCAAGAACACCCCTCTTTGTTGGATCTAGACAGTCTCCAGCCACAGAAAATCTAGCAGATGGTCCATCACCTATAGTTGCAACCCTGTTCCACACGCCAGTATCTGCAGCACCATTGAGAAAAAATGGATGATATGATGGTTCAAACAATATTGAATAGTCACAAGAACAAAAACTAAAAACCAGGACAAGAAATATGAGCCAAGCATTATATCAATATAGCCCACAGTAAAGGAAAACAAACATTCTAGAAGTTTAAACAAGCTATAAACAGGTTATCACAAAGAACAAGGAAAAACTATCTTAAATCGTGTTATAAATTTATCTCAAAGGGCGAGTGAGAAATACCAACCAACCAGCTGGCATCAATTGCCACAGGATTAGTTCTCAAGATTTGCAGAAAAAAATTGTGACCCACAGTCAATAGTTATGTGGTAAACAAAAGATGTCCAAAACCATATGACTGGGCCCACATTTAACCTAAAAGAACTCAAAGAATACTCATCTACAAGCATGGCTAATGTGTTAATTTTATTATATGTTTTTCCATACAATAAGTAATTTCTTCGCATACAACTAGAAGAAGTGAATAGTACACACAGTAAAATGAAAGATAGTATATGCATACCAATATCAAGAATATAAAGATCATTATATAGGTTTTGTGCGTCTGTAAATCCTCCTAAAACAAATAAGTTCTTCCCAAAAGCAACAGTTTCATGACCAGCTCGGGGGGTCAACAATTGGCCAGAAGTGCTTAGCTCCCTCCATGTTAGAGTATCTGATGTGATAAAAAGAGTTCAAAATAAATTAAAAATGAAAAGAACATATGACAAAAATATCCACGAAAAAGGTATAGAGGATCTTTCAAATTAGTCAAATTCATCTAATATATACGTGGAATAATAAGGGTAAAAAGAGGATAATACCTGTATCAAGGATATGAACATCGGACAAATAATAGTCATGCCCATCTTCACCACCAATCACAATGACTTTGCTCTTCCAGGACGAGCAAGTATGGCTACCTCGTGGAGATGGCAGAGTACCAAATGTTGTTGCACGCTTCCACACAAATGTCTCTATTAACAGGAGGAAAGGTAAAGGAAATTGTCAATCTGCCTCAAAAATTAACAAGTATCTAATATAGTAAACTTACCTGTATTCAGGATGTAAAGATCATTGTAGTACACCTCTTCATGGTTACTCAAAGATTTTCCACAACCACCAAAGATATATAGTCTTTTACCAACAACTGTTGAACTATGACCCTCTCGTGCTTCTGGTCCTTCTCCTCTCAAAGTTGGAGATATCCATGCATGTGAGGCTACCATAATTAAAGACCTCAAGTAAAAATGATAATGGTAAAAAATATATTTTAGTATAATCATTCACACTAATTGGCTATATAATTTCTTGAAACTTTTCTCCTTTCGTCCATAAGCACACAAATACATTATGGAAATAGGATTTTTTCTTTTAAGATCAAACGGTACTTGAGTGATTCAAACATGTGACTTGAAATGACAAGAGGTGATATTATTGCCAAAACATTAAGCAAACTACATGGAAATAGAAATATAACAAGGGCTAATATACATTCAATCCAAGAGGGACACGTGTCTCCTCTCAACTCTTAACAACGAAAATTTTAGACGTGATATCTACAGAATTATATACAAATTACACGTATAAAATGAAACTATGTCGCTAGGTTTATTTTAAGTTTTTATCACTGAAGAACTGACTACAAACTCAGTAATTTATACAAACTCAATAATTTGAAGTATTTACACTCAAATGATATAAATATAGCACATTATTCTCAATGAAAATAAAGTAATAACTAAAAACTAGTATTATTTTTTATTGTTTATATGGTGCACCTCTTGACTTAAAATGTTAAATCCTAGTGATAACCATGATTTAGAACCATATGGTCACTCTAATGTCAGAATGCACCACAGTAAAAGTGAAATTAAGCCAAAGTGAAAAAGAAACAAGGGCAAGGAGGAAAAAATAAAATAGAAGCTATTTACATGTGTCTAATATATGTAAGTCCTTAAGAGGATTCATTCCATCTGTACCCCCAAATACAAAAAGATTATCCCCAATAGCAGTGCAGCTGTGGCTGTCCCTTGGAGTTGGTGTTGCACCTTTTATCACTGGCTGACTCCATGCCTGGGTAACTGCAGTCAGCTATTCAAAATTAGAGAACAAACGATCTTCAAAATTACATTCCTAGACAATGTAACAAAATCCCAAAACCAAAAATATGAAGCCTTTAGCGGCGTCAACCATAAATGGATTTGGATATTTAATGCATTGAAACTCATAAAAATCGTAAATTTAACCAATATAACACTAAAAATACAATTAAATCACCATGTGGAAGGAAAAAATGCTAATTAGTTCGAAAATAAAAAATCCCAGAAAAAATTTTACGGAATAAACCCGACCAAAGCCCTAAACGACAAGTTGGATTCAAGAAAATGATAAAAGGGTATCTCAAATTGTCCTAACCATGATTCTACACAAGAGATAAAATAAAACAAAACGATGAAAAAAAAAGTCTTATTAGAAAATAATATTTATATATAGGTCGAGAACCACCAGTGTCAAAGACGTGAACTTGATTGGTCTGACAGTTATCTTCGCCATAACCCCCAAATACGTAGAAAAACCTCCCATCTTTAATGGAGTTGCATGTGTGTCCCCACCTCTTCCCTGGCCCAGAAGATATCTCACCCAAGTGTTGTGACTGGACTCTTTCCCATCTCATTTTCTAGGAAAATCAATCAATAGCTACGAAAATGCAAGAAATTTTCAAATCAGGTGCGAAATCAGAGAGAAAAATTACTTATATGTTATTTTATGCGTCTCTCGGGATTGAGTGAATGTGTGAATATTGAGGTGGGATTCGAGTTCATGCAGATTAAAACAGAGGAAATTTGTTGGGCCTTTTAAAAGGGGCCAAAGCGTTGAAACAAGTACTTGCCTTAAAGGGCCAAAGGTGGGAAACTTAATTTAGGTCCATTGTGTTTTTTCTTTTTTTGTTTTTTTCAGTCTTATTTGCAATCGAAATACATAAAAAAATTTATATTTATATTACTGGTACATATTTTGATCAATTTTTACGATAATATCAATGAATTTGAGTAATTCAAAATATAGGTAACAATTTGTATCGTAACTCAATTGACCAAATTAAACCTAAATTGATCAAATTAAACCCAAATCGACCACGAATCGAATTAAATTCAAACCAGTTCAAATAATTCAAAACAAATATAGTTGCGTTAAAATCAGTTCATTAGTCCAAAATAAAATTAGAAATATTGTGATTTTGTGATACTTATTTAAAATATTGTAAATAATATTATGATTTAAAATTACTGAAATCTGAAATATGATATAAATTATTTTGAATTTTAGTGTTTGAATTATGATAATATGATGTTCTTAATGTGTATTTTTTTTATAATTAACTACTTGTTATAACATTATTCTCCCATTTTGTTATTTCATGTGATGATGTTTGTACTAATGAGCTTTAATATCATTAAAAATATTTTTGATTTATAAAAATCTAATTAATTAAAAAAATCTAGTTAATAATTTGAGGTAATTTATTAGATCAGTTTGAGCCAATTTGTTTGTATTTGGTTTAGGTTCAGACTCACATTTGTTAGCTTGAATTAAATTTCATTTGGACTAGGGTTATACCAATTTGGGATAAACTAATTCAAACTAGCTCAGTCTATACGAATTGTCACCCTTAATTCATAGGTACTATTACTATTAAAAAATTGACCAAAATGTATATTAGCAACTTAAATATAAATATTTTATATTTTACAGTTAAGAATAATAGTAAAAATGATACCAAAATAAAATAAGGATAATTCAAATATATAAATCTCTTATTTAGTGCCCAATTATCTTTTCATCACTTTTAGCCCATTTTAGATAAATACTTGTGCAAAAAAGTTGCTAGTAGTTTTTTTTATACTAATATTCATTTTCCAATTTGAGTTAACTCATATTTGTAGGACATGAATTGATGTAGATAGAAAGTTACATATAGCAATTAATTTCTAAAACGAATTTCCTTTTTTTTATTTTCTGTTATAACCGAATAACAATGCACATGATGGTAGCACATGTATGAGTAATGGGTGAGGCATATGTGAATTAGTTAGGTTGGGTGAGTACACGTGAATGTATGGAAACGGTTAGGCTCGAGGCCTATAAAATCCATGCATGACCACAGCTAGGGATCACTTTAATTTTACCCAATTCTTAGTGTTTCTCACAGTAGTAATTTTGTAATTCACTCTAAGAACAACCGAAGAGTTGCTCTTGTTAATCAATATAAGTATAATTACCTTTCTTATTCTTGTTCTGATTCTTGCACTACATCAAAAATTGGTATCAAAGTTTTGTTTAAGCTGTAAACAGATGGCGACATTCAACAACCAAACCAGTGGCGATGGTAGTTAAGATGCGAAGAACTTGTGGCTTACGATGACTGGCTTGGAAAGCCGGTTCGAGTAGAGGGTTGAGAAGGTGTCGCGATACCTTCAATAATCACTCCTACAAGCCACCACCCAAATTCAAAATCAACTGGACGAAATTCAAAAGTAGTTGAAACCATGAGGAAAGAAGGTTCTTCGCGATGAACAATCATCAAACCCAGCACCTCGTCTTCATCGCACACCTAAGTTTCCTCATAATCGAGTTTACTTTGACTCTAATGATGACCTCGTAACACCATAGGAAGCAAACCCCTGAAATTTTAGGTTCAATAGAGGCACTACTATTTGGATAGGTAGCAATCAGGAGAGAAAATTCGAGAAGCACTATGTTGGAAATAGGCAGTTTGAAAGTGTGAGGAGTCAGTACATAGATTTTGTTAATTCCCTTCATAAGTGTTAATCCCATGGTAAGCAGGACTATCGGTTTACCATGGACCTACCTGTATTTGCGGGCCACTCTCACATGGAAGAATTCTTAGATTGGTTGGCTGCTGTTGAAATTTTTTTTTATTATACGGAAATACAAGAAGAAAAAAAAGTAAAATTAGTCACTTATAAACTCAAAGGTAGAGCCTTTGCTTGGTAGGAACACATGAAAAATGAAAAGGAGGTTGAGAGGAAAGGCACCAATCACCTCTTAGGAAATAATGAAGAAATCGATGGTGTAATAATTTTTACCAGCAATATCACTAGTTCCAACAGGGAAGGAAAAGTATCACTGAATATACTAAAGAGTTCATAAGGCTTGGCTTGCGAGCCAACATGTGGGAGCGAGAACCCCATAAGGTTGCTAGATATGTGTAAGGTCTAAATTCTCCTATTAGAGAAAGACTAGAGTTGAGCCAAACCTTATGGTTTGTCAACCAAGCCAATAGCATGGTACAAAAAGTGGAAAACCAACTAGCTAGACATAGAAAATCCATACCTTTTGGATCTCATTTTAGTGACTCCGGTGCCAGTAAAAATCCGAGTGGTTTCACCTCAAAATTCACCCCACTAGTCACCACAAAACCCACATCAGTTCCAAAAACATCCACCTTCAAACCCAAACAACCCACTTCTAAAACCTAAACCCTATGTCAAACCATCATCTATCAAATGTTTTAGGTGCTATCAGTAAAGGCACAGATCTAATGAATGTCCACAAAGGTGTGTAGCTAATTTGGTCAATGAATTTGAGCATTCAGATGATGAGTTTGACCCACTATCTCTAGACGACCTGGAAGGAGCACAACCCACTAAAGACGATAAGAGTGGCAGGGCTTTAAGATGAATAGTGTAGAAGGTTTTTCTATCACCAAAACAGCCACCACCATCACAAAGACATGCCATTTATAGAACAAGGTGCATAGCTCAACATAAGGTATGTGACGTTATTGTTGATAGTGGTAGTACTGAAAATATTGTCTCACACGCACTGGTGTAGTCTTTAGGACTGAGCACTTAACCCCACCCATATCCCTACAAAATAGGATGGATTAAGAAAAGAGAGTGAGATTAAAGTACAAGAGGTGTGTAGGGTATAATTTTTTATTGGAAAATTTTACAAAGATGAGGTGCATTGTAATGTGGTGGAAATTGATGCCTGTCAAATTCTTTTAGGAAGACCCTGGCAGTATGGCGTAGATGAAATACATAAGGGTAGACCAAACATCATCATTTTTCATTTGGAAAGGTACCAAGATAGCCCTAATTCCTACAAAGGAAAGCTTCCCCACCCCTACCAAATAAAAAATGCTTCTTAACTACAAACCCAACGAATTTGACAATGAAATCAGAAATGCTAAAGTATTGCTAGCATTAGTGGATATGGAACAACAACTAGTCACTCATGCCATCCTTGATGCTGTTACAACATTACTATATACCTACACTGACCTACTATATACCTTACCACCATTAAGATATATTCAACACTACATAGATTTCATACCAGGATATAATCTACCCAATTTACCCCACTACTGAATGAACCCTAAAGACTATAGGCTCCTACAAGAGATAGTAGAAGACCTCTTGGATAAGCATTTCATCTAGGAAAGCAAGAGTCCATGTGTTGTGTACCTACACTTCTTGTACCAAAGAAGGATGGCACGATAAGGATGTGTATTGATAGTAGGGCTATTAACAAGATCACAGTCAAGTACAAGTTCTCTATTCCTAGGTTGGAAGATATGCTTGACAAGCTATAAGGTTCCACTGTCTTTTTTAAGCTTTATCTTAGTAGTGGGTATCACTAAATTTGCATCAGAAAAGGAGATGAGTGGAAGGCAATATTTAAAACCAAAGAAGGCTTGTATAAATAGCTTGTCATACCATTCGGGTTATGCAATGCTCCCAACACCTTTATGAGATTAATGCATCATGTTTTAAAGCCTCTCAATGGTACTTGTGTAGTCGTGTATTTCGATGATATCCTAATCTTCAACAAGAACTCTAATGAGCACCTAGAACATTTGCAGGCTATCTTAGAAATATTGAGGGAACACAAACTTTTTATTAACCTCAAAAAGTATGATTTTATGACCACGAGACTCATTTTCTTGGGATATTTTATCAGCTGTGAAGGTATCTTAATAGATACTAAAAAGATTGAAACCATCCAGTCATGGCTTAACCCAACATCAATACATGAAGTCAGGAGTTTTCATGGCCTGTCAACGTTCTACAGAAGGTTCATAAAGGATTTCAGTTTAACTGTAGAACCTATAACCAATTTCCTTAAGAAAGGACAATTCATTTAGGGAAAGGAGCAAAAGGATAGTTTCCAACTCATCAAAGAAAAATTGTGCATAGCCCCAATCCTAACTCTGCAAGATTTTGATAAAGTATTTGAAGTTGAAACTTATGCATCCATGGTGGGAATTGGAGCAGTATTATCCCAGGTGGCAATCCTATTGAATTCTTCAATAAGAAACTCTGTGTAGCATGCCAAAAATGGTCCACTTATGACCAAGAATTCTACACTATCATTCGAGCCCTCAAAACAATGAGAGTATTATCTAGGTGGGTCATCTACCTACAAAGTTTTACTTATGTATTTAAGCACAGAGAGGGATAATTAAACAAAGTTGCTGATGCACTTAGCCGAAGGCACACCTTACTAACTACCCTCCAAATTGAAATTACCAGTTTTGACACCCTTCCTAAACTATATACGAAAAATGAAGATTTTGCAACTGTCTAGACCCAATGCAACAACCATGAACCTATGCATGATTTCCACTTAAAAAATGGGCATCTTAAAGACAACAGATTGTGCATCCCAAAAACCAACTTAAAGGAATACCTGATGTAGGAACTTCATTTTGGGGGACTTAGTGGTCATGCTAGTAGGGAAAAAACCATACTTTTAGTGGATGAAAGATTCTACTGGCCTCATCTATGGAGAGATGTAGCTAATTTTGTGCAGTAATGCTCTATCTACCAAAAAGCTAAGATAGGCAGTTAAAAAACTGGCCTATACTCTCCTCTTTCAATTCCTACAACCATTTGGGAGGATCTTTGCATGGATTTCATCCTCGAGATACCGGTCAGTAAAAAAAGAGAGGACTCTATCCTGGTATTAGTGGACAGGTTTTCAAAGATGTTCTACCTATCCCATGCAAAAAGGTCTTTGATGCCAGCATCATAGCAATTATCTTTTTTCAAGACATTGTCAGGTAGCATGGCATTCCTAAAACCATCACCTCTGATCATGACGTGAAGTTTATGAGTCACTTTTGGAGAGAGTTATGGGACAGTTTTGATACCAACTTGAATTTTAGCAGCACCTATCATCCACAGATAGATAGGAAAATAGAAGTACTCAATAGAACCATAGGCAGTATGCTCAGGTGTTTGACTCATGAAAAACATCCATAATGGGATTTGTATCTTCCCTAGATTAAGTTTGCTCTCAATAGTATCACAAAGCACACCACTAATCACTCATACTTTTTGATTGTCTACACCAAAGTACCTAACTTCAGTATAGATTTGCAAGCCATACTCAATCCAAAGAGCAAAGCTGCTAGCGTATAGGCTACTAATTATACTCAATTCCACCGAAAAATCTGAGATTATATTGATAAGATGAATGCACAGTACAAAATGCAGGCTGATTAACATTGTATGCCTATGCATTTTCAAATTGGTGAACTTGTCATGGTTCACCTCAACAAACACAGGTTATCACAAAGCACTTGCCCTAAGCTTCAGCTTAGAAACTATGGTCCTTTCAGAATTCTTAAGAAAATCAATGACAACACTTATGTCATTGATCTCCTCAAAGATTGTAATATTTTCAACACATTCAACGTAACAAATCTTCACAAATACTACCCTACAGATGCAACTGATGTGATCAATCTGAATTTGAGGATGAATTCTATTGAAGATGAGGACTATGATGCAGATAGAAAGTTACAAATAGCAACTAATTTCTAAAACTAATTTTCTTTTTTATTTTATGTTATAATCAAATAACAATGCACATGGTGGCAGCATGTGTGTGAGTGATGGATGAGGCATATGTGAATTAGTTAATTTGGGTGAGTGCCCATGAGTGTATGGAAACGATTAGGCTCGAGGCTTATAAAATCCATGCATGACCACAGCTAGGGATCACTGATGAGCAAAACCGGCATCGCCGATCCTGCCAATACTTTGGTTTTATATATATAAAACTCTTGCAAGTGCACGAATCATTTCGTAGAAAAATGATAAGTATACTCCCAAGGTCGATCTAAGGAAGGAATATATGTGGTTTTTAATTTATTATTCAAACTTTTAAAAACGAAATTAAATCCTAAACATCCTGTCACGATATTTGGGTTTTGTGTTTCTAACCTAATAACATAAAAATAAACATTGATACAAATTTTATCATTTATAATAGTGGAGTATTTATGGATATAATAACTAATTAATTATGCTTGCTCATATTATTTAGGTTATTAAAGATATAAATTGATATTTATTGATTCTCCTTTTTTGTATGAATACCACCTTTGGTGGGGTTAGATATTCTTTGTTAACTAAACAAATCAATTAACACCTATGGGTGGGGTTGATAACTAATTTGGTTAATTAAATTAATTTCTTTTTCTAAGAGATTGAAAATGAACCATTTAAATGCCACCTTTGGTGGGGTTAGACAGTTTAAACTTTATTCAAGGTGTCCAAATTAAACCTAAGTATTTAATTATCCGAGTACTAACTTTCAAGTTTTAAAACCACTACTGAAAACATGTTGTCAATACATTTTCAAATAATAATTCTTATAAAAACTTTTGAAATATAGCTTCACTCTAACTACCGGGCGATTGTACCAACAAATAAAATAGTACTACTCTAAATCAGACCGGATAACTAAACCTTAAAATCTAATTTTCAGATTTAAGTTTGTAATGAAAAATAATATATTTCTCTCTTACATTCTTAATATAAAATCTTGAATAAAAATAAAATCAATTCATTTTAGAGATTTTTACCTATTTAATATTTCGCAAACATAACAACGTTATTATTATATCATGTTTACAAACAGCCAGCAAAGTTAAATTTAATCATAGACAAATTAAATATAACATGTAAGAATAAAGCATAAAAAATAACTATAAAGAAAATAAAATCCTTACGATTGATCTTTGTTCCGTTCTTTGGAAAATCTCCAAACGGAATTTATACTCTCATTTATTGAATCAAAAAACAAATAAATTATAAAAACATAACTAGTTCTTCTCAAAAAGAGAAGAAATCTAAAACTAAGAAAAACTAAATAAGAAAAGCTAAAAACTAAGAAAAAACTTAAAAACTAAGGAATGAGAGAAAGAAAGAGAAGAGAAGATGTGTTTTGAGGTGTGTTTAGTTATGAAGAGAATGTCGGTATTTATAGGTGAGGATGGGTAGAAAAAGTGGGTGAAAAAATGATAAAAAATGGTGGAAACGCGGAGTAGTGATTGATGACGTGGGGGCGGTTGCGCATGGATTGGGGCACAGATGGGCAGCGGCGCGCGCGGACAGGAGCAGGGGCGCACGGAAAGCAGTAGTGGCACGCGCAAAAAGCAACAAGGGCGCACGCCACGTGCGCGGACAGGAGCAAGGCATGCGCGGCGCGCACGAGACTATGCGCGGGACTGGGCGGCGCGATTTCCTCCTTTTTGTCCAATTTTTCCATATTTGTTGACTTTTTCTCATTTATTTTTGAATATATTTGTGATGTATTGCCTCCAGTATTCCTCTTTGAGTCTTTAAGTTACGTTTTTAAGCGAAAATACCTGAAAAACAATAAGAATACCCGTGATTCCGAAAAGACAAATTTATATAAATATATGATAAAATCATATAAATATATATATTTTTAATCAATTAATGTGCATAAAATCATGACAATTTTAATGCTTTTTGAGCACTCATCAATCACTCTGATTTTACCCAATTATCAATGTTTCTCACAATGGTAATTTTGTAGTCCACTCTAAGAATAATCGAAGAGATGCTCTTGTTAATCAATACAAGTATAATTACATTTCTTGTTCTTGTTTTGATTCTTGCACTACATCATGAATGCTTTATACAATCACAATTTTAATGTTAGTGCATATTACTATTTGTGCAAGTACTCGTACCTAATTTTATCCTTTTTAAGATATCTAGATGGTTTTGATCGGGAATAATAAATAATTAATTATGATAAAAAAAATATATGATGTAATCAATATGAAAAAAAGGTAAAAATTTGTGCCGATAAAAATTTGATATTTTAGTGATTATTTATCATAAGTTATGCAACTTGCAAGGGATCGCTTAAAACGAAGGCAAGAAAAAACCAAATAGGGGTAATAATAATTTAGTGTGGTGTAATATTAATGTTGTATTTATAGGATGAATTTGTGTTATATCATGTTTGTATTTTAGTATTGGTTGATACAATAATATATTTAGATAATATTTTATCAAGTAAATTATTTATAATTGTAATGAATAATAGCTTTTAAATTTATTAAAAAACTATGATAAATTCTAATAGAATCATGTTGTGATAATGACACAAGTTATTCTATTCATACAAATATAAAAACTAATAATTGATAATATATAGTACGAGGTGGACACGATCGATTTGGTTGGTTATTGGTCTAATATACGACTGACCTTACTTTTACGATTTTTAAAAAAATCAAAACCTTATTATACCTATAAACTTTTATAAACTAAACTTCAATTGGTTTTGAATATATATATATATATATATATATATTTATCAAAAATTACTTAAAAAAGCATAATCTAAAAATAAGAAGAAATCTTATCATGATATATCTTCTCTTTATGTTACTATTTAAAAATATTTAATTTTGTTATATTAAAATTGCATATAAAAGATTTCAAAATGTGCACCATATTCTAAATCAATTTAATGAAACATGAGATTATATTGTCAAATTTGTTAAGATTTTGAAACAAATAAAAGAGTAAACATCACGTAGACCCATTTTTTGTGGTTAAAACATGCTTATTTGTCATTATTTGGCATTTGACGAGTGCTCAAAAAGCACTAAAATTACCATGATTTTATACACATTAATTGATTAAAAATATATATATTTATACGATTTTATCATATATTTATATAAATCTGTCTTTTCGGAATCACAGGTATTTTTATTATTTTTCAGGTATTTTTGCTTAAAAAAGCAACTTAAAGACTCAAAGAAAAATACTGGAGGCAATATATCACAAATATATTCATAAATTAAATGAGGAAAAGTAAAAAAAGATGGAAAAATTGGACAAAATGGGTCAAAAATATCAAAAAAGGTGGAAATCGTGCACGCAGCATGCCTAATAGTGCCGACCAACGCACGCACCACAACACCGATCTGCACGTATCTGCCCCATTCTGCGCGCGCCGTGCGAACAATAGCCCCCGGTCCGTGCACCTATCTGTGCCCCATCCGCGCGCGCCTATGCGCTGAATTCCGCGTGCGCCGCCGAGCCCCACTTATCAGCTGACATCATCATCACCTACTACGTGTTTCCTCCATTTTTAATCATTTTCCACCCACTTTTTCTTCCTCTCCTCACCTATAAATACCCACATTCTCTTCATATTAAAACATACCTCAAAAACATCTTCTTTCTTTCTTTCTCTCAATTTCATAGATTTTAGTTTTTCTTAGATTGTTTTTCTTAGTTTTAGGGTTCTTCTCTTCTTGAGAAGAACTAATTATATTTTTGTAATTTATTTGATTCAATAAATGAAAATGCAAATTCTGTTTTGAGGTTTTCCAACAACAGGAATAACATCAAAGTACTATAAGGATTTTATTTTCTTTACAGTTATTTTTTATGTTTCATTCTTATATGTTATATTTAATTTGTGTGTGATTAAATTTAACTTTGCTGGATGTTTGTAAACATGATATAATAATAACGTTGTTATGCTTGCGAAATATTAAATAGGTAAAAATCTCTAAAAAGAATTGATTTTATTTTTATTCAAGATTTTATATTAAGAATGTTAGAGAGAAATATATTATTTTTCATTACAAACTGAAATCTGAAAATTAGATTTTAAGGTTTAGTTATCTGGTCTGATTTAGAGTAGTGCTATTTTATTTGTTGGTACAATCGCCCGGTAGTTAGAGTGAAACTCTATTTCAAAATTTTTTATAAGAGTTATTATCGGAAAATGTATTGACAACATGTTTTCAGTAGTAGTTTTAAAACTTGAAAGTTAGTACTCGGATAATTAAATTCTTAGGTTTAATTTGGACACTTTGAATAAAGTTTAAATTGTCTAACCTCACCAAAGGTGGCATTTAAATAATTCATTTTCAATCTCTTAGAAAAAAAAAGGAATTAATTTAATTAACCAAATTAGTTATCAACCACACCCATAGGTGTTAATTGATTTGTTTAGTTAACAAAGAATATCTAACTCCACCAAATGTGGTATTCATATAAAAAAGTGTGAATCAATAAATATCAATTTATATCTTTAATAACCTAAATAATATGAACAAGCATAATTAACTTAGTTATTATATCCATAAATACTCCACTATTATAAATGATAAAATTTGCTTAAATATATATTGAATCTGTATTTATGTTTATTTTTATGTTATAGATTGACTTTGGGAGTATACTTATCATTTTTTATGAAATGATTCGTGCACTTGAGAGAGTTTTATGAATATAAAACCAAAGGATTGGTAGGATCGACGATATCGGTTTTATTCATCAAGTTTTTTGCACCGTTGCTGGAGAAGGAATCAAGTTTTTGACACCGTTCCTAAGGATGAAACCAAGTTTTTGACAATACCGATTATGTTCTTCAGCATCGCATGGATATATTTTTAATAATTAGAATTTAAAAAAATGAGAAATAATAAAATATATTAATTAATATTATAAATGTTATAAATATAATAAAATTAAGATGTATTTATAATAAAAACATGTCAATTTTATAAAATAAAAGCATATGATCAATTCGATTGGATTGATTTTCTAAAATTTAAGACCTATATTGCATCAATTAACTTATAAAATAAAAAACATGTCATTTAATTTACTCTTGAATTTTCTCAATCAAGTGATATTTGAAATAAAATATGCCAACTCTAATCAATGGTTTCAAACTAGATTTTCCAACTGTAATGGTGGAAGGATGCAGGGTCAAGAGGATAGTAGATAAATTATATGTATAAAATATTTTGTTATAAATTTAATAATATGAACATATTTACTCTCGCATAGAATACATATATAACATAATTTTTAATTAAAAATAAATAATAATCGATAAACGAGTAATATTATTATTATTGTTTATATATTGCTACTATTAAAATTAAATCTTAAATTCATCCGTCACTATGCAGATCAATTCGGTTCTCTATGGTTCCAAACCGAACCACGGATTGTCATCGTTAATGTTATTTGTGGTGGCTCAAATTACTACCTTAATGGTCTGCCGTTGTTAAATTACTACCTTTCCTCATTTGTTCTATCGTGAACCTCAGAACACTTTTTAGAAAGTGAAAATCAGTGGTCTTCTCTTTCAATGGTTTTCTCTAATATTTGTTTTATTAAATTTTCTTAGTATTTCATGATTGAGGAAACTATTTCAAGGCTTGTGTTTACTATTTTTCCCCTTTATTTCATTTACAAATGCTTTACTCTATGCACCCTTCACCTTCTCCATTTCTTGCCGTCATTACTTTCGGATAAGCAATGTTGTCGTTAAAAATATTGCTGCTAGTCATCGTTGGGGAAGTAACAATACATGTAGTCGTCTTCTAAATTAATTTTAAACTTAGGGTTCTTTCAACATTCACAAAATTTTAAACTTAGAATTGACTCCAAATTTATTTAATCGATGATGACTCTATAAAAATAGAATCATCGGTTTACTTTTCTCTTAATATTTACTTATTTAATTCATTAAGTAATATTTTTAGGGTTAAAAATATTAAAATATGAACTTTCTAGTAAAAAGTGGAAATATAACTTCTATAATTTTTTGGGATTTTTAACAGAGGGCTATTCAGAAGCTACCACGTGGACGCCACACAAGCATAGGAGTTGACTGGGTAAGCCACATGGATGACATGTAAGTAGAGAGGCCCAATCATAGATTTCCACGTGTACAGTATGATATAGTGTTACACCACATGTTAGTATGACATTCATTCTGACTTTGTCCCGCGGTCAAATGTCTTGCCATGTGTTTTCAGTCAATTCATCCACTCCTTCCATTGTCGTACCACGTCATCCGTAACAACGAATCATGTGTCACTATGTGGTGTTGACTTAGTATGCGATGATCGAGACTAGTCTTTCTTATCATGTGTCGCGTGCTGATTCATTCAATGAATACCATATGCCACCATATGTTGCGTCCTTATTAGCTAGCACTGTTAATTTTTCTCTTTTTCATCTTAGCCCTTGATCTAAAGCTGATCTGACTGTTCAGATTTTATCTAAGCTAATTTTAACCCCCTAATTAACGCATAAACACTAAGGATCCTAAATTAACATAATTTTTATTAGATTTTAGAGCCAAGAAGTGAGAAAAACGCAGAAAATATAAAAAGAGATACAATTTTGGTGGAGATTCAAGAGGGGATTGATGCTATAATTCAAGAGATTGATTGTATTTCTTCTTCTTCTCCTTTCTTTATCAATTTTTATATCTTTCTTTATGAAAAATATAAGTTTTATGAACAAAATTACATCTAATTAATTTATTAATCTAGGGATTTTATGAACCCAATTTTCTACATGTGATGATCTAATATTTTATCTCGATTATGATTTTAATTTAATTATATTATTTAATTTGATTTTTATGCTATTAATTGTTTGGCCAACAATTGATCTATAGAGGCAATTAAATATATTTAAGAGAATTATTTAATTGTTTGTCTTGATTAAATAACATGCATAGTTTTTAGGTAGAAATGTATGATTCTTATGTATGTGATCCATAATTGATGAGCTTAATAAGTAGTATGCAATTTAATTGACATGAGAGTATTTTTAGGTTAATTAATATATGGTGTGTAGTTTACTTAAGAGATGAATACATAATAGATTAGATACAATTGGTCATGTAGATGATTGATAATTATATTGGGAGAATTTTAGTGATTCACATGTTTAGAAAATTAGTAGATTAAGTATTTCTAGATATTTTCTTATATATCTTCTTAGCTATAAAATCTGATTTAATTAATTTTTGTTATTTATTTTTAGTTTTTTTTTAATTTTGATTCCTTAAAACATAAAAACACCACAAAAAAATTTGATTTTTAGTTTTTTGTTTTAAAAATTAGTTTCTAATAACATAATCTACATAGGAATAATATTTTCTTATCATTATATTATTTGTTGTAATATATATATTTACGTATTCATTGAACACAATCCATATCCGATCAATCGACAATCAAACCATGAGTCTAAATTAATTTTAAACTTAGTGTTCCTTCTCGTCTTAGGCCAAGTTCTTGCTAGCTCTTGCATTTATATATTTAATTTCTCTTTCATGTTAATTTCAACTAGTATGATACTAGCCTTACATTCAAATTTTAAGCACCAATACTTTAGATTCCATGATAGTTTCATGTATTAAGCAAGCATCCAATATTGTACGTAAAATATGCAAGTTATGTTCATATTATTTTATGCTTGCGAAATCTGTTTCCAACATTTGATCTTAAGTGGTTGAGCCGTATTCTATGTTTTGTTCTTTTTCATGTGATTATCAAGAATAGCCCCACGCTTTTACTCAAATGAATCATTCTTGTCTTGCTCTTCTTCTCTACATTCTATGTCTCACTCTTCTTCTTCTCTTTTTATTTTATTTTTTAAAATTTATTGCTTCTTTTTATTCCAAATCGAGAGAAATCCATGTAAAGACATCTTTTATACTTACCAACTAGGATGATTGGTTCGTGAACATGCAAGAATTTACACCCATATTTGATTATTGAGTGGTTGATAACTGTATTTTATACAGTTATTTTTACCAATTTTAGTAATGATAATTGCTATGTTCGTTTAATAATCATTTAATTTTTGTTAAATAAATTAATGTTTTCCGTTTATGTGCAAAAAATACATTTTTAATAAAATTGTATAATTTGTATCGAAAATGTACTTAATTTCATATTTTTGTCCACAAATATAATTTCAAATAATATAATGCTTAATTACAATTTATAAGAATTGAAAATATAATTTAAATTAAATTTGGGCTTAATTATAATTATTAAAAGTTTAAAAATTTAATTTAAAATTAGAAAAGGGTTAAGCGTAATTTAAGAAAGTTGAAAATGTAATTTGAAATATATTTGTGGGTGAAAATCTAATTAACAAAAGTTTAGTTTTTGCGAGGAGATGAAGTCAACGCGCGTGATTACAATCGCTCGTCTCGGACGGTCGTCAAAGGATCGACGGATCGGATTGGCGCGTGTTCACGAGGTCGAATATAAGGAGAGTGGCGGCGTTAATCAACTTTCACGCGGCTCGGCGTGTCGGTGGGACCACGTGTCGCGCGGGGCGGCGTCGAGTGGGCCCACGTGTCGGTGCCGCGTATTCCTCGGCGGCGGCGGCGGGTTGGATCGGATCAACGGTCGGATTGGCAGCGTCCGTCAGCTCATCGCGCGACGGCCATTTCGTGTTACAATCTGTGTGACGCGGTCCGTGGCCGGCGTGCATCTTCGGTTTCACCGGAGATAAGAATGCGCACGTGTCCGTGAATGTTGAAGCGGAATCAAAGTCCGACACGTGGCTATTTACCATGCCTTGCCCGCGGCGGATCACGCCCGTTCCGGTAGTTGCCTCGCTTTTTCGGCGCTGTCCAGGTCTGTGGTTCCTACGTGCGGCCGGTTTGTGCACCGATGATGTCTTTGCCACGTGTCACCTGACTGTGTCCGCCGAATCGAACGCGACACGTGGCATGCGGAAAAAAGAAAAAAATATCTGGCTTGGCTCCTACGCGTGAATTAAATAATAATTTCGATACAAAAATCGATACGCATTTAATTTATTATTTTCGACACAACTTTTTGTCCCCACCGTAGAATTAAATTTAATATTTTAATGATGTATTTTTTAGCTATAAATAGGAGATAGTTTTTAGTTGTAAAAAGAGTTTTTTTGGTTGGAGAAAAGTTTTTGTGTAGTTTAGAAATTTTGTGGTGTTCGGTTTTGGACGGTAGAACATGCGAAGCCATTTTTGGCTTTTGTTGTGTTCTACGTATCTTAAATATTTTCGTATGTGATGTTTTTAATTTCTTTTCTTCTTCTTACTAATTTTTTACGCATATGTTGTAATTTTTTATTTTAATTTTATGAAGTAATTTAATTTTTCTAGGGTTGCGATTTGATTCAAATTTATGAAGCTTTGATTTTAATTATTTTTGATAGATTTATAAGGCGTTTGATTTGTTCGTTTTATTTTGCGCTTAATGCTTTTTGATTATTCTGAATTTTATCAAAAGCGATTTGTGGCATAAAAATAAACTTGAGAAAGGCATTTTTGTGTATATTGCTTTCGTAGATAAAATGACATGTATGATGAAGGATAGGAATATACCCTAATTGTATGTGTGGCCTTTGAAAACTTAGGAAACGTAATGAATCTTGGTGAATTTAATTCTCAGAGATATAGTGAATTAATTTAACGAGGTGTGTTTACGCAACTCGGAAGAGATGTATGAATAAAAAAGAAGTTTTCGGTTGACAAATAAAATGTACTAAAAAATATAAATCCAAAGAAAATAATATGATTGGAGTGGATTAGTTTGGTGAAGAATTGCAATCCTAGAGTTCTTTTATTTTCCTTTTTACCTTTTTTTTTTTCCATATAACGATTATTTTGGATAAAATCAGAGAGAAATAATTTTAGTACTCAACAAACTATAGTAATGCTCAATCTCAGTGGGATCGATCTTTACTTATAAATGTTATTACTTGCGGCCGTGTATACTTGCAGTTCGTGTGTTGAAAAAACATGACAAGTTTTAGTAGCGGATTCTTGCAAAGTTTGTTTACTATTTTCATTGTTGATATTAATACCGATCAATCTGGTTTTAATTGAAAAAAAAAAAAAAAATTTATTGTTGCTTGTTTAATTTATTTTTCAATTTTCTCGTGGGTTGAGATTTTGTTTGACACACAAATCTTATCTCGCACAAAGAAAAATAAATATTTTTTTTATTTGTTTTTATTTATTATTATTATTATTTTTTTTTGCTTATTGTTGTGTTCTACATGATCATGTTCTACTAGTTACAGGACTATCACTTTCTTTACCCTAAGTCCAATTTTTCTATCTACACTCTTGAACCCTAACCCTAACAATGATCCACCAAAGAAATTACAAGCTTGGGTGACTAATAACTGTATTTTATACAGTTATTTTTACCAATTTTAGTAATGATAATTGCTATGTTCGTTTAATAATCATTTAATTTTTGTTAAATAAATTAATGTTTTCCGTTTATGTGCAAAAAATACATTTTTAATAAAATTGTATAATTTGTATCGAAAATGTACTTAATTTCATATTTTTGTCCACAAATATAATTTCAAATAATATAATGCTTAATTACAATTTATAAGAATTGAAAATATAATTTAAATTAAATTTGGGCTTAATTATAATTATTAAAAGTTTAAAAATTTAATTTAAAATTAGAAAAGGGTTAAAGCTGTAATTTAAGAAAGTTGAAAATGTAATTTGAAATATATTTGTGGGTGAAAATCTAATTAACAAAAGTTTAGTTTTTGGCGGGGAGATGAAGTCGCGCGTGATTACAATCGCTCGTCTCGGACGTCCGTCAAAGGATCAGCGGATCAGGTAGCGCGTGTTCGCGTCGAATAAGGAGAGTGGCGACGTTAATCGCTTTCCGCGGCTCGCGGCGTGTCGATGGGACCAGCGTGTCGCCTTGAGGCCGGCGTCGAGTGGGCCGCGTATGTCGGTGCGCGTATTCCCTGGACGGCGGCGATTGGATCAGATCAACGGTCAGATTGAGCTTATCGCGTCACGTCAGCCCAGCGCAGCGCTCGTGTTACAATCCTGTGTGACGCGGTCCATAAGCCGGCGTGCATCTTGATTTTCACGCAGAATAAGAATTACGCGTGTCGTGAATGTTGGGCGAATCAAAAGTCAGGCACGTGGCTATTTACCATGCGCCCGCCCGTGTTGGATCACGCCAGATTTCAGTAGTTGCCTCGCTTTTCGGCCTTGTGTCAGGTCTTGTAGATTCCTACGTGCTGTCCGGTTTGTGCACCCAATGATGTCTTTGCCACGTGTCACTGAGAGCGTGTCCGCCCGAATCGAGCGACACGTGGCATGCGGAAAAAGAAAAAAATATCTGAGAAACTTGGCTCCCTCCGCGTGAATTAAATAATAATTTCGATACAAAAAATCGTCACGCGTTTAATTTATTATTTTACACAACTTTGTCCCAGCGTAGAATTAAATTTAATATTTTAATGATGTATTTTTTAGCTATAAATAGGAGATAGTTTTTAGTTGTAAAAGAGTTTTTTGGTTGGAGAAAAGTTTTGTGTAGTTTAGAAATTTTGTGGTGTTCGGTTTTGGACGGTAGAACACTTGAGAAGCCATTTTTGGCTTTTGTTGTGTTCTACATGTGTATAAATATTTTTAAGTATGTGATGTTTTAATTTCTTTTCTTCTTCTTCTAATTTTTACTGCATATGTTGTAATTTTTATTTTAATTTTATGAAGTAATTTAATTTTTCTAGGGTTGCGTTTGATTCAAATTTATGAAGCTTTGATTTTAATTATTTTTGATAGATTTATAAGGCGTTTGATTTGTTCGTTTTATTTTAACTTAATGCTTTTTGATTATTTTACGAATTTTATCAAAGCGATTTGTGGCATAAAAATAAACTTGAGAAAGGCATTTTGTGTATATTGCTTTCGTAGATAAAATGACATGTATGATGAAGGATAGGAATATACCACTAATTGTATGTGTGGCCTTTGAAAACTTAGAAACGTAATGAATCTTGGTGAATTTAATTCTCGTAGAGATATAGTGAATTAATTTAACGAGGTGTGTTTATGTACGAATTTCCGGAAGAGATGTATGAATAAAAAAGTTTTGGTTGACAAATAAAATGTACTAAAAAATATAAATCCAAAGAAAATAATATGATTGGAGTGGATTAGTTTGGTGAAGAATTGCAATCCTAGAGTTCTTTTATTTTCCTTTTTACCTTTTTTCCATATAAACGATTATTTTGGATAAAATCAGAGAGAAATAATTTTAGTACTCAACAAACTATAGTAACAAATCTCCGTGGGATCGATCTTTACTTATAAATGTTATTACTTGCGGCCGTGTATACTTGCACGGTTAGGTGTGTTGAAAAAACGCAACAAGTTTTTGGCGCCGTTCTTGCGGATTTGTTTTACTATTTTCATTGTTGATATTAATACCAATCAATCTGGTTTAATTCAAAAAAAAAAAAAAAAAAAAATTTATTGTTGCTTGTTTAATTTATTTTCAATTTTCTCGTGGGTTGAGATTTTGTTTGACCTTGAAATCTTATCTGCCTATAAAGAAAAATAAATATTTTTTTATTTGTTTTTATTTATTATTATTTTTTTTTGCTTATTGTTTGTTGTTTAGTTTATTTTGAAATTTTTCTCGTGCGTTGAGATTTTGTTTTGACACCTGAGTCTTAACACCTGTGAAAAAAAAAAAAAAAAACAAAAATTTTTTTTTTGTTGTTATTTATACTTAATTTATTTTTCAATTTCTCGTAAGTTGAGATTTTGTTTGACACACAAATCTTAACTTACAAAAAGAAAAACAAATTGAGAAGTCAAGAGTGAAGACTATAAAAGCAATGCTTCTTGGGAGGAAGCTGACCCATGTGTTTTATATATATTTATTTTTATTTTTCGGATGTGTTGTTTTTATATTTTGTTATGATGTTATTTTATTTCTTTCTTTTCGTAGGTGCAAATGGAGGTAATAAAGCTATTTTGGCTTAACCAATCAAACAAACCGGGAAGTTTCTTAAACCCATCTGAAATGTTCTTTAACTTTCACACATTGAGGACAATGTGTATATTAAGTTGGGGTGGTGGATATATTGAGCCGAATTAAAATACTTTTACGGATGTGATTGCTTGTGAAATTTTTTTTTTGTTTGGTTGATTGAAGATATGTTGCTATGAATAGTGATTTATTTTTGTTTTTTTCGATTTAAATGATGCATATCTCTTTGGAAAATATGAATGTTGTGTAAGTGATGATTAATTTTTACGGATATTTCATTTTTACAGAATAGATATTCATGAGCACTAGTCTTGATTTTTGATTTCTTGTGCTAATTTAGAGAATGTTTATGTGAGTATGAAATTCGATTGATTTGTGTGGTGTTACTGATTCTTAGAATTTGTTTGATTTTCTCTCGTAGAAATTATAGATAACATTTAACTAAGAAAATGATTTAGGCCATCTTTGGATCGTTTGAGCCTTTCTATCTACCTCATGCATTATCCATGTATACCCCCATTTGAGCTTCAAAGTTTTTATATATATATATGTCTCGTTTCAAAAGCCTATCTAAAAGTATATATATATATATATGTGTTTAGATATACCTATTGTTCTTATTTCACTAGCATGTTATAATTGTTAGTAAATGTTGAAGGATATATCGAAGAAAAAAAAAAGGTTACAAAAAAAAAAAAAAGAAGCGAGAAAAAAAAAACGATTAGAAAAAAAAAAAAAAAAGAAAAAAACTGATTAGAAAAAAAAAAAAAAGAAAAAAAAAGCAGTCTAAAAAAAGAAAAAAAAAAAGGAATAATGTGATGATAAGTCCCCAATTGGGAAGTATTTATTGTGGTGATAGAAGATCTCGTTTTCAATCACGAAATGTTATGCTCGGGAAAAGTTTTAAGCTAAATATTGTCCTTCCTTCCTTATTTACCTAAGCACGTACATTACAAGCTTTATAAAGTCCTATTGATTTGGTGTTTTGTGTTTGTCTACATTAGTGGAGAGAGAAATGAAAAATAAACTTATGAGATTTGTGATTTCATGATAATTTGTTTGATTTTATATTTGTATAAACGTCAAAGTGCATGTGATGAAATTTGAAAAGACTTCCTGCCAACCTTAAAAGTTCATGGTAAAAAGGTTATATGCTTTTAAATTGATTTTAATGCTTAGATAAAATTCTTTTATTTCTTTGAGTGATGTTATATTGAATGTTTAAAAAGAAATATTATGAAAATCACTATTTTAAATGCAGTTCTCGTTGTTTTATTTTCTTCCTTTTGCTCGAGGACTAGCAAAAGCTTAAGTTTGGGGGTCTTGATAAGCGTATTTTATACTGATTATTTTTATAATTTAGTAATGATAATTGCTATGTTAGTTTAATAATCATTTAATTTTTGTTAAATAAATTAATGTTTTCGTTTATGTCAAAAAATACATTTTTAATAAAATTGTATAATTTGTATCGAAAATGTACTTAATTTCATATTTTTGTCCCACAAATATAATTTCAAATAATATAATGCTTAATTACAATTTATAAGAATTGAAAATATAATTTAAATTAAATTTGGGCTTAATTATAATTATTAAAAGTTTAAAAATTTAATTTAAAATTAGAAAAGGGTTAAGCGTAATTTAAGAAAGTTGAAAATGTAATTTGAAATATATTTGTGGGTGAAAATCTAATTAACAAAAGTTTAGTTTTGTGAGAGATGAAGTCATGGCGTGATTCTGATCGCTAAATCTCGGACGTCCCGTCAAAGGATGGCGGATCGGATTAGCGCGTGTTCACCAGGGTCGAATAAGGAGAGTGGCGGCGTTAATCAACTTTCACGCGGCTCGGCGTGTCGGTGGGACACGTGTCGCGCGGGCGGCGTCGAGTGGGCCACGCGTGGCCGGGCTGCGCATGTTCACTCGGCGGCGGCGGCCGGGTTGGATCGGATCAACGGTCGGATTGAAGCGCGTCCGTCAGTGTCATCGCCGCCGGGCGCTCGTGTTACAATCACGTGTGACGCGGTCCTTCGCCGGCGTGCGTCTTCGGTTTCACGAATAAGAATGCGCACGTGTCCGTCGAATGTTGAAGCGAATCAAGAGTAGACACGTGGCTGTTACCATGCGCCGCCGTGACTGGATCACGCCCGTTTCCGGTAGTTGCCTCGCTTTTCGGCGCGCTAATCCGGTGCGCCGTTCCTACGTGCGGCCGGTTTGTGCACCCGATGATGTGCTTTGCCACGTGTCACACGAGCTTGTGTCCGCGAATCGGAAACGCGACACGTGGCATGCGGAAAAAGAAAAAAATATCTGAGAAGCGGCTCCTCACGCGTGAATTAAATAATAATTTCGATACAAAAATCGATACGCATTTAATTTATTATTTTCCACAACTTTTTTGTCCCCACGCGTAGAATTAAATTTAATATTTTAATGATGTATTTTTTAGCTATAAATAGGAGATAGTTTTTAGTTGTAAAAGAGTTTTTGGTTGGAGAAAAGTTTTTGTGTAGTTTAGAAATTTTGTGGTGTTCGGTTTTGGGACGGTAGAACACGCAAGCCATTTTTGGCTTTTGTTGTGTTACATGTATGCCAAATATTTTCGTATGTGATGTTTTAATTTCTTTTCTTCTTCTTCTAATTTTTACGCATATGTTGTAATTTTTATTTTTATTTAATGAAGTAATTTAATTTTCTAGGGTTGTATTTGATTCAAATTTATGAAGCTTTGATTTTAATTATTTTTGTTAGATTTATAAGACGTTTGATTTGTTCGTTTTATTTTTTGCGCTTAATGCTTTTTTGATTATTTCTGAATTTTATCAAAACGATTTGTGGCATAAAAATAAACTTTAGAAAGGCATTTTTGTGTATATTGCTCGTAGATAAAATGACATGTATGATGAAGGATAGGAATATACCACTAATTGTATGTGTGGCACTTTGAAAACTTAGAACGTAATGAATCTTGGTGAATTTAATTCTCATAGAGATATAGTGAATTAATTTAACGAGGTGTGTTTGTACGGAGCTCGGAAGAGATGTATGAATAAAAAAGAAGTTTTCGGTTGACAAATAAAATGTACTAAAAAATATAAATCCAAAGAAAATAATATGATTGGAGTGGATTAGTTTGGTGAAGAATTGCAATCCTAGAGTTCTTTTATTTTCCTTTTTACCTTTTTTCCATATAAACGATTATTTTGGATAAAATCAGAGAGAAATAATTTTAGTACTCAACAAACTATAGTAACAAATCTCCGTGGGATCGATCTTTACTTATAAATGTTATTACTTGCGACCGTGTATACTTGCACGAGTTCGTGTGTTGAAAAACACGCAACAGTGGTGCAGAGTTTAACTAGAGAGAAAGAGTGTGTGTGTTGCCAAGGATTCCAATGGTGAATCTTTATAAGTGATCCATATATTTATAGCACATAAATTGTATATGTGTTAGATAAACAATGTGTGAATGTAAATACATGTGAGTAGGGTATGATTTGACATAAAGTATAATGTGTCAGAAATCTAGGTCGTGTTTAACTATGCTTATAACGAGGTCGTTCTATGACCGAACTTGAGATCCTTGCGTGATCGAACTAGAGATCCTTGCGTGATCGAGCTCGAGATCCTTCTATGACCTTGCTTGGGGTGACGACCAACTCAGTTGATATAGAGCTCGGTCTTTAGGCTTGGCTTGTCCCATGGGTGGGATGTCTAGGGTGCTTCATCTTTCGTCTTGGGCTGGTCTTGGGCTTTGTATACAGCTCGGTTTGGTATTTGGGCTAGTTTGGATGTTAAATGCCCATACATCAAGTCCCACACTCTTTTAGCTCGGGCTTTAGTTTGAGGTGGAAGAGTATGATACTGGTCACCGGATATGAACCATTTCAATCTCCACCATAAATGTTTTGTCAGTTGATTGGAGAGAGAATCTAATGTTCCTATATAAAGGAGTGTTTGGGCTGAGGCTCATTATTTACTTTACCTAAAAAATTTTCATTTCTCCTTGAGTTTGTTGAGAGATTTTCAGTTCGGTGGTAAGATTTTAGCTCGTGTTAACATATTCTCTGTTCGGCTTTTTTAGAACTCAAGCGTAGATTTCCTAACGATTTGCTACTTTCTCTTTAGGTCGGTTTGCGTCCTAACATTTTGTTTTAATTTTTAGATCATCTCTAGGTAATTTTTCATATCTTACCCCCTGTTACTATTTTGTTTTTATATTTTTCGTAGATTTATACCAAAAAATGCAAAGGGAAGGGACATCAACTTCTAGCTCGGGCTCATGGGAGAGTCCCCAGTATGATAGTTCAAGTGGAAACTCAGAGTCCTCTAGCCCGGGTTCTTCTAATACGACAAGTTGGTCCTTGTCACAACCATCTACCTCTGTTCATCATCCTCAAATAGTTCCAATCGTGAGACTAAGTGTGCTTCAAACTCATATTTCAGTATCTAGGTCATGGTGGAAGAAAAACAGAAAAATATGGTCTAGTGAACCGACAGGTTGTGTCAGGGGCTGGGCGGCCACTCCAAAAACTTTCGGGTTGTTGCCAGAGGATAAAGAGAGGATAAGGAGGACCTACGATATTTCCTTAACCGTTTAGATAATGATTCCTCCCAATAATGTTTGTGATGGTGATGCACTTCCAACTGGGTGGACCGTTTTTCAATGGAAAGCTTTGTGGTTGAGAGTAAGGTTTCATTTTTATCCTCTTATCAGGAGGTTTTTAGTCAAGACACAGCTCGCACCAGGGCAATTGATGCCCAATGGGTGGAAATATCTTCTTTTCTTGACGCTGATATGCCAAGAGCTGGGGGTGAATTTGGAGATTACGGAGTTCAATGAGGCGTATGTTCTTAAATAGAACCTTACAGACCTGAGGAGGGTGTATATGTTTGTTAAGCAGGATCGTGGGGTGAATGTATCCCTTCCTAAAAATGAAAAAAAATTGGAAGGGGTATTTTTTCTATGTATCGGGTTGGTGGAAGTCTCCTATTAATGATACGAGGTTGGTTAGAAGTGTCTAGAATGACACTAAGGTTGTGATTAGAAACATGGCCACTCTAATCACGACCTTGAGCTTGGATTCGAAACAGAGGTTGGCTGATATTCAGAATTATTTGCCCGAGAAGACAAACTAGAGGGCGCTGTTGAACACTCCACGATTTGTTTCATATGGGTTAATGAGGCATGGTACTGTAGAGCCTTCCCTTATTGTGAAGCGTAAACAACGAGCTTCTCTTAAAGCTTGGGCTATGGTTAAACGCAGAACTCCCACTACAGATGTCGGGGATAGGTGCGAGGTGGATTTGGATGATGGTGACCCTTTTGTTCCTGGACTAACATATTGTTCCCCTACTATTACAATTTTTATATTTGTATATTATTTTATTTTATTATTTTATTATTATTTAATTATTTAATTATTATTTTTTACATATATTTTTGTTTTAATTTGTAGCTCGAATGGAATTAACCTCCGAGCAACTTTTTGCGCGAGTGAAGAGTAAGATCACATTAGGGAGTCAAAGCTCTCCTACTGGTGCCATTCCTACTCTCGAGGAAGGGGGTTCCTCGATTGGTAAAAAGAAGGGTAAATCCTCGCATGAAGGTCGTACCTCGAATCTTAAGGAAAAAAGAAAAAGATTGGTGTTGGTGAGGCTCGGCATGATCCCAAGCCTTTGAACGTTTGTGCTCCTGTATCGCCTCCGTATGAGCAGGGCGAGTCTTCCACTCCTCGTACCGGATCCAAAGATTTTGGAAAATCCGCTAAGGATTTAAGCAAGGGGAAGGTTGTCGTGGAGGATCTTACTACGGATGTGGACAGAATTGTGCTACATAGGGGCCTGGTGCCAGAATATTTTGACCGTTGTATGAGCCATATATCTGGGGATGCATGCAAGGAGTAGCTCGCAGCTATTTGTGAGGGAGGTGATGCTGGTGAGCTCATTCGACATCAATTGTATCAGGCGATGCTGCTTTTTGATTTTGACCAAGCTAAAAATATATATTATGTGAAATCTGAGTTTGTGAAAGAAAAATAGGCTCATGCGTCGTTGCGTGCAAAATATGTAGCTTTGTTGGTGAAAACAACGAAGTGGAAGAATGAAGTGGTTGATAAGGAGGAAAAGTTAAAGAGAGCTACATCTGAGCTAAATTTGTATGCTCGGCGTGTGACTGAGCTCGAGGAGGGGATGAGGGATGTAAAAAGATAGTCTGAGGTATTTGCTAAAGAAGTACGAAGTCAAGCGCAAACTGATGTGGAAGCTATGGCCCATAAATTGGAGTCTAGCATCGAGTGGGCTTATGAGCTGGCTATGGACACTTTCAAGATAAAGGCCAAGAAGAAAGGTTTAGGCGAGTATTATTATCGCATTCTAGATATACCTGTTACGTCGGTCTATAGTCAAGATCCGTCAATTGAGGAGGAGGAAAGGGGAATGGGTTCCTCTGAAGGGGGGGAGTACCAAGAAATTCCAGATGAAGGAAGAGCCGATCTTTAGTTTTGATATATGTTTTAGTTTATTTGTTAGTTTCGATATATTTTTTGGGATCTCGAGATCAATCTTTAGTTTTCTCGATCAATTTAATGTATCCCCCATAACTTATAAGTTTATTTGGTATAGTCGTGAGCTGATACTTGGATTTTGTACCCATAGATTTAATTAATACAGACATTTTGTCTCTTTATTGTGTATTTTTGTTATTTGACCTACCCCTTTGTCATGTTATGTGATAATAATTATTATTTATTTTATTTTATTTTATTTTTATGTCCCTATAAAAGGGATGGTAGAACGTTTAAGCTTTTTTATGCGTTTTGAGAAAAAAATTATATATTTTTTAAATTCGTCTAACTTTTCTGCTCGCATGATATGGATTTTGACCGAACGAATAGGCGCTTACTTCGAGCCTTTCACATAGCAAGTTGTAGGCTCGAGGGTGAGATTAGGGTGCTGAAAGCTGAGGTTGTGAGGCTTAAATGCAGTACAGAAGAAACCAAGTGTGAGCTTGCTACTTGTAAGGAGCTTTTATCTGAAATGCAATCTCGTGAAAAGAAAACCTTGACTAATATGGTTAATCTTGTTGGTAGAGAGTCATTTTGGGCAGGTTTTTATATGAAGCGATCTGAAAGAGTTTTTCTTAAAGTTATGGAGGTTACTGAAGATCTGGAACGGGGGTTGCTCCCAATAAGGACGTCATACCTGGATCCTGTCACTTATGTTTGTGAAAAGGTGGTAGAGATTCAGGTCAAACTTTTGCCTTTGATTGAAGAAACTGATGATCCAAATATAGGACGTGTGTCTAAGCGTTTAAAGAGTTTTTAAATGTCCGTGCTGAGTGAAAATGAGGACGATATACCTAGAACCTGTCACTAATGATGATCCATATTTATATATGTTTGTTTTTTGTAAAAAAAAATGAACGAACAATCGGATTGGCACGTGTTTATGTATAATGAAATCTTTATTTTTTATTTTTTATATTTTGTTTTTGTGCCGACCTTGATATTGGCCGATATGGTGTGTTTTACCAGATTTAGATATAGATGATGATCCCTTGATATCCATTTTACAGGAGAGCTTGACTTGGTTTTTGACTGAGGTTCTCTGAGTTCTGACCTAGTTATTTGACCGAGGTGCGAAACTCGACTTCTTCCTTTGTTGGGGTGCTCTACCAGATTTATAGATCTAGGTGAGGAGCCTTTGATGTCCATTTTTGAGGATAGCTTGACCTGGTTTTTGATCGAGGTTCTCTGAGTTCCGACATGGTTATTTGATCGAGGTGAGAAACTAGACTTCTTCCTTTGTTGGGGTGCTCTACTAGATTTATAGATCTAGGTTAGGAGCCCCTAACCTATTTTTCAGGATAGCTTGACCTGGTTTTTAACCGAGGTTCTCTGAGTTCTGACCTGGTTTTATGACCGGGGTGAGAAACTCGACTTCTTCCTTTGTTGGGGTGCTCTACCAAATTTATAGATCTAGGTGAGGAGCCCCTGACCCATTTTAAGGGAGATAGCTATAAGTAAGTAATCTGATGCTGAAGTGTTTCATTTTATAAATATAGGTGCATCGTTGTTTTACAAAAAAGAAGAGAAAGAGATGGGTAGGTTAATACATATATTTCTTAGAAGTAGTATCTTTTTAAATGTTTGGCATTCCAACTCGTGCTTTCCTCAATGCCTTCAATGCTTTTCAATACGTACGCCCCTCTTGATATTGTTGCAATTATTTGATAAGGTCCCACCCAACTAGCACCCATTTTACCTGCCATCCATTCTTTTTTATTAGGAAAAACCTTCCTAAGTACCCAATCATCTGGGGAGAAAATCTTGAAGCGCATGATTTTGTTGTAATATTCTGCTATTGTTCTTTTTTGTTTGATTATTGATCTTAAAGCTTCATCTCTTCTTTCCTCAACTAAAGTTAATTCGGTTGCTCTTTTTATCTTATTTTGCTCTTATATTATATTCGATCTATGAGTAGGATTGCAACTTCAGTGGGTATTACCGCCTCGATTCCATATATTAAGGAGAAGGGTGTTTCCTTGGTGCTCTCTCGGGGGCTTGTTCGCACAGCCCAGAGGGCGGTAATTCCTCCACCCATTTTCCTTTGCTTCTTTCAAGTTTTTTCTTTAAAAGGTTGATGATTAATTTGTTGGAAGACTTTGCCTGACCATTGGCCTGGGGATAGTAAGGTGTAGAGTGGACGATCTTAATATTGTATTTGAGGGCGAATGTCTTGAGCTTTCGACCAGTGAATTGGCGCCTGTTATTTGTAACGAGCTTTTTGGGAAGGCTAAAGCGAAAAATTATGGACCTTCACATGAATTTGATTACCCCCTCCTCTCGTATTTTGACTAGAGCCTCGGTTTCTATCCATTTCGAAAAATAGTCAGTGGCAACGAGGAGAAACTTTTTCTGGCCTGTGCCCATGGGTATAGGTCCTACTATGTCCAATCCCTATTTGTAGAAAGGCCATGGGCTTACTACTCCTCATATATAATTAGGCAGTGTGTGGGTCAGGGGGGCAAATCGTTGCCATTTGTTGCACCTTTGGGCATATTTTAGATAATCGACAAGTATAGTGGGCCAGTAATAACCTTGTCTCATGATTCGCTGAGATAATCTCCTACCCCCGAATGTGTGTCGTAATATCCTTCGTGTGCTTCGTATATTATTTTGTCGGCTTCTTCCATATTTATGCACAAGAGGCTCGGGCCAAGTGGCGTCTTGCGGTATAGTTTTCCTACCTTGACCATGTACTAGCCTGCCCTGGCTGTGATTTGTTTTGCGGCCGTACGGTTTTTTGGCAGGTCTCCTATTTGTAAGAATTCGTATATCAGTGCGAACCATGTTGTAGATGGATTTCCATCCACATATTCAACCCTTTTTTCAATTTCTTCAAGAGACACCTCTATCAACACCGTTACTGAGACCACTTGGTCATATTTGGTTTCTTGGATAGATGCCAAGGTGGCCAAGGCGTCAGCATGTTTATTCTCGTTTCGAGCTATCTGCTCAATTTTGAACATTGAGAATTTTGTGCATTTTTGTTTGAGTCTTTCCTGGTATTTTTTCATCTTTCCATCTCGGGCCTCAAATGTTCCCAGGAACTGATTGACAATAAATCGGGAGTCACTATGTAGGATGATGCTATCGGCTCCCAGTTTTTTGGTCGTTATGACTTCGAATATGGCAGCTTCATATTCTGTGATGTTATTGGTTGTTTGAAAGCCAAGTTTGACAGCATATTCGAAGCAATTGTCCTTTTCATCCTTTATAACCACCCCGATTCCTTAACCATTAAAGTTGTGAGCACCATCCACAAATACCTGCCAGGTTGGTGCATTCCATAAGTCGACTGTCAATATTTCCTTAGTTTCTGTGTTGGTAACGACCTCAGGGCATTAAGTGAACTCGATCATGAATTCGACCACAACCTATCCCTTAATGGCAGTCCTATCCATGTATTTAATGTCGTACTCCCCTAATTCCATGGCTATCTAGGCCAGCCTTCCTGCAACTTCTGGTTTTGTTAATATATTTTTTAGGGGATGCGAGGTGAGTACGATGATGGTGTGTGAGCCAAAGTAATGCCTGAGTTTTCTCGCAGTACTTTTGAGGGAAAAAGCAAGTTTTTCTAAGGTGGGATATTTACTTTGGGCCTTGGTTAAAATTTGGCTGACATAATAAATGAGATGCTGGATTTTTAGTCTTTCTGCTATGAGCACGGCGCTGCATGTTTGGGGTGTAACTACCAGATATAGATAAAGAACCTCTCTTGAAATTAGGCTGACCAAGACTAGGGGTTTACCGAGGTATTTCTTGATATCTTCAAAGGCCATGCCGCAGTCCTTATTCCAAAAGATAGTGTTGTTTTTTTTAGCATTCTGAAGAAAGGCATGCACTTGTCCGTGCATTTTGCTAAGAATCTGCCCAATGCCAAAATTCTTCCATTTAACTGTTGTATACCCCTTCGAATTCTAGGCGGCTGCATTTTTATCAATGCTTGTATTTTATCTGGATTGGCCACGATTCTTCTAACTGATACGAGGTATCCCAGGAATTTTCCTGCAGCCACACCGAAAATGCATTTTTTTGGGTTAAGTTTCATGTCATACCTTCGCATTACCTCGAATATCTCCTGTAGGTCGTCAATATGGTTCATAGGCTGGGCTGACTTGACCAGCATGTCATCGATATATGCTTCCATGTTCCTGCCTATCTGTTTGTAGAACATTTTGTTGACGAGGTGCTGGTATGTTGCACCTACGTTTTTCAATCCGAACGGAATTCTTGTGTAGCAAAATGTTCCTTCTTCAGTTATGAAAGAAGTTTTCTCCTCATCATTAGGATGCATTTTGATTTGATGATACCCAGAGTATGCATCTAAGAAATTCATCAATGCGAAGTTGGAAGAGGTGTCTATCAATTGATTAATGCTTGGAAGGGGGAAGCAGTCTTTGGGGCAGACTTGAGAGCCATAAGGGATGCTTAACCTCCCTAATGACTTCGGCCTATTGGAGGGCTATGATATGACCTTTGATTGCCTCATTTTTTTCCCTAAGGAATTTTCTCTTCCTTTGTCGAATGGGTCTAGCCTTTGTATCAAAGTTTAGCCGGTTTGTTATTATTCGTGAATCAATTCCTAATATGTCCATGGGGGTCCATGCGAAAACGTCTGCATTAGATTTGAGAATTATTGAGAGTTTCTCCTCGAGCTTTGGTGTCAGGTTGTCGCCCATTTTGACTAGGTGGCCTCTTCTTCTGCGTCTGTTAGGAGTTCTTTTACTTTGTTTAAAAACACTATCCACGTCGTGCTTTTATTCCTTTGTTGCATTGGAAGGAAACTTTTCGATGATTGTTATTTGGGGTCGGTTCCCTTCATAGTGGCATTATAAAAACTTTTGGCATTTTCCTGGTTTTCTTTTATCTCCTCAGGGCCTTTAGGAGTAGGAAATTTTATCACCTAGTGGAAAGTAGATGGCATTGCTTTCATCTTGTGTATCCATGGTCTTCCTAGGATTGAGTTGTAATGAGCCGGGGCATTAATGATGACAAAATTAGTCATCATTATGATCCCTTTTGTCATGACCGGTAAGATCACAGTTCCTATTACATAGGTGGTGTTGTTGTTGAATCCTACTAGGGGAAGCTCAGTCTTGATAATGTTCGTGTCTTTAATTCAAGGGCATTAACCGTGGTCTGAAAGAGGAGGTCCACTGAACTTCCAGTGTCAATCATTATTAGTCAGAAATCACAGGACCCGATCCTCAGGGTAATCACCAATGGGTCCTCGCCTGAAAGCCTCTATGGCGATATAGCTAGGGCAATCAATGATTTCTAATTTGTCTTCCCTGAAACACTTCATGTATTTTTCGACTGGTTCATTTTCCTCCTGAATAATAGAAAATAGGTGGGGAGATTCTTTTCTCAAGGGTTTATTGCAGGCGTAGTTGGTGATAAATAACTTGGCAAACTGTGGGAAGGAAGATATGGACTGGAGGGGGTAGGTTGTTAAACCATTTTTGTACCCCTTCAGACAAAGTGGACGTGAACAACTTACACATCATTGCATCTTGGTTTGCCTAAGTGAGGCTTATGGGAGCCATGGTTGTTTTGAAATGTTGGACATGATTCATTGGATCCTTTGTTTCAAAATAGCCCGGGCATTTAGGAGCATTAAACTTGGGTGGGGGTTCATCATTTTCGATTGTATATGCAAACGGTGAAATATATAACTGTTCATAGTCTCTATCAATTTCGAAGTGTTTTTCCTTTTACATGTCTCTCGTTTGTTGCTTTGAGGGCCTCATCCTGCTTCTTGTTGTTATGCTCTAAAGCTTGCAATCGTATCTCCCAACTTCTCTTTTCTTGGATCCATTACTCTTCATTGGGACGTGACGAACTGGAAAGAGGATGTCTTTCTACTCTGTGCTCAATATGACGGGGTTCGGACAGGCCGCGTTCCCTCGCCTCCCTAATGGTTGGTTCGGCGGTTCTAAGGTCCTTCCGTCTGCCAAAGACTAGAGAGCTCTGTTTTCTCTTTGAGTTTCGTCAAGCTCTTTTCTTAGTTCAAGGAATTGGCGAGATAATTCTTGATAGAGGGTGCTGCCTTCCGTCCCCTCCTACTCTGTGGCTCATGGCGAGTTTCCTTGGGTAGCTATTACGTTTGCAACATTCGAGTCTGGTCATTTATCAGATCGAGTTATTGCCATGAATGTCGATTTGAGAGTAATGAATTCCTAAGGATGGGGTTAGAAACTTATGATTGACCTGAGAATCTAAGCCCTATAATGGGCGCCAAAATGTTGAGTGGTGCAGAGTTTACCTAGAGAGAGAGTGTGTGCGTGTTGCCAAAGATTCCAATTGTGGATCTTCATAAGTGATCCATATATTTATAGCACATAAATTGTACAGGTGTTAGTTAAACATTGTGTGAATGCAAATGCATGTCAATAGGTTATGATTTGACATAAAGTATAACGTGTCAAAAACCTAGGTCGGGTTTAACTGTGCTTATACTCGAGATCCTTGCATGATCGAGCTCGAGATCCTTCTGTGACCTAGCTCGGGGTGACGTCTAGCTCGGTTGATATAGAGCTCAATTAATATAGAGCTCAGTCTTTGGGCTTGGCTTGTCCCATGGGTGGGATGTCTAGGGTGCTTCATCTTCCGTCTTGGGCTTTGTATACAGCTCGGTTCGGTATTTGGGCCAGTTCAGAAGTTAAATGTCCAAACATTGATAATGTAAGAAGATGTAATATACATATACATATATATATATATATATATACATATATAAATATATAATATAAAGAATAAACTTTAAAAGTATTATATTATTTAATATTTATAAATAAAACACAATATTATAAGTACATATATATTGCGAGTCAAGGAAAAACTTATAAGTTATTTATATAATTTTTTTGATAATTATTTAATAAAATAATTTATATTTGTATCATAGTTATTATTTTATAGTGATGTGATAAGTGTAAAATGTCCTAAATAAAACATAATTTGAAGTCTTAGTACTATCATTAAACCCATTATAATTAAAAGTTTAATTTTTAAATTCATAGTATAAATTTATGAGTGTTGATATTATCATTGTGTATAAATGATAGGGGTGACAATTCGTACGGGTTTGACCAATTTGAGCTAGCTTGAATTAACCCTGTCTAAATTGGTCTAATCCAAGCACAAACTGAATTTAATACAAGTCGGCAATGATGAACACGAACCCAAAATCAAACACAAAGAAATTGGTTCAAATTGGCCTAAACTAGTTCAAATTATTTATTGCATTTTTTATAGTTAATTGGACTTTTTTCATAAATCAGTTAATAATTTTAATGATATTAAAGCTCATTTATACAAACATCATTATATTAAAGAAACATATCGAGGAAATAATATTAAATAACTAGTCATTCAAAAAAAAAAGCATGCATTAACTTCTTATATAATTATTATTCGAACATTACTATTCAAAACAATATATGCCACATTTTAGTATTCATCAATTGTAAACCATAATATCATCAATAATATTTTAGATATGTATCATAAAATTATAACATTTTTAATTTGATTTTTGGCTAACGGTTAGCCCTAACCCAACTTGATTTTTTGAACTATTTGAGCTAGTCTATTTGGCCTCAATTTAATTTGATTTGTGTTTGATTCGAGTTTTTTGATTGAATTCGATTTGATTAATTGAATTATGACAAGTGCTTGAAAAATCCAATTTATTAACTTAAAAACAAAAGGTAAGTAGGATAACACACTCAAAAATATAAGTTTAAGTCTTGGTATTGTCATTATGCGTATTATATTTATAAATTCAATTTTTTATAGGGTGAAAGGCCAATTTGGTTATTTTGCTTATACAAAAGGTGTCATTTAGTCCTCTAATTTTAAGAATATGAAATTTTGTCTATTTTACTTATAGAAATGGTTCCAAAAATAGACATTTAGTTATTTTGAAATATTTTTAAAAAATACAATTATTAGAGATATTTCAGTTATTTCACTATTCAATATGCAAAATGAACAAAATACCCACAGTCCAGGTTTTTTATGTAAACACCCCTTCTCAAAATGTGGACAAATTCATTATTTCTCAATAACCCTCACGATCGAGTCCTAAGCCCATCGCCACCTTGCCACTTCATTACCTTGCCACATTGCCTTGTCGACATCGCCATCCTTTTGTCATTGTCCTCTCTGTTTTACCCACGAACCTTATAGACATAGTTTTAGCTGTAACCCATTCCTATCTTGTAACAATGGAAGAAAACCATATAAGAACCCCTTATTGCTATTGTGGGATTGAGGTTGAAAGTTCAACATCATAGACTCCAAAAAATCTAGGGAGGAGATTTTATAAGTCATGTTGTATTCAATTTTTATGTGTTTGCTTCTTATATATAAAACAAGATGTCTGTTTATTTTTACTCAGTATTATATATTATTCTATGTAAGGTTGATTACTGAAAATCAATAATGCACACACATATAGTTAGGAATACTATGATCAAAAGAATGTTTTCACACAACATGAGATTGGTTGTTTTTAGTATACATGCTAGGTTTAGAGTGGTGGATTTTGGTTTATTTCAGGTATGGATATTTATGGAATTTACTTGGCATTTTTGAAAATAAAAAATATCTTTTTCTATTACCTCACCACCACCATTGCCACCACCTTTGGTGAGGTGGCTGGTGAGGTGATTGGCTGAGTTTTATAAATACCCCTCATTTATCTCTTTACCCATGTTTTTAATTCCAAAACTCTACCAAAATTCATACTGAGATTTATATATAATTTTGAAATTATTTTGGAGAGCTTATATTTGAATATGGGTCATTTAGTGAGTTTATTTATCAAATTGTAGTCCGTGTGCATACATGGCTTGACTATGTGTCTCATGTACAGATTTGAGATCTATGGAGAACAATGTGTCCTTTGGTGCCTTGAGATTGAGAGTGACCCTTAAGGTTTCTCATTCTATAAATATTTCATGCTACTAATAAATGGCCACCGATCACACCACATTGGATAGTGTTGGTTATGAAGGAGGGGCAAGTTCGTGTGTCAAACTAGGTCATTGATAAAGGTAACATTGGTCTTATTTCTTTGAGAGTTGTAATTGTTTTATTGATTAATGAATTGTTTACTATTGAGTAATTACTTTAAGCATATCAAAGACGTTAACACATAGATATGTTCTTTGTGTAGGTTTACCTTGTTACACCACTTGTTATGTATGATCCCTTGTTGTGTTTGTACAATCAGAGTTCAAGATATTCATGTTACAACATACTATAGCTTAAACACTTATTAGAAAGCGTTAACTATTTTCCTATTTTCTATTGATTATCTAATATCTATTGTAAAAAGTTATCTAATTATCTGATATTGTATTATCTATGCTTTTGTTGTATTATCTATTTAAGTGTATTTTTTTTCTATTTATGCAAGTTAGGGTTGATTCGTTAAGGAGTTTATATCTCCTTACCCTAGTACTATACTAGGTTATAGATTCTTTCAGTTGGTATCAGAATGGGTGTAGCCTTTTGGGCTTAACTACTTCGTTGTTGATTCTATTAATTTATTTTTTACACACACGTATTCTCTATAATGGAATCAGCAAAAGGAGGTAATGTAATTAGACCTTCACTTTTCAATTGGATGAACTATGTCTATGGAAATAGCAAATGAGGGCCTTCTTGTGGTCCCAATAAGGCCATGTGTGGTTCCTTGTTAAGAATGGATAGATATACCTAACTAAAACCCTACTAGATAATATTGTTATTCCAAAACCTATGATTGAATGGATTAATGAAGAATCCAAAGAGTCCAAATGGAATAGTAAGGGTCTATATGCTATCATCAGGGTTGTACACCTAATAAGTATAGAAAGATTTTGGGTTGTACAACTTCAAAACAAGCTTGGGATATTTTGGAGATAACTTATGATGGTTCATTAGTTGTTAAGAGATCTAGAATGCTGAAGTTGAATAGAGAATTTAAATTGTGCATTATACAAGATGATGTGACTTTTTATAAGTTTTATGCATGGTTCTTATCCATTTTCAATTGTTCACACAACCTGGGTAGACCCATTAGTGAAGAAAAAATTTGAAAATACAATTGTTCGTCTACCTTATAGGTTTCATGCTAAAGTTGTAGTACTTGAGTCAATGTATAAATTAGGTAAGCTCACTGTGAATGAGCTAGTTGCTGACCTGTAAATCTTCGAACTAAATCACCTATTGCCTATATGGAAACAAATACTTACAAGAAGAGAAAATGCTTAGCCCTTAAAACTACCAAAGGAAATGAACTAAGCAACGATGTTTATGCCACAGTTGGTGGTAATGATGACTCTTATCCCAATAAGGAGGAAATAACTTTCCTTGCCCAAAGATTCACCATATTCTTTAAAAAGATGAAATCCTTATCTAGGATTATTGGAAGGGATACTTCAAGTTCCAAACCCTCAAAATCTACAAAAACTAACGAAGACTCAAAAAATGAATCTAAGAAGCCGAGCAAAAGCCACTTGAACAAAATCATATGCTTCAAATGTAGGAAGCCTGGACACATTACTATAAAGTGTTTTTAGATACAAAATTTCACGAACAAGCATGTTATGAAAGATGAGGTTACTATTTCGGATAATACCAGTAGTGATGATAAGGATAACACTGATTTTTTGGCCTTCATTACCTCTAGTAGTATCATTGATTCACCGACTACTACCTTAAATGTTCAATAGGTAATAGATGAAGTTGATGGTGATGATGATGATGATGATGCACAATATGAATTGCTTGACTTCTATAATGAGCTTCTATTGAAACATATCAAGTCTAAAAAACAAACAAAAATTCTTGGAAAGCTTAGACGAGAAGAAGCATGAGATATACACATTGAAGAAAAATCTAGAGGAAAATAAGTCCTTTATTGATAATCAATAACTTGATCTCACCAAAAAATGTGAGGCCATTCAAAAAAGATATTTGGATTTACTTGAGAAATTTAATGCAAATCATGAAAGGGTGAAAAAGCTTGAGGAACAAATAAAGTTATACAGCTATTTGTTAGCCCTGATCCTTATCCTAATAAGAATGCCTAGATTGAAAAATTGAAGAAGTAGATTATAGTCCTTGAGAGTACAAAGGAATATGTAGCATATTCACTTACAGAAAAAGAAGGTGAAATTGATCAACTAAATGAGAAAATTGGAATTTTTAACAATTTTGTTGCTTTTCTTGTATCATTTCTTAAAGAAAAAGAAAATTTGATTATTTCCTTAAAGGATAAACTCAATGTCAATGAGAAGGAACTAGCTTACTCTACCTCTTACTTGAGCAAATTGATGATTGGCTCTAAGAACCTGAACGAAATCCTTAGTAACACAAAGAAATTTGGGGACAAGTATGATATTGGTTAGATTGGTGAGGTTTCAACCTCTAATATGGGTTGTACTAAGTTTGTTAAAGCTTCCGATCAAGATCCAAAGTTGAAGTCTGCTGCTATTGACTCAAGAGGTAAGTCTTATATGCCTCATTAACCAAATTCCTCTAGCATGGTGAATCCTTCACCTAAGGTTAGCACTTCCTATCACTCTAATGGTAGTCTATTGTGTCACCTACTATCATTACTGCTTATCACTATTGTGGTGAACTTGGGCAATAGAGGCCATACTATGGGAAATTGATTACTCATCCAAGTGTGAAATTCAATGTAAGCACTTCTTTCTCTTTTTCTCCATACACTACTACTCAAAGTTAGGGACCCAAATTCTTTAACGCTATTATTCGTGTTTGTTATATGTGTGGCACTACTGGTTACCTTGCTAGGCAGTGTTCTAGATATGTGAGAAATACTACTCGGAGTTCTCCATCTCCTATGACATGTTGAAACTATTATAGCTCATCTAAGCATCTCCAAATAGGTTACATTATGCACCAAAGGCATAGTGTATAAATAAATAAGTTAGTTTCAAAAAGTCTGCCTCGCTTGGACTATATGGGTAATTCAACAGGATTTTCAAGAAATTATAAACATAACAAACCTCAAGGACTAAATATTCTGCATGCTTATATGACAAAGACTATTTCCTAAATCACTTTCCCTTGACAAGTACTTTGAATGGAGGGATTTGCTTTGATCACTATTTTTAAGTGATCTGTATAGGGTAGAACCATTCATTTCTTCTTTGTGCGTCTTTTGTTGTTGGTCTACTTATTTTATCTCCCATTCTAATACTTAAAATAAAAATAAAAAAATATTGTATTTATTGTATTGGTAGTATCTTTTTCTCATTTATCTCTCTACTAGAGGTAGTTCTGTAAGTTTCTCTACCCAGCTATCATATTTCTTAAATGAAACTTTTTAAGATTCCACTGATGTTTTCTGATTGAGATGCTTTTAACTTATATTGAAGTGTGACTGTTATGACATGTGTATTCCCTGAGCGTATATATGGCTAAATTCATGTGTTGAATTTGAAAAGAACTTTTTCTTACACACTTGTAATAACGTTAGGAATTGTATGGTTATTTTAAGTAGTTTGTGTGGATTTCATACTTTGATGATTTGTATATCTTTAACAAGATCTAGAATCCACTTTAGTGTCTCTTGAGGCAAAATCATAGGTGTTGCTTACATAGAAAAGGATTTAGGTCTTCTTTGAATCATTTTGAACCTTTGAAGCGACCAATGTTTACTTGTCCTTAGTTTTCCAATTTGAGCCGTTATGTTATCTCTTCATTTCCTTGCTCCAACTGGCTTAGAAAAAAAATGATAAATCCCACTTAATTTGCATGCCTGTAGTTGAGTTTCAATTATGCTGATTGTTAAGCTTATATGATTTGGGATTGTCTATTTTACATTCTTGTTTAAAAAGTTAAAAAAGGAGTGAAAGAAAAATAAAGTGAAAAAAAAGAAGGGTATTAGTGAATGAAAAATTAAGATTTATAGGAAAAACATCCTAAGTTTGAAGATTTATTACTTATGGTTGTGAGCTCATTACTTTAAGTGTATGTTTTCTAATAATCTAAAGGTGTACCTAAGCTTAAGTGTCTTGTTTCACCCACCCAAACCTCAACCTATTATTACAAACTTTGAATGACTTATTGATTTCATCTAGGTTGACGCTTACATTAGTGGAGAGAGAGACTAAATATAGACTTATGAAGTTTGGTTCTACTTGAGTCTATATTTCTATTTTCTTGTTTTATATAAACATATCTTGATGCCAGATAGAATAAAAAAGCTTAGCACAACACATATTGAGTATGTAATCAAATACTTAATTATATCCTTACTTTAATGAATTATGGATCGATAGTCATATGGATTTTTGTGTTGAATGTATTTTTTTTCCCTGGAATTTTTCTATACTTTTTCTAACCAAGCTTGCCACTTATCTCACCACTATCTTGCCAAAATAAGCTCGCCAATCACTATATCAAGGTATTCTTAAGCCTATATAAAGAACCCCTAGTCCTTATTTCATTCACGCCTTAGATTTAATTCCTTCTCTTCTTGCTTTACTAGTATTTCTCACCTTCTAATTTTTACCAATTATGGTTTCAAAGCGTTCCAGAGGAAATAAGAAGTCAAAGTAGTCTGAGCCTACAACTCCCTTAAGAAGTGTGCCCGTTCTTGATGAACAACCTATAAATATGCATGACTTTCCCGATATTGTGGAAAGGTTTTCATACTTTTCTTAGCTCTCTCTTTGCTCACTGAATTGTTCTTCTAATGAAAAGTTTGTTAGGGAGTTCTTTGCTACCCTTTCTTCTTTCTCTACTACTAGCTTCTCCACTTCTTTTGTCCTTAGAGGAAGTAGAGTTACTTTCTTTTGAGATGATATTTTTAATTTATTACCCTTTCATGACGTCCAATTTCCATCTTTTCCTTTCATCCTTTTTGAATTTAATAATATTGCTTCCTCATACCTTTCTGAACTTAATATTGTGAATGCTCAGAATACTCTTAAGATGGAAAACTAGTTGGTTGGGCCTATTCATATGTATTTTGGTAATGCCCTTGTTATTAACCTTTCTACCCCTGGTCTCTCACTTAATATTATTGATAGTGTTGTTATTCATCCCCGTTTCCATCGCCATAATGTCCCTCTGAATGTTGATGATATAGATACTGCTGGTATGATCTTTAGAACTATCATTTTTTGTATTATTTCTCTACCTTCTTCTGCACTCCACTATCATTCTTTGATTTCCAATAGGATTATACTTTTATCCATCACATTCCTTTCGACTATTTGAACAGTTGAGCTATCTCATGCACAATTCTTTCTAATAGTCATGGGTCCTGATGTTTCTCTGCTACCCCTTCTTTCTCTTATTCCATGAGTGATACTTAGCCCATACATTGTGCATCCATTCTTGTTTCTTTTACTCCATCTTTCTCCATCCCTTCCAATGAAGAATCTACTACTCTTTTGATAAAAAAATTTCAAGAGTTGCAAATTTTTAATCGAAACATCATGGATATGATTCATTTTCAAGATTTTGTTTAGAGTGTTATACCTTCTTATTGTCCTATTATATCGCATTTTCATAGTTCACCCATTTCTTTACCTCAGTCAAACCTTATTCTACCCCAGCCAGACCTCCTCACTTTGGTGTTTCTTCCCTTGGGTCAATGTTCAATATGTTTAATATGCATGTTAGAGGTGATTTCAATGTTCCTTTTTTGAGTTTGACCATTTATTTGAACAATATGCTAATAATGTTCTCAATGTATAAACTTTTGCACTACCTACTGCCCCATCTCATGCTGTAAAATATTCTCTAGTAGTGTTCAAGGGGATGATGATGCTAGAGAAGGAGATGGAGAGTGTTGATCTCTTTTATGACTTTTTGCTTCAATTTATTTCTTGTGCTTTCATTTATTTATGAACTTATCTTTATAAAATAATGTTTTTTTGATGAATATGAGTTTGTCGTTACTTATTGATCTGTGCTTGAGTTTCTTTCACCTTAATTCTATCTAGAGTGTTGCATTTTTATTAAAATTATTGCATATTTGTATGTCTTATCTCCCTCATATAAGTGTGCTACTTTGTCTTTTTGTGTCAAAAGGGGGGGGGGGGAGAGAAGTTTCTGTACACAACTAGTTATTTTTAACATGTTATGTGTTGAAGGGGTGGTGAGTGTAGGATTGCATTACATTTGTATGCCTGAACTTGCATAAACTTAGGGGGAGTGTTACATGAAGTCAAAGGGAGTTGTATAGTTTTCTTATATTGGTTGGCTATTGGTGTTTTCTTGTGTAGAGGTGACACGATAGTATGTGATTAGACTATTCATTATTTATGCATGATACATTTACTGAATGTGTATTTGTTTTGTTTGTGTGGGTTAAAAGTATAGATTGAAGTCTTTGAGATTTATGTGTGTTATTTGTAGTTAAGACCTTCATGTTTCAGAGTGGACGAATTGGTACATGAAGAAGGATAGATCAAACAAGGTGGATGCACTTGGTATAGATGTGTCTTTTAAGGCGTTGATGTTTTGTTTATAGGAACAAACATCTTTAGGTATCTTTATGATCATCTTATGGCAGATGTGTAGTGGCTTGACATGGAAACCCAAAGGGAGAAAATATAAGTTTTATTTTACTCAATTTCTATATTTTGGTTCCCATATATAAAACAGTGTTTGTTTATTTTTACCCAGTGTTATGTCTTCCTCTCTGTAAGGGTGATTATTGTAGATAAGTAATATACACACACATAGTTCGGAACACTGAGATTAAAATCATGTTTTCACATGCCATTAGATTGGTTGTTTTTAGTATGCTTAATAGGTTGAGAGTGGTGGATTTTGATTTATTTCGAGTGAAGGTATTTGTAAAATTTGCTCGGCCTTTTTAGAAAGAAAAAAAAGATACCAAAACTCTTCCAAAATTAATGCTGAGATTTATATATGTTTTTAAATCATTTTAGGAAGCTTATTTTTGAGTATGGGTTGTTTAGTGAGTTTAGTTATTAAATCATAGTATGTATGCGTACATAACTTGATTGTGTCTCTCTTCCTATACGATTTAAGATCTATGGAGGATAGTGTATCCTTTGTTGACTTGAGATTTTCAATGATCCTCAAGGTTTCTTGTTCTATAAACATATCACGTTACTAATTTATGGAAATTGATCACACCATATTGGGTGGTGTTGGCTATGGAGGAAAGTCCTGTTTGTGTGTCGAACCAAGTCATTGAAGAAGTAGCAAGAAAGAGAAGCAATAGGTAGTTTGGACCGAGGTCCCAACTAATACAAGTAATAATGGTTTTATTTCTTTCAGAGTTGTAACTACTTTATTGATTAGTGGATTATTTGCTACTAAGTGATTGCTTTAAGCAAGCCAAGGACATTATCACATAGATACAATCTCTATGTGAGTTTACCTCATTACATTTTTTCTTATGCATGATCCCTTATTATATTAGTACAATTAGAGTTCAAGGTGTGTATGTTATAACATACTATAGTTTAAACTTTGATTAGAAAGCGTTAACTATTTTCTTGCTTTCTACTAATGATATAGTACATGTTATGATGTTATTTGCTTATATGATATTATATTATCTGTGCTTCTGCTGCATTATCTTCCTAAGTGTATTATTTTCTATTTGTGCAAGTTAGGGTTGAGTCGTTAAAGAGTTTGTATCTCCTTATCCTAGGATTGTATAAGGGCGTAGACTTTTCCAGATTTTATGGTTACTCTTTTGTATATTTCTCGGTTGTGTTCATGATATTATGAACCCTTTTAGTTTTTTTTCTTTTTTTTTATAGAACTTTAGAATGCAGCTGATTCTTTATCTACCTAGTATTTCTATTTTGGTTGAAATGTATAAAATGAACTTGGTTGATCACGTGTAACTCATTATCAATATGTATATTTTTCAGATTTTGCCAACTAAAATGACATTTGTACAATTAACATACAATTAATCAACTAAAAATGTTTTCAAAATTATTAAAGGACTCTTTGAGATGGTTTCTACTATTGCTTCTAATGTTTGTAACCATTATAAGGATGCTTTAGGATATGTTGCTAAAAATGCTTTTGAGTAATGTGTTTTGTGTAAAAGTACTTATCTTATAAGTATGTTTATTGATTAATTGTTGAAGATGATCTTTGTGAGTTATTGCATGCTATGGATATTTTCTAATTCTCTACCTACATTACATAACCCAAAAGGACTAATTTGATTATTCAAAAGAAATTTAAGAGCTTATGTTGATAAATATTAAGGAAGTTATGGATTAATGATATGATTTGAAGTATTGGATATTGAGTTTAAGACAAAGTAGAAAGGTGTTTTTTGGGTATTCAATATTGATTTCCAAGATAACACATACCTTGCACACCATGCACACACACACCCTATGCAGACAAACACACCCTACACACCATGCACATACACACCTTGCACACCATGCACACATACACTCTACATACACAATGCATACACAAGAACACACACACCTTGTACACTAACAAATGCACACACCCTACACACCATGCACACACACCTTGCATACCATGTACACACACCCTACCTATACCATGTACACACATATTTCACCCCATACACATACACACCCTACATACAGTGCACTTACACACACATCACACCATGCACACACATGAATACACACATGCCCTCACACCATACACACACACCCTCACACACATAAAAGAACACATACCTTGCATACCATGTACACACACCCTACACTCGTAGGAACCCACATAACCAGTACAACATACACACACACACATTCCCTACACATAATGGACACACACCCTGCACATATTATGCACACACATACCCTACACACTAGTGCATACACACCCTATAAACCCATGAAAACACACCCTAATTCACACATGATTCACACATACACACCTTACCCACACAAGCACACACACCCTTACATAGACCATGGACACACTTACCTTGCACAATATGCAAACACACACACAACCTACGCATACAGAAACACATACACCCTGCACACCATGCATACAAATCGTACACATGAAGTGTGCACACACCTGTACATACCATGTACACACCCCCTCACATACACAAATGCACACTTCATTTCATGCTTCATAATTTTTATTTATTTTCTATGTCATCAACAATATCTGTTTAACAATAATAAAATGTTTGTTGGATTTATTTTTCATGGATTGATCCATCTATTGACTGTGGACATAGTGAATTTATTTTATGACTTTTAAACATAATCAATGCATAGGAAGTAAAGATTGCATAACTGAAGAAGAAGTTGCAAATTGTTATTTGTTTTTCATAGTTTTTTATTATAATGTTGCATGTAATGACTTAGTGAAAATGATGTTGGGTTGGGGATTGATATGTAGCAAAATTGTTATAAACTGATGATGTAGTGAAGATGGTAAACAACACATGTGTTTGTAAACTGATGTAGTGAATTCATGTTCAACATCTATTTTGTAATGACAATGTCCTGTAATGAAATTAACATTGTGGTTTTGTTAATGTTCCTATTTTTACATTTATTGTTTTATTTTGTGTTCACTCATGGCATTATACATGCACTATAATACTAAGTTAAATTACATAAACCATGTATAAGTGTACACATTCAAAACCTAAATAATTCCCCTACAACGGTGCCAAAAACTTGATGAAACAAAATTGACATCGAGTTAGCAATAACGGTTCTCCAGATACTTTGATTTTATATTTGTAAAACTATCACAATTGTACGAATCATTTTATAGAAAATGAAAAGTATATTCCCAAGATCGATATAAGGAAGAAATATACGTGATTTTCAATTTATTATTCAAACTCTTAAAAATGAAATTAAATCCTAAACATTTTGTTACGATATTTTGATTTTTTTGTTTCCTAATCTAATAACATTAAAAAATAAATATAGATATGGATTCAATAAACAATTATGAAATTTTTATCAAAAATAACAGTAGAGTATTTATGGATATAATAATTAAGTTAATTGTGCTTACTCATATTATTTAGGTTATTAAAGATATAAATTGATATTTGTTGATTCTCTCTCTTTTATATAAATATCACCTTTAGTGGGGTTAGATATTCTTTGTTAATTAAACAAATCAATTAAAACATATAGGTGGATTTGATAATTAATTTGGTTAATGAATTCCTTTTTTCTAAGCGATTGAAAATGAAACATTTAAATGTCACATTTGATGGAGTGAGACATTTTAAACTTTATTCAAGGTATCCAAATTAAACCTAAGAATTTAATTATTCGAGTACTAACTATCAAGTTTTAAAACCATTACTAAAAATATGTTGTCAATACATTTTCGAATAATAGTTCTTATAAAATATTTTGAAATAGAGTTTCACTCTAACTATCGTGCAATTGTACCAACACATAAAAGAGCCTTACTCCAAATCAGATCGGTTAATTAAATCTTGAAATCTAATTTTTCAGATTTAAGTTTGTAATGAATAATAATATATTTCTCCTTAACATACTTAATATAAAATCTTGAATAAAAATAAAATCAATTTATTTTATAAAAATTAATATTTTGTAAGCATAACAACGTTATTATTATATCATAATTACAAACAGCTAGCCATGTTAAATTTAATCATAGAAAAATTAAATATAACATATAAGAATAAAACATAAAAATAACTATAAATAATTTATTTTAAAATTATACCTCAAAAGAATACTTACAGAACTTTGATGTTAATTACATTTCTGGAAAACCTTCAAACGGATTTGCATTTCCATTTATTGAATCAAAAACTAGAAAATTTCAAAAGCATAATTAGTTCTTCTCAAAAAGAGAAAATTTAAAACTAAAAAAAGCTTTCTAGAGAATGAGAAGAGATTTTGAGGGATAATTTTTATAATGGAGGAAAAGGTTCTTTTATAGGTAAGGAAAAGGTTAAAAAAGTAGGAAAATATCTCAAAAATTAGTCTTGGATGCATTTGTACAGGCTGGCATGCATGTGAGGGCACTGACGCGCATGGGATTTACTGATTTGACATATGGGTGTCGGCTCTCAGTGTGATATGGGCGTGTATTAACGTTGGATCATGAGGGAGTCTACGAATGCACACTGCTCGGCACAGATTCGGGAATTTTTGACCCGTTTTGTTCAATTTTTTCATTTTTTTTACTTTTACTCATTTTTTCTCAACATATTTGTTATGTATTGCCTATAGTATTTTTCTTTGAATATTTAAATTATTTTTGAATGAAAATACCTGAAAAACAATAAAAATACCCGTGATTCCGAAAAAACAAATTTATATAAAAATATGATAAAATCATTGTAATATAAATCTATTTAATCAATTAAAGTACATTAAATCATTATAATTTTAGTGTTTTTAAGCATTCATCAATGATACATAAAATCGATATCATGAAAGGAATCAAATGATAGAATTTATAAAGAAATCACATATTATCCTTATGCATTAATTAAAATCATCAAATAAAAATATCAAGTATATGCCTTTAGAGATTGAATGAAAATGCAATGAGTTAAATGGTATTTATTTTCTATCTTTCTTTTATAAAAGCCATTTCTCAGAACTTTGAAGTACTTTTTGGTTATAGTATTTAGTTTATATTATTAATTTTACTATATATATATATATTATTTTTTTAGAGAGTTGACCCTTATAAAATTTGTATATATTTTGTATGATTTGATGGGTGCTAATTTGGCTCTTTTTGTAATGGCTTTAGGGAATCCCATATATATATATATTAGAAGTCATGCATGAATGAATATGGCATACACTTTTAATTTCTACTTAAGTTATTCAATTTAAATAATAAAAGTAAGTATATAACACTTTATCAAATGAAACAAATCCTAACATTTAATGCAAAATATATAGAGATCATTGATGAGCAAAACCGGTATCACTGATCCTGCCAATACTTTGGCTTTATATTTATAAAACTCTCGCAAGTGCACGAATCATTTTGTAGAAAATGATAAGTATACTCCCAAGGTCAATCTAAGGAAGGAATATATGTGGTTTTTAATTTATTATTCAAATTTTTAAAAACAAAATTAAATCCTAAACATCCTGTCATGATATTTGAGTTTTTGTGTTTCTAATCTAATAACATAAAAATAAACATAGATACAGATTCCATAAACATTTATGCAAATTTTATCTTTTAAAATAGTGGAGTATTTATGGATATAATAACTACGTTAATTATACTTGCTCATATTATTTAGGTTATTAAAGATATAAATTGATATTTATTGATTCTCCCTTTTTTGTATGAATACCACCTTTGGTGGGGTTAGATATTCTTTGTTAACTAAACAAATCAATTAACACCTATGGGTGGGGTTGATAACTAATTTGGTTAATTAAATTAATTTCCTTTTCTAAGAGATTGAAAATGAACCATTTAAATTCCACCTTTGGTAGGGTTAGACAGTTTAAACTTTATTCAAGGTGTCCAAATTAAACCTAAAAATTTAATTATCCGAGTACTAACTTTTAAGTTTTAAAACTACTACTGAAAACATGTTGTCAATACATTTTCAGATAATAATTCTTATAAAAAATTTTGAAATAGAGATTCATTCTAACTATAGGGTGATTGTACCAACAAATAAAAGAGCACTACTCTAAATCAAACTGGATAACTAAACCTTAAAATCTAATTTTCAGATTTAAGTTTGTAATGAAAAATAATATATTTCTCTCTAACATTCTTAATATAAAATCTTGAATAAAAATAAAATCAATTCATTTTAGAGATTTTTACCTATTTAATATTTCGCAAGCAGAATAACGTTATTATTATATCATGTTTACAAACATCCAACAAAGTTAAATTTAATCACACACAAATTAAATATAACATATAAGAATAAAACATAAAAAATAATTGTAAAGAAAATAAAATCCTTACAGTACTTTGATGCTAACTCTGTTGCTGGAAAACCTCCAAATGGAATTTGCACTTCCATTTATTGAATCAAAAAGAAAATAAATTACAAAAACATAATTAATTTTTCTTAAAAAGAGAAGAACTCTAAAACTAAGAAAAACTAACTAATAAAAGCAGAAAAACTAAAAAAACTAAGAAATGGAGAGAAAGAAAGAGAAAATAAGATGTTTTTGAGGTGTTTTTTGTTATGAAGAGAATAGGGGTATTTATAGGTGAGGAAGGAAAGAAAAATTGGGTGAAAAAATGATTAAAAATGGAGAAAACGTGGAGTAGTGAATGATGACGTCATACTAATGACGACATGGTGGTGTGGGGCGTGACGACGCGTGGATGGGGTAGATGGGCGCAATAGCGCACGCATACTGGGCGCAGGCGCAGCGGCACGCACGGACTGAGTGGCTACGTGTATAATTTCATCATTTTTAACCCATTTTGTCCAATTTTTTCATCTTTTTTTGACTTTTTCTCAATTACTTTTTTAAGCAAAAATACCTGAAAAACAATATCCGTGATTCCGAAAAGATAGATTTATATAAATATATGATAAAATCATATAAATATATATGTTTTTAATCAATTAACGTGCATAAAATCATGATAATTTTAGTACTTTTTGAGCACTCATCAATCATCTAACAATTTGAATAATTAAAAAGAGTGTTTAAAGGAGTAGAAAAAATATAATCTCTTAGAATGGAACGATAATAGGCTCAAAATATTCTCACAACTTAGGCTCCATAATTTGATTCCTAAATACCAATTTTAGATTTATTTCAATTCTAAATAACATGCTTTACATAATCAGAAAATAGAAAAACAAAAGTAAAACATATTACATAAAATGGAAAATATATAAAATAAAATAAAATCCAAAAAAAAAATGCAAGCTAAACTAAAATAAAATAAAATAAAATAATACTACCTACAACGATGAGTTACCTCCCATCAAGAGCTTGGTTTAATGTCTTATTAAAATACTTCATCATTATGATGCTAAGGATTACATATCCATATGCAGTCAATGTCTTTTATGTTGTGTTTTTCTTTCTAAATAGGGTTTCACACGATGCCAATTTACTTTGAACATTCCTTGAGTCTTAGGATTCAATAACTCTACTACTCCATGTGAAAATACTTGAAAAATTGTGAATGGTCTACTCCATCTTGTTTGTAGTTTTATTAGAAACAATATCAAATGAGAGTTAACTTAAAGAACTTTCATTCTAGGAAGAAAAAACTTACGAACTAGCCTTTTGTCATAATAGTGCTTAGTATACTCTTTGTATATTTTTGAATTTTTATAAGCTTCATCCCTAATCTCTTCAAGCTCACTAAGTTGAAGTAAATGATTCTCACCTACTTTATCTAAATCCATATTTGGCTCTTTAATTTCCCAATATGCCTCATGCTCGAGTTCAATGGATAAATGACATGCTTCCTAAAGATTAACTACTTAGTGCTCATTCTAATGGGTGTTTTCTATGCTGTGTGATATGCCTATAAGGTGTCAGTCAACTTGATTTCCCAATTTCTTGAAGGGTGCACATTGTGTTACATAACCTCTTTGATTGTCCTATTAATTACTTCCACTTGAAAAAAAGCTTTTGAATAATATAGAGTAGCCATTCTATGTGTGATGTTATACTTCTTCAATACTTCATCAAAAAATTTATTACAAAAAATGGCTCCCTCCATTACTATTTATTGCTCTAGTAGGTATAGCTTCTACCCACTTGGATGCATAATCAACATCGAAGAATATATTCATTACCAAAAGATGGGGGTAAAGGACCCAAAAAGTTAATCCCCTCATACATAAAATCGTTTAACAACTAAATTAGATGTCAAAGGCATTTAATCTTGTTTACCTATATCACTTGACCTCTGGAATATATCACAATATGTACAAAACATACAAGCATCCTTAAACAGAGTTGGCCAGTAAAATCCAGATTATTATACCTTAAGGGCTATTTTGTTATCACCAAAATGGCCCCCGTAATGAAACGCCTGACAAAAGGCCAAAATGGTCTTATGTTCTTCTTCAAGCACACACCTTTGAATGACCTGGTCTTGACTAATCTTGAATAGATAAGGTTCGTCCTAGAAATATTTCCTATAAGAATGTAAAAACCTTTTATTTTCCTAAGAAGAAATGTTAGGTCTCAAAACACCAATAACAAGATAATTTACTATATCAACATACCATGAGTTTGGACCTATTGAAAAATAATTGTTCATCAGGAAAGGTTTCAACAATATGTTCTTTACTTTCCCCTTTAAGAGAATTGAATTCAGAAATTAGCCTAAACAAATGTTCAACTACTAAATTTTCACTTCCTTTCTTATCTTTGATTTCTAGGTCAAATTCTTGTAAGAGTAAAACCCACCTTATATAGTGATATGGTTTAGATGACTAGTCAAATTAAACCTTATTTTAAATTGCTTAAGATGTCGTATATTAGTATATTACAAGTAAGTGTCTTTTCACAGAAGATTTTGAAAACTAACTCCTATTTATTATAAAGGGATTGTTTGTTTTGTAAATTGAAAATTAAATCTAACAACTAAAGATTAATAAAGATAAAATAAAATATAAATAATATGATAAATATTCAAATAAAAGAATGATTGTAGGATCATTCTCCACCACTAGCATGTATTGCAATTCAACAAAAGCATATCCTATACTCCTATTTTTTAATCATACCAACTTAGAGAAATTTAGAAAAATGAAAATCTCCATTTCTTCTTACAGATTCGTTGAACTAAACAAACTCTTAATTCAAACTCTTCTCAATTGTTGACTTTAACTTAATTTTTTAATTTTTCTCTTAATTTCCATACAATTTTGATACTAATTATATTTTATGGGATGTTATTTTGTAATTATATTGAAAAAGCTGATCAATTTGTGGAGTTATATTAGGACCGATAATACACGATATATAAATGCATAAAAGGATATATAGTTCTCATGTTGATCCAATATTATAGAACAAGTATCACGTGCTGAAATTAGAAGTGTACTATACACGAGCAGGGGCTCGCGGAATTGGATATGATGAAATGATAGATTGTATGTGTATCATTGGATAACACATCATTTGTTAGCCTAGGAGCTGTGCTGGGAAGGCTTCCAAAATGGCATCATTTTGGTCTTTCTTTCTAATTACGTTCACTAATTGACTAAGTACACCACTATTGCTGAGTACATCCATGAATATTTCTAAGTACATCTACTTATTAAATAAAAATAAAAATCCATAAAAATTCCAAAATATTTCAAAAAAAATAATATTTTTTAATAAATTCAAAATAAATAATTTTTAGCTCATTATAATATATATATATATATATATATAAATTTAAAAGAATTGATATAAAAAATGTGTATAAAATATCACTTATCAAACTCTCTCACACCTGCTCTTTGTTAGTCCTCAAGCAAAGTCAACACCTATAATTAAGAGAATAAGCTTTCTGATATTTTATCTCAAGGGCTTAATAATACTATGGTCTCAAATTCTAATAAATATTGAATATTATCTTTAATCATTCATTTGTTACTACTATTATATAATAATCATGTTCATAGTGTGTGTGAAGTAATAGCAATTAGCAATAGTCAAATCATCTAACATAAGTAAGTTGAAACATTGTTCTTCCCTACAAAAATGCATTATTATTTTTAGAATTGAGTTGGATACCATAAGGCTTTTCCTTAAAATTGTATCTCCACTCATCAAATATATTCCTTAAAATCAAAAGGTCTTTCATTTGGTTATAATATATGGCTATATTTGTTGGTTTGATCAAATGAAAGGAAAAAAGGATAAACAAAAGTTCATGAGTCCATAAAGTAAGAAAAAGAGACTAAAAATAATACTATCATAAGACCAATCATATCAATAAAATAGGGTTATAATTTTTTGGACCCAAATATCATTATTGATTTCTTTTCTTTTATTTATGTCACCTTTTTTTTGGAATAGCACACAACCTTTTTTTAGCTTGTCCCTTTATTTTCTTTTTCTTTCTTTCCTTTTTTTGGAACATATTGTAGTAGGGGCTATATTTGTATGTTGGGATTTTAATCAATTATAGCACAATTGACATGCTAAAATATTATTCTAGCATTTCATAGAATCTATTCTCTTTTTATGAAACTCTACTTATTCTTGAACTATAAGGTATATCCAATATATTTTCTTCAAAGCATAAGGAGTGGATAAAAATAATTGACTCATGTAGTCTTGAATCGGTTTTCTAGAAGGATTTTTCTTGAAAGAACAATAATATTAAGGATACGACAATTTAATCAAAGAAGTTAATCTTATTACCTTAATCATTTTTTAATGAATAAATTTAGCATTAGCCTTGATAAATATAAAGGAAAGTTCTAGCAACCTATTCTTATTCATTAAAAGTATAACAAAGTTCCAAGGAATTCACAATATTTCTCACAAGTTTATGCATATCAATTATTCTATCACCAATTTAACTATTGTGCATGTAAGTTTTGAGCACAATTATCATGAAGTTACCTACACTTAGGAAAAAGGTTAAGACTCTATCAACATTCATTATCCTTTTTTGACCTAACATCATTTAGCTAATTTCACCATAGATGCCAGAAAATAAATAGAGAACATGTGATTGATTCTAAGCCCTCTATTAATCATGAATATCCTAAGAAATGTAACAAATAAATACTAAAAATGAAAAAAATATTATGCTACTTAAAGCATACTAATCCTAAACCATATATCCTAAAAAATGCTAAACTAATAAAGCATAAAAATAAAGATAGTGATGTATTAACATTCCCCCACACCTAATTCTTAAATTGTCCTCAATGTAAGCATATGCATATATGTAATGTAAAAATAAGTAAAAAATGAGTAGAAAACATTTGGTGGGTTGTCTCCCACAAAGCACTTAGTTTAATGTCAATAATTCGACAGTACCTCATATGTTTCTTTAACCATCTAAATTTGTTAGTCTATGTAGAGTCACCTCCTCTATATTGATTGGTGCAAAAGGTTCATAGTACAACTTTAATCTATGTCCATTAACTTTGAATTCTTTTTTGGTACTTGGGCTTTGTATTTAAACTTCATCATGAGAGAAAAATTTAGTAATAACAAATGGACTTACCCAAAGAGAACATAACTTACTTAGATATAGTTTAAGATATAAATGGAATACGAAGACTTTATCGCCAATGGTGAATTCTTTTCTTGATATCATACTATCATGAAATGCCTTTGTTTTATCTTTGTAAACTTTTGAGCTTTCATAGGCATCATTTCTAATTTAATTGATCTCATTTACTTGTAATTTTTGGTGTCTTCCAACTTCACCACCTAAAATGCTTGGTGCTTTAACTCAACTGATAGATGACAAGGTTTATCATACACCAATCGTAATGGCAACATCCCAATTGGTGTTTTATATGCAGTTCTATATGCCCACAATGCATCATCCAATTTCAAGCTCCAATCCTTTATTTTGGGTTTGATTGTCTTTTCAAGGATGGGCTTGATCTCTCTCTGAAAGTTGGTTGGAGGATTACAAAGGCCAAATGGCATGTCTCTATAAGCGAAGGTTCCAAAAGGGAAAGTGAATGTTGTCTTCTCTAGGCCTTCCTATGTAATGATAATTTAATTATAACCTAAAAAACCATCTAGAAAACAATAGTGTGTATGCCTACTAAACGCTTATGTATTTCATTAATAAAAGGTAAAGAAAAATGATCTTTCCAATTCATAGAGTTGAGCTTTCGAAAATCAATGTAAATTTGCCACCGGTTTGAAGTCAGGTAGGAATCAAATCATTATTCTCATTGTTCATCATTGTAAAACCTGACTTCTTTGTAAACACTTAGATTGGGCTAACCCACTTACTATATGATATTGGAAAAATTCCACCAACTTCCAATAGCTTGATAACTTCTTTCTTAATTTCTTTCATCATTGGTGGATTCAATCACCTTTGTGGTTCACTTGTTGGTTTTGCATCATCTTCACGTAATATTCAGTGCATGCACATGGAGGCATTGATTCCCTTAATGTCAGTAATTTTCCACCCAATCACTAATTTGTATTCTCTCAAAACACGAATTAAGCTCTCCTCTTGGATATTTAAAAACTTCAAAGATACAATTATGGGAAGTGTGTCTCTATCTCCAGAGTATATGTATTTGAGATGTTGATGACCACACAAATTGTGTATGCAATGAATATGCAAGTATATGTATCGCAACAAGTAATATAATGATAAGAAAAGATCGTTTCCATAGAGATTATTTTATTAGATACTAATTTTTAAAAACTAAAATACTAAAAATCAATTTTTTTCTATTTTTATATTTTAAGGAAGCAAAATTAAAATAACTAAAAGTAAATAGCATTAATTAATTAACTCAGATTTGATAACTAAGAAGATATATGAGAAAATATCTATAAATACTTAATCCCCTAATTTTCTAAACAAGTGAATGCTAAAATCCTTCCAATATAATTATCAATTAATAATAAGATCAATTGAATCTAGGTCAGGTACAATTTGGACCGTCAAATAAGCTTAAGATCAAAGGATGAGATCAAAACAAGAAAAATGAATAATTCTATCCAATAATAGTGCGACACGTGGCACACAGAATTCACTAGGAGAATCAAAGCACGACGAGTGTTAGAAAATATTAGTTTGGGTCAACGCTCACTGAGTTAGTTCCATGCAGCCCAACGTGATTTGCAGTAACAGATGGCATGGTGCATTGGTTTAATGCATGGAGCAACCGTGTGGTGACATATGGTAGTGCTGTTTGGCCACGTTCCAAAGTCGGATTGAACGTCGTGCTAACACGTGGCACCCAATTCATCTTCCTCACATGCGACGATCTACAATTTATTGTCCCTACTTGCGTGGAATCTACGTGGCTTGTCTAGTCAGCTGCTCTACTTATATGGTATACCACATGGAAGCTCCTGATTGACCCTATGTTAAAAATTTCAAAAAAATTCAAAAATTTATATTTTCACCCATTTTCACTAAAAAGTTTATATTTTAATATTTTTGGTCACAAAAATACTATTTATTGAATAATTGATTCATGTTTGTGTGTTGCACATGATATCATCTAATGCACTCATGAAATCAACCTATATGAGTACGCTAATCAATTCAATCTTAGAAAAAGTCTTATAGGTATATTTTTCACATCCCTATCCACTAATATAAATATGCACTTTTCTCAAGATCTATAAGGAATTTATGTGGTTGTAATGTAAGGCTTAGGTGGGGGGTCGATAAATGAAGACACTTAGGCTCTTTCCATACCTTAGTTTTTTTTTCATCATGCATTTTTTAACTACAATTGAGCTTTTACTTGATATTTTAGTGCACCCTTTTTTGTCATTCTTTTCATATTCTTTTATTCCACATCTCTTTTCTCTTTTCATTTTTTTTTGTAACTTCATAACAACCCCAAACTTATTTTCAATTCTATTTTCTTTTTCTTTAGAGGGATAATTGTGTTGTGAGTTTTTCTTTTTTTCTCTCTTTTTTTTAGGGTGCATTACATTTCACCTACTCTATAACATAACACATTATTGCACTTTTTTCTTTTCATACAAGCTAAAAGTGCAATGATAAAGTTAATGCTTATTAGTTAGGCATAAAATGTGGCTTAAATATATGAATGACTCTTTATTAGGCTCAAATGGGTGACTAAAAATATTAACAATGGTTAGTTTGAAGGGCTCAATTGATCTGAATAAGGCCTAAATCATTTCTCTTGCTAAATACTATTTAGGATTTTTCCTCAAGGGATGATCAAATAGATTCTACAACTTGGTAGACCTCATCGACTCGCATAACTCACTACAAATATTTTCATAATAAGAACACCAAAATCAATCATAAACATGTGCATAAAAAGTTGAAGCAATTCAATCAAAACTAGCAAACATATCACATGATTAATGTAAATATCTTAACAAATATGTTATATTCCTTATCTTAGTTATGACAACCAATTTTTATTATTGAGTTCGTATGTTTCATATCAAGCATGTATGCATTTAGTTTCTGTATATTTATCAATTTCTACCCAAATCATTATTAAAAACATCCTAAAAATTAAAAACATTCTCTAAAAAATTTAAAATGCATACTAAATACTAATATAGAAAATGAAGTTCTCTCCCCCAAACTTAAATTACACATTATCCCCAATGTGTACACACATATACATACATACATACATACATACATACATACATACATACATACATACATACATACATACATACATACATACATACATACATACATATATGAAAAGGTAAAAATAAAGAAAACTCCTTTAGTCTTAGCACATCACATCTGTCGCTTAAATGCTCATTCTTGTTGCGCCATTGCTCTCCACATTTATTCACCTACAAAATAAAAACAATGAAAATATATGTAATATAACTTTAGGTTGCCTCCCAACCAACGTCATGTTTAACATCCTTGACTAGATTGTCATATCAAGTTCTAAGGCATATCTATTTATGTCCATTTACTTTTGAGTTTTCCTAAAAATAGTTTGAGTCTTGATATGTTTAATAATACTTTATGTTCTGGCTTGCAAACACAGTGCTCAATTCTCTTCTCATGCCATATTCCTACCATATATCAACATGAAACAAAAGTTGATTTGTTAATAAGAAATAATTTTCTAAACTTATATCAACATTTCACACAACCTTTCGACAAAAAAGTCTCACAACCTTAGAAGAAGATACCATCTATGTCTCCAAAACAAGAAAAGATTTAACTGTTTCAAACCCAACTTTTATGTAACAACATAAAAAGTGAAAATGTGGTAAGATAGAAGACCAGAAAAAATCTTATTTAGAAAATATTTCATTAGATATAGAAGATAAACAAAACTCTTTTCTCAATAAAATACAATAAGACAAAGCCCTAACTGGAATTAGAAAACTATTAAAAATAGTCAGTTCAAAAAATCCTTTGGATACAAAAATAAATAAATCTAAAACAATAGTCAACATAAAATTAAGAGATCCTAACAAGATCATAAGAGTAAAACGAATGATTTATACTCCAGAAGACAAGATTGAATTTGGAAAACAAATTCAAAAAATTTTGGAATTAAAAGTCATAATACCAAGTAATTCACCCCACTCTAGTATAACATTCTTAGTTGAAAAAGAAGTTGAGAAAAGAAGAGGAAAAAAGATAATGGTAATAAACTTTAAAGCAATGAATAAAGAAACTATTGACGATGGATACTTCATTCCAAAAAAAAGAAGAACTACTATCATTAATAAAAGGAAAGAAATACTTCTTAAGTTTTGATTGCAAAAGTGGATTTTTTCAAATAAGACTGGATAAAGAACCCCAAAAATTAACGGCATTTAGTTGTCCCCAAGGATAATTACAATGGACAGTTATATTATTTGGATTAAAACAAGCTCCATGTATTTTTCAAAGATATATGGAGAACATTTTCAAGAAATTATAAGATATTTGCTTTGATGATATTTTGATTTTCAGTAATGAACTAAATAAACATTATTTAGATATTATCAATATTCTATAAAAAATGTAGAAAATAAGGCATTGTACTCTCTGAAAAGAAGGTAGTACTTGCTCAACAAAAAATTAAATACTTAGGGTTGGAAATTAAAGATGGAAAGCATAATCTACAACCCTATATACTAAATAATATTCAAGGTTTTCATAGTGAATTAAAAGATAAAGACCAATGACAAAGATTTTTAGGATGTTTAACATATGCAGAAGCATACATCAAGAAACTTGCATAAATGAGAAAACCATTACAAGCAAAATTGAAAAAAGATCATATTTGGAAATGGACCGAAGAAGATACTCTATATATGGATAGAGTAAAAGCAAAGGTAAAAAATTTACCAACTTTATACCATCCAGGACTAGATGATAAGATGATAATTGAAACAGATGCTTCACAAGAATATTGGGGAGTAGTTCTTAAAGCAATAGTAGATGACAAAGATGAATATCTTTGTAGATATACATCAGGATCTTTCCAAGGTTCAGAATTAAATTACCATAGTAATAAAAAGAATATTTAGCATTTAAGAAAGCCATTAAAAAATTTGCAATATATGTTATAAGCTCCAAATTCATTGTTATAACAAATAACAAGAATTTTGGTTATTTCTTAAGAATTAATATTATAGGTGATTACAAACAAGAAATATTAGTTAGATGGCAACAATGGTTCAACCATTACACTTTTGATGTTGAACATCTTTCAGGCCATAAAAATGGCTTAGATGATGCTCTTACCAAAGAATTAGCACCTCTAACTATTTTTATGCTTTCAGGAATGGAACATCTTGATATCAAAATCAAGATAAAGGAAAAGGAGATAAAAATCCTACAAGAACAACTCGAGTTGTTATATCTCGAGAAATCTCTTATGGAGACAGGAAAGAAAGATGAAGAACTTAATTTTTCAAAATAACCTCTAAGCTCAAAAGAGGAATCTTCATTAAAAATTCAAGATGAAAATTCTAAAAAGGAAGAACCTAACAATTCAAAAAACAAAAAATTTTGAAACTACAAAGCTTAATTAAGCAGATGAGACAGAAAAAGAAGAACATAAAATTTTTATGTGGTTTATAATGGCCCAAGACTAGGAATTTATAACAACTAGGCATAATTCAGCAAATCTATTCTATGAATTAGTGGAGTAACTCATAGAGTATTCACCCATAGAATAGAAGCAGAAGGTAGTTATGTCAACTACAAAGCACTGAAACTAATAACTCCAGAGGAGATAGTAAAAAATTAATTTGCAGCATTACAACAACAACCAACAACCCCAAGTAGATTGACAAATCTTTTAAAAATAGCAAGCCTCCAGTGCTATTTAGAGAAACATCTCCTCTAGAGACATAAAAAATAGTAAAGTATTTAGTGTTATTCATGGAGACATCCCCTAGAAATACTCCAATCATTGAGGATGAGAAAGACCAATATAGAAACCTTAGAAAACCACAATGTTTAACTCTCTATAAAGTGGCCATAAAGTCTACCCAGGAACATATTGAAGATACGAAGTTCTATACTCCAGACAAGGAATTTCCTACAAGAAGTAAATTCAATATCTTAGAAGGAGTTGATCCAATATTTGTGTATAAATATTTTCATGCAAGTCTAATAGAAAATATATATCCAAGAATTAATTTAAGTGAGTTAAATTATTTCCCAAAGAATTTTAAAAGAGCAATCAAGAACTTCAGAAGGAAGATTAAAACAGGTGATAAACCTATTTATCTTAGATTTGTCAGTTCATTAATAGAATAGAATGAGGAAGGATGTATTAGTCCCTACCACTTCATCAAGTTAAGGATTTCCAACACAAAAAGAAAATTTCCCAAACCAAGGGCACTTCTAGAAAAAGAATTCAACACTGAAGAACTTTGTGTATTAAAAGGTCAAATGCTAAGACAAATTTACTATGAACTCAGAAAGATTGACAATTCTACTAAGATCAAAGTAAATTATTCAACTAGTAAATTCATCATCATTTCCCAAAGTAGCATGACTCTATCAAAAGAAGATGGTGAAAAAATTAACAAATATGAAACCAATTTTAATTGCAACAACTTGGAAGTTAGTCTAGAAACAAGGAAGGTATTCTGCTTATATGCTAGAAAAGGCACAAAAGACCACAAATGCATTCTCTACATCAAAGAGCGAGAAGATGAATATGCTTCATCATCAACGTCATCAAAAGAACCATCATTAGTAAACAACAAAGAAAAATAAAGAGAGGAACTGTCGGTAAAAGATGATAAAGAAAATAAAGATGTAGACCCCACATCTCAATCGGTAGCATGTGCCGAGGAGAAAAAAGCAGTGGCAATCCTTTAAAGTAATAAGGTAGATGAATTATTAAAGCAAGGGTAAAATAATAATTTTAGTCTTGTAAACAAGGATTTCTTGTGCTATAAAAGAAATTCTTGTTATCATTTCAGAACACACACAAATACACAAAAATTTAGAGCTCTTTACTCTAAAACACATAAAATACTTTAGCATAGAAAACCTCTCTATCTAGAAATTAATGTTATACCTAGTAATTATGAGCGGCTAAGCACGTCTTATAGGTTCTTAGTTGGTCTTAAGTTGTAATAAATATTATCCTATGAATGAAATGGAGTTCAGTTACTCTTTTCTAGTAAGTCAACTATTAAACATATTTATGCACAGATGTAGAAAACTCACCATTTCTAGGAGGGTGTTGAGGTTTGAACAAAACTGAAGCATAACAGGTATAACAAAAAAAGACGAACATAAGGGAAGACTGTGGTGGACCCAAAAAATTTAGGTATAATAATTAAAATTTTAAGCCAATTAAGAATCTTGAATGTTTAAATATTTGCTTGCAATAAGACATAATACTACTAAAGCTGGAAAATAGAAAATAGAAAATGTTTTTAGAAATAAACAACTAATAATTTCAAATCAAATCAAGATAAAAATATAATTATATTAGAAAAATTTGATAAAGGTTACCTCTATCATTTAAATGAATACTTCAAAGATGACGATTATGAAACTTGTCTTGAAAATTTTAAAATATTTAACACCTTATTAGATATCTGTACAAATTATATTAAAGCTATCACAAGCATCATAGACCATTCTGTTTCAAGGACATTAAAAGACTATCTTAGTAAAAAATATGTAAGAATAGAGGAAGGGGAATTCAACAAATTAATGTTTGGATACTACTTCTTTGAAGATTATAAATACACTATATGTAGACAAGAAAAACATGTTTGTTTACTACTAATAGGACAAAATAATATGCATTCAACATATATGATTTATCAAGATAATAATATATTAACATCGAATCATTAGTACATAAATTAGAACTATTAGATTTAACAAATGAAAGAATATTTTTTAATTTTAAAAGAGAATTAATAGATTCAGGATTAGAATTGAGTAGCCAACATAATGAAGAACATAATACACTATGCAATTGTAATGAATATAGAAGAAAATTAGATTTATACCAAAAAGTAATATACTTTTTAGACAAATTATTGTCTTCAGTAAATAGACAAATACCATCAACTAGATCAATATTAACTCACAATTAAAAATTGTATCGATCTGTAAAAATTGGTATCAGAGTCAAGGAATAATTTTATAAATAGTAATGGATGGAAAATTAACACCATTAAAGTCTAAGGGCATTTTTTATAATTTATAAACCTCAAGGACATAAGTGAAGATATACCAAACCTAAGAGCATTTGAGATATTATTCCCATTTTCATCCTGTATGATTTTCAACCATTTTCAACTGCATTTACCAAATATGTGATTTTCAACATGTACGAAATTTATATGATTTTCAAACAGATTTATCGAACATATATATGTGAATGTTCATGCCCTGAATTTTGTTGTATACAATTATAGAATAATAAACTTTATTGAAACAAATATCTCATAAACTAGCCATATATTTGAAAATCGCAAAATTAAACAAAGTAAAGGATATTGTCTTGTACAATGTTAAAAAATTTAAAATCAAGTACAACGTTAACTATGTCTCTTACTTTTAGAAGGTTATGCTACATTTGTTGAAGAACTACTTCTATACCCTAGAAGGATTTCTTCAACCTTTTTAAAGATTTTCAACAATTGTTTTATTGCTTTTTAGATGTTGCTAATATGCGTCGAACTAATCTCAATTCTTCTACACACACTAACAAAAGAAATAAAATTTATGTTAATTACAATAGTAATATTATAATCCTAAATAATAATATAATTTTGAAGATAATTTTTAACATACTGGATCCTCTCATAAAGGATGTTACTCCACATGTTGTGGAATGGTAGAAAGCTTGTCTACATGATCTTGTACATGAACATGTGAAATGGATTGATACCATTCCACATACTCTGGCACATATTCAGAGGGATGAGAAATTACACCACTATGAGCATGCTCTAATAACAAGTGAATACCTTAATTATCCTAACACTCGTCTAGAATCTTGAACTTTATTGTGTATTGGGATGCATTAGGTCCTTTCATTACTTGAGATGGGGCAATTGGATTGAGTAATATGGTTTGAACACATTGTAATTGACATAAAACTTGATGACTATGGTATAGCTCCATAACATCAATAACTTTTATACATTTATGGAAGAATGTCATACTTGGTAAGTCATTGTACGTAATAGGATATCAAAAACTTACAAAAACAATTTAAAAATAATATAAAGTTAAATTTGTAATAACTAAAAGTAAATGTTAGGTTTGAATTATATTTGACTCACATCTGTTGGACGTAAATCATCTAATTGCTCACAGAGGGATCATAAGTAAACCGTATCAACAATAACTCGTGTCTGTATCAATCAACGATGAACATGTGGCTAACAATCACTATAGTTTGGATTAAAAAAGGACTACAACATGAATTTTTTTTATATATCTATACTTGCAATAAGGTTATATATCCAGCAACTATGTCAACTAGATGCACCAAGCTGTCGATTTAAATACGCTAGTGCCCTTATCTCCTATGTATAATTATTTAACCTATCTAAATCTATGAGTGTCAAATAACAAATTTATACAAAATCACCCATCTTATCAACAAATAACAGGCATCCAAGTTGGTATAATAAGAATGATCTAGCTGCGTAATCAATAAAGTCATCATCATTTTTGATAATTAAGTCATCAAGTTATTTTCTCAACCCCTATTGCTTTATAGTTTGTCCTCTATCACTTATTTGTGTTTTGCTTCCTTCTTATTGATTCTAAAGGCATTCATCAAAAGGAATATAGCATCACATCTCTTCAATTTTTCCATAGGTTTGGTACAAGCCTAACTTATAATGCAAAGACCGAAAAGGCATCATACATCAAGCAAGATAATAGTCATCTCTTCAAATGGCATACGAAAAGTCTTTATATCAACATGTCATCATTCAAAAAATGATGACACTAAAATCTTGTCAACTTGCTCATATGTTGCACTTACTAAATGTGCAAGGTCTGATTGAGCTATGTGATCTTTAAATCTCACATTGTTATAATTCTGGTAATCCTAAGCTCTTAGTTTATCTGAATGACCAATAGCTTTGAGTAAACCTCGCTCCTAAAAATCTAAAAGTCACATTTCAATTTAAAGATATAGTTATAAAAAATATTAAAAGAAAATGTTTCATTATATAATTATATTTATCTATTATCCTATATTTTGGATGCTATGTAAGTATTATAACTCTTCAATATTGTTAAGTTATTTGACCCACCCAAAAATGATTAATGTTGCTCGAGTCTCTCATCATTCTCTTGCACATTGTGTATATGTTCACTCATGAATAAATCCTCATTATTTATCGTATGCTCCTCTATTTGCCCAATTTCATAACTAATGTGGCACACTACTAATGGTGGAATCGCAATCATCCCTTGATATTAAGGTGGTACTTCTACAATGCTTGTTTTCAATCACTCTTCTACTTATTCTTTATTCAATAACAAATTCCTTTCATTTTTATACCTTTCTTCGTTCATTCTCCGAATAGAAGCTGTTTATGGTTATTAGAAACTGTTTATGGCTATCTCGACATATATACAAATTACTTTTCAAAAATAAAAATTATGCTAAAGATAATTATTAGAATTTGTTATCAGATTTATTAACTTTTTTTTAGTAATTTAATTTATTTATTTTTAAAAAGTAACACTAAAAATATAATTGATAACTTTTTTCTATTTTTAATTTGTTTAAAGTGCTTCAACAATTTTCATATTAAAATTTGTACGGTCATATGTAGTTGAAAATAATTTTAAAAAAATAGAAAGTGAATTTAAAGTGAACACATATGATTACATTCCACACTTCCAATTATAATTCTCTCGTCTCATCTTCTGTGAACAAAATATATTGATTTTCTCTCTTTTTTTTCCCTTCCCCTCTCCCTGTTCTTCTGCTTTCCCGAATTCATTTCTTCAATCTGACGATGATATGAACAAAGAACTTCTGGAATTTACTTTCAGTTTCTTTTTTCTTTTTATCTTGACGTGATGGGAAGATTAATAAAATACTTGCTCATTAATTTTAAAAGGTTTACAAATCAAGTATATGCGGATTAGAGAACAAGCTAAGTAGAGTATCTTCCTCTTTTTCATATATTTGAGTCTCTTTTTTTTTTAATGTTCATATCATGAGTAAGTGAGAAAATACACTAGTCATTTATCTAAAGCAGCATAGTAGTGGTTGTTGCCTAGTACGTTGTTGATCGATTAATTATATAATTTTGTCTCTTTTCAAAATGATAGTTATAAGACTGAATCTAACTAATGAATTTGATATGATTTCTTCATAAACACTGATTTATGTTTCATTTCGAATTGATTGAAGCCTTTTCATTTAGTTCATAATTAACTTGTTCTTTTTGAGATCTTTCATTTCGGGGAATACTTAATGTGATTAAATGTATTACTTATTATTAACATAGTATTTCTAAACCATGTGATCTTTACCAAGTCAAACAGTCCTCGTCTACATAACAGAGATTTGATGCACTACATTGTAGTGGATATTAGTTTGGAACTTGACTAAATTATGTGATCACTTTCTGATTTTTCAATCCTCAATTGAGTTTGTGTTTAGATTGCCTTATCTTCAATAAAAACAGTTCCTAGCACGTTCAAACCTCAATTTAGACTAGGAAAAGTGCAACAATATAAATGTAATTTGCCCAAAAAAAAAATGTTTTCATTCGCATGTTTTAATTAACATATTCAAATCAGTTGGAAAATACCAAATGAAATCACTGATACAAAATTGGATATATTTTCTTTATTTTAAGTGGTTAGTATTAATAAATATTACAATTTAAATGAATAAAACTCAAATTAATAAGAAAAAATAATATTATTAGAAATATAATGCTAAAAGAAACTAAATCAAATATTAAAGTAGAAAAATAAAAAAACTACAAATTTAACGAAATTCGGTATAAATGTTACCTATGTCTTCGGGCGTTGGTTACCACTTTCGCTATCTTCAAATTTGATGAACTCAAAATTACAACTAATTGGAAAAAAATTGAGCTAATTAATTATCCTAACAAAAGATAGGAAGATATACAAATTTTAGGATGCTTTCAAAATGGAGGAAAGGGGCTTTATTTATAGCCTAAAATACAATACCCACAAAGGTTCCTAATCCATGTGAGACATTTTCAAATAGCTCACTAAGGAGCTATAAAAAAAATCTCTACCTTAGCAACTTAGTGATTCTCAAATGATTTTTTCAATCTCTAGATCAGCAACGCCAGTGCCAACTCAAATTTACAGGATGTTAATCAAGTCCAAACAATGTTTGAACTTTATTGCTATCACCACCTTGAACATCATATCTGTGAGATTCTCTATAGTATTAATATTTTGAATTAGTTCTCCACCTTCTTGAATAATCTCTTGCATGAAATGATAACAAATGTCAATGTGCTTTGAACGTGCACGGTAGACTTGATTCTTTGCTAAATGAATAGCACCATGATTGTCACAAAACACCTTAATATGCTTTTGACCAACTCCTAAGTCTTCAAGCAATCATCGTAACCAAATAGCTTCCTTCATAGTCTCTACCTCTGTAGTAAACAAAGCAACTGTGGAATGCAAGTTAAACTTCCAATAGACTGGTGCTCTAGCAAGAGTAAACACAACCAGTAGTTAACCGACGCTTATATAAATCTTCAATATATCACAATATCCGACTGCATATTGACCAACAATATTATTCTACTCAAATACTAAACCAATATCTACAATATTTAGAATATACCTAGAATCCATTTCACAACCAACCAATGTCCTTTACCAGGATCATGCATGTACCTACTTACAGCTCAAACCACATGTGAAATGTTAGGTCTCGTACACAGCATTGCATACATCAAGCTACCAACGACATTAGCATACATAACCTTTTCCATGTATTCTCATTCTGCATCATTCTTAGGAGACATTTGAGCACTAAGCTTGAAATGAGGAACAAGTGAAGTACTTACACGTTTTGTCTGTTTATTCATATCAAACATTGTAGCAACTTCTTCAAATATTGACTTTAGGTCAAACAAAGCTTCCCCTTCTTCATGTCTCTATTTATCTCTATGTTGAGAATCTTCTTGGCTTCTCCCAGATCTTTCATCTTGAACTCCTGATTTAATTGAGCCTTCAACCTCTCAATTTCTGCTTAGCTCTTTGATGCAATCAACATATCATTGACATATAATAGAAGATAAATGAAAGACTCATCTTGTAGCTTGCAAAAATACACACAATGATCATGTGTGCTTCTAGTGTACTTCTGTTGTAACATAAACTAATTAAATCGCTTGTACCATTGCCTCGGAGATTACTTAAATCCATACAACGATTTGCTTAGCTTGTAAACCCAACTCTCTTTACCAGATATGTTAAACCATTATGGTTGAGACATATAGATTTCCTCTTCCAAGTCACCATGTAGAAACGTGGTCTTCACATCAAGTTGAACTAGTTCCAAATCCAAATATGCTACCAAGACCAACAAATTTCTAATGAAGGAATGTTTTACAACTAGAGAAAATACCTCGTTATAATCGATTCCCTCCTTTTGAGCATAGCCTTTAGCCACCAACCTTTCCTTGTAACGAACAACATCTTTATTAGGAAATCCTTCTTTCTTTGCATATACCCACTTACAACTAATTGCCTTCTTGCCCTTAGATAGTTACGTCAACTTCTATGTTTTATTCTTCTGAAGGGACAACAGTTCTTCATCCATGGATTCCTTCCATCTTTCAACTTCAGGACTTCTAATTGCATCTTTATATCTAGAAGGAACATCATCATACACAACTGAAAGTGCACAGGCCACATGATTCCTAAAATGAGCTGGTAGATCTTCCATATCCTTGTATCATGCATACATCTTGACATTTTTTCGTCGTGGCCTTTCAACTGCATTTTCTTCTTGTTGTTGTAGAGGTTCTTGGGTTAAAATCTCTTCTTCATCTAATTCATCTTCTGCCAATTGAGGATCAACTTTTGTCTTATCTCTACCAACTGGGTCAACGATTCTGCTTTCAAACTCCACCTTCTTCGAAGTTTGCTCCACTTGCTGCAAAGTTCCATTGATCTTCTTAGTTACCTTTTTCAGCAAGGTAGATTCATCAAAAGTAACATCTATGCTGAAGATTATCTTTTTTTTTATTTCAAGGCACTATAGACGATATCCCTTAAAAGTAGAGGGGATCCCCAAAAAAGAGCTTTCTTGGCTATTGGATCCAACTTCGATTCCGTGACATTGTAGTATGCAATAGATTCAATCACATGTAAGAAATCATAATCTCTAGTAAGATTTATAGACCATACCTCTATAGGCGTTTTTCCTTCAAAATCAGACGATGGTAAATGATTGACGAGATGACATGCATATGTCACAGCCTCAACCCAATATTGCTTGCCTAACCTAACATTTGACAACATACATTGAACCCTCTCTAGAAAAGTCCAGTTCATACATTCTAAAAACCGTTATGTTGTGGTGTTTTTCGAATAGTGAAGTGTTACACTATCCCTTCTTCTTCACAAACTTTCATAAATGGATAATTTGTGAACTCAATGACATTATCACACCTCAGACGCTTGATCTTTCTACTAGTCTAAGTCTCAATTATCTTCTTCCACTTGAGAAAAATTTCCAACACTTCATTCTTTTTCTTCATGAGATACACTCAAATTCTTATCAAGAAGTTATCGACAAAAGTGACATAATAATATTTGCCACTCATGAATGGAGTTCTTGTTGGCCTCTACACATCTATATGAATGTAATCCAAGATGCCTTTTGCATTATAGAGTGCAGTGCCAAAGCTTACTCTTTTCTGCTTACCCAATACACAATGCTCACAGAATTTCAACTTGCCAATTCTCGTGCCTTTTAACAGGCCTTGCTTTACAAGAATATATAAAGCTTTTTCACTAGCATGTCCTAAACATATATGCCATAGCTTGGTAGTTTTTGAATCTTTTTCTTCCTCTGAAACTACTGTTGATGTTGTCCTAATAATCGTACTACCAAGGTAGTAGCACAAGTTATTCTTTCGAATACCTTTCATCGCCATAAGTACTCCAGATGTAACCTTCAATGCCTCATTTTGTATTGTCATAGTGAAGCCTTTTGATTCTAAGACTTCCATAGCAATGAGATTCTTCTTCATATTTGGAACATAATGAACATCCGTCAAGACTCTGGTTGAACCATCTTGATTCTTCAAACAAATTATACCAATTCTCAAAACTTTGCATGGATAATCATTACCTATGAAAACAACTCCATCGTCTAATTCTTCAAAATTAAAAAAACCACTCCTTATTAGGAAACATATGGAAGGTACATGCTGAATCAAAAATACAATCATCAGGATGGGATGCTATTGATGAACCAACTATTGCAAATTATGAATTCGAGTTGCTTTAAACTACACATGCATCATGCGTCATAGTCTGAATTCGAGTTGCTTTCAACTACACATGCATTAGACGTCACAACTTTTCCTTTCTTCTGTAGCTTTGGATAGTTTTCTTCCAATGACCTTTTTCGTGATAAAAGACACATTCATCTTTACCAAGCTTTCCTTTAGAAAAAGATCTACCTTTCATTCCTTTATGCTGTGTTTACGGACGCTTATAATGAGGTGATTAAACTCATTAGGAAGTGTGGCTAACAACATCAATACTGAATCTTCATCTTTAAAAGTTTTATCTATATTTAAAAAATCTGCTACTAATCGATTAAAAGCAATAATGTGGTCGTTTATTGTGGTATGTGGAAGGTAATCAAAACAAAACAACTTCTTTAAATAGAGCTGATTATATTCGATGTTCGCTCTTCTTCATGAACTTATTCTCCAACGCCTTCCACAGCTTACTTGCGGATGTCTCCTTCATAAACGCGTGCTTTTGTTCTCTTGAGAGACAAACAGATTGTACCATATACCAATCAGTTAATATTTTTCTACTCGACTTCATTTGCTCCATCTGGTTTCTCTTCTTCAACGACGATGTCTAAACCTTGTTGAAACAGAGCATCTAAAACTTTACCTTGCCACATGTCGAAATGATCGATTCTATCAAACATCTCTACCTCAAAACTTGCATTCATTACAATTGTTTTTCCTAGCGTGGATGGTTCACCTTTGTTTAGAGACTTCTTTTGTTATTTCTTCAAATTACAATTAACAACTATATTCCAATAACAAACAAACAAAATACAATCAAATGGATGTGGTGGTAGTTTGGTTCAATTCTGAATTCGTTAAATCTTTCAACTACAAAATTGTAACAAAGATGTGGTGGTAGTTTGGTTCATTAACGAATCCAAATTGTTATATGTTTTTTTCTTTTTTACATAATAAAAATTGTAATAGATATATAAATTTTGAACCACCAAGAATGTGTGGGTCTATTGTAGTATACACTTAACTTTATATATATGAATTTTTGATTCTAAGATTATGTGTCATAAGTTTTTTCTTTTATTTTAAATTAAATTTTTTATTTTTAAAATGCAATGAAAAATAGAAGAAAAAAATTAAAATATTCTTCTAAATAAAATTTTATAATGTAACTATTTTGATATGAAAACTACATAAAAAATTACATATTATTTTAAATATAAATTATTTTATTAAAATAATTATGAAACTATATATATATAGGTTGTCAACACTCACCAATTCATTAATTATAATATAATCTGATATAATTTAATCTAATAAGATTATATTTAACACTTTCAATACAATGTAACAAACATGCTGCAACTACTCCTGAATGTACTCAACAACTATAAGCAAGCGTTTCTAGGTTCAATTGCTGTAGTTTATTCATGTTTTTATCATTTGCAACATACCTTTCAGGAAAAGCAAATAAACTTAACTGCACTATGAATGTAAAAGGGTACCCTAACAAAGAAAACAACAAAACTATTAATTTTCTAACGTGATTATTTTCCCAGGTGAGTTAATATTCTACTGATGAGATTTTCTTTCTTCCCGCCAACAGGAAGGTTGTGAGCTGTCAAATAGAACTTCAATTCTGAATTCGTTAAATCTTTCAACTGCAAAAAAGAAAAACAAAAGTTGCATAACTGCATTTATACGTGTCTACTTATGCACATATTCTTCAAACTATTCGAACACTCAATATCATGTATTTGTTAAGACTTTAAAGAAGGTGATGTAGATTGATCAAACGGTACATGGGGGGACTCAAACTTGTGATTTGAAACGGGAGAGGGTTAGAGTCTTACTGCAAAACATATAACAATCCCTTAAATGTTAATGTATTGTACAATTAGGGCGTCAACTTGTAAATGAAGAAAACTTGCGAGTTTCTTCTCTTAGAAACTGAGTTTGGCCAAAAGATTCTTGTAGGACTTCTTTTTTCGTAGAAAACAGAGGGTTCCACTAGGGGAGGGAAAATAAGAACCACGGGCAAGGGAGAGTACAACTCATTTGAGAGATATGTTGCAATTTATGGCCATATGTACTTTATTTTATACTCTATATATAAAGAGTTATTTGTCTGTGTAAATCCTAACTTTTTGAAAAGAATCTCTGCAGTTTTCTTATACTACTGTCTAAAATTCTCATTCGCTTAATATTTTATCATAAACATCCAAAAGAAACTGTATAATCATCTACACACTTCAGAGAAGTTTAATGACCATTCAAATAAGCCTTACATCTTTCTTACTTCAAATAATATATTTTCATGTATTATTCGTAAACTCTACCTCTTCTTATCATCAATGAGAGCATTCCCGTACTGTGTAACAAAATAATAATAATAATAACAAGCTTCTGATCCTCTGTCATTCTTAAGCATAATCTTCCTTGCACAACTTGCTTTTTAGTTGGTTATATTTTTAAGTTGATTTTATTGATTGCATAATGTTGGAAAATAAAATATTTATACCTAGTTTCCTTGTCTGTTTAGGGTTTAGGCGTCTTACCTTATCTATAAATAAGCAATTGTACTCTCTAAAATTAATCAATGAGTATTTTTTACTTTCTCATTCTCCTCTCTATTATGTTTAATTTCTCAATATGGTATCGGAGTAGTGTTTGATACAAAACTTTAATCTATTTTCTAAACCTTAGTTTTATCCTCTCTTCTCTCTCAATAGTTTGTCCTTATATTAAAAATAATAATATATTTAGATCAACTTTATGAAAAGAAGAAAAAAATCCCAAAACCAAGCCGTTATCTTATCTCCTCCACTCAAGCCAAGAAACCAACTACTGTGATATCCAAGGAAAACACGAGGCCCAGACCATGCCGCCATTTCCATCGGACTCAACGCTGCCATCTGTTATTAAATCTCCACCAATGCCAACAATGCCTTCTTTTCCTAGCCACTGCCAATATAAGCATTTGACTATCGTTGTCAGAATCTTTTATGAGCCAATACAATTCATCTACGGGCTGTGACATGTCTTGCTCTTGCTTCATCAACTGCCACGAGTTACCATGTAGGACCACCACTATGGTGTTTCTTAGTAGCTATCTACAAACCCATTAGGAAACTGTCACCGTATTCATCTCAACATGTGCAAGCAACATGTAGTACTGTTTGTGTTTGGTTCTTCAATGGAAAATTATCTTGCAGATATTGGACCCCTTTGAGTTTGAATATGTCAACGGACAGCTTATTTGTACATATTCATTTAGTTATCCATAGACAGCTTTGTTGTCAATATTCATTATCCATAACTGTCCATATTTATTTAATTTATTTTGGGATTTGTTTCTATGTATAGAATTATTTTGTACGATCTATATAATAGAGAGAAATCACAAGACCAATTATTTGGTCATTTTTATACAGCATTTTTGACTTCTTTCTGACATGGTATCAAAACAAGGTTAAAAAAGATTTTAATATTCTATTTCTGAGGAAATCTTTGTTGATATTTTCTGGCATTTTCTGTTGGAGTAGTGTTCTTCGGCAATCTCTGTTTAAGGTCCTTCTCTTGGTTCATTTAATTTTTTTTGAATATTTCTTTTACTTTGTCTCAGGTTCCATTTATTTGCAATAGACACTACACCAATATATGTCAAGTTTATAGGCAAAAATTACTTCACTTGGGTTTTTTCAGTTTGAACTTTTCCTCAAAGGAAAAGACCTTTAGGGCCATATTGATAGCACAAATGATATAACAACATCTGACTGACAAATTTAAGAAAGTCGTGTCTTTTCCTTCTTGGGCTGTGTTTGATGCTCAAATCATGTTTTGGCTTCTTCATTCGATGGAACCACATATCGTCACCAACTTGCAGGCTCATCACTCTGTTCAATCCATGTGACATTATTTGAAGAAAGTTTATCATCAATATAATGATGCTCATCGCTTTCAATTAGAACATGTGATTGCCATGTTCCAACATGGTAGTCTTTTCATCCAAGACTATTACTCAGCATTTTTGAGTCTTTGGCATGATATACTAATTTGGTTACAACAGATGTTCCTGCTACTGCTCTTTCAACTCTTCAGAATCTTCAGAAGACTAACTAGCGTAATCAATTTCTTATAAAACTATGCCCAAAATATGAATCGGTTTGCTCTTCTCTACTCAATAGATCTCCTAATCCCTTTCTTGATATTTGTTTTGGTGAGTTACTTTGCGAAGAACGTCTTAGTACTCAAGCTATTCTGGAACAATCTCATAGCAATTCCGCGACGACAATTATGGCATATGTTGCCCAAGGACGTGGATCACCTGTGAGTTCTAAAACTCTACAATGTTTCTACTGCAAAGAATATGGTAATATTGTTGCCAATTGTCCTAAAAAATATTGTTTTTATTCCAAAAAAAATGGTCATATTATAAAAAAATGTCGTATCCGCCCCCAGAATCGTCAGGCCCAAGCATTTCAAACTTCTGTTGTTGTTCTTCCAACAACGAGTTCTGTAGCACATGGGTCTTCCTCAAGTACTTCTGATCTTGCACCTCCTGCAACACCTTACTACACTCTTGAAATAGTATGACTGATGCTAATTTTAGCATTATTTGCGATGAGATTTCAAGGTAAAAATTCTACTACACTTTGGTATGTAGACTCGGGGGCTTCTAATCACTTAACGAATACTCCCACAACTTTGTCTCATATTTGGCCCTATGTTGGCCAATCTGTCATTCAGACCGCTAATGACAGTTCTTTTCCAATCGCTGATGTTGGAAATGCCTCTTTCACATTTATCAATGTGTTTCTTGCTCCTTAGCTTTCCACGAAACTCATTTCTATTGATCAATTAGTTGATAACAATTGTGCTGTTAATTTTTTTAGTGATGGTTGTGTTGTGCAAGACCAAGTAATGAGAAACCAATCGCGAAGGGGCCTAAAATGGAGCGCTTGTTTTCACTATTTTTACCTATTCCAACACTTTATTCAACTTCTTTTATTAAGTCTAGTGCCTGTAATAATGTTCCCGATCTAAGTATGGTATGACATCGTCGTTTAGGCCATCATAATACTCAAATCTTATCTCATGCATTGAACTTGGGTTGTTTTAGTAATAAAGAATGTTCTTCTTTATCTCTTAAGTGTGATTCTTATAAACTTAATAAAAACAAAATTCTTTCATTTCTTTTGTATGCTGGTAGAGCTTCTCACTACTTTAATCTTATCCATAGTGATGTTTGGGGCACTTCTCCGGTTAATTCACATGAAAAATTTAAATATTATGTGATTTTCATTGATCATCATAGTAGATTCACTTGGATTTATTTTCTTCGCTCTAAATCTAAGGTTTTTCGTACATTCACAAAATTATTAGAGTATGTTGAAAATCAATTTTCTACAAATATTAAGACATTACGCACAGATTCTGGTGGTGAATATTTGTCTACTGAGTTTTAGACATTCTTGGCTTCTAAAGGTATTATCCATCAACATTTATGTTCTACTACTCGCTAACAAAATGGAGTAGCCGAACGCAAAAATCATCATCTTCTTGATATGGTACGTACTCTCTTGTTAGCATCTTCTGTTCCATCCATGTTCTGGGTTGAGGCTCTAAAGACTGCTACTCACTTAATTAATCGTTTACCTTCCCAAGTTTTACACATGGAGTCTCCCGGTTAATTCGCTTGTTTGCTAAGCAACCTAGTTACAATGTCTTTGGTTGTGTATGTTTTGTTTTTACCTCCTCATAAGCGACAAATTATATGCTCAATTTGTTAGATGTGCATTCTTAGGATATAATGTGTCAAAAGGGATTTGTTTGTTATGATCCTACATTACACCGTATAAGCATTTTTAGGAATGTTATTTTCTTTGAAAATCAACATTTTTTTCCTGTCATCTGTGCTCTCTTCTTCTACTGTGGTCCTCCCTTCTTTTGAGCAAAATTTCTTATATCTTCCTCAAAACAGTTCTTCCTTTAAACCAAGTATGGTGTATACGAGACAATCCCGCCTACGATCTATTCCGATGGCTTGATATCTGATCCTAACATGCACCAGAATAAATCAGTTACAGCACCTCCAGAGCCTTTGGTACGTCGCTCTTCTCGAGTGTCTGTACCCCCGGATAGGTATGGTTTTTTTTCTGGCAATTCTATTTCAGCTCTTACTACTGTATTGTCCAATTTTGATATTCCCACATGTTACTCACATGTAGTCAAGCATGACCGTTGGCGATAAGTTATGCAAGAAGAAATTGTTGCTTTAGAAGCTAATCACATCTAGGACATTGAGTCTTGTCCTTCCACTATAGTTCCTCTAAGTTGTAAATGGGTTTACTCAATCAAGGTTTGCTTTGATGGAAGTTTGGATCGTCATAAAGTTCAGCTTGTTGTCCTTGAGAACAATCAAGAATATGGTGTTAATTATGAGACCTTTGCTCCTGTGACTAAGATGACTATTGTTCGAACGATTCTAACTCTTGCTGCTTCAGTGATTGGCCACTACATCAGATAGATGTTAAGAATACTTTCCTTCACAGAGATCTTAAAGAAGATATTTATATGAAACCACCCAGGGGATTGTTTTCTTTTCCGACCTCCAATATGTGTAAACTTTATCGCTCTCTTTATGGTCTCAAACAAGCTCTACAGGCTTGGTTGAAAACTTTTGAACCACTTTATTACAATTTTCCTTCAAGTTGAGCAAGTATGACACTTCATTGTTTCTTTGAAAATCAAACATTGGTATAGCTATCCTTTTGGTTTATGTTGATATTGTGATCAGTGATTCTGATTTTACTTTACTTGTCCAGCTCAAGACCCATCTCTTAAAATCCTTTCATATGAAAGACGTTGGGTCTCTTACGTATTTTCTTGATCTTGAGGTACATCGTAGTCCCTCTAGTATTTCACTAAATCAACATAAGTATGCTAGTGATTTGGTGGCTATAGTTGAATTGCAAAAAGCTACCTCTGTCGATATTCCCATGGAATTAAATGTCAAGCTTCGCAAAGAGGAGGGTGACTTAGTTATTGATCCTAGTTTATATCATAACTTGGTGGGTAGCCTTGACTATCTCACCCATCACTAGACCAGATATTCCTTTTGCTGTTCAGCAAGTCAGCCAATTTATTCAGACTCCTCGTCATCTTCATTTGGTTGTTGTCCGTCGGATCATACGTTATGTTCAGGGCACTTCTACCCATGACTTAGTCTTTCCTTCAAGCAATTCTCTTCGTCTTGTTGCTTATAGCAATGCTGATTGGGCTGGTTGTGCTAATACACATCGCTCCATCATTGGTTGGTGCGTGTTCTTAGGTGATGCATTGATCTCCAAGAAGAGTAAGAAACAAGACAGAGTTTCTAAGTCATCTACAAAATCTGAGTACTGAGTAATGTCTCTTGCTTGTTCCGAAATTATATGGCTTCGAGGTTTGCTTGCTGAGTTAGACTTCTCTGGGACCAATCCTACACCTTTACACGCCGATAATACAAGTGCTATTCAGATCATGGCCAATCCTGTCTATCATGAGCACACAAAGAATATTGAAGTCGATTGTCGCTCTATCCGTGAAGCCTTTGAAGCTCGTGTTAACTTCCACACATTTCCACTGAACTACAAATTACTGATATCTTCACCAAGGCTCTCACTCGTCATCGACATTGCTTCTGAAGTCCCAAATTGATGCTTGTTGATCAACTCGCATCAATTTGAGGGGGGCTTTCAACGGACCACTTAGCTGTCTATATTCATTTAGTTGTCCATAGACAGTTTTGCTGTCTATATTCATAAGTATCCATAGACAGCTTTGCTGTCTATATTCATAATTGTCTATGGACAACTTTGCTGTCCATAGTTGTCCATATTTATTTCATTTATTTTGGGATTTGTTTTCATGAATAGAATTATTTTGTACAATCTATATAATAGAGAGAAATCACAAGGCCAATTATTCAGTCATTTTCATACAACATTTTGACTTATTTTTGATAGAATATACACTGTAGAATGTTTTGGTGTTGGGGTCTTCGGAGTTTGAGATATTTGGTTCTCAAGTGGTTGACAAGTTCAATTGGCTTTGTAGGCTAGCTGCTCACTTGTGGGTGATATTCGGTAATATATAGTATCTCTTATTCCAGCATTGAAATCTCTTTTGATGTTGGTTTGCCAAGATGTGTTAGGGGAATTTGGGTATTATTTCTAATTCTAACCAACTTGAGTAAGTTTGGTTCTTTTCCAATTGAAGCTTTATTTGATTAATTGTTAGAAACTTATATGTTGCTATTATTGCCATTTTGGTTGGTTAGAGACTTAGTGAAATTGTTGAAGCATGTCTCTTTATACATGTATAAAGACTAGACTATCAAGATACAATAGGAGTTTTTGTCTGTACTATGCGTTGGTTAACTTCTATTATGTGGTTGTTGGATTTCTTTTCTCTACTGTTGCTATGTGATCCAATATATTTAGGTGCTTCCATGTTGATTCGTGGGTTATATGCACCGGTTGAAATGATATTATGGTTCATTGAAATTCCTAGAATCCTTGATTAAATGTCTGTTGTTGATCAGGTTCCCTCTTATTTATGTGCCCAATCAAATTCGAGTTTTTGTACTATCATATATGCAAAGGGCTCTTCACATTGTATCTTCCCTACGCTCTAAAGGATTTTACAATCTCCACTACATTTTTATAGACTTTATTGTGTCCCCTAGGCTAGTGTAGGGACTTTATAGAGTCTCCCCTACACTCTTAGAGACTTTCTACTACATATGACCTATGACTTCAATCAATAGTAGCATTCTCAACAAAGTGGCATGATTTAATATTTCTTGTGGTTTTAATCACAAGTACTCTTGGCAAGACTACCAAATATTTCAAACTACTGCAAGCAACTTCACTCAATTCGAACTTAATTGTGGCTAGTCTATTTGTTTCTTTTGGTCATTATTTAGTATCCTTGATTAAGTCTAGTTTATTATCTTTTGTAATTGTATAATTAAAACTTAGTATTTATCTAGTTGACGGAGTGTTGGGATATAAAATATTTATATTTAGTTTTCTTATGTGCTTAAGTGTCTCATTAGGATGTTGTATCAATAGGATTTTGGTTTCGTGGCTCATTTATAAGAGACAAATGTATCCATGAAAAAATTGGTCATTTATATTTTTGTTGTCACTTTGTCAAGGATAAAGGGACTTTTACGATCACCCACCCTACTTATAAATAAGCTAGTCTTTAATAATAATTATGAGAACAATATGAGTATCTTTTGCTTTCTCATTCTCCTCCTAACTATGTTTGATTTCTCAACACATAATTCATGCAATATCCCGATCCGGAAGCTTGCTGTTATTAGTTATGGTCAAAGAGGTCCATCTAACATTAATAACAAAAGGGATCTACATGAAATTTTTTCTTTCATTTACCCTAGTTCCTCTGGAAGGGCTTCCATTTACAAATCCTACTTACAAAGTTTTCGGTTTTTGATTTATGTTATTGTTTGACTAGTAAACCGAAAGTCAAAAAACAATGACTAGCACACAAGATCATAAACCACACAAGCATGCCACATTATCACTGGCTCTCGTGTTTTCAGCAAGAAGAAACTAAAGATGTAGAAGGAAAGTGACAAATAAAGTATGCTTTAACCTTTCCATTTTCTGCAAGGTCACACCAATCATAGGATGTATACTCTTTGGTTGCATTGTCAGCAGGTGCTTTCCGCTTTTTAGTGGTTTCAGTCGCCTTTTCAGCAGCAGCATAATCGATCCCAAAGACAGAATACTTGAAATCTTCTAGAGCATTGACAACTCCTGGTCTGCAAGGATGCAAAGATACACGCCAAATTAAGAATACAGGCAAACTCATACAGAGACAAAATGAACCAAAGCATGATAATTTTGCACTGGCTACAACAAGCAGTTTCCTATTTAGAATGTAGATAAATATATAGTGGAAAATAATTTGCTAAAAGTAAGCTAAGAATGATGATTGAAAGATTTTCCCTACCTAGACATGCCCTCTTCATCAGGCATTGTTTCATCTTTAATATCTGGTATATCATCCTCCTCCAGAGCTAAGGCCTGCAGCACTGCATAGTGTCTCTGAAGGGCTGCCAAACAAAAACAAAAAAAAAAGTATTCTGTTACTTATTCTAGAAATGCGTGTTTTTATTACAGAAATGAAAACAACACATGGCTTTTAATACGTAACAAAGTTATTTATATAAAAGTGAAAAAGTACAAGTAGTGGACTAGTAACCGCTTAAAATGGAAAAAAACTATGCTATACCAGCAAATAACTATCATGTACAAAGCTCACACACGTATAGTTAATACATATAAGCTCTCCAATTAATGCTTTTAAGATTTTGAGAATAATCTTCCAACACTTTGGGAACAGATGCCTACAATAAAGACGAGAACAAAACTCTTTCTCATAAAAATTACTATCATATCTAGTTAGTATCAACAAAAATTCTAATATTCGTCTATTCCTGTTAAAGATGATTTATGAGTGTGTGTATTAGGTGTCTAACACTAGGTGTCTTAGTGTTGTGAGTTATGTATTAGGTGTCTTAGTGGTGTATTAGGTGTATGTCACCTAAGATTGTTCCTATCTTTTGTATATAAATAGGCAGTGTCTTTGTATGATAATGATAAGAAAGAATTCTGATTTTACATGGTATCAGAGCATTTGGGTTACAAAATTTGAGAAATTTTTTTTTTTCCGTTCAAATTTGGGGCAGAATTTGGATAAACACAAATTAGGATTTGGTGCATTTTTGAGTTCCAACTCGGAACACCCTTTTAGGTGCACATTTTTCTCACCGCGGCACGAGGAGGAAGAACAACCGCAGTGACCAAACCCCGACGTCGGCAAGCCATACAAGCCGCGAATGGGGCACACCCGACACCGCGACTTTCTGACAAAAAATTCCACGCGTCTCGGCGGCGGCACAGGGGGGGAGAACATCCGCGGAGCGGCCAAACCCCAAAGTTCGGTCACCGGACGAGCCGCGAGTGGGTCACGCGCGCCACGCGACTTCTGTCCAAAGTGTGACGCAGGCGCGTGACGGCGCGTCCGTGTAGAATTCTTCTCCGACGGACCCCGCCTGCATTTCTCCTCCGTCCCCTGCGTCATACGTGGTGGTTTGGCATTCATCGCTTGTGATTGTTCGGGTTTGTGTTTTCCAATTTTGTGTTCTTGTTCGCTGCGTGTTTCGTATTTCTTTGTTGTTGGATTTTGTTTGTTCGTTTGTTGTTGTCTTGTCGTTTTTAAGAGTTATGGTAGAAAAGAAATCTAATGTTGTAACGGATATGGTGCTGTGATGTCTAAAATCACGAACCATAAGCTTAAAGGCTCGAATTATTTGGCTTGGAGCAAGACTATTCGAATTTATTTGAGAAGTATCGAAAAAGATAGTCATTTGACTAATGAGCCTCCCAAAGATGATTCAAAGCAGACATGGCTTAGAGACGATGATCGCTTATTTAACGGATTCGAATTCTATTGAAAGCAATGTAATTGACTTGATCAATCAACGTGAATTCTTAAGGAATTAATGGATTATTTGGATTTCTTATATTCTGGTAAGGAAATCTTTCTCGCGTATATGAGGTATGCAAAGCATTTTACCGTGCGGAGACAAACAAGATCGATCACTCTGAGAATTATTTTATGGAATTTAAAAGGACTTATGAGAATTTCAATAGTTTGATGCCTTTTAGCCACGATGTCGGGGTTCAACAAAGTCAACGGAAAAATGGCGGTCGTGAGTTTTCTTCTTAGGTCTTCCTCTACTTTTGAGGCACTAAGTCCCGAGTTCTTTCTGATTACGAGATCTCCTATTTACAAGAGGTATTTAGTCGAGTACTTCGTACGTAAGGCACTCCACCTCCACCGCTCGATTAAATGGTGCTTTGGTCGGTAGAAGTAATAATTATGAGCATGGACGGTCAACTTATATGAACAGAAATAAAGGAGGCGGCTCACACGGGTTTGAAACTCGACCACAGGACCTCGGAGGTATTGTATGTCACTAATGTCACAAACTAGGACATACGAAACATGAATGTAGAAAGCTTCAGTACAAACATCAGAAAAGTCACTCGGCTCATATTGTATCCACTTCTGATAGTTCTGAAAAATCGATTCTTATCTCTGCAGATGAATTTACCAAGTTCTCACAGTATCAAGAATCACTAAGGTCTTCGTCACCCTCTGTCACTACTATTGCTAATTCAGGTAAATCAAATGCGTGTCTCATTTCTTCATCTTCCAAATGGGTTATTGATTAAGTGCCACGGTCATATGGCCAGGTAATTCTAATCTCTTTTCTACTCTTGATCACACACTTCTACCTCTCTCTTGTTACCTTAGCCGATGGGTCACCATCTCGTGTTCTTGGGTCCGCACAATTACTCCCATTCCTTTGCTTCCTTTGTCGTCTGTCTTACATTTACCTAGCCTATCCTTTAATTTGATATCTGTAAGTCGACTTACTCGCAATCTTAGCTTGTTGTATCTCATTTTTTCCCGATCGTTGCTTATTTCAAGGATCTTATGACGAAGAAGACTATTGGTAAAGGACATGAGTCTAGAGGCCTCTCATATTCTTGACACAATCACAGAAATCTATTGCTTGCTACAGTGTAACCTCTCCTTCGAGACACGTTGTAGATTAGGGTCATCCATCTCTTCCTTTCTTGAAGAAACTTTGTCCTCGGTTTAGTAAAGTGTCTTCGTTAGATTGTGAGTCTTGTCGGTTGCAGAAACATCATCGTCTTGGATTCAAATCCAAGAGTTAATAAACGTCTTAGTGTTCCTTTTGAATTAGTTCATTCGATGTTTGGGGTCCTTGTCTATTTTGTCTAAACCTGGATTTAAGTATTTTGTTACTTTTGTGGATGATTATTCTCGTGTAACTTGGTTATATTTAATGAAGAGTCGTTGAATTGTTTTCTATTTTTTGTGCATTTTGTGTTGAGATTAAAACTCGATTTAATGTTTCAATTCGTACTTTCACGAAGTGATAATGCCAAAGAATATACATCGAGGTTTGTTTCAATCTTATATGGTTCAAAATGGCATACTTAGCGAAACTTCGTGTGTTGATACTCCATCTCGAAAATGGAGTGGCCGAACGTAATATGAGACATCTTCTCGAAGCGCACGTGCCTTATTATTTCAAATGAATGTTTCTAAACCTTTTTGGGCCGATGCGGTTTCAACCGCATGTTTTCTTATTAATACGTACCTGCATCCCCATTCTTCGTGGTGAGATTCCTTACAAAATTTTGTTTCCTAATAAGTCACTATTTTAGGTTGACCCTAGGATATTTGGTAGCATTTGTTTTGTTCGGGATGTTCGTCCACGTATGTTACTAAATTAGATCCCAAGTTCTTTGAAGTGTATCTTCCTTGGTTATTCTCGTCTCCAAAAAGGTTAGAGATGTTATTGTCCTAGTCTTAACAAATATCTTGTCTCCATTGATGTTACCTTCATGGAAGACATACCCTATTTTTCGTCTTCTCCTCCTCCTGCATGTCAGGGGGAGGATGACGATTTGTTAGTCTATTCTATCACATCATCTGAGCCTGTCTCTGATCCAGCTCCTGTTAGGCCTCCTATAACTCAAGTCTACTCCAGACATAGACCTTCTAATTCATGTCCTGCACCTGCTCCTTCGTCATCAGATCCTGTCCTGAACGATGATCTTCCTATTGCATTACGCAAAGGTAAACGTCAATGTACTTATCCTATTTCTTCTTTTGTTTCGTATAATTGCTTGTCGTCTTCCTCTTGCTCTTTTATTGCTTCTCTTGATTCTATTTCTATCCCTAAAACTGTTCATGAAGCCATATCTCATCATGGTTGGCATAATGCAATGATCGAGGAAATGAATGCGTTGGATGACAATGGTACTTGGGACTTGGTTGATTTACCTTCAGGGAAACGGGCTATCGGATGCAAATGGGTGTTCACAGTTAAGGTCAATCCAGATGGGTCAGTTGCTCGATTAAAGGCCCGTCTTGTTGCTAAGGGATATGCTCAAACCTATGGAGTGGACTATTCTGACACTTTCTCTCCTGTTGCTAAATTGACATCTGTTCGGTTGTTTATTTCTATGGCAGCTACTCACCATTGGCCTTTGCATCAACTGGATATCAAGAATGCTTTTCTTCATGGTGATCTTCAAGAGGAGGTGTTTATGGAGCAACCTCATGGTTTTGTTGCTCAGGGAGAATCTAGGCACGTTTTTCGTCTCCGCAAATCTTTGTATGGTTTGAAACAGAGTCCTCGTGCTTGGTTTGGAAAATTTAGTCAAGCTATAGAAACGTTTGGTATGATGAAAAGCAAGTCTGACCATTCTGTGTTCTACAAACAATCAGAAGCTGGTATCATTCTTTTAGTTGTGTATGTAGATGACATTGTTATTATTGGAAGTGATACTACGGGAATTTCATCTCTTAAGTCTTTCCTACATACTCAGTTTCACACGAAGGATTTGGGGATGCTAAAGTATTTCTTGGGTGTTGAAGTCACAAGGAGTAAAAAAGGTATATTTCTATCTCAAAGAAAATATGTCCTGGACTTATTAACTGAGACAGGAAAATTAGGAGCAAAACCTTGTAGTGCTCCAATGACTCCGAACATCCACCTTACAGGAGATGGAGAACCCTTTAAAGATTTTGAGAGATATCGAAAGGTGGTTGGAAAGCTGAATTACCTTACCGTGACTCGTCCAGATATTGCATATTCAGTCAGTGTTGTTAGCCAATTTATGTCATCCCCAACAGTTCATCATTGGGCAACGTTAGAGCAAATTTTGTGTTACTTAAAAGGAGCACCTGGACGTGGCATCTTGTATGCAAATCATGGACATACTCATATTGAATGTTTTTCAGATGCAGATTGGGCAGGTTCCAAAGTGGATAGAAGATCCACATCAGGCTATTATATTTTCATTGGAGGAAATTTGGTCTCATGGAAAAGTAAGAAGCAGAATGTTGTGTCACGATCGAGTGAAGAGTCAGAATATAGGGCTATGGCACAATCTGCGTCTGAGATAATATGGATATATCAGCTCTTGGATGAAGTAGGTCTTAAAACATCAGTACTAGCAAAATTGTGGTGTGATAACCAAGCTGCTCTTCATATTGCTTCTAACCCTATGTTTCATGAGCGAACTAAACACATTGAAATTGATTGTCATTTTGTTCGCGAGAAAATTCAGCAAGGGTTGATTTCTACAGGATATATGAAGACTGGAGAACAAGTAGGAGATATCTTCACGAAAGCTTTAAGTGGGGTTCGGGTTGATTATCTTTGTAACAAGTTGGGCATGATTAATATCTATGCTACAACTTGAGGGGGAGTGTTAAAGATGATTTATGAGTGTGTGTATTAGGTGTCTAACACTAGGTGTCTTAGTGGTGTGAGTTGTGTATTAGGTGTCTTAGTGGTGTATTAGGTGTATGTCACCTAAGATTGTTCCTATCTTTTGTATATAAATAGGTAGTATCTTTGTATGATAATGATAAGAAAGAATTCTGATTTTACAATTCCCTATATTGAAAAACCCAAAGATTGCTCCAACCCAGCATTTCCAAAGCTTGGCTTACCTAGCCTTTGTATTCATCGCATAAATGTGAAATATTTCTAGAAATAAAGATATTGGCATCACACCAAAATCTATTGGGGACATGCATTTGATAAGACAACGCAAGAGCAACCAAGGTTCCAAAAAACGCATTGAACTTGAGGTGAGGCAGTTGATGGTGACCTTGAGGCTAGCTCGTCATCTAGTTAATTTGAGGCTTACACCTTTTGTAGTGAGACTCTGCACCTTGAGGCGAGGTGAGGCTTAAGTCTCTTTCATGAAAGAATAAAAGGCCAAATTATGTTATTTTTAAGCTAGGTTTAGATTTTAGCTATTTCATTGGGGTGTGAAGTTAGGAATTGGCCATTGAAATATTTGTGTTTACCTTTAGGAGGCAATCCAAGTACGACAAAGTTTTGGTCACCAGTTATTGAAAGATTCGAAAAATGATTGGCAGGGTGGAAGAGAGTTTTTTTTTCTATAAGGACGATTAACCTTGATAAATTCAATTTTATCGAGTCTTCTTACTTACTACTTGTCAATTTTTACGATACCTGTAAGAGTAGCCAAAAGATTAGAGAAAATGTTAAGAAACTATTTATGGAAAGGTGAAAGTGAAAGAAAAAGAAAAGACATTTGGTTAGTTGGACGACCGTTCAAATATTGAAGAAAAAAGGAAGGTTAGGTTAGGGTAACTGTTGAAGGATTATATTGGCCCACATCGATTAGGCATTCGGCTGTAGTGCAGGTTATAAGTGTGGGTAACCCTTAACTCAATGAGATCTTATTGGGTTGAGTTAGGCCTTGGGCTTATATAACATGGTATCAGAGCTAGGCCCTGAGTTCATCGTGGTTTGTGGCCTTCGTTGCCCCTGTCCGATATGAGGGTGAGTGTTGAAGGATTATATTGTCCCACATCGACTGGGCGTTCGGCTGTAGTGCAGTTTATAAGTATAAGCAACCCTTAACTCAATGAGATCTTATTAGGTTGAGTTAAGCCTTTGGCTTATATAACAGTAACATTATCAAAAGAAATAAGGCTTTATTAGGGAAGTGGCATTGGAGGCTCCCCTTGGAGGTAAATTCTCCTTAGCATAGGGTAATTAAAAGCAAATATGGGTTGGTTGAGAATGGGTAGAATCTGGTTCAGGGTTCTTACCGTGTTCACTGTAGTCCTTGGATGACAATTGTTAGACTCGGATTTATTCTTTTCTAATGTGAAATACAAGGTGGGAGATAGAAGTAAAATTTATTTTTGGAGGATCATTGGATGGAAAGTGATTCTTTTTCAACAAAATTTCTAAAGTTATACAGTTTAAGTTTGGAACAAAATATTTCTATCAGCAAGTTGCTTTCACCCAAAGGTTGAAACTTCAAGTTTAGGAGAAATTTCAATGAGTGAGAAGTTGTTAATTTCTCGAGCATGATGTTAGAGTTGAAAGGAGTCATGACAAAAGCAAATACTTGTGATAGAAGGATTTGGATCAACGATTCTTCTGGATGTTTTTCATGTAAATCTTATTTTGAGGGTTCTTATGGATAACCCTTTAGATCAAGATTTTGATCATTTCACTTCTGTGTGGATAGACCCAATCCCTTTAAAAGTAAATTTTTTGAAGTGATTGACTACTCTTTCAAAGTTGAACACAAATGATCAAATTCAGTTAAAGTTTTTTAAGTCTTAACTTTCTCCTAATTGGTGTATGTTATGCAAGAATAATTCTAAAGATATAAATCATTTATTCTTACATTGTCCAATTGCATGCTTTCTTTAATTCAGGTTACAAAGTAATATGGGTTTTTATTGAGCCCTCCCAAAATCTTGAGTAATTCTTTCTGGAAACTTTATGAATATATAGGAATAGTAATAATGCTTTGAAGGTAAATGCGTTGTGAATGTATGGGGTAGGAGCAATCCTTTGGGTTTTGTGGATGGAAAGGAATAGAAGAATTTTCAATGATTGCGAGAATGATCCGAATGTGTTATGGGAGAAAATTCTGTTTTTCGCTTCTTCTTGGGCCTCAATCTCCAAAAATTTCCCAAGATTATTCTCAATTTCTCATAAATCTTAATTGAGAAGCTTCTATTTCTTAGTTAGAAGGTTTTTTTAAGAATTGTCTTGTAGTTTGATTTTGGTTTTTTGGTATTATAAGTGGATTATTGATCCACTTTGTATCGTTGTTTTTATCTTTTTTATTTATATAATATAAAGTTTATTATAAAAAAATAAAAGAAAAGAAAAGAAAATGATGAAGAAAGAAATCAAAGATGACAAAAGAAAAAAAATAAAAACCAGTGACTGAATATAGTGTTTCTATATTTCAAATCAAAAGGCATCCAACTAAAATAGGTATTCTCAAATATGAATATTAAATTCAGAGCTCCGACCAATGAACATTGGGATGACAAAACATTAGGTCATACTCAAACGCTAAAACAAGTGCAAGGATAACAGATAGCCAAAAAGGGTAACCATAAGGAACTTTGATATGATTGGCACCATATAAGTTAAAAACATGAAATATGCATCATACCAGGGTTAGCAAATTGGCAGACAGAAAAGTCTTTCAAGTCAATACGTTTTACCAAAGCACCAGCCTTTCGTACTTGCTCATCAGTTGCACGAGGTGCAGGAACACCTGAATCTGGGTCTATCTGCATTCATAATACAAGATAAAACTTCAAAAAAATAAATTACAAGAATGATAATAAAATCAAACAAGTTATTTTCTCTTGCCTCTTCAATGGGCCTGATGTCATCAGAATATGGAAGATATATCATATGCATTCCTGGTGGCTCAACCTGTCCAGCAGCATTAATTATTTCATCCTGCATATTTTTGGGAAGATTTGAACTCAGTTGTTAAAGTAAATCAAAATATACTAAGGTGAGGTGCAGAAAATTATCTACTGAGATTTGCTGGATTTTTCAATATTGCTAAGTATCAATGATTCGAGCTGACAGTCTTGATAGTGTTGACACAACATTGGGTAGAGGCTTGTACAACCATGATAGACTCCAAATTGTACACACACTTTACTGCTGAAATTATTTTACAGGATGTTTGTCCAAATATAGTACAGTTCCCGAGTTTAAAAATAGGCATATTATTTCAATCCTATTGGGTTGCACCAATGTAAACCACGGGTAGAATTTTCTTTCAACCACTTCTCTCCTCTTTGTTAAGGATTCCAAAATCAGGCTATTGTTATTTTTAAAGTTCTGCTAGTTGCTTAATGTTTCCACTGGTCAAGATTCGAGTTTTTCTAGATCAGACAGTGTGATGCAAATTAGTAGTATAATTATTTCTAGTGTTTGATAATTTTAGGGTTTTACACTAATTACACTATTTAATTTCTTCATTTTATGCTAGGGTTTTAAACAAATTAGTTTACTATGGCCTATTTGACAATTAGGGTATCTATCTTTCCAATTTATATTGCTCTACTTATTTTATTCAATAAACTTGGTTCATTATTGAATTAGGTATTAGATTTCTCCCTTAATAATCTCTCTCCTATTTTTCAATCCCCGATCAGTAACCTTGATTACCATTTGTTTTTTTTTCTTCTCTTTTTCTTTATTATTCTTCTTTTTGTGCTGTACCATTCTGCCTTTTATTTTACTAACTATTTTAGGAATGATAGGACTCCCCTTCCATGTATATACATAGCTCGTAGATAGCCTTAAATTTAGGACTCGTAAAGTAGACAAAAAGTACTATTAATTTTTTTTTAAGAAAATAAGAATTTGTATATTAAAACTGAATGTATTCTCTGACATATATTAAAATTGTATTCACAGACTGTGTATATATAATACAAACCAGACAAACAGAAAAAGAATAACAAACTAAATATCCCTAAAAATCAAGAAATTTGAATTAAACATAAAAGCTGTTAATCCCATCTGTTTCTAACTGATTTTGTTCTTTAAGATATTCACAAGATAATTCGGGATTTCTACACTCTCCCTCAAATTCGATCATAAATATTGATCATATCTAATTTACAAATGAAATCATCGAAACTTTGTTGAGAGAGTCTTTTTATGAATATATGAACCATTTGCTCTTTTGTGAGAATATAGGTCATGCAAATAATCTTGTTTTCGACTTTTTGCTTAATAAAATGTGTATTCCCTTCTACATGTTTGGTTCAATCATGTTGAACTGGATTGAGAAAAATGTTAATTGCGGCTTTGTTAACACAGTAAACTTTGAACGTAAACTCTGTATTGATCTGTAATTCTTCCAAAACTTTCTTCAGCCATAATCTTGTTTTGATCTTGTGCAACTACTCAAAATTCAGCTTCGACTTTGCTTCTCGCTAGTACATTATGTTTCTTAGTTCTCCAAGTCACTAGATTTCCCCAAGCAAAGGTACAATATCTAGTAGTAGATCTTCTATCTTCTATCAAACCTACCCTGTCTATGTCTGTAAAGACTTCTATCTCTCTAATTTCACTTTTTTTGAAAAATAGCTCCTTTCTTGAAGATCTAGATATCTAAGGATTTTGTATACAGCCTCTAGATGAATTTCTTTTGATGAATGCATACGTTAGCTTAACCAACTAACTGTAAATACAATGTCAAGTCTTGTGTGAGACAGATAGATTAATTATCTAACCAGTTTCTGATATCAATCTTTCTCAACTAGTTTCCCATTATCTCTTTCTGTCCTTCCTGCTTCAATTGGAGTGTCACTCGGTTTACTCCCAAGCATGTTAAGAAACACCAACCCCTTTTTTATCTAACAATTTTCATGCCCAAAAAATAACACATAAAGTCTTTTACTTCGAACTCAGTTGCTAGAGTTGTTTTCAATCTCTCAATCCCAACTAAATTATCTCCAATTAAGATTATATCATCAACATACTAAATCAAAATTTTCTTCAACTCTTCTCCAAAATGTTGGAAAAACATAATGTGATCTGAATGTCCTTGTCGATATCTTTGACACTTCATTAGCTATGCAAATCTATCAAATAATGCTCTAGGTGACTGCTTGAGACCGTACATCAATTTCTTAAGTTTACATGCTATATTCTCCTCTACCTGTTTATAGAAACCTAATGGTAGTGTCATGAAAATTTATTCATTTAACACACTATTAAGAAATACTTTTTTATGTCAAGCAATTAAAGATTTCATACTAAGTTTGTTGCCAATAATAATAAAACCCGAGCTGTATTTAATTTTGTCACTGGTACAAATGTCTTTGTATAGTCAATACCATATGTTTAAGTGAACTCTTTAGCAACCAGGTGGGCCTTGTGCCGTTTAACTGTCCCATTAACTTTATACTTTACTATAAAGACAAATTTACAACCGACAAGTTTTTTTCCTTGTGGTAAGTTTACCACATCTCAACTTCCATTTTTTTTAAAGTATATAATTCTTCCATTACTGTTTCTCTCCACTCAGAAATCTTCAAACCTCTTGGATATTCTATGGAACTTTTACTCTATCAAGATTAGAAGTAAAAGCATGGAAGCTAGGATTTAAAGCATTGTATGACATATTTTGAAATAAGATAAAGAGTACAAGAACGAGTTTGTTTGCTGAGGGTAATAGATAAATCATTAATAGGAGGATCATAATTACCTATATTGTAAGTGGATTGAAGAATACTTTGAGCTATCATAGGGTCAGACTCACTTAGTATTTCAAGTATGACATTCTTTTACATTTGAGGTAAACATTAGTGTACACGCAACTTATAGAAGGTGTCTATTTTTCGTTCGATAACTCCATTTTATTGAGGAGTGTCAATACAAGAATTTTGGTGAATTATTCCATGGTGTTGAAGGTAATTTCCTAAGGTGGTATTAAAATCTTCAGTACCATTATCAATACATAAAATTTGAATTTGTGTTTGGAATTGTGTTTGAATCATGAAGTGAAAATTAATAAATATAGTTCGAACAACAATTTTGTCTTTTAGTAGGTAAACCCAACAAACTCGAGTATGATCATCAATAAAGAATACAAACCATTTTGTATGGGTACGATTTAGAGTACGATAAGGTCGCCTTAAATCACTGTAAATTATAGTAAATAGTTTAGACGGTTTATATTTGAGTTTCAAGAATGAAGTATGCTGGTGTTTCGCGAGTTCACAAACTTTACATTGAAAATCAGATAACTTTTATTAGAAACAATAGAAAGAAATAAACATTTCAATATCCTTTACATTGCAAATCAAATAACTTTTATTGGAAACAATAGAAAGAAAAAAACATTTCAAATATTGAAAATTGGGGTGACCCATTCTTAAATGCCATAAAAAAATTGCTATCCTTAAGAGCAAAGATAACCCCACAATTGGCAATTTAACATTGTTCACTCACATTAACTTTCACAAAATAGTAGTCCCTCACATTCATTAGCATTGTCGATCATCTTCCCTAATGATAAGCCTTGAAATACGCACGATTAAGAGAAATTTAGCAGAACAATTGAAATTTTTTGTTAAGTGACTAATAGACAATAAATGACATTATAATTTTGGAACACAAAAAACAAATTCAAGAGTTATAGAGTCGAAAATTTTGATACTCTTTTCACATAATAGGTGAGAAAGTTCCATCCCCAATTTCTACTTTAAGATTTCCAATCCAAGGTATCTATGAGTAAAAAAGGTGATAGGCATCAATCATATGATTTGAAGAACCTAAGTCAATACTCTAAGGAGTTCTAATCTGAGACGTGGTATTTAGGACTTTTATACGTTAGTGAGCCATAAGAAACAAATGTGGATGACTGACCCGATGTTTGAAAATTCGAGAACATTTTATAGAATTGTTCCATCTGCTCAGTGTTGATGGTTTCACTCAAAGTGAGTTTATCCCCTTAAATTCTCTCAATTTGATCAATTGTAGCTTAAGAGCCACAATTTCTATTATTATATCTTGGTTTCCAATCCAAAGGTTGGCCGTGTAATTCCCAACAAGTATCTTTTGTGTGTCCATTTTTTCGATAATGTTCACCAGGGTCTTTTTTTGTTCGTTCCAGCCAGTACCATTATGTGGCCCATAGGTCATAAGCATATTATTCTCGGGCCCATCAAAATTATTATTTCTAGGCCCATTGTTCTATGAACTTGCTTGGAAAAAACCAGGCCAAGCCCACGCATCCTTTGATTTAGCAACCCATGCATGAGAAGCCCATCATCAGACCCATGAGAGCCACGGGTTGATAAAGCTAATGCATCAGCTCCAATCGATGCAGAGACCTCCTTCAACATCACTCCTCAACAATTCTCTCCGTGGCACGCTCCTTAAAAAATGTCACGCGTCGACTGCAGCGATCGCCAACCAAAGATGCAACTCTCAAGTCGTCAAGTTCTAGGTTGTGCTAGCAAGGAACTTGAAGAAAATATTGAGAGAGATGGTGGAAAGAAAATGAATATTAGTTTTATTTCTTTCTGATATATCTCAAATGTATGTATAGCAATATCAATAAGACTAAAAGTTTGAAAACAATAGACTACTAATTTAGGGATACAGCTAGATACAGTGTACAACCACTATTACAGACTATACAATCACTAATCTAGGACTAATTAAAGATTATACCTCTGAAATTCTACTCTCTCTCAAGTTGGGAATGATTAATCCTTACCAAAACATTACCTTGAATAATCTTTGAAAAACTGAGTTACAAGTTGGGAATGATTAATATCTATCACCCAACTTCTCTATAATGAAATTATGATCAATTTCTATGTGTTTGGTTCGATCATGATGAACTAGGTTTCTTGCAATTCTTATTACAACTTGATTGTCACAATGCATGCTAATAGGTTCAATAGTTCTGAAGTCCAGTTCATTGAGTAGTCTTCTTAACCACATTCCTTCACAAATCCCATGGCCCATAGCTCTGAATTCAATTTTTGCACTGCTTCGAGCGACTACTAATTGTTTCTTACTTCGCCAAGTTACAATATTCCCCCACACGAATGTACAATACCCAGTGATAGATCTGTAATCCACTATAGAATGTGCCCGGTCAGCATCTACAGAGACTTCAATTTTCCTGGTGGGATTCTTACTGAAGTACAATCCTTTTTTTGGTGTCATCTTGAGATACCTGAGTATACGATAAACTGCTATCATGTGTTCTTCAATGGGACTGTTCATAAATAGACTTACAACACTCACTGAAAAACCAATATCTGGTCTAGTGTGAGATAGGTAAATGAGTTTTTCCACTAATCTTTGATAACGGCCTTTGTTCACATGTGCACTATTTTCTTTGATTCCGAGTTTTACTATAGAGTCCATTAGAGTTTCTATCGGTTTACACACCATCATTCTAGTTTCCTTGAGAAAATTAAGTACATATTTTCTTTGAGATATAAATGTCTTTCTTTATTCGGGCTACTTCCATTCCTAGGAAGTATTTAAGATTGTCTAGATCTTTGATATCAAATTCCTTGGCTAGGAACTCCTTGGATTCATTCATCTCAACTGTAGAATTACCTGTTATACACAATTAGGATAAATATCTGTCATTAGAGAAATGCTTGACGAAGAGTGTGTGATCTACTTAGCATTGATTGTATCCATATCTCTTCAGAACTTTATAAAACCTATCAAACCAGGCACGTGGAGACAATTTCAATCCATATAAGGATTTCTCAAGTTTGCAGACTCAATTGGTTAGAGCAGGAGATTCAATTCCAAGAGGAATGTCTACGTAGACTTCTTCGAGGAATGTATTATTGCCATCTAATTGGTAGAGAGGTCAATCCAAGTTAAATGCCAAAGAGAGAAAAACACGAACAGTGTTGAGCTTTGCTACAGATGCAAATGTTTCCGGATAGTTAATCCCATATGCTTGAGTGAATCCCTTAGCCACATGGTGAGCCTTGAATCTTTCTACATTGCCGTCTGCTTTGTGTTTGACTGTAAAGATCCACTTACACCTAACAGCTCGTTTTTCCGATGGTAGTTCTATAATCTCCCAAGTCTTGTTTTTCTCTAAGGCACTGAGTTCTTCAAGAATAACAGTCTTCCATTCAGGTACTTGCAAAGCTTCATGAACGAAATTCGGATCCTGTATCTTATCAAAGTTGCTGATAAATGCTTTATAACCTAGTAAGAGAATTTTATAGGAAACAAAGTTGTAGATCGGGTGGTTTGTACAACATCTTACACCTTTCCTTACAGCAATTGGCAAATTCAAATCATTAGGAGGCAACTTAATAATAGGAGATTCAATGATGTTACCTTGTGAATTGTCAGGGTGGCCTATACTCGGGTTGGACTCCTGAACTAACTCAAGATATGCTTGGTTCTCCGTTCCCTCTTGAGTTCTTCACCTCCTAGAATAGACAGGAAGATCACTGTTTGGGACAGAAAAGTTTAGATCTGTTGGCAGAGGAGTTGAGGGTTCATTGAGATTATTAGGACCATTTGTTTAAGACATTGATTCACTCTCGGGAATTTAAGGGATATGATTTGAGACAGAATTTGTGGGAGATTGAGTGGTAATGCTATTCAAAAACTGGTATTCATTGCCTATGTTCTACCCCTGAATGGCAAGTTTGGGATAGTACGGATATTGTTCAAAGAAGGTGACATCCGTTGTATTGTAGAACCATTTTGTGATAGGAGAGAAGCATTTGTATCCTTTCTGGTATGATGAATACGCTAGGAATATGCATTTGATGGATTTAGGATCAAGTTTACCTCTATGATGTACATGGACATAAACAGAACATCCGAATATTTTTAAAGGGAATATTGGACACGATTCTGGTATGTAAGTATGACTCAAGCAGAGTGCTACTAAGTGTTGAATGTGAGGACACAAGAAAGCATCCTATTGATAAGATAGGTAGGCATAATGATAGCTTCCCCCAAGAAATGTTTAAGGACATGAGTTGTGAACATGAGAGATCTAGCTACCTCGAGAAGATGTCTATTCTTCCTTTCAGTCACCTCGTTTTGTTAAGGTGTGTCGACACAAGAGCTTAGATGGACAATCCCATGACTTAACAGATAATCACTAAGAATTGAAGCGAAGTATTCCTTAGCATTGTCAGTTTTCAATGCTTGTATTTTTGTTTGAAATTGGGTTTGAATCATGGTATTGAAATTTTTAAATATCTAGCCTGCTTCAGATTTTTTTTCATGACAAATAACCAAATAATTCGAGTATGATCATCTACAAATGAAATGAACCAACGTGTCCCTGTTATGTTTTTGATTTGAGAAGGTCGCTAAATATCAGTGTGAATTAATGAGAATGGGATGATTTTTTGCGGAAGATTGGGATATGAATTTCTAACATGTTTTGAAAATTGACATATTTCACATTGAAAATCCATTAAATTTTTATTTCTAAAGGATGAAGGGAAAAGTTTTTTTCAAATACAGGAAATTAGACTTAAGATTTAACAAAGTTTAATTCTGATAAGGAACCTCAGATACAGCTTGGAGGGCTGGTCTTTCTAAAGGGTCTTCACTTTTGAGGAGATAAAGTCCCGAGCATTCTTTAGCACTGCCAGTCATCTTCCTCGAATCCAAGTCCTAAAATTCACATAAATTATGAACAAATTTAGCCACACAATTTTTATCACGGGTGAGTTTAATAATTGATACGAGATTACAATCAAGGGTGGGAACAAGGACAGAATCTAGAATAAAGGAATTTGAAATTTTTGTTGAACCAATCCCTGTTATTTTGGATACTGATCCATCGACAATTTTGACAGTGTGTCCTTCTTGGTAGGTTTCAAGATTCATAAGATGAGAAGCATCACCCGTCATGTGATCTAAAACACCTGAATCAACAATCCATAGTCTCGTAACTTGTTTTATACTAAGAGCGTTAAGAGTGTTACCTGATTAAGCTACAGAAGCAGATGATGTTGGCAAGGCTTGCCCAATTTTTTTCCGGAGATCAATCTATTCCTTACTAAACAAAGCAGATTTAGGTGAAGCAGTTCCATGGGTTATGGAGGCAGTATTTCCATGGCTTTCTTTGTTGGTGTGCCATGCGAAGGGTGGCTTTCAATCAGCTGGCTTTCCATCAATTTTTCAACAGGTTTCCTTAGACAATTGTTTGCATTCTGAGATTGTTGGTGTCCTCGAACAGCAAGTGCAAACCCTTCTCCGGTCACTGAAATGGCAGATTGAGGACCCATCATCACCTTTTTTCGACTCTCCTCTTGGCAAACTTCAGAGAAGGCTTTACGAATGCTCGGTAAGGGCTTTGTTCCTAGAATTCTACCTCGCATATCATCAAGATCTTTGTTGAGTCCTATCAAAAATTTGAAAACCAATTTCTTTTCAACAATCTGTTTGTACAAGATTCTATCTACTGGACACTTCCATTCGTGAACCTCAAAGAGGTCTAATTACTGCTAATATCGAGTGAGAGAGTTAAAGTATTGGGTAACAGAAGACTGCCCATGACGAAGATCATGAAGGATGCTTTCGATCTCAAATAGTTCAGACATATTATCAAAACTAGAATAACTATCTCTAGCGGGGTCGCATATTCCTTTGGTAGTATCGTAAAGAAGAAAGTTCTCTACAATCTCGTTCATCATGGAATTTATTAACCAAGACCACCATATTGTTCTTGAATTTCCATGTTCTATATTTCGGATAATCCTTGTTTGGGGCTACTGTAACTCAAGTAAGGTAATTGTCTTTAATCTTTCCGCATATAAACATCATGATAAATTGAAACCACTGAAGGTAATTATGCCCATTTAATTTGTGACTAGTGATGGGCAAAATATTGTTCTCGGTGGAACCTCCATTGGAACCGATTAAGACAGGTTTTCCTGTGGCCATTGATGCTCGGTTTCTGCGTGAGAGAGGCGAGAGACACAAAAGAAAAATTAAAAGAAAAAATAATCAAGAGGAATCTAATCAAAAAATGGGGTACTCTCGTATGAGATTTTTATGGGTTTGGTCTCTATTTTTGGCTTTATTTCTTGTTTCTGGGTTTTTAATCTTATTTTCTGTGTTAAATAAAAAAGAGTAGAGAAGATGGAGAAAGAGAGAGAAAGAGACGTGGAATATCTTCTCTACAACTATGGTCGATAGAGAGAGCAATAAAGGCTATTGTGAGAGAATGTGTGTGCTGAACGTGGTGGGAAGAAGGATCTAAATTGGTGAGTGAATGCCCAATGTCGTAGAGACTGGATAAACCAATGGTAGCTTTATGACTGACCCACGAAGTGAAATTGATGGTTGAAGTAGCGCGAGATGGAGGGACTAGTCGACGATGACTACAGAACTGATCGTTAGGCTGGTAGAGACGAAAGTTGGAAGATGGCGGTTGTTAGGGTAGAAACGAACACAAATGCATAATGGTCGGCCATTCTTTAGACGAACAACGACATCGATTAGAAATAGAGAGAGCAACTAGGCACGACCTGGATTGACACTGGAGAGTGGCACCTGAAACGGGTTCAGTTTGAAACGAGAGATGAAGACGATTATTCTTGGAAAATGACAAGGTCGATCTGAGGTAAGAGGCTAACCCAAATAATTGGGTTCTAAATCAACTGTCTTCCTCATACAAAGCTAGTGCAAATTGGATTTCAAAAATACTCTGATACCATGAAGAAAATATTGAGAGAAATGGTGCAGAGAAACTGAATATTAATTTTATTTTTCTCTGATATATCTCAAATGTATGTACAACAGTATTAATAGGACTAAAAGTTAGAAAACAATAGACTACTAATCTAGGGATACAGTTGGATACAATATACAACCACTATTACAGCCTGTAAAATCACTAATCTAGGACTAATTAAAGATAATATCCTTGAAATTCTACAGAGCTCAAACACTCTTTCCCTCCATCTTCTTATACATAACGTTATCTCCCACGCAATCTCATTCCTTTTGGAAGCTCATGTCCATTTCTTGCCAAAAAGCCACCATCATCATGTAATATTCAGCTACATCTTGGGTTCCCTGCTTTATCTACCATAGTTGGGTTTTATCTCAAAAATTTGAGAGAAATTTTTTGAATCAAAGTAGGTTTTGCCGACGACATCCCAAACATTCTTTGCCGTTGGTTGAAAAAAGTAAATTTTCCCAATTAATGGTTTCATTGAGTGCACTAGCCAAGCCGTAACCATGGAATTCTCTGATTTCCATTTTTGAACTCATTGGACTAGTTGGAGCTGGTTCCTTTGTCTCGCCCCTGAGGTAACCTATTTTCCCCTTCTGTCTATTACAAATTTATTAGATTGTGCCACTAACGATAATTTTTTCGTGGAGTTTTTCAACTGTGAATTGGATGGATAAATAATCAAATTCTCCATAACTCAGTTGATGTTTATGTTTATGTTTCTACTGTTTCTTTATCAGATGAAATAGATTCTCCGATATTATTATTGATATCAATCATTGGTGATAGAATTGGAGAAATCTTGCAATGATACCATGTAGATTAAACCCAAATGTATTCTCTGATATACATTAAAATTATATTCAGACTCTGTATATATGATACAAACCGACAAAAAGAAAATAACAAACTAAGTATCCCTAAATATCAAAAAAATTGACTTAAATACAAAAGCTATTAATCCAACTATTTCTAATTGATTTTGTTTTTTAAGATACTCACAAGATAATTCAGGATTTCCAAGTAATTTTATTAACCAAAAACCAAAATATAACCAAATAAAAGTGGATAAGTAATCCGATTAAACATATTAAAGAATTCAATCATAAAGACAAGTGCAATGAAATGATAAAGATTTCAAGAATGTGAAAGCTAAAATATTGATAAATTGAAATACGATGATTGGAGAACCCGAAAATCAAAGAAAAATATTGTAATTATCATTCATAATAATACTGAAAGATTACATGTGTATATATAAGAGTAATAATACTAAAACACTAATCTTAATAGGACTCTAAATAAGATTCCTACGTTAATAAGAAACTAATATATAATATTATAATACTAATAATATTAAATATCTAATATTTCAACTCTCCTTCTCAAGCTGAACATAGATAAGTTCAACTTGAACAGTTACAAAAGACAATAAGATAGAAATCACAAAAAACAATCCATCATAGGTGAAGTTTAATCTCCAATTACTTACAATAGTCTTGCAAGAGTGTAAAAATAGTCACCGAAATAACTAAAAATAATTGAAAATAATAAACTATTTCACTTTGTTAAGAATATTAACATTTAGTGAAGTCATAGATCACATATAATAAAATGCCCTTAAGAGTATAAGATAACACAAAAAATCCTTAAGATACAAAAAGCAACAAAAAATGTGGTTGCATACGCTAAATAACAGCACAACCACACATAAAAGACAAGTGGTGGAGTATTAATGATAAAACGATACAAAACCACACTAAAAAAGCTTTTTGAAAATTATAATAGTCAACGACACAGGCGGTTGAGGGTAGCAACAACACCAAGTAAATAAAGGTTGAAATAAGTAGCTATCAACACAGGTGATAAGAAGATATACTCTAAATCTCCCCCTTAAATTAGAGCATAAATATCAAGCATACTAAACTTGAATGGTCGAGTATAAACATAATTCTTTCGATATCAAATAACCTTAGGCATTACTATTAGAACTCGAATTTTGTAAGTCCAAAATGATTACCCTTTGATTAGGCATATATAAACATATAACCAAACAATCTTCAGTCAATCAAATTGTAACATCAACCAATGCATATAACCCATAAAGCAACAACATAGAATCTCACCTAAATATATCAATCCTCGTAGCAACATCAAAGACAAGAAATCCAACAACTAAATCATCGAAGAAACAACACTATAAAAAAAGCCAATCAACACTTTGTGATAGATAGCTATACAAGAAAGTCCCCATACAGGCTGCAATTAGAGTCAATCACAAAAGAAAACCAACACATATCCATAAAAAAATCATGAGAATTATAGAATGACACAAGTTTAAAGAAATGGTATGTACCAGCGATCAAAAAGTCCAATCAATAATATACCAAATCATCTCAAACTATCCAAATAACCAATCAATGCAAAACACTCTATCAATCCAAAATTAACCATTTATCAAATCACTTGTGCAAAACAAGACCAATTCCATAACAAAAATAGATAGTGACAAAACTTGTCAAAATATTGAGATGGTGACTTGAAAAATTAAATGATAAGAAATTACGCAAATAGTCCCATATGCACAATTTACACCACTTCATTAACCCACTTAAGACTTCACCGCAAAAATAAAGCCTCATAAAAAATCCAAATAACAATTTAAGATATTTAATCGGCCCATAAATATGTCAAATAGACCAACATACCCAAATTAGCCCGAAACAACCATTACATAAAATAACCAATACCAAATATCCAATCCACCCTCCTACCAAATCAGCCAAGAATATCAATAATTAAGCCCAAAATACCAAACAACATATCAGGCAAGAAGCCCAAAATAACAAAAACATCTCAAATAACAAGTACCCAATAAGCCTAATGTTGTAGTAAGACATTGCTTTGTCATGGTATCTTTACCACGACACTAGATGTCAGTGCTAAGCCTTTCCACACTAGGCAAATATCTTCCCATGTCAAGCCAATGCCTTACCATGAATTCTATTTTTTACTAAAATCGCTCCAAAGTTTAATACTATTGTGATAAGCCTTATCTCTGAGTGATTTTGATAAAATAAAATAAAATATTACCCAAATGTCTTTTAAGGTACATTTAGCCCTTGCAAAACATCAATGCCCTGACACTCTTTTAAAATTCATATCCAAAACAACACTTCTTTTAAGGTACATTTAGCTGGCTTACTTTGAGTCTGTTCAAATATCATTCATCCCTCTAGAAGTTAGAAAAATAACATAATCACTCTTAACTTTATTAAACATCTAAATTTAGTGAACTTAAAAAATAACATTATCTCACTCATTCTTATTAACCATCTAAATTAACAGGACAAAGTTAAAGGTGAAATACAACGACAATGTTTAAAAAGTAAACAAATAATTTTAGCTTTAAATTTCTCGTTTTAACTTTCTGCTGCTTATTTAGACTGCCAACTTACATTGATGATAATGATATAGGTCTCTTTTCTTACCACCCCCTCCCCAAAAAAAAAATTTCATAGCAATAAAAAGTTTGTAGTTTTTCAAACTTGAAGGAGAACAATATGTTAACAAGCCTCCATGGAGGGAAGTAAATGTTATCCTTTCTTTTATGATTAGTTATTGATAGTAAACAAGATATTTATTAAACAAATAAAAAATATTGCATGTACTCTTAACCAAATTATACATAGAATAATCAAAGTTAGAACTTAATCTACATGTCAGTAAAGCCTTACTTGGGCAACAAGAGCGACCAACTGAGGGCGTGAACTTCCATAAAATGCGAGTGCAAAACTGTGTGAGAGAGAGAGAGAGAAATTAGCAAAACCAAGATTATCAAAAAGGATAAGCAAGTACACTTTATTCTCGTTACTTTTGCATGCCATAGGAGACCATAGAATATACGCTTATGAGAAGCTACAACAAGCCAAGTAAAATGTTTAGCCAACTTAAACTATGAATATAGTATTCCTAGTGTTGAGAAACTGTTAAAAGTATAGAGGAGAATGAAAAAGCAAAAAATACTCATACTATTCTCATTTATTCAAAATAGAGCAATACAATTATATTTATAAGAGAGAATGCGACACTAAAGGCCCTAGCCTTAACTAAACACCTAAACATATAAGAACTAAATATTTAATATCTAATATTCCAATTCCCTCCCCCAACCTGGATAGAGATACTATCTAAATTCCGCTTGTACAATTACTAATAAAAACAAACTAATTATAAGCAAAGACACTAAATAATTACCAAAAGAAACGAATAGATTCACCACTAGGAACCCTAACTAGACACCTAAACATATAAGGAAACTATAAATTTATTATCTAATATTCCAATTCCTAGTTATTTTAGTAATATTCTTTATTTTATTCTTATTTTGTGTATACTTAAGATTTATTGTCCTTCCTTAATTAGCACACTTTTCCATAAGCTTAAACGATATTTTGAGTTACTTGAAGAGGTGCAACCCATATTGAAGGAATTTATAGATGTTATGCTACAATATTTGCCTCCTGAACTACCTCGTATGAGAGATATGCAACATCACATTAACTTAATTCCAGAAACATGATGAGTTGCGTGAGGGAATATTATAAATAGGCATATCCAAGAAAGTAAAAGCCTTGGCTTTTCTTATGCCAAAGAAAGATGGAACTTGAAGTATGTACATGGATAGAAGGGTGATAAACAAGATCACAATTAAGTACAAGTTTTCAATTGCAAGGTATAATATATGTGGATCAAATAAGTAATGCTAGAGTGTTCTCAAAGATTGATTTGAAAAGTAAATATCATCACATATAAATACGTAAGTGCATGGATAGTAGGGTGGTAAACAACATTAAGTACAAATTTTAAATTATGAATTTTTTAATTATGATGGATCAAATGCCTAATACTAAGGTGTTCTTAAAGATTAATTGGAAGAGTAAATATCATCAAGTTCAAATATGTCCCTTGAAACAACGTTCAAAACACATGAAAGGTTGTATGTTTTATGGTAGCTAGTCATGCCTTTTGGCTTGTCTAATGCCCCAAACACATTTATAAGGGTTACGAATAAAGTTGAGACCTTTTACTAGGAATTTTATGGTTGTTTATCTTGATAAAATCCGCGCTCAATTAATCTATTTATTAAGCATATAAAAAGCACTTGAAGATAATTCTGGTCACCTTACGGCTTATAGAAGTGGTCTCATGATTTACATAATTATATTTTTGGGCTACGAAGTTTCTTTTGAAGGTCTTAGAGTTGTTCCATCCAAGGTGAAACCGATACTAGATTGGCCAACACCTACCAATGTATATTAAGTTTATAGTTTTCACGACCTAGCATTATTATATCGAAGCTTTATTAACAATTTAAGCACTACAACCCCTCCCAAAAAAAACCAAACAAAATGACATACAACAAGAGGAAAGGGGTTTCAAGTGGAATTCTGAAGTCAATAACAACTTTTACTTTATCGTATTTTGAAGATAGGTGTTTTATTGAAGAATTCATCTGACACGTCAATTTTTACTTTATCATATTTTGATAGTTTTTAAGGTGAATTGCAATGTTATATTGAAATTGGAGTTGTGTTATGTCAAGGTGGTATTGCTTACATTGATGAAACATGGTTCATTGACAGCATTCTTACACGGATTTTGCATTCACTTTGAAGCATAAGGCAATACATAACAGTGTTGTGGATGTTTTGAGTAGACACGCTACATTATTATCTCTACTATGGATGTTAGAGTAGTTGGTTCGAGACATTCAATTATCTTTTCAAGGATGATGACTATTTTGGACGTATTTTAAAAAAAAGCTAATGATTGTCTAAAATAATTAATCTGTAGATGATGGATTCTTTTTTAAAGGAACCAGATTATGCATTCTAGAATGTTCCTTAAGGGAGAAAATCATTTCTAAATTACACAGAGGACATTTTCGTAGATATAAGAAAGTGAAAATGATTTAAGTCTTCTTACTTTTGGCCTGAGCTCCAGAAAAATGTTGCTATGGTGATGTGTCATACATGCCAACTATCTAAAGGAGGACATACAAATGTTGGATTATACATGTCGTTAGCTAATCCCTGTTCCCCATAGGAGGACATTAGTATGAACTTTGTTCTTGGGTTTCCTACAACACAAAGAGGCAAGAATTTTGTTTACGTGATGGTGGATCGATTCTCCAAGATGGTAAACTTTATTCCTTGTAAGAAAACCACGAGTGTCTGAAACATTGTTAGTCTATTCTTTAAAGATATTATGCAATTGCATGATATTATAAGTGCATTGTGTCAAATCAGGAGTCATTTTTGGAGAACTTTGTATTTAGGCACTCAATTGAAATTTAGTATAACCTATCACCCACAAACTACCAAACACAATCTATTATTCGAACTTTAGGGAACATAATAAGGAGCTTGGTTGGGAACAATTTAAGCAATGAAATGTGATACTTTCTCAATGAAGTTTACATTCAATTGCTCAAAGAATCGCACAACTAAAAGTCCTTTTGAAGTTGTTTATGGGAAAAAACCTAATATCTTAAAATTGATCTTGATTTGATTCAAATTCCCTAAGTGGTTACTAGTTCCAAAGTTGAAGAACTAGCTTATCACATTTTAAATCAATTCATAAGCAGGCCCTTCAACATATTGAGACAAGTAATGTCAATTACAAAGAGGAAGTTGACAAGCATAGGCAAAGTGTGGTGTTTGAACTAGAAGATTTTGTGTGCACGGTCTTAACAAAGGATCAATATCCAATTGGAAAATATAAGAAGTTGAGTGCTAGAAAGATTGGACCTCATGATTTAATTAAGATTAATAATAATGTTTGTAGGTAGAAGCTTGCAAATAACATTTCTGCGTCTAATATATTCAATGTAAAGCATTTGATTCCTTGCCAAGGAAACACTTTAGACGATGATATCAGCAACTCTGAGGATGAGATTTTCTCAACTGAGGAGACTGATACAGGACAAATATCAATTACATTCCTAAGAGGGTTACACAGGAAAAGGAGTTTAAGGAAGAAATAATTTCTAGATTCAATTTTTAAGAGTTTATATTATTTTCCTTAATTTATTAGGAATTCATATTTTGTTGTTCACGAGGTACTATTCATGTGGTACTAATAGCAATTTTAAATTTTTAAATAGTTTAGGATTTAGAATTTATATTTGGTTAGGAGCTAAGTTTTCTTTTTAGTTTAGAATTATTATTATTATTACTCCCTTTTGGATTATCATTCTTGGCGTCGTTTTGGCTTTCTAAGCCTAGAATTCAAGATTTCTATGACTTTCCTTCTAAATTCTAATCTTCCCTATCACTATGCATATTACTAGTATGTTTTGTTTGCTTCTTATGATTCATTTCAGTTCTTATTACTCAATAATGTTTTTTCTTTAGCTGCTTTTCCTCATTTTCTAATTTTTAGTTTTTGGACACATGCGGATGCATGGGTTGATGATTTAAATTTGATAAATATATAGTAATATTACTTGTTGAGAATAATTGTTATTATTTTATAAAATCAAATCAAAAAAGTAAGTTTTTAAATATAAATTTTTAAATTACTTTTATTATAATTGAAAAATTGATGTTAAAATGTTTTACAAAGTGATTTCATAAATACTCTTAAAACAAATAGTTAATTAATTTGTTACTTTATTCATGAATAAATATATAATAGTAACTATTTTATGAGCAAGAGAATCCAAATACAATATAAATATGAGTGATATACTAGATATTGATAATAATTGCATAACTTTATTTAACAAATAAATCAAATATAACAAAACATATTAACATATTTAATTAATGTTTTTACTATCTAAGAAATTGATCTTACATAAATAATAAACATGACTTGATTGAATTTAATAAATATTTCACTTAAAAATAATTTATGTTAGCTTACTAATCTCTTTTTAATTGATATGAAATATGATATAATCTTGACATGAAAAGTATTTGTTTAACAAAAATATATTCTGCTCATAAGTGAATTGATCGGATACTTATTAAATGGACAATCATTAACTATATAAATTGTTACCCTTAACGTAATAAAAACAATTGCATTATACAAAATAACTATTCATAAAAAATATATTTATTATATAGACATTCAATAAAAATATGATCTGCTCATAAATGAATTGATCAAACACTCATTAAATGGATAATCGTTAACTACATGAATTTTCACCCTTAATGTAATAACAAGGATTGCATTATACAAAATAAATATTCATAAAATATATTTATTATATGGGCATTTTGGTATTTATTGCTATTAAAAAAGCATAAAATGTATTTATTATATGAACATGTTGGTATTTATTCGTTAGATAAATGAATAACAATTAACGATATAAATTATCACCATTAATGTATTAAAAACAATTGTATTATACAAAATAACTATTCATAAAAAATGTATTTATTATATAAACAATTTAGTGTAAAACAATAAAAAAAGGCATAAAAATATATTTATTACATGAACATTTTTATATTTATTGGTATAAAAAAACCAGAAAAAAATGCAGTTTGGTCGTCGACCAAACGTTAGCGTTTTTTATATATAAAGATTTAGTTAGCAACCATTTTCAGTTAAGTTGAAAAAAATCCATAAAAAACCCTATTCATATTATACATCTAATTTAAGCTAGAGATCCCAACCACAATTTTCTTTTCGATTTTTTAAAAAAATATAATTTTATATTTTATGGGGAAGACATCAAGATAATATTTTTTTCGCCTTGATTCATGTACACTAGGCCTCCCTCCATGTAGAATTTTAAGGGAGATAACAATTGCCCTAGATGGGTCAAAATTCAAAGGTTTACAATCACCCCAACATTTTAGGTGATAAAAATGAATTCAATAAACAAATAGCATCCCAAACAAATTTTAATGAAAAAGAATAGTTATCATAGAAAGAAAAAACTGCACCCGAGTGATTGGCATAAGAACTAACCGCTCTAGCCGTAACATGGACCTATGAAGAGCAAAAAAAGTGCATGTGCTGCCAATCACTTCCTGCAATTGAGAATCACAGCAAGAACAAAAGAAAAAGGGAAAGAATTAGCAAGGTACCCAATTACATTGTTGTAGCAGAACTGACAATTTTGATAAGAAAAACATAAAATTAGTTTCTCCAGGATCACTAACCATAGAAATGAAAATTCAAATAAAATAAAAACAGTAAACCACAATCTGCATATGGTAGCATAACAGAGTAATTTAAGAGAGCAATAAATAATTAAATACTAAAGATTTGTACTTCTCAATGAAAACAATTTATCGAGTCAATTATTTCCAAATCTGCAGCATATTTACAATAAGAAACAAAAAACCATTATTATACACCCTTTTTCCAATTATCTTCTTTGGAATCTTTATTTTCCTAATCTGTCTTGCCTAATTGTTCAATATTCTATAACAAAACCCTATCTTTTGACACGTGATTAAAGTTGCAACCTCATATTCAAGATTTGGCTTGGTGCATGAAAGCTTTCTACTGCCTCCACTATTGAGAAGAAACATCTTTTTTTATAAGAGGCACTCATCTGTCTTCTAATCCATAAAAATTTCCCACCATTAATGAAACATTTTATATTGAAGACTTATAATTCAAAGAATCATAAATATAATTCCCAATGACAAAGAAAAAAGTTTTGTTTTTCTTTGGAGACTGAGTTGGGACCAGACAAACATGTGTTTTCAAATATGAAAAATATCTTTCATGGAAAAAATAAAAATCTTAGCATGAATCTTTGATATTACCAGCCTCTGGTGATTGTCTTTTCTACTATCAAAAATCATGAATTTAGCATTAGTTTCAATCAAGTTCTTTGACATTTTTTGCTAGTTAAAAATTACCTTTTTGATTGTGAATTTTGTTTTTAAGCAATTTGAGTGGAAAAATAACCTTCGGAGGGAAAAAAACATGTAGAAACTTAGATATGTAAAGATTGTACCTATATGTCAAATGACAAAAAAACTTCAGAACAAAAACATTTAAAAATCGAAATAATAAGACAGTTTTGGTGGCAAAGCTTCCCTGCTTTTGCTGGTTTCCAGTTCTATTCAATCTCACAAGTTTCAAAATCACATAAACACTCACTCCCTATACTACTAACTACTGAACTTAACAAGAAGAGAAGATAGGAAGAGGCGAAAGCATTACCCAATACAAAAAGAGGATTGGTTTTGAGTTTTGACAGAGATGGAAACCAACACAGTTCAGTTGTTCGGGGATTAGAAGTGTGGACTAAGAGTTTCTTGAAGTGGGTCTTAAGAGACTTTTTTTGGGGATAATATGTTAACAACTGCAAGAGAGACACAGCAGGTAGAAAAAGAGAATTTCCTTTGGCCGCTTGACCCAATTATGTAACATTTTACGATTGCCCCAAATGGTTAACGTAATAGTTACACTGAGATTCCATTAGTTTTCAAACAAAATTAACTGAGGAAAAGCTTGCAACACGAATCAAGTTCAAGGATAATTTTTTTAACTTAACGTCAATGTTAGAGAACTTCTTAACTATATCAAAAGGTCAAGGACAAGAAGTGCTCTTTACCCATTTTAATAGTGATAACAACTTTCGGAAATGTTCTTTTTGTTTCCTATAAACACAATACTGATCCGAGGGAAGAGTATTACTCAATAATGAATAAGTATTCACATCATCAAGATTCTCTCCAGGAAACTGCTGCAGCTTTGTACTTACAAAGTGCAACTTTCTTATGTTTTATTCCTGCAAAAGTACCTTAAACAGTAAGGAATTTTGATGACTTGATTGTACCAACGAATACTTTTCGGTCTTTCACCTTAAAAACTGAAGCACCATCTAGGGGAATGAGACTTGAGAACAAGAAAAGGAAGAACAAACAAGGGTTATGTTTAGAGAGTGACAAATCATAAATTAGGAATAGGGAGGATAGAATAATAGAGAAGAAGCCATAAAATTTCATTCATCAACAAAGTTTTCCAATTACAATTGAGAATATAAGAAAATACAAGAGGCCTATTTATGGGTGAAAACTATAAAAGGGTTAAGTCTATCTAGGTTCCCAAACTTTCATCTTGATTCACATAGGTGCCCAACCCCAAAAGAGACTTTTTTTTATATTTCATTACCAAAGCTCAAATAGTATGGTTTAAACCAAACACAACCCAAAGACAAGAACATAACCACAATGTCATTGACTAGCAACAACACCCCATTAGCTATCCAGCTAGGGAGGAAACTAGGAAGGCAACACTACAGTCACATACCACATATATATGTAAACAAAACCAACCTAAGCACACACATAACACAAGAAAAATCAACAAATACTACAGTTCTGTACATATGGCCAACAAAACAACAAAAAAACCAATACAAATCAGCAAAACAACCAAAGTACAACTGTTTCAGCACCAACTCAGCCTCTTCAGCACCAGTCACCACGTCTCTTTTTCCAATTTGCACCTCCAGCAGCTCAGGCAAACCCTCCAGCTCCTTCCTTGAGAGTTTCGCCTCACCAGCACCCCCAATCTTAGTCCCAGCCTTACCTTTCCTCCCCTGCACAACACTTTGTCTAGTATAGCTCCTCACTTGACCTCCACGACCCATATCACCACTATAAGAGCACAACAAAGTTGAAAAAACCACACCAGATGTAAATCCAACAGTAGGAGATTCATTTTCTTTGCCCAAACTAGGTACTCTAACTTTCTCAATCAACTGCACACCCTAACTTCCATCAACATAACATGAATGTAGGAACTTTCCTTCCTCCCACCCCTTTAACCAATTCGAGAACCTTCATAGCCATATCAGAGCGTAGCCATTCCCCAAATCTTGCATTGCGACCCCCAAAACCAACACCACCTCCTAACCACTAAGTGCAATTGCGAATTTCATGTGTTAAACGACCACAATTATAGCAAAACTGAGGTAACCTCTCATATTTACTTTCTGTTCACACATCACGCATACCCACAAGAATCCACACACCAGGCAATCAAATTTAATCAGCAAGAACTACACCCTTACCCAACAGCCTTAGCATATCCACTCTCCAAATAGAACAAATCAATTTCCAAAACACTACCAACTTTCTCCGCAATTCTCCTTACAATAAACGCACTCCTTAAATCTACAGGCATATCATGTAATTGAATCAAAATAAGCAAATAATTAAACTAATATGAAGATGGAGTTATACCTAGCTTTATGCACTGAAACACGAGCAATCTGTTCTCAAAGTTCCACGGAGCATGACAAAGCACATGCTCCAAGTCACCAATCACTTCAAAATAACGGATCACAATACTCCAATCAAACACCTTCGGGTTTGAACCACCACAAGCATTCTAGTAGCAATGATAAACTCACAGCAAAACCTCAAGATTCAGCACTTTTCCTGTCGCTAATCGAACACCAAGGGCTAGCTCAAGAATTCTCTCCATCTCATCAATCAAATCTTCAAGATCCACAATGAGATCTAAATTTCCACAGCATTTGTAATCTCTTCCATCGCAGAACACAAATACACACATAAACTAAACACTAGATTTCGAAAACAACTCATACTAGCAAAAAATAAGAGAAATAGAGTACGATGCAAGGAGATCCAAACAGAAAACAAAAAAATCTAGATCACAAAGAAATCATGCATGTACCTCAAGGAATCAAGCACAAATATGAGAGCTCTCGAGAGAAAAAAAACCTTGTACAAGAAACTTTGATTCAGCAAAGAATAAAATATAAATATAAGAAAGTTCACACTTGGTCCCTAAACTTTCATCTTGATACACATACAGTATGATAGAAAAGAAATAAAGGTTGTAAACAAAATAAAAGGAATTTTTTAGGTTGTGTTAATTGGAGGACACTAATAACAAGGCGTTCGGTGAATTTGGCAAAAAATTGGATTTAAGTATTTACGCTTGAGATCTTCAAGTAGGGAGTAATGATTGACTTCAAGAAAGGCTCGAGGGAGCTTGAAACTGAGATCAAGAAGGATTTATGTTACATTGACTCTTTGTTTTTCATGAAGTACTTATGTTTGACCAAAAACAGCATGACACGGATATAGATGGGTACTCAACACTTGAAATTTATGAAAATTTGTGTTCAAAATCCACTCTCCTAAAACAGTATTTTAACATGGAGTACAATAAAGGCAAATACAATTATCAAACTTATGGTACGATAAAGACATATGTGATGATTAGACTTCTAATGAATCTTCTTTATGGATATATCGAGCTACAAATTCTAAGTTTTAACTACAAAGAAAAGACACCATATTAAAGTACTTTTGGAGCTTAGACAGAACAACATAAAAGTAAAGAAAAACAAAACATAGACTAATAACAGCAGGCTACAAGTCTTGAGAAGACCCAATTTTAGAACCAAGAAAAAAAGCCTTAAGAAGACTCGATTTTAGCAATAAGAAAAACAATCTTGAGAAGACTCAAGATTCCTCATGAAGCTTTCGTATGAAAATTGAAACATCCACCCTACTTGTACAACTAATAAGGCTCCACATTAGCAACAATAACTCATTAGTGAAAGAGAAAGCCCTGTCATCTTTATCCATATAATTTCCAGAAACCTTCCCCTACACAAAAAAAAAAAGCTTACGGACTTCCCTCCAAGCTTCACCACCATTTTTCATATGAACAAGAGGATTCAAAATCCTTTTAGACCTGATCCATTTACCATCTTTTGTATATCCACCTCAAAAGCCAATGAATATCTCTTGCAATTTCACATAGCCTAGTTTGATGAGTAAACTCTCCACAAAAAATAAGGTAAGTCTCTCATAATTACTCACAAAGAAAGCATGATCCATCTCAAATAATGAAATCTACCAACTCACCATAAAATCAAATTACCACCCAAAACAAGTTCAACAAGGAATCTGACAACTCTAATTAAACCACTAAGAGAATGTTTATCAGTTTCAGGAACAAAGCTAATTTCTTTAACAATTCAAATGTATGAAAACAAGAAGAATTAAAGCACAAAATAAAGGGGTGTACTTTTTTCACAACCAAATAATTGTTCGTGCAATTCTTGATGCAAGAGCATATTAATTACTCTACATATTAAATTGTTATTTTGTCATTTTACTTTATTGTCATTTATTTTATTTTCTTTACAGCTTTATTTCATATTGTCCTTTAGGGTGAAACTTAATATTCCCTTGCTAGTATAAAACCCAATACACACACCTTGTCAGCATCTTTTATCATATCATTTTGTAATCCTCTCTATGGTATTTGCTTTCTTTAATAAAATAGGGGTTTCAATCAAAGAATTGATCTCAACCTCTTAAGCTATTTTGGCTCAGAGTTTATCCAAAGACTTTCTGCGTCAGTTGGTATCAGAGCTTCAAGACTCCAATGGCAAATTCTGATAATGGTAGTCAGCGTGTGAGTGGCGTCGATCACTACAATAAAAAATATGCTACAATGCAAAATTTAGAAAATTGAACCGAAGATCGATTAGATGAACTATCGCAAGATGTTCATCAATCTATACTACATTTGGGCAATTCCTGAAAAAGCTAAGAAATGGCGTAAAGGAACAAATGGGTAGAGCACCCATGCATACTTCTAGAGAAGTTCACAATCTCACCCAATCCATCATTGTGACAACCATTTCCACCCCAAAAACATGCTCGACCACCATAGCCACCTTCCTCGTGACTTACCCACCAAAAACAATCACCAATCGCCATCCAAAATCCCATACCCACCTTCATCCCTACAAACTGAAAACCACCCTCACGAAAACCCCCAATTCTGTCACGAACTTCATCATGAAAATACCCAAAACCCATTTCAGCCATCAATAACCCACAATACCCAATTCATTAGTCGCGAACCATCCAGAAACCCACTCTCTACCCATTCACGAAACACCCATAGTCCAATCTCCACCGAGGAACCACCACCAACCTCCATCGCAATAGTCTAACCAACCTCCGATGACTACCCATACCCCTACCAATCCAGATGTTGATAAGTCCAACCCATTCGCAGAAACACTCACCTTGGACTCTCTACCACCTAATCTAAGCTAATCACCACCTAAAAACCAAACACCACTACTCCCACCGGCAATCAATGAGACCCATGAGAACCTAGAGGAATTTGTGTCACAAACTCAACCTCTTATCATACAATTTTCTTCATTAAAACCAACACAGGATGCATTAATCCCAACTAATTCTGGACTTGATAATACCTCTCAGTTACTATTTACCATAGCTATTGGAGTTGTAAAGTCTAACAAAAACCATGCATTTGAGGAAGAACAATTTGGAGACAACTAAGAGCCAAGAAGCCCTATCTTAACTGTGGAGACTAGGACAAACTCAACAATTTCTGCAAAATGTTATGCTTTATTGGCTCAAAGATTGTGGAAGGCATTTGAAGCACTTAATTTTTAAGGTCTTGGGAAATAGATTTCAGGACATAAAAGTGGAAAAGTATAAATTCTTGGTTAGAGAATTATTATTTTGGGACAATGCGAGAGTTCACTCCAATTCCATATTCAAATGGCTAATATTTATGAGTATCATTTTCAAATATAACCTCCACAACTTTTCCACGAAGATACAGGTGGTGTTGTTATACTTGTTGAGAATTCAAGGTTAAATTCTCCTAATATTGTTGCCGAACATCAAATTCTCAATAGTCTAATCTCCATTCAACCACACACTAAATCGTTATCTGAGCTTTTTGTCAAGTTCCTTGAGCATTGCTATACGATATATGAGTTGGGAGCAAGGAAGGTGCTTGTGAGATGAAGCGGACCACTAGATTGTGATCTTGCTAGGAATTGGCTCAACATAGTAAAGCTAGGAAGTGTGCAGCTGAACTAGAAAGAATTGTTTCCTTATTCATCGCACAACTAGTGAATATACTTAATGGACTCAACTTTGCACTTGTCCAAAACGTCTTTGTTGCTGTCAATACATACCAAATGCACGTAAATTTTATTTTTCATCCTTATGCTTATGGATTTGAAAATGGTCTTTCAGTTGATAAAGTTCTCAAGTGGCCGATATTCATGATTGCTTGCAAATTTCAGGGGCCTGAATTCCTTTTCAATCTTCAAGTGGCTCATTTTTATTAAGGGACTTTGATATAGGAGCATATCAATTACTCTACTTATTAAATTACTATTTTGTCATTTTACTTTATTGTTATTTACTTTATCTTCTTTACAGCTTCACTTCTTGTTTGTCCTTTAGTGTTAAACTTAATATTCTCTCACTAGTATAAAACCACTCTTTTTCAGCATCTTCTATCATATCATTTTGTAATTCTCTCTATGAGATTTGGTTTCTTTAATGAAATCGAGATTTCAATCAAAGAATTGATCCTCTACCTCTAAAGCCATTTTAGCTCACAATTTATTCAAAAAACTCCTACATCAATTCCACGGAGCTATTATCAAAGCAACGTACAATACATGGGAATCCTTAAACTTCAGTAGTGTTTTGGGATTGACAAATCTACCAGAGACAGCTCACAACAATCACTTGCTTTGAGGAGTTCATCTTTTCTTGAAAAAAATTACCAATCTCTGGGGTAAAATCAAGATGCTCCCTTGATTCAAGAATTTTCAGCAGTAAACTTCTAATTACCAACCAACAAAACCGAATATATAGAACAAAATCGCTAAGAAAATTGCAAGTGGGAGAGACGTAAAAAGGAACAAAACAGCTATGGTTATTAACAAAAAGTTAAAAATATTCAGTCCCATGAAAAGAAAATAGACATCCATTAGTGTGAACAGAAACAAATGAGAATAACACAGAAAATCTGCATGGATGAAGTTATAAGAGCAATAGTAGTAAACCTCATCACCAGGGAATTACCAATCTCTAGGGTAAAATCAAGATGAACCCTTTGGTTCATGAATTTTCGGCAGTAAACTTCTAATTACCAATCAACGAGATCGCAATTTAAAGAACAAAACCACTATAAAATTGCAAGCAAGAGAGACGTAAAAAGGAAAAGAACAGCTATGATGATTAACAAAATGTTAAAAATATTCTCCATCTCCCATGAAAACAAAATGGCATCCATTAGTGTGAACAGAAACAAGTGAGAAAAAACACAGCAAATCTGCATGGATGAAGTTATAAAAGCAAGGGTAGTAAACCTCATCACTAGGGAACAAAAAAGTTGACGGCTTCAAGTTGTGGTAGTCTTTTAAGCAACTTAAGGGCTTGAATCCTAGAAGGCGAAGATTTCCAAGGGAAACTCTTTTTATTTCAGAAAGCTCGTCCACTGAAAACTTCACATTTTCACTGAAATATGTAAAACAGTGAGCATAAATTTCAACAGAGTAAATAAGACAACATCTACAGGTGTGCAACAACCAAAACAGGTTACAATTCAGAGCATCTGTGATCTATTTTGACCTCTACCATTTTCTCATTTTGAATAGTTTTGGTCAGATATATACCAAATAAAAACATAGAAAGATTTACAGATAGGAGATAACCCATCAGAACTGTAGAAATTAATGAAACAGTAGAAAATACTGAGAAGGAAGTAAAGACTGGCAGGAGTAGGAAACAGATATAATTGACAAAAGCATAATTAATTGATTACTTTTTGTAAGGCTGAAAACATTTGGTAGATTCATGAAACAATGCACCAGTATCGGCACAGATGAGAGATCTTTCAGTCTGCATAGCAAAAGTACATGTAATTTGATTAGTGGACTTTCAATTCAAGCACCACTACAGAATCAAAATATAGTTGCATGTGCTGAGCTTCTACAGTAGTTTTCTCACTTCTTCACTAACAGAAACTTTAAAGAATAGTTTTAGAGCTATAACGGGATAACTTCCAATAGAAGCAAGTGTCAAGAAAAGGATTGTTACTGATGGAGACTAGAAATAACAAATAATGTGGAAGCTTATGAGTATTCTAGAGTCTTAGTAGAAACATAAAATGGGTGAAAGAATGCAGAAGCTAAAATATTAAGGAATTGAAATAGGTTAAGGAGAACAAGAAATTTAAATAAAGATATTCTATTTCTCTTTCACATTAATAATAGGAAGATATTACATGTATACATATTGGGATAATAAGAATAAAACCTAATCCTAATAGGACTCTTAATACAACTCCTAAACTAATAAAGAAACTATATAATAATTATCTATCTAATTGTTTTATTTATATTTTTGAATATTCTCATTTCTCATTTAGCTTTAGTAACCTATTCTCAGGACTTCGTAGTGTATCATAATTGGGTTTTAAGTTGTTTACTTAGTCATTAAGTTTATTGATACGTTTTAGACCTCTATTTATGTCTCTTTCTCAATTGTATTTTTCCAACTTTGATTAATTGAACATTGAAGTCTGATTCCTCCCCATTTTCACCTCCTTATTCTATATCAGAGTTCCATTACTTCCCCAAGAAAATGATCATGTTCTTTTCTTCATCTTTCAATATCTTTCTCTCCGTTTTGTCTTCCCTGTTCTATAACAGTTGGGCCCCAATTGGAATAAACGCAAGAAAAAGAACCTAAAGGCCACATTAAGATGATACTGAACATAAAATTAACTCATGTAAAAGAAAAAATAATCATGTTGTACCTTTAATGGGCGATTAGTAGCAGAATCCAGCCAAGTAATTGCTCCTAAAAATGAAAGATGGTATTTAACTACATATATAGAGTGAAATACAGAGAAAATTATCAAGATTGTTACTAGTTTAATCAATAAAGGGGTAAGGGCATGCCTAGTAGAGTTGGGCGAATCAAAGCATATGAGTTCAACTCAACTGATAATCCATTGGCAATTGAAAAAATTATTTTCCTAACAACTCGTTTTTTAAGCATGCGCTTTCTGAGCTGATCTTTCATGTCCTCCAACCTGTAACCAGAGAAACGATCCACATGACCTTACAAAAACTTAACCATATGAGATTTTGGTAGCAGTTACATCATGAACAAATGTAAAAATTTGTAATCTTTAACATAAATTAGTAATATATCAATGAGATCATCTTATATGAATGCTTAAAAATTAAGCTTTAGGACGTGACAACAATTACAAAAGTCAACTTTCTTTAGTCAACAGTTTGGCATTTCAATTCACATGAATGCACACATCAAAGCAGGGATGCAATATAATCCAACTGATTGCATTAAGCAAAGTTTTGCCCTAAATAGCTGGCTATTATAATATAGAGAAAAATATCCCATGGTACTTTACTTATTGTAAAATTGATACTTAAATCGTGTACTTATTTTTTGTAACAGTTTAGTCCTATTGTGAAAAAGTGACAGCACAAAAACAAAGGTAATTATTTTATTTTATTTTTTAATTTTTTTAATTACCTTAGATAGAAAATGATATACCTTAAATAAATTGTAACGGAAAGTGTCAAAAATAAGTCAAGAATGTTGTATGAAAATGACCGAATGATTTGGTCTTATGATTTCTTTCTATTTGTAGACTTTACAAAATACAACAAACCTACAAAATACAACAAAACTGTCTATGGACAGCTGTAGACAGCTGTTTATGGATAGTTTATGGACAGTCATGGATTGCTGACTATGGACAGCTAAAAAGATTACGGACAGCAGCTCTGTACAACTAAATGAATATGGATAACAAATTATAACAAAGCTGTTATGGACAGTAAAACTGTCAATGGAACACAGTAAAGCTGTTATGGACAGCTAAGCTGTCCATTGACAGAAAGAACTAAAGAAAAAATAAAATAAAAATAAAAATAAATAAATAAACAAAAACATAAAAAATAGTTATATGTCCTCTTACAGTCACTTTTTCATAACAATGGGACTAAATTGTTATCAAAAATAAATACATGACTTAATTATCACTTTTAAAATAAATATAGGATCTTTACGGTTGCCTTTCCTATAAAATAAAACCATCATTCTTCGTAATGCTCTTTATCCATTATTACATGTTACTTGAATATGAAAGTTCACCTTCCAGCAAAAAGATTTTTATACATGTTTTCCGACCACTTTGACAATGGTGGCTACAATTTTATCACCGACGCTTTTATGTCATATTGAATTTTGTACACATGTTTCCTTGTGCTGGCACAACCTTAAAGGAAAATTATTTTTACAAAAATGTCAAAAAAATATCGAATATGTGAAATTTAGAATATATTGAAAATATCAACGAAATTTTTACATCCATACCATTCCATAAGTGAATATATCGAGAACGTATTGAGATTGATATTTTGATCCATGTTTACAAATAGGAAGTAAACAAACTTGGTGAGACGATTAACAGTCACCCTAAATCATAACCCTTTTTAATTCTAGGCAGCCGTATCACAAAATCTACAATGCTCACATTTCAATTTGCCACTAATAACGATTTCAACAACCTAGAAGGCCTTTGGTGTTCTGCTTTTACGAGTTGGCATGCCTAACATTGCTCTACAATTTGTACTACATCTTAGGCCATCAATGAATCAATTGTCAAAACAAACACATATTGTGCTTCTTGGGTGATTTGAATACGGTGAGTTGTGAGCCTCCATAACTTTCTCTGTCTAGCTCCTTGTCTTTGGGAATACCAAGTAAAAATAACCGCAAATATGCTTCTCTTTGATCTTGTCAATTGATTTTAGTCGTGCCGTCAAGCTGGCCAAATAAACAGCTTCAATCCCAATGACTCAAAGTCCAAAGTGTGTTTCTGAATGGTCAACAATGTTACCAAATTCCCAACAGATTTCTACTCAAAGCATCTGCAACATTAGCCTTCACCCTAGGTAGTTAATGGTGCAGTCAAGTCATAGTCTTCACCAACTCTATCAATCTTCTTTGCCTCATATTCAACTCCTTTTGGTGAAAAAGTGCTTAAGGTTCTTGTGGTCGATGAAGATCTCACATTTAGCTCTATACAAGTAGTGTTTACCTGTCTTCAGAGCAAACACTAATGTTGCTAACTCCAAATTAAGTGTAGGGTAGTTCTAGTAGTTTTTAACTTTCAAGAAGCATAAGCACATGTCAAGTTTGTAGAGCCCATAAGCACCGCCCAATCCCAAATGTTAACACAATGGATGGTGTACATATCAACTCTACTTGGAAGACATTGATAATCAATGTAGATATTGATAATCAATGTCATACTTTCTCTAGTTTACTAATAACATCCTCAAAGTACGAGTTCCTTGGTGCAACCTTGTGTATTCTTTTAACTACTTTATTATACTCTCATATCTTTTTTTATAATAAGGGGAGGCCTATAAGCTTTTAGACTAATGATCTTAATGAAGAACTGTTACCAATGGCAAGTTTGTAAAATCAATAAGTATTATATGTTTTTTGGATGATTGGTTACTAATGACATCAGAGCATAAGGTCTTAGTTCAAACCTCTCCAATTTCAAAATTTTCACTAAAATTAAACAAGTCTCTCTTTCTTTTACTCATGCCAAACACTAAAGTATCCTCACTTCATGGGCTCTTCATCTACTCAGTTGATAGGATTCTTGAATTCCACTTATGGGCATTTAAAATTATCTTCTCAACCCACAAATGAGAGCTCATAACAATCATTACTTAGTCGATGAGATTCTATCTAACTCTACATGACAGGCCTTCATAGCCCACATGTGCGAGCCCATAACATTTGTTTACACAGCCTACAAGTGAAAGCTCATCAATTCAGAAAAAAGTGTTAAAAAAACAAACAAAAAAAAGGCCATCATAATTGAGCTTTTAAAACCAAAATAACTATAAGATGATAGTTAACCCACCTCTTAACAGCTTGAGCCTTTAAAAGCAAAATAACTATAAGATGATAGTTAGTCCACCTCCTACCGGCTTGAGCTTTTAAAAGAATTGGTCATTAACTATCTTCTAACACTAACAAATGAAAAAGTACATGCAAAAAAAACAACTTAGTAAACTTTCAACTTTAACGAGGGAGATAACAATAAGCAAAAATTAACTCAAGGTGCCACCTTCCAGGATGGTGTCTGCATAATTGAAGTAACTCAAGGAACAATTATATAAGTTGGCTTAGAACTTCATTCATCTTAGTGTTTCTACTCGGGAGCACTAACCCTATTTTTAAAGAAGAATAATGGAACAATGAAACGAATGAATGCCTATAAAGAAATTGTTGGAAGTCCCACATCGCCCAGGTAAACCAGCAAAGTGTTGGTTATAAGTCTGCGACAGCCCCTTCCTGATAAGCGCGTTTTGAGGGAAAAATCATGGTTGCTCAGACTTTAACATGGTATCAGAACAGGTACCTGGGGGTCACGATGTGTCCACCCGGTCAACCCCCAATCAACCACATGGTCACCCCAATAAAGGGTACTCCGGCTGATGTGAGAGGGAGTGTTGGAAGTCCCACATCGCCCAGGTAAACCAGCAACGTTTTTAGTGTGAAACAGGTTAAGAGACAATGGATTATAAATTCAGGTGCTTCAGATCACATGACGGGTGATGCGTCTCTTCTTGTAAATCTTAAAACTTCCCAAGAAGGATACACAGTCAGAATTGCCGATGGATCAATATCCAGAGTAACAGGGATTGGTTCGGCAAAAATTTCAAATTCTTTTATTCTTGATTCTGTCCTTCTTGTTCCAACCCTTGATTGTAATCTCTTATCAATTACTAAACTCACACGTGATAAAAATTGTGTGGTAAAATTTGTTCATAATTTATGTGAATTTCAGGACTTGGATTCGGGGGAAACGATTGGCAGTGCTAAAGAGTGCTTGGGACTCTATCTTCTCAACAGTGAAGACCTTTCAGAAAGACAAGTCCTTCAAGCTGTGTACGAGGTTCAGTATCAAAATAAAGCTTTATTAAATTTTAATTCCAATAACAATGGTGAAATCATGTTGCAACACTATCGTCTTGGTCATCCTAATTTCCTATATTTGGAAAAACTTTTCCCTTCATTATTCAAAAATAAAATTTCAAAGGATCTTAAATGTGAAAGTATGTGAATTCTCAAAACATGTTAGAAATTCATATCCTACTCTTCCACATAAAAAAATCACATCCTTTTTCTCTAATTCACTCTGATATTTGGGGACCTTCTCAAATCAAAAACAAAACAGGGACACGATGGTTTATTTCATTTGTAGATGATCACACTCAAACCACTTGGTTATTTCTTATGAAAGAAAAATCTGAAGCATGTCAGATATTTAAAAAATTTAATACCATGATTCAAACTATCCAAGTATTGAAAACTGACAATGCTAGAGAATACTTCGCATCAATTCTCAGTGATTATCTGTCAAGTCATGGGATTGTCCATCTAAGCTCCTGTGTTGACACACCTTAACAAAATGGAGTGGCTGAAAGGAAAAATAGACATCTTCTCATGGTAGCTAGATCTCTCATGTTCACAACTCATGTCCCTAAACATTTCTGGGGGAAGCTGTCCTTACGGCTACCTATCTTATCAATAGGATGCCCTCTCGTGTCCTAACTTTCAAAACACCCATCAGTACTCTTCTTGAGTCATACCCACACACAAGAATCGTGTCCAACATTCCTTTTAAAATATTTGGATGTTCTGCTTATGTCCATGTACATCATAGAGATAAACTTGATCCCAGAGCTATCAAATGCATATTCCTAGGGTATTCATCAAACCAAAAAGGTTACAAATGCTTCTCTCCTATCACAAAGCGATTTTACAATACAATGGATGTCACATTCTTTGAACAAAATCCATACTATTCCAAGCCTGTTATTCAGGGGGAGAACATAGGCAATGAATACCAGCTTTGGAATAGCATTGCCACTCAGCCTTCCATAAATTCTGTCTCAAATCATATCCCACAAATTCCAGAAAGTGAATCAGTATCTCAAACAAATGCTCCTAATAATCCCAATGAACCCTCAACTCCTCTACCAACAGATCCAAACTCTCATCTCCCAAACAATGATCTTTTTGTCTACTCTAGGAGGAGAAGAACTCAAAAGGGAACGGAGAACCAAGCATATCTTGAGCCAGTCCAAGAGTCCAACCCGAGTACAGATTACTTCGACAATTCACAAGGTAACATCATTGAATCTCATATTATTGAGTTACCTCCTAATGATTTGAATTTGCCAATTGCTATAAGGAAAGGTGTAAAATCTTGCACAAACCACACGGTAACCCCAGTAAAGGGTACTCCGGCCGATGTGAGGGGGAATGTTAGAAGTCCCACATCGCCCAGGTAAACCAGCAAAGTGCTAGTTATAAGTCTGCAACAGTCCCTTCCTGATAAGCACGTTTTGAGGGAAAAATCATGGCAGCACAAACTTTAACAGAAATAAAACACCCTTAAAGGATTAACGATTTATTCAATCAACCCCAAGTTGCAATTGTATTTTCTAAGATGACATGCTTCATGGTATCATAAGTTGGAGGTCAAGGAGGACGTGCCAACAAGGCTAGCTTTGCCTTTTAAAACCTTGCATCAAGCTCTAAACATTGCATTAATATTGATTATAAAAAGGCCATTTTAAGAAGAGCAAAAAGCAAATGACAAGCCCAACCCAAGTCTTTTGGAAAAAAAAAAGCCCAACCCAAATTATATGAAAAGCATAAGCCCTATTTTAACTTTCATCTTCCCCATATTCTTGATAGCGACTCTGCTCCAGATGCTCATGTTCTCTCCTCCATACTCTACAACAGCTACCAATCTCCTCTTTGTAACCATTGTCATCCACGCTTATTTCTTTCTACCCTACATATCCTTTGTTTTCTTCTTTCTTCTACAATAGAAAAGAACAAAAGTTGCTCTTTGTAACCGCACGATGTCCAATAAAGTTTATAAGTGTCATACCCATTTTCCAAAACAATGTCAGTGTCATGTTGTGTCAACACCAGTATGCCAGTCTTAACTACCTAGTCGAAGTAACATAGCTTATCACTCTATGCCAAAGAAAATTTTCTAAAAATGAGAATCTCATCAGCCATTTGCCTAGCAATGTCCATCTTTTCAATGACATTTTAAACATCTAACCCTTTTTTCTTTGGTATTTGCATAAACTCTTAATTGACCAAATGATTCTTACTGCACCAAGTCTTCCCAAAGTCTCGCATTTTTTTTCTAATTTCTTTGTCACTACCATTAAAATCTTAAAATGGATTAGTAAGTTGGAAACTTAACAATAATACTTTTTCAAAGAAAACCGACTTCCTTTAAAGAAAATAACTTTCCTCCATAGTGCAAATCTTCTCTCCGATCTATAAATAATTGCTTAACTAAATTATAGAACCCTTGGATAAAGAATTCCTACCAATAGATAGGCCCAAATAATTCTACAACCATGTCCTAAATTAACTCCCAACAAGATAGCTAAGAAGACCACTTCATATAATCATTTAACTCTTGATAAACTAATGGCCATCAAGAAGTCAAAAACAAAACTCTCTAAATAATTGTTATAATTCTCCTAAAATAATTAGGTATTCTTTCTATCCACAATTCATAAGGAATTGCTCCAACCCATAATTTTATAAAACCTAAGTCTTCTCTGCCTTTATACTTCTTCAAAACAAGAGAAATTTCCAATAATAAAAACCAGTACAATCTTGGAATAGCCAATTCTACCCCATATTCTTTTTTGACATCAACCAAATACGACGCATTATTGGGCAATTTAAGAATAGATGTTTAATGTCTTCTCACTTACATTTGCAAAGCACACATAGGTCAAATTTGTAAAGATTCTTATTATTTGTATTCACCTTTTCAAGAAAAATCATCCACTTCAATACCTTAACCGTATATGGAGTAGGACACTTTCATACTAAGGTACATTGATGGAAAACCTTTACAATTTGATCATCCACGAGAACTTTAAACAATAATATTTACACAGAAAACATCAATGGGATCCATAATCCATACCCTTCTACCACTTTTGTGGACTCTAATCATGACTTTTAAATTTAAATTTGACTTCATGTTTGAGAATTCAACTTCATAGCTATTGAAATTTATTTTAAATCTAAAATGCCAAGACTCATGTGAAGACTACTTTAACATAAACATTCTAGACCAAACATGAATTGTACGACCTTAGCCCCACGTTTGGTTGGAGGGAATGGAATGGAATGAAATGGAATGGAATCAGAATCGATTCCTTCCATTTTGTGTGTTTGGTTGGACGGAATGGAGGACGGAATGGAATCTGATTACTAAAAGAGAAGGAATCACAATTCCTTCTCCCACCTTTGGTAATCATTATTCCATTCTCATCTAAACATTTTTTTCCAATTTTACCCTCACCTAAAATATAACCTTAAATTCAAATCCCAAATTCTCAAACCCAAAATTCCAAAATCCTAAACCCTAAACCCAAAATTTCAAAACCCTAAACCTCAAATCCCTAAACACTAAACCCTAAAACCCTAAACCTTAAAACATAAATCCCAAAACCCTAAACACATAAATCCCAAATCCCTAAACCCTAAATCCCAAATTCCAAATCCTAAAACCACTAAATCCTAAACCCCAAATCCCTAAACCATAAACCCCAAATCCCAAATCCCTAAACCCTAAAACCCTAAACCTTAAAACATAAATCCCAAAACCCAAAACCCTAAAACGTAAATCCCAAAACCCTAAACCCTAAACCCCAAATTCCAAATCCTAAAACCCTAAACCCCAAATCCCTAAACCCTAAACATTAAACCCTAAAACCCTAAACCCCAAATCTCCAAATCTCTAAACCATAAGTCCTAAACCTTAAAACATAAATCCCAAAACCCTAAAACATAAATCCCAAAACCCTAAACCCCAAATTCCAAATCCTAAAACCATAAACCACTAAACCTTAAACCTTAAAACCACTAAAACCCTAAACCCGAAATCCAAAATTCTAAAACCCTAAGCTATTTTTAGAAAAATAATAATTTTAACCCTAAACCTTAACCTACAAATATAACCGCATATCCTAAATCACTAAACCCTAAATCACACTTCCCAAACCTCAAAACCCTAAACCCTATTTAGAAAAATAATAATTTTAATAATATATTTCTTTTTAATTAAGTAATACTAATTTAGAAAAATAATGATTTCAATAATGTATTTTGTCTGACGAAAAAATAGTAATTAAATGACATTATTTGAACTTTACAGCATGTAGGGGTATTAAGGTCATTTACAGCTTTTTTCATTCCATTCCAGTGGTAAACCAAACACTATAATCCTGATTCTGAGCTTGATTTCAGTCGTCAAACCAAACAAAATTGTTTCCTTTCCATTCCATTCCATTCCGATTCCGATTCCATTTCACGAACCAAACGCCACCTAGAAGTATTGTTGAACGGAATTCCGATTCCATTCCACGAACCAAACGCCACCTAGAAGTATTGTTGAAAGAGAATCACCATCCAACCAACAACCCTTCTAAAAGCTAATATTTTTCTGTCCTTTCCCACCATGTATCTCAAACTAAGTAAGAGAAAACTAAAGTATTTTAACAAATGTCATTCAAGACTGCATTAAAAGCTTTGCAATCTAGCTCTCAAATCACACTCATTCTCGTTCAAACCATGCCTACTTTTACTAATCCAACTAGAGAGAGCTTTACTCCAATGAACCCTCCAAAGCAAAGGTCTTCCTTTGATATTAACAATGCCCAATTTCTTTTGTCTTCGATCTTTGAACAATCATCTATTTATATAGATACCTTACCACAAAAATCTCACTAATTTATCTAATCTTTTTGCCAAGTCCACCAAAATCTTGAAAATTGATAAGTAATAATAAGTAAAAAGACTTTACAACACTACATTTATCAAGGTTAAACCATCCCATCCCCTAAATAAGAAAGTATGCTTCGATCCTACCAATCATTTTTCAAATCTCTCAACAATAGGTAACCAAAACTATACTCGCCTTGGATTTCCCATGAGTAGACCCAAATATATCAATGGCCAAGTTTCAACTTAAAACCCATAGAGTTGGCTAGATAAACTATTTTTTCTTCGGCACAATTTATACCTAAAATTCAACTTTTGGATAGATCTATTTGTAAACCTAAATATTGGATGCAATAAAACAATCCAATTGCTTCAACCAAATTTAGAAATATGAGAAGAAAGTTGTTTCATTCGCAAATTGAACATAAGAGACTTCAACAATAAGAACTTGTACAAAATTAAGCCATTTCACTATTTCTGTAAATTTACTAAGTCCATCACCTACCAACACAAAAGGAAAGAATAAAGTGGATTTTTTTTTCTTAAACCCCAAGACCTGAAAAATAGTTCTATTAATCTTCCATTAATAATTATTAGAAGGTTCATAAAAATTGAAGAAACCTTGGTCCAATTTCTCCATCTTATCACAAAATCTTTATCCTTCAATTCAAAGGACCATTACTCAAAAATTCTTTCTTTATTGGTAGTTCTTAATATCTTTAATATTCTTTTGCATTCGTACCTTTGTCGACATTGTGAAATACCATTATTTATATATTAAAATTCTTAGGCTCAATATAATGGCCAATTGAACATTTGGAAATTCCTATTTATAGGCATTCTTTTAGCAAGCTCTAGGTGGAAAGTTTGGCACCAAGCATTGTCAATGGATAGCTTAGCTGTCCATAATAGTTTTGTTGTGTTCCATTGACCTTAGCTGTCCATAACAGTTTTGCTGTAATTTATTGTCCATATTCATTTAGTTGTACACGGCTGCTGTCCATAGTCTATTTAGCTGTAAATAGTTGTCCATAAACAGATGTCCATAGTTGTCCATAAACAACTGTCCATAGCTATCCATAGCTGTCCATAGACAGCAATCCATGGTTGTCCACAAACTGTCCATAAACAGTTGTCCACAACTGTTCATAGACAGTTTTGTTGTATTTTGTAGGTTTGTTGTATTTTGTAAAATCTATAAATAGAAAGAAATCATAAGACCAAATCATTCAGTCATTTTCATACAACATTCTTGACTTATTTCTAACATGGTATCAGAGCTTCTTTGAGAAAAAAAATTCGGTTTTCTATTTTTGAGGAAATCTTCATTGATATTTTTTTAGCGTTTGTTGCTAAACAAGTGTTTTTTGGTAATCTCTATTTAAAGTCATTTTCTCGGTTTCTTTAATTTCAGCATTATATTTCTGAGGAAATCTTCATTGATACTTTTTAGCATTTTTTTTGCCAAACAAGTATTGTTTGGCAATCTCTGTTTAAAGTCCTTATCTTGATTTCTTTAATTTTTTTGAATATTTCTTGGGTTTTATTTACTTGTAATGGACACTGCACCAGTGTGTGTTAAGTTTACGGGAAAAAATTACTCTACTTGGGTTTTTCAGTTTGAACTTTTCTTCAAGGAAAAAGACCTTTGGAGCCATATTGATGGCACAGATGTTACACCAAGATCTGATACTGTCAACTCTAAGGAAGTCGTGTCTTCTCCTTCTTGGGTTATGCTTAATGCTCGAATCATGTCTTGGCTTCTTAGTTTGGTAGAACCACATATCGTCACCAACTTGATGGCTCATCGCTCTGCTCACTTCATGTGGAATTATTTGCAGAAAGTTTATCATCAAGACAATGATGCTCGTCGCTTTTAGTTGGAACATGCGATTGCCATGTTCCAACATGGTAGTCTTTCCATCCAGGATTATTACTCGACATTTTTTACTCTTTAGCATGAATATGTTGATTTAGTTACAGCAAATGTTCGTGTTGCTGCTATATCAACTATTCAAAATCTTCACAAGACTAATCAACGTGATCAATTTCTCATGAAATTACGCCCGAAATATGAATCAATTCGCTCTTCTCTATTGAACAGATCTCTTTTCCTTCTCTAGATATTTGTTTTGGTGAGTTACTTCGCAAAGAACAACGTTTAAGTACTCAAGCTATTCTGGAACAATCTTATGACAATTCCATGACGACAACTATGGCTTATGCAGCCCAAGGGCGTGGATCATCTATGCCTTCTAAAAATATGCAATGTTTCTGCTGCAAAGAATATGGGCATATTGGTGCCAATTGTCCTAAAAAATGTTGTTCTTATTGCAAAAAAAAGGGTCATATTGTCAAAGAATGTCATATTCGTCCCCAGAATCGTCAAGCCCAAGCATTTCAAACTTCTGTTGTTGTTCCTCCAGTAGCACCTACTGTAGCACATGTGTCTTCCTCAGGTGCTTCTCCTAATCTTCCACCTCCTGCAACAACTTACTGCACTCCTGAAATAGTGCAACAGATGCTAATTTCGGCATTATCTGCAATGGGATTTCAAGGTAAAAATTCTACTACACTTTGGTATGTAGACTCGGGGGCTTCTAATCATATGACAAATACTCCCAAAACTTTGTCTCATGTTCGACCTTATCTTGGCCAATCTACTATTCAAACGGCCAATGGTAGTTCTTTGCCAATCAAAGCTGTTGGAAATGCTTCTTCTACATTTACTAATGTGTTTCTTGCTCCTCAACTTTCTACAAATCTCATTTCTGTTGGTCAATTAGTTGATAACAATTGTGCTATTAACTTTTCCAGTGATGGTTTAACTCTTTTGCTTTCTATTTGAAATATGTGCACTTTCTTTATACAGGCAATTTCTATTAATTTCAAAATTATTTGAACTCCCCGTTTCTTCAAATATAAAGATGTCATAGGCTAATAGCACCATAAAATAGGCTATTTCTTTTTTCCTTTCTTTAATTTTGCAAGGAAGCCAACTTCTAGGATGATCATTAATTCCCACCTCCAATAAAATATGCAATAATCAATGCATTTTCACAAAAAACACAACAATAAAACTGCAAAATAACAATGAAATTGAAACTCATACTTCTCTACTGCCAAGGGGATAAATTGAGCAAGATCATCGCCTTCTAGTCCAATCAATTCCTGAAACATATTGGGTTCAATTGGCACTATTTAATGATTGAATCAAACTTTGAAGGTAATCAAGAAATAAAAAATAAAGATAGAGCCATACAGCATAAAACTTAGAAACAATAAATTCCTCCTCTGGCCGACTTAAGGGGAGAAGTTCAATTGAAATACCAAGATCTTGTGCATCCTTGCAAGAAAATGAAAAACAAAAATACAAGGGAAGCATCATTTACTCAGAGAAATGAATTTCAACCTATAAAAAAAATTGAACAATAGATTAGTGCAAATCATACTTTAGCTCGTTGCAGTGTCATTCTTGTCATGTCCGTCTTTGTTACTCCCTTCATGCTCCCAAAAGGATCATCTTCGTTTGTGAATAGAAGTATGCGCTTATCAGCTGTCTTTGCATTGCTGATACATCATTAATATATGTCAATTGCGATGAAAACAATTGCAATATTATAAGAATATATCTTCCATAAAATCAATAGGAAGATAGGGGATAACTTTCTGGTCGTACCCTTTGCGCAGTAGCGCTTGTGCCACCCAAAGTGAATTATAAAGTGAATTTTCTCTAGACCCAGAGACCATACCATATTGACTTCCAATTTCTTTCATAAACGAATCTATAATAAATAAATGGCATAAAACCTATTAGCCTCAATGCAATAATGAAGCATCTATAACCATTAAACTCATATTTCAACCAACTCACCCTCAATGCAATCCAACTCTTTTATTAGCCTTGCAGTTGGCCTATCCAAATAATCTCGCTCAGCAACATTGAAAACAAAGACACCATTCAAATCCTGCAAATTCTTCTTTTCTCTCTGCAATGCATGGATATACTCAATTCTCTCATCATAGTTTATTATTCCCATAAACAATTCATCAATAAAATGCAACAATAATGGGGAGAATTGTCCGTAAGAGATAGTGTGGTTACAAGTTTATGAAAAAGTATTTAAAAGAAAAGTTAAAAAGGTACAAACAAGAGAGTTGGGTGACTTGGAAGAGATGAAAATCTAATTATAAATGAAAAAAAAATTATGACTCAAAGTCAAAAGCTACCTGGATTAAGCAATGTAATGTAAATAAGTTTTCTTTTCATAATGTAGCTAATGGGAGAATAAATATGTAAATAAGTTTTCTTTTCATAATGTAGCTAATGGGAGAATAAATAGAGACAAATTTGGAAAAATTAAAATGAAAGATTTTGAGTTTATTCAAGAAGCCTTACTCTAAAAACGAAGGACAAAGACAACCAAATGATTAAGTTAGAGTTGTATTATAGAGAAAGGCAGAGTTGGTTGGAAAGGCCCTTTGGAGAAAGATTGAAAAACAATCTTTGAGTGCTTGAAAGATAAGGCTCTTGATCCAGATAGAATTAACTTTGTCAGTGTTGAGAGATGGTTAAAGAAAGCTATTGAAAGTGTTTCAAGAATTCTTTAATGATAACACAGTTAACACAAAAAACATAGTACTACTTTTATTCGTTTATTTTCAGAGAAAGATAATGCTTTAAGAATCACGAACTTTAGATCAATAAACTTGGTCAAAATTTTATACAAGATCATAACAAAGGTTTTGTTTCTAAGGTTGTGATTTTAAGTAGACTATTTCATATGAATAGGCAACTTTTATATAAAGTAACATATTTTAAACGAGGTTATAATAGCAAAAGAGGATGTTGAAGAATATAGGAGACATAACAAAGAAGCTTTGATTTTCAAGATTGATGACTTTGAAAAAGCCTATGACCATGTTCATATTGACTTTTTGGATTTTGTTTGAGAAAAGGTTTTGGGAAGATAGAGAATGTGGATCTAGATACTTGACTTCCACTAATTTTTCAATAATGATATGGAAAACCATAAGGATTTTTTGGGGCTTTAAGAGGTTTAGGGAAATGATACTCACTCTCACCATTCCTTTTTTGTTTGAATAGTTAATGGATTGAGACGATTAGTGGAAATAGCAAAGAGGTATAACTTGATAGAATGTCTTTGTGTTGAGACAGATGGTGCTGAACTATCTAATCTTCGATTTGCAAATGACACTATTTTCTTGATTTCTTCTCCATGACACAATTTTACCAAGTTATACACTTTCACATCCAAGTTATAAAGATAGGTGATAACAAAATGAGCTATTCCAGGATAATGTCAATATTTATTGCTAGAAACCTTTTATACGTATGGAAAACTTCAAAGGCAAAGGTATTGTGTAATTATGAAATTGGAGCAACTCTATAGGTCTTGTGGATAAGGAGGATAGCAGCTTCTTTTACGATAGAGAAAAAGATAACAGCTTCTAAGGTACTTCAACTAAGATCCATTTTATAAAAAGGTGCCTGAACTTTTTTGTTCTACATAAAGGTATCCAAACTCTTATTTTGTTTACATATAAGTACTTTTTAATGATCAAGTTTTGTCACATCAACTAATTAACTCTAAGCTGACGTGACATAACTAAATCACAAAAATGTACTTATGTGTAAACAAATAAGAGTCTTAGTACTTTTCTATAAAGAAAAAAGTTTCAAATATATTTATGTAAAATGAATCAAAATTTGGGTACCTCAAAAGTTGTTTAGACTTTTATTTTAGGCATCATCATGAACACTAGTTTCTAAACAATTGAAAAATTATTCTCAGTTTGTTTTAATTGGAGGCCCTAGGTAAGTGTTGGAGCTTTGTAATGGATAGGGAAATGGCATTTAGCAATTATTTGGTCGAGCTTGGTGCCTCCTTTTGTTGGTGGATCAATGGTACACTTCATAGTAACAAACATTGACTAAAATAAACCAGATCTCATCTATAAATTTGAAATAAAATAAGCATGTCATTAGCTCATTGAGTTGGCATCTTACAGTGTTAAAAAAGCATATGGCAACTTCATCACGTGAGCTGTTAATGATCTGAGTTTTCAGCAACTGTGAGATGCAACTCACAGCAACACGAAAATGGGATTGATCTTTCCTATCTTCCTGCAAATATTTCTGAATGATGAAATCCACGTCAAATTACATTCAGAAGGATATAGAGCAATAAAATTCACGAAGCACCAACGACTACATATGAAGCACAATCAAACCACATAGAATCTTTTTGGGAGTATAGAAATAATTATATTAATGCAACTGCAACATATTTATTTTAATAATTATTTTATTTCTAAAATTATAAAAAACTAAGTCAATGATAAGAAGAAAGAGAAAATTTCTAGATAATAAAGAATGAAAAAAAAACTCATATTTATATGATAAGGTGACAAATAAAATGTATGTAATAATAAATATATAATCTTTTTATTCTAAACAACCGTAGTAAAATCTTTTTGAAATAATAAAAATAAATTATAAAATAATTATAAGATTTTATATTTTTTAAAACTTAAGTAAATAGTTCAAATAATATTTAAAAATAAAAATTACTATTGTTTTAAAGGAATAAAAATATAAGTTAAAGATAATATATATATATATATATGTTATACTTTACTTAGGATTAGTTTGAGTTTCAACATAATTAAATCTATAAAAAATAAAAAATATAAATAAATTTATATATTTATTAAAATAAGGTATATAGTTTTGGGGAATGGGATGGAAAATACAATCTCTGCCTTTGCACCACCTCGTATTATAAAATACAAATTCTTGTTCCCCGTTCCCTATTCCCAATTTCATTGCCTCCATCATTGCCTCCAACAAGAAAATCCCCACAGGAATTTGTTCCATCAAAGAAATTGACAACCCTTGCAATGAATGTACAAAAGAGAGAAGGGAAAAACAAGTAGGGGTTTTATCGCATCTCAGGCGGATAAATTGAACAGAGTATTGAGTTTAATATATTAATCATGGAAACAGTCCATTATTTGGGGCTGACAAACAAGAGTTTAAACCACCTCAAATGAAGAACTGATGTTTTGAACCACTACAACTCAACTCAAGGAAATTATTAAGTTTCAAAGCCAATATTCATTATCAAGGAACCATTTTCACTGAAGCTTTAGACAAACTTTAAAACAAAACTACAGTTGAACAAGTTTGCAACAGCTATCTGTCGAAGATCGGGTACTACAAAATGGGAATACAAATGCCCCATAATCATTTAAGAAAATGTAGTCTTTGTTGCAAGAATAGAACAAACTAAAGAGTACAAACCCACGTAACATGAACACATATGATTTGGGAAAACAAAACTGAAAAGTAGAATACTTGCCGCTGGACATGTAGCACTGAACATTTTGGGGGATGCATCAACCAGGTAAACCACATATTCTTTGTTGGCCTCTTTTTCCTGTTAAAAATTTGAACAAAAAATAGATCAAATACATTTTCCCCATTTCATTAACCTAAATAAAAAGGCAGATACTATTAGCAATTATAACGAGAAAGAAATACGCAAGTACTTTATAAACATATATAAAAAAAACCTGATAGAGATCATTTTCAGGGTCATCTTCATCATCTCGGAAGATGTCGTCAGGGTCCAAGTCCATTTTCAAAATGCTTATTGGCTGCTGAAATCTAGGTTGTAAATATCACTAAGCAGCAGTTTATTCAAAAAGAAAAATTAGCCTACATGATTTCCAAGGACAAACGCAGGTAGTAGCAAACAAAAAAAGGGGCCAAAAACAGAATAAAAACAAAGGGAAAATATCACACACAACCCCATGATTTCCTTTAATATCAGGGCACTCTCGAATATTTCAATTTATATCACTTAAGTAACTTGATGTTTATCCTAAATATACATACAAAAGAACCCTTACTCCGGCTAGCAAGCTAATGGAAAAGTGAGCTAACAAATTTAAAATATTTTAAAATGTGCAGAAAATTAAAATACAAAAAACTGTATTTGAATAGGAAAAAGAAGAATTATAAATAGAGAGAAAATAAATAAAAACAATTTTTAAAGCAAAAAATAATGAAGAAAGGATAACCAACGAAACTGATAATTATCCTAAAAGTTGAAAGATCTCGTATGCATTTTTCAAATAATGATGCAGAGTTATCTCAATTAGAAACTGAATAGGTATTGAAAGTCTTTCAGCTCAAAAGAAATAGGAATCACTCAACAACATGGTTCGATTTCCTGTCTGTTTTCAGAGAATTCTAGAGAAAATTCTTCAACCATAATGACCACATAAAAATGAGATGAATAAAAATCCATCCACATACATTAATAAATTTTTAAGTCTCATATCATCCTCATGGATACAATTCGAGGAAGAAATGCCTAATTCACCTTCCAAATCCATCGAACCAACCAACCTAAACTAAAACCAAAATTTACCGAAGAAGCCTTAACTTGATATCAGTATTCAACAAATAATCCAAAGTATATGTTAAACCCACCTTCAGTCAATGTTGAAGCAATAATACAATTAGTCAACAAAGAAAACCAAATCTTATTCAGCAAAGCCATACTTTATCTTTTAGAAAGCGACAGATTGAGGCAGTCAGCAATCTATCTTCACAGATGAAGGAACTCCCAGCAACTTTAAATCACAATGGAAACACTTGTTGCCACTAGTGGGTTAGATTTTAAAAGGCGGCTTTATACCTTAAGACATTTTTCTAGCATGAGGCAAGGCGTAAGCCTTGGTATGAGACATAAGCCTCATTCTAAGGAGTTTGAGATAATTTTCTCCTAAGATGCAACTTATAAAGCTAACTTAACTTTTACTAAGAATGAATAATAAAACACAAAAAATAATATTCAGAAAATAATAAAAGGGTGTGGTGCTGAATTGGTCCATCAACTTTGGCAATGTTGAACACTTTAATCTACTATATTTTAACTAGTACACTAGACGCCTACTAGGTTAGCAAAGTAGGACATTAAAAGTCCATTTAATGGTTTGAAATGCATTGTGAAAAGGACGGTAGAAAAAAATTTTGCCACCCTCATTCCATTGCTTGAAGACTTGCATGTAAGTAAACCAACCACCACTGAACTCCTATTGTCAAAAGCTTTCTAACGCCATCAATATCACAGTCATTGGATGTGTATGTCAAAATTCAACATCATTGAAACCATCAAATAAACTTCTAGGGTCTAACTTTACTAACCTAGTGGACTTCTAAGGTACTGCTTTACTAACCTAGTGGACTTCTAAAATACTAGTAAAAAGTTAGTGCACTAAAGTGTCCAAACTGTCAAAGCTAGTGGACTTGTACAATTGTCCTCCATAACTTGAGTTGGTTATGACCCACTCAACCCTATATATTCTTAGGTACCTAAAACAAACCCGTAATCATTTAACTGCTATAGAATCCCCTCCCCCAACCATATCTTTTTTCAAATAAAGCAGCGGTTGCTCACGAGTGTGTGAGCCCAAGGCATCAAGTATTATTTTCAGGCATTCAACAAATACAGGAAAATAAATTGAATTGTATTGAAAAGTTTGTAATAACACTTTTGAATGATTCAAAGATAATAAAGCATCATGTTGGATCACTAAAATAGATAATATCACATAATTTAAGAAATCGGAAAATCTTAAGCATAAACAACAAAACCAAGAATTAAATCAAAACCTTCCTGATTCGACAGAAACCAGTTACATGCATTGCCTATTACTAAAAGCTAACCAAGCAGAATATCGAAAAGGCAAACCGATTACCCAAATGTAACCTTAAAATAAATGAAACTGATAAAGGTTTATTTCATTTGCAATAATCATGAAACCTCTCTTCAGAGGACAACGAAGAAATTATTAAAAAAGGACCAGCTACCACAAATCTAAGAATCATATCTTACATAGTATAGAAGAGGGAGATTGACTAATGGAGAACGACGAACTGAAAGAGAGTTGAAGAGTGGACTGTGGAGACTATTGGCTCAATGAGCTACGGCGATGAAATTAGGCAAAGTTGTTTTTTTTCTTTTTATTTTCTTTTCTTTTTTGCACCTCATTTGAATTGAGGCTTTGGTAAGGATCTCTTTCGGTTAGTATAAATTCATAGACGATGGGAAAAAAAATCGAGTGAGGGGCATAAGAACCGGTTTTTGTCTAAAATGTACGTATCCATGGTTTAAAAAAAAAGATTATTTGTGTTTTAATTTAAAAAGAAGTAAAATTTAACTTGAAATTTAAGAGTTAATTTTCTAGCCGTTGTTTTAGCCTTTAACATTTTAAAAGTTATTTATCAACTTTGAATAATATAGTTTAGTAACTATATAAATTGATAAAATAATTCAAAAATTAAATAATATAAATTAATAAATACATAAAAAATCTAAATATAAAAAATAGATTACAATAATATTACGTATATAGTAGGCATAACAATAAATATTTATACATGTTATAATAAAAAATAACTAAATTATGTAAGAGATAAAAACTATTTTTTTTAATAAATTATAACTTACATAATTATTTTGCAAAATTTTATAATATTAATTTTATATCTTATTATAATAAAAGCAACCTAAAAATTTGTATTTAAATATTTATCTTTTATTCACCTATAATATCGATTCTATTTGAGAATATTAATATGGTATATATTGACAAATAAAGAATATAATATTTATTACATTATCATATATCAATGTTTACAAAAAAGCGACCAATATAAAAAACAAGAATATCTTGCATATATCTCAATAATGTTTAAGGGTGAAAAGACATAGAAGGTTCTACAATCATTTGAAGAAACCGACTACAACACTTATTACACAATATGACCTTTTTAATTACCTCCTCACATGAACGTATGCATCGCTTTCTTGATCTGCCACATTTCCTCTTAGTGTTAAGAGGAAGTTCAACTAGGTCTATTATCTTTGGTGGAATGGTCCACTCACCATTATCAATTGTCGAAAAAATAAACTCAACATATGCTATAATATAACAATTTACAGTGTACTTATTATCAATGAAAGAATCCACATTAACATCTTGAAACCGGGCAGCTGTGATGGCATGATAACATGGGATCTTGTGAACATCAAACTCCCTACAACTATAAATTTTATTAAGTAGATCCACATCGTCATTGTTGCTACCGTGTATAACCTAAGAGGGTTCCAAGTGTCATCGTTAGTACATAATATATGTAATAAGAAGTAAGATTATAATATATTTAACAAAAACAATGCAAATAGATAAACATAACAGAAGGATAACAACTGGTGAATGAATCATTTACCTGGAAAACATGTGCATTAATTTTGAAAACCCAATACCTCAATGACTTAAAGTGATTTGCATGCATGATTGATTGAACTTCATCTGTAAGGAATCGAGTTCCCCATCTCATTCCAACCTCCTTACATTTCACAAACCACTGTTGTATTTTACTGCGATAATACTCATCTTGACCACTTCTCTTTATCTACTTCCAATAAGTACTTCTCTATCAAAGGATCGATCTCTCAAATCCCTCATGTACTTGTCAAATTCACTCTTTGTATAGGCCTTTGAGCAGCATTTGAACAAAGGTATAATGTCAAGGTTCTTAAATTTGTGATTTAAATTCATCACCATGTGAAACGCATAATAACCATGCACTTCATTGGACAATGCTTTCGGAACAGCTTGAATAATACTTTGATGTCTATCCGAAACAATAACAAGGTCGTCAATGTGCCCAACTACAGATGATAGTTTTAACAAAAATCATTCCCAAGCATCATTATCTCTGAATCTTCAACCCCAATGGAGATTGGATATATATTGTTATTTCCATCAGAACCATTTGCTACAAATAATGTCCTAGTATACCTACCAGTAAGAAATGCAACATCAGCTATAATCACATGTCTTATACATGATAAGAATCCTCTAATACATGGACCTAGTGCCATGAAAAATACTTAAATATTCCCGATTGGTCAACTTCAATATGTGTGACGCTATCAGGATTTCTTTCCTTTAGAACATGACAGTAGAAAGGGAGTTTGAGGAAAGATTCATCTTCAATACCCCGTAGCAATCTGAGAGCCTTTTTGCCAATTGCCTTACAATACAATGGTAAAAAAACAAATCTTTTTTTTCTTTTGAATCGAAGTTTATCATATGAATTATTAACCTATAGTTAAACCTGACTTTAAATATGTGTTTCTTCTTTGGTTGGTGGATAGAGTTTATCTTAGTTCTCTAAATGTAATTGGAGTGATCATGAAAAAAAGAAAACATATGCTATAAGAAAACAAGGACTAGCTGGTAAGTTGTTATTATGTAAGTGCAAACCTATTTACATAATTTCAATTTATCTTTGATTTATTGGGGTAATAAATAATACGATTTTTCAACTAAAAATCTCATTAAATAACCCTAAATCAATTTAGGAGAAAAACAATCATCCAAATAGTTGTCAAATTTATTTTTAAAAATTTCTCAATGTCTTCCCAAAGGTTTATAAATCTGGAAAAAAAATCAGCATTTACATACTAATAAAACTGATATTAATTTACACAACTTATATAATTAATATCACTAATCTTATTTTGGAAATCTTTCGCTTGTAACGAAGAAAGTGATAGAAAATTAGAGAAGAGAAGTGGAAAGAGCGTAGAGAAGGAGAGAGAAGAAAAAAATGGGAAAAGAGAAGAAAAAAATGGGGTAAGAGCGTGGAGAAGAAGAGAAGAAGAAATGGGAAAAGAGAGAAAGAAATAAGGTGGGAGAGTGGAGAAGGAGAGGGAAAAAAATGAAAAAACCCAGAAAATAGGATGAGAAAAATAGGAGATACTAACAGCTTGAATGATGAGTTACTTTTGGTATATTTTTCCATTAAATAATAAATTTGATTATTTTTAAACTATTATATTAGATATGATTATTTTAGACAAAAATTCCGTAGAAACTCTAATAACTTTTACAATAGTATTAATTTTAAATCGAAATATTTTAATATCATAATTTTTTTAAAAAATACATTTTGATCTTAAAAATTTTAAGTTATAAAATTTATACGTACTTTATTGCATATTTTTAAAACTAAAATATATATTTTTATATTATAGGACTCAAATATTTTTTAAGTTATAAAATTAAAGTGATAAAATATAAAGTTATATAAATAATGCATTTCATTTTTTAAAATCACATGAACATTGATGCCCTTCTTTAAAAAAATTATAATATTAATATTATTTCTTGTAAAAATGCATTTTCTGAACCCCTAAGTTATGGAATTGATAGTTGCATACCTGTTAATATTATTTATAAAATTTATGCAATTTAATGTAAAAATGGGTTTTATGATACAACTAACAATACCCTTTTCTAAATAATTATAAGATCGTTTTTAATAACTATGAATTTAAATATATTTTTTTTTATAATAACAAAATTATAGTATCTAACCTTAAAACCTCTCCACTAAAATGCAATTAAAAAAATTTGACTTGACCACGGTTAATTAAAAAACATTTCAAAGCAGGGTCGTTCTAACTTAGAAACTCGTAAACTTATGTCAAACTCATTTAAAATACTATATGTTCTTCGATAGATCTCGCCCATTAAAAGCTATTTAAAAAAATATTTATTTTGATAACTATCCAACAAACAACTCATAATTGGTGTGGATAAGGATTTTGTCTTAAAAGGATCTAAAAAAAGACAATGGCAATAGTTCATATAGAGACCCTTAGTAGGTTTCTTTTTACAAAAGGTTTTTTTACCCCATTTTTAACCAATTACAGCCGATTTTGAAATATACCCGACATCTCAGGACTCCTTCTACTATTATCAATATTCTAGATAGATATAATTCAAAATGAGAAGATAAAAGAAAAAAGAGAGTTAAATAGAAAGTTAAAAAATCTGTACAAAACCATATTTTTATGTTTTGTTTGTTATAAATTCTTGAATTAAAAATTAATTTTTAGTTTCATTTTTCTCCTCCATTATTTTCTCTTCCATTACTCATTTTTGGTTTTAATTTTCATTTTTTTTTCTTCCTCCATTATTGTCTCTTCTGTTATTATTTTTGTCTTCCATTATTCTCTTCCGTTATTGTTTTTTTTTCTCCGTTATTCTCTTTCGTTACTGTTTTCTCTTCCTATATATATTAGAAAGAAAAGAGAAAAAGTGGGTTGGAAAAAGAAAAAAAAAGAAAACAGAGGAAGCTGAGAGAAAGAGAAAAGGAAAAAAAAAGAGGGATGTAGAACGAAAAGAGAAAAAAAATTATTTGTTTATATTTTTTTATTTTTTTAGAATTGTGTTCTAATAAAGTTTGAAAACTTTAAAATTCTTATAATAATAAAATGTAATGTAAGTTTATTATTGTTTAATTATTTTATTTTAAGAGATAAGTTTCTGTTGTTCTTAAACATAAATTGAGCAAAAAAATTATCTTAAGAATACTATGTTATATACAATACTCAACTATTATTTTTTCTTATTTAAATTATATATTATTTAAGTTTTATATATATATATATATATATATATATATATATTTAATTTTAATAAAATAATTTTATTCTTGTTCCATAAATTATTTTCAATAATTTTAATATAATTTTTTCTAAATTTTTTTAAAATAACATTTTTACCAACTTGGTTTTATTTTAAGAAATTAGTGCAAAAAGAATCAGTATGTTCAATTTTACATTTTCTCTTTTACTTTATTTCAAGAATTATACATTACAAGATTAAATCTTGTTTTTTACTATTATTCATCATCGTCGTCAAACAACCACAATAACAATCTTGTAAAGATCAAATTCCATAGCTTTTCAATTTACTTAGAATCTTAAATATCATAATTGAAGTATGGAAGACGCAATCTCAAACATTTCTTTCAACCTAAGGTATCTGTATTTATTTTTGATAATAATTCTCTATTAATTAATAATATTTAACATTTAATTTTTATGAACATACTAATTAATATTGTGAAATTTGTTTACTTTTTGGTTATATAATTTGATTATATTGATTCAACAATTTGATGATTAATATTTAAGGGTAACTTTCAGATTTGTGTAACATACAATTCGGATTTAGTATCTTATTTATTATTTTTTATTGTTATTGAGATCTAAATAACGATATGATGTTTGGTTTTATTAATAGGAATAAAAATTTGAATTGGTTTTAAATTTATATAAATTAATTGTTTAATAAATAATATGAAGTTTAATTATAATTACATGAGTGAATCAACAAGTTAATAATTCTTGATTTGATATTAATTTAATTTTGACATTGCATGATATAATTTAACGAGTGCTTAATTATTTATTCTAATAATTTTTCATGAGGAAATTTAAGGTTTGGTTATTTGTGAACTAATTTTTGTAGATAAAAAATTGTGACAGCTTGTTAAGTTTATTTTGATATCGAGATATCAAAAGTTGAGAAAATTTATTTTCTAAAAGATCAATTCATATTTTATGAATTGTAGTTTTGCAATTGACGAAATATTATAATTTCTTAATTAGGTGAAATAATGTGATTTCCTATGTGTAAAATAAAAGAATTTTGTATTTGATAAAATTATTTGATTTCGAAATTTGAAATAAATAAATTTTGCATCAATGATAATTATTGAATGATGTTTTCACTTTAGTTGAATTTTGTACTTAATAAATAATGAATTTTGTATTTGTTATTTTCTTAGTTTTACAAAATAAATAAATTTTGTATTTACAAAATAATTTGATGAATTTTTTATTCACATAAGAAATAAATGTTGTATTTTCAAAATAATGAATTTTGTATCATTGATTTTGAAATATTTAATTTTATAAATTTACGAATTTTTAGGTTTTATATTTATTGAATTATGAATAGAAATTGAGTTCTAAAGAAAATTAAATTTTCGGTGTCGAGAAAATTAATTTTCAAATTGAATTAATTAATTTTGGATTAATTGTATTAAATTAAAATCTCAAAATTAATTTTTTGTATTCTGAAATTTAATTTTGATTCTTTTTGGATATCAATGCATTTAAAAGCATGAATTTGTTTTTGAGATGACAACATATGTAATGAATGACATTGTCATGCAATTGTTTTTGGATTAAGAAGAGCCTCCTTGTAAGAAGAGGGTTCTTGTGTGTCACTCACTATTTCATTGAGGACTCTTGGCTTTAAGTTCCCAGTTCTTGACCTTGTAACCATAGGATGTTTGTTAAGAGTACCTGTAACTGGATCATTCATATTATTATTACCAATAGACTTGGGAGATGCATTAGACTCAATTGGTAGTTCATCAACGAGGGGAGTGGTAGTATGACTAGAAGCTGAAGAAAGAATAGAAATAGGGGAGTGATGAGGTGGATGAGACATTTGGTGAGAGTGTAATGAGCGTGGAGTAGAATGAGAATTGAGAGATTTAACAGGTGAGATGTGTTAGGATGAGGTAGAGTTGGAGTGTAATTGAGAAGGTAAAGGGAAAGTAGTGACTAGTGGAGGTCCCATAATGGATAGTTGAGAGTGAGAATTATGATATCTAGAAGCTTGAGCAAAAGGAAATCTGCTTTCATCAAAGACCACATTTTTGGATATTATGACTCTACCATTTGGTAACAGTGTTTTATAACCTTTGTATTTGTTGTTGTAGCCAATAAAAATGCTTGGCTGTGATCTATATTCTAACTTGTGCTTATTGAAAGGTCTAAGATAAGGATAGCAGAGACAACCAAAGATTCTTAGGTGAAGATAGGTAGGCTTGGATTTGAAAAGCATCTCATAGGGACTTTTGTGATTTAGGATCTTTGTTGGAAGCCTATTAATGATATAAACTGAGGTAGTGAAAGCATTATCCCAGAACCGAGTAGGCATGTTTGAGTGAGATAACAAGGACAATCCCATCTCCACAACATGTCTATACTTTCTTTCAACAAGACCATTTTGTTGAGGTATATAGGGATAAGAGATTCTATGTAAAAATGCCATGGTCACTGAAAATTTTTGTAAGGCCTATAAACTCACCTCCTCTATCACTTTGAACCATTTTAATTCTAGATTGAAATTGAGTGGAAACAATGTTTTGTTAATGAATGAAAGCATTTTGAACTTCAGATTTTTGTTTAAGAAGATACAACCATGTATATATGCTATAATGGTCAACAAAAATAACATAGTACTGAAAAACATTGGTATATTTTTGTGGTGAAAGACCCCAAACATCAGTGTGAATAAGTTCAAAAGGCTGTTGATACTCAATTTCGGACACATGAAAAGGAAATTGATGACTTTAGACTTCATACAAGAATCACATAAAATATTTTTATTTAAAACATCATAGAAATTACAATTCTTCATAACTATGCTAAGGACAGTTCTTACTACATTATTTGAAGCATGACCTAATCTATTGTGCCAAAATTGAAGATCTTGATTATTTCTTTTGACAAGAAGAGCTAAAGAGGTGGCTGAGTGAACAATTTGAGATTTGAGAGGTTGGATGTCAAACTTGTAGAGTCCATCCTTAAGAGTGCCTTTGAGGAGTATTTGATGAGTGACCTATTCCTTAACATAAGAAAAGGTGGGGTGAAATTCAAAATACACAGAATTATCTTTGGAGAATTATGAGACACTAATCAAAATCTTAGTTATCTCAGGAACATGAAGAAGATTAGTTAAGAGAAATGTTTTATGAGAATTATGAGACTTGATTTGTGAGCTACCAATATGAGTAATGCACAAACCTGATCCATTCCCTACTTGAACCTTATTTGTGCCTTGAAAGTCTGAAGCAATATTGAGATTACTAAGTTCAGTTGTCACATGGTTGGATGCTCTAGAATCTGCATACCAAGAAATGTCTATTCTTGAGTCAAGTGAAGTTTGAGTAACTGGATATGCTATGAAGTTTTGAGAGTTAGAAGCCAGTGTTTGAGTATTTGAAGGTGAGTCATAGTTGGGATTAAATCTGTAATAACACTTATCAGTAGTGTGATTTGTATAATTACAAATCTGACATCCATGCTTGTTTGAGCTTTTAAAACTCCTTCCTCCTCTTCCTCTATAAGAAGACTTTCCTCTTCCTTTTGAATTCTGAAAGTTGCTTCTTCCTCTACCTCTTTGATGGTCATTTTCATTGTTATTGAATCTTTTTTGAAATTTGGATTGAGTGACAACATTCACAGAAGGATTTGAGTTTTCAGTGTTGACAAAATGATGTCCAACATTCTCAAGCCTGGTTTCATAGCTTATAAGCATAGCATAAACTTCTCTGAGTTTACATGGTTCTATCCTTGAGGTGGTTGCAACAACAATAGGATCAAATTCACTTCCTAGTCCAACAAGAACTTGCATTACGTGATTATCCTCTGAGATTGGTTGACCAATCAATGCTAGCATATCACATCAAGACTTTATGTTGTTCAGATAGTCTCTAATAGGTAAAGAGCCCTTTTTGATAAATGAGAGTTAAAGCTTGTATTGCATTTTCCTTGCTGCAGATTGAGATGAGAAATTTATCTTTAGGCCTTCTCAGATTTGAAAGGATGATTCTAGACTGACCATCATCACTAAAAGATTCTCATATAGAGAGGACAGAAGCCATAAGGCAAGGAGCTGATCTTGCCTTATCTAGCTCAAAAAATCTGAATTAATCTCTTTTTCTCCTATTTCTGTGTTCTCTTTGAACTTTGTTGGAGCCTTGTTGATGGAAGAAAGAAAATGCTTGAGTCCATACCCTATGACAGTAGTGAGTACTTGATGTTTCCAAAGAAGGTAGTTTGAATAATTTAATTTGAGAGAAATGAATTGATTTTGTGATTGAACCATAACTCCTACACTATTTAAAGATATTAAAGGAATTTCGAAGGCAGTGGACTCACTAGTTGATGGAAGAAAGAAAATGCTCGAGTCCATACCCTTTGATAGTAGTGAGTACTTGATGTTTTTAAAGAAGGTAGTTTGAATCATTTAATTTGAGAAAAATGAACTGATTTTGTGATTGAATCATAACTCCTTCACTATTTACAATATTAAAGGAATTAGTGGACTCACTGGTGCTTTTTGTGAGCTAGAAAAGGAAGGAAAATACAAAAAAGGAAAGAGGAGATATAAAGAAATGGGTTATGTTGTTTTTTTACGCCTCTATATCAATTGGGTATAACTAAAATAAAAATGAAATTGGGTAATGAAAGATAGAAACTTCGAAGACAAAGCCATAACTGAAAGTTTTCTGTTAAGCCAAAACCAAAACCAAAGAGTGCTGCTCCGGCGAAATTACAAGAAAGTCATCTCTGGACGCCTCCGCAGATTTGGGCTTCGATACAGTTGGAACATATTTAGCGGATCTCAAATTAAACAGGTTACAAATGGGTCTATTTCCGATTGGGTTTCATCAGCACCTTGATTGCGCTGATCTGTGTGAAAAGCATATTGTTGTTTGGTCAAGTGATTTAGCAGAGTTCAAAGTGTTGCTCTGCTGATTTGTTCTAGATCTCACCCACTACTTCGTCTGATGCGGCTTGTGCTGATGATCCTAATTTTCTGGAACCAGTACTTGATGAATCTGCTTCAAAATCATCAGCTTTTAGCTCAAGTGAGGTCATTTCATATCATGTCTAAATATATGTTTCCCAGTTTACAAATAGACTAGTTGTATCTGTTAGAGTCTCAATTCAATCCAGAAACATTCATAAAACCATATGAACTCATAATTTAAATGCAGCGGAAACAAAATTGGATTGAAAACATACCTCCTACCATTGATCAAATTTCAGCACTTACACGGGAATTCCAATGGATTTTCTATTTGATGCTTTCACTGGTTTCTCACACTTATTCTCTGCGTATTGATGGTGTAATCTGAATTGTTATGCAGTTAATAGTGAGAGGACCCGATACTTTATTAAGGTTCTTCCATCAAGAACCTCGTTCGGTTCCGACGAAACCGAACCGTCACCACGGTTCACTAACGTTGCACCACTTTGATTTACATTCTCCCACTTGGTGCAAACGTTAATCGAAATTCTCTTGAGTAACAAAACACATGAATCATAGCGATAGGTCCTCTAAGAGCGAGTATTATCTTCCATGTATTACAATGTATTTAGTTTCTCAAGTACTATACTTTATGTGGTAACTAAACTTAATGAATAAATCCTATATTTATTCTTGGTCCAATAAAATATATATATTTTCTCAAATAAATTAAGGTGCACATGAATATGAGAAAATATCACAATATATAAGAGTTTCATTAATTAATTGTATATATACATTTACAAAGTGGAACCAATTCCCATTTTCTCTACATGATCCTTGAATTTCATTGGTGGCATGCCTTTAGTCAAAGGATCTCATCAACTCGACTTACGTGCTCAATGACCACTTTCTTTTCCTTAACACGTTCTCTTATGGCCAAGTACTTAATGTCGATGTGCTTACTACGACTACCACTTTTGTTGTTCTTAGCCATAAATACAGCAGCTGAGTTATCACAATATAATCTTAATGGCCTAGAAATAGAGTCAACTACTCTAAGCCCGAAAATGAAACTCTTCAACCATACACCATGCGCTGTGGCCTCAAAACATGATACGAACTCGGCCTCCATAGTGGAAGTAGCGATCAAGGACATTTCGCACTACTCCAAGACACGGCTCACCGACAAGCATGAAAATGTAACCAGATGTTGATTTTCGTGAATCAATACAAAGGCCAATGCATCGAGTATCCAATTACTTCCACTTCATCGATTCGCCTATATATGAGCATATAATCCTTGGTTCCTTGTAGGTACCTCATCACTTTCTTTGCTGCTTTCCAATGGTCAACACCTGGATTACTCTGATATCTCCCTAACTTCCCAACAACAAATGCAATGTCGTGCAGTGCGGACACTGAGCATACATTAGGCTTCCAACAGCTGAAGCATATGGAATGGTTTTCATTTGTTCTCTTTCAAAATCATTCTTTGGGCATTGGTCCAAATTGAACTTATCACCCTTCACAATGGGAGCAACACTTGGTGAACAATCCATCATCCGAAATCTCTCTAAAACTTTATTGATATAGGTTTCTTGAGATAAACCCAAGACACCTCGAAGTCTATCTCTATGGATCTTAATGCCAATGACATAAGATGCCTCACCCATATCCTTCATATCAAAAATTTTAGAGAGGAATTGTTTTACCTCATGTAGCAAACCCCTATCATTGGTATGACAAAATATCATCCACATATAGCACCAAAAAACAAATCTTACTCCCACTAACCTTCTGGTATATACATTGATCCATGACGTTCTCTTCAAAACCAAATGAAGTGATGACATTATGTAATTTCAAATACCATTGACGGGAAGCTTGTTTTAATCCATATATGGATTTATTAAGCTTACAAACCAAATGCTCACCATTATTAGAGAAGAATCCTTCAGGTTGTTTCATATAAACCTCTTCCTCTAGGTTACCATTAAGGAAAGCCGTTTTCACATCCATTTGTTGCAAATCAAAATCAAAATGGGCAACGAATGCCATGACCACATGAAGTGAATCTTTCTTAGATACAGGAGAAAATGTCTCTGTGTAGTCGATTCCTTCCCTTTGAGTGAATCCTTTGGCAACGAGTCTTTCCTTATGTCTCTCAATGTTGCCTTGTGAGTCTTTCTTTGTTTTGAAGACCCATTTACATCCAATGGCTTTCACACCATCAGGCAACTTGATGAGATCCCAGACTCGGTTAGACGCCATAGAATCCATCTCTTCATACATGGCATTGTACCATAAGTTCGAAACCTCAGAACTCATGGCCTGTGAAAACGTTTCAGGATCATTTTCGGCTCTAACATTATAGTCACATTCTTGTAGATACACAACATAATCATTATGAATCGCTGATTTCCTTACTCTAGTAGATCTGCTTAATGTTGCATCAACATTATCCTGAGGAGCATGATCATGTTGTTCAACTAGTTGTTCAACAGTTGTAGGCATCTGTTGAAGTTCAACATCTTTGGATCGGGATAAACGACTTGTGGTACTTCTAAGATCGGTTCTTCAACACGCATTTGTACTCGAGGCGTGTTGTTAACAATAATGATCGATCCATTACTTGAAGTGGTACATTGAGCATCTGAATGATCTTTCTCGAGAACCAATGCCACTGGGATTGATCGCTCCCACTAATCAAGTAATTCTCGAGAAATTTTGCATTTCTTGATTCCACAAATCTAGTGTTGTGAGATGGACAATAAAATCTATAACCCTTAGACTGTTCGGCATATCCAATGAAATACCCACTAATGGTCCTTGGGTCCAGCCTTTTCTCTTGTGGATTATATATCCTCACTTCAGACGGGCATCCCCAAACATGCATATGTTGCAAACTCGGTTTCCAACCTTTCCATAATTCAAATGGTGTCTTTGAGACAACCTTGGTTGGAACTCGGTTTAATATATACATAGCTTTAAAGCTTCAATCCACAAGGATTTAGGAAGATTGGAGTTGCTAAGCATACTCTTCACCATGTCCAATAGTGTTCGGTTTCTTCTTTCTACTACACCATTACGTGCGGTGAACCAGGCGTAATGTATTGGGCAACTATCCACGTGTTCTTGAAGAAATTTAGCAAACGGACGGTAGCTTGTCCATTCTCGGTGTATCTACCATAATATTCTCCACCTCTTTCCAATCTTACAATCTTTATTTGCTTTCCACATTGTTTCTCTACTTCAACCTTAAAGCTTTTGAAGGCATCCAATGCTTCGCTCTTATTATGAAGCATATAGAGGTACAAATATCGAGAAAAACCATCAAGAAAGGTGATCAAAAAATATTTCGACCTTGAATGTCCGTATGCGGACAACATATATCAGTATGTATGATTTCTAATATGTTTGAACTCCTATTGGCACCTTTCTTTGAATTGTTAGTCTGCTTTCCCTTAATGCAGTCCACACATGTCTCAAAATCAATAAAATCTAGAGTACTAAGTACCCCATCTTTCACTAATCTTTTAATTCTTTCTATGGAGATATGTCCTAATCTCCTATGCCATAACGTAGAAGAGTCATCGTCAATAATACACCTTTTAGTGCCAGCTTGAACATGCATAGCGTTATGAGTGGCATTATTTCGTAAATTAATGCAGTAAAGACCATCAGACAAAATACCATTCCCAACACAATTAGATTTATTAAATAAATTGAAAGATGTTTCTGAAAAGTGAAAGGAATAACCATAAGGTACAAGTCTTGAAATTGAAATCAAGTTTCTAGAGAAACTTGGAACATAAAAGGTCTTTTCTAATTTTAAAATAAAACCACTACTTAAAATCAAACTACATGTCCCTACAGCCTCCACATGTGAACCCATCTTGTTATCGGATAAGATGTATTGCTCACTTCCACCTGGTTTCCTTAGATTTTGCATACACAGTAAGGAGTTTGCAACATGGATTGTAGATCCAGAATCAGGCCACCAGGTGTTAATATTAACATTAACCATATTAGATTCATAACAAACAAACGAGGTTGGATTACCTTTATTCTCAAGCCATTTACGGAATCGATACAATCCTTCTTCATGTGTCCCTTCTTTTTACAAAAGAAACACTTGGATTCTTTCTTAATATCGGCTGAGGTGGAATTATTCCCTTTCCTTTATGCTTGTATTGAGATTTTCCTTTCCGCGTTGTAGCCAACATTGCACTTTCACCAAATTCCATAACAAGCCTCACTTCCTCTTGAACACACATGGTCATTAGTTCATTGATTGACCATTTATCCTTATGTGTATTGTACGAGATTTTGAATGGCCCGTACTGGTGTGGGAGAGTGTTAAGGATATAGTGCACCCAGAAGGATTCCGACATCTCAACCTCGAGATTCTTAAGTTGAGTCGCAATGTCCCTCATTTGCATAATGTGCTCGTGCACACCTTTCACACTAGTGAGTCTTAAAAAAAAGAACTTCATAATAAGGGTGCTTGCTAAAGCCTTATCTGAAGTTACGAATTGATCATTAATGGCCTTTAGCAAGTCTCGAACATTGGTATGCTGATCAACGGAACCACGAATACCAGCAGAGATTTTAGTCTTAATGAACATCATACTAAGGTGATTAGATCGTTCCCATTGTTCATAAAGCATGATATTCTCTGGAGTACTGGTTTGAGTAATTTTAGGTGGTTCGTTTTTCCTAATAGCATAATCAATATCCATCCACCCTAATTGAAGGAGAATTCTTTCCTTCCATATTTTATAGTTATCCCCTTTCAGATCGGGAATATCACAAATGATATCGAGAAAAATTCTGAGGTTGAGAAGCTGCAATTAAAGATTATATGCTTATTAAAATTTGAGGCCTAAACTATAGTCATTATTTACCAATGTAAATCATGAATAATATGAATCTAGTGACATAAAACTTGCTTATGGGCTAAAGTTTTAATTCAATTAAATTCATCCTAACTTTACAATAAAACTATCAAATTATGTTCCTTTTCCTAATCCCTGTGGGTAAATTAGAAAATATAATTTGATATTATATCCTAATTAATCACACAAAAATATAATAAAAATTCCTGTGGGATAAGATTTATTATATCATATATGATTAATTACAATTAATATTTATTTTCTAAATGTGATCCTAAATAAACTTTATTATAGTTTTAATTAATTAAAGATGCTGTGGCTACTCCCTAATTAATCAAACTATATGAATCACTTAAATTCTTATGCTTAATTATTGCATAAAACCATAAACAATATTAATTTAATATCAAATGTACAAATATTATTTATCTTAAATTGCATATATGACAATAAATTATACAAGCAAAATTAAATAATATAAGCACTAATTAAATCAATAAGAGTCATTAAAAAAAATAATTTAATTATGCATAAATTATTTAACTAAATTTTATATGTATAATCAATTGCAAAATTTATACATATAAATACACAAAACAAATAATTTAAGCATAATGTATTTAAATAAAATTTTAATGTGTCCAAAAATTATTTAAATAAATATAACATGTATAATAAATATAACATGTATAATAAATATTATACATATGATAAACATAAATTAAAATTATATTCGGAATTATTTTATATATTTATATATATATATATATATATATATTTATTTATTTATTTTGTTTTAATAAAAACTAAAATCTGAATCTATATAAAATTTATGCTCTTACATATGATAACATAATAGGCTCAGTGGTCAAGTGGACAGACCATTACAAAATCCCTTAGTGTAAACTGGGTTTGATTCCCACACAAAGCAAATACCTTTTTTTTAATCAAACACTGAATCTTTATAAATGTAAGACTATACAAAAGTACACGTAACACCTGTTGTAGTCCATTGGACGAGGCTGTTAAAGCCTCATGTAAGACTCGGTTTTGAGTCCCCCACACAGCGAGCGTTTGTTTTTTTTTTAAAAAAAACTTCATCTTCAACCTTCAGTCGGGTCAATACGACCCGTTTTTACACTAACGGATACCCGACCGTATCTTTCTATTCCGGCGACGGAATCCAGCGTTCTTTTTATCAAAATTCTCAGAATTCAATTTCTGAGTGATTCATGATCTTAATTTTAAGTAAAAACTTCATTTTAAACAAAAAGTTAATTAATGAAGAAAATAAATACCCACGGCAAATTGGATTTATTTTCTTCATTGTTTTTCAAGTTTAATTTTACAGAATCACTCAAAAATCAATATTGAAACACTTTATAATTTTCATATGCATCAAAAACAATCAAAATAAAAAACCCAAAATTTCAGTTCTCGTGAAACAGAGCAAAATAGAGTTGTTTTCAAATTACTTTGATACCAAATGTTAGAGTCTCAATTCAATCCAAAAACATTCATAAAACCATATGAACTCATAATTTAAATGCAACGGAAACAAAATTGGATTGAAAACATACCTCCTGCCATTGATCAAATTTCAGCACTTACACGGGAATTCCAATGGATTTTCTGTTCGATGCTTTCACTGGTTTCTCACACTTATTCTCTGCGTATTGATGGTGTAATCTGGATTGTTATGCAGTTAATAGTGAGAGGACCCGATACTTTATTAAGGTTCTTCCATCAAGAACCTCGTTCGGTTCGGGCAACCGAGCGGCGATTCCGTAAACCGTCACGTCGGAACCGTACGTCGGTTCCGAAACCGAACGAGGTTGTCACCACGGTTCACTAACGTTGCACCACTTTGATTTACAGTATCGACCTGCTCTGATACCATGAAAGGATTTGAGAACAATAGAAGTAAGCAACATCTTTACTTATATATATATATATATATATATATATATATATATATATATATATATATATATATATATATATATATATATATATATATATATATTTACTCTATATATCAGAAAAAACAATGACATAGAAGCAGTATTTCATACATGATCCAGCTAGGTTCACACATCATGAGCTGAAATTAGAGGAAATACAACGTTTGGGTTTGTGACAAAAGAAATATGAAAACATACCATCCAAATCTACAATATTACTTACCATGAGTCCTCAATCTGATATATGAGGTCTGTGTGAACAATATTGACATATGTCGAACGGGAGGTGCCTTCTCGACTGTGGTTATTTTCTGTCAGAATTAAAAGATCAAAATAATAAACTGATAACAAGTAATTGGCTCAATTGATGTTATAAAACAAAAATTAAATTATTACATAAATGAACATTAATAAACAAAAATAACAAAAGTTTTCAACAGTTTTATCTAAATGTGAGAAGAATTAAATTAACCACACTTTAAAAATGATGGAAAAACAGATGACAATTTTAGTAAAAACGTTCTTAATACCTCTCATATTTAGAATAGTTGGATACTCCTATCTCATTATTCATGAACTCTACAAAAATCACATCAAATATTTCCAGTACCTTCCCTTTGCAACATTTGTATCTTTCTGCAAACGAGAATTATGTTCCAAGAGAATTTGCGACACTTGTATTTGTCTGCAAACGAAAAATCACTTTAACAGATATCATGTTCACAAAGTAGTTAAAAACTTACATAGTGAAAAGGGAGAAGAATAGCTACATAGTGTTGAGCTAAAAGAGTCTATTGCTTCATTAATCACTACTACAATTAAGTCAAAACACAAAAAACATTAATCCCCTCCTCACCTCACCAGGGAAATAGTTTACTAAAACAATTGTGAAAAATGCAATGAGAATTATATAGAAAATGATTACAATAAGGTTTAAATATTTTGAATTAAATTAATCTTAAATCAAAAATAAAAAATTCATTTCTGAATTAAACTGTACATTTCTTCCTTTCTGCTTTTGCTTCCGAATTAATTTTTTCCCGTTGCTCTTTCTATTCTTTGGCCATTTCTCTGCATCAATTCTTTTTTCCTTTTTTTGTATGATTCTTCTATAAATAGAGAAAAAGAAAGAAAACACGAAAAAAGAGGAAGATATGAGAAAGAAAAAAAAAACAAAGAAAAGAGAGGGCACCGAGAAAAAGACACTACTACAAAATGGGTATTTAAGGCGCTATGTAAAATTGGTTCAGTGTAGAACCGACGCTATCCACGTAGGACGTAGCATTGGTTGACGTGGCGAATCGATGCTACATATGTGGATAGCATCGGTTCACCACATCAACCGACGCTACATCTTACGTGTATTTTTTAAATTAAAAAATACATGCAATTTACAATTGAAATTTTATTTTAGGTACAATGTTTTTTTAGGTCAATTATTACTTTATTTGACTCTTTAAAATTTAAGTTGGATATATATATATAGTATAATTTTTTTCTTTTTTTTAGATAATTGGTTTTAAAAATTATATAATTTTGTGTATTTGTTTGGATATTTAAATTTATATACGTACGTACAGTATATCTTTATTTAATTTTGTGTATTTGTTTTGGATATTATTTTAATTTTTTTTTCTTTTTCTATAGTACATATATATAAGAGTTTAAATAAAATAATAGTTGACAAAAAAAATCAATTTTAAATTACGTGGATAACGTCGGTTGACGTGGCGAACTGACGCTACACACGTGGTTAGCGTCGGTTCGTCACGTCAACCGACGCTATTCACATAATATTACCGTTATGCTCTCTTCTTCACTAGAGAAAGCCAAAAAAATTTCATTTCTCTTTCCCCCCTTTTCCCAAAACTGAGCTCACCCACACTCTTTCTCAATTTCAGGCCACCTCCGACTACCATTTCCAATGCCATTTTGTGGGTTATATTCCTTTTCTCATTATCTTTCAAATCCACTATTTTTTTGAGCAAAATACTCAAATTTTTTATACCCATTTCTCACTTACAAAACACTCATTTCTTGTTCATTTCCTTCATTTAGTCACTTCATTTACTCTTGTAAGTATTTCTGTTAATTTTTCTACTTATTATTCAATTTGATTTATTTTTTGTATAAATTTTTGATTTATGTATGTTTTGTATTATATATGGTTGTTATTATATGTTTCGCTTATTTTCTGTGAAAATAATATCTGCATGTTGTGGGTTTGAGGGATTATAATATTTACCGTATGTTAATAAATTTATTTAAAAATAAATAATTATATTTTATTAAGTAAAAGTAATATATTTGTAAAATGATTAAAATGATAAATGTTTTGTATTATGTATGTTTTGGTATATATTCTAATAATTAGAGAATTTATATAATAATACTTGAAATATATTCATTGGATACATAATTAATTAATATGCTTAATTAATGTCATTAATAGAAAATGGACAAATCTTGGATGTCAAAATGTAGAATTGAGCAAGACTACATTTTTGGAGTTGAAAGTTTCATGGAATTTGCTTGTAGAAATAGTAATACTGGAACTAGTATGATTTGATGCCCATGTGTTAAATGTAAAAATAAGCGAGTTCATGAATTTGACGAGGTTAAGTATCACCTTATCTGTAGTGGTATTCTTTTGAGCTATAAATGTTGGTATTATCATGGAGAAAATATTGATGATACTCATGGGGAAGAGATAAATAAGAATATGAGTGGATTATATACATCTTATCATAATGTAAAGACAAAATATGTTTCATAGTGTTGAAGATGAAATACGTGAGGATGATCCCAAAATCTTTAAAAAACTTCTAGAAGATGCCGAAAAACCGTTGTATCCAAAATGCAAAAAATACACTAAAATGTTTGGATTAGTTCATTTGTATAATGTGAAGGCAAAACATGGTTTTTCTGACAAGGGATTTACATAATTACTAAATCTACTAATCGATATGTTTCCTGAGGGTATTGAATTTCCATCTTCAATGTATGAAGTGAAGAAATCTCTTAGTCGATTTGGCACGGAATATCATAAGATTCATGCTTGTCCAAATGATTGCATTCTTTATAGAAAAGAATATATGACATTAGATGATTGTCTGATGTGTAAAGAATCGAGATGGAAGGATTGTACAAATGAGACAACACATAAGAAAGGCGTGCCTGCAAAGGTTCTTTGGTACTTTCTTCCGATTCCTCAGTTTCAAAGGTTGTTCAAAAGTAAAGAGACATCAAAGATGTTGACTTGGCATTCAGATAATCGATCTGATGATGGGGTGCTACATCATCCTTGTGATTCTCCAAATTGGAAAGTAGTAGATAATTTATCTCCTCAATTTTCATCTGATCTGTGCAATCTTCATCTTGCCATTGCTGCTGATTGAATTGATCCACATAGTTCCCTTAGTAGTAGATATAGCTGTTAGCCAATAATTATGGTAACATACAATCTTCCTCCCTGGTTTTGTATGAAAAGAAAATTCATGATGTTAACATTATTGATCTTAGGATTGAAACAACCTGGTGTTGATATTGATGTATATTTGCAGCCTCTGATAGATGATTTAAAGACATTATGGAATGATGGTGTAAATGTTTATGATACACATAAAGAAGAACACTTTAACTTGAAGGGGGTCCTTTTATGGACAATTAATGATTTTCTTGTCTATGGAAACTTATTAGGACATACAATAAAAGGTTACAAGGGATGCCCTATATGTAGTGATGGAACTTTTGCAACTTCACGGACGAAATATGTCTTATAGAAGACATAGAAGATTTTTGCCATCTGGACACAAGTTTAAATACCAAAAGAAACCTTTCGATGGTGAAGAAGATCATGATCATGCAACCCAACCTTTGCGAGGTGTTGATATATTAACGCAATTGAATGGTATGACATTCAAATGATATGGAAAGATGAAAAACAAACTCGCTAAGGTAGAGAAATGAAAGAGGTTAACTAATGAAATGGGTGAAAATGAAAAAGAGTTTGAACTGACTTACCATGGTTGTTGGAATAAAAAATCAATATTTTGGGAATTACCTTATTGGAAAGACCTACACATTCATCACATCTTATATGTCATACACATTGAGAAAAATGTATGTGAGAGCTTGATTGGTACTTTACTTAATATACCTGGAAAACAAAGGATGAAATTAAAGTAAGACTAGATTTAAAGAAACTAGGCATACGACCTGAATTGGCACCACGGGTGGAAAATGATAAGAATTGAACATACTTGCCACCAAAATCATATATAATGTCAACAAAAGATAAGGATGTGTTTTGTAAATGTTTGAAGGGTGTGAAAGTTCCTGATGGTTACTCATCCAACTTAAGAAATTTTGTGTCTATCATCGATAAGAAACTTTATGGATTGAAATCACATGACTGTCATATCTTAATGCAACAGTTATTACCAGTTGCTATTAGATCAATTCTTCCAAAACATATTCGATTATCAATAATTCGGCTTTGTTCATTCTTCAATACAATATGCAAGAAATCTATATCAATTGGTGAGTTAAATTCTTTACAGAAAGATGTTGTAGAGACTTTGTGTCTAATTAAAAAATATTTTCCTCCTTCTTTCTTCGATATAATGATTCACTTGTGTGTTCATTTAGTTCGAGAGGTTCAATTGTGTGGTCCTACTTACTTAAGGTGGATGTATCCTTGTGAGAGATATATGCAAGTCCTTAAAGGATATGTAAATAATAGAAATTGACTTGAAGGATGCATGGTGAAACACTACATTGGTGAAGAGACCATTCAGTTTTGTTCTGAATACTTTAGTGGTTGCACTGAAATTGGAAATCCTATGCACAAGTTGTTCTTAGAACGTCACATGATCCAAGTAGGTAACCCTATTCTTGGTAGAAGTAAGAAATTGTTTATTGATCGTACTCGATGGGAAAAAGCACACCGAATCATTTTGGTAAATAATAATGAGGCATAACAGTACATAGAGTAAGTTCTATTCAACCTTTACATTTATGTAAAAATCATTTTTTATTTAACTATTAATGATGATGTATACTTCATATATATTTAATAACATTACAGGATGCATTTAAACTTATTGAAGATCGATCCTCGTTATAAAAAAAGGAGGAGAAAATGGTTGTATGATGAACATAAGCGAAAGCTTATTAATTGGTTTCGCAACCATGTAAGTGTCACAAACACAAATTCATGTATGTATGTTCCTAGATCTATCCAATGTTTTAAAACTTTGCTCTAAACACATTTCATGTTTTTGTATAAATAGATTCGAGATGAACTCAAGAAACCCAATCATAAAATATCATAAAGTTTACAATGGCTTGCACATAGGCCAAAATTCGATGTCAAATCATTTTCTAGATTCACAATAAATGGATCGAGGTTTACGACACAAGCTAGGGACAAAGTCCAAGTAAATCAGAATAGTGGTGTGAAGATGGTTGCACAAACTATGCAATTTTTCAGTTCAAAAGATGATAATCCTGTACTTTCTGATAGAACATATTATGGTATAATACAAGAGATTTGAGAATTGGATTATGAGGTTTTCCATGAAACAGTTTTCTTGTGTGATTGGGTCGAAGATGTTATCAATGATGGATATAAAATAGATGATTTTGGATTTACCCTTGTAAATTTATCCAGGATAAGTCACACTGATGATCCTTTCATGTTAGCATTTCATGCAAAACAAGTATTTCCGTGAGCAATCAAATTGACACAAGATGGTCTGCTGTGTTAACGCCTCCACAAAAAGAGTTTTACCATTGTGGTGCTTTAGAAGATGAAGACCCTATGCTTGATACATTAACCAATATTAGTAATTTCTCAAATAAATTGCCTAATGTATGTGATGATCTAGTTGATGACGATGATTCTTCGTCATGGGCTCGAAGTGATTGTGAAGGAATATATGTATACAATCAACAACCAAATTAAACATAACATATGTTCTATATTGTTCTATATATATATTTCAATTAATTTATATTTCCTCTTTGTTTGTAGATATTTCATGGATGCTCGGGTAACAGAGCTTGTAGATCCAAATGATCCATTGGGGTATTTGAAAATAAGGGGTTGTACGAATATACTTGATGCTCCACTTAACCCAGATGATAGAGTACCTGTTCTATTTGATGCTACTAGTAATCCAATAGGGGAAAATGGCCAACAAATTGAAATCTTCTATTTGTCGACTTGTGAAGTCTAGTATACCTATCAATATAAATGATTGTTCTCAGGTTGATGATGTAGAAAAGTTCAAAATATGGATAACCATTTGTGTAAGTCTCTTATATTTTATAATCAATTACATATATTATATCTCTTTTTTATTTTATCTAATATTTTGTAGTGTGTTTTTACAGAATCGTTACAAAGTCAATGACAATTGGAAGAGCAAGTGTTATAAGATTGGAAATATGGCATGGAAGGAATACAAGATTTCCAGATTGGAAAGAAATTATGTGTTTCCATATTTGGAACCACTTGATGAGGTAGAGCTCTACAAAATCCCTGAAAGACACCCCTATATTACACCTCAAGTTTGGAAAGATTTTGTGGATTATAGACATTTGGATGAATTTTAAATTATTAGGGAAGAACATCAGAATATACAAATGCATAACATTCTTCCTAACTGTACTGGGAGGTATTCAAATCCTAAAGTTAGATATAGAATGGTATTATTAATTTGTGTTAATTTATAAATATTTTTATATTTATTTTCCTCAATTTAACTTCATGTCATGATTAATAAATTTTTCATAATTTATGTAGGAAGCTGAATTAGGTAGATCGGTTACCTGAGCTTAATTGTACATAGAAACAAAGACTCCCAAAACGAAAAAGTCAAGACCGATGTCTAAGCGAGGAGAAGAACAACTAAATAAGTTGGTTAGTAATTTCAGTTGATACAAAGTCTTAATGATTTTTAATAATTGATGTAATAATGCATGATATGTTTGTGTGCTTTATTATTTGTGAGCTATTCAAGAACAAATATCCAGGGGTGAAATAATCGAAGAGCCTGGGAGATGCTTTATATCATGCATTCGGATGCGATCATCCTGGTCGTGGGTCGCGTTAGGGGAGGTAGCCAATATGATGGTTATATGAAGTATTTTAACATTCCAAAACAAAAGTCTCAGACAGTTAGTAAGGAGAAGTACACTAAAATTGAAGAGGAACTCAACTCCTTTAAAGCCTCAATGTTAAGTGAGATTGCCACTATAAAAGAATATCAATCACAACACATGTCAGGCATGGCATCATTCTACAACTAGGGCATGCCATATTGACCAAGCATGCAACCATCCATGCCAGGTATGCCACCATCTATGCCAGACATGCCACCATCCATGACAGGTAGGCCACCATCCATGCCAGACATGCAATCTCATTACGCTCAAACTAAATCCAATATAGGATATTGGTCCTCCCTATATGCCAGGAATGCATATGAAATCAAGTAGTGGTTCATTTTCTCCAATGCAATATGCGCATTCTTATCATCAATCAAACCACGATGAACATTTTGGTGAGAATGTACATCCAATAGCTACCCCACATGGGAGTCCTCCTCTATTTGAGGAATCATATGTGGTAAGATTTTAATTTTTGGTGTATATAATCTATTATTTTAATTTCTTATTACATGTTTTATTTTTTATATACAACATTTAAAGTTTTTATAGAATATGAAATGTTTGTGGAAAGATCCTTCGTCAATGGACTTTGTTGCTATTGGAACGGTACATCAATTGAACGATGATCGGATGATTCATAATCAATATTTGCCTAATCATTGGTGAATAGTAATTGATCAATCATTGCTTCATGATTGTCCACTACCTATACCTTCTGATGCTACCACAGTCCAAGAGGCGGTTGGACAGTATGTGGCTTAGCCATTGATAACTGTATTTTATATAATTATTTTCATCTATTTTATTAATTATAAATGCTATGTTCTTGAAATTTTTAGTTAATTTTAATAGAATAAATTAGTATTTTTTGTTAATTTCTAAAGGAATATATTTTTAAGAAAATTAAAGAATTTGAATAAAAAAAAGACTTATTGCAAATAATAAATGTCTGAAAATATAATTTAAATTAAAAGAGTGTTTAATTGCAATTAACTTTTAACAAAAGTGAAAGATTTAATTTAAATTAGAAAAGGGCTTAATTGCAATTAAAAAAAGTTTAAAAGTTAATTTGAATTAAATTGAAGGGATAAACTACAATTAAGGAAATTTATTTTGCGCAGGAAAAGGAGACCACTCGTGCCATCATCAATGCCCAACACGCACCGTCCGATCAGGAAATCAACGGCTAGAATGAGATGCGTAGAGCCAAATGCGACAAACTCGAGTGGACCTAGGTTTTCAGGGGGCACATTGCTCGGCGCTGAGTGGGACCTACCTGCCGCGCAGGCCGACGTGTAGGGTGGGACCCACGTGTATGCTGTGTAGGCAATTTCCAGTGCGACCTATCATTCCAACAAATCATACAATGCCACGTGCAAGCTTTACCTCCCACCAACTAATGGCTACCACGTGTCCCATTATTTCTTGCAGTGAATTAGATGCTTACACGTGGCATACAGGTTGAATTAAAATAAATCAGGAACAATGCCCTTTCTAGTTGTTTTTATATGTCTCCCACATGTATGTTAAAATAACAATTTCAATATCCCCATTTTCATACACGTATATTTGTGATTAAAGAAAAATGTCTCCCTCACTTAATATTTTTTGATATTATTTTTTAGCTATAAATAGGGCATTTATTTCCAGAGGGGTTTAGGTTGGAGAGGTTGGAGTGTTGGACGGTGGTACACGCATAAGCCATTTTTGGCTTCTGCTTTGTTCTGCGTGTGCCAAAAATTTGAGAGTAGAAAAAAATTTTAATTTTCTTTTGTTCTTCATCTATTATTCCTTAAATGCTATAATTTTAATTTTAATTATGAAGTAATTTAATTTTTCTAGGGTTGCGTTGTAGCTAAATTTATGAAGCTTGAATAAATTATTTTTGAAAGATTTATGAGATTTTTAATTTGTTTATTCTATTTGTGCTTAATGCTTTTGATTATTGGAAAATTTATCAATTGATCTGTGGCACTTAAATAAACTTGGAAGATGCATTTTTGTGTATATTGTTCGTGGATAGAATAACATGTATATATGAAGGATAAGAATATACCTTTATCGTATGTGTGGTCTTGGAGAACTTAGAATGTAATGAATCTTGGTGAATTTTATTCTCATTGGAATATAGTGAATTAATTTAGCGAGATGTGTCTATACGGAGCTCGGAAGAGATGTATGGATAAAATTAGAAGTTCTTGGTTGACAAATTAAATTTACAAAAAAATAAATCAAGACGGAATAATATGATTTGTGTGGATTAATTTAGTGAGAACTGCATACCTAGAATTTTCTTTTATTTTGTTATAAAACTCTTAGTTAGTTAAAACTTGTTCCAACTTTTCGATCGTTTGGATAAAATCAAAGTGAAACAATTTTAGTACTTAACAAACTATAGTAACAAATCTATGTGGAAACGATAACTTACTTATCAAATTTATTACTTGTGACTGTGTATACTTGCACGATTTTATGTTCTTCTAAAGGACACAACAAGTTTTTGACGTGGCTTGGCCATTGATTCAAGTTGTTCTAAATTTTGACGTGGTACTATTTTTTAACTTAAAAGATAACACTTGTTTACTAATATTATTTTATTATTTATTTTATTGTTACTAACATACATAATACTTTTTTTAGTCTATTATACCAAACTCTTAAATGCAGCACATTTAAGAGAGACGAAACACGTATCTCATGCTAAATCTATGTCTAGTGGCCAATCATCGCGCACCAAGTCATTCAAGAAGAAGCCTTGGAAAAAGTATAGTTATGATTATACTTTAAACTTTAGCAGAAATCTTGGCGCTTTGATGACTATTGTTGCGAGGGCATCTAGCATAAATGATGGATGATGGATGGATTGTGCCACTTTCTATAGAAATTTTTGGTGTAGACCTCGTCCAAACTTATATATCGAAGGAGTGCATATTGTAACTATTTGAATATCAAATGATCGATTTAAGTATAATTCAAGTGTGGATAAGGTGAGTCCTTAATCTATTTAATTTTATTTCATTTATGTAGAACATATATAATTATATTTATATTATCTAATTACTTATTGAAATCATCTTTTATATAGGGCTTGTTATTATCGACTTCAACATATCACTCTCTACATTTAGCAATATTCTATGATTCTTCATATGTCAATCAATATCAAGAGAAAGATGTTAGCATCAGAGCTAAACAATTATGTGATAGGGCATTAACGCTTAACAGAAATCAAAAGTTGATAATCCCTTGGCCACTATGGTTTGAATAAGGCCAAGATTATTGGATGTTGGTAATCATTGATCTATTCAATAATCATGCTTAGTACTATGACTCAGCTTCGATAGAGCTTAGTAAAGATACAAAAACAGTTGTTGAAATTTAAGAGTTATAGTATTGATTTCTTCTATTATTTTTTGTAATATTTTATAAAAAAAACTAACCATTTTAAACCTTGATAGAGCATGAAAGTTATGGAACAAGTTTAGGGGCATTGCTCTTAAAAAATCTCATAAGCTTATATGGGCAAAAGTTATGGTATGTACAAGCGAATATTAATAATTTTATTAATTTTACAATTGAATAATAAAGATGTTCGAATATGGAAAATTATGTACACTTGTTTTTTTGTAGGTTTCATAACAAAATAATAGAGTCATGTGTGGTTATTATGCCATGAAGTTTATGAGCGAAATCATTACAAATATCAAAATTCCAATTGATGATGTAGTAATATCTTTTACCTATATACATATTTTTTTAACATATTTGGGTTATTTTTTGTAAATACATGATCTTATTTTGATTTTAAATACATGTAGTTTTTTGGTTGGAAAAATATGGGATACGACCAGCAAATTTTTGATGATTTACGAGAGGAATAGACAGAACACATGGTTAAAATTATATCATCACAAGAAGAATCAGGAGAAGATTCTGATGATCTTGAATAGTATATGACAACATAACGGTAATTTTTTTAATGATTTAATTTCTCTATTCCTGTGTCTGAAGTCCCTTGTTTGATGGATGTTTTGTTTGATGGATAGTTATGTGCTCATGTATTTAGGGGAATGCATTGTTTGATGGACCTGTTTTTGGCCCAAACTTCATCTCATATCTCTTGCCTACTTTCCTTATGACAACATAATGGTAGCACTTTATTAATCATTTGTCTATAAATATTAAGTTATCTGAAATCTCTGCTGGTTTTTTTAATGTTATAATGAGCTCTAATATGAAGTCAGGTGTAACTCATATTTTGTTACTTCGCTTGTATGAGTTTTGGTGCCCATGGACGTATTAAAAAATTGTTCCATATGTTTAAGGGCACCAAAACTCATACAAACCAAGTAACAAAATATGAGTTACACTTGATTTCATATTTAGAGCTCATTATAGCATTAAAAATACCAGCAGAGATTCTAGATAACTTCATATTTATAGACAAAAGATTAATAAAGTGCTAATATGAATTCGGAGGGTTATATCACTCGGATGTCACTGTGGTAATCTCTTTTTGATGGTAATATTTATAATCATTTAATTTCTCCATTCGTATGTCTCTGAAGCTTAGACTGCTTGTTTGATGACATTATTTTATTTGTAATTTAAGTTAACTATATATATATATGTATCGTATATACATTATTTGTTTTTGTAATAAATTTAATTATCAAGTAATTAATTATATTTAAATTTTTAATTATTTGTATTATTATTTAAATTTTGGTTTTTTATGCTATATATATTGAATACAGGGTGGAGTGAAAAATGAGAATAAAAATAAAAAAAATCCTAAAATGTAAAGTCGGTTGACCACGTGAACCAACTTTACATTTTAAGTCACTCAATTTAAAGTCGATTTTTAACCGACTTTAAAGCTCGTTTTTGTAGTAGTGAGAAGAACAAGAAAAGGGAAGAAGACAGAGAAAATGAAAAGAAAAGAGAAGAAGATGGAGAAAAAAATTATTGGAAGGTATATATTATTTATTTATTATTACTATTATTTTGGTTGTATGTTTTGCTATTAAGAATTAGGTTTTTTCGATAGAGTTTAGACACTTTCAAGTTCGTAAAATAATAAATTATTGTGTAAGTTTATTATTATTTAATCGTTGTATCCCGGGAGATAAATTTTCGTCGTTCTCAAACAGTCATGATGAACGGAAAAATTATCTTTAGAACATTGTGTGATACATAGGCCTCGATTATTAATTTTTATTTATTTGATTTATATATTACTTAAATTTTATATTTATATATTTCTAATTTTTTAAATCATTCTTAAATTATTTGTCTGTATATTATTTCTAACAAACTTAAGATAATTTCTCCCCTTACTTTTTTAACAAACAAATACAAAAAGTTTTTTTTTAATAAATATTTTGAGACAAACATATTATTTATAATATGTTATATTTATCTATTCTGTTATATATCTGTTATACTATATATATTCTATTGTAATTACTGTTCAATTTTTACATCTTTATTAATTCATTTAATCATATATTTAATATTAATTTTACTCTTATATTAAATTATTTCCACTTTATTTACTTCATTTCATTGTTTTCTGTATTATTGTTATTATTAATTATTTTATATAATTGTAATGTTTTTTTATACTAATAATTTATATTAAAAATTTTGTTTTCTTTATTTATTTTGTGTTACTAATCTTAATATTCTTTACTTTATATTTGTATTTTATTTTTACTATATATATATATTGCATTATATATATATTATAATTTTATAAATAAATAAATTATTTTATTTTAAAATTATTTAATCACTGTAATTAATGAAATTACAAATATATATGTAAATTAACATATTCTATCATTTATTTATTATATATATATATATATAGATATAATGTTTTTTAATCTATAAACTTTATTTGGTATTTTTTAAAACTTAAATTGTTATTTGTGTATTGAAGACAAAATATAAGGAAAATATTATGCAATTTGAAATGACAACTATAATATCTCAAATTGAAAACCCAACTGTGAATGTGGATGATCATACTGTGAGTGGTTCTACTATGAACCAAATGATGAGATCTTTTGTGGCTCATGGGGTAACCTCAATGTTACCAGTTTTTATTCCAATAAAACATGTTGTGGTAGAGAGACTGAAGAAGTTTAATGGTTTGAACTTCAAGAGATGGAAGAGTAAGATGTTGTTCTATCTCACCACCTTAAATTTAGCAAGGTTTTTGACTGAAGAAGCTCTCGATCAATTTATGGGTGAATAATATTTTCAGTCTGCTAGTGCTATTGAAGCATGGAAGCATTCTGATTATCTATCTCAGAACTATATTTTGAATAGTTTAACTGATTCCTTGTACAATGATTACAATAAGGAAAAGATGAATAAAGACTTATGAGAATCCTTGGACCGGAAGTTTGACACTGAAAATATTGGTGCCAAGAAATTTTTGGTTGGTCGCGTTCTTGATTATAAGATGGTTGTTGAAAATTGGTGTTGGAAAACTCTAAGGCCAATGACCAAGGCCTAAAGGCCTTTCTAAATAAACAAGCTCTCTCAAAATTGTATTATTTCTTTCATATTTTCATTACAATTCTATAGATATATATAAGGAGATTTACTCCTTGATTTACTCTTTGAATTAAACATTCCTTGAATTAAGGATTCCTTATTTTACTCATTCAATTAAGGATTCCTTATTTTACTCATTCAATTAAGGATTCCTTGTTTTACTCCTTAAATTAAGGATGACAACTCCTTGATTTACTCCTTAATTTACTCCTTGAATTAAGGTTCTTGATTTACTCCTTGAATTAAGAAGTTAACATTCCTTAATTTACTCCTTAAATTACTCCTTAATTTTATCTCCAATACTCCCCCTCAAGCTGGATCCATAAGGTTTATGGATCTAAGCTTGCACAGAAGTCATTGAAACTGATGAGAAGCCAAGGTAGCAAAGATAAAAAATAACAAAAATGCTGATTACGATAGCAAAAAAAATATTGTTGTCGATGTGGGACCTTTCCTTTACCACAATACTTCCCCTTCACATCGGGTAGGTAAGAGCTGCAGGAGAGATTTAATTTATCATCGCCAAGAGCTTGGTTTCAATGTGAGATCTTTCCTTTTACCACAATATTCCTCCTCCACATCAAGTTGGTAGAAGCTATATGAGAGATTTAATCCATCATCGCCAAGAGCTTGGTTTCAATGTGGGGCCTTTCCTTTTACCACAATACTTCCCCTCCACATCTAATAGGTAGGAGTTGTAGGAGAGATTTAATCCATCATCGCCAAGAGCTTGGTTTCAATGTGGGACCTTTCCTTTTACCACAATAATCCTCCTCCATATCAGGTAGGTAGAAGTTGCAGGAGAGATTTAATCCATCATTGCCAAGAATTTTGGTTTGAAAAAAACAAATAGAATAAGAAATCGCTCTGATAAAGTGTCAAACACACTTTCAGCAGAGACAATTTTTTTCACCAAGATCGGTTTGCTTTGATACGATATTGAAAATTGATGTTGAAAAACGCCAAGGCCTAAAGGCCTTTCTAAATAAAACAAGCTCTCTCAAAGTTGTATTATTTCTTTCATATTTTCATTACAATTCTATAGTTATATATAAGGAGATTTATTCCTTGAATTACTCTTTGAATTAAACATTACTTGATTTACTCCTTGAATTAAGGATTCCTTGTTTTACTCCTTGAATTAAGGATTCCTTGTTTTACTCCTTGAATTAAGGATTTCTTGTTTTTCTCCTTGAATTACTCCTTAAATTAAGGATGACAACTCCTTGATTTACTCCTTCAATTAAGGTTCTTGATTTACTCCTTAATTTATTCCTTAAATTACTCCTTAATTTTATCTCAAATACTTCTCCTCAATCTGGATCCATAAGGTTTATGGATCTATGCTTACACAGAAGTCGTTAAAATTGATTAGAACCCAAGGTAGCAAAGGTAAAACTAACAAAAATGTTGATTACAATAGCAAAATAAAAAAACATTATTGTTGTCGATGTGAGACCTTTCTTTTACCATAATACTTCCTTTCCACATCGGGTAGGTAGGAGCTGCAGAAGAGATTTAATCCATCATTGCCAAGAGCTTGGTTTCAATGTGGGACCTTTCCTTTTACCACAATATTCCTCCTCCACATCAAGTAGGTAGAAGCTGTAGGAGAGATTTAATCCATCATCGCCAAGAACTTGGTTTCAATGTGGGACCTTTCCTTTTACCACAATAATGGTGGACTCTAAATCGGTATGCAGTTAAGCACGTGAAATCTAAGATATCATAACAAATATGTATGATGAAGGGATGGTACTTAGTGAAACCTTCCAAGTTGCAGCTATTATTGAAAAGTTGCTCCTTTTATGGATAGAATTCAAGGCCTACCTTAGGCACAAGCGAAAGGAAGTGTCTTTGAAAGACTTGATGATAAGATTCAAAGTGAATGAAGACAACAAGGATTCTTCTAAAAGAGGTTCTATCCTATCAGCACCCAAGACTAATGTGATAGAACATGGTCAAAGTTTGAAACACAATAAGAATAAGGGAAAGGGTAAGCTGGGTAAAGGTTCTAAATTGGGACCTAGAGAAGCAAATTTTAAGAAGTAAAGCTTCAAAGGGATTTGCTTTAACTATCAGAGGACAGGACATGAGGCAAACATGGTTGATGACATCATTCATGATATCTCTGACATTTACTTATATGCAATCATTTTTGAGGTAAACTTGGTGGGATCAAATCCAAAAGAGTGGTGGATTGACATTGGTGCAACAAGGCACGTATGCTCAGATAAAGGGCTATTCACTACTTTTGAAGTAGTGAAAGATGGAGAGAAGCTCTTTATGGGAAATTCTACCACATCAACCTTTCAAGGGCAAGGCCAGGTTAAACTGAAGATGACCTCTAGGAAGGAGCTTACATTATACAATGTTCTTTATGTTCCTAACATCTGTAAGAATCTTGTTTTTGACTCATTGCTAAATAAGCATGGCTTTCAGATGGTGTTTGAATCAGACAAGGTCGTTGTGACCAAAAATGCGATGTTTGTAGGAAAGGGATATTTAAGCTCAATGTAATGACTATAAAAGCTAAGAATAGTAATAAGATTAATTCTTCTACTTCTATGCTTTAGTCTTCCAACTTATGGCATGGTAGACTAGGTCATGTTAATTATGATACATTGCGTAGACTAATTAATATGGAACACATACCTGTATTCCAAATAGATTCAAAGCATAAGTGTGAGACTTGTGTTGAGGCAAAAATGATTACGTTATCATTTCATTTGATTGAAAGGAACATTGAATCTCTTGACTTAATCCATAGTGATCTATGTGATTTGAAATTTCTTCAAACAAGAGGTGACAATAAGTATTTTATTACTTTTGTTGATGATAACACGAAATATTGCTATGTGTATTTGCTTAAAAGCAAAGATGAAGCTATAGAGAAAAGTATACTTTATAAAACAGAAGTTGAAAATGAACTTAACAAGAAAATCAAGGTACTGCGTGTGATCGTGGTGGTGAATATGAGGCACTGTTTGGTGAATTCTGTGCACAACATGGAGTTATTCATGATACCACAACGCTTTATTCACCTCAGCAAAATGGAGTTACTGAACGTAAGAATCGTACCTTGAAAGAAATTATCACTGCAATGTTATTAAGTTCTAGGTTACGAAGAACTTATGGGGGAAACTATTTTTTCAACTAACTACCTTTTAAATTAGGTATCTCGAAAAAAGACAAAAAAACACTGTATGAATTATTTAAAGGAAGGGTACCTTCCTATAAATATTTATGAGTGTGGGATGTCTTGCAAAAGTGGTTGTACCTATACCTAAGAAGGTAAAGATAGGTCCAAAAATAATAGATTGTATCTTCATTGGATATGCACATAATATTAGTGCTTATCGGTTTCTTGTGCATGAATCAAAGATCCTCGATATACACAAGAACACAATAATGGAATCAAGGAATGCATCGTTCTTTGAACATGTATTTCCAGGTAAATCTTAAGGAGAATCAAGTTCCTCTAAACAAACATAAGAGATTATGAATGAAGATAGTCAAAACAAAGAACCTAAATAAGTGGTTGAGGGTGAAGTTAAGGTTGAAGTCAGACGTAACAAGAGGGCTAGGACAGAAACATCCTATGGTCCAGATTTTTTAACATATTTGTTAGAAAGTGAACCTTAAACCTATGAAGAGTCTATGAATTCTTCTGAAGGTCCTCATTGGAAAGAAGCCATTAATAGTGAAATTAAGTCCATTTTGCAAAATCACACTTGGGAACTAGTTGATTTACCTCCAAGTAGTAAAACACTAGGGTCTAAGTGGATTTTCACAAGAAAACATAGATCAGATGTATCAATTGATAAGTACAAGGCCATGCTTGTAATTAAGGGATACAAAAAACGACATGACCTGATTACTTTGATACTTATTATCTTGTGATGAGAATAACATCTATAAGGATAATAATTACTATCATAGCTTTGTGAAATCTTGAAATACATCAAATCGATGTAAAGACAACCTTTATAAATGTAGATTTAGATGAAGAAATCTATATTGACCAACCCAAGGGTTTTTCATGCCTAGGGAAAGAAGAAAATGTCTGTAAATTGGTGAAGTCTTTATTTGGCTTGAAACAAGAACCAAAACAATTTCATGAAAATTTTGATAATGTCATGAGGACAAATGGATTTAAAATCAACGAATATGACAAATATGTATATGTTAAGGACAAAGAAGATGGTTATGTAATCTTGCGTCTTTACGTTGATGATATACTAAGTATAGTTAGTAATAATCAAATGATCAAATCTACTAAGTCTATGTTGAATTTAAGGTTTGATATGAAAGACATGGGTCTATTGATGTAATTTTAGCAATTAAGATATCAAGGATATCAAGCGGTCTCATTCTAAGTCCATGTCATTATGTTGACAAAATACTTGAGAAATTCAACAAGGGTGATTCTAGAATTGTGAGAATACCAGTAGATGTAAATATACACCTATCCAAGAATGAAAGTGAGAGTATGTCTCAACTAGAATATTCTAGAGTGATAGGAAGTCTTATGTACTTGATGAGTTGTACGAGACTAGACATAACTTATGCTGTAAGCAAACTAAGTAGATATACTACTAATCCAGGATATGATCACTAGAAAGGTATTACAAGACTACTTAGATACTTAAGATATACACATAGCTATGGACTGCACTACAGAAGATATCCAGCTATATTAGAAAGATACAATGATGTAAATTGGATATATGATTTGAAAGATTCAAAGTCTACCAATGGATATGTATTTATACTGGGTGGTGTAGTTATTTCATGGAAGTTTTCTAAATAGACGTGCATTACTAGATCCACGATGGAATATGAGTTCATCGCTTTGATTAGAGATCCCAAGATCTATGTTCGAAGGGACAACCTAATTTTAAATATTAGTGAGATCACTGCAGGGGGTTTACCCTTAAGTCAATTTCTACGATGAAAACAATGATACCCATAAGATACACGATAAGCTAAGGCTTTTAATGAATCCTATGAAGAAAATACCGAGCAGAGTATGCGGGGTACTTTTTGCAGATTACTTTTAAAAATAAGAGATCACCTATGTGAGGAAGGGGTGGGGCCTCTTTGAAAGGGAATTGTATAGGGTTCGATTCCTTAGAGACTTTCATATAACCATGCATATGCTCATGGACAAAACAAACATAACAGTGAGAAGATAATTGTGCCAGGAGAGACTTTTGTGTGAAGTATGTCATCGCTTACATAAATGGTAGAACAGTTCAAAGAAATCGTGTCTACTGGTTATTAAATAAGGTAAATATACTTTCACATGGGAAGATTCAAAGGGTAACACCTACCTATCCAATGTAGGTTTCAATCCTTTGAACTCTATTTTTATGTTAAAATTTGATTTAAAATCTATATCAATTTTATTCACGTGGGGGATTGTTGAAATATTTTGAATTAAATTACTACATCTTTCTGTCTTAAATCAAAAACAGAAAATTCTTATATTAATTAAATTGTCCATTTCTTCCTTTCTGCTTTCATTTTTGAATTAAGTTTTTCTCGTTGCTCTTTCTCTTTTCTGGCCGTTTCTCTACATCAATTCTCTTTTCCGTTTCTGTATGATTATCCTATAAATAGAGAAGAAAGCAAAAATGGAAAACATGAAAAATAAAAGGAAGATCTGAGAAAGAAAAAAATAGAGAAAAGAGAAGGAGGGCGTCAAGAAGAAGAAGAAGAAGAAGAAAAGGGAAGAAGAAAGAGAAAAATAAAAGAAAAGAAAAGATGGAAGAGAAAAAAAGTAAGGGAAGGTGTATATATATACATATATATATATATTATTTATTATAATAATAATTATTATTTTGGTTGTATATTTTCTATCTAGATTTAGGTTCTTTCGATAGGGTTCAGACACTTCAAAGTTCATAAAATAATAAACTATGATGTAAGTTATTATTATTTAATCGTTGTATCTTGGGAGATAAATTACCATCGTTCTTAAACACGTTCGGTGAGCGGAAAAATTATCTTAAGAAAATTATGTGATACACAGGCCTCAATTACTATTATGTTTTATTTTATTTAATTTATATATTATTTAAATTTTGTATTTATATATTTATATATATTTCTAATTTTTTAATAAAATAATCATTCTTAAATTGTTTGTTCCTGTATTATTTCTAACAATTAGTATGGTATTGATTGCACACCTGTAATATATTCAATGCATCTCGTACCACATCTTGACCTTTTAAGAAATCCACACTATTATGCGCTTGTCCTACAATTTCTCCCTATTTTTTCACTACAGGAAAATATAATAAGCATAAACAAACTACAAGTAGTTACATGCAAGATGCTATCTATGTCAAGGGAGCATTGTGATCCACCATTCATAAGCTACTAACTTCTATTAAATAAACATGGTTACGAAGCTCTATAGACCTATGTATGTGCACATCCCTTTTGTGAAGACCTAACTCTGCTTGTATCATATGACTAAATTGAAATCATCATCCATTTGACACAATGAAGTCTCCATCAAATCAGTGATCATGGTAAATATAAGGTATAGTAAGATACATATAAAGGATTACGGACGCATTGAAGATGTATCGATTCATAAAATGAATGAATCTGATGAGGCTCAAGCTCTACAAAGGTGTTATGTGTGCCAAACATCCAAATGATGAGCTCAAAATACTAAATTATATACACCTTTACACATCCCTGAAACCATTTGGGAAGACTAATCCATGGATTTTGTGCTAGGAAGAACCCAATGAGGTGTAGACACAGTTTTTGTTATTGTTGATAGATTTTTCAAAATGATGCATTTTATCCCATGTCACAAAACTACAGATGCATCAAATATTGCAAGACTCTTTTTCAAAGAGATTGTTCATCTACATGGATTTCTACGGTCAATTACTTCAGATCAAGACACAGTTTCTTTCTCATTTTTTGAGGACATCATAAGCACGCTTTGATATGTTACTCAACATAAGTAGCACCGCATGTTCTCAAATGCTTGTAATAAACCAAATGCTTGGTAATATGATTTGTTTTCTTTGTAGCAACAAAAAAAGCAGTGGGACCTCACTCTTTCACAAGCTTAGTTTTCCTTCAATAGTATTATGCATAGTTCAACTGGAAAGTCCTCATTCAAGGTTGTATACGTGAAAGCCCCAAAGCATATATTGGATTTGGTTAATCATCCAAGCATTCATGGGAGAAGCAAGGTTGCTGAAGAAATGACAAATAATATTCAAGCTATTCATTGAGAAGTAAAACGAAAGATTATAGAGTCTAATGCCAAGTATATAAAGTCACAGCCAAGATGCACAAAAGAAATAAAATTTATCAAGTAGGAGATATGGTGATGGTTTTTTTTGCAAAAATAACACTTTCCCATTGGAACATACAACAAGCTAAAGGATAAGAAATATGGGCCATGTAAAATATTGAAAAAGGATCAGTGATAATGCATACATAATGGAATTACCCAAAGACATGGTCATCTCAATAATGTTTAATGTATCAAATATTTATGACTACCATTCACCAGAGCCACTTTATCTAGAAGTTAACTCGGGACAAGTTTAAAATAAGTGGAGAGGACTAATACCAAGTGGATATAGGAAGAAAAGAGAAAGTAGTTTATTTAGAGTCCTTTTTTGTATTACTAAAGTCTCACCTGAAAAATTTATGAACTATTATAGGGACCATTCAACTATAAATAACTAGGCTCTATTTGTATACGACATCTTAGAAAATAATCAACTTAGTAATATTAAAGAAGTTCTCTTCTTTCTTTTTTTTCTCTTACTCCTAATTTTTAGGAATAACTCTTATTTCTTTCGTTTGGAAGTTGAATTTCTCTTATTTGTGAGATAGAGGAATATCTTTAGGCTAGTTCTACTCTAGAGTTTCTAAAGTGTTCATCTAAAGACAGATAACATTGCTAGACTTTTCCTATTCTAGATTTTCTAGAGTGCTTGCCTAGATAATAGCTTTATTGTGTTTGTTTCATAACACAAATACGATTGCTTTTTACCAGAGAGTAAGTCTAGCTAGTCTAAATTTTTTTCATATTTTTCTTATTTGCTAAGTACTTTCATATTATTGGTATATTCGTGCTTCCATCCTACATCAAATATCTTCAAAACTTACCCTATAGAATCTTTCTTAAGCTCACTAGTTGATAAAGTATTGAAATCATCAATACATGTCAAGTTATCTCTACACTTCATCATGTAAGCATGCTTAGTTAATAGTATTTAAAGCAACTTATGTATTTATGTAAAACGCCAAAGACATAAAGTTACAATGTATTTATGTAAAATTCCAAACGCATGTGAATGTGCATATCACATGGCTTGCAAATAATTATATGAGGAATCAGTTCAGCATGCACCATTGCAAAAAAAAAAAATCAAATAATAATGCTAAATGCACGTACATATGGCACAAGACCCTATTCTATCATTTACCTTCCAATGTTATGATTTTTGAATTAGAGACAGAATCAATAGCAATAAAAGGCCCCATGTGTTTTTTCTCCTACATATATAATGGTATTTAAATTTGTAATCAAGAAATTTCTTTATTTCTAAAAATTACTTTTATACAATTACCTCATTCAAATGAGCTAAAAATTCAATAACTTGTATGGTTTTTTCGAGTCCAATCTCATCATGAGGATGGCAGTTGGACACTGAGTCAACACGAATCATCCTAAATAAACAATTAAAGTTTTAAATTTAAGTAAATGTGTAAAATACTAATATGCATAAGTATGCATATACTAGCTCACTACCAGAAAAACGGGTATTAAAGTCTGTTAAAAACCAACTTTAAATGAAATGACTTAAAATTTAAAGTCGGTTCAACGCGTGAACCGACTTAAAATTTTTTTTGTACAAAATTTATTCATTTTCTATTATACTCAAACTAAAACATGTATTCGATCACTAAATAATAGCAGGAAAAAAAATCTATTTAACAAATAGTTTAAATAATACAAATAATTGAAAAATAAAATATTAATTAATAGAAAAAAATTACCATGGTGTTTTTCTATGTTATTCAAGATCATCATATTCTTCTCCTAATGTTATAATACAAACCTACATATATAATACAAAAATTTATACACATAAATAATAACACATAATAACAGAAAAAATATGAATAATAAGTGCGTAGAATTAATAGAAATACTTACAAGAGTAAATAAAGTGACAAAATGAAGGAAATGAAGAAAAAATGGTGTTTTGTAAGAGAGAAATGGGTATAAAAAATTTGAGTATTTTGCTCAAAAAAATAGGGGATCTAAAAGATTAGTTAGAGAGGAAGAAAACCCACTAAAAAGAGTGGCCAAAAAATAAGTGCGTTGGAATTGGTAGTCATATGTGGCCAAAAAATGAGAAAGAGTGGAGGAGAAGTGAATGAGGTTTTGGGTTTTTGAGAGTTATGTAGGGCTTAGAATAGTTTCTGTCTGGGGAAGAAAGAAAAGAAAAGAATTTGTCCACGTGTGTAGGTTGGTTCCAAGTGTCAACCGATGTTACGCTACGTGGATAGCATTGGTTGACACGTGGAACCAAAACTATCCACGTGTGTAGCGTCAGTTCAACACATCAACTGACGCTACATCCACATGTAGCATCAGTTTGACATGTCAACCGACGCTACGTCCTACATGGATAGCGTCAATTATACACCGAACTGACTTTAAATTCATTATAAGTCGGTTTTTTTCAAAAACCGACTTTACATATCGACTTAAATACCATTTTTATAATAGTGGCTTATTAATTAAATAAAAAATTAGAAAGATTGATTAAGTTTACATGTATATAGCACATGATGCATTTTTTCAATTACACAATTCAAGTACGAGATTAACAAATAAAATTAGATACATGTTAACATTAGAATCAAAAGTCAAAGTATATGTACGGAGACCAAGTTTGTTTACACCTTACATCTACATTAAATTACAACATTCCAAATATTAAATTTACGATGGTTGAAGTAATTAGACTACATGACCATAACATCTTTAGTTGCATGAAACAACTCATATCACATCTTTTTCATATATAAAGAGATGTCAACTTCTTTAAGATCGCATAATGAGTTGTTAGTAGTGCGAAATTCAACAACCTTAAGGGAATAAATACCACAATCTCCACTGCAAATATATATGTCAATTCTACATATAAAAACAATTATGATTACAATTTTAAATAACGAAGGATTGATAATGTTCACCCATGTTAGTTGTTATTCTGGAACTTTCTTCTTTACATTTTGATATATCATCCAAGTTTTTCTCAATTTGAAGTTTTTTTCATGCCGATTACTCTCGTAAACCCCACACTATCCAATAAAATTAGGAAACATCAAACATATTCCATGCATATGTTTCTTTAATGGAGAATCTCGAATATGCATTGGAAGCATGTCGTATACATGTATTTCCTTATCAATAAGCTCAAACTCCAATACAATCCAATGAACGTTGAAACATACAATCCTATATAGAGTGTTCAACTCATACCAAGGCCTTCCAAATTCTAATCTTACTCTTAATACGTAATTTGTCAATGTTCTATCTGAAAACCAATCATACAGTTCATTCCTTGCTTGTGCCTTACTCAATTGATCCAAGTGACCCATTAAATATGGTTGTTCAACAAATTTGATAAATATTAATGATAAATATATTGTACTTGTTCAAATGTAATCATACACTAGTTGTATACATGACTTCTGTATTGTAACGAGGAAAAAAAATTAATGAATTGAGAATACATATTCCCTTGTGAATCATAATTATTTAAGAAAATATTAAAGTCAATTTAACAATAGGTGACATTCATGAATTTAAAAATAGCATTCAATAGCGTAACTCACGAAGAAATAGTAATCCATTGTTGACTACTCTTGAAGACAAAACTTTCAAGAGCAAGAATGAAATTTATTCAATAGTAACCATAACCAGCAATCAATATGCTATACATATAATTTAATTCAAATATAAGTGTTCTGACAATAAATAGTTGCTTTGATATTGAAGGTATGTAATAATACTTAGGGAGCTATACAGGTTTGTTGCTATCTTAAAGATACAATGGAATAAGATTCCATTTGATATCCCTTTACTAGGACATCTAACATTAATATTATCCCTAAAGAGAGAATGGTTAGTATGAATTATTAATATAGTTTTTTCTTATTGGTAAATCAATGAAAGGGTAATAGAATGTAACATTTATAATCATAACTAACACTTATAATTTACTATGCCATTATTTATCCAACCATATTATGAAATTAGTATAATTGTCTATGTCATAAATCTTGAAATCATTATACTCCTTTTAAGGGCATCCATCGAAGTCACTACTTGAAGATGTAAACTTTATCACTAAAGACTTCCTCTTCTTTTGGTTTCTTTGGTATGCCTCATATAAGGACCTCAATTGTGGTCCAACAGATCTTTTCTTTCGTATGTCATATATCTTGGGTTTTTGTTAACAAGATACAATCATACAGGAATATTCATCATCAACAATAGTGATGTCTTCTTGTCCTTCAATGTTATGCTCAATATCAAACCCCTCGCCAACTTCCTACCATTTAGCTGTAGTTCTACAACATCTACATCAATTCCTTTGTATTTATCTACATCAAACAATTCATCTACTTTCACTATTCCCTCATTAACCTCGGAAATAAAATGAGAAATTTTAGAAATTCCTTACCTTTAACAAAGACAGATTGTTCTTCACAAAAAATGGGCTTTATGACCTTGTTCAACCATAGGTTCCATGTTTTGAACTTCATGTTCGATGTCCCCACTAACTCATTCAAGAATATTTACGTGTGTATTACAACCAATCAAAAATTTATCAAAATGGTTTGCACCAACTTCGTCATTGATATCACCAACTGAATTATGCTTTAATGTAGAGATAGAGTCTATATGGCTATCATATTCTGCTCCTCTCTCTTTATTGGTCTTGTTTTATATGTTTAGTATACTTGGCAACATCCCTTTCATCTCTTTTACTTCTTTTTTAACAAATAAAAATTCTTCCATCACCTAAAATGAAAGGATGGATAAGAAAGATCATTCCACATAACAAGTTGATGACACAAAAGATGGCCTAAAGCATTAGAATGAAGTATATGAACAAAAAACTAAATTTGTTGTAAAATTATAATGTAGGAAGATACCAACATAATAGTTGTTGTAGTATATGAGAACATGTGACATTCATCAATCAAATTTTTCTTCTTTATCGTTTCCACTTGTCCAACATTCTCATCCTCTTTATTATTGAATTAATTATCCAATCCTCCCTTGGAAACCATATTTGGTTGGTAGTATGGTGTACATCTTTCCTCTTCTATTGGATATATGACATCTAGAACCATAAGGTAAAAATACATTTATGCCAAATTAGTTACAATAAGAATCATAGTAAGAATAAACTAGTTAAAATAATAATTAAATACTTAAGAAATTAAAAACTTCACATAATCTAATACTTACATCACTTTGGCCGAGAAAAGTCCTACCCAAATAACTAAATCTGAACCACCTACCACACTTCTTATTTTGCCACCGACAAAATCTAGAAAGTACATCAGTTTTTTATCTCATAACTAACTGATCAACCAATAAAAGTATGGCTTCGTAAACCCAAACTTGCAAAGCCAAGAGAAAACCATATTCATTGTAAGATGTGGATGGTAAAGATTTATTCACACATTTCCCTCCTACGTTTCCATTGTCTTGAATTTCTTCTTCTTCTTCAATTTTTTCTTCTCTCCTTTATTTCAGTGATTCCAACTTATTTTGTTCTTATTAACTCTATCAAACATAATGTTTTTTAACCTTTAGATCGTATTTTCATAACAACCTTCCCCCATATGAACTTGTTAAAATTGTCCAAATCTTCAACATGATGTAAATGGTCTTTGTTTATCTTTTAAGCCTTCTGCTCATCAAGTAAAATCATTTTCAATGCAAGAATGAGTGATAGACGAAGAATATTATTCCTATCTATATTCTTTAGTAACCTCTTATAAATATCAAGTAATTTCGATTTACTTATGGTTTAATCCTTTCTAAAATGTATGGTCTTCAGTCAGCTTTGTGAAGAAGGAATGATGTCATCACCACTAAAAATCATTCCTGTTATTAAGATAAATTCTTCGTAGCCGAAACAATGAGGTCGTCCTCTAAAAATAATCCTTGATTCCTTACCACATTAATTGCTATCTTGCATTATTAATATATGCAAAAGGCCTATAAACTCAAATTTATGCATCTTCAACAAAAAATTGAAGCATGATTCCTCAAACTCAATCCTAAGACCAAACATATCTACTTTTAACTTGATTATATCGATCTCTTCAATTCATGATATATTCAAAATCTTTCTAATGAAATGATATTTTCTTTTAACATATGTAATACATTCATTATTACATATTGCCAATATTTGAAAAGAGACAAAAAAATATAAAATATCATATAACTGATGGTTATATTACATATATAAATGTTTCACATTAAACCTAAAAGCATTAAATACCACCCCTTTTACAACAAAAATGATCGAAAACTAGTAAGGTTCATTGTAACATACATGAGTAATTTATGATTTAATTACTTAATCCCTACGAAAAATTCTTTGAATTATTTATCCATTTTTTTAATAATTTTATCATTCATCACAATATAAAATGTGAGTGCAATTCATGTATTCTTAATATTTATTAAAGTAAAAAAAAGTTCCATTAAGAAATTTTTTCCCCCAAATAGAAAGTGGCGAATCATATTCTCTTAATTAAAGAAATAAAACTATCTTTCACTATTCAAATTATATATATATATATAACAAAGAAACAAAAAGTTAGGGAAAAAAGAGAATCAAAATTTTAAAAGAAAAAGAAATATTGCGAAGAGCAATTCAATTCTATAAAAAATATCGACATAGTCTATATGCTACACATAACACAACAAAAATAAACAGTCACAATATTTCTATCTCTCAAGTCTCCCCATTTCTCACCAAAATGAATTTTGAATATTTTTTAAGACTATGAATTTTGAATAAGTCAAAGATTTTTATACTTAAACAAATTAAAAATTAATGTCTATCAACATTCTCTCTCTTTCCAACCATAGGCCTATATATAAATGAAGTAAATTGTTGGTGGCTAAAAGGATAGAAGCATAGAAACCATATAGTCATGTTATGTTTTAGATCACATTCTTCAAAATCAATTCTTTTCCTTGTATTCATCCTCTATGTTGCTTCTATTTTTGAAAGTTTTCACTTTTTCCACACTCGTATTGTATATTTTACACCATTTCTCTTTATATTTTTTTTGTTGTTTGTTGTTTGTTGTTTGTTCTATTTTTGTTTTTTAAAGGGAATTTGTTTTTTATCCATTCGATTCTATTTTTCCTTCCTATTTTGGATGTTTTAGTGTTCTAATTACTTACTCGTATTGTATCTTTTACACCATTTCTCTTTATATTTTTTTGTTGTTTGTTCTATTTTTGTTTTTTAAAGGTAATTTGTTTTTTATCCATTCGATTCTATTTTTCCTTCCTGTTTTGGATGTTTTAGTGTTCTAATTACTTACAACCTATAGGAAGTTCTATAAAATTAAAGACATACTTGGACTATATGCATGACAATATTATTTAAGTAATTTAGAATGTTATCATATGGAATAGTAGATATGTGTATAATTATTTAATAAATTTTTCAAATAATGTTATGTACCTATAACGAACACTTATTTTAATTTATTGAATCGGGACATTCATCCTCAGTTAAACAATATGAAATACTAATATGAAAAATCAAGTAAATAGAAAACAATTGCATGTCTAAATATGTATGTATAATGTACTGGCAAGGTCAATATGCATGTATATGTAGTCAACCTATGGTAAAAAAAGTCAATGATTATAGTTATGATATTATAGGAAAACTAGATAGAGAATCTACCATGAACAAACTTGTATATTGGAATGAATAATCCATATCATTTGAATTGGTTCATATGACTGGTTAATTTTTGACTCAAATTTAATTAAACATTATATACGCAAATATGCATACGAAATAAATAGGGTTGATACGAAGTCGACTTATGGTGAAAGAGTAAATTGCTAACCATAAATCTATAACTTAAATATACAAAGCCGATATGAAGTGGACCAATGGTCAAAAAATTCGATAATCATAATTTTGATATTATAGATTTCAGATAAAGTAAATCTAACGTTATCAAACTTTGGAGAATGTATTCAAGAAATTTATTTCCATATAAAAATAATAAATAAAAAGGATCTTCTCAAATTATAAAAACAATAAAAATAGATACTTTTACACACATGAATCAGCATCGGTCAGTATATAGATATTATATATACTGACAAAAAGGAAAATATATTCAACTTAATTGGTAAGTCAAGTTTTTGATGATTTGAGCATAATGAACATAGATATGACAAAGTACATGAATTACACAAACTATTTCATGTCTAATAAGTAGCAATGAAACACTGTAATTATCATTCTAATAATAACCAATAAAAATGGACTTATACTTATGAATCTTTCACATATTTAAAGGACTTATACTTTGTGATAGTATATAATGATTGCAGTGAAGTATTCATATATGTAACAAAAAAAAGTCAAATGGGTCAAAAATGAAACGCAATATATAATTTATAAATAAAATTCATCTAATAGACTTAACCAACAATGTTGTTAATAATAAAAAAAACTCATTCTAGAAATTAATTCTCAACTTTTGTAACTTTATTATGCTCCATTCAAATACTTTAGTATAAGAAACTAAAAAAAGAAGCGATTATAGGACGAATTCAATTTATAAATAAAAGTCATCAAATAGACTTAACCAACAATGTTGTTAATAATAAAAAACTCTTGGCTATAGTTTCTAGTTATTATTCTCAATTCAAACACTTTACTATAAGAAATTAAAAAAAAGAGAGATTATAGGATGAATAGAAAAATTCAAATATAAGAATAAAAACATTTCAAAGTTTTAAAAAATCATTATATAGAATGTTTTTTTTTTCGTCTTCAAAAAACTTCAATAATGCCAAGTTTTCATAAAAACAATAAAATTTGTAGTACAATATCAATAAAATACAAGATTAGAAATTTTGCAGGTAAATCAGTTTTTGACCCAATCCAATTTTTAGATCGTCTCTACATCGAAATTTATAATTAGAGACTAACTCAACATTTTAATGCATAACTAATCATTATATTTTAATCATAATGCCTTAAATTCATGAAACAATAAAGCATATTCAAGCCAACGAACCTAGGAACCAGGCATGAGAAAAAAGGCATATACAAGAAGTCAATTCAATATAGAAAGATGGCCATTGTTTAGCTTAATTAAAATAAACACTCCAATCAAATACAATATAGTTAGGAAAACATCATTTGCTTTGTGATTGTATGGGTTGGAGTGAAGTATTTCTATATGTAACAAAAGATGAAGTCGAATTTAATATATCATTTCACATAATTCAAGAAAAAGGCTAAAAGAAATATGTATAGATGATGTCTAATAATCAAGCAATAGACATGTTGTATATTAACATACTAAAACCTTTCGACACAAGTAGCAATTTTTCATAATAAATAAAGAGAATCATGTATTAACATGTTATATGCATTTTCTTGTTCTTAAACAAGTACATAGTAACATGCTTTATGATTTGGTTTCCTAGTTTAGGTTGCTGGTAGTTGCTTATGTGAACAAGTTGATAATAAAACATACATTTTATCTTCTTTTTTGTATGATCAAAACCAAGCAATAAATCATTAAATAGTTAAAATTATTCATCTTTATGCTATCTAATTTAATATTATTACTTAAATCTCAATCATGATGATCTAAAAATCATTAAAAAGCCTAATGCTAGTAGCACAAGTATCAAATAAATAGACTTTATGCCTAGAAACCCTAACTGAGCAAAAACTATAGGGTTTTCAAAATAACAATAGAGTTGCAAAGAAAAATAAGAATCATATATCAAATTAACCAGAACATGAAGTGGTGAAACTTTCTACAAATGAATATGGAAAATTTTATGTATCTATTAAATCAACCAATTTACTAAAGCGAACAACAACAAACAAAGAAAGTGAATGGGTTGGATAACTAGCCTATGATAAAGATGGTTATGACCATAAGAAGATCAAAAAAGTCAATTTTAGAAGGCGAATGGAAAAATGGATAGCAAATGTGATGCAGGCCCTATAGGCAAATAACCCTAGGAACCCACGAACTCAAAGGAATAGGAACGATTGAATTGCTAAGAATGTATTGAAGATAATCATATTAGAACCCTAAGAAAGCAAAGTCTTTAAAACCCCAATATTGAGATGCCATAAAGGATGATCATTCCCTTTGATAAGTCGAATTTAAACATTCAATCAAGAACACAAGAAGGAAAAGCAAAAGCTTTCTAAAATATACTTTTTATTCATGATATTCGTTCTTTTCTCAAATTACATAGTTTCTCTTTTATAAGCAAGAAACCTTAATAGAAAAACTCTAGACAATATGGGCTTTATTTAGTGGTGGATTAGGCCTAATACAACCATAAAAAAATAAAATACTAAAAGATTTAAAATAAAAGCACACAATTAATTAAAATAAAAATTGCTAAACATAAAAGGCTCATAATTAATTGTAACAAAAATATTGTTTTCCAAATTAATCCTTGCATCCAATTTAATATTCCAAATCTATCCCTTGTGTAGGATCTTTGGAATATTTGTAAACATCAACTTGGTTAGTATCTCAATCTTCATTGAAACATCTACTTTTTCTATGGAATGGGAGTTGTTTGCGTGGTGGGTTTTGGCAAAGATGGCAAGGTTTGCAACAAGTGTCTGGGTCTTCAAGGGTGATGTTTTGCGAATAGTTATGGGGTTCTTGAGTTTTAGAGTTCTTCAAGGATGATGTTTCGTTGATGGTTATGGGGGTTGTGTAGTCTTAGGGGTTTCTTCGAGGGTAATGCTATAGTAGAGCTAGTTCTGGGGTTGAAGACTATTAAGCAATCGAGGGTGAAAAAAGAGAATGGAATTTTGGGGGTAAGGGTAATATGTGTTTTTTGGAATTTTTTTAAATTACAAAATTGATTGTAACAGGTTCAAAGTTGGGGTAAAAAAGACTTTTGTAAAAATAAAAAAATAAAAAACCACATATAGTCCCTAAGTGAATTATTACTATTTTTTCAGACCTTATAAGACAAAAGCCCATTGTGGATATAAATTTTAAGAATGTGTAATTTAGAATATTTCTTCAAAATAAATTCAAATACAAGTGAACTTACCAAAATGTCCATATATCCCACATAAAGAATGCGTGCATGGTATTTTGAGACATCCCACCTAAAACCAACAAGAACATGATACTCAAGTCCAAACGCAACCCTTTGAAGTAGTAGTTCATAACTGTTGATGGATTCTGACCACGTATTCATGACCATTAAATGAGGCTGACCACCTGTTAATAATCGTTTAAGGAGACCAACCCCACACAAGTGCATCAAACTTCCTCAATCTTCACCTCTTTAAATTTACACGATTAGGTTTGTCAAATATTTATTTCCCTTTCAATTGATTTGGAGTTTGAATACTGGGTTATGTATAAAACTACGAAAAGTTTCATATATATTTGTTTTTTGATGGACAATTTGGGGAACTTAGATAAACAGGAGTTTGGTAATAGACATCAAAACACTCATTGAAGGTTAGGTAGAGGGTACCAAATCTCTTATATAATTATCAGTATGTAGGTTTTGATTTGTACAAAACATGAAAATAGAGCCCATGGATTTCAAATTTTCTTTTATTAAAAAGACAATGAAAGAAACAATGAATCAAAGTCTCATATTTAACATATATAGAAATTACATGGATGAAGAATTTTGTACCTTGGTATGCAAAATCCAATTAATTCTTTAAGTTCTTTCTCCAATATCCTTTCAAGGTATATCCAAATTTAAACACTAAATGTGTGGGCACTAAGAAGAATAAAGATCAAAACAACCTACAATCAAATGGGTTAGATTAAATGGTCTATGTGTTTCTCAATGCTAAACACATGAGATCAAAACAACCTACAATCAAATGGGTTAGATTAAATGGTCTATGTGTTTCTCAATGCTAAACACATGAGCCATACACGATGGTTAAATGGCCTTTCTAGGAGAATAACCCTAGGAACCCACAAAATTAAAAGAATAGGAACAATTGAATTGCTAAGAACGTGTTGAAGATGATCACATTAAAATCCTAAGGAAACAAAGTCCTTAAAACCCCAATCTTGAGATGCCACAATGGATGATCACTCCCTTTGATAAGTCTAATTAAAACATTCAATGAAGAACACAAGAAGCCAAAGAAAAAGCTTTCTAAAATATACTTTTCATTCATAATATTCGTTCTTCTCCCAAATTACGTTGTTGCTCTTTTATAAGCAAGAAACCCTAATAGAAAAACTCTAGAAAACATGGGCTTTATTTAGTGGTGAATTGGGCCTAATACAAACTTAAAAAATAAAATACTAAAAGACTTCAAATAAAAATCTCACAATTAACTAAAATAAAAAATTTTAAACATAAAAGGCTCACAATTAATTAAAACAAAAATATTGATTTCTAAATTAATCCTTGCATCTAATTTAATATTCCAAATCTATCCCTTGTGTAGGATCTTAAGAATATTTATAGGATCTTTAGAATCTTTAGAATCTTTAGAATATTTTTAAACATCAACTTGGTTAGTACCTTAATCTCCATTGAAACGCCTACTATTTCAGTAGAATGGGAGTTGTTTATGTGGTGGGTTTTGGCAGAGATAGTAAGGTTTGCAACGAGTGATTGGGTCTTCAAGGATGATGTTTTACGAATAGTTATAGGGTTCTAGAGTTTTAGCGTTCTTCAAGGATGATGTTTCGTTGATGGTTCTAGAGGTTGTGTAGTCTTAGGGGTTTCTTCGAGGTGAATGCTATAGCAAAGTTGGTTATGGCATTTTGTAACTTTTGGGGTTGAAGGCTATTAAGCAATTGAGGGTGCAGAAAGAGATGAAATTTTAGGGGTAAGGGTAGTATGCATTTGTTGGGATCTTTTTTATTTAAAAAGAAAAGACAAAATTGACTATAACATGTTGAAAGTGGGGGTAAAAAATACTTTTTTAAAAATAAAAAAATAAAAAGCCCACACATAGTCCCTAAGTGAACTATTACTATTTTTTAAGACCTTATAAGAAAAAAGCCCATTATAGATATACATTTTAAGAATGTGTAATTTAGAACATTTCTTCAAAATAAGTTCAAATACAAGTGAACTTACCAAAATGTCCATGTATTGCACAAAAAGAACGCGTGCATGGTAGTTTGAGACATCCCACCCAAAACCAACAAGAACATGATATTCAACTCCAAACGCAACCCTTTGAAGTAGTAGTTCATAATAGTTGATGGATTGTGACCACCAATTCATGACCATTGAAGAAGGCTGACCCCCTATTAATAATCGTTAAAGGAGACCATCCCCACACAAGTGAATCAAACTTCCTCGATCTTAGCCTCTTTAAGTTTATATGTTTAGGTTTTTCAAACATTTATTTACCTTTCAATTGATTTGGAGTTTAAATACTGGGTTATGTATAAAACCTTAAAAAAATAAAATATTGAAAAACTTAAAATAAAAATCACATAATTAACTAAAATAAAAATTACTAAACATAAAAGGCGCACAATTAATTAAAACCAAAATATTACTTTCTAAATTAATCCTTGCATCCAATTTAATATTCCAAATCTATCCCTTGGGTATGATCCTGAGAATATTTGTAGGATTTTGAGAATCTCTAAAATATTTGTAAACATTAACTTGGTTAGCACTTTAATCTCTATTATTCCTCTCTCTTTGAAAAATTCATCCTCATATCTTAGCTTTGTAAGCAAGTCGATTTGGTATTGTAGATTCTGGTATGAACTCTATTTGATGTTGCATGCCTTGCAAAGTATGTAATCCATAGGGAATCTCTTAAGGAAGTTGGTCCTCCAAGTCCAACAATACCAATAAAATGACACTAGGCAAAGATTAGTTAAGATCGTTAGTAGAAAGATAAACATCCTTGTACATAAGTACAACTACTGGTTGCCTTGCCATCATTCCACTCTTAATATCTTCTTTTTTAGCAAATACACTATTCTTTTTTTTTCTCCTTTTTTCTCACTTTTTCCTCTATGTTTCTTACTTTTCTCTCCTATTTACTTACTTTTTCCTCTCTTTTGCTCACTTTTCTCTCTTTTTTGTTCATTTTTATCTCCTTTCTGCTCACTTTGTTTTCTCTTGTTTTACCACTCAAAGTTCACGCCAACCTCATTTGTGTTCTTAAAAAAATTAAAGAATCCAACTAATCTCAAGAAGTAACCGTTTTATTGGTGACAATATCAAAATTTAGAATTCTAAAAACTTAATGCGAAAGTATGACAAAAAGAAAGTCCAAAGAGGACTCTAAAGAAAGGCTCTTGACCAAAGAGGACTTTAAAGAAAGTCTCTTGACCAAAGAAGACTCTAAAGAAAGACTTTTGACCAAAGAGGACTTTAAAGAAAGACTCTTGATCAACTATGATTCCTTTTTTTTTCAAATCAGTTTTGGGTAGCAAAAAAAATGATGGGAAAACCAATTTCAACAAGAACAAGAAAACAAGAATTAGATTATTGAACGATATACTACTTTGTTCTCCTTTTCTTCTTTTTTTTTTGTTTTGACTAATTTTTCTACTGTTGTGAATAGAAAATTCACAAAAACAAATTCGAAACCCTACTAAACAAGAACAAAAAACAATGTAAAACGGTGCGATGAATCTTTAACCCCTCGGTTAGTGGTGTAAACGGTGGAATTTGGGCTTGAAAATTGAAATAACAGAGGTAAAGCCTAATAATTCTGTTAGGAATGCAAATCTTCTTCAATTTGATATATTATAATAGTCGTTTTATTACCCGAGTCAAAAGTTATGACTATTTAAAGTTACAACTCCATTTTATCAAATGTTTTTTGAAACTCAATAGCAGCCCGCTTCTTTTCATTTCATTTTTTTAAGAACAAAGATAGATTGAACACAGAAATAAAGAACAAGAAAAAGATACAAATATTTCTAAGAAAACTATGAAGCAAAATCCAAATACGAAAATGACGAAAACAAAATTGAAAGAAAATACAAGACTCAAAAGGGCAAATTTTTATTTTTTTGTGATTTGTGACTCAAGAATGCAGAAAAAAATCAAAGGACGGAATTTTTTTTAGAATCAAGAATTCAAAACAAAAATAGATAAAGATAGATAACCTATTTTTAGCAACCAAGACTTTGATACCAAATGATACGAAACCTCTAGGTGAATAAACCTAGAAACCCACAAACTCAAAGGGATATGAATGACTGAATTGCTAAGAACCTGTTGAAGATGATCAGATTAGAACCCTAAGAAAACAAAATCCTTAAAATCCAAATCTTGAGATGCTAAAAAAGATGATCACTCTCTTTGATAAGTCGAATTCAAACATTCATACAAGAACATAAGAAGGAAAAGCAAAATTTTTTTGAAATATAGTTTTCATTCATGATATTCGTTATTCGTTCTTCTCCCAATTTACATATTTACTCTTTTATAAGAAAGAAACCCTAATATAAAAACTCTAGACAACATGGACTTTATTTAGTGGTGGATTTGGCCTAATACAACCTTAAAAAAATAAAATACCAAAGGACTTAAAATAAAAAGTCCACAATTAACTAAAATAAAAATTGCTAAACATAAAAGGCCCACAATTAATCAAAACAAAAATATTGCTTCCTAAATTTATCCTTACATCTAATTTAATATTCCTAATCTATCCTTTGTGTAGGATCTTCAAAATATTAGTAGGATCTTCAAAATATTAGTAGGATCTTGAGAATCTTGATAATATTTGTAAACATCAACCTGGTTAGCACCACAATCTCCATTAGATGGTGAGGCTAAAGCTGTGTTCTAAGTGCTACTACAACATATATATCACCTTAAACATTTTAGGGTTCGTGTCTCACAAGTCCTAATTGAATTAGGTTTCATCCCAAGTCAAAAATGTGCTCCTACTGGTAATACTAGGTGAGCTGCCTGGGTGCCACATAGGGACCCTTGAGCACCTATTGAAGCCCTGTGCTATGAAAACAAGCAATCCTCGAGCACACTACGAGATACCTAGGCACCACCCTTATTAACATGAATGACCACTTCCCCTTCTTCACGTATATTGAGCCTGAAGTTAGATATGCAATTGTTTGAATGAATGATCTTGTTCCTCATAATAAGTGTTCAAATAATCTTGGCTACCTCAGAGACCCATGAGACTATATTATGAGATTCACAATATTTAATCCCATCAAGACCTTTTTTTCTTTGAATCCAATGATCTAAATATTAATCTTGGTATTATTCCATTAAAATCCCGAGATTACAACTCTTGATAACATAATAATCTAATAGTGAATTATTTATCATGTCATACTAGGACAGATATTATTCAACTCTTCATAGACATATCATATTCGTGTAACACTCAAATATATTGGCTAAGACTAATTACCAATTGTAAGTTTTTTGTGCCCATAAGTCTCCAATTTCTCTAATGATTACCCTAAACACCCTTTTCTCATAATTGAACATCTCTTATAATACAAACACTGTTGAATTTCATAGAATTATTACGGCCATAGATTTTAAGTAAGCAAGCACCAAAACATCTCAAACAAGATTATCTTTACTTTATACAATGACACAAAATTGTTTTGTTTGCCTTGAGTTCCAATCGTCTCTAGGGTTAGAGCATCAAAACCATATCCTAAGGAATGTTAGAACCTCACCCCTAGGAATATAATGAACATTGAATCCCTTCAACTAAAATTGTAATAGATTCAAGATTAAAAGTACGCATAATATAATGCCTTATTGTATTCAAATAGAGATAGTTATTGAATTCGATAAATTTAGCAGTCCAATTATTTTATTGTGTTATTAGATTTTGACTAAGACAAACCAACTTTCAATATAACACCTTATTATAATGACTAAAAAAAGTATCTATTTTTTTATCAATTATGAACTAATTTATTGAATATTCAGTGATACAATATCTTTGTCTTTTGTGAGAGTCATGCTCATAAGCAACATACACTGTAATAATTAATTAGATATTATATTGTTATAATTAAGCACATATATATAAACTATATATGTTTCATTTATTTAACTAATGTTGTATCATTACATTTATAAATTTATGAACAATGAACATATAATTTTAAATAAGACCACATATCTCAACATAATAACCATTAACAAACCTAAGCAACTTCATATTTGGAGGGGAAAAAAATTTCGATAGAGTAAATCGAAATTTTTTTACGTGGAATGGTAGGGTATGAACCTCACTTATGTACTCTATCGAAATTCTTCTACATGGAATGGTAGGGTATGAACCTCACTTATGTGGAATGATAGTGGATACCGAACCTTACATATACATGATACTTAATTTAATATTCTTGTGTCATTTGCCCCTTGAATCTATTTGCTAATATTCATATGGTTTTACATTAATTATTGGAAATATGATTCATAATGGTTTTAGTTTTTTCATTTAATTAAGTTGCTCTTACTTTAGGTATGAGTTAACAATCACAAACTACCTCGCATTGGAAAAGAAATGAAAAAATGTATCAAGCTCAATGACTAGTTTATTGAATAAAAACAAGGCAATGATTATTACTTTACATGTCATTTGGTCAGATGACAATCACTTTACATAATATGTATGAGTTTTTAGGATTTCAAATTAAGAGAAATCCTTTGGTGAAAGCATTTCCAATAATCTAGATTTATACCAAGTAAAAATGATGTTGTTTCACTTCTATTATATGCTTTGGGAGTTACTAAAGGCAAACAAAATTAAATTGAGTTTGAAAGTCTTCAATGTGAAATTAAGTTGGTTGAGAAATATGTTCAATGATTTAGGATAGAGATAAGTAGACCAAGTTTCTAGGTCATTTTTGCTACATTTAATACGGTGTAAATTATTTGTAGATAAAACTGGAAACAATGTACCAGTGTTATACTTAACATTTTGGTAGATTTAGGTAGTGTACACCAATATGTGAAGGTGAAAAATTATTAACTTATTTGTATCGACAGTTGGGGACAACTACTCAATATGATTCGAAACAACTTTTTGGATAACTAACATTGCAACAAGCATGAATTTATGAACATTTTCCTACTTGCGCTCTATCTCAAAACTTGAACTACACACTACTACAAAACATACCTTTGGCCTCGTTTTTAACCGTGATCGTAGGTGTATGGCTATAGTTATAAGAACCGAGGCCTAAGTGAGAGAGACCATAGGTAACGACCTATGGTCTTGGTTTTTAAATAACTAACACCATAGATACCCCCTATAGCCTTGGTTTTTTAATAACTGAGGCCATAGGCAACCTTATGGCCTCAGTTTTTTATGAAAACCAAGGCAATAAGGTGTATCTATGGTCTCAGTTATATGGTAACCGAGGCCATAGGTTCCCCTATGGCCTTAATTTATTAATAATCGAGGTCATAGATACACCCTATGGCCTCAGTTTTTTAATAACAAATGTCATAGACTTGTAATAAAAATGATATCTATTATTTTGGTTACACTTTAATTGTGATTATATACATCTCAATTAAGCTAATTTTTAAATATAAATTAAAATAAATTGAGAAAATTATGAAAATTAAGAGTCATTACATTAAACTTAAGAGACATGTTACATTAAGAGTTTAATAGATACACTAAAACATAATAAAACCTTAATATAACTAGTTAATTAAAGTGGATCCAAAAATATAAAATTATACATGAAAAAACTTTACTAATATAACTAATCAAATTGTTTACAATCTAAATCAATCTTAAAATATTTTACATGTCCCATTGTAATGCTTTTCTTCAAAATCTTCGTCCTTGACAACATCTACTATGTGCATTAATTTTCTCATAAAAACAGTATCTAGTAAGAGCATACCAACATCCAGATTCCATGAATATAATCCTCCATATATTGCATCCAGAACACAAGAGTCCTCTATACTTATTTATTCTTAATATATAGGTTACACTATGATTATAATGTCATAAAAATGTCTATAATAATTGACACCATGTGATAGTACCTGTGAATATAAGCATTTACTATATATGAGCATACTTTCAGATTTCGTGAATATAATGATGCATATATAACATCTAGAACACAAGAATCCTATATACTTCTTTATTCTTAATATATAGGTTAATTACACCATGATTATAGTGTCATAGAACTGTCTATAATAAATGACACCGTGTAACAATACCTGTAAATATAAACATATACTATATATGAGCATACCAATATCCATATTCCTAAGTTCTTCAACCTGTTTAAGAGTGAAAATTGGAATGCATATCTAGCCATGTCCTAAAATGCATCTTAAGAATTTTGCAACCATAAAAGAGAAAGAAAAAATGGGTATGGATCATCATCATAAACTTATACATGATAAACCCTACAATAAATTATTTAATGAAATTATGCACCAATAGTAAGAAATTCAAAAGTGAGAAAGGACACGAAACGATTACATCAAACAATAACCTTTTTTTAACCTTGTATATTTTTCATCGTCAGAAACACACAATCCAAGCTTTGAACGTACTTGGTCAGGTTGTACCTGCAAGCAATGGATAGATATACCATACTTTCAATTAGATTCATATGATGTCATAAGGCGATCAAAATAAGAATTTTGATAACAATATAAAATGGGAAGACAATAACCTACTCCTGATACAAGCAGATCCCAAGTTGCTCTCCATATTCATAAAGAACTTCCTTACATTCATTACTCACTATTCCTTCTACTCCAATGTCATGGTTGATTTTAGTCATGATAGGCTGCAAAAGAATGAACTTATGAATAAGGCTTTCGTGCATCCTAACACTATAGCCAGAAGAAAAATATTTCAAACTTGAGTCAAAGAAAAGAAAAAACTTTCCTAATCTTTGACTACAATGTCACCAACTTTAACATGGTCTTGACTAAAGAAACCAGATATTGATATATATGGATAACTTATTTCATAGGATTTTCCTGAGTAAGAAGTCGCAAGTTTTTATTTTAACTCAAATTTCATAAAAAAATCATGACTAATACTTTTCTACATCTAGAAACAAAACTTCAATAATATAAATAAAAAACTACAAATGCCATCAAATTGATTAACCTTACCAATTTTGTTATATGTGCTGGATTGGCTTGATTTGTACTTAATATGGAAATAGCAAGAAATCTGTGTGGTGGATTTCATTAAATGATTGAGTTTAAGTAACAGATGTCAACTATAATAACCAAAAAAATTAGGGAAACTTATATAGAAGTAGCATTTTGATGATGGTACCCAAAGATTGGAACTTCCAGTATTAATTATAACAGTGAAGTTTTAAGGTGGGGAACTAAGACTAATCTCTCCATAGTATTAGGCATCCAAATAATTTCCTAGAGGTACTATATGCATCAAAAATTAAATTCGGAGTTAGTGAAGATAGGTAATAACTTACAAAATTCATAATCCAACTTCGGCAAAGACAATAAAAATAAAATCACAATTCATGTATAAACTAATTTTATTATTACTTTTTCATATACCAATCACGAATTATTCATGCATGATGTAACATGGCATTGAAGAAGATAAGAATTCAGTGATATCAAAAACATGAAAATCAAACGGTCTTTTAACCTCCCTCACTCTCCCTTTCTTCTCTTTCCTCCCCCCAACAACAAGAATGAGCATGTTTTAAAGGAATTTGTCTCACTCAAAGAAGCATCCATTTTGATATTTAGTTTCAGTACTTAACTTAAAAACACAGAAAGATTTTGGAATTTCGCTTCCAAGTACACTTGATAGAGTTAGTAGAATGCATCAATATTGTCTAAATAAAATTTCACATCCTAACTCAGATTTTCCAAAAATATCTGGGCAGAATGCTTTGATGTGCTAGATTATTTCACTTGTTTTACTTTAAATAATTCTCAACAATTATTTAAACATAAACTCAATTAACAATGGTAGTCAAAATTCACGCAATATATTTGATAAAAAAATTGTTAGATATAGTTTTTCTTGGACTGGTCTAACTCTTTCACAAGAAACATAAATGGGCTCAAACAAAATCCTAATTAAACTATGCAAAAAATTATTTTTATGTAATGACAACAATATTCAAAACTATAACAAGGTCATTAGAGAAAACAAGTATAATGAGTGCAATAAAAACAAAAAGGAAGAAATAATAACCTTTTATAGAAGATCCAACTTCATATGGCTAAGGCGAATTGCGCCCTGGGAGAGTTCTCCAACATTGAAGCGTATGCAGTACAGTATCCCCGACAAGTTGCACCTGAAAAAACCATAAGAAACATAAAAATAGTCCACTTTATTTATTTACTCAAAAACAAAAATACTCCAATTAGATCTCTAACTATCATTGACCTTGTCAAAACGACATGATTCAAGGGAACAACCTACATTACACAAAAACAGCAAATGTCAGTTCTACTCTATCAATATTTTGTATCAAGTGCTTGAAACAAACCTAATAATAAATACAAAAAAATGCTCCCAGCTTCCTTTAAGAACAAACACATAAATTTACTTGGTAATTTCTTAGAGTACGTGACTTGAAACCTGTTGCACAATAATCAAAATAGTATTCCTATGTCCTAATAAACTTTTTATCGAACCCAAGAGCAATAATTTCTTTGAAAATACAAGTTAAAAATGAAATAAGTATTAGTTTTGCACCAAAATCTCCACATCAAACAACATTTTTATACCTTTTTCTTTGGTTATGTTCAAAAGGTTTCATTATGTTTTCAACATCTGTAGTCTCTTACCTTTGGTTCTCCAAGAAATTTCTCCTCCAATATCTTAGAGTTTGGTAGTAGTGAATGCCAATGTTTTCTAGGTGCTCAATGATGGATGGATGGATCGCAAGACCGGCATTGTAAGTATTGATCTTACGAAATAACCCTTTTGGGTTTTATTATTTGTAAAACTCTCGCAAGTGCATGAATCATTTTATAGAAAATGATAAGTATACTCCCAAGGTTGATCTAAGGAAGGAATATATGTGTTTTTAATTTATTATTCAAAATCTTAAAAACAAAATTAAATTCTAAACATTCTGTCATGATATTTTGGTTTGTTTGTCTCCTAATATAATAACATAAAAATAAATATAAACACAGTTATAAATTCAATAAACAGTAATGCAAATTTTATCATTCATAAGAGTAAAATATTTAATGATATAACAATTAAGTTAATTATGTTTGCTCATATTATTTAGTTTATTAAATATATAAATAAATATTTATTGATTTTCTCTTTTTGGTATGAAAATACCCTTAAGTGGGGCCCAAATTATTTTTTTAATATTAACTAACTAATATCCTTAGGCGTGGCCTATTAATTAATTAAATATTAAATTTTAGCTTTATTTCTAAGATAATAGCAAACCATCTAATCATAGCTTTAGGTAGAGTCAAATAATTAGATTTTATTCAAGGTTTCCAAATTAAACCTAAGAATTTAATTTTCCAAGTATTAACTTTCAAGTTTTAAAACCAATACTGAAAATATGTCGTCAATACATTTTGGAATAATAGTTTTTATAAAAAAACTTTTGAAATAAAGTTTTACTCTAACTATCGGGCGATTATACCAACAAATAAAAGAGCACTACTCTAAATTAGACCGAATAATTAAACCTTAAAATCTAATTTTTAGATTTAAGTTTGTAATAAAAAATAATGTATTTCTCTCTAACATCCTTAATATAAAATCTTGAATAAAAACAAAATCAATTTATTTTATAAAAGTGTTTTACCTATTTAATATTTTGCAAGCATAACAACGTTATAATTATATCATATTTACAAACAGCCAGCCATGTTAAATTTAATCATAGACAAATTAAATATAACATATAAGAATAAAACATAAAATGATAACTGTAAAGAATCCATTAAAATAATACCTTAAAAGAATCCTTACAACAGTTTGATGTTAATTTTGTTACTCGAAAACCTCCAAACGTATTGGAATATCTACTTATTGAATCAAAAACTAAAAAATTATAAAAATATAACTAGTTCCTCTCAAAAAGAGAAGAACTTTATAAATAAAAACTAAAAAAAAGAAAACTTTCTATAGAGAGAAAGAGATCAGCAAATTTGTGTGTTTTGGAATGGAGGAAGAAGGTCCTTTTATAGATGAGAAAAAGGCCAAAAAGGGGGGGAAATATTTCAAAATTTGAATTTGGACGCATTTGGATAGGTTGGTGCTCGTATGGGATGCGAAAATCTCAAAAGATGGGCGGTTGGCACACTACGAGCGCGAGATACAGTGTGGAGTGTATAGCACGTGTGTGCGCGTGACTTGACACAGATTGAATGGTGTGTGTGGGACTCGAAGTGAATGGGCGTGTTGCGCGTGTTTCTCGGCGTGGTTGGGCAGCTACGCACACGATTTTGGCCTTTTTGACATTTTGGACCCAAATTTTCTAATTTTTCTATCTTTTTTAAATTTCTTTGTTTATTTTCTCAATATATTTGTGATGTATTGCCTCCAGTATGTTTTTTGAGTCTTTAAGTTTTCTTTTGAACTAAAATATCTAAACAATAAAAAATACCCGTAAAATCGAAAAAACAAATTTATATAAAAATATGATGAAATCATACAAATATAAATCTATTTAATCAATTAAAGTACATTAAGTCATGATAATTTTAGTGCTTTTTAAGCACTCATTTATCAACACTAGATTTCCACAAAATAGTGCTCAACACTAGAATCCCAATTTACACTACTAGTTCCCAACATTTTCTCTTGCTGTTGGATATGGTTTTAATGCTGAGAATGGTGACTAGAAAGTGGATGATGTGCATATTGTTGATTGTTTTGCAATTGCTGCTACTGCAACTAGAAAGTTGAGTATATATGCATGGTTGCATGAGTAGAAACTTTGAGAGGATTAAATATAGTAAGTTTTTTCAATCTTAACTATATAAAAAAAACAATTGCACTTAATAACATGCCTATCTAGAACAAATAGCACTAGATTAACACACAAAGTCCTTTAAACAGAGCCAAAGCCTATATTGCTAGTACTATCACCTCTATTCTAACTAGGAATAATCCCAACATAGCCCTTAAAAGAAGCGGTTCTACATCAATAACATCAGTATCACTCATTGTTGAAATGACATGGCCAATCTTAAATGAGGATAAACTATTAAGAAAGATTTCCTTACCATATCATTGGAAGCCCAAGACTTCCAAAAATGATACTATCGATGAAAATTAGTGTACTTCTGTGAGCTTCTATGATAGCTCATGAACCTTCTTCAATCAATACCTGAAAATGACATAAATATCATAGCATTACATGTTTTATAACAGAAAATTACAAGGAATGAAAAATTTTACACAACACATTTATTGAACCCAAAGAAGATAATTTCATAATAAAAGAAGAAAATAAGAAAAGAGCTTTACAGTGGAAAGAAATTATCAATTTATGAACTTGTAACCTTCTTCATTTATCCCCATCTTTGTGACTTCTTTGGTAGCGTTTTATGATTAGGGTTAGTACGTCGAGAATCTCCACTACGTTTTGCGATTTCTCAACTACAATCACTTATACCAAGGTTGAGGTCATTGTCGTTGATGGTGATACATGTAGAGTAGTAGAGAGGGTGATCGGTACGAGAATCTCCACTGCGTTGACAGAGTTGGGTTGCGAGGAATGGTATGTGGTAGGGAAAAGGAGAGAAGAAAAGGAGAGCACTGGGGAAAAGAGAGAGGAAAAGAAAAAGAGAGGGAGGGAAAAAGAAAAAGAAGGGAAAAAAGAGGAAAAAAGAAAAAAAGAGGGAAAAATTGGAAAAGAAAAATAAAAAAATTGATCAAGAAATTTGGTATGTGCATTCATGGTGTAAAAAATTGATAAGGTATATCTATGACCTCAATTTTTAAATAACCGAAGCTATAGGGTATATCTATAGCTTCAGTTTTTAAATAATCGAAATCATAGGGTATATCTATGACCTCGGTTTTTAAAAAAATCGAGGCTAAATGTCTGAGACTATATGTATATATTGTAGGAGTGACATGATTCACCTTCCATGAGTTTAGCATCAGAGGTTATACACACATCCTCATGCAAACAATAATGCCTTAGCGGGGGTTGTGAAAGACAATAGAAAATCTTACGGTCTTTGATGTATATTCACTATTTCAATATCTAACACTAAGTTAGTACGAAAGTTTAACAAATTTATGGTTCACGTTGAGGCACTAAATTTATGTATCATTTTCAGGTCAATTAGGATCCTCACGGCATTGAAATTCCAAAAATCACATTTTTTCAAGTATTCAATTTTTAGATGTCATAGAGTTATATCATTGTTGTATAATATTGTGTCAATTTTAACGTATCAAAATCATTTCACATGATCTTATTGAACATTCTAAAGTTAATAGAAGATCTAAGTCTAAAAAGTACAAATAAGAGGTTCAACTGGACTGTTATTTATCCACATGAGTTCTCTTTAAATTATATGGATTGGTATCGCAATATCTCGTATGTGAGATTACAAAACTTCAAACACATGTAGGCTTAGGATCCACGTAGTGCACCCCTCAATATTCACACAAGGAGAAGCATAAAATAACATACCATGTATCCCAATTGATCATTTGAAACCTCCACTCCATGCAACATAGTTTGGTACTTGCTGCTGCCTCTTATGAGTTACAACCTATCACTACTTTGTAAATCAAAGTGGTGCAACGTTAGTGAACCGTGGTGACGGTTTGGTTTCGTCGGAACCGTACGTCGGAACCGTACGTCGGTTCCGAAACCGAACGAGGTTCTTGATGGAAGAACCTTAATAAAGTATCAGGTCCTCTCACTATTAACTACATAATAATTCAGATTACACCATCAATACGCAGAGAATAAGTGTGAGAAACCAGTGAAAGCATCGAACAGAAAATCCATTGGAATTCCCGTGTAAAGTCTTGAAATTTAATCAATGGCGGGAGATGTTTTCAATCCAATTTTGTTTCCGCTGCATTTAAATTATGAGTTCATATGGTTTTATGAATGTTTCCTGGATTGAATTGAAAGTATCTAACATTTGGTATCGAGCTTTTTGAAAACTACTGCTTTTGCTCTGTTTCACGAGAACTGAAATTTTGGATTTTTTATTTTGATTGTTTTTGATGCATATGGAAATTATAAAGTGTTTCAATATTGATTTTTGAGTGATTCTGTAAAATTAAACTTGAAAAATAATGAAGAAAATAAATCCAATTTGCCGTGGGTATTTATTTTCTTCATTAATTAACTTTTTGTTTAAGATGAAGTTTTTACTTAAAATTAAGATCATGAATCACTCAGAAATTGAATTCTGAGAATTTTGATAAAAAGAACGCTGGATTCCGTTAGTGTAAAAACGGGTCGTATTGACCCGGCTGAAGGTTGAAGATGAAGTTTAAAAAAAAAAAAATTTGCTTTGCCTAGGAATCGAACCCAGTTTATATTGATATGTTTTTAATAAACTATCCACTTGACCACTGAGGCCGGTCTGTTATTTTATGTAATAGCATATATTTTTAGAGTCAAAGTTAGTTTTATTAAAAAATCAAACATTTGGATTGTTTGGGACTTGAACCTTGGTCTCAAGACAATGATTTCACAAACCAAACCAACAGGCTACAGAAAATATATATGTTGTTAATGTATAATATTTTATATATATTAAATATTTAATTTTTATTAAAACAAAACAAATATATATATATATAAAATAATTCTGAATATAATTTTAATTTATGTTTATAATATGTATAATATTTATTATACATGTTATATTTATTTAAATAATTTTTGGACACATTAAAATTTTATTTAAATACATTATGCTTAAATTATTTGTTTTGTGTATTTATATGTATAAATTTTGCAATTGATTATACATATAAAATTTAGTTAAATAATTTATGCATAATTAAAATAATGAAATTTTTTAATGACTCTTATTGATTTAATTAGTGCTTATATTATTTAATTTTGCTTGTATAATTTATTGTCATATATGCAATTTAAGATAAATAATATTTGTACATTTGATATTAAATTAATATTGCTTATGGTTTTATGTAATAATTGAGCATAAGAATTTAATTAATATTTAAGTGATTCATATAGTTTGATTAATTAGAGTAGCCACAAAGCTCTTTAATTAATTAAAACTATAATAAAGTTTATTTAGGATCACATTTAGAAAATAAATATTAATTGTAATTAATCATATGTGATATATAATAAATCTTATCCTACGAATTTTTATTATATTTTTGTGTGATTAATTAGGATATAATATCAAATTATATTTTCTAATTTACCCATAGGGATTAGGAAAAGGAACATAATTTGATAGTTTTATTGTAAAGTTAGGAAGAATTTAATTGAATTAAAACTTTAGCCCACAGGCAACTTTTACGTCACTAGATTCATATTATTCATGATTTACATTGGTAAATAATGACTATAGTTTAGGCCTCAAATTTTAATAAGCATATAATCTTTAATTGACTTACCAACCTCAGAATTTTTTCGATATCATTTGTGATATTCCCGATCTGAAAAGGGATAACTATAAAATATGGAAGGAAAGAATTCTCGCTTCAATTAGGGGCGGATGGATATTGATTATGCTATTAGGAAAAACGAACCACCTAAAATTACTCAAACCAAGACTCAGAGAATATCACGCTTTATGAACAATGGGAATCCATCTAATCGCCTAAGTATGATGTTCATTAAGACTAAAATCTATCTTTGAGTATTCGTGGTTCCGTTGATCAATACCAATGTTCAAGACTTACTAAAGGCCGTTGATGATCAATTGGCGTCACTTCGTGATAAGGCTTTAGCAAGCACCCTTATTATAAAGTTCTCTTTCTTTAAGACTCACTACAGGTGTGAAAGGTGTGAGCACATTATGCAAATAAGGGACATTGCGGCTCAATCCTTAAACATCTCGAGGTTGAGATGTTCGGGAATCCTTCCTGCGGTGCACTATATCCTTAACACTCTCCCACACCAAGATGGGGTTATTCAAAATCTCGTACAATACACATAAAGATAAATGGTCAATCAATGAACTAATGACCACGTGTGTACAGGAAGGGAGGCTTGTTATGGAATTTGGTGAAAGTGCAATGTTGGCTACAACGTACCGAGAAAGGAAAAGCTCAATACAAGCATAAAGGAAAGGGAATAATTCCACCTCGAGTGATATTAAGAAAGAATCCAAGTGTTTCTTTTGTAAAAAGAAGGGACATATGAAGAAGGATTGTATCGATTCGAGAAATGGCTTCGAGAATAAAGGTAATCCAACCTCGTTTGTTTGTTATGAATCTAATATGGTTAATGTTAATATTAACACCGTGGATTGATTACGGATCTACAATCCACGTTGCAAACTCTTGCTGTGGTATGCAAAATCTAAGGAAGCTAGTGGAAGTTTTGAAGCAATACATCTTATCCTAACAAGATGGGTTCACATGTGGAGGCCGTAGGGACATGTAGTTTGATTTTAAGTAGTGGTTTTATTTTAAAATTAGAAAAGACCTTTTTATGTTCCAAGTTTCTCTAGAAACTTGATATCAATTTCAAGACTTGTACCTTATGGTTATTCCTTTCACTTTTCGTAAACATCTTTCAATTTATTTAATAAATCTAATTGTGTTGGGATTGGTATTTTTGTCCGATGGTCTTTACCGCATTAATTTACGAAATAATGCCACTCATAACGCTACGCATGTTCAAGTCAGGCACTAAAAAGGTGTATTATTGACGATGACTCTTCTACGTTATGGCATGAGATTAGGGACATATCTCCATAGAAAGAATTAAAAGATTAGTGAAAGATGGGGTACTTAGTACTCTAGATTTTACCGATTTTGAACATGTGTGGACCGAAGACATGAAAGCGTACTAACAAGTCAAAGAAAGGTGCCAATAGAGTTCAAACATATTAGAAATCATACATATCGATATATGTTGTCCAGGCATGGACATTCAAGGTCGTAAATATTTTATCACCTTTATTGATGATTTTCTCGATATATGTATCTCTATATGCTTCATAATAAGAAATAGAAGCATTGGATGCCTTCAAAAGCTTTAAGGTCAAGTAGAGAAACAATGTGGAAAGGAAATAAAGATCGTGAGATCGAGATAGAGGTGGTGAATATTATGGTAGATACACTACTTGAATGGACAAGCACCGGTCCGTTTGCTAAATTTCTTCAAGAACACGTGGATAGTTGCCCAATACACTACGCTGGTTCTGGACTGCACTGCACGGTGTAGCGAAGAAAGAAACCGAACACTTTTGGACATGGTGCAGAGTATGCTTAGCAACTCAATCTTCCTAAATCCTTGTGGATTGAAGCTTTAAAGATGGGTCGTGTATATATTAAACCGAGTCTGACCAAGGCCGTCTCAAAGACACCATTTGAATTATGGAAAGGTTGGAAACCGAGTTTGCAACATATGCGTGTTTGGGATGCCCATCTCTGAGGCGAGGATATATAATCCACAAGAGAAAAATCTGGACCCAAGGACCATTAGTGGGTATTTCATTGGATATGCCGAACGGTCTAAAGGTTATAGATTTTATTGTCCATCTCACAACACTAGATTTGTGGAATCAAGAAATGCAAAATTTCTTGAGAATTACTTGATTAGTGGGAGCGAACGATCCCAGGGCATTGGTTCTGAGAAAGATCATTCAGATGCCCAACGTACAACTTCAAGTAATGGGTGATCATTATTGTTAACAACACGCCTCGAGTACAAAACATGTGTTGAAGAACCAGCCTTGGAAGTACCACAAGTTGTTGATCCCGATCTAGTAGATGTTGAAGTTCAACGTATGCCTACAAGCTGCTGAACAACTAGTTGAACAACACGATCCTACTCCTCGGGAGAATGTTGATGCAACATTAAGAAGATCTACTAGAGTAAGGAAATCAGCGATACCTAATGATTATGTTGTGTATCTACTGAGAATGTGACTATAATGTTGGAGCGAAAATGATCCTGAGACGTTTTCACAAAGCTTGAGTTACGAGGTTTCGAGCTTATGGTACAATGCCACGTAAAGAAGAGATGGATTTACATGGCCTAACCGAGTCCGGGATCTCGTCAAGTTGCGATGGTGTGAAAGCCATTGGATGTAAATGGGTCTTCAAAACAAAGAAAGACTCACAAGGCAACATTGAGAGACATAAGGCAAGACTCGTTGCCAAAGGATTCACTCAAAGTGCGGAAGGAATCGACTACACGGAGACGTTTTCTCCTGTCTCTGAGAAAGATTCACTTCGTGTGGTCGTGGCGTTGGTTGTCGATTTTGATTTGGATTTGCAACAAATGGATGTGAAAACGGCTTTCCTTAATGGTAACCTAGAGGAAGAGGTTTATATGAAACAACCTCAGAGGATTCTTCTCTACAGTGATGGTGGCATTTGGTTTGTAAGCTTAATAAATCCATATATATGGATTAAAGCAAGCCTCCGCCAATGGTATTTGAAATTCCATAACGTCATCACTTCATTTGGTTTTCAAGAGAATGTCATGGATCAATGTATATACCGAGAAAGTTAGTGGGAGTAAGATTTGTTTCTTGGTGCTATATGTGGATGATATTTTTGCTTGCATGACAATGATAGTGGGTTTCTTCACGAGGTAAAACAATTCCTCTCAAAAATTTTGATATGAAGGATATGGGTGAGGCATCTTATGTCATTGGCATTAGGATCCATAGAGATAGACTTGAGGTGTCTTGGGTTTGTCTCAGAAACCTATATCAATAAAGTTTTAGAGATTTCTGGATGAAGGATTGTTCACCAAGTGTATTTTCCCATCGTTGTGAAGCGGTGATAAGTTCAATTTGGACCAATGCCCAAAGAATGATTTTGAAAGAAACAGATGAAAACCATTCCATATGCTTCACTGCTTCGATGTATGCTCGTGTCTGCGCACTGCACTGACATTGCATTGTTGTTGGGATGCTGGGAGATATCGAGTAATCCGTGTTGACCATTGGAAAGTGCAAAGAAAGTGATGAGGGTACCTACAAGGAACCAAGGATTATATGCTGCGTATAGAGGACACCGATGAATTGGGAGTAATTGGCTACTCCGACGCAGACTTTCTGGTCGTATTGATTCACGAAAATCAACATCTGGTTACATTTTCACGTGCTTCATAGTTGTCTGGAGAGAGCTTGAGTCATTGATCGCCTACTTCAACTATGGAGGCCGAGTTCGTATCATGTTTTGAGGCCACACGCATCGCATGGTGTATGGTTAAAGAGTTTCATTTTAGGGCTTAGAGTAGTTGACTCTATTTCTAGGCCATTAAGATTATATTGTGACAACTCAGTGCGGTATTTATGGCTAAGAACAACAAAGTGGTAGTCGTAGTAAAGCATCGACATCAAGTACTTGCTACGTATAACGTGTTAAGGAAAAGAAAGTGGTCATTGAAACACGTAAGCCTTGAGTTAATGATTCGATCCTTTGACTAAAGCGTACGCCACCAATGAAATTCAAGGATCATGTAGAAAATAGGAATTAGTTCCACTTTGTAAATGTATATATACAATTTATTAATGAAACTCTTATATATTGTGATATTTTCTCATTATTCATGTGCAGCCTTAATTTATTTGAGAAAATATATATATTTTATTGGACCAAGAATAAATATAGGATTTATTCATTAAGTTTAGTTACCATATAAAGTATAGTACTTCGAAAAACTAAATACATTGTAATACATGGAAGATAATACTGCTTCTTAGAGGGACCTATCGCTATGATTCAATGTGTTTTGTTACTCAAGAGAATTTCGATTAACGCTTGCACCAAGTGGGAGAATGTAAATCAAAGTGGTGCCGTTAGTGAGCAGTGACGGTTGGTTTCGTCGGGAATGCGTACGCTTGCTCAACCGAACGAGGTTCTTGATGGAAGAACCTTAATAAAGTATCGGTCCTCTCATCTAATCGCATAATAATTGATTACACCATCAATACGCAGAGAATAAGTGTGAGAAACCAGTGAAAGCATCGAACAGAAAATCCATTGGAATTCCCGTGTAAGTGCTGAAATTTAATCAATGGCAGGAGGTATGTTTTCAATCCAATTTTGTTTCCGTTGCATTTAAATTATGAGTTCATATGGTTTTATGAATGTTTCTGGATTGAATTGAGTATCTAACATACTTGTGTTGTTGTCAACGCCAATTAGCCATCCCATCATCATGTCGTCATCCCGGTTGCACCAGTTTTCACCACCAGCTTCGTCACCAATTTTCCACTATCAATGATAAATTAATATTTAACCTAACAATTTGTTGTATTTTTATGGCGTTATTTTATACACTTTATTTTAAGAAATAGTTGCTTAATATTTTTTTTAGATAAATAAATGTTTGGAGATATTCTTTAGCAAAAAAAAAACATATCATTTGGGAGATATTTCTACACTTTCATAGCGAAAAGAGGAGAAAATAAGTAATTTTGGACGAGCTAGGATGAAGCAGGACCATCCTTGTGTGCAGAGGAGCAATTGTACTCACACCACCACCCCAACCTAGGTAGTGCCTAAGTAGCCATTCCGGCACTTAAGTGGTTAGAAATGGCGATTGGGTGCCCCTATTTGAAGAAAATATGGCTCTCGAGATTTTGGCTTGACGCTCAATTAGTGATTGATAAGAGCCCGGGCATCCCTTTGAGAAAATTAAGTGAAAATTTTCATAAATGTGCGATTTCATCTATTTTTGGGCATTATAGTCCAGATTGCACCTAGGTGTTTTGTAACCCTATTTATAACATTTAAACCCCAAAACCCAATCATCTTGAATCATTTAGAATAGATTGAGAGCTCCAAGAAGAGGCAACTACTCTAGAGAATAATCGCCATTATTGGGCAATCTTTTCAAGCTTTTTGAGAAAAAAAAATACATCAACATGTTAAGGCTTGGGTAATTGTTTTATCAAGGGTAATTTAACTTAAATTGTTTAGCTTTTGTTTGGAACGTAAAGATGTCTTTTACATCTGAATTATTGATCTTGAATTTAATTATGATTGATTAAATGTTTGAAAATTCAGGTTTGCTATCATGATTGTTTTAGATTTTTAGGTGAATTACTATTTGATAAAGTTATAGATTGTTTCTTGTTCAGTATTTTTCATATTTTTGATTATGAATTATTTATTAACTGTTTATTTAGACATATTATATATGTTTAATTGTAATCCACTAAAAAATAATTTAAATTATTCATATCACCATTGTGTTACTTTAAATAGTTGTACAATTTTCTTGTGCTTATTCCAACTAGCTAAATACCAACTTGATCGAGGAAATTAATCAATTAGTTGTAAGTGAGGGTTATCTATGATCATCTCAATTCTCTAACCTTAGTGAAAATATCATTGATTTCAACTTCAAAACATCATTTAAATTCACCTGAATAATTCAAAGCATGATTGATTAATTAATTAAAATTTTCATGTATTCTCGTCAAGTTAGTTTTAACTGGTTCTTTGTTAATTTTATATTTATTTAATAGTTTTATTTCATTTTCAACCTTCTTAATAATTTGGTTATAATAAGATAACTGTGACTTTACAAGATATCAATATCGTGGTAAACTTTTTATTTTATCACAAAGGAGTTAGCATTAATTTTAAACTCGTTATTAATCGTCCGATTTGTTGTTTTATGTGTTTTTTAGGCTTATTGTTATTTTAATTTTATTGGTTTGTTTTTAATTTGTCTGCTTATTGCTTTTGGTTCTTCCGTATTTTATCTTGCTTATTCGTTAGTTCATGTATAATAGAATTGTTAGAAATAATAATCGGATAAACAATTTAAGAATAAAATTATTTTATTAAAAAATTAAAAATATATATAATATATAAATAAAAAATTTAAATAATATATAAATTAAATAAATAATAAATAATAAATGAGGCATGTGTATCACACACTATTCTTAAGATAATTTTTCCACTCATTGTGGGTGTTTGAGAACGATTGAAATTTATCTCCAATGATTCAACGATTAATAATAATAAACTTACATCATATTTTATTATTTTACGAACTTTAAAGTGTTTGAACTCTATCGAAAGAATCTAATTCTACATAAAAAATATACGAACAAATTAATAATAATAATAATAATAATAATAATAATAATAAATAATATATATATCTTTTTTTCTCTTTCTTCTTCCCTTTTCTTCTTCTCACAGGTTTCTCTTTTCTTCGTTTTTTTCTTTCTAAGATCTTGCTTCTCTTTTTCAAGTTTTTCCTTCTATGATTTCTTCTCTATTTATAGAAGAATCATATAGAAACAGGAAAAAGAATTAATACAGAGAAATGCTCGGAGAAGAGGAAGAGTAACAAAAAATAATTATTCAAAAACGGAAGAAAAATGCAATTTAATTCATAAATGAATTTTCTGTTTTTGATTTAAGACAGAAACATTTAGCAATTTAATTCAAAATATTTCAATAATCCCCCACATGAATAAAATTGATATAGATTTTAAATCAAATTTTGACACGAAAATAGAGTTCAATGGATCGAAACCTGCATAGGATAGGTAGGTGCTACCCTTTGAACCTTCCCATGTGAAAGTATATTTATCTTACTAACTAACCAGTAGACGCGATGTCTTTGAACTGTTCTACCGTTTATGTAAGCGATGACATACTTTATACAAGAATCTTTTCTGACACAATTTAGTTCTTACTGTTATGTTAATTTTGGCCATGAACATATGCCTGGTTCTGTGAGAGTCTACAAAGAATTAAGCCCTATACAATTCTCTTTTGAAGCGACCCCACTCCTCCCTCACATAGGTGATCTTTTATCTTTAAAATTAATCTACATACTCCGCTCGATATTCTCTTCATAAGAATCATTAAAAGCCTTAGCTTATCCTGTATCTTATGGGTATCACTATTTTCATCATAGGAATGGACTTGAGGGTAAACCTCCACAGTGATCTCACTAAGTCTTTACAATTAGGTTGTCCCTTTGAACCTAGATCTTGGGATCTCCAATCAAATAGGTTGGGTTTCCTTTGCAAATCCTCTTGATGATTTATCAACTAACTCTTGATTTAACCCTTTAGTTAAGGGATCAACTATGTTATCCTTTGACTTCACTGTATCCTTTTAATACAGCTGGATATCTTGTGTAGTGTAGTTCATAACTACGTGTATATCTTAAGTATCTAAGTATTCTTGTAATACCTTTATAGTGATCATATCCTGGATTACTAGTATATCTACTTAGTTTGCTTACAACATAAGCTATGTCTAGTCTTGTACAACTCATCAAGTACATAAGACTTCGTATCACTCTAGAATATTCTAGTTGAGACACACTCTCACTCTTATTCTTAGATAGGTGTAGATTTACATCTACTAGTGTTCTCATAATTCTAGAATCATCCTTGTTGAATTTCTCAAGTATTTTGTCAATATAATGACATTGACTTAGAATGAGACCGCTTGATATCCTTGATATCTTAATTCCCAGAATTACATTAGCATGTCCCATGTCTTTCATATCAAACCATGAATTCAACATAGACTTAGTAGATTTGATCATTACTACCCACAATTAGCATGTCATCAACGTATAGACACAAGATAACACAACCATCTTCTTTATCTTTGACACATACACATTTGTCACATTCGTTTATTTTAAAGCCATTTGTTCTCATGACATTATCAAACTTTCATGCCAATATTTTGGTGCTTGTTTCAAGACATATAAAAACTTCACCAATTTACAAACCTTTCCTTCTTTCCCTAGGCATGAAAAACCCTTGGGTTGGTCCATATAGAATTCTTCATCTAACTCTCCATTTAGAAAGGCTATATTTACATCCATTTGATGTATTTCAAGATTTCTAGAGCTGTAATAGCAATTATCATCCTTATAGATGTTATTCTCATCATAGGAGAATAAGTATCAAAGTAATCAAGGCCATGTTGTTGTTTGTATCCCTTAATTACAAGCTTGGCCTTGTACTTATCAATTGATCCATCTGATTTACATTTTCTTATGAAAATACATTTAGACCCTAGTGTTTTACTACTTGGAGTGTGATTTTGTAAAATGGATTCAATTTCACTATTAATGGCTTCTTTCCATTAAGGACCTTCAGAAGAATTCATAGCCTCTTCATAGGTTTAAAGTTTACTTTCTAGAAAATAGGTCAAAAAATATAGACCATAGGATGTTTCTGTCCTAGCCCTTTTGCTACGTCTGAGTTCATCCTCAACCTCATCCTCAATCTCTTGTTTAGGTTCTTTGTTTTGACTATCTTCATTTATAGTCTCATGTTCATTTAGACGAATTGGATTCTCCATAAGATTTACTTGGAAATACATTTTCAAAGAACAATGTGTTCCTTGATTCCACTCTTATGTTCTTGTGTATATCTAGGATCTTTGACTCATGCACAAGAAACCGATAAGCACTACTATTATATGAATATCCAATGAAGATGCAATCTATTGTTTTTGGACCTATCTTCACCTTCTTAGGTATAGGTACAGTCACTTTTGCAAGACACCCCCACACTTACAAATATTTATAGGAAGGTACTCTTCCTTTAAATAATTCATACAATGTCTTATGTGTCTTTTTATAGGGTACCTTATTTAAAAGGTAGTTAGCTAACAAAATAGCTTCCCTCCATAAGTTCTATGGCAACCTAGAAATTAAGAGCATTGCATTCATCATTTCTTTCAAGGTACGATTCTTACGTTTAGCAACCCCATTTTGCTAAGGTGAATAAGGCGCTATGGTTTCATCAATAATTCCGTGTTGTGCATAGAATTGACCAAATGGTGCCTCATATTCACCACCATGATCACTATGCAATACCTTGATTTTCTTGTTGATTTGATTCTCAACTTCTATTTTATAAAGAATAAATTTCTCTATAGCTTCATCTTTGCTTTTAAGCAAATACACATAGCAATATTTCATGCTATCATCAACAAAAGTAATAAAATACTTATTGCCACCTCTTGTTTGAAGAAATTTCAAATCACATAGATTATTACTATGGATTAAGTCTAGGGGTTCAGTGTATCGTAATTAACATGACCTAGTCTACCATGCCACAAGTTGGAAGACTCAAGCATATAAGGAGAAGAATTAATCTTATTAATATTCTTAGCTTTTACATTCATTACATTGTGCTTAAAGAGCCCATCAGATACATATCCCTTCCCCACAAACATCTCATTTTTGGTCACAATGATCTTGTCAGATTCAAACACCATCCAAAATCCATGCTTGTTTAACAATGAGATAGAAATAAGATTCTTATGGATGTTAGGCACATAGAGTACATTGTTTAATTAAGCTTCTTCCTAGAGGTCATCTTTAGTTTGACTTGGCCTTGCCCTTAAATAGCTGATGTGGCAGAATTTCCAATGAAGAGCTTCTATCCATCTTTTACTACTTCAAAAGTAGTGAATAACCCCTTATTTGAGCATATGTGCCTTGTTGCACCAATGTCAATCCACCACTCCTTTGGGTTTGATCCCACCAAGTTTACCTCAAAAATGACTACACACAAGTTAATGTCAGAGATATCATGAGTGATGTCATCAACCATGTTTGCCTCACGATTTCTGTTTCTTTTTGGAAACCTATAGTCTAGGGCTTTATGCCCTATCCTCTAACAATTAAAGAAAATCTCTTTGAAGCTTGACTTCTTAAAATTTGCTTCTATAGGTCCCAATTTAGATCTTTTACCCAGCTTGCCCTTGCCCTTGCCCTTTCCCTTATTCTTATTTTGTTTGGAACTTTGACCATGTTCCATCACATTAGCCTTGGGTGCTGATGGGATATAACCTCTTTTAGAAGAAGCCTTGTTTTCTTCTTTCACTTTGAATCTTATCAGTAAGTCTTTCAAAGACACTTCCCTTCCTTTGTGCTTAAGGTAGGCCTTGAACTCTATCCATGAAAGGGGCAAATTTTCAATAATAGCTACAACTTGGAAGGTTTCACTAAGTATTATCCCTTCATCATACATCTTTGTTATGATATCTTGGATTTCATATGCTTGATTGTATATCGATTTAGAGTCCACCATCTTATAATGAAGAAAGAAACCAACGAAAAATTTCTTGGCACTGGCATTTTCAGTTTTATACTTCCGGTTCAATGATTCCCACAAGTATTTGGTCATCTTTTCCTTATTATACTCATTATACAAGGAATCGGTTAGACTATTGAGAACATAGTTCTGACATAGATAATCAGAATGCTTCCATGCTTCTATAGTTAAGAACCTTGCTAAATTCAAGGTGATGAGATAGAACATCATCTTACTATTTCATCTCTTGAAGTTCAAACCATTAAACTTCTCCGGTCTCTCTACCACAACGTGATTCATTAAGGTCAGCAACATTCACTGTTGGGTTTTTCAGTTTAGGACACTGGAATTGTCATTTCAGATTGCATAATCTTCTCTTTATATCGTATGTTCAATACACAAATAGAAATTTAAGTTTAAAAATATTATCAAAAAAAGTTTATAGAAAATATTATATATATATATATATATATATATGTAATTTTGATTAAATAATTTTAGAATGGAAGAATTTATTTATTTATAAAATTATAAAATATATATATATATAATAAAAATAAAATACAAATATAAAGTAAGGAATATTAAGATTAGTAACACAAAATACTTAATATAAAATATCAGTATAAAAAAATTACAATTATATAAAATAATTAATAATAACAATAATATAGAAAGCGATGAACATAAGTAAATAAAGTGCAAGTAATTTAATATAAGAGCAAAATTAATATTAAATATATGATGAAAGGAATTAATAAAGATATAAAAATTGAACAGTGATTATAATAGAATATATATAGTATAATAGATATAACAGGGTATATAAATATAATATATTATAAATAATCTGTTTGCCTCAAAATATTTATTAGTTTTTTTTATATTTGTTTGTCCAAAAATTAAGGGAAATATTATCTTAAGATTGTTATAAATAATAATCGGACAAACAATTTAAGAATAAAATTATTTTATTAAAAAATTATAAATATTTTAATATATAAATACAAAATTTAAATAATATATAAATTAAATAAATAAATAATAACTGAGGCCTGTGTATCACACAGTGTCCTTAACATAATTTTTTCGTTCACCGTTGGTGTTTGAGAACGACTGAAATTTATATCTTAAGATACAACGATTAAATAATAATAAACTTACATCATAGTTTATTATTCTTCAAATTTTTAAGTGTCTGAACTTTATCGAAAGAACCTAACTCTATATACTTTTTATGTATTTCTCTTCTCTTCTTTTTTCTCTTTCTTTCTTTCTTCTTTTTCTTTTCTTTCCTTTTTTCTCTTTCTTCTTCTCCTCGTAGCTTTCTCTTTTCTCTGTTTTGTGTTTTCTTTTTCTTTCTTAGATCTTGCTTCTTTTTTTCATGTTTTTCCTTCTCTAATTTCTTCTCTATTTATAGAAGAATCATACATAAATGGAAAAGAGAATTGATGTCGAGAAACAACCGAAGAAGAGAAAGAGCAACAGAAAAACAATTAATTCATAAACAAAAGCAAAGCAGAATGGAAGAAACAGGCAATTTAATTCAAAAATGAATTTTTCGTTTCTGATTTAAAACAAAAACATTTAGTAATTTAATTTAAAATATTTCAACAAGGAGATCCATTGGTAGAGATTTTGTGTCTGTCATTTACTATTTTCATAAGATGAATAACCAGTTGAAAAGTTGGATACAAAATCTCAGGTACATGGAACAAAAAATCAAGAGCAAGTAAAGAAAATGAGAAAGATGGGAGACGATGCTGCAAAATATAAAGTAATAAAAGAAGCATATGATCAGGGAAAATATTATCTAATTTCTATAAACATTAGATAGAAAAAGAGTTGTATAAATGCATAATTATTTTAAAATTATTATTGTTGAATAAAATTATTATAAATGAATTATTTTGTCAATAATAATTTGTATTTTGATGATAACAATTTAATAAAATCAAATTAAGATAGATTCACAATAACGTTATTATAATATCATGTTTAAGCGCAGGCCATATGTAACCGATCCGTCAATTTTCGAATTTTTAATTTTCAATCAATTTTTCTTAATGAATCATTCAAGTATGGTTCAAATGTTTCTACTATTGAAGAACCATAACTAATTGGTTATGGTTGAAAACTGGTAATGGTACCAATGCTTTTATGGGAAGCACAACTATAAAAATGGATGTTATGGTCCCTAAGCTCAATACACAATTTCAGTACAATACACCATCTATTTAAGTACTGTTAAGAACTTAGAAGTTTCTAACACAGAGAGCAAATCAGTTTTGATTAGTTTGGAGCTTTAAGAACAATTTAAATGGCTGGAGGTAAGATCCTTATTTTACTTGTTTTCGATTCCTTTCGTTTGTTTATTTCGTATTTGGGTCAATTAATTTATGCTTACATTTTGTATCAGAGCCCATATTACCTCCGTCTTGATCAATTTATAATGATCTATGTTTTGCTTTGTTTCACTTAGTACCTTGAAATTGGGTTTTTTGAAAGGCTTGGTTTTGATGCATATGAAAATTATAAATGATTTCATTATTGATTTTCCAATGATTCTGTGAATTGAAACGTGAAAAACCATGAAAAAAATCATTCTAATTTGACGTTCGTGTTCATTAGAATGTATTAATTAACTTTTTATTTAAAATGATGTTTTTTATTGAAACTGAGACTATGAATCACTTGAAAATTAAATTATGAGAATTTTGATAAGAAGAAAGACGAATCTCATCGTCGTAATCACGAGATACGGCCGAGGCTCTCGGGTCATAAACGAGTCGTTTTGACTTGATTGGAGGTTGAAGATGAAGTAAAAAAATTTAATTTTTTTGGGACTCAAACTTGGATTTCTCGTGTGAAGGCATAGTGTCGTGGACACTGGATTACAACTAATTTCTAATAAATTTATATACTAAATGCTTTATATATATTCATAATATGTTTCTTTATTTATTTACTAAATTAAAAAAATACAATTTTAATGTGATTAATTTATTTAACTTAGGTTTGTCATGTGTAGAATATTTATTATACATGCGGCATTTATTTAAATAATTTTGGCACATTAAAATTTATTTATGATTAAATACACCATACTTAAATTATTTGTTTCGGTATTTGTATGTATCAATTATGCCTATGAAATTTGGTTAAATAATTTATATATAATGAAATTAATTTTTAATAGCTCTTCATGAATTTAATTTTTACTTATATTATTTATTTTGCGTATATAATTTATTATCATTTCTTTATATATGCAATCTTAAAATTGATAATATTTGTACATTTTGAATTAAATTAATATTGCTTATGATTTTAGGCAATAACTGAGCCTAAGAATTTAATTAATGTTTAAGTGATTCATATAGTTTAATTAATTAAAACTATAATAAGGTCTATTTTAGATCACATTTAGAAAAATAAATATTAATTGTGATTAATCATATGTGATATAATAAATCTTATCCACATAAATTTTTATTATATTTAGTGTAATTAATTATGATAGAATTTGAAATTATATTTTTTAATTTACCCACAGGGGTTGGGAAAAGGAGCATAATTTGATAGTTTTATCGTCAAGTTACGATAAATCTAATTGAATTAAAAATTTAGCCCACGTACAAGTTTTATGTCACTAGATTCATATTTTTTATGATTTATATTGGTAAAGAATGACTTTAATTCGTTGTGACATTCCCGAATTAAAAGAATTCTCTTTCATCTAGGGTGAATGGATATTGACTATGCTATTAAGAAAAATGAATCACCTAAAATTACTGAAACCAGCACTTCAATGAATAATCACGCTTCATAAATAATAGGAGCGATCTAATCGCCTTTGCGTGATGTTTATTAAGACTAAGATCTCTGTTGGTATTCGTGGTTCTGTTGACAAGCATAGCAATGTTCGAGGCTTGCTAAAAGTCATTGATGATCAATTTGTCACTTCAGATAAGGCTTTGGCAAGAACCCTTATTATGAAGTTCACTTTCTTAAGACTCACCAGTGTGAAAGGTGTGTGTGAGCACATTATGCAAATGAGGGACTTTGTAGCTCAAGTTAAGAACCTTGAGGTTGAGATGTCAAAATCTTTCCTGGTACACTATATCCTAAACACTCTCCCATAACAGTACGGGCCATTCAAAATCTCGTACAATACACATAAGGATAAATGGTCAATTAATGAACTAATGACAATATGTGTTCAAGAGGAAGGGAGGCTTGTTATGGAGCTTGGTGAAAGTGCAATGTTGGCTACAACATAGGGAAAAGGCAAATCTCAAAACAAACATAAAGAGAAAGGGATAGTTCCACCTCAAGCTGATATTAAGAAAGAAAGTAGATGTTTATTATGTAAAAAGAAGGGACATATGAAGAAGAAATGTATCAAATTCCATAAATGGCTTGAGAGTAAAGGTAATCCAACCTCGTTTATTTGTTATGAATCTAATATGCTTAATGTTAATATTAACACCTAGTGGATTGATTCTGCATCTACAATCCATGTTGCAAACTCTTTATAGGTTATGCAAAACCTTAGGAAGCCAATGGGAGGCTGTAGAAACATGCAATTTAATTTTAAGTGGTGGTTTTGTTTTAGAATTAGAAAATATCTTTTTTGTTCCAAGTTTATCTAGAAACTTGATTTCGATTTCAACACTTGTACCTTCTGGTTATTTCTTTCACTTTTCAGAAACAACTTTTAGTTTATTTAATAAATTTGATTATATTGGGAATGGTATTTTGTCTGATGGTATTTACTACATTAATTTATGAAATAATGTCACTCATAATGCTATTCATGTTCAAGATGGCACTAAAAGTTGTATTATTGACGATAACTCTTCTACATTATGGCATACGAGATTAAGACATATCTCTATAGAAATAATTAAAAGATTAGTGAAAATAGGGTACTTAGTACTCTAGATTTTACTGACTTTGAGATATGTGTGGACTGCATTAAGGGAAAGCAAACTAACAAGTCAAAGGAAGGTACCAATAGGAGTTTAGGCATATTAGAGATCATACATACTAATATATGTTGTCCGGACATGGACATACAAGTTCAGAAATATTTTATCACCTTTATTGATGATTTTTCTTAATATATGTATCTTTACATGCATCATAACAAGAGCAAAGCATTAAATGCCTTCAAGATCTTTAAGGCTGAAGTAGAGAAGCAATGCAGAAAGCAAATAAAGCTCTTAAGATTAGATAGAGGTGGTGAATATTATGGTAGCTATACTGAGAATGGACAAGCGCCAGGTTTGTTTGCTAAGTTTCATCAAGAGCATAGGATAGTTACCTAATACACTATGCTTGGTTAACCATACCAGAATGGTGTAGTAGAAAGAAGAACTTGAACATTAATGGACATGGTATGGAGTATGCTTGGCTACTTCAATCTTCCTAAATACCTATGGACTGAAGCTTTAAAAACGATTGTGTATATATTAAAACGAGTTCCAACCAAGGATATCTCAAAGACGCCATTTGAATTATGGAATGGTTGGAAATTGACTTTGCAACATATGCATGTTTGAGGATGCCCATTTGAAGTGAGGATTTATAATCCATAAGAGAGAAAGCTAAACCCAAGGACCATTAGTGGGTATTTTGTTGGATATGTAGAACGATCTAAGGGCTATAGATTTTATTGTCCATTTCACATCACTAAGTTTTTAGAATCAAAAAATGAAAAATTTCTTGAGTATGATCTAATTACTGGGAGCGATCAAATTAGGAACATAGTTTCTGATACTGATTATTTAGAGTCTCAACCGTCCACTTCAGGAAATAGATAGATTGTTGTTTACAACACCCCTTAAGTACAAGCTAGTGTTGAACAATCAATCATTGAAATTCCATAAGTTGTTGAAAACATTCCAATATATAAGACTATTAAGGAGATTCCTGAAACTTCTAAACAACAAGTTAAACCTCATACTTCCTAAGAAGATGATGGTCTGACATTAAGAAGGTCTACTAGAACTAAAAGTTCAAAAATTTCTAATGATTATGTTGTATATCTACAAGAATCTGAATGGAACATTGAAGCTGAGAATGATCTTAAATCCTTTTCACAAGCCATGAGTTGCAAAGAATCTAAATTATGGTACAATACTATAAAGGATGAGATTAGTTCCATGAAGAGTAATGGAGTTTGGAATCTATTTGAGTTGCCTAATGGTACAAAATCCATTGGATGTTAATGGGTCTTTAAGACAAAGAAAAACTCATTGGGAAATATTGAGAGATACAAGGCTAGATTAGTTGCTGAGAAATTCATTCAGAAAGAAAGAATTGATTATATAGAGACTTTCTCTCATGTATCTAAGAAAGATTCCTTGTGTATTATAATGGAATTAGTAGCCCATTTTGACCTTGAGATGCAACAAATGGATGTGAAAACAGATTTTCTCAATAGAGATCTAGAAGAAAAGGTTTATATGAAACAATCTAAAGAATTTCTTTCTAGTGATTCTGAGGATTTGGTTTGTAAGCTTAATAAATCCATATATGGACTAAAACAAGCATCTCGGCAATGATATTATACATTCCATGGAATAATTTCTTCATTCGGATTTGTTGAAAACCCTATGGATCAATGTATATACTAGAAGGTTAGTGGGAGTAAGATATGTTTTCTAATTTATACATGGATGACATTTTGCATGCAACCAATGATAAGGATTTTCGATATGAAGGATATAGGTGAGACATCTTATATCATTGGAATTAAGATCTATAGAGATAGACTTCGAGGTGTCTTGGGTTTATCATAGGAAACCTATATCAATAAACTTTTAGAGAGATTTCGAATGAAAGATTAATTATCAAGTGTTGCTCCCATTGTGAAAGGCAATAAGTTCAATTTGGACCAATGCCCAAGGAATGATTTTGAAAAGAAAAAATGAAGAAAATTTCATATGCTTCTACTATCAGAAGCTTGATATATGCTCAGGTTTGCACAAGGCCTAACATTGCATTTATTGTTGGAATATTGGGACGATATTAGAGTAATCTAGGTTTGGATCACTCAGAAGCTGCTAAGAGTGTGATGAGGTACCTTTAAGGAACCAAGGACTATATGCTAATGTATAAATGAACCTACGATCTAGAAGTAATTGTTTACTCCAATGTGGACTTCGCTAGTTGTGTTGATTTACAAAAATCAACATCTAGTTATATTTTCATGCTTACCGGTAGAGCCGTGTCTTGGTGGAGTGCGAAGTAGTCCATCATTGCTACTTCCACTATAAAGGACTAGTTCGTATAATGTTTTGAGGCTACATCACATGGTGTATGGTTGAAGAGTTTCATTTATGAGCATAGAGAAGTTGACTCTATTTCTAGGCCATTAAGATTGTATTATGAGAACTCAGCTAATGTGTTTATGGCTAATAATAATAAGAGTGGTAGTCATATTAAGCACATCAAAATTAAATACTTGGCTATAAGAAAACATGTTAAGGAAAAGAAAGTGGTCATTGAGCACATTAGCAGTGAGCTGATGATTGTTGATCCTTTGACTAAAGGCATGCCACCACTGAAATTTAAGGATCATGTAGAGAAAATGGGAATTGGTTCCATTTTGTAAAGTATATATACAATTTACTCCTGAAACTCTTATATATTATGATATTTTCTCATATTCATGTGCATCTTAATTTATTTGAGAAAATATATTTCATATAGGACCAAGAATAAATGTAGGATTTATTCATTAAGTTATGTTACCACTGATTGCCACACATGAAGTATGGGTATAATGAATACGTGAATATACGTATCGCAATAAGTAATATAATGATAAGAAAATATCGTTCCTACAGAAATTATTTTATTAGAAACTAATTTTTAAAACTAAAAAACTAAAAATCAATATCTTTATGTTTTTATATTTTAAGGAAGCAAAATTAAAAATAACTAAAAGTAAATAGCAATAATTAATTATATCAGTTTTGGTAACTACGAAGATATATGAGAAAATATCTAAGAATACTTAATACCTCAATTTTCTAAACATATGAATCGTTAAAATCTCCCAAATATAATTATCAATTAATTACATAATTAATTGAATCTAACCTAGCATGTATTCCTCTCTCAAGTAAACTATACATTATATAGTAATTAATTTAATCACACTCTCATGCCAATTAAATTGCATACTAATTATTAAGTTCATCAATTATGGATTACATACATAAGAATCATACATCCCTACCTAAAAACTATGCACGTTATTTAATCAAGACAAATAATTAAATAATTCTCTCAAATCTATTTAATTGCCTCTATAGATAAATTGTTGGTCAAATAATTAATAGCATACAAATCAGATTAAATAATATAATTAAACTATAATTGAGGTAAAATATTAAATCATCATATGGTGAAAATTGGGTTTATAAGATCCCTAGATTAATAAATTAATTACACATAATTGTGTTCATAAAGATCATATTTTTCATAGAGAAAAACACAAAAATTGATAAAGAAAAGATTAAAGGAAGAAATACAATCAATCTCTTGAATTGTAGAATTAATCTTCTCTAGAATCTCCACCAAAATTGTATCTTCTCTTGAATTTTTCTATATTTTTCTCTCTTTTTAGCTCCAAACAATTACCAAAATTATGCTATTGGAGGCCCCTTCAGGTTTATAGAGTTATTAGGGGCTTAAATATAGCTTAGGTGCGATTTGTACCATCAAATCAGCTTCAGATCAAGGGTTGCGATCAAAATAAGCAAAATTGACAGTGCCAACCAATCACAACACGACACGTGGCATTAGAAATTTACTCTGCAAATCAGAGTGAGACACGTGACAAGGGAGAAGAGTCAATGATCGGGTGGAACATGTGAAGCAATGGTGTAGAGACACGTGGTAAGGCGATTTGACCAATTTCTGAAATCAGTTTAAATGCAGAGTTGACACATGGCACGCGTTTCATCCTCCTCACATGCGGCATAACGTGATTTGTTGTCCTTGCTTGTGTGGAATCCGCGTGTCTTTCCCAATCAACTCCTTTGCTTGCGTGGTATGACACATGGTAACTTTTGATTGGTTATGCACTGAATATTTATAAAAATTCCAAAAATTATATTTTCACCCCTTTTCATTAAAAAGTTTATATTTTAATATTTTTGGCCTCAAAAATACTATTTATTGAATAAAAACAGTAAATATTAAGTAAAAAAGTGTACTAATGGCTCTACTTTCATAGAGTCATCACCACATAAATGTAATATTTGAGAAACCAAATACATTATAATACATGGAAGATAATACTCGCTCTTAGAGTACCTATCACCATAATTTATGTGTTTATTTTTTAAGAAAGATAATTGATGGGATTAAGTTGAAGGTTTGGACCAAGTGGTAGAATGCAACCGACCCATCCGTTTTCCAATTTTCAATCTTCAATCCGTTTTTCTTTAACGAATTATTGTGGTCCAAACATTTCTGCCATTGAAGAGTTATAACTCATTAGTTATGGCTGAAAGCTGATAAGAGTGCCAATGCTTTTATGGGAAACACGGCTATAAAAATGGTGTTATGGTCCCTAAGCTCAACAGAAAATTCTGGTGCAATACACCATCTATTTGAGTGTTGTTAAGAGCTTAGAAGTTTCTAACACAGAGAGTAAATTAGTTTTGATCAGTTTGGAGCTTTAAGAACAATTTCAATGGCTAGAGGTAAGATGCTTATTTTACTTATTTTCAATCTCTTTAGTTTGTTTATTCTGCATATAGGTCGATTAATTTATATTAACACCATATATATATACATATAAAAGATGGAACATTGTTTTCCATGTTTTTAATTAAATTGAAAACATGTATTCATTATTTTCAATACTTTGTTTTTAAATTTATTGTTTAAAAATTATGATAAAATATATCAATTATTTTAAAAATTAATTTTTTATTTTTGAAGGTAAAAAATAATTTTTAAATTATATTACCAAACAAGCTTTATTTATACATTTAACTTTTGTAAATAAGTAGATATGTTATAACTTAAAACTAACATACAAATTTATAGTTTAAAATTTTAAACTTTACGTGTCAAATTTTAAAAATTTAAAAGCTTATATATAAATATGATCAAAATTTAAATATCTATAACTTAGCATTTTCAAAATTATACAAATTATCGTAGCGTTCTACACAATATGTTTTATTTAAAATAATTATACTATTTAGGTATTTTTTTTCTTTAAAATAACTATCCTATTTAAATATACTAATTATGACTTAAATCCTAAAAGTTTTAAGTGTTAAAGTATTATCATTTGCTTCGACCGCACAAAACTCTTAAAATAGCCCAGAGGATATCGCTAAATTAATAAGTTGGATTGTTTTTATTGAGTACACTCCATACATTCTAATTTACTATCTCTTAAGAGAATAACATCAAAAATACTCTCAAACATAATAAATTCAAATCTTTAAAAATATTTTTAAAACTTTAAAAAATTCAAAAATATGCCCCCAAACATAATAAAAGTTAAATCAAATAGAAGTAAATAGTAATATTCTTACCATGTAAGAAGAAATAATAGAAAGTCAAGAAATGATAAACCAAGGAATAATAGAATAAAAAATATAAGATATTTCAAAATGTTTTTTTCACAGGAAATAATAATAAATAAATAAAAATTTGAATAAAAATTAAAAAAAAAATTAAATCTTGAAGAAAGAGATGAATTTAAAGATCCGTCATTTTCATCGTTAAGAAAATTATTTTTAAGAAAAGATGTAACTTATTATGGAATATGTAAAAAAAGAATGAAAATTAATATCACATATGCAAAAAGAAAGTATAATATAGCATTAAATTACAAAGAAATTATATTAAATAAACTATCTAAAATTCCCCAAAAGGATAAAGAAAAAATTGGATACATTCATTTAAGAAGAATTCAAATACTAATATAGGCTAAATTCCGAGAATGAATAGATACACCAATAAAAATAACATTATTAGATAATAGACTAATAAATAAGAAAGATGTTTTATTAGGAATTATCAATGGCAACTTAGAATAACAAAAGCTAAAATTTATAATATATCCTAGGTTTACTATTAATATCTAAGATAAAAACTTAAACCAAGTATTAAGTCTAGCTTATGAATTCGAAAGAGGTGATTTAATGAAATAATGAAATCATTCATTTTCAATACACTACATAGTAGGATATTCTCTAATAAATAAACATAATAGTTTAATATATGGACAAAATAAATTTATAAAAATAGACAAAACCTTTTAGGAACTTGGAAAAATAATAAAACCATAAATACTAACAGATTTTGAAATACCAGAGTAATGGTGCTTAAATATAAAGAAAAAACCTCTGATAACAGGAAAAAAGTAATGTTATTAAAAATAATAATATACCAAGATTTACTTTTATAGACCACAAAAGAGAAACTTATAACCAAGAAGAAGTTAAAAAACTAAAAGATGAAGTCAAAATAATTTAGGCATTAGTTCATGATGTCATATTAGGAAAATAATAATATTTAAAGATAAATTAAAAAATATACAATTAGAAGTAAATGGAAGCTTAGTAGGCATAGAAAAAAATCAAGTCATATTACTTAAAGTTTTAAAACTTTTAATAGAGGAAATAAATTTAGTCCATGAAGTAAACACAAAATACCAAAAAGCTATAATAGAAATAAAAAAAGAATTATTAAAGGAAATAAAAAGAATATAGTTACAATAAACTTCAACAAGATATATATATATAATTTACATAACTACAAAAAGATGTATATAACATAGAAACAATAATATTGTAGGTCATAGATATAATTCCCTAAAAGGACAAGAAATAGAACCACCTAGGAGATCAGATGCCTTGATTCCTAGAAATAAGAAAAAAATGAAGAAAAAGAAAAAGAAATATATATAATTTCAATTTAATGGAATATAAGAAAAAAATTGAAAAACAATTCATAAACCCCGAAAATAGGGATATAGACAAACCAGTTAGTTTATTAACACTAACCAATAAAGAATTAGAAGAATATCGAGATGAAAAACTTTATACAAATAAAGAAGAATATGATATGACAATAATCAATGTGATTGATTCTGAACCATAAATCATAACCCCGAAAGGTCATATTAAACCAATTTCATTACATGTTTCTTACCAAGAAAGACATCTAATTCAAAGTTTGGGAGAGTGTGACACCACATATAGAAGAAGACAACCACCCAAAATGGAAGAAGGATTGCATTGGGGAACTAGAGGTAGTATATCCCACTAGAATTCAAACTCCATGATAATTATAAATATGATCTATTAGATCTAGATTGTATAAGAGATAAGAAGAAAACCTTAGATGAATGGAATAATTGTAAGAGTGTGCTCATACAAACCTCTCAAACTACACAACAAAATAAATGTATTTTATATAAATATTTTACCTATTTAATATTTCGTAAGCATAACAACGTTATTATTATATCAAATTACCAAATAGTCAACAATGTTAAATTTAATCACAAGCAAATTAAATATAACATATAAGAATAAAACATAAAAATAAATGTAAAGAATTCATTTTAAAATTATACTTTAAAGAATCCTTACAGAACTTTGATGCTAATTTTGTTTCTGAAAAACCTCTAACGGATTTGCATTTCCTTTTATTGAATCAAAAACTAGAAATTTACAAAAGCATAACTAGTTCTTCTCAAAAAGAGAAAAAATTAAAACTAAAAAACTAAAAAAAACAAAGAAAGCTTTCTATAGAGATATAAGAGTTAAGAAATTGTGGGATTTGAGTGATGATTTTTACAATGGGGGAGATGGTCCTTTTATAGGTGAGAAAAAGGAAAAAACAAATGGGAGAATATCTTAAACATTGGTCTTGAAAGCGTTTGGATAGGCTCACACACGTGTGGGGAAAGATTTACAACTGGACGGGATCTAACGCATGCAAGGCTCGACGTGACATGCACGTGAGGTGCGCGTGACACAAAGGGGAAGTTTTTGCCTGCAATAAAAATACCCATAATTCTAAAAAGACAAATTTATATAAAAATATGATAAAATCATACAAATATAAATCTATTTAATCAATTAAATTACATTAAATCATGGTAATTTTGGTGCTTTTTAAGCATTCATTACATCCATCAACCAACTTCTTGCTAATCACTTAGCAAGAAAAACGGTAAAAATTAAAATAAAAACTAAAAATAAAATTATCTTAAATCACTTTCATGGATTTGATACGGTTGTATTTAGCGTATGCAATAAGCCTTAAACCTATAGATTTTCCTAGTGGATGAGTTTAAGTCTCGTGAGGGTTTAAAAATGAAAGGAATCGAATGTTTAAGATTTCGTAAAGAAATCACAAAATTATTTTCATACCTCAATCAAAATCATTAAATAAAAATTTCAAGATATATGGCTTATAGAATGAAGAAAATGCAACGGATTTTAAGGGATTTACTTCCTATAACTTTATTTTGTAATTAGTTTTTTCTCACAACTTTGTAGGTTATGTGAGTCATAGTGTGTAGATTATACTATTCATTTTTATTTTTTTTAATATATATATTTTTTAGAGAAAAGACCTATTTTTTTAGATAAAGGACCCATGTACAGTTTGTGCATTATTTTTGTATGATAAGGTGAGTGGCTAAATTTTTGCTTTTCACTGTTTGTAATGGTTTAGGTAACCCATATGTATTGTTTTTGGTATAAGTCATGCATGAAGAACGAAAGGTTATATACTATTAATTTCTACTTATGTTATTCAATCTAAGCAATAAAAAAGACGTATGACACTTTACTAGATGTCAAAATCCTAACATTCAATGCTAATACTTATAGAGATCATCTAAAAATTTGAAGAAATAGAAAATGTGTTTGGACTAGAAAAAATATGTTTCACTCAGAATAAAAGAAAATTAGGCTCAAATTATATCTCATAAGAGTAGTCTCCACTATTTGATTCCTAAACACTAATTTTTGGTTCATTATAATCTTCACACTTTATCATGAAATACTACTTATGACAAAATAAACTAATTATCATATACTCCATGATATGTTTTCAAATATTAATTTAACAGTACAAAAGACTTAACTATTTACTTAAATTTGATTTAAAGAAATGATAAATTTTTTAAAACTAATCCTAAAATTTTAAAAATTACTAAATCACACAAAGAAAATAAAATCAAACACAATAAAAATGAAAATGTGAACATAAATTTTTTTAAAATTGTTAAATTTTTTGAAATTAAGCATGGTAACTTTTCACCACCCTAGCCTAGAACTTATATTGTTTTCAATGTAACAATTGTAAATTAAAGATAAAGTGAAAAGAGAAGAAAAGTTACCTATTTCGTGAGAATGTGCAAATAGAGATGGAGAAATGCAGGTGCATCCATCATATTTATCATTAAAGTCCACACAGATAGATCGTTGTGAACTTCTAACATCTCCACAGATATTTTTAGTTTAAACAATTCTAAAATTATTCACATGCAATTAAACTAAAATAAACAATAGAAATTAAATAAATAAAAGAAATAAAAGAAAATTACCTAAAATGATGGATTGCCTCTCATCCAGCGCTTAGTTTAACGACTTAGTAAGACGTAAATGAGAAGATTTCATTTTAAGTAAACTCAATGTCCCCACATCATTGAGTCAATCAAATCTACAGTTATGACAAGTTTGTTTACCTATACTTTTTAAGTCATGCCTTATGGATTTTCAAAATTTTATTTACTTAAAACTATGGACATGATTGTAGGTTTTAGATAACCCACTTCTAGTTACAAGTCAAATAACTAAGTCATCAAAATACATTTGTACCTAGATCTAATAAAGCAACTACTTCCTTTTATCAAAATTATGATTAAAAACTTTGTGATTTTAGAGATAGCTTTAGATTTTTTTTAAACAAATTTAACACTAAGTATTAAAATGAATACTAAACAATAAAAATAAAAATTAAGTAAAATAAACAAACAAAAGCAAATAAATAAATAAAAGGAAAAAATAAAGTAAAATAAAAATAAACTTAGTAAAATAAAGAAAAAAATAAAAAATAAAATAATTATACATATTTTACAATATATATAATACAAAAAACATTTATATAAAATTTGATATATATAATTATACATACTTAAACTATACATATTTATAATATACTCTATCTATTATATAATACAAACACATTTTTTATACAAATTAATATACATAATTAAATTATACATAATATAATACACTATATCTAATATATAACACAAATAAATTGTTATACATGTTATATCATACGATATTCACAACAGTTAAGTTAATATATAAGTTAAATAACATAATTAGTATTAACCATGAAAAAATGGTGAAAAAAATCCTTTTTAAAAGCCATCATCTTAGACAGAGCAACATTCTTAGAAAAAAACTAATAGTACAAAGGTTTCTAAAAATTAGTCTCCTAGACATAATTCACTCAGATTTTTTACTTTTCATGCTATTACACAATTTATTTTTTAACTTTTATTTAATTTTTTTAAAAATAAAATATTTAAATAAATTAAATTTTTTTTAAAAAAATTAAAATTAAAAAAAATTCCTTCACTTTTTAAAGAAAAAATTAAAAATTTAAAAATTTAAAAAATATTTTTATTTTTATTTAAATTTTAAATTTTGTTTTATTGTTCAGGGAACAACAATAGTATAATAGTTTAAATTTAATATTTGAAATTTGAAATTTAAATTTTTGTTTACTATTCATAGAAAAGTACAATTGAATTATTTTTTAAAATTTTAAATTTTTGATTCATTGTTCATATAACAGTAACTTATGATTTTTTATTTTTTAAAAATTTTAAATTTTAATAGAAATTTTTTAATTTTTAATTTACTGTTCACGGAATAGTATAAAGAATTTTTAAATTCTAAACATCTTGTCACGATATTTTAATTTTTTGTGTTTCTTAATCTAATAACATAAAAAAATAAACATAGATATGAATTCAATAAACAATTATGAAATTTTTTATCATTCATAATAACGAAGTATTTATGAATAGAATAATTAAGTTAATTATGCTTGCTCATATTATTTAGGTTTTTAAATATATAAATTGATATTTATTGATTCTATCTTTTTTATATAAATACCATCTTTGGAGGGTTTAGATATTCTTTGTTAATTAAACAAATCAATTAGGGTCAATAATTAATTTGGTTAATTAAATTAATTTTTTTCTTCTAAGAGATTGAAAATGAATAATTTAAATGCCATATTTGGTAGGGTTAGACATTTTAAACTTTATTCAAGGTGTCTAAATTAAACATATGAATTTAATTATCTGAGTACTAACTTTCAAGTTTTAAAACAATTACTGAAAATATGTTATCAATAAATTTTCGAATAATAATTCATATAAAAACTTTTAAAATAGATTTTCACTCTAACTACCAGGCGATTGTACTAGCAAATAAAATAGCATTATTCTAAATTAGACCGGATAATTAAACCTTAAAATCTAATTTTCATATTTAAGTTTGTAATGAAAAATAATATATTTCTCTCTAACATGCCTAATATAAAATCTTAAATAAAAACAAAATCAATTTATTTTATATTAATGTTTTACTTATTTAATATTTTGCAAGTATCATAACGTTATTATTATATCATACTAACAAACAACTAGACATGCTAAATTTAATCATAAATAAATTAAATATAACATATAAGAATAAAACATAAAAATAACTGTAAAAATTTATTTTAAAATTGTACCTCAAAAAATACTTATAGAACTTTGATGCTAATTTTGTTTCTGAAAAACCTCCAAAAGGATGTGAATTTCTGTTTATTGAATCAAAAACTAGAAATTTACAAAAGCATAATTAATTCTTCTCAAAAAAGAGAAGAACTTTAAAACAAAGAAAGCTTTCTAGAGAGAGACAAGAGTTGAGAAATTGTGGGATTTGAGGAATGATTCTTACAATGGAAGATAGAGTCTTTTATATGTGAGGAAAAGGCTAAAAAGTGAGAAAATATCCAAAATTTGGTCTTTTTGCGTTTGGATAGGATTGCACGCGTGTAGGGTAAGATTTGTAGCGAGATGGGTACTAACGCGAGCGAGATTTACACTAGACAGTCGCATGGCACGCGTGACATTCGTGGGCATTTGCTGGATGTGCATAGGACTTGGATGGGTGTGTGCTAGCTACACGTGGGATAGGCATACACATGTGATGGTTGGGAAATTTTGTCCATTTTTGAGTTTTTTGAGTTTTTCTCATTTTTTTCTCCTTTATTTTTCATTTTTATTGTGATGTATAGCTTCCAGTATTTTTCGTCAAGTGTTTAAATTATTTTTGAACAAAAATACTTGAAAAATAATAAAAATACCGGTGATTTTGAAAAGATAAATTTAAATAAAAATATAATAAAATCATACAAGTATAAATCTAATTAATAATTTAAAATACATTAAATCATGGTAATTTTAGTGCTTTTAAGCACTCATCATAGGTCTTGTGGAAATCATTGGGAAACAAAGTTGAAACTACCTATGAAAATTTTGCCGCAATATATGAAGGCTCTTATCAAATATATGATATTACTCTAGGAGGGCCTTATTTGATTGATCGTGATGAAATGAAGGAAGAGATGAGTTAGAATGGGGAGCACCTCAAGAAATACTTTGTATGAAATATTATGATCAATATATTGAAAACTTATGATGTATTTTGAGCTCATCCCTATGTTGTATTATAACGTGAAAAATCCTCTAATGGCCCCCGAACTTGGCGGAAAGAGTTAACTGACCACCCCCACTTGGGATGAGGGATACATCCCATGCCTTATGATTGGAGAAATGAGTCTACTGACCCGCCACTTGAGATGCTATTTAAGTCTCAAGAAAGATCTTTGAGTTCCAAGGTAAACCTCCTATTTAGCACCATATTTAGAGGTTGAATTCGATTTCTCCCTTACTTGCCTCCTGTTTTGTGAAAAATAAACATGAGGACCCCCCATCATTAGAGGAAGGAGTCAATTGACCCCCCTACTTTAGATGCGGGATACGCCCAATGCCTCATGATTAGAGGAAGGAGTCCACTGACCCCTCCACTTGAGATGTGGGATACGTCCTAAGAAACAGAGCTTTGAGTTACACGATGAACCTCCTCTTTAGTACCACATTTAGGGGTTGAATTCAATTTTGCCCTTACTTGTCTCTTGTCCCGTGAAAAATAAATGTTACAACCCTCATAATTGGAGGAAAGAGTTCATCGACCCCCACTTAAGATGCATGATACATCCTAAGAACATCACCAAGACCTCGATAACACATCAACAAGGCATTGATAACACCTCAGCAAGACATCTACAACACATTTATTCAAACAATATAACATCAATATAGGTAAATGAAATGTCTAAATGTTATTACATTATTTTGCGAAACAAATTACAATCCTTAAAGGAAATGAATACAATTATTAAAAATATGAAGTCCAAGCTACATTATGAGGTTCATCACTTATGTGTGGGATGCGCTTCTCAAGTGTCTTATGTTTACAGCACTCTGCCAATTTGTGCAAATCATCTCGCACCTCCTTATATTTATCTCATTCGTGATAGGAAAACTTCAATTCATTATGCGTATCTATTAGCTCCTGATCTATGACTCTGTAACAAGTATTCAAGATACACAACTTATGATCCATAAATTTGGCTACTTCATAACATGTTTCTGCCTCCTTTTTTGAATATTTTGTAAGAGTTATAGCCATCTTTAAAATAATACGAAAAGCAATACATTTGTTTTGAGCTCATCCCTATGTTGTATTATAACATGAAAAATCCTCTAATGGCCCCCCAACTTGGTGGAAAGAGTTAATTGACCACCCCCACTTGGGATGAGGGATACGTCCTATGCCTTATGATTGGAGAAATGAGTCTATTGACCCCCCACTTGAGATGCGATTTATGTCTCAAGAAAGATCTTTGAGTTCCAAGGTGAACCTCCTATTTAGGACCATATTTAGAGGTTGAATTCAATTTCTCCCTTACTTGTCTCCTGTTTTGTGAAAAATAAATGCGAGGACCCCTCATCATTAGAGGAAGGAGTCAACTGACCCTCCTACTTTAGATGTGGGATACGTCCAATGCCTCATGATTAGAGGAAGGAGTCCACTCACCTCTCTACTTGAGATGTGGGATACCTCCTAAGAAAGAGAGCTTTGAGTTCCACGACAAACCTCCTCTTTAGGACCACATTTAGGAGTTGAATTCAATTTCACCCTTACTTGTCTCTTGTCCGGTGAAAAATAAGCGTTACAACCCTCATGATTAGAGGAAGAAGTCAACTAAATCCCACTTAAGATGCCTCATGATTGGAGGAAAGAGTTCATCGACCCCCACTTAAGATGCATGATACATCCTAAGAACATCACCAAGACCTCGATAACACATCAACAAGGCATCGATAACACCTCAGTAAGACATCTACAACACATTTATTCAAACAATATGACATCAATATAGGTAAATGAAATGTCTAAATGTTATTATATTATTTTGAGAAACAAATTACAATCCTTAAAGGAAACAAATACAATTATTAAAAATATGAAGTCCAAGCTACATTATGAAGTTCATCACTTATGTGTGGGATGCGCTTCTCGAGTGTCTTATGTTTACAATACTCTGCCAATTTGTGCAAATCATCTCGCACCTCCTTATATTTATCTCATTCGTGATAGGAAAACTTCAATTCATTACGCGTATCTATTAGCTCCTGATTTATGACTCCGCAGCAAGTCTTCAATATACATAACTTATGATCCACAAATTTGGCTACTTCACAACATGTTTCAGCCTCCTTTTTTGAATATTTTGTAAGAGATATGGCCAGATTTAAAATAATATGAAAAGCAATACATGTGGATTAATAATTATACTTTCTAAGCCACATATGGAAATAAAAAAATAACCAAATCATAAAGTCGCTTACATCAAGCACACGTCTGGCCATCATATACTAGATCATTCCCTTTTCTTGCTTATGAGTTGTATAAATAGGAGATCGGTCTTCGGGAACCCCAAAATGGTGATTCAATTCATCTTGAGCATCAAGATTGTTAAACATCCCACCTTTAAATAGATCATTTATGCCACTCCCTTCACCTCGCTCTCTTCTCATGGGGTATATGCTTTGTAACAGACTAATATCATCCCCAAATAGAGACAAGCCCTTACCAAGTACTAACCCATCGGATCTTTGCCCACATAGAAGAGAAGGTGTACCTACCCTACCAACCTTTTTGGAAAGAATATTGATTTGATCTAGTTTTGTAAAAGATCCCTTATCTAGGGAGCGAGGTGAGATAGGGATTGCCTTTGATCTTTTGATTGGCTCATCCACTGGGATGTCAAGAAGGATTTGATTTACCTTTCGCTAAGGATGGGAGAACTTTATTGGCTCGTAAGGTCGTTTGATTCACCTCTTCACTAATGGTAGGTGAAGGAGGTTGTTATCCCTTAACGATGAGTTTACTAGTGATTGGTGACGATACTTTTAGGGTACAAGAAAAACATGACCCCATTTCAATTATGTCGTCTAAATTCATTTGGCTATAATCCATTATTCTAAACACTTATGACCTCAAACAAAATTCTAGTGTTCTTCAGGTTGTGTGTGACTTTATAATTGACCTTAATTCTAAGACACAGCCTCAGACACTAAAAAAAATCAACTTTTGTGATTAGATAAATCACACAAATGATAGGAAGGGAATTAAATAGAAATAAAACCATGCATTTACTGGCCATAAAAAATTGAAATTTCCAAAATATTCCTTACATTAAATGTACATCCAAAATTACATCTCAAAAAATAAATACAACCAAGCATTTTCTACATAATGGCTTCTTCAATCATCCCTTCAGGTTGGTTGGTAGGTACGACCTCATCACCATGAGGTGAAGGTTGCGGAGTATCAGTTGGGGGTGTCTTAGACCTAATAATTTGAATGGACCACATCAAAGTAAAGTAAGGCACAATCAGCTCTAACTTCTCGTCTTGAGTCTTGAGGCTACTAACCACGAAACTTACGCTGCTCTTTAGTGCACTCTGCTTCAAAGTATCTACCAAGGTTGAAATTGAGCTCACTTGATCTGACATCACACACATCTGACTTTACATTGTGCAAGCCTTTTCCTCAGCCTCTTTGGCAACCTACTCGGCCTCCTTAGCCATCTGCTCAAAGTGTTTAGCCCGCTGTCCTTGTTCAAAATAGTAGCTATCCATTTTCCTCAATTTCTCATTTTTATCTAGCAGGTCGCCCTCAATCTTCAAAAAATTGGCCTCAAACTCAGCTATAAGGACGTCCTTCTCTTTCATAACCTTTTCATATTTTGGATCTGTAGGCGACTAGCCTACACCTCGCTTTTATAACCTATAAGGGAAAACTTTCCCTCTCTTTCTAAACACATGACCTACACATATTAACAAATGGGTGAGGTATAATAGAGATGATAAGTACAACAATGAGAAGACGATGTAAAAACTCATTTCAATTATGTGACCTGCCACCAGCTCGGCATTTAAACCATCCTCTAATCTACAGGTTATCTTGACTTGGAACCTATCAGCCCTAAATCCTAAACCCCGAATCCTTAAACACTAAACCTTATTTAAAAAATAATAATCTTAACCTTAAATCTTAACCCATAAATATAACCCTAAATCTTAAAACCTAAAACCCTAAACCCTAAATCCCAAACCCTAAAACCTTAAACCTTATTTAGAAAAATAATAATTTTAACCATTAATCATAAACCCTAAACTTTATTTAAAAATTAATAATTTTAACCATAAACTTAAACCCTAAATCCTAAATCCTATACCCTATAACCTATATCCTAAACCCTATAACCTATATCATAAACCCTATATCCTATATCCTAAACCCTAAACCCCTAAATCTCAAACCTCAACCTTAAAACCTTAAAACCTTAAACCCTATTTAGAAAAATAATAATTTTAATAATATATTTTATTTTTAAGTAATAATTATTTAGAAAAATAATAATTTTAATAATATATTTTATTTTTAAGTAATAATTATTTAGAAAAATAATAATTTTAATAATATATTTTATTTTTAAGTAATAATTATTTAGAAAAATAATAATTTTAATAATATATTTTATTTTTAAGTAATAATTATTTAGAAAAATAATGATTTCAATATTTATTTAATGAAAAATAACAATTAAATGATATTATTTAAATTTTACTAAATATAAGAGTATTAAGGTAATATACAATATTTTATATTCCATTCCAATTGTAAAGATTTCTACTTTGATTCTAGTGGTCAAACCAAACAATACTGTTTCTTTTCCATTCCATTCCAATTCAATTTCGGGAACCAAACATCACCTTAATCTTATTGAGCTAGTATGTTTCTCTTTCTATGCTTTTCAATAGGTTTTGATATTATAGTGATATTTTTATTAAACAAAATGTATATATGTAAATCTATATTATTAAATTATTATATTAATAATCATTATATTTAATAAAATTACAACAATAGTTGAATTTTGAAAAAAAAAACTTAATTTATAGAAATATAATTTTATTTTTATGAAATTATTTATTATTTTATACATTCTTCCATATGTTTTTGTTCATTTTAATTTAATATGAAAATATCTCATATTATTCTAACAATTATCACTAATATCCACCATCATTTTCGTCTCATCCCTGATATCTTTTTATTTTTTAACCAATTGAATTTCACTATCTACTACAAAAAAATCAAAGGTTGTATTTTTTATTTAATATATAGTTAGGTCCCCACCTGCTCATTGAAGTCTCTATTTTTGCTTATGATCGTCACTACCACCAACCCATTCTTTTTGATGTCATTGACCTTTTTTTTCCTTTTCGATCACCTTATATTCGATCAAGCCTAAGGTGAAAATGACTTTGATTGAACATAACATGGTTAAGATAGGATGAGTGAGTTAAGAAGATAAGAGAGATTGGGCTTATACTAGTCACGATCATTGATAAAATGATGCTTTAAATGAGTTGGTAGTTGCCTAAATTTAATTTCGATAAAAAATATATTTTTGAATTGTTCTGTAGCAAATAATAAATGATGGTTGGTAGGCGAAAGAATGAGATGATGTCAGGGGATGGCAAAAAGAATGATAGAGGTGGACATCATTACTAGGGTAGATATAGTTATTTTTGTAATGAAATGAAAAAAAATATATAAAATAAGACAGAATGATAAATATTTTCATATAGACAAAATTATCCTTCTATATATTAGGTTTTTTTAAAAAAAATTGAATCATTACTATTCTTTTTGTTAAATATTGGAATTACTAGTGTACTAGTTTAATAATATGAATCCAAATGTATATTTTTTATTAATAAAGATACTACTAAAGTATTGTACCCGGTGCAGTGTGAATGTCTTTTATGTTGAAATTGTTAATGTATTTTTTAGATCAAATAATGTTTTTGTATGATTTAAAAATATGATTTAAAATGAAAAATTCATGAATTTGACCAACAAATCACTAAACGAATCGTACTGTTAATGTATTTATCTAGGCAAACAAATGATGCTCAATTAAAGGATTGTTAAGATTAATTGTCATTGTCAACTATGTTTAGGTAGAGAGATTTGATTTTTATCTTAAATTATATCCTTAGGGTTACAATATTATTATAGTTAAAATAAATTGTTACTATTACAATAATAATTTATTAATACAAATTTTATTTAATAATAATAATAATAATATCAAGGTATAATTAATAATAGATATAAAATTAATTTTTTTATAAATTTTCATCGTGATAATATAATTATAAGTTAACAAGATATATTTAAATTACCAATGTTATCAAGATTAGGTAGTAACTCATAGTTCTATTAGTTAGAAAAAAAAAATATTAGTTCAGGGTTCACTTGGTTGCTATTGTATAAACTATAATAAAATATTTGTTATATACAAAATAATAATAATTACAAAACAATGATTTTATTTTAAAAATAATAATAATCACACCCTCCTTAATTCTCCCTCAATCTCTCCTTTTACTTAGGTGGCCAAACGAGCCAGACTGGCCAGAAGATTCACTAACCACTTGTCATGTTAGTCCATCGAGTTAAAATGACATACATAATTCACAAGTACAAAAGAACAATATAGCACCGACTTATGGTTCGTGACTTATCATGTTCGACCGTACCACAATGAAGGTGGGGATTTTGGGCTATGGGTCGGCATGAATTGTTGGGATGAAATGATATGCTAGTTAGCAAGATGTGCTTGGTCGGGCTGCTTAGTTTGATGCTTCTATTATTCGTTCATGACTCTAATAGGCTCTAATGATAAAAATAATATTCCATACATGACCCTAATAGTCTAATGATAACAGTGATATTCAATATTTTTTTTTAATAACGTGAGCGTTTAAATCTCCTTGTAAATTAAAATAGCTCACCTAATGTTTGACTTTTTTAATTTGTGAATACGTGTGTTTAATTTTTTTTTTGGATACATTTTTAAATTTATATTTAACACATATTTTTAACTTTATATTATAATATAAATGTTTTTATGAATATAAATATAAAAAAAAATTCATATAAATTAAACGTTTATAATATGTGTTTGTATCGCGCTTAACTCAACGGAGGATACAAAACATTTCGAAATATCTATATAAGATCTAAAGATAAAAAGTTTGATGTTCAAACTAATTCTTGATTAAAAAATGATCCATTTTTAACCCGTATTTGTTTCATTTTTTTTTCAACTTTTAAACCCAAGATTTAACCTTTAAATAAAAATTAGAAAACAAATTTATACCATACGCATATATATTCATAAACATATACAAATTTAAATATATATATTTATCATGTAGTTAAATATTATGAAATTCTATCTTATATTAATCATAAATACATATACATTTTATAGCAAAAATGTATTAAAAACAATGCTAGGCTTAATTGTAATAGGGATAAGATTAATGATTACAAAATTTTAAAAAATTATGCTACAAAATATCGACTATCTAAATTTAAAAAGGATAGAAGAGAAAATTATTTTTCTAAATGTTAATCATTGAGATAGGATAAAAAGTTATATAATATTTTATACTATCTTATATTATCTCATTTTATAATTCTCAGTCAAATTATACGACTATATACTACAAATTTGTGACAATTTTTTTTTTAACTTTTTTTTACCTATGCCATAAAATCTCAGCCGTTATCTTTCTCTTTTCGCTTGACTTTTACTTTTAGAAAAAGAACTATTTTCTAATAAAAGTTTGCTCTCCATGTTTATTTTATTTTCTTTGTTTTTTTATATTTTATTTAATATAATATGTAGATTTTAAATTAAGTATATTTATTTACCGCATAGATTTATTGCAGCGTTATTTTTCTGAAGTTGCTGCACTGAAATCAAATAGATTTATTAAAGACAAAAAAAATCACTATCAAAGAACAGAACAAACAAATGAAAGTTAATAAAGGAGATATGATTATTATTAAATATATCATTAAAACAATAAAAAATAATATTTATTCATTAATATATTTATCAATTTTTATTTATTTGTGTCATATGATTGTGACGAAAGTCTCTTACAAACAAATGAATGCAAATTTATTTTTCTCAACAAAAGTTTCTTTTTCCTTAAAATCAAATATGAAACTAATAATTTTAAAAATAAATAATTATATAAGCCACATTAATTTTTCTAATATTACCTTAATAATCTAGTTACAATACTCATCCCACCATCATTTATAGTTAGTTTTGATAATATAATTTTTTTTTAAAGTTTAAGGTAATTAAGTGCCCATAAGAACAATTCACCGATCAACTTTTTTGAATTTGAAAAATATATAAACCGTATAAAATGAGAATTAGTTAATATTTATTTTATTTTTATCATTTATATTTTATAATATGTTAATTTATTTATCAATAAAATAATAAGGAATAATCTTTTTTTATTATAAATATAACAATTTAATTAATTTACTTGAATAAATGATGGAACAATTATTCTATTTTCTTGCATATTCAACTTAATATTTAATCAACACGTCCCTTGTGCATAAAAATGACACAACATTACTTCGTTAATAAAGAAAAAAATATATTGATTAAGGAGTAAGAGATATGATATTTACTAATAATTTTATCTATTATTATTAATGAACAACTATATTTTTTTAAAAAAATTATTTAACTTATATTTTATTTTATTAACCTTAATCATCAATAATGCAGTATTAATAGTTAATTTCTCGATTAATAAATTGATAATAAGATCATATTGGTACAGCTAAACGGAGGGAACGATCAAGATTTAAAGCTGTGTTCGTAATATCTCTTTCTTTGCTGATACAGTTGTTGCTGAGGATATTATAAGAATTGTCCTCGCAAAAGCTCACTTACCATGTGAAAGAGGAGGAAAATAAATAAATAAATAAAAAAGCAAGCCAACCACACCCATCTCTATCTCTCTCTCTCTCTCTTCACTGTAGCTGTGTCGGTAGATTTCTTTAAGCAGATCTAGACTTAAATCAAAACATAGGCATCAAACTTAGAACTGAATTTCACGAAGCAATGGAGTCTCAGTGCTTGTCAGCCAATGGATCCATTGCCAAGTTCAGTAGTTTTGCCATTTTCTTTGTATTTTTGCTTTCATGCTCCAGTTTTACTTCTACAGGTCAGTATACACTTTTCTAAATTCTTACTTAGTTTTTCCAAAAAATATTTTTTTTTAATTTTTGTTGCCTTTTCTGTTTCTGGGTTTTGGTTACTTAGTAGAGACCTTGTTTGTACTTTATTAGTTTGGAAAATCCATTGGCTGTACGACTAAAATTGTAATGAGATTTCTTTAATGAATAATCTTCTTTCTGATTTTGCAGAGTTGAAGAAAGACTTATGACTTATTTTGGTATTGAAAAGTTCGAAGGATCTAAGTTTTAAAACTGACATCTTGTAGTTCATAGTTGTGTCCATTGCATACCATTAAGTGGTTTTCCAAAATTCGAGTTCTTGAATTTAACATAAGTTAAGTGTGTATGTCCTTTTTAAAATAATTTAAAAAGGTTTTCCAAAATTGCATCTGTAGGACTTTCTTTCCATTTGATCTTGTTTCATTCTATATCTTCTCTCTCTCACTATTTTCCAGCTAAGATTTGAAACTGTAATTGGTCTCAATCAGAACAATTTAGCCACCTTGTTCTATTTTTAGAACAAGGTGATTAAATTGTTCTGATAAATAGCTCGAGGACCTAATTATTCTAGTTGAACAAAGAGACCTGTTCCACACAATATTTGTTTTTGGTTCACGTCGTGAAGGTTTTTTTTTTGGGGACAATTCACATCATTTAGCAACTTGAAAGTTCAAAATCTGATTGGTGAGTTTTACTCTATTCACATTGAAATGGAAATTGAAATGTATGGACAAATACAAGTTATATTAAGACATACTTCCACAATGCAAGGTGTGAAAATTACATTTGTTGATATTGGAAGGCAAGGAAAATCAAATTTCCCACTAAAAGAGAACCCATAGTTTTTGCCCAACTAAATCAGGATATTTGTTGCCATGAAAGTGTTTAACTGTGTGATTTTTTTCTGAGCTATGAAAGATGGACCCTTTAGAAGGTTTTTCATAGATAGCTCTAAGAGAGGAGGGTGTAGACTTGTAACTGATACGAATAACATCTTTCACAGGAAAATCAAACATAAACTGTCCAATTTTTTGTTTTGGTCGAAGCTGCTAATGTTGTCACTGTATTTTTGTTTTTCTCTCAGTGGCTTATGATCCACTTGATCCAACTGGAAATATCACAATCAAATGGGATATAATGAGCTGGACTCCAGATGGCTATGTTGTAAGTTCTTTCTCTCTCTCTCACACACGCACATACACACAACTAGTGTTCGGGTTTGTGACATTTTATGTGTGATGAAGGCTTTATAACTTAAGTTTTTGGTGGTCTCTTAGTGTTCCATTAATGTTTCACTTGATTAAGTGAAGTTAAAAATATCTATAATGTACTTTTTGATAACATTACTTTGTTATAAACTTTGGATAAAGAATTTTATGCACCATGTAAAATACTTCCTTTTTTTTATTGATCTTATCTCGATCATCTTTCATTTCCTTCATGATTATGATGAAATTTCATGTTTAAATTGGACAGGCTGTTGTTACCATGTACAACTTCCAACAGTATCGGCATATTCAAGCACCAGGTTGGACATTAGGATGGACATGGGCGAAAAAAGAAGTTATATGGAATATGATGGGAGGACAAACCACAGAGCAAGGAGACTGTTCAAGGTTTAAAGGGAATGCTCCACATTGCTGCAAGAAAGATCCAACTGTAGTAGATTTGTTGCCGGGAACTCCTTATAATCAGCAGATTGCAAATTGCTGCAAAGGTGGAGTCCTAAGCTCATGGGCCCAGGACACAGCCAATGCAGTGAGTTCATTCCAGGTCAGTGTGGGCGCTGCAGGGACCACAAACAAAACTGTTAGAGTTCCAAAAAATTTCACTCTGAAAGCACCAGGGCCTGGATATACCTGTGGGCCTGCCAAGATAGTAAGACCAACTAAGTTCATTACTGGAGATAAAAGAAGAACAACTCAAGCTTTAAGTAAGTTTCAAATGCCCTCTCCCATTGCCAACCTGGTAAATTTTAGTTTAAACCTAGAGGTGTATAAATCTATGTTAGTTTTTGGAAGCCATGTTACTTGGCTCTTCATTTTCCGTGAAATAATTATGTCCAAGCGATGTGATATGGACATAGATGTAAGTATTTGGACACTCCAATTTAGTGTAAATTCACGTCAAAGTTAGAAAATTGGGCGGATCTGACACCCAGATACATCAAATTTTTTTTCGACTCGGTGTCATAAGAGTGTAGCATAGTGTGGAAGCAATATTCAGACTATAGAACCTAAAAAGAAAGAGAAATACGTTCTTCTATCTAATTGTCATACTTCTGATGAGCCAAACGTTGAATAGAATTTTTGGGGGTGTTAGATTGTTTAAAACATATTCGTCTATTTTTATGTTAAATCATATGCTGTCGTCTTCTTTTATGGCAGTGACTTGGAATGTTACTTGTACCTACTCACAATTCTTGGCTCAGAAGACACCAACATGCTGTGTCTCTCTTTCTTCCTTCTATAATGACACAATAGTAAACTGTCCAACCTGTACCTGCGGCTGCCAGAGCAACAGTACACATCCGGGAAGCTGTGTAGAGTAAGTTCTATTTTTTTTCCTTTTTTCTGTTTTGCTTAAGATGGGTCTTGTAAGTGATTACTTATCATTTGTTTTCTTTTTGCTGATATTATGTTGCAGTCCAAAATCTCCTTATTTAGCTTCAGCTGTGTCTAATCCTCTCGGTAAAAATATCAATACACCTCTGGTACAATGTACCAGCCATATGTGTCCCATTCGAGTCCATTGGCATGTTAAGCTTAACTACAGGGAGTACTGGAGAGTCAAAGTGACCATTACGAACTTCAATTACAGAATGAACTATACAAACTGGAATATGGTGGTGCAACACCCCAACCTGGATAATCTAACCCAGATTTTCAGCTTTAATTACAAGCCGTTGACTCCTTATGCTGGCTTAAGTGAGTAATATATTGCATGCATGTATACATAGTTGAATGGTCTCCATATTTTAGATGGATAAAAAGTCTACCCTTTTTCCTTTGGTTGTTTTCTGACCATGTTTTTTGCTGGTTTTGCAGATGATACTGCCATGTTATATGGAGTCAAGTTTTATAATGATTTTCTCATGCAAGCCGGAACCCTTGGAAACGCCCAGTCAGAGCTTCTGTTCCGAAAGGATGCATCAACTTTCAGCTTTGAGAAGGGATGGGCATTCCCTAGAAGAATATATTTTAATGGTGATAATTGTGTCATGCCACCTCCTGATGCCTACCCGTGGTTGCCAAATGCCAATCCACGATTAATCATATCTCTACTACAAACAGCCACAACTGTCGTGGCAACTATGTTCTTGTTTGCTTATGCATAGTAAGTTAAGTCATGTCAAACAATAATGTTCATCCCGGACCATTTGGTTCAATTTGCATAGAGCTCATTGCAGTGCGGTTGGTTTGATTAAATGTGCTACTGCTCCAACATCAGGCTAGGCAACTGATTCCGGGGTGTGCCATGGCTTGTCACCACTATATTCTGCTTCATTATCTTTTGTATGTGAAAGTTATTGCTTCCATTTTGTTTAGATTTAGCTGTTACCTAATTATTCATTTTATACAATTGTTGTTTGTAGAATATCCACAATGAATTTGTATTTCAACACTAAGAAATTCCACGAGTCATAGTTGGTATACAACTTTGTCAAAACTTATGTAGCAGTATTTCTTTGCGCCTTCATTTCCAGTTCATTGCACGATGCACAAATCAATTCATGTACATAATATGAACGTACAAAAAACAAATGGAAAGCTTCCATTCCTTTATAACAGCGATCCTCATAGATAAAACAGTATCAGAAGTGTGACGGTAGCCGCAAATTTTAAAATTTCTGGCAAATGTGCATAGGCAGAGTTAGGAAGAAATGGGTACGAGTCAGGTGGAGGCAAAAAGCATTCATCGCCGTTGAAGTAAACTTTCCGAGGAAATGCCCAGCCTTGTTTGAACGTGAATGTGTCCTTGTCTTTCTGTAGCAGCACCTCAGATTGGACATTCCCAAATGGTCCAGCTTCCATTAAAAGGTCATTGTAGAATTTCGTGCCATAAAACATACCAGTGTCATCTGTAAAACAGTAGGCAAGTGTCAATTATGGATTCTTAACAATTGAAATCGAAGAACAGAACCGAAACGTTATAGTCACACTTACTGATGGACTGGTAGGGTACAAGAGGCTTGTAATCAAAGCTAAAAACTTGAGTAACATTGTTGAGATTGGGATGTTGTGCTACAAGTGTCCACTGCGTGAAGTTCATCTTGTAGTTGAAGTTGGTAATGGCAATCTTCACACGCCAATAGTCCTTGTAATTGAGTTTGACATGCCAATGAACTCTTACAGGGCACATATGATGCGTGCACTGTAGTAATGGTGAGTTATCCTTCCTTGGTTTGTTAATTCCTGCCTTTTGCAAAAGCTTTGAATTGCTCCTGAAATGTTCCATAAGATTTTTCATTTCTATTTCTGGGTGATGAATAAGTTATATAAATGTGTATTGTTCGTTTGAAGGCAAGCTTACTTAACACAGCTATTTTTGTTATGACAGCCGCAAGCACAAGAAGGGCAAGGAGTGATTGTATTATTGTAGAAAGACGAGAATGAAACGCAGCAACTTGGGTGTTTTGAGGCAAGAATCTGCGAGTAAGTGCATGTCACGTTCCATGTCACTGCAATCAAAACCAAATTTAGGAAGAACATGACATCGATGCACAGGCCAATAGAATGTTTCACATATGAGTTGTAATTTTTGCAATCTAGAAAGTACCTCTACACTAAAGCATGTAAGATATGCAGCTTGTTATAATAGATAAAGAGAAGTGAGTAGTAAACTATGTATCTTACTAAGTGCTTGCGTTTTTCGCCTGTGATCAGCAGTGAGGAAAACTGTGGAGGGCACAATTTTTGCAGGGCCACAAGTGTAGCCTGGTCCTGGACCGAGCAAAGTGAAATTTTTCGGCAATTTGACAGTCTTATTCGAAGTTCCTGCAAGGCCAACGCTGATCTGAAAGGCTGAAACAGAGGCTGTAGGGTCTTGTCCCCAAGAAGCTAAGACACCTCCCTTACAGCAATTGGTGTACTGTTGGTTGTAAGGAACTCCTGGAAGCAAGTCAACAACTGTTGGGTCTTTTTTACAACAATGTGGAACGTTTGCTTTGAATTTAGAACAGTCTCCTTGCTCTGTGGTTTGAGCACCTACCAATGTCCAGATCACTTCTTTTTTAGCCCAATTCCATCCCAGAGTCCACCCAGGACTCATTATGTGTCTATACATTTGAAAGTTGTTCATTGTCACTGTTGCCTGAATTCAGACAAGCATTAAACATTCGATGGTTACTATTTTTGGTTATGATTCTACAAATATTATATTGAGAAAGGACTTATCGGAGAATTAGTCAAAAAAGAGGACATGAAAGGGGGGGAAAATAAAATAATAATAATTTGCCTTAGAAGACTCCTTCAAGGGATGTTTTTTTTTTATTTTTGACACTCTCAGTACTCTTGAGCATATGTACAAAAATAGTTTCTTTTTGTACATACATTAAAAAATACAAAGAATACCGGAGCTTCAACAACAATGGTGACGAATAACTACTGGAGTATCGACAATGATAAAAGTTTTTGACAATAAATATTATTCTTGAACATATTTTCAAATGTCTTTAATTTTTAAATACATGTTCAATTTTAATATAAGTTGACTATGGTGTAAAAATGAAAAGTCTTGTTGAGTACATGAAAAGAGTATAAAAAAAGTGATTAAGGTTCATTCATATTAGGCAAACTTTATATATGAATGAATATACCAAAGCTTACCACATAACCATCTGGTGTCCACTGCATAACATCCCATTTGATTGTAATATTTCCAGTGGGATCCAAAGGGTCATAAGCAACTAAAATCACAAAGTAAAAAAGAAAGAACTAAGGCTCATAATAGAATACTTCAGAATTTATTATAATATTCACTTTTTTTTTGTATGTATAATCGAGAACTCACCCGCGGGGTATAATATCGCACTAAACAGAGCAACCGACAGTATGATGAGCTTCATCCCACAACTCACAGTTGCAGAAAATATAGGACAGTTGTTGAATAACATTACTTCAGGTTAGCTGGAACACAAGATCTCCGGCGAGCGGCGAGGACTCGAATTGAGAGGATACAATACTCAAGCTATGGCTGCAGGGTGTTAAAAAAGAAGCAGGGACGACAACATTCTAAGTGAATTGTTTAAGATGTCTCACCTACTGGCTGTTAGGTACTACTACATTTGTGTGACACATGATGTTTAATCTTCTTGTTTTTCAGATATTTTCTTGCTTTCTCTCTCCCTCTCTCATTCTTTTCTACTCATGGATACATACACAAATAGATGTTGTACCTTATTTATAACAATATTAAATTTAATTTTATTGTGTTAACGTTTCTGAAACTGGAAGCAAGAGTTGAAGTGTGGAGAGTATTTGGGAATTGGGAGGCATGAAGGCAACAGCCCAACGATTATTTACTTTTAACACTGAAGTCCGAACCATGAAGTGGGCAGTCAAGGAAGTGATGCTTCAACTTCAAGTTTTTTCCTTCCTTTCGACTCAAGTGTTGCTTTTCATCCCATTTTTATCATGATTCACTATTTTGACTTTCAACCTAATTCTCAATCTACTTCTTCTTTTGTTATACATCCTCTTATGCAACATATTTTCTTTACTTGTATTTGATAGATTCGGAGCAGTACTCTCCTTCTTAAGAGAAGCAGCAGCTACAATATTAAGTCTGAAAAGTAATTTTTAATGTATATTTCATATGTTTCTATTTAAATCATATAAAGAAATATTTAATTCAATAGAATTAATGTTACCCAATTTCTTCAATCTCTCAATCTCTCTTTATAGAAGATAAGTTCATTAATAATAGGGTGGTCAATTTCCAAGACGACCTGCTAACTACAAACTTTTAAATAGGTTTGAGTTTTTGAGATAAGGTTACATGGATCGATCATAAACTAACCAATCCATCTTAACCTATTAAATGAGTTGGTTATGGGTTAGGGTTATATGCGTTGAGTAATAAACAAGTAGACAAATATCTAATCTATTGGACTTTTAAATGGGTTTGTGTTGAAGTTAAACGGGTTGAATTATAATAAAGTTAACAACCCATTTATTAATTGAATTGAGCTAGTTTGGGGGTAATTAGGTCGTTTTGCAAATGGTTCAACCCATACCCAACCCAAGCCAACCCACTCGTTTGGCAATACTTATGTTCAACTCAATATCTAAAATGCTTTCTTTGGTCCAGTGGCCATGTTGCCATTAAAGATGAAGTTATTTGTTTCTTTGACAAGATTCTAGCAAGCACAGAGGACTATACTTCACGGCTTTCATAATCTTCAACCTGTTTCTTCCTGAGGTAGACTCACAAACACTTATGTTCTATACATAATCATGAAAATATAGCAAACAATAAAATATAAAATATGCTTTAAAATTAAGATATCAATTTTTTCTGTGCCAAATTTTACATTGGTTGCAGTACTTAGCTTGCTTTCTATTTTCACAGCAATTTTTTGACTCAAGTTTCTTCAGTTTAGAGCAGTGCTTTTGACCACCCAAGTGATCCTCGTATGAATTCTGATTCATACACCAAGTGTCACACAATTCACACCACTGTCTCTGGCTCTTTCCTTCTTCAGCTATCTGTTTCTGATCAAATTTCAAATCTATTAACCGAGTTCTATGCTTCTGACCTTCTATGTGCTGATTATAAGAAATGGCACCTGGGCAGGTCACTTGGCAGATCTTGCAAAAAAGCTTATCCTCCCCCTCCTCCTTAGATATATGACTACCATTAGATGCTTTCTTTTTTAAAGGTATGTTGCATTTCGAACTACCAGTTGGGACCTGCCGTTTCACTCCAGAAACTGCAGGACCAAAACCAAGGGTTGCATCTGAATTCGAATCTGGCCTTGATGAGTGCATTTGATATGAAATGTTGTACTGATAATTTTCAGCAGCAGTATCTCATTAGCACATATAAAATGATATTTTAAATTAAATAATTAAATTAGGGATTAATGAAGAGAATTCAGTCTAAATTATTTATTTAGTATACTGAAAGCAATTTTTACAATTTACGCATTTACCATACAGAATGGCATCAGTAATTCACAAAATTGAGGGGTGGGATGCATTGATTATATCATCACATATGGATTACAGATTTCAGTATTTAAGTTTAGATTACTGATATAGCAGAACTATTCAAGTATGGTTCGGTCTTAGAAACCAGTTATCATGAAATTTCCACTTCAAAGAAGAAAAGACATTACTTGCATGAAATCCCAACTCAAATGATTTTAACTTTTTGATGGAGGAGCAAAGCTTGTTACACTTGCCTCTTGTTCTTTATTGTTTGCAAGGGAATGGTGTCTGTTTGAAGAATGTCCAATAATGAGATTTACAATGATTGGGGGACTTAACCTAGAGGCTTGTCTTACTATTCACGTATATTTAAGAGATGGATGTAAACATATTGTTTCTAATAAAAGGATGGTTCCTTGGAGAAGAGGGAACTCATCAGGTGCATGACACGAGAGGTACAGGATCAGTCGTGCAGAATCACTTGCATGCCTTGTGATCATTGGAAGTATTCAAGCTAGTGAGAGGGTCAACTGGGCCTTGATGCACGAGCTGAGCAGGCGAGAGGCTGCAGTCAACTCCCAAAAGCTTCTGGGAGAATTGGTCAAACACTTCTTATGATATCAAAGCTGAAAGTTCCGTGTTTAAACCCTAATAACCCAATTATTAAATTTCAAGTGTTGAGTCTGCATGATGCATAGAACTTGCACTTATGGGGAGTGATATACGTATAAAAGTATTGTTATCCTTCTCCTAATAGCTTAAGTTTTTAAAAGAGTTAGTGACCAACTAATTTCTACTATAGTAACACATTTCCATGGGATTTGAAGTTCATGCCTTTTTTACTTGCTGATTTTTCATCAAGAATGATCTTGCTATTAATGAAATAGGTCATGCAAAGCTTTATTTCTGGACAAAAATGCATCGGTTAATATTTTTGCTTCTAGCAACTTTTCTGAAGGATTGTTGGATATCATATGTTTGCACAATGGGGATTTTGAATAACAAATGCATCGGTTGCTCTTTAAGACTTTGCTAAACAACTAGTTTTTGAAAATTGTTAAATCAAAATAGGTTAAGAACAAGAAAAAAAAAAGAAATCATTTTCATTCCTCTGATTAGAGAACAATACAAATTCATATGGACACTACGGCCCTGAAACCATAACACTAATATGACTTTTAAACCAAAACACAATATTTGATATTTATTATTTATTTCCAGCCCTCTCTCTCAACTTAGATATAGATACTATCTATGAGTAAAAAATGAAACAAACTTCAGATACTCTCAAACTCCCACCAAAGTTCCTATGACAGAGATGCAAATTTTATAATCAGGATGGGTATGTTGAATATACACATGGGGAAGTGAAGAACTATTGAAACCGATTTGAGAATTATTAAGACCCATATATAACATATAAAAGAATAGTTAACACATTACCTAACAACTTGAGCTTTTAAAAGAATTGGTTGTTCAAAACATATAAGATCTTGGAATTGAACCTCCCAAACTCCAAAATTTTCATTAATAATATAATATTAAATTGTACATTTTTCTTTCACTTCTATCTCGCTTAAAGTCTATCTCTACTTGATTGGGCCTTCAAAAAGTTATACATTATATACTCAATCGATGGGATTTTGTCTAACTCTACTTGATGGGCCATCAAAACTATCTACTTAACCTACAAGTGAGAGCCCATTACACTCATCTATTTTAGCCCACAAGTGAAAGCCTACTAATTCAGGGGGAGTGTGGAAAAAAAAGGCCCATCTAGTAAGGCAAGTGTTAAGACTCAAATATAACATATAAGCTAATAGTTAGCACACATCTTAATAGCTTAAGTTTTTAAGAAAATTAGTTGTTTAACTCTTTTTTAACAAGAAAAAATCTAAACGAGAAACTAAATTGAAAGAGAAAATCAGTTTGATTTTCTTGTTATCTTCTTCAACTTCAGACTAGGCGAGGAAACATATCTAGGTTGTTAGAGTGGCTATTGATTAATGTCGGCAAGCGCAACCCAAGTGATGGAGATATATGGGGATAGTAGTGGGTGCCTAACCAACGAGAATAATAACCTAAAATGGAGGCTACCATTTGCAACCGATGCAAAACAAGACATGGGTTGCAAATTTAGAGGTGACATCGTCGGCTTGGGTGGTTGGTCGGTAAAAGAAGGTTGCATGAACTGAACATCAAAGACGAAAATAGTTTAAGAAAATGGCCTTGACTTATAGTGGCTATGTGTGGGTTGTTAAAGGTGTCTGGATGTTGGTAAATGTGAACACTATAATTTTTATTTTCTAATGTTTATATAACATAGACTAAGAGAAGAACAAGAAAAAGCACAAATTTTAGGGTTTAACAAAAATTGAGTGTTTAGGATAGAACACTGCTCTGATACCATGTTTAGAAATCAAAATATGTTAAGGGGAGAATGAAAAAACTAGACAAAGTCATTTTATTTCTCTAATAAACTAATATGAAAAAACATAATATTTGATATTCAGTATTTCCAAAAAAAAATTAAAGAGTGGATTTCTTACCAAATGAACTAATGTTATTGGATTTTTTGAGCAGTGAAAATGAAGTTTTCATAGGCTCAACTTTCAAATAGTTTTTAAAAAATCCTGACCAATGTGAATGCCTCTACCACAAGCTTAACTTGTATGGAGAAGCATGGAAAATCAGTTCTTAAAGTTAAACTTTGAGTGTCTACAAGGTGACCAACTGCACTTGACAATTAAGAAGTTTGGGTTCATGACAACTAAATTGTCAATTCTGAACTTTGTGAATAATGCAAGGAGAGTTTCACATGTTTCACTACGTTTTATGACAGTAGGAAACTTGCATATCTTGAAGTGGTTCCTTACTAATTGTTCTATTATTTTGGCTTACATTGACGTTCATGATTAATGAGTTATAATTTAAATTTTTGATTAGTGCATATGGGATTTCAGTTCATAAAATTTTCAAATGGCTGATCTTCATGGATACAAACTTCAAAGGCCTAAGATTTTCATCAATCTTAAAATTGATTATCCTTATAAGCCCGATATTCCAATCAAAATGGCTCAAGCACCACATGAAGATTTGAGTTCGAATCTTTTCTAATAGTGGGGCTTTGATACAATGCATAGCTCGTTAATGCTGCCTCTTATTCTTTCTTGTTTGCAGGGAAATGGTGTTATTACAGTCAATGGGCTCCCGTTTGTTTAAAATGCCAAGTCTGTTATTAGTTTTTGTTTTTCCCTGAGTGTTGAGTTGGCTTAGAGAAGTTACTCAAAACACACATTTGCTAGTATCATTTGCTCTGTTTTGTTAATTGCACAGCATAAAAGGGAATGCTCATGCTCATTTCGGATTTAGTGGTTAAGTTTCTTACTTTGTAATATCTTTTCGAAGCTTGTCATCATTTCACTTAGAGATCCAACGGAAGAATTAGTTTCTCAAATGAAGCTGATTTAACTCAGGATTTATCTAAAGACTTCCCACGTCAATTTTTACATCTTTCATGTCAGGTTTGACGTATAACTTTCATGAATCACTCTTTACCAGAGATAAGGCATCTGTAAAGTGATCATATTCTACATGATAGTTTTGATGAGTCATGCCTTATTAAAAGTAGTCCACAGTAAAAAAGTCCAGAAAAGAAGAAAAATAAAAGTGTGCTGAATAACATGATATACACAGAAAAGTCAGCGAAATGAAAACATGGCCTTGCGATAAAAAGAAATTAATTCAATGACTTAAGAAGGTAAATAGAAGAGTAAAGATCCTCTTAGGAGTGCTTCTAATTGAACTAAAAGTGATTTCCAAGGAGCAATACACTTCTAATGATATTTGGCAACCTCCAATCCTTCACAAGAAAGTAATGTTAAAATTTTGAGAGGGACTAGTTAGTGCTTTTGAAGTATTTACTAAGTGCCACACAATACAAGTACTATATGCCAAACATCAAATTAACCAAACCAATTGTTTTCAAATCAATTCCCTAGAAACCACTTCGAAAATATGCACATCTAAACAACTATTATTCTATTGGTAACAAACGAAGGAAGAATTGTATGAGGGACGGTCTCCTCACATGCATGTGTGACCAGTTAAACGCCCATGTAAAGGGGACTTTGTTAATACATAATATTTAGCTCAATACGATTTGTATTAAAAAAAAACAAGCAGTACCATTGCCCACACTAACGAAAGTGATTTACCAACCAAAAACTAAAAAGAGTACTCACTTTCATAGGCCGAAACATCTCCAAGAAACCGAGTTGTGCTTGCAATTTCATTCTAGCAACCTTAGCCTGATATGCCCGTTCTCGTTGTAACGCAAGCTCCAATTCCATACCACCACTCTCAATTTTATCCTCTATCATTTTCATTTTCCCTTCACTCGAATTATATCACCTGCAACTAATTTAGTACTAGTCAATAAATCTTAACATGTTAACATAGCATCCCAACTCGCAACGAAACATCAATTACAAGAGAGAGAGAGAGAGAGAGAGAGTTTCTAATCAAAATCCAAGCCAAATGGCATTTCATAGATAAGGGAGTACAGAAGCAAAAAGGCAAAATAAGCATTTATAATTCGCAAGGAATTGAATAATCGAAGGCCAAAAAGAAAAGAAAAGAAAACCCAGAAAATGGAACCTGCTACACTTGTCAATTGGGGTCTTGATTGAACTTTTGTACAACACCCCAAATGCAAAATCAAGTCAAATTTCAAAATTTCTAGTTATTTTTGTGTAGAGAAATCAGAAGGCTATAAGCCATGATTTTAAAGAAATGTAAATGTAAATGAATACCTTTGGGGCACAGAAGGAACTGTCGACAAAAAAGGAACAAACCAGAGCAAATTGAAAGCCCGGGGATCAGGTGGTACCGTAATATCCGGTCCCGGTTTTGAGGACTTCACAGTTCACATGTAGCAATCGGATCGTCTAAAATTTTGAAATATCTCTAGACCAAATATTTACCGAGGAAATACGACTAATGGCATAATAACTTAAAATTTTCGCATTATAAAGTGTTTTTAAAAATAAAATTTTTATTATGTTAATAATAAAAATAATCCTGTTAATAGGAATATCCAAAAAAAAAAACAACAACTAAAACAATATTTATAAAATTTGTAACTATAATATTTTTTGTATTTTTATTATTTTAATAAAGTGTAAGAAAGAATTCTTGGATGAAGAGTTCTACACCTAGTCATATGGTTGAATTTTACACCTAGTTATACGCTCTAAATAAACTTGTTTATGCATTAGATAGACTTGATCTTGTAATTATAGATTCATACAACTATATGTTTCTATACAAATAGTATACTATAATCATAAAAAAGATAATAACCAAACATAAAATTACTAAATTTTCTTTTCCCTCATCCTACTTATTTCTCTAAGAAGACTAGTTTTTGATTAATAGTCTCTTAATATCCTTAAATCATGATGATCTATTATGCTTATAATAATTTTAATATAATATGTATAGATTTCTAATAAGATGTTGAATATTTTAAAATTTTCAAGGTAAGTTTTATAATCCTCATATTTGAAATATTCATGTAAGGCTACTAGATAGCATTTATCAAACTTTTCTAATAAAATTAGATTTTTATCTTTTTTTGTTTATCAATATTATTATTTGGTATAAGCAAATATCTAAACATTCAAAATCCTTAATTAATTTAAAGTTATAATTATTATGCTTGAACTTAATGGGTCTACCATACTCTTCCCTTCTATTTGTATCCCCTTATTACACTAGTTATGTCTCAGCTTTGTTCAAACTTCAACACCTTTCTGGTAATGTTGAGCCTTATGCATCCGCAATAGGTTGTCCAATTTTTACTTGCTAGAAAAGAGTAACCAAACTCCATTTTATTCATAATATAATTATTACAAACGTAATGACAACTAAGAACTTTTAAGGAATTCTTAACTATTTATAATTACTGGGTATATCATTATTGGTTTTGGATTTCAAGATAGAGGGGATTTCTATGCTAGAGTTTATGTGTTTTTCAAAGTAATTTGCTTTGGTTTTTTCTATGTCCTTCAAATAAAAATAAGGATTCATTTTATAGCATAAGAAATCCCTATTTACAGGACAAAAATTATTATTTTATCCTTACCTTAATAATTCGTCTACTTTTCTACTTTAAATGGAAGCCATTTTTTCCCTTGGTACATGCTACCGACTAAGATGTGAGTCTACATCTTTATTTTTCATTGTCTTCTCAATCTTTGATGTAATAAATGCATCTGTGATCTTTGGTTGCTTTTCTGGTATAGAAGCATAATACTTTCCTTTCTTGACCAATTTCCAATTGGTTTCATATTTTGTAATATTTTCAACATCCTTTTCTAAAAGGGCCATGCTACTATGAGAAATGATGATGACTTTATTAGTTTAATAATTTATTTTGATCTCAGTAGAGTTGTCAATCTTTCTTAGTTCATAGTAAATTTGGCCTAGCATTTGACCTCTTAATACACAGAGTTCTTTGTATTGAATTCCTTTTCTAGAAGTGCCATTGTTTTGGGAACTTATCTATTTGTGTTGAAAATCACTATCTTGATGAAGTGGTAAGGACTGATACATGCTTCCTCGTTCTAGTTCATTAGTGAACTGAAAACCTGAGATAAATAGGCTTAATACCTACTTTAATATACTTTCTGAAGTACTTGATTGCTCTTTTGAAATTTTCTAGGAAATAATTTAGTTCACTTAAATTAATTCCTGGATACATGTTTTTCCAAAATATTGAATTTACTTCTTGTAAGAAATTTCTTATTTATAGTGTAGAACTTCATATCTTCAATGTGTTTCTGGGTAGATTTTCTGGCCAAATTGTTGAGACTAAACCATTATGGTTTGTTGAGATTTTTATATTGGTCTTTTTCATCTTCAATAATTGATGAATTTCTGGGGGATGTTTCTATGAATAACACTGAATGCTTTATTGTCTTTGACATCTTTGGGAGAAATGCTTCTCTAAATAGTACTAGATGTCTTGCTATTTTCCCTAGAGTTGTCAATCTGCTTGGTGCTGTTGGTTATTGTTGTTGTGTTGTAGAATAATTTCTTACTATCTCCTTTAGAGTAACATTGTGTGCTATAGCCCGAGTATAGTGGATTGTGCCCACAAATGTGTATAGATTGTGTATGTTGTGGTGTGAAAAAGATGTATGCCGTGGCACCAAGCTAATTTTTTCATATTTTTCTCCTTTCCTCATCCTATAAATAGGACCATGTTTCTATTGTAATAATATGAATCCAATAATCTCTTAATCCTTTATATTTCTTAGTTTCTTAAGTTTTGTTAAGCTTTTCTTTTATTAGTTTAAAGTTGTTCTCTCGGAGTTGAAAAATTTAGTTTGTGTAATAATTTTAGTTTTAATTCCATAAACAACCCATCAATTTTATTTGGAGGTTTTCTACAACAGAAACAATTCTAAAGAATTTTGTTGAGGTGTATTTAAATGTGTTCTTTTCAAATAATATCTAAGTATTGTTTTGCATGCTATGTGTTTAATTTATTGATCATTTATTAAAATATACATATATGGCTATAAATAATATGCGATATTAATAATTTTGTTACCTTTGTAAAATATTAAAATAGGTAAAACATTTTTATAAAATGAATTAAGTTTAATTTATTCATCAAGATTTAAACAAAAAATTGTTAAAAAAAAGTATATGGACGTAGTATTTTTTTATAATAAATAAGAGAGTTAGATTAATGATTTAATTATCTGAATCTAATTTAGAGTAGCGTTCTTAAATCTTTGATCTATATCAATTGTATAGTTAGAATGAAAAATCTATTTCAAAGATTTTTATAAGAATTACTGTATAAAAATATATTGAATATATATTTTTAGTAGTAGTTTTAAAATATGAAAGTTAGTTTTTAGATACTTAAATCATTAACCTAACCTAGACACCTTAATAAGAGTTTAGATTATTAGAACTGACTGAAAGCGACAATTAAATGATTCATTAATCTCTTAGAAAAGAAGCCTAATTTAATTGAAATTAACTGCTAGACTTTCAAAGGTTGTGAAAGTGATTTTTAGTAATAAAAATGGTAGACTTAATTAATATTTTATTTGTACATGAAAGAGAGAATCAATAATATTAACTCATATATCTAATAACCTACCTAATATAAAGCAAGTATGATTAACTAAATAATATATCCCATAAATTCTTCACTGCATGATAAATGTTTAATTGCTTAAATGTTTATTGAATCTATATTTATTTTTATGTCAGTAGTTTAGATATTCAACCAAAACAGTTCGTGATAAGATGTTTAGGGTTTTAATTTTGTTTTTAAGAATTTTTTGAATAGTTTAAAAACCACATGATTCTTCTTTAGTTCGATATTGAAATTATACTTATATTTTTTTATAAGTGAATCATGCATATACATTTGCAAGCTATTTTATAAATCATACAAAATTTGTAAGCAATAATTTTGTACATCATTTGTCCCTGTGAATCAAAATCCCTAATTGTGCCTAGTTTGGCTCTAATACCAATTGAAACTTTATAGTATAGACCTAATAAGCCTAAAAGGAGGTGAATATGTTATTTTTAAATTTTATCAATTTATAATTTGGTAACCTAAACAAAGCATCAAGACATTTAATTGCATGTAAACGTAAAAAGCAAAACTTAAAGAATAACATATGATATTTTTAGGTGAATGATAAGAGTCAAATTATTGCAATTTTGTTATGATTTAAATGTTGATATTTGTGTGAAAATTGTGTTTATTTGATTGTTTAATCCACAAATGTCATTTCACGGGTATTTCATGTTTAAAGTGCAATTTCAGGTAAAATCATAATTTTGGAGAAGTTTGGGACAAAGTTCAATGATCGGGATTGAGTGAAAATAAAAAGAAAACAAAGTTTCAAAATTTGGAAATCCCGTTGCCGGCAAAAACCTTACAGAGAGCACGGAGAAAATCTTCCCAAAAGCACGGATTTTGGCAGATGAAAATCTCGCTGCCGGCTAAATAATCTCGTCACCGGCAAGACACCTTTAGCCACCGGCCAAATTATCTAGCCGCCGGCCAGAATCAGAGGAACCAAAAATTTTATTTTCTAGAAATCTCACCGCGGCGAGAATAATGTCGCCGTCGGCGAGTTTCGTCCGAAAAAACAATTTTTTGTTGTTTTGTTCCAAAATTTCCCCCAAAACCCTAGATCTATATATACTATAAGATGGAGAAAGAGGCCACGGTAGAGGGATGAGGTCTAAGACATTTTTGGAGGAGAAAAAATAATTTTGGAGAGAAAGTTTGGAGAAGCTTGAAGGATCATCACCATTGTTGCTACCAAGTCTTCATCTTCAAGAGTTTTTCATCTCTTCTCCTTAGCTTTTATTTTCTGCATTTTATTCAGATTTGTTATTCATGGATTCAATTGAGATAATGTTTGTTCTTATTTCTATTATGAACTAATTCGTTTTTGCTAAGGCTATGATGTAGTTGAATTAAGAAAATCTGTATATGAGTTCATTGTTTTCAAGTTGAGTATTTATTTCCATGCTTAATGTTTTTAAATTTCTGGCCAAGATTTAGATGATTTGTTGCATTATATTGAGACCGAGAAGAGATGTGTAATTAATGCTTCTTGTGATAAATACCGTATGTTGAATGCGAGTGTGAGAACTAATGCATGATATATGTGGTTATTCTAGAAATTCCATAAATCGTAATGTGCTTGTTTGTGATTAAATCTTCATAGAAATATAGTTAGTTTTCATAGATAAGTAATTCTAATATAACTCGAGAGAGAGTATTAGGTAAATTTTGGTTTTTCAACCATCACTTTTAGCTTTGATTCTCATATAACATGACTTGAAATATGATTGAATTGATTTAGCAAAATCAAATGCCTTATCGTTTTTAATCATTTGTGAACAACATTCAATTGTGTTATTTGCGTTTATTTTTAAGTTAATTTACTTCTTAAACAATTTCAACAATTCGGTTTTCAAATAAAATTAAGATTAGTCAATTTCGGTACTTAATAACGCCATTCCTTGTGGGTTCGATATCCGTACTTTTGTACACTTTATTACTTAAACGATTCATACACTTGCGAAAATATGCATCAATGAAAACAACCTAAACCTCAACCATGACTTAAGAGGAAAAACATTGGTTCACTGAACTACCTAACTTTCCACTTTGAAAACCAAATGTTCAAGTACAAGCTTGGTCTTATGCTATGCTCCCTATGATACCGCCATAATGTACCTAACTTCTAAGCCCATACTATATTTCATAGTTTTCAAGATTAGAATGAGTGGTATCCAGACCAACGTTCTAATTAATTATTTACCAATCAGACACATTCACGGAACAACTGTAACTAGGATTAGGAAAAAAAAAATACAAACGCCTATATGTGTTCTAGAATGAATTTAATAATGAATAATCTTAACTAGACGATTAAAAATATATATCAATTAAATCAAATCAATTAGAAAATCTTAGAACAAGAAGATTAAGCACAATTTTAATAAAAATAACTTCTTTTAAATTTAATAATTAGATCAAATAATAACGATTACATATGTAATTATTTGATCCGAACATGTAATAACATAATCAAAAACAATCTATACAAGTATAAAAATATAAAATAAATAATAATTAATGATTAATTTGCCGAACACTCCTTGTGATTACAAATTAATATTACCAGCCAAAATCCCTTGAATCACATGAATTAATAGTTGCAGTTACTTGGATGGCCCTATTGCTGAAATAATGAAAACCAAGTTTATTGATTGGATCTCTATTTACTTTACTGATCCTCAGTGCTCATCGATTGGATGCTCTATTTCTCCAATAGCCTATCTCTCTTTATTACTAACCTCTTATCTTAATATAAGCTGCCTTCATAATGAACTCCTCTGATCTGATGACCCTTTTTTCATTTATGGCTTTTAGTTTTCTTTCTGCATACACAATCCCATTAACCCTAATATGCATATGTAAGTGATAATGATAACTTAATAATTTTAAGGTTAATTTTTTTAGGTTTAATTTTCCAAATCTATTAAAAAAATTAATAAAATAAAAAGTTATTTTTGAAATACATCTTATTAAATTTAAATAAATATTTTAATACGAAAAATAATTTCAATTTTATGAAGTGCTATTAAATACATGAATGTAATAATATATGTTATAGTTATAAAAGATATACATGAATTACGATTATTCAAAACTTGATCGTTTATTTTGCTTTTTGTGATGGATTTGATAACGAACATAAAAACAATTTTACTGGCAAACGTTTTGTTTACGAAAATAGAGAGTCATAATCCTTACAAAAAACATTAATTTTAAAAAACAAATTGGATTAAGGTTAAACATATAAATTTGGTTTAATTATCTTGAGTATTAATTTTCATTTCAAATAATTTATCACTAATTATTTAAATTGATTTAACGATTACATATTTAACTAATTAAATTGATTAACAATGAATTATTTTGATTATGATACAAAAATCTAAATAAATCTTCTTAAAATATCAACAATGGACAAAAATATACATAGAATACTTGTATTAACTACACATGGAGGAATCTACAAATACCAAAAACAACATTTATTCTATCATGAGACTTAGAAAATGCAAGCATATGTTGGGGTGTGCAAAAAATTCGATCAATTTAATCTGATCTGTTAATTTTTTGACGATTTTGATCCAACAATTGAATGAGATCGGATGAAAAAAAATTTAATCCGTTAAGTTCGGATCGGATGACAGATTTCATTATGTATCATCCGATCTGACTGAAAATACTTAAATATATATTTATATTTTATATATTAGTCATATTCTCATTGGTCATTCTTATATTAGTCATATTTTAAGATTTCTTTTAGCTCAAATAAGTTTATGTTATGTAAAAAATTTAAATTTTTATTTAAAAATACCAAAAATAGAGTTAATTAAATTTATTGGTGGGATTGATCGGATTTAACCGATCCAATCCGAATAGATTACGAATCGGATTTCATCGGATATGAAAGGTGATCGGATCGATTAAGGATTAGGATGTTTCAACCCGATCGGATGGTTGGATCGGATGAATATAAAATCAATGATTTCGATTCTATGCATACCCTAAGTACATGTGACTTGGCTAATGTACAAATATTACAAAAAAGAAAAAGAGACGGCAGATTGTTTGACTTTAATATTTTATGAACTAGGTTCATACTTCTTTAAAGCATCTTTGAGAGTAGTACGTATGGAATCACATAGCTAAGAAGTTGATCCCCCCATATTAAATAATTATTATCATCTAACTTCAACGGCAAAGAAATATTCATCGGAAGAGATAACGAAATATGAAACTCTAATTGAATCAGTTTTTATTACCCTTAAGCTTAATATATTATCATGTACATCCTTAAGAATAAAAGTAATATCAATTATATGCTCATAATTGATTGTAAAGTTTCCAAAACATCCTTTAAGTTTAAACGCAATATTGAAAATATTATGTTAATTATAATATTTTTTTTGACTATATAAAACATAAATATAATAAATAATAAATTTTTTAAAGATATTATTACATAACAGTTATATTGCTACAAAATTATATCATGCAAAGACTTCTTCTAAATGATGCATCTCTTTTTTAGGAAAGTATAGAGAAAAATTCCTTAATTACACAAAATTAAAATTGGGTTAGTAAATGGTGCCGTTGAATTTTGATACCTCAACATTTTGGATTCAATTATGTGTTATGCATATGGATTGGAGGAATAAGGCTATTGTTACTCGAATTGCAAGGAAAATAGGCGAGGTCATGAAGGTTGATATGTACTCTTTGCTAAGTGATACTTGCAATCATTTAGGGTTTGAGTTCTCCTTAAGCTTGCTTCTGCATTGATACCTAGTGTATGTAATCCTCTTCGTGGGAATCAGGTTTGGCTGGAAGTTAAGCATGAGCGTTTCCCATTTATGCTGTTGATGTAGTCTGATATTTACTCATGAAATTAGGTATTTGCAGCTTTGTAAAGTTAATGTATTGGTTTTGGTGGTAAGAATTCATTGTTTGGTGAACGAATAAACGGGTCGAAGATGAATGTAGTGGTTCCTCTGAAAGAAGCAGCAGAAAACAATTAAGTTTGCAACAATGGAGATGAAGAAAGAAGAGCACGTAAGCATGGAAGGAGAGAGAGAAAAGAGGATGAGAGATGTTATTGCTCAATATTTTTATACTTACGTGTACAGCAGTTGTATTTATAGAGTTTAAATGCTTCTACAAGAAGCCTTACACATTAAGAAAAAATGTAAAAGATGGATTACAGCTTGTAAACTTGTAATTGAATTACATCAATAACAATGCTTTTCTTTAACAATCAAATGTAACTAGTTTCTGCTAAGCCAATTCACGTGCTGTCTAATGGCAATAGAAAATTTGTTAGATCTTATCCAACTGGTTTGTCATCATTACCACATGTAGCTTGTATAGGCGGCTGCACATTGGCACAGGTAAAGCTTGATGCACTAACTGAAAATCCAGCTCCTTGCTTATGATCACTAGCTAACTGCATTTTGGCGGGAATTACTAGATTCTTTAAATCGCAGTATGTTACATTGAACTGCGCACTACAATCCTTAAAACTGAGTGGGATATGAATCACTCAATTTGCATTGAAAGTAATGAAACAAAGGACCACAAAGGGGTCTAGTTAGAATGTTCACAATCAGTTTGAAACTAGGTAAGTGTTACACACAAAGCTGACCACTTAACACCTTTTCATGCACAAAGTACAAGTCCAATTCAATGCTCTTTGTTTGAGTATGCAAAACAGGATTGGCAGAGAGAGTAACTGAGCTCAAATTGTAACACCATATCACTAGTGTAGTAAGTAGAGTAACATGCAATTCAGCAAGCAACGATGAATCCAAACAAGCTCTATGGTAGTTGAGGCAATGCTTCGATATTCGACCTCTACACTAATGCGAGACACCATAGATTGTTTCTTGACTGACCACGTGATAGGATTAACACCTAGAAATACACAAACACTAGAGGTGAAAGAAATGGATTTATTGATTATGAATAAACGAATGTTTACAACCTATTTATACAAAAGAAAAGCAAAATTGTAATAATTAAAAATAAACACAATTATGGAGAGTCATGTTCTTGGACAGCCTATCCTTCCCCACCAAGCTGTTGGTGGCTGCTTCCAGCTGGTGTGTTGGTTGTCATCAGCTAGATCTCATGTTCTTTAACATTCCCCTTCAAGTTAGAATATATGTTAATTATTCCTAACTTGTTAAGTAAGCTTGAGAACTGTGGAAAACTCAGGGATTTAGTAAATATATCTGCTGGTTGCTATAATGTAGAGATATGATAAGTTTTGATCATTCCAGCTTGAATCTTTTCTCTTACTAGATGGCAATCGATCTCTATGTGTTTGGTTCGCTCATGAAACACTGGATTTGATGTAATGTGAAGAGCTGCTTGATTGTCACAATATAACTTGGTTGGTTGAGAGTGTTTGATACCCAAATCATCCAAAATATATCGTAACCAGGTTACTTATGACACGCCATTGCCATGGCGGTATTCTGCTTCTGCACTTGATCGTGAGACTGTATTTTGTTTCTTAGTCTTCCAAGAAATTAGCGAGTTTCCAAGAAACATACAATATCCTGTGGTTGATCGTCGTGTATCTGTGCATTTTGCCCAGTCTGCATCACAAAAAGCATTTAGCTGTAATGAACTAGTTGCTGAGAAAAAGAGACCTTGCCCTCGTGTTTTCTTGACATATCGTAGCACTCGTTGAGCTGCTTCCAAATGTGGTTGTCGTGGTTTATCCATATATTGACTGAGAATGTGCACGGCATACACTAAGTCGGGCCTTGTGATGGTCAAGTATATTAATCTCCCAACAAGTCTTCGATAGGATGTGGGATTACTGATGAATTCCCCTTCAACCTTGCTGAGGGATAAATTTTGTTCCATAGGTGAATTGGCAGATTTGGCACCAAGATAACCCATGTCCTCCAATATTTCAAGTGCGTACTTGCGTTGTGACAGAACAATTCCCTTACTGGAACGTGAAACTTCTATGCCCAAAAAATACTTTAATTCACCGAGATCTTTAAGCTTGAATTGTCTCATGAGATGATTCTTAGTTTCTTCAATGTCTTGTATATTGTTTCCTGTTATGATTATATCATCTACATAGACAAGAAGAGCAGAGAAGGAATTACCACGGGTTCGGACGAACAATGAGTGATCATACTTGGATTGGTTAAAACCAGCTAGCTTAAGTGTTGTTGATAGCTTGATGAACCACTGTCGTGAGGCTTGTTTGAGTCCATACAAAGATTTATGTAGCTTACATACTCGTGTTTCCCCCTTTCGTCCGAATCCAGGTGGAAGGGACATGTAGACATCTTCATGAAGATCACCATAGAGAAAAGCATTGTTGACATCAAGTTGTCGAATATGCCAATTTTGAATAGCAAAGAACGACGAGGAGAAGCCGAACAGTGACAAGTTTAGCTACTGGTGCAAAAGTTTCTTGGTAGTCAAAACCTTCAATCTGACTGTATCCTTTGGCCACTAATCGAGCCTTGTATCGTTCCACAGAGCCATCAGGATTATACTTGATTTTGTAGACCCATTTACAACCAATTGGTTTCTTGTTTGGAGGAAGTTGTTGAAGCGTCCAAGTGCCATTAGTTTCAAGGGCATCCAGTTCTTGTTTCATGGCAAGCCACCATTTTGGATCATTGAAAGCTTCAACAAAAGTGGTTGGTTCCCTGAGAATGGAAATAGAAGTAGCAAAGGCACGATGTGTAGGTGATAATTGGTCATAGGTAAGTACATGAGATAAAGAATGAGAAGTACCTTTGTCTTTGGACGATGCTGAGTGAGATGAAGGGAAGGACCGAGAAGGTAAGGAAGCTTCTACATGATATTTTTGAAGGTAGCTAGGAAAATTGGTGGATCGACGAAGCCTATGTGTGACTGGTGTTGGAGAAGTTATGTGTGGTGGAGAAGTTGATGATGATGTTTCTGAAGATGAATTTAGAAGATGAAGAGTGTCTGAGTTGATTGTTGGAAGGACAGATGATGTATGATCAAGTGATATATTTGGATTGGTTGATTGACGAATGTTGGGTATGTCATCATAAATAGTATCTTCTGATGGAGGAAATAGAGTTGGAGTGTTGACAGCGGAAGTGAAATAAGGAAATACATGTTCATGAAAGATAACATCACGAGACACTAAAGTCTTGCTTATTTCCAGATTGTAGACACGATAACCTTTGATCCCAGATGGATACCCAATGAATATGCATTTATGTGACCTAGCATCAAACTTGGTGAGTCGATCATGATGTGCAGACACAAAACAAAGGGAACCAAAAACACGAAGATGTTCATACCTAGGAGTTTTGTGAAAAAGGACTTCAAATGGTGTTTTACCCTTGAGAACAGGTGTTGGAGTATGATTTATGAGGTATGTGGCTGTAAGAATGGCATCTCTCCAGAATTGTTTAGGAAGATTGGCTTGGAAGAGCAATGAACGAGCGACATTGAGAAGATGACGATGTTTGCGTTCAGCAACACCATTTTGTTGAGGGGTAGAGACACAACTAGTTTGATGAAGGATTCCATTGGTAGAAAACAACTAGGTCATAGAAAATTCTGGTCCATTGTCACTACGAATGATTTTAACTCTGGATAAAAATTGTGTTTCAACAAGATTGATGAAGGTGGTAAGAAATGTGCGTGTATCAGATTTAGCATGTAAGAGATAGACCCATGTGCATCTTGAGTAGTCATCAACAATAGTGAGAAAATAACGTGCTCCATTAAGTGCTGGAATGTGATAACCACCCCAAATATCGACATGAATCATTTCAAACTGTGCTTTTGTATTTATGGAACTTAAAGGAAATGGATTACGTGTTTGCTTAGCTAATGGAAAAATAGAACAATCACTAATGGAACAAAAAGGTGTATTGATGGAAAGAGAAATTACACACAAACTGTTATTAGATAAATGACCAAGTCGTTGATGCCATAGATAAGAGTTGGTGGAAGCAGTGTTTGAAACGGAGAAACATCCAGCCTTTTCAGAAATAGTCAGGTAGTAGAGTCCTGCTTTCTCAGTTCCCATCCCAATCGTCTTCCCTGAGCATTTGTCCTGAACAAAGCACATACTGTTAGTGAAGGTGACATGAAATAATGAGGTTTGAGTTAGTTTGGCTACTGAAACTAAGTTTAATTTGAAGGAGGGAACACACAAGACATTATGGAGTATGAAATTATTTGAGAAATGTACAGTGCCAATATGTGTGACACGGGCAAGAGAATGATCAGGTAAATGTACATGTCGATTAGTGACTGGAATGCTGGAGCTCATAAGGTTTTGGGAACAGACCATGTGATCAGTTGCCCCTGTATCAAAAATCCAACGGGTTTCTGAATGGAAAACAGTTGCACATAATGTGTTACCTGAAGAAGTAGTCACTTGACTTGCCATGCTACCTGATTTGGATTGATTGAGAAGTGTAAGGAGCTCTTGATATTAGGAAGATGTAAGGTTGTGGGATGGTGTCTTTGTGTCAGAGCAGCTTTCCTGAAGTCAGTATGATGAGCTTTGGAAGGGAAGCCATAACTTGTATTTCTCTTATCTTGAATTGCTCCTTTCTTCCGACACATGTTGATGTCATGTCCATTCAAACCACAAAAATTACATTTGAGACGCTTTCGGCAGTTTTCAAAATTGTGTCCATTGAGACCACAAAAATCACATTTGAGGTGACTTCGGCAATTCTCATAATTATGGCCTATATTGTTGCATTGATTGCACTTGAGATGTGGACGACTATCTATGGCAACAAGTGCGGCAGCTTCTGGCATCCTTCCCATGCTTTGCGTGGAGATAGCTCATTGCTTTTCATCTTGAACAATAAGTGAATATACCTTATTTACTGTAGGTAATGGTTCCATGAGCAAGATTTGTCCACGTGCTGATGTGTAAACATTGTTAAGCCCCATGAGAAATTTTATGGTTCGCTGCTTTTGTTGATATTCTTGTAGTTCCCTTCCGGCATTTCCTCCACAATGTGGAAGAGGACATAGTGCATCACGACTATCCCATAAGCTTTTCAATTTTGTATAGTATTCTCCAATGCTTACACCTTCTTGTATGCAATCATGGATCTCTTGCTCAATGTGGAATAGGTGCACGCTGTTGGTGTGCGAAAAACGTTCCTTTAATTCTTCCCATAGCTCATATGCAGTATCACTATACATGACACTTTCTGCAATTTTGGGCGATATAGTGTTGAGGATCCATCCTTTGACAAGAATGTTGCAGCGAGTCCATTGTTTGATTTCTGTTTCAAGGTTATTTGATGGCCTTTGGATTGTGCCGTCAATGAATCCTTCTTTGTTTTTGGTTATTAGAGCCATGAGCATTGCATGACTCCAAATGTGATAGTTTTCTTGGTTTAAGGATTGAGCTACGAGAACCATGCCTGGTTGGTCTGAGTGGTGTAAATATAATGAATGGCTAGGGTCATCATACCATTTTGGTAAAGTAGGGTTGGTATTGGTAGTCATAGACATTATTTGTTGAATAAATTCGAAAGTACGGGATAGGTTTAAGTGTGTTTTAGACAATAATGACTATTTATGAAATAAATAATGAATTGAAATATGCTTTATCTTATAGAAAATGAGTTAAGGATTACAGAACCGGAAATTTCAGCCGAAGAACCGGTCGGAAAGTGGGTGAACCGGCGGTTGGAATGGCTGAAACGGCGGCTGCAACGGTGGAACCCTGAACCGGATGAAGACCGAACCGGACCAGACCGGATGAAGACCGAACTGGGTGAACGACGCGTCGTTTTCTTCAGCAGCGCGCGAACGACGTGTCGTTGGAGTCGTCTTCCTCAGCAGCTGGCGCGTGTTGGCACGTGTGTATCCGGTGAGGCGCATGGAACGCCGGTGAGTTTAAACAAGGTGCGTGTGAGCACGTGGAGAGGTATTTTGGCTTGATTTTAATTGCAGATTGCTCGGATGAATCTGAATAATATGATGGGATGAAATTAAAATTATTTTGTGAATCGAAATTGGTTTTGGAAAAAAAAAGATTGAATAAAAATGGGAAAAAAATTCTATGAGCTGAATTTTCTGGGAATTGTTTCCTAAGCGCTGATACCATGAAAGAAATGGATTTATTGATTATGAATAAACGAATGTTTACAACCTATTTATACAAAAGAAAAGCAAAATTGTAATAATTAAAAATAAACACAATTATAGAGAGGCATGTTCTTGGACAGCCTATCCTTCCCCACCAAGCTGTTGGTGGCTGCTTCCAGCTGGTGTGTTGGTTGTCACCAGCTGGATCTCATGTTCTTTAACAAGAGGTAGAACATCTAAGCCTAATCTAAATCTACAAAGGCCTTCATGAGTTGAGCATTGAAACTCCAAACCATAATCCAAAGTGCCGCTTAGATAACATAAGATCCTCTTAACAGCTATCTAATGAGGAAGTCTAGGAGCTGCATAAATTGGAAAACCTTTTAGCAACAAAGTTAAAGGTCTAGCCTGGTGAGTGTTATAAGAAAATGTTCCTATACAAGGTTGGGTCTGAGTACAGGTCATCTTCATAAGTTGAGACCTTTATATATGAGCACATTGGTGTGAGAGTTGGTTTAGCATCGCTCATACTAGCTTTGTCCAGCAGATCCAATATATACTTGTGTTGGCTTGAGAAGAGACCACATGTTAAGCATCAATACCCAAAAAATTTTTCAAATCACTAAGATCTTTAAGAGCAAATTCTGAATTGAGTGAAACAATTAGAGACTATATCTCAGTAAGATTGGAACTAGTAGGGATGATTTCATTCACATATACCAAGATATAGAAAAGTATTGAAGATGTAATGAGAATGAAAAACGAAGAGTATATTTTAGTTTGTAAAACCATGCCTCTATAAATGAGTCATCAAAAAGCACTAAAATTATCATGATTTTATGCACATTAATTGATTAAAAATATATATATTTATATGATTTTATCATATATTTATATATATTTGTCTTTTCGGAATCACGGGTATTTTTATTGTTTTTCAGGTATTTTCGCTTAAAAACGTAACTTAAAGACTCAAAGAGGAATAATGGAGGAAATACATCACAAATATATTCATAAAATAAATGAGAAAAAGTCAACAAATATGGAAAAATTGGACAAAATGGGTAAAAAATGTCAAAAAGGAGGAAATCGCGTCGCCCAACCACCCGGCAACACCCGTGCGGTGCCAACAGTTGCCTCAGTCGCACCCAACAACGCGCACACCAGATCTCCCTTCCGCCAGCGCCCCTACTCCCAGCCTGCTCCCATCTGCACGTGCAGCCTCCCCATGTCATCATGACATCATCAAATGACATCATCATTCACTACTCCACGTTTCCACCATTTTTTCACTTTTTCTTCTCTTTCTTTCTCTCATTTCTTAGTTTTTTTTAGTTTTTCTAGTTTTTCTTAGTTTTTTTTAGTTTTTAGTTTTTCCTTAGTTTTTCTTAGTTTTAGAGTTTTTCTCTTTTTGAGAAGAACTAGTTATGTTTTTGTAATTTATTTGTTTTTCGATTCAATAAATGGGAGTGCAAATTCCGTTTGGAGGTTTTCCGGCAACAAGAATAGCATCGAAGTACTATAAGGATTTTATTTTCTTTATATTTATTTTTTATGTTTTATTCTTATATGTTATATTTAATTTGTCTGTGATTAAATTTAACTTTGCTAGCTGTTTGTAAACATGATATAATAATAACGTTGTTATGCTGCGAAAATTAAATAGGTAAAAATCTCTAAAATGAATTGATTTTATTTTTATTCAAGATTTTATATTAAGAATGTTAGAGAGAAATATATTACTTTTCATTACAAACTTAAATATGAAAATTAGATTTTATAAGAATCATTATCTGAAAATGTATTGACAATATGTTTTTAGTAGTGGTTTTAAAACTTGAAAGTTAGTACTCGGATAACTAAATTCTTAGGTTTAATTTAGACACCTTGAATAAAGTTTAAACTGTCTAACCCCACCAAAGGTGGCATTTAAATGGTTCATTTTAAATCTCTTAGAAAAAGAAATTAATTTAATTAACCAAATTAGTTATCAACCCCACCCATAGGTGTTAATTGATTTGTTTAGTTAACAAAGAATATATAACCCCACCAAATAATATATTTGTTAACTAAACCTTAAAATCTAATTTTCAGATTTAAGTTTGTTATGAAAAATAATATATTTCTCTATAACATTCTTAATATAAAATCTTGAATAAAAATAAAATCAATTTATTTGAGAAATTTTTACCTATTTAATATTTCGCAAGCATAACAACGTTATTATTATATCATGTTTACAAACAGTTAGCAAAGTTAAATTTAATCACAGACAAATTAAATATAACATGTAAGAATAAAGTATAAAAAATAACTGTAAAGAAAATAAAATCCTTATAGTACTTTGATGCTATTCCTGTTGCCGGAAAACCTCCAAACGGAATTTGCACTCCCATTTATTGAATCGAAAAGCAAATAAATTACAAAAATATAACTAGTTCTTCCCAAAAAGTGAAGAACTCTAAAACTAAGAAAAACTAACTAAGGAAAAACAAAAAACTAACAAAAAACTAAGAAATACTAGAAAAACTAAAAAAACTAAGAAATGAGAGAAAGAAAGAGAAGAGAAGATGTGTTTTTAGGTGTGTTTAGTTATGAAGAGAATGAGGATATTTATAGGCGAGGATGGGAAGAAAAAGTTGGTGAAAAAATGATAAAAAATGGTGGAAACGCAGAGTAGTGAATGATGATGTCATTTGATGACGTCATGCTAACATGGGGCGACTGCACGCGTAGATGGGGCACAGATGGGCAGAGGCGCGTGCAGATGGGCGTAGATTGAGAGCAAGCGCGCGCAGATGGGAGTATGCGCGCGCAGATGGGAGTATGCGCGCGCAGATGGGAGTATGCGCGCGCAGATGGCAGCAGGTTGGGCGCAGGCACACGCGAACGGGAGCAGGGGCGCACACGGAAGGGAGATCTGGCACGCGCGTTGCTTGGCATGGCTAGGGCAGCTGCTGGCGTCGCGCACGCGTTGTTAGGCGGTTGGGCGACGCGATTTCCTCCTATTTGACATTTTGACCCATTTTGTCCAATTTTTCCATATTTGTTGACTTGTCCTCATTTATTTTATGAATATATTTTTAATGTATTGCCTCCAGTATTCCTCTTTGAGTCTTTAAGTTACGTTTTTTAAGCGAAAATACCTAAAAAACAATAAAAATACCTTTGATTTCGAAAAGTAAAAAATATATAAATATATGATAAAATCATATAAATATATATATATATATTTAATCAATTAATGTACATAAAATCATGGTAATTTTAGTGCTTTTTTCCTTGTTTCATCCTTATTACAAGTAACTATATGATATACATTAGTAATGACATTTGGTTTACATGTATCAGTTAAGGGTGAAAAGGAAGGTGTAGGATTTAAGGTTGGTATGGAAGAAGCTAGTGTGTTAGTGTGAGGAATTGATGATACAAAGGTTGGAAAGACATGTGAAGAATCATTAGACAAACTAGAGATAAAAGGGACATGCAAAACTTTTAATGGGAAAGTAGAAGGAATCCTTGAAGTTGGTTTGAAAGAAGAATTGCCTTTATGATAATTCATCAAATACAACATGTATAGAGATAAAATATGACCAGTGTAACTTAGACACTTGTACCCTTTATGAAAATCATTGTAGCCAATGAAAGTGTATGTTGTTGATCTAAAAGCAAGTTTATGAGCATTGTAATCAGTTAGTTAAGGATAACAAAGGTAGCCAAATCTTTTAAAAAAGTCATAATTTGGTTGAACATGAAACATGCATTCTAAAGGAGATGTTTGTGAAAGAAAATGTATATGTAGATGATTTATTAAATAGGTTGAGGTATAGAAAGCTTCATCCCAAAATTTTAAATGTAAATGTACTACATTCCTATGTTTCCTCTTAGCTATGTCATTTTTATAAGATGTACATGGAAAAGATACCCTTTGCACTACCCCAAACTTATGCAGCAAAGTGGTTAGGACCTTAAATTCACCCTCCATCTAATTGCAGATTTTAATGGAGTTACTAGTTTGATTTTGTGTGATTTTTGAACATCAGAAATGCATTTGCTACTCCATGCTTGGTTTTAAGGAAAAAGATCCATAAGAATCTTGTAAATTCATTAAGAAAGTTTAGGTACCAATAAAAACCATTAGAGGAGACAGTAGGTGCCATACTCTAAACATTAATGTGCACGATTTGAAAGGGAGTAGTGTTTGTTCTATTAGCAAGATAAAATGGTAATTTATGATTCTTAACTAATTGAAATGAATCACAAAAGCAAGTCATTTTGGATAGAAACATTATTGTTCTTACTCTTAGGAACTGTATGTACAATTTTAGAAGAGGGATGTCCCAACTTTTTATGCCATAGTAGTAGAGATTCAGAACCATTACAAATAAAGGAATGATATTATTGAACAAAAACATTCTTAGTTCTACCAATTACATTAGTGGAAAAACCTTTATTTAAATCTAATACAATAGTATTAATCATAAGTACAAGAGTAGTAACACATAACTTGGCATTTTCTTTAGCAATTTCTGCCTTGAAATTGAATTCATAAAGACCTTGTTTGAGTGTTTCTTCATTTAAATTTGCATGTTTGTCCTTGTCCTTGACATAACAAACATAAGGATGAAACTCAAAATAAAAATTATTATCATGAGTAAATCTGGACACACTAAGAAGTTTTTTTGGCTATCTCAGGCACATGAAGAATGTCTTTGAGTACAAATTGATTACTTGATGCAGTAATACTACTAACAAGATAACAACCAGTGTGAGAAATAACCATACCAGATCCATAACCAATGTGTAATTGTTCTATTCCCTTCTAGTCAATATTGGCAACTAAATAACTAGGATATATTATCACATGGTGAGTAGCTCATGAATTAACATACCAAGAATGATATAAGACATTTTATGGTGTAGCTATAAAAGCATGTGCTCCATAAGGTCTAAAAGGTCTTGAATTGTGAGAATTTTGAGATTGAGACTAAGGTTAGTTGTCACTTTCTTCTAAAGGTGCATGTTGAGTGTTGGAAGAAGATTGAAAAGAATGATCAAATCAAAACCAACATCTATTCACCAAGTGCCCTACTTTGCTACAAAGTTAGAAAATATGCCTTCCTCTACCAATATTGTTGTAACTCTTGCCACAACATTTGTCTATGAAGTCATTAGTCTCTGATCCTCTTGTAAGATTAGCATCAAAATTAGGTTATGATTTTGATATATCAAAGATGTTTTTGTAAGAGCCTGAGTTTTGGGACTGGAAGTGATTGGATCCTCTGTAGAATTATTTGTTAAATTGCTCATTCTTTAGCCACATTTGTAGAAGGCATGAGGGAACTAATAGAAAGATTATCATGATTCTCTATTCACTTTTCTTAACTTAACAAAAGATCTTGAAGCCCTTATACAGATACTGGTTCCAATGTTCTCTAGACAGTTGTCGAAACTATATCATAGTTGTAATCAACTCCATTTAAAACTACATGTACTTGATCTTCTTCATTGACATTATAGCCAGTAGAGGCGAGTTGTTTTACTATTTCTTTAACCTTTAATATGTATTCCATAATGCTCATGTTGCCTTTCTTGAGATTACTCAACTCTAATTTCTAATGGAAGATCTTAGCACATGAACTTATGGTAAAAGAATCTCTAATGCACTCCATATTTTAGTAGAATTGTCAAAATCAGAAACTTCTTTGATCAGTTCATCATTCATGGAGATAATAAGCCATAAACCTATCATCTGTTCTTACCTATACCAAAACCTATATACTAAAATTACTTTTCCATCTTCAAGAATCCGAGGAAGACAACTTCTTTACCCCATGAAAAATCATCTAATTCATAGCTCTTTAAAATTCACATCATTTGCTTTTCCTAAATAATGTAATTTGATCTATCAAGTTTAATTGTGTCCAAATCTGGTTGTGAAAACTTATGGGATAATGATTAACTATGAAAATTTTATGAGTGTTAGTGATGTTCATGATTAAGAACTAGATCAGGAAAGATTAATGAGTAGATCAATCCACTTATTTCAAATTTAATTAGTTGTTTCACTAGATCAATCGAGCTTGACTAGGTTGATCGAGCAACCATATGTTCTATATCACTTGAACAACTGAGTTTTTAAGTTTGACCTAATTTTTACTCAAGTTAATTTTTTTATTACTATATTGTCCTTATGTTTTAAAGCTCTTTTAAATATTTTTCAAGGAAATATTTGTAATAGACCTTTGATAAATGGTTTCTACTCATACTATTTAATCATTCCATAAGCTCATAATTTTGTTAACCACACAAAAATATTATTAAGCAATATTCACTTCATCTTATTCTCTCTCTCTCTCTCTCTCTCTCTTATTTTGGTAAAAATATTCAAGTAGGATTTTCCATTGAGTTAATTTGTCAAACATTTATGGTTGTGTTTGATGAATCAACAAGCCTATAGCATTTGTTATATTGTGCTTTAAATGAATTGTTCTAAGGTTGCTAGTTGATTTTAATTTATTTGATATATCTGTTAAATTATCTAGGTAGGATTGTTCATTGTTGAATTTGCTATAGGGCACAAATTTTTACTATGTTATTATGCTAACTTTTTAGGTTCCAATTGTAAGGGTTCAATAAACTCATGTGACTCAAGTTCATCGAAATGCTGCTTAGGATCCGAGCACCTTTCTTATAAAGACTACGATGAAAGCAACATCTTGTAAGTAGACTACTTGGGGTCATTACCTTGGTGGGTAGTTTGAGTCTTAGCCTTGTAATTGGATCTTATTTTTCATAGTAAATAGTTTGGTGGTCTAGTAGACCGGTGATTTTCCTTCTAGGTCATTGGTGTGGCTTAGGTTGTTTTCACCTTAAAATATCGTGTGTTAGTCTTTATATTTTTTTATTTCTTTATTTATGCACAATTGCATGTCTAATTGTTTTACAAAATTGTAATTTGTCATATACTTTTACTGATATTCTATTTACCCACCTTCTAGCTAATTAGGTACGTAACTAAAAAGAAAACTTTTATTTGGTATTAGAGAAGTCACTAAATACACTTAGTGTGCCTAGGTCCTTGTTATGTATCACTTAAGAGAGGGTCTGTCTACAACCCGTGCTCCTTATTTTGATAGGTCTAATTACCCATATTGGAAAGCTCATATAAGAGCCTTTATACAATCTATAGATGAAAGCATCTAAAACTCTATGCTTTTTGGTTAGAAATCACCTACGATTACCAAAGGTAATGTTGTTACTTCTAAACCTAGGAAAGAATAGACCATTGAAGATAAAATTGGTAGTAACTCGAATTAAAAGGGTATTATTGCTATTTTTAGTGTTGTTTCTACTAATGAGTTTCATTGCATTTCTCATGTTGAAACTGCTAAGCATGCTTGAGATAATTGTGAGGTTTCTTATAAGGAAACCTCACAATTTAAATGAACAAAACTTTGCATGCTTAGTACTCAATTTGAGAATATTAGGATGAAAGAAGATGATATTTTTTCTAAATTCTATACTAGATTATGTGATATTACTAACACCTCTCACAATATGAGAGAAAATTGATGATTTTAGAATAGTTTGAAAGATTCTATGCTTACTACCAGATCGCTTCCATGCAAAGGTCACTCCCATTGATGAAAAGGAATATGTGAATACTATCAAAATAGAATAACTTGTTAGATCACTTCAAACCTTTGAGATGAGTTTTTGTCCTCCTATCAAGAATACATATGTTGCCTTCATAACTACTATGATTGCATAAGGTGAAAATGAAGAAGCAAAAATGGCACTTTTGACTAAAAGACTAAACAAAATCTTTGACAAAAAGAATCCTCAAAATAAAGGATAATAAAGTCTCAAAATTTGTGAGTTTTAAAGGTAAAAATCTAAACCCACTAGAACTCAATGTTTTGAATGTATGGTTTTTGGTCACTTCATAACTGACTATGTAAATAAGAAGAACAACACTGGAAGAGCTTTCAATGCTACAATTATTGACTTGAAAAGTGATAACAATAATCTAGCTTATTAAAAAAATAGTGACATTAGCTTTCTTGCATTTAATGCAACTATTGGTGAACAATTCAATAAGTTTGACATTGATATTGATAATGAAAAAAATGATGTTGGATTCTTACTTAAGAAATTTATTGTCACTAATATTGAAGATGTATTCAAGAATTATGTAAGATGTAGAAGAGAAAAAGATAAGTTTCTTGTAGTAACTAAACTCAATGAAAAAATAATATCTTATAAAGTGAATTCATTGGTATTGGAAAAAGAAAATCTTGATTTATCTGAACGTACTAACTGTCTCAATTCAAGACTTATAGGTTTAGAACAAGAAAAATAAAATCTAATGAAGGAACTTAAAAAATCCAAAGAAGATGTAAAAAGGCAATCAATTGGAACTAAAAAGTTAAACAGAGTTTTTGATTATAGAAAGCTAGTTGGAGACAAGAGAGGGGTTGGATACATAAATGAGCACACTATGCCATCTTCCTCAAAATAAACTAAATTTGTAAAGCCTTTAAATATGTCTTCCTCATATGATACACCTTCAAACAAGAACTAAATTGGTACGACCTTCTAATCCTACCTCTACTATTACTCAATATGCTCAAAGAACAGTTGTACCTGTTTGTCATAACTGCGGTAGGAAAGATAATATTTTAGATTTCTTATGAAATATCATTGCTTTAACAATGCCTTTCATGCTAGTTATTCAAGGAATAATTTTCATCATCCATACATGAATGCTAAATCTCCATCAATAATGAAAAAAGAAAAGCAAAAGTCAAAATAAAGATAAACCCAATAAAATATCTAAGTCAATTAAATGCAAACCCAAATTATAATGAAACCAAAATTGAAAAAAAATTGGGTTAGGAAAGATTGTATTTTTTTATCAACTGAATGTATTTCTTTCTCACCTAGGAATTTTTATTTTGTACTTGATTGACCATAGATGAGCATATTGGTTTAATTGCTTGATTTCAATTTGATTGTTGCTTCTAATTTTAGTTTGATTGATTAGTTCTTAATTTTTATTTTTTAAAAAAATCTTAAAAAATAAACAAAAAAATAAAAAAGCTTTCAAGGGAGTATATTTTTTTAACTTTGAAATAAACTATAAATATCATTTTGAATCACAAAGAAAATATTTTTTATATATAACTTGATTAATTATTCATTGTGTAATTGATTATCTTACTTTTTGCACTTATTTTTCCTACATATAGTGATTGATGTTAACAAGAACTCATTCACACACTTATTGGACACAATTGTATGTCATGATTGAAATTTATGATTGATTATGTGAGTTTTTAGGGCTTTAGATAACCTTGAATTCTAGAATTTTGTTTGAGCTCTCTCTTTCACTTTATAAAATGTTGCTATAGAGAAACATCTAAGTTTAAGATGACTATCTACTGTGATGTGTGAAACTGCCACAATGAGCATAGAGGACTACCTCATAACTAGTGTGAAATTCATTGTACTAGGATTTTAGTTTGTGCATATTTTCAAAAATAATAATATTAAGGGAAAAGAAAAATACAAAATCTTTTTATGCACAAAAAGAAGAATCACAAATGGTTATGCAAACAAAAAAATAAATAACTATTCTCTCATAAAAATTAATTAAAATATATGAAGAAGGGAGTTCAAAATTTTTACTAAGCTCTTGCTTAGTTTGTAAAATTTTATGTTGTACAAATTTGAATTCATCTACAATTTTTTCATGATTAATGATACTTTTTCTTTAAATTCTTCGAAGCTAATCATGAATGGACTAATTGACATATCATTGTATTTCCACTGTTCTTCATACTTTAAAGAATTGTCAATATGTCATCATTTGGTTGAAAAACATATATGTGCTTAATTGGAATACTCATGCATGGAATAAATAAATTTTATTTCAAAATTGATTATTTGAGTGGGGTTCATATTTAAATAAATCTACTACCTTGAAATAGAAAAAATAGTGTTTTAATTTTTGTTTGTTTTTTTTTATCTTTTTATTTTGATTTTGGATGTTTATTTGAAATAGTTGAGTTAATATCAGACTTAGAAGGAGTTGTTTTTAAAAAAAATTAGGTTTATGCTACTTAATCAAAAGACGATGAACATGATCGATTGAAGTATGAAAGTCTATCGATCGAGCGTGTTCAGTTTATATACACTCCTTCTTTTTCCTTATTCTTGTATGAACCCTAATATCCTTTCTCAAACCCCTTTTATTTTTCACTCAAAAATACAACAATTTCACTGATTTTTGTCCCTAAATTACTTAGAATTGATTGCTCCTCACTTTGCATGTATCAGTCTCTATAAAAAAACTTTTTCGACAGAAATCATCATAACTCTATTTTTCTTCATTTTCTCACCAAAGAAACAAATTTTTTGAGCTTTTTTCTACAATATGTTCCCAACAACAATCCCCTGATCTTGAGTCTGCATTTTTTTGAAAATTTTTAGCAGTTTGGGCAGATTTTCAACTTAGGGGTATTTTTATCATTTTGGATTTTAGCTCAATTTCAATAATGGCTACTAGATGTTGTGAACTACCTCTCGATGCTTAGTCCTACATTTCTCCCAATGGTGGGATGATGAATCTGAATTAAGGCATAATAATACTTTCTCTAGACATCCAATTTTATTTGAATTTTGGATTACCTAGATAGAAATTAATGAATTAATAATTACCCAAGCCATTAGGGCTCTAAGTTAGCAATCACTATTTATACCAACAAAATTATATTGCCTATCCCTGGTCCATGAATTATACGCAAAAATAGACCCCAAAATCTATCACCCTGGACCAATGAGCTACAAAGCTTTTGTACTAAACAAAAAATTTGACATTTGATTGAACACAAATTATGTGCACCGAATACGCTAGTATATGAATTATAACAAGTAATATAATGATAAGAAAATATCATTCCTATGAAAATTATGTTATTAAAAACTAATTTTTAAGACTAGAAAAAATAAAAATCAATTTTTTTTATGTTTTTATATTTTAAGAAAGCAAAATTAAAAGAACTAAAAATAAATAGCATTAATTAATTAACTTAGATTTGATAGCTAAGAAGATATATGAAAAGATATCTACGAATACTTAATCCACACTCTTATGTCAATTAAATTGCATACTACTCATTAAGTTCATCAATTATGGATCACATACATAAGAATTATACATCTATGCCTAGAAACTATACATGTTATTTAATCAAGATAAACAATTAAATAATTCTCTCCTTTACAAATCAATTATTGGCCAAACAATTAATAACATGAAAATAAAATAAAATAATAAAATGAAATTAACATCATAATTGGGGTAAAATGTTAGATCATCATATGTTGAAGATTGGGTTCATAAGACCCCTAGATTAATAAATTAACTAGACATAATTTTGCTCATAAGACTCATATTTTTCATAAAGAAAGACATAAAAATTGATAAAGAAAGGAGAAGAAGAAAAAATATAATCAATATTTTGAATTGTAACACCAATATCCTATTGAATCTCCACCAAAATTGTATCTCCTTCTGAATTTTTGTATTTTTTTTTCTCTTTTTGGCTCCAAAATCTAATAAAAAATATGTTAATTTTGGCTCATTAGGGTTTATGGGCAATTAGGGGGTTAAATTAAGCTTAGGTGGAATTTGGATTGTCATATTAGTTTCAGATCAAAGGTTGAGATGAAAAAAGATAAGGTTAACATCACCATCCAATAGAAACGTGACATGAGAACATTGATCAAGCAACGAACTTGGAATGAACTTCATGTTGACCTGTGGCATGGCATTGTGTCACTCGATACATGCGACATTGCACGATTAACCTTCTCCTTTTGCATGGAATCCATGTGGCATGCTTGCTCAACTACCTTACTTGTGTGGCATCCACGTGGTAGCTTCTGATTGGTTTTGCATTAAAAAATACATAAAACATCCAAAAATTATATTTTCACTCCTTTTCACTAGAAATTTCATATTTTAATATTTTTAACCCCAAAAATACTTTCATAGAGTCATCACATCCCAAAACTTAACTCTTTGCTTATCCTAAAGTAAAGTCAACTCTAACTAAATAAGCTGACATAAGTAGTATATTGCTGACTTTACTTTCATACATGCATTTTTGTAAAAATTATGCCTCTCAAAAGCTGTACAATTCTATGAGAGGAAGGATCACATATTTATCAATCAACACTCCATCAATACAAGGATTTGCAAGGTTTATGATGAATTTATTCATATGTGTGTGTGTGTGTGGCAATGATATAATCCAATGCACTCATGAAATCAACCTATTTGAGCATGATAATCAATTCAATCTTAGAACAAGTCTCATAAGTCTATTTTTCACATCTCTCTTCACTAATATAAATATGCACTTAGCTAAAGATTAATAATGGCTTTATATGCTTGTAATGTAAAGCCATAGTAGGGGTCGATAAATGAAGACATTTTGGCTCTTTTCATAACTTAGCTTTCTTTTTATTTATCGTGAACTTTTTAATTACAATTGAGCTTTAACTTGATATTTTAGTACACCCTCTCTTATCATTCTTTTCATATTCTTTTATTTCACATCTTTTTTTAACGTCACAACACCCTAAAACTTATTTTTAATTTTATTTTCTTTTTCTTTAGAGGGATAATTGTGTTGTGAGTTTTTTTTTCTTTTGTTTATTGGGTGCATTACATTTGGCCACACTCTATAATATAACACATGATTTCTTTTTTTGCCTTTTCATACAAGCTAAAGGTATAAGGGTAATAACAAGCATATCACAGGATTAATGTAAGTATCTTAAAAAATATGTTACCCTTATCCTAGTCATGACAACTAGTTTTTATCATTAAGTTCATATGTTTCATATTAAGCATGCATGCATTTAGTTTTCATATATTTATCAATTTCAACCCCAAATCATGATTAAACACATCCTAAAATTAAAACAATTCCTAAAAATTGAAAATGTTTACTAAATAGTAAAGTAGAGACTGAAGTTTCCTCCCCAAACTTAAATTTTACATTGTCCTCAATGTGCACATATAAATATGAAAAAGGTAAAAGGAAAGAAAACTCTCTTAACTTTAGTAGTCCACATCTGTTGCTGAAACTACTCAATCTTGTTGTGCTATTACTCTCCACATTAATTCACCTACATGACAAAAACAATAAAAATATAAGTAAAATAATGTTGGGTTTCCTCCCAAATAGCTTCATGTTTAAATTTCTTGAGTAGATGGTCATATAAAGTCCTAAGGTACATCATTTTGTGTCCATTTACTTTTGAGTTTGTCCAAAAAAAGTTTGAGTCTTGATTTGTTCAATAATATTTTATGTTTCGATTTAAAAACACGGTGCTCAACTCTCTTATCAGGCCATATTTTTATTTTTCTTTTGTACTTTTTGGCATTCTTATAAGCAATCTATCGTAGTTCATCTAATTTATGTATTTGTAGCATCTTTTTCACCTATCTATTGAACTATTCAACTTGCCCAGTTGATTAGGGATGGTAGGGTAAATGTGTAAGGTCTAAATTTGGTGAGCCTTCAATAGATGGCTTGAGCTTTAAATTCTACCTCAAAACTCTCCATCACTACATTAAGTATACACACGGGAGGTGTAGCCTCCAAATAATTCACACAATCAACAATATCAATAATAAATTCCATACAATTGAAATTAAAATAGATTTAGTTGTTTCTTGGTGAGTTTACTTCATTATTCACAACATCATATGTAATAGTATTAAGTGTGGGTGACTCAACAAATTCTTGTAAGTTACCATCTATCCTAAAGCATTCATTCACATTACCAATATTAGGGGGTTCAGATGCTTGAGAAAACTTTAAATGTCACTTGTTCATCTTGCACTCTCATTATAAGCTTACCTTTTAGTACTTCAATGAGTGCTCTTTAAGTTTCTAAGAATGGATGACCAAGTATGATAGGAATATTACGATCCTATTCTATATCTAGTATAATGAAACTCTCTAGAAATATGAACTTCTCTACTTTTATTAGCACATCTTCTACTACACTATGAGGTTGCTTAATTGATTCATCTATCATTTTTAATGTTTCTAAAATGGGTTTGGTTTTACCAACCTATAATCTCTTAAATATAGATAATGGCATAAGGTTAATACTTGAACCTAAGTCACATAATTCTTTATTAAAGTGGATGTTCCCAATAGTGCAAGAGATGTCAAAACTACCTAGATCTTTTAGTTCTTAGGATAGTTTTCTTGCAAGGATGGAATTACAACTTTCAATTAGGGTTATTGTTTCATTATCTCCAATCTTCCTTTTCTTAGAAAATATATCCTTAAAAAATTTGGCAAAAGAAGGCATTTGTTCAAGTTCATCTACAAATGGTATGTTTATTATGTGTAGCTTCTTGAAGACATTCTAAAATTTTAAAAACTGTGTCTAACTTTTGCTTTTGTAGTCTTTGAGGGAAAGGAATAGTATGTTTGTAAGGGTTGCTCTTTTTTGGCTGAATTATCACTACTACAAAAATAGGCATTAAAGTCGGTTAAAATCGACTTCAAACAAATTTAAAGTCGGTTTGCTGAACCGACTAAAAATTTAAAGTTGCTTCATTGTGTGAACCGATGTTACATCCAACGTGGATAGCGTCGATTCTACACCGAACCGACTTTAAATTCATTATAAGTCATTTTTTCCAAAAACCGACTTTACACAACGACTTAAATACCCCTTTTGTAGTAGTGTATTTCCTTTCTATTAATCTCTTTATCTAATAATTTCTAACTATCTTTATCCACTAATTCCTCCTTATCCTTGTTAATTTCATGTTTCTCTTCATACTAAGTAGTTTCCATTTCCTTCTTATCCTTTTTAGTCTCATGGTCCTCCTCATGCTTTTGAGTCTTATGTTCCTCTTCCAGAGTTTTACCAATTCTCAAGGCTATGAAATTGCAATGCTTTTTTACCTTTTCTTCTTGATTTATAAGTGTGTCACTTAGAAGATTATCTTGAGATCTTTGACTTATAGCCTAGGAAAGTTGCTCTATTTGGTTCTCCAAATTTTGAATTAAAGCATTTTAAGTGAACACTTTTGTATTTGCTAACCGGAAGAAGTATTTCATCATCCCTATTAAAGCATTTGTATTGTCATCTGTAAGTGGCTTCTTCTCTTGGGTTGTGATTGTTAAGAACCAGGTAGTAGAAATGATTGATGGTTGAATTGATTATCAACTTGATTGTTGTTATTACTCCAAAGATAAATTTAGATGTTGTCTCCATCGTAGGTTATATGTGTTCAAGTATGGATTATTGTCTTAGTTCACATTACCCACATAGAAAATTATCAAACAAATGGGATTCTCTACAAAACACACAAGACACCTCTGAATTTGAGACGTGGTTTAGACTCAGTGGCTAGTTTTAGACTTTTAAAAGATTAATCAAAGATAACACTTGAGTTGTAAGTTCCATGATATCATTTACCTCATGCACTTTGACTACTCTTCTTGTAGCTAAAGTTCTGTCCATTAGCTATTGATAATTATTACTAGCAATTTTCTCAAGTAACTCATAGGCTTGATTGTAAGATTTTTCTAGAAAAGCTCCATTAGCAGATGCATCAATAATGGTTCTTGACTAGACAATCATATCAAGTCCTAAGGTACATACCTCTATATCAATTTACTTTTGAGTTTGTTAGAAAAAATTTTGAATTTTGATTTGTTCAATAATACTTTATGTTCTAGTTTAAAAATACAATTTTGAATTCTCTTATCATTCCATATTGTTTTTTTTTTTGTACTTTTTTTCATTCTTATAAGCACTCTATTGTAACTCATCAATTTTACATATTTCCAACATCTTTTTCACCTTTTTATTGGACTTTTCCACTTTCCCACATGATTAGGGATGGTAGGATAAATGTGTGATGTCTATGTTTGGTGGCCCTTCAATTGATGTTTTGAGCATAGATTTCTATCTCAAATTTCTTCACAATCACATTATATATACACATGGGAGGTACATGCCCTAAATAGTTCACACAATCAACAATATCTATCATAGATTTCATACTTTTAAAATTAAAATGAATTAAGTTTTTTCTTGGTGACTTTACTTCTTTGTTCAAAACATCATATGTGACAATCTTAAGTGGGGGGAAACTCAAAAAATTCTTTTAAGTTATCATCTATCCTGAAGCATTCATTTGAATTATCAATATCAAGGGGTTCGGATGCTTTAAAAACTTTAAAAACTATTTGTTCATCTTTCACTCTCATTGTAACATCACCCTTTTGTACATCAATGAGTTTTTTTTGGTTACTAAGAATGGACAACCAAGTACGATAGGAATTTTATGGTTCTCTTCCATGTCTAGTGCAATGAAATCCACCGAAAAGATGAACTTGTCTATTTTTACTAGTACATCTTCTACCATACCTCAAGGTCTCTTAATTGATCTATCTGTCATTTGTAATGTTATTGACTTGGGTTTGACTTTACCAACCCCTAATCTTTTGAAAATCAATAATGGCATAAGGTTAATGCTGGAACCCAAGTCACACAGTGCCTTGTCAAAGTGGATGTTCCCAATAGTGCAAGAGATGTCAAAATTGCCTAGATCTATTAGTTTTTAGGGTATTTTTCTAGCAAGGATGGCACTACGATCTTCAATTAAGGTTATTATTTCATTATCTCCAAGCATCTTTTCTTAGACATGATGTCCTTTAGAAATTTGGCATAAGAAGACATCTGTTCAAGTGCATCTACAAATGGTATGTTTATGTGCAATTTCTTGAAGACTTTTAGGAATTTTGAAAACTACGTATCTGACTTTTACTTTTGCAGTCTTTGAGGAAAATGAATATTGGGTTTGTAGAGGTTGTTTTTCTTTGGCTAGATTATTTTCTTTCCATTACTCTCTTTATCCATAAATTTGTGGCTCTCTTTATCCATTAATTCCTCCTCATTCTTGTTAGTTTCATGTTCTTCCTTATCCTTATTAGTTTTCGGTTCCTCCTTATCCTTTTTAGTTGCATGGTCCTTCTCTAAAGTTTTACCACTCCTCAATGCTATAGTATTACAATCCTCCCTACCTTCTCTTCTTGAGTTTGCAATTGTGTCAATTGGAAGGTTACCTTGAGGCCTTTGACTTATGGTCTAGGAATGTTGCCCTATTTGACTCTCTAAATTTTGAATTGAAGCTTCTTGAGTGGACACTTTTGTAATTACTGACAAGATGAAGTCTTTCATCATCCCCATTAATGCATTTGTATTGTCCTCAGTAGATGGCCTCTTCTCTTAGGATTGTGATTGTTATGGTTATTGAAAACCAGGTGGTAGAAATGATTGATGGTTGAATCGATTACTATCTTAATTGTTGTTATTACTCCAAAAGAAATTTGGATGTTGTCTATTTCCTAGGTTATATGTGTTTGAGTAGGGATTATTATTTTGATTCGCATTACCCACATAGAATGCTTATTCAATATTATTTGGAAAATTATCACACAAATGAGCTTCCCCAAAAAATAGATAAGACACCCTTGAATCTTGGACTTGGTTTATACTCGTTGATAAGTTTTGAAACTTCAAAAGATTAACTAAAGATGACACTTCAACTATAAGTGCCGCGATAACATTCATCTCATGTACTACAACTACTTTTATTGTGGTTGTCATTCTGTCCATTGGCTATTGATAATTTTTGCTAGCTATTTTCTCAAGTAAATCAAAAGCTTGAGTGTAAGATTTAACTAGTAGAGCCCTATTAGCAGATGCATCAACGATGGTTATATAGTTTGAGCATTGAGACCATTGTATAAAGTCTCCATTTGGATCCAATGAGGGATACCATAGTGAGGACACTTCCTTAGCAATTTTTTGAATCTTTCTCATGCTTCATATATAGATTCTCCTTCATATTATCGGTAGGAGGTAATGTCATTTCTAAGCTTGGAATTCTTTGTTAGCAGGAAATATTTCATCAAGAATTTCTTTGTTAAATCATTCCAAGTTGTAATGGAACCAAATGGCAAAGAGTTTAGCCAAGCTCGAGCATGGTCTCGCAAAGAGTAAGGGAATAATCTAAGCCTAAATGTCTCTTTGATCACACTACCAAATTTGAATGAATCTACAATTTCAATGAACAATCTGAGATGCAAATAAGGATCCTCTATTGGTAATCCATTAAATTGTCCAACTATTTGTAGCATTTGAAACATCACTGGCTTTAGTTCAAACTGATTAGCTTGAATTTTTAGCCTTGTAATACATAGATTCAACCTGTCCAACATAGGTAATGCATATTCTTTCATAGCTATATCCCTATCATCCTTTAAAGGTTAAAGGAATCCAGTTGTTCAAATTTAGCTCATTATTTTTAATTTCTAATAGATTAGCCATTTCTTCCACTTGGGTGAAAACTTCTTGTTTTCTTATTGATCTCAAAGTATGCTCAATTTTGGAATCTAAAAGAAATAGACTCAACTATGTTTCTAATAGCATTAAAGGAGAAAATTAACACCATCAACCAATATGAACATGACATGTGGCATAGGAGATTCTTAGGGAGAATTGGAGATCGACGCGTGGAAAACACATTGACCAAGTAACAAACTTGGAATGAACACCGTGATGACATATGGCATGGCATTGTGTCACTTGATACATGACACGTTACACAATTGGCCCTCTCTACTTGCTTAATGTACACGTGGCAGCTTCTGATTTGTCCTACATTAAAAATTTTATAAAAAACTAGAAATTAAGTTCATATTTTAATATTTTTAACCCCAAAATATTACTTATTGAATAAAATGAGAAAATATTAAGAAGAAAAGTACACTGATGACTCTACTTTCATAGAGTCATCAACATTTTGGTTTAGAGAATCAACAAATATTTTGTCCATCATGAACGTTAGGAATCCTAATTTTAAACTAAAATGGTATAAAATTTCCACTGAAGATCTATTAACTGAACTTTTTGGTTCACCTATTGTTGGTTTCAGTACTAAATAGTCATTTATCCCAAGTGAGTTCATTATTTTCTATCAAGTGTTGAACAAAATGGTATATGCAAACCTGCTACCTTCAAAGCACTCATATGAGATTGGGTACTTACATGCAAAAATTTTGTATTGAATTGAATTCAATGTAGGTTCGATAATTCAAGATGAGATCATAAACCAATCTCAGATTGTTAACCCATGGATCGGTCTTTTATATGGATATTTCATGACTCAAATGATACTAGCCACATGGTGTGCCACAAACAAGGGATTATGATATTATTCACTTTATTTATAACATTGGAAACTCAACCATATTAAGATCATTTGCTCAAACTTCAAAAGGACAGAAGCCCACTAATAATGGTACCATCGAAGGAGCAAATGCTATAGATGATAATTTTAGGGATTAAGAAATGGAAAACATATATGCTTTTGAGCCTTCTCGTCAAGACCTATTTGAAAACAAGAGTACGTACAAGAATGGCAACATTGGAACAACAAATGACTACTATGAATGAATGTCAAGAAGCAATGTTCTCCATGATTAAGGACATCCATTCACATTATGGGTTTTCTCCTCCAAGAAAATGATTTAACTTCAATACCTAATAGAATATATACTAAACTAATGAACAATGAGTTTCAGGGATAAGTTGTTTAGTTGTTTGTGTTTTTGTTTTTCAGTGTAAACATGAGCTATAAAGATTTAAGAGAAGATAGTTCATCAAATCATAGGATAGTTGGCAATTTTTAGTAAATGGTTGAATGACCTCTTCTTAAGGATTCTTTTCAATAAACAAGAATTCCTGTACAATTTATTTTAGGTAAAAATATATACAATATTCTATTACCTAAATATACAATATTTTGTTTATATATTTTAAGTAAGAATATACAATATTTTATTACCTAAATATACAATATTTTGTTTATCTATTTTAGGTAACAATATATACATAGCTAATACACTAGTTATGGTAAAATAAATCTTGTAATCTTGTCTATAATCTCTACCATTGATATCCCCTCTCAAATTGATACTAGACGATCAAAAAGCATCAATTTGTCAACAAGAAATTGATGTCGATGCCGGAAGAGAGCCATAGTAAACACATAAGCAATCTGGAGATTAGTGGTAATATGAGGTAGAGAGATGGCGTGAGCATCATATGCTTCACGAATAGAGTGACAATCCACTTCAATATGTATGGTACACTCATGAAATACTAGGTTAGCAGCAATTTGAACAGCACTAGTATTATCCGCATAGAGTGGAGTAGACTTAGGTTGTGGAAACCCAAGCTTAGCCAACAGTCCTTAAAGCCAAACAATCTCAGAATATAAATAATACATAGCACGATACTCAGACTCAGTGGAGGGCTGCGGCACACAATCTTTCTTCTTGCTTTTCCAAGAAACAAGAGAGGTACCAAGAAACATGCACCAACCAGTAATTGACTGTCGAGTATCAAAACAACCAGCCCAATCAGTATCACTATATATAACCAGAAAAATAGGAGATTCCACAGGGAAGAAAAGACCGCGGGTGGAAGTGCCTTGCAAATAGCGAATAATGCGACGGATATAAGCTAGGTGGAGGTGCTTAGGTGCCTGCATAAACTGACTAACTTGTTAAACATCAAAGAAAATATCAGGCCAAGTGATAGTTAGATAGTGTAGGCTCCCCACCAGTTTTCTATATAAAGAAGGATCAGAGACAAAATATCCCTCATCACGATGATATTTAGCATTGACTTCCAAGGAAGTATCAATAGAACGACCATCCTGAGGGCCAACCAAAGTAATAAATTCCTGGGTGTACTTATGCTGGTGTAAGAAAATACTAGCTGAGGTAGAGTGCACCTCAAGGCCTAAAAAATATTGTAAAGGATCCAAGTCCTTCATATGAAAAGAACCCTGAAGGTGTTTCTGAAGCTGAGAAATCAATGCAGAGTTAGTCCCTATGATAATAATAATATCATCAACATATACCAGAAGCAAGATGATTCCCTTAGCATTCTTGCAAAGAAACAAAGAGGAATCATAGTAACTCTAAACAAAGGAGAAGCTAAGAAGCATAAATCAAACTTATCAAAACAAGCACGTGGAGCCTATTTTAAACCATAAAGTGATCCTTTTAGCTTACAAACATCAATAGAAGGTGTAGAAAAAAACCTTAATGGTGGAATCATAAAAATTTCTTCCTTAAGGTCCCCATGCAAAAAGGCATTCTTAACATCCATTTGTGGCAATGGCCAACCCTTGGATGCAACAATAGCAAGAATAAGTCGCACCATCATCATCTTTGCTACAAGGGAAAATGTCTCCTCATAATCGACCCCATACTTTTGTTGATTACTGAGTGCCACCAATCATGCCTTATATCTATCAAATGAGCCACCAGACTACATCTTAACGGAATATAACCATTTATAACCAATGGGCTTAACTCCAGTAGGATAGGGAATAATATCCCAAGTATAATTCTCCTGAAGAGCTTGAAGTTATTCTTGCATAGCTTTCATCCAACATGCATGTTTAGCTACCTGATAATAAAAGGTAGGAACTATAGTATTAGCTAAAGTGGTAGAGAAACCATACCTATCGGGAGGATGAATAGTATAGGAAGATCTCAGAGGAGCCACTGAAGCAGGCACTGAATCAAGGTCGGGAAGGATTTATGATGATTGAGGCTATCATCATTGATAGAAAAATATTGGGTTTAAAATGCTCAATTGATGGAGCGATATCATTAAAGCTAGGAAGAAGGACACCGTCAAAAGGGGAAACATGTTGCTAAAAATAGTACTCATATTAAAATAAATCACATTTCTAGAAGTATGTAGATGATTAGTAACATCATCATAACATAAAAATCCCTTATAATCTGTGCTATAACCCATAAAATCACATCGTACTGATTGAGCTGTAAGCTTGTGACGCCCATGAGGAGGCAAGTGAACAAAGAAAACACATCCAAACGTGTGTAGGATATGATAATTAGGATGCATGCCAAAAAGATGATAGTAAAGAGTATCAAAATTCAATTGTTGAGAAGGTAGATGATTACTTAGATAGACTATAGTGAATAAAGCTTACACCCAAAATTTAGGCAGAACTGAAGACTCCAAGAGTAACGTTCGAACCATATCCAACAAGTGACTATTTTTATGTTCAGCCACCCCATTCTGTTGAGGTGTATAAGGACATGATCGTTGAGATACAATGTCTTTCTATTGCAAAAAGACTTGAAAGTCATGTGATATATATTTGCCACCATTATTAGATCATGAAACCTTAATACAAGTGGAAAATTATGTCTTGATATAAGCCACAAAAGTTTGGAAAACAATGAACACCTCAGATTTTGAACGCAGAAAATATATCCATGTGAAATGACTATAGTCATTAATGAACGTTACAAAATATTTATACTGTGCATGTGAAATGATAGGAGTAATACCCTAAACATCACTGTGTATAATCTCAAAACATGTATCAGCACGACCACCATAAGTAGGGAAAGGTAAAGTTTTACTTTTCCTTAGTTTACAAGTAGAGCAATAAAAAAGAAACCAATGAGTATAACACTAATCTTTATTACCAAGAAAACCACGTTTCATCAAATTAGACAAAATCATATTATTTGGATGGCTAATTTTCTATGCCAAACGTCATCTTTATTTTCAACAGTAATAGAAGCTAAAAACAAAGTTTGAGGAATAGTAAATTACAACGGAAATAATCATCCTACTATAGGCCCTTTCGTAATCACCTTCTTCGACACCCAATCCTGCACAACACAAATGTACATTATAGTTACTATCCACCATCTGACCAACATAAATTAAACTAGTAGATAACCCAGGAGAGACAAATACATGATGAAAAGAAGGTCCAATATCACCAATGGCTATAATTGGAAGATTACTTCCATTATCAACCTGAATATTTTCTGTACTAGTATACTTTCATAGATATATAAAATATCAGGGAAGCTAGTCATATGGTTGGATGCTCTAGAATCAACAAACCAAGGAGGAGAAACAATCTTACCTTAGCCTTAAAGTATAAGGGTAGAAAATGCTGAGATAATCATCTGTTGAACCATTTCTAGAGTAACGATAGGCTGAGTTGTGTTAGTAGTTGTAGATGTAGGACCAATAATGTTAGGAGCTAGAATAGAATCTTGAAAAGCTTGTACTCGTCGATTTTCTGGATGTGTAGGACATTCCTTGATAATGTGGCCATTTTTCTTACAGTAATTGTAGAATTTATTACCACAATTGCGGGCAATATGTCCAAACTCCTTGCAACTATAACATTACATTTGTCCCTTTCCTCAATTCCTCCCTTGAGTAGCATAAGCAACATTGACAACTTCATATGTTTCCCTAAACGCACCTATAACATCTTGTGTAGCCATTCTCTATTCCTCGTCCAATAACTCACCAAGATATACATCCGAAAAGAAACCAGATCTTTATTCAGCAATCTAGCTCTAGCAACTTCAAATTCTGGTCTTAGTTTAATCAAAAACTAATCACGTCTACTATCTTCATAAACCGCCTAAAGGTTGGCTAAGGCCTCTTTAGGTACTTTCGTGTAGATAATACTATAATATTTGCTCCATAGATTAAGAAATCCAGAATAATATTGCTCAATGGAGAGATTACCTTGGCTAAAGGTACTAATATCGAGTTCTAGTTGAAATCGTCTCGTAGTATTATCTTGATAATATATGTGCTTCAGATAATCCCACATCTCTTTAGCCATACCAAAAGAGCATAAATATTTCACCATATGAACTTCAATAAATCCTAAAATCTAAGAGATAATTCGAGCATCCTTTGCCTCTCATTGTCTAAGTTCCTTACTATCTCCAATCACAGGAGAAGACCCGTCAATGTGACCCCGAAGCTTCTTTCCTTTCAGAAGCATTTTGAATTGGAATTCCCATACCGCATAATTCTTTCCTGTAAATTTGATAGCCAAAGTTTCTGTAGACATTCTTCCAAAAAAAAATCTTAATGTAAAGCTGTCAACTTAGAATCTCAAAACGAAGTTGTTGATAAGAAATTTATCAACCCAAAATTAAAAAAAGAGCAAAAATTCAAAAAATTGAAGCAAAATTGGAAGAAAATTGAAGATTCAGCTATGGATTCAAGAGGTAGGCTTTGATACCATGATAATTTTTAGTAAATGACCGAATGACCTCTTCTTGAAGATTATTTTCATTAAATAAGAATTCCTATACAATCTATTTTAGGTAAGAATATATATAATATTCTATTACCTAAATATACAATATTTTGTTTATATATTTTAAGTAAGAATATACAATATTTTATTACCTAAATATACAATATTCTGTTTATCTATTTTAGGTAATAATATATACACAGTTAATACACTAATTATGGTAAAGTAAATGTTGTAATCTTGTCCATAATCTCTGCCATTGATAATAGTTTCACTATGTAAGATACAATTTTTTCTATGAGTATCATGTAGTGAAAGAGAGGTTTTGTTACACGAATATGACAAATGGAGAGATTGTAAGATTTATAAGTATTAACGATATATGTGAACAAAATATCTTAATGTAATTTTAGTTTTTAGGTTTGTCTTTCAAGAATATTTTCAAAGCGAATAAACTAACGAGCTTTAAAGAATACATCTCAAGTATATATCTGTTTCCGTACACGTTAGATTTCATATTAGATATATAGAAACATGGTGCATATAGGTCACTCGATCGATCGAACTTAATTACTTGACTAAAATAATTTTTACAAGACTAAATCAATCCAGGAATTAATACTCGATCGATGGAGCATTAGATTGATTAGGATTAATGAGTAGATTGAACTTGTACAACTATTGCATGTCTGGCAGTTCTACGAAATTTTAATTTGTCATACTTTCGTTGATATTCTATTTACCCACCCTCTAGCTAATTAAGTATGTAATTAAAAAAGAATCTTTTCAAATTGGATCAATTAAACCTAATGAACTTTTGGATTCATCTGTCGCTTGACTAGGATCATCCATATCTGAATTATTTTTAAAATTCCTGAGCCTAAGCTCTGATTTCATGAAAGAACCAGCAGAAAATAATCAAGTTTGCAACAATGGAGAGCAAGAAGAGAAAGAGAAGAGAGGATGACAGATGTCATTGCTGAATATTTCTGTACTTATATTGCATTATGTGTACAACAGTAGAAATGTAAAAGATAGATTACAGCCTGTAAACTTGTAACTGAATTACATCAATAACAATGCTTTCTGTAACAATCAAATGTAACTAATTTCTGTTAAGCCAATTCACAAGCTGTATAACGGCAATAGGAAGTTTTTTAGATCTTGTGCAGCTGGCATTTCATCATTAGGAAATGTAGCTTGTATAGGCAGCTGCACATTGGCACAGGTAAAGCTTGATGCACTAACTGAAAATCTGGCTCCTTGCTTGTGATCACTAACTGCATTTTGGCGGGAATTACCAGATTCTTTACACTGCAGTATGTTGCATTGAACTGCATTAGGATCTTTGGCACTACAATCCTTAACATCCTCTACATGTGAAAGAGGGTGAAAAAAAAAGGCCAATTGAAGAGGTTGTTGGCTATGTGAAGCAGGGAGATTCCTCGATTGTTGCTGGTTCATAATTTGTTTTTGGTGCTGATTGTTCTGCTACCAGGTTGATTCCTAAGGTTGTTTATGGTAAGCTAGAGTTCTCTTCTTATGGAAAGACTTATGTAGCTGGGAAAAAGTCGGGTGTTATGAGGTATGTGAAGAAGGGCAATGTGGGAGATGGTGCTATAGGGGAGGCTACGGGTAGTCAAGGGAAACATGTTAGGAAGGAGCTTGAGGATATATCTTCCCTGAGTAATATGTAGAGTTTTTCATTCAGTGTTAATGTAATGGATGGATTTTCTTCAATGGGGACTAATGGTGAGATTGTTCATGCTAATGGTTCCAAAATGAACACTGTGACTATTTAAGGATTAGATATATCATGAGGCTGTTAGTGATACGGAGTGAAGTGATTATGGACATTTCATGCTTGATGGATTTATGTTGTTGCCTTCTGTGGGGGTATATGGTTCTATTGGGTTGTTGGTTTAGTTTTGTTTATGTTTCGTTGTCTCTAAGTGTATTTGTATGTATACTGGTCTGATGTGCCTTGATTCTTATAGTTTGATTAGTTTTTTATTACCTAGCTGGACATGCTAAGAAGGTTACTAACCTTGCCATTTGAATCCTTGTTCTGCTAGCATTGGTGCTAGTTAAGTGTCATATGGTTTCCTTAGGGTATGCTTGATGTATAGTTGATTTTGAGCTTTTTTATGTTGTCAAGTACTTGGTTTCTAGGGGTTGAATTTCTAATTTTTAGTCTATTTATTGGTTTAATTTTGACTATTAGTTTGTTGTTCTTGTTGATCTATTAATAAATAAATTTTCATTATGACAAAAATTATAAAGAAAATCCAATTAACTATAGTAATCGAGAAAAGAGTTGTAACACTTGAATAACAACTAGAAATGCCAAAGAAAGATGTCCCTACAACTATTTTATTGGATAGCTTGAGATAGTTCTTTGTTGTCCACCTCTGCATTATTTGTAGCCTAGACCGTCTATTGTAAAACCAAATGGAGAATAAGAGAATAAGAGGTATACAAATGCTTCTTTCATATGCAAAAATATTGTTTAGAAAACAATTCATATTAAGGCATTCAATTAAAAGATTAGACGTTACAATAAAAGTAACACTAAAAATTTAGTGATAGAAGAAAGAAAATAAACTTTTGAACCCGATGACAAAAAAAATTGAAGAATGATGAGCTATAGTTTTGTCTCAAGTTGGTAATATAACTCTTGTTACTTAAACTTTACAATTTATACCAATCTATGCTAGAGTATTTTCAAATTATCGGCCTACATTTGTGATAGAGCCAATAGTTTTAGATTTGGTGAAAACTTATGACTCGAAGAGGAAGGAGAGTGTGTCTTAACACAAGATTAAATTTGTGAGGATATTTAAGAAAAAAAATTTATTGAGGTTATTATGATTGCTATTAAGTTTTATAGAATTAGATATGGTAAATTTATGATTAAAAATACCTTTACAAATTGAATTACGTCATCGATAAATAATAAATTCTGGCATAATTTCATAATCAAATATTAAAATAGGACTTTATTGTGAAAATAATATAACTTATATGGTTCAATAAATAAGGTCGAGATTAATATACTCCATCCATATTAACTACAAGATCTCTCACAATTTTCATCCTTTATTCTTTCTATAGATCATATATGTACTAAATTCCACCCAAAATGTTTTGTATGTATCCAAATTCAAGTACGATGCGTTTGATACTTTAGTAATATTTATATTCAAAAAAAGATGACGTATTTTTTTATAACAGTATATATTTAATTTTAATTATGATTTAAAATTAAGATTTAATTGAAAAAATTTAACATATATTATACACATGTAAGAAAAATGAGGGACAAATTTATCTTTAAAATTGTTTTCCACCGTGCTGATTTAAGACAAAAATCTTAATTTTTTCTCACAAAGTCATCCATCTTCTCTTATTTGTTTCTCCGTTCTTTCCTACAATGCTTCTCTCTTCAAACGAAAACTAAAAAAATTATCGTAGATATTTATAGCAATTTTCTTTATATTTTAAGATTATCATATTTTCACAATTTATTATATTATTTTACAATATATATATATATATATATATATATATATATAATATCTATTTTTTAAAATTATTTAGGATTTAATGTCATTGTTATCAGTTAAAATTATTATTAATAAAAATTAATTAAAATAATAATAATTTAATTCGTATCAATAGCTATACCCATGTTTAAATAAGAAATAAAAAAGAAAACTTTCTTTTAAAAAGATTTAATATTAAGATAATATTGCATGATGGGCGACTTTTACTTTTAAGTACATGTTTCAAAATATTTTTATTTTTTACATGCCTTAAAAAGCATAAAAATCGTCAAAAGCAATAATAACTTTCTACTCCTACCACGGTAACAATGAAAATCATGTAATGCTTTAAAAAAGTTTTAGACTATAAATATTAATTATTAAAAAAAAAGGACCCAACATTTTTGTTATAACTCAATCTCGTGGTTTTAAAACTATATTAGTGCAAATACCACAATAATGACTAAGTTACATTTAGAAGAGTTCAGGTAAAAGATACACTGAAATAACAACATGATACATTAGTGATTACAGAAGCAACAAATTTTAGATATACGTCAGAAAGATAACAAAAATTAACTTTCAAAAACTCTTGTAATTGAGCTACTTTTGAAAGTATAACAAACAATTTATGTATGATTTTATTTTTTAAATTTTCTCTTTTTTGTGTTTCAGGCTTTTCAAATGCGCCATAAGAGCATGGCATAAAAGATGACTTCATTGGGTTATATCCTTCGAAACAATTGATAATTGTAACAAAAATTTTAATAAAACAATCCATATTAAATTCAAAAAACATATGAGTGTAAATAGGAAGAAATAAATATACATTTATTCAAAATGCAATGAAAGAACAAGTGATTCAAACTTTTCACATGGGAAGAACAAAGTGGACAATGACTTGGTATAGCAATTTTTTTTATTATCAAATTAACTCTCACTGTCAAACAGTCATTTATACACAATCAAAGAAATGTTTTAAGTGTCAAATGTCAAATAAAAGCAGAGGTAAGTAACTACAATGTTACCCACTTGAAGTTGGCATATCGAGTGGATTCTTTATGACCTAGAAGACCAACAACTTTGCATCCTAAGTTAACTCACTAGTTATACCCTTATTTGAGAAGTGTTAGACCAATCGGTTATAAGTATGTAACAAATAAATTTTAAGTATATCATCTCAATTTAGTGGCCAAAAGACTTACTTCATCTTAGAGATATTATAAAAATAAATACCATTATCTTCCATAATCAATTATTTAACAAAGGTGATAGTAAGAAGTGATTAGCTTAAAATTAGACTTTCGAAATATCTAATTTTCTTTCCAAATATTAAACATTATTTAAACCCATTTTTCATCTAATTCCAAGTTATAAAAGATTTCAAGATTCAAATATGTCTCTCTAATCCCAAGAAGGTTCCTAACCAATCCAAATATTCCAAAAATCACCATCTTTGTTTTTCTATGTTTCCCTCTTCAAATGAAAACTTAAAAAAAAATACTATAATTATGTATAGCAATTTCCTCTATATGTTAAGGTTGTCATATTTTCACAATTTATTATATTATTTTACAATATATATATATATATAATATCTATTTTTCTTTAAAATTATTTAGGATTTAAGATAAAATTATTATTAATCAAAATTGATCATAATAATAATAATTTCAGTTGTGGCAACAATGCTACTCTTGTTTTATTAAGAAATAAAAAGGAAAACTTTCTTTTAAAAAGATTTAATATTAGAGAATATTACATGATTATTATCTTTTACTTTTCACCGGATAGCTATAATGGATAACCACAAAAATCATGATATGTTTTTAAAAAAAATTGTAGACTACAAATATTAAAAAAAAATATATACCCACGTGTTTTTGATAGAGCTTAATTTTGTGATTTTAAAATTATATTAATATAAATATCATAATAATGAATGTCGATATTACATTTAAATATATATTTAAATAAATTTTATTTTTAATATTTTATTTTAAATAGAAATTAACTCGATAATAAAATAAAATAATAAAGGAGAAGATTTAGGTATTAATATTATTACTTCATTTATGTAAAGACACCTGCATACGGGAAAACAAAATTGGAATGCTTATAATTATGCGTTTCTTAAATTTAGGAATATATTTATATTGATATTAATTAGATATATTTTTTTAACTTTATACTTTAAAAGTTATTTTAATAGCACCATACCTTAATATGTATATTGAAATTTATATGTTACTAGTATTTTTTATTAATTTTTTTTAGATATCTTTCTTATAAGCACATCTATGTTTAAAAAGAATTTACATATTTTATAATTATTTATAAATTTTAAGTAACTTAATTATGAGATACTATTTAAAAACTAATATAAAATTAAAATTTCAATTTGGTTAATGCTTAATACATAGGATAAATAATTTTTGAGATATTTAAATTTTTATCCATTTTACACATAATATTTAAATTTTTTCTCTATATAAAGATACATAAACCCTTATTTTATTTGTAAGTAAGTATATTTTTGTGATTAAATTATATACGTGTAATATAGTGTAACAAAATTAATTAATAATATTTTAATAAAATAATTTATATTTAAAATATATTTTATTATAAAATTTATTTAAATTAATATTTAAATTAATATTTAATTTATTTTTATATTTTTATTATATTATAAAATAAAATAATATTATTTTTAATTTGAGATGAAAAAAAATAAAAAAAATAAAATTTTATAAATAAAAATTTAAATAAATTAAATTATATATTTATATGGTTTAGAATCATAGTAACTAATCATATTAAATTTATACCTACTGTATTATTTTTATAATATATAATTTAATTTTATAACTAAATATATAATTATATAAAAATTATATAATTATAACGTTTGATACAGCGTAAAAAAACATGCCCTGGTATATACAAATAGAAAGACTCTTCCTCAACTCCGATACCCAAGTACACTACACAATATTGTCACATGTTATCATGTGCAATTGCGTTGGCTGTGTTCTCCTTTTTCTCTCCCCAAATCCAGTCAGTCCTATGCAGTCATATCTCAACTTCCACATACTATTAAACTACTCAACCCCTGTTTATCTCTTTTAATCGAATCAACAAATTTTCCCATTCGTTTTCAACTCCGATTGAAAGTTTTTGTATTTTCTGATTCTTTGTCCATCTCCTCAAATTGCTTCGTAGATTCAAAGGTGCCCATTTGGGAAGAGGAAAAAAGAGAGCAATAACCGACATCTGTTTTAAAAGGTTTATGCTTGTACGACTATTGGGTTGAGTCGAGTTTTGTTGATTTTTACATCGTGAATAGTCCACTGGTGAATTACGGAGCAACCACTGTTGATATGCTGATTGGCTTTGTTTGATGCTTTTTCTTTGTGGAATCTGGGATATGGATCTCTTTGTGTTCATGATTTGTTGTTGAAGTGTGGAAGGAATCAACAAAAGATGCGGCGGCGGGGGACCGATTATCGGCGCCCGGTTCGTAGAAAGTTTACATATTTGATCTGGGTGCTTCTTGGGTTGTTCTCTATTGGGGGTTTTGTTCTGTTTGTAGTTCAGCATAATCAGAATGAAGATCGGATCGAACAGTCGATATTGGTAAGGATACTAATCATAATCACCCTTTTCTTTTACCGCTTTTTTTTTATGTGCGTGTGTTTCTTTTCAATTTGATACAAATACAGTGTTTTGACTAAACCATCTGATCATATTGAGTTGAGCTATGAAAAATTAGAAATATATGTTATCTGAATTCGTATTTAGCTGTTCACTCCATGTTTTGGGATGATGGGTTCGACATTTTAGTATTTCTAGCTTTGGATTTCATCATTGATTTCTATAGTGAACTTTGGAAATTTGAGATTCTATATTTCAAAGTAGGATCGGATGGTCTTAATTCTGAATGCATTTCTTGTTTGCTTGACCGGTAGCACTAGTGTTATGTATTGGATACTTGATTATATTTCAAGTTTGCTGTTGTTTTTTTAAACAACCAATTACATACTCACACACACCCATTTACATTTGACGGGTTCGTACTCACGTTCTCTCACTATCCACTTGAAGCATATGCCATTGCATTACAAAGAAATTGGCAAGTTTGCTGATTTTCTGAACATCATTGGTACGATATGTGTAGTGATATGTGTAGTGAGGCCTGAGAAAGTTGGTTCTGAACATCCTATCAAGGGTCTAGCCAGCTAGGATACTTCTAAGAGAGCATAAGAATGGATCACATGTGGTCTTGAACTGCATTTTTACTCTTTTATCTTTGTAGTTTGTTAACAATTTTACTATTGGTGGCTACTAATGGCATTATTGTACTTATCATGTTATTTCAAGATATCTTTGTCTGCATTTGTTTTTCTGCTTTTATGCCGAATCAACAAAAATACTCTCTCATGGATTTTGACACTGTGGTATCTTCTGTGAGAATAACTTGGATATGTTTGCATCTGTCCATCAAAAGGAAAAATAATTTTGGTTATGAGATAAGAAAGGAACATTTGAACTTCATTGACTTTATGTCACTATTCTAAAATACAACATTATCATTAATGATGCTCTAAATTTCCATTTTTCTCCTGTTAACTGTTTATTATTGTTGAATATAGGCTTTTAACAAGTTCATCTATAATTCATGATCTTATTTTAATAATGCAATGTGGCTATTTTCACACCTTACCTTAAGATAACCTCCCCCCCCCCCCCCCCCCTCATTTTTCCTCCCACGACTCCTGCGTTTTCTAAATTAGTGTTTTCTATTAACCAAGCTTATATTGAAAATAGCTAGGTGAAAATGTTATGTGAAGTTTCACTTTCTTTTGATAGAATACATCAATTTGCACTGTCTTTTACTTAGTTGATGACCGTGCTCCTTGTACATGGACAATTTCTTGTTTTTTTGAGCCAACGGTGCATGATAGACCCACTACTTATGAATTTTATTACATTATTCACAATCTTCCATCAATCCAATATTTTTCTTGTAAAAATTACATTGTTAATAAATATTTACATTCTGTTGTTCCAAGATTGCTAACTTCATTTGTTTCTCCCTCACGATGTTGGTATTGAAGTCAGATGTTAGACATGTTTTGTTCCTAGGGAAATATAAGACTCGTGATGCCATGAAACCGAAAATAGGGATGGTGAAAAAAAAGAAAAAAGAGCACAAGCAAAAGAGAATGTGCCATCTGCTTTCCTATGCTTTTTGTACTTTCTTGTAGATATCGAAGACTTTGTGAAACTGTATTTATCAATTAATGTTTGGTGGATGCTAATTATTTCTGCTATCATAATAGTTGTCTTATCATTATTTATTATGAGTGATAAATCGTTTTCATTCTCTACATTGACCGTTCTCTATAAAATTTTGTAATTTTTATGAACGTTAAATTATTTTTAACATGTTATGTCCCTCACAAAATAACTTTTAATCCCATTTTTTAAGTATACAATGTTTTAAATACAAATTTTATGTTTGAACTTTATTACTTTTTAATTAAAATCTAATAAAAGTGTAACAAACCTCACATTTTGATACTTACTTGCTCAAAAAATTTCATTGTCAATTCTTAAGCCTCTAATGTTTAATTTATTTTTTATTAGTGAGTTTTTTGTGCAAACTTTGCATTACTGTTAATCAATGCCCACTCTGAATTTGAGTCCTAGATTTTCCTTTGACTGTGGTATCTCTAGAAACAAATCTTTTGCATGCCACCTTTTATCTATGGGGTCTTCGATAATATTTTCCACCCAGCAACTTGCAATCTGAAACCACACCTAGTTACTATTAATTTTAATGATTTTAAGGAACACAAGAGTGGCTGTGCATTTATTTGACATGCAGATTTGAAAATGTTGAGATACAACATTTACTATAGTTGGAAGGATAGATATTGTGATGGTGCAATATGGATGGACTTGCTAGACAGCAAAGAGTGTTGCGCCAAATGGATACAACCTCCGATGCCTAAGGTAGCCATAGAAGATAAAATAAAGCTATAAAGAAGATGATATGGGGAGAGGAGACAGGGTAAAGATGAATGGAGTGTCTAGAGAAGGGTCCCAACAAATAGTCAAATAGTTTAGGAAGGTAGCACCAATACCATAGTGGGTTTGGGCCACCCACTCAGAAACCAGTTGCTTCTAGAATAAATTGAACTTTTGGATTTTCTTCTTAGTATGTTAGTTAGCCCCACTTCCTTCTGTTACTAAGCCATCGGCATTTTCCTTAGGTCATAAGGCTGATCTCATCAAGGCACATTTAAAAGAAGTGCAAGGTATTTGGAATTCAATAGTTAATAAATCTAGATGGTCCCCGTTTTGCTCAGCTTCTGTATTGGCAATAAATTGTCCTTTGTAGCGAGAACAGCATCGAGGACCTGGAGAACATTTCTAATATTCTATGTAATTAGTCTTTAATGAGATATCTATGGAATTTTGTGTAATATATTAGTCTTATGGTTTGATTTGCGTGTGTGCATCCCATTACTTTTGAACTGTACTTTTGTAAGGACATTGTTTTATATGAATAAATAGTACTGTGTGCTATGTAACTAATATGTGAACTCCTTATACCAGGAGAGAAAACCAAGAACGGAATGGATTGCACACGAAGATTTAAATTTTACACAGGAAATATTAAGTGCTACTTCATTTTCCAGGCAACTGTCAGAGCAAATGACACTTGCCAAAGCTTATGTCATAATTGCCAAGGAGCACAACAATCTGCATCTAGCTTGGGAGCTTAGTTCAAAGGTTAGAAGTTGTCAACTTTTGCTTTCAAAAGCCGTCATGACTGGGGTGCCCATAGCGTTAAAAGAAGCAGAACCAATTATCCAAGCTCTATCGTTGCTGATATTTAAAGCACAGGATGCCCACTATGACATTGCAACTACAATAATGACGATGAAATATCATATTCAAGCCCTTGAAGAGCGTGCTAATGCTGCTACTGTCCAAGGCATGGCATTTGGGCAACTAGTTGCTGAAGCATTACCCAAAAGCATCCATTGTGTAAATGTTAAGCTCACAGTTGATTGGCTTAGGAAGCCATCTCTTCAAGTATTTGCAGATGAGAAGAGAAATTCCCCTCGATTTGTGGATAACAACCTCTATCATTTCTGCATCTTTTCAGATAATGTGCTTGCAACATCAGTTGCTGTCAACTCTACCATCTCCAACGCTGACCATCCAAAACAACTTGTCTTCCATATTGTCACAAATGGAATTACCTATAATGCGATGCAGGCTTGGTTTCTCAGCAATGACTTCAAAGGTTCCACCATAGAAGTTCAAAACATTGAGGAATTTTCATGGCTGAATGCTTCTTATGCACCCATTGTTAAGCAGCTTGTTGACGCAGAACGGGCCTACTACTTTACGGAATATCAAGATTTGAAAGATCAGCCAAAATTACGAAACCCCAAGTATCTGTCTTTACTGAATCACCTCCGGTTCTACATCCCACAGATCTATCCACAGCTGGAGAAGATAGTTTTCCTTGACGATGATGTTGTTGTCCAGAAGGACTTGACATCACTTTTTTCTTTGGACTTGCATGAAAATGTGAATGGAGCAGTAGAAACTTGTCTTGAAGCATTCCATCGTTATTACAAGTATCTCAATTTCTCAAACTCAATCATCAGCTCAAAGTTTGACCCGCAGGCATGCGGATGGGCATTTGGTATGAATGTATTTGACCTGATTGCGTGGAGAAAGGCAAATGTAACTGCACTATATCATTACTGGCAGAAGCAAAATGCTGATGGAACACTTTGGAAACTGGGCACTCTTCCTGCTGGTCTTCTCACTTTTTATGGTCTAACAGAACCACTTGATCGAAGATGGCATGTGTTAGGATTGGGTTATGATCTGAATATCGATAGCCGATTGATTGAGAGTGCTGCAGTCATTCACTTTAATGGGAACATGAAGCCTTGGCTAAAGTTGGCCATTGGCAGATATAAGCCCTTATGGGAGCGGTATGTTAACCAAACCCATCCGTATCTCCAAGATTGTGTCACAAGTTGAGATTATGCTACTTCATTGTCGCTCGGTAATTTATGCATTTTCAATATTTTATGCTCTCAACCTTTATTCGCATGCACTATATTAGAGTCAAAAGTAGAAAGTTTTGCTTGATTAGGAAGCATTATTTTCTTTCTTCCCTTTTATAGTGATTTAAAGAAGAAATATTTGTTTCATTACACCGTAGAAAGTTCGAATATGCTCAGAAAAAAGTTGTGGGAGATTCTTTTGGCTAATGAGAGGAGGGGTTTTCAATATTCCCCACATGCTAGCTTTATAAGTTTTTGTTCTTTAGCAATTCTTGTAATAATCTATCAGATTGTTGTGTAGAACCTGAAAATTTTCTTTATGATAAACCGAAAAATGTTCATATTGTTTGTAAAGGCTTGAAATTTTCTTAAAGGAGTTATTGGTTCGAATCACTGACCCTGCAATATATTATAAGAAGTCCCTATCTGCCTGCCACAAAAAGTCTTCTTTCTAAGGAGTTTTTTAGGAAAATCAACATTAATGGGTTCGGAAATTGAGTTTACTGTTAAGCTCATGCTTCAATTTCAGAAACCTTGGGGGTTTTCTATTTTCCATGCTTTTAGATTTTGGCATTATCTAATCTCTATTTCTCAGACCCTTTACCGTGAAGTGATGGCACAACAAAGGGTTTGTACAGATATCCAAGTCCAGTCTTGGAAATTTCGTACAGTATGACTGTCCATTATAAAACCTCTTTCTTTTTTTTTTTGGTTGCAAATGGCTTAGAATTTAGGGGAAACTTAAATTACAGGAAATTAACAATCTAATTTGAGTTAGGTCTATTTTACAATGAAGACTTCTCAACACCCTGTGTAATCATGTTACGCATATGTATAGTGTAGTTACATGGGTGTGTATTTGTTTTTGAAAATCTTCGTTGCGAAATAAGTTTAACTCAAATTATATCGTAAAATTTTACAAAACCTGATACAATATTAAGTAAATATCTTAAAATTTATTCAATCAATTAAAAAAAATGTTATCATTCTTGATCCAGTAGAGCTACAAGTAATCCAAAGTACCATGTTTTGATTTGTAGGGCTCAGTATCTTTACTTTTGGTTTTGCCCTTTTTGCTTTAGTTTTAGATAGGGCAAGTATTCATTTCATGGTGAAAATTTTAATTTATTATTTTAAATATTTTTATTTTAATTTATGATTTTTATTATTGAAATTTTAATCAATTATTTTGTTAAAGAAGTGGCTAATTTTGATTAAAATATTCAAGTCGGTTACGTGACATAAGAAGTTATAAGGATTTACTTTGAATAAAATAATGTAGTTATAATTTTATATATTGTATTAATATATTTTTTGATTAAATTGATAATTTTTTTATTATAATAATTGATAGAAAGATATTGAAACAAAAAAAAATATATTAAAAGTATTAAATTAAAATATTTTAATACTAAATTAACATTTTTATCTTTTAAGAACTCAAACAAATCAAGCCTTAGCTTTTTTTATATGAATGGTCTATAACAATTTGTTTTGTTAGTATTATTTTTAGAGCACAAAACATTAATGCTAAAACAATATTTTTATTTTTAAAAATATTAAAGCATTAGATTGTTAGATTTTTTAAAGTTATTCTGATATTAATGTTTTATATTCTAGAAATAGCAACTCCCTTTGTTTTTACTAATAATAATTCTTTTGATATTGTGTAATCTCATATTATTTATTCAATATATATATGTTTGGCTCTTGTATATAGCAATCCACGTGATTTTACTATTTATCAGTATTAAATAATTAAGAAAAAAAGATAGCTATTTTGTTCCTGACGATGAGATAACCTTTCTGTTCCTGGCGGTGATCTCCCTTCTTAATAATCTCATTTTCTCAAAACTCGTTCAAATCTTCTAAAAAATTTATAAGATATTAATATAATTAATTTAAGGTAGATTAATATATTAATTTTAATTTTTATCGATTTATAACTAAATAACGTAAATAAAACGGTTCGCATGTAAAAATAAAGTGTAGAAATAAAATAATAATATATAATATTTTTAGATGTAAATAACTTAGGTTACAATCATTACTTAAGATGAAAACCATCGGTCTACCGACTAACTAACTTTTTATTATAAAAATTAAATATTCAAGTATAAATCCCGTCTTATGCTACCATTCTTATGATACTGTCCTAATATATCTTATTTACAACCTTTTACTCCGTTTTTACAGTTTTTAATATTAACGTGAGCGGTTTACAAACCAACATTCTAATAAGTATCTCGTCAATTCGATACATTCCTAAATTAACTTCAAAATGGTTAGTACAAAAATATAAATACTCGTGTATGTTCTAGAACGGATTTAATAATGAATAATATCAACTAAATGATTCAAAATATATGTCACTTAAATCAAATCAACTAGTAAATCCTAGAACAAAAAGATCAAGCACAAGTTTAATAAAAATAACTTCTTTAAAAATTAATAATCAAATCAAATAACTATGATATGGCAAAAACAATTATTTGTCTAATAATTTAAGAACAAAAATAAAGAAGAAATCATAAGAACATATTATCAAAATATCATAAACTAATTAAGCTTATTAATGAATCAAATATAACCACCAATATTTGATATATGAACTAAATAAAGAAGCCTAAAGAATTATGATCTTATATTTGTAAAAACAAGAGAGAAATTAAGAAGAATAAAACATTGTTCTTGTGTGGTTGATTGAAACAATGAACAATGAGCAATTAGTTTTATTTATAGGAAAAATTAAAACCCTTAATCCTATGTAATTGATAAATATCTTGTCTATTACAAATAAGATTAGTAATACTCATTAATTAAGAAGATTCATATATGATTGATAAATATTTTTTCTATTACAAATAAGATTAATAATAATTACTAATTAAGAAGACTCATATTTAAAGAATAGTTCTTTTAAAATAGACTCATTAATAATGAAGATTCCTATTTAAAAATGAGTTCTTTTAAAGTATATTTTATGTTATCTTTTATGCTAAAGATTTAAGCTATAATTTAGAGTATATCTTATATAATATTTTAGCATATATCTTATTGTATATTTTAACATAAATATTCTAACAACAAAAATAATTCTAGATTTATAAATATGTGCTATTAAATGCGTGAGTGCAATCCTATGTGTTATAATTATAACAGATATACCTGAAGTATGACTATCTGAAATTCTGACGTTTCTTCAACTTTGTTTGATAGACTTGATAACAAGCTTAAAAATAAGTTTATAGGTAAATATTTTATCCACAAAAATAGAAAATACTTATAATCATTACAAACTCCCCTTTTAGCATTTTCGTGTGGCAAAAACTCTCTCTCACTACATGACACTTATAGGAATAAGATAAAATACAATGATGTCCTAGACTCCATAATGGAACTATCCTATAGTCCAGTCAATGTTAGGAAATTTGGATAAAATGGTATAATCACAAATTCTCCCTCCCAAGATCTTCCTTTGAAGAATATCAAATAACAGAGAAATAGATAATACACAACACAAGAATTATAGTGGAAACTCCAAATTAGAGAAAAACCACTTTCGTTGTCAAAAGACAACCAGAGAAAAATTCACTGTGGAAAATTGTTACAACCACACTCTCAGTAATTTTCTCACACACCCAAAAGACAAGAGCAATTACAAGCCCAAGAGAATTTTTCCACAAAATTCTCTCACTCAAGAACTTCTCATACAAGCTTTTCTCTATTTTTGGGATGATTATCAATGAAGAAATGAAGCCATATTTATAGCCTTCAAGTTCTCATTTCATATGCCAAACATTTCTTCGTTCAACAAAATTAGGCTACCTAATTTTCCTATTCTTTATTCAAACAAGTTTAGGCGCCTCCATCTTTGACAATATGGTAAGCCACCTTCCATGAATTTTCTTCTAAATTAGGCACCTCCTATTTTGACTAACAAACCTAATATTATTTTTAATCAATAATAACAGTAAATAGTAGTAATGTAATATGCATTCATACCAATCAAGCTTAATTAAATATGTTCTCCCCCTATATGCATAACAAAACAAAACATGGAAGTGAAATGCAATCCTCTCCCCCTTTTTGACATATGGGAAAGACAAAGCAATGAAGCTAAACTTCCCTTAAAAATAGAGTAATGTAAAAGAAGATGAATGGAGAAGTGCAATGTACTTTAAAATCCCCCTAAGTTCTATGCATCTCTAATTTAGAAACCAATTAAAAAGGTAATAAATAAAAAGATGTAAATGAATAAAAAATTGATTTTTTTTAATTTTCATAAATAACCACATAAGGTATTAAACTCATTTAATCACAAACGAGCACACAACCAATTGAGAACTCATCATTCTTTATCTCAAATTTTGATTATTTATTATATAAATAAGCAAGTAGATTAGAAGAGGCATACAAGCACACTTCCACATATAGTGACATATTGACATTTAGCATATGTTGAAACTCCACAAATATATTAATTAATTCATTTATTACCAATCAAGAAAGACTCAAAAACAAAAATCACCTATCATGTAAAATTATAATCGAGTTTTGAATCTCACAAAATAAATTATATCTACTAAAAGAGGACTTAAATTTTTTTCTTTATTTTATATATGAGGTAAATGATATAATTTTTTATTTATTTTTTTAACCTCTATTGGCTCTTTCTTTTTGTGCATTAAAATTACAAGATTTATAAGTACTCTTTTTGGTAAGCTTTTCTTATTTTTTTTTGCACGAGTCATAAACCTAGCATGATGACTTTCACACTAGTTGTGGGGTAGCCCTCTCCGCTCACTGTGGTAGCTTCACATATCACAGTAGATAGCCCTCTCAATACTAGGTGTCTCCATACGGCAAAATTTTAAAAAGCAAGAATTAAACTCAATACAATTTTATAATCAAGATTAGTTGAAGTCCTAAAGTCTTTAAGAGAATTCATAAACTTCAAACATAGCATATATGTGTATTCATGAGTGTGTGCATAAGTTTATGTCAATATCAATCATCACATGTACAAGAATATGTGTGTGTGTGTGTGTATAAGCCAAAATTGTAGAATAATTTATACAATAAATATCAAAATTAGTTAAGTCATTAAAAATAAGGTTATATGTTTGTAAGTGTTGAATAAGTCCAATACCCTGTTAGCCAAAAAAGGATTCTACTTCTTTTTTTTTGTAAGTTTAACTAATAGATAAAATAATGACAATAAAGATTGCTCACCTAGGGTCATTTAAAGACTCTAACAAAAATATCTAGATGAAGGAATAAAAGACAGTCAAGTGACCAAGAAAAAAACAACCTTTCCTAACCCACATTTTCTTGCATTTTGGTTTCTCTATTCATTGGGTTGGGATTCAACAAACTTAGGTTTCATAGACGTGTTCTTGGACTTAGTTGTAGTTTTCTCATTCATCTCAAATGAATTATTTGTGTATTTTTCTAATTATTTATTCAATTTTTGTATGGATTCAACATTCATTTTTTTTCAATATATTAACTACCCATTTTCGAAATAATCACCCATAACTACATTATTACAAAGAAAAAAACCCACCTATAATTGAAAAAATGAAAAAAATAACTGCCTTAAAATTGCTAATAAGTTAATAATTTTTTCCCTACTTTTCTAAATGGAAAATTATCACTAATTCTCCTAATCTTTAACATTTTCACATATATCTCTGATTTTTATAAAAAGAGCTTTAATATTCTCGATTTTTATAGTTAATATCACCAATGCCTTCAAATAGTTAACGGTGTTAATTTTTCATTTAACAATGTATTTTTATTTCCTATTACTCTAGTACTAAATTTTGGCTATTTATTTTGAAATATTAGTTGTTACTTCCTATAATTTATTATTTAAAGGTAAACTTTTAAGTTTCTTATAAAAACATTGATTTATCTTTATAATTTTTTTATGCTTATTTTTATACAAACTTGTGTTTAGCTTTTTTGTCTTCATTTTCTTGTTTGTTAGTTTTATAAATATTATAAATAAATATTTAATCATTCAAGATCCTTAATTGACTTAGAATTATAATTATATTTGAATTTAATAGGTGCACCATAGTATTTCCTTCCATTATTCGTCTTTTTTGTTACATCTGATATGCCTCAGCTTTTTTAAGCATTAATACTAGCAAACCTCTTGCATCCGTAATTGGTAAGGTGTCTAAATTATACTTACTAAAAAATAGAAAAAGAGTGATTGTACTCTATTTTATTCATAATATTAATAATTATTATAATTATAAAAGTCACGTAAAAACCTTTAAGAGATTGTTTGCTCATAGTTTTCAAATACATACTTGTTAGATGAATAATTTTTAGAATAGACAGTTCACTATTGCTAAAGTTGTGTTCAACTACTGGAAATAAGGATTCCTTTTATAGGACAATGAATTCCTATTTACAATAGTAGGAAATCACTGTGTACCATTACTGAAAGAGTCCATGACTTGGTATACGACCAGGGTAAGGAGATACATGTTTCTAAAGGATTCAACCCTAAGTAGAACAAATAAGAAAATAAACACTTATACAAATCACATAGCAAAATTACAGATAATATAATATCAAAAAGTAGATAACTTAAATAACATATATTATATATTAAAACAGAAAGCCAATAAACAAAAAATGCTTTCTAAATAGGGTTTATGCTTCAATATGTTAAGACATATACATAACAAACTCATGTTATGTTAGCTTAATAAGAGACCATGCATAACCCTTAATATAATGAGATAAATATGGAAACATCCTCGGGTTGCTTAAGTGAACTACTTAGCAGTAAATAATTCATTAAATAGTAACCATGTTACAACACTAATAGACAATAAACCATTATTACCTTTATCAATCAGGACTTCTATCCAAATTGCCTATTGTTGCTCTTCGCTTACTACTTTTGCAACTGTTTGGTTCAACACTTGAACCCAGGTGTCCTCTACAGCCAACACCACCTAATGTGGTGTTATTGATAGCTAGTGATCAATAATTTTAAGTGTATCTACTCACAACCTCAGGGGACACACAATTGACTATTAATATCAAATTGTGTAGGGAGACAGTCAAATTACATACTTAAACAAATAACGATTTGATAACTAACCATAAAAATGATCCACTCTTAAATGTATGCTCTCCAAAATAATTTTGAAAACAGATAAAATCTCAGAGTGAATTTTGGTAGAGTTTTAGCTCTTAAACAATGGATAAAAAGAAATGAAATAAGTGGGGTATCTATAGGGCTTAGAATGCATATCTCATCAGCCACATCCCTAGCCACATCGCCATGGGTGTTGGCGAGGTGCTAAAAGGTTTCATTTTTTGGTTTGCAAAAAAGTAAGAACTATCCATAAATACCTACACCTGAAACACGCCAAAAACCACAAGTAATAACATCGGCTAGCTTGCAAGCTCACTCTTCAAAAACCAACATTCGACCTAGTATGCACACTACAAAAACTAACCCCGTTATGTGTGTAAACATGTTTTCATACAAAATGTATCTTATTATGTGCGTGTGTGAATTACTGATCCACAGTAACTAACCTTACATAGAGGAAGACAAATACAATAAGTAAAATCAAATAGACACTATGTTTTGTACACGAGAAGCCAACACACAAACACAAGTATAATGAGACATACACCTACTTTAATAATTCTCACCTAACTTTCTGTTTTTGGAGTTTGAATTTACACCTTTCTTTTCCTTGGCATAAGTTGCCGACTAAAGATGTGGATTCTACATCTTTATTCCTATTTGTCATTTTCTACCGACATGCCTGTTGATGATGACACATCTTTATCTTCTTCATATTTAATGCATAAATACATTTGTGATCACACCCCCAAACTTAAGTTTTTGCTAGTCCTTGAGCAAAAGGAAGGAAATAAAACAAAGATAACTGAATTTAAAATAGTGATTTTTAAAATATTTCTTTTTAAACATTTCCGAATTACATAACTCAAAGAAATAAAAGAATTTTATCTAAGCATCATATTCAATTTAAAAGTATATAACCTTTTTACAAAGAACTTTAAGTGTGTGTGTGAAGTCTTTTCAAATTTCATCACATGCAATCCGGATCAGTTTATACAAATATGAAATCAAACAAATTATCATGAAATCACAAATCTCATAGTCTATTTTTCATTTCTCTCTCCACTAATGTAGACAATCACAAAACACCAAATCAATAGGACTTTATTAAGCTTGTAATGTATGGTTTAGGTGAAGGTAGGATAAAAGATTATATTTAGCACAAAATTTCCTAAACATATCATTTTAGGATTGAAACAAGAGATCTTCTATCATCACATCCAAACTCAATTTTTTTTCTTTCTATTTTTTTTCTCTTTTTTTTTCAGAATATGTTTTTTTTTTATTTTCAGAATCTTTTATTTTTTTTTGTTTTCTGCTATTTTTTTTCTAGTAACCTCTTTGTTTTTCATGATATATCTTTAATTATTTATTAACAACTGTAAATATTAGTGAGATAGGAAATATAAATATATCCACAAACACACACACATATATATATATATTTTAAGGTAGGCTTTTGAAATGAGATAAATATATATATATAAATTTTGAAGCTCAAAAGGGGTATACTATGGATAGTGTATGTGAAGGTAGATAGAAAGGCTCAAACGATCCAAAGATGGCCTAAATCATTTTCTTAGTTAAATGTTATCTATAATTTCTCCTCGAGAGAAAATCAAACAAATTTTAAGAATTGTGACACCACAAATATCAATCAAATTCCATACTCATATAAACCCTCTCTAAATTATCGTAGCAACTCAAAAATCAAGACTAGTGCTCATAAATATTCATCTTTGTAAAAATGAAACATACGTAAAAATTATTCATCGCTTAGACAATATTCAAATTTTTCAAGGAGATATGCATCATTTAAATCGAAGAAACAAAAATATATCACTATTCATAGCAAATTATCTTCAATCAACCAAACAAACAAAAAAAAAATTTCACAAGCAATAACATCCAGAAAGTATTTCAACTTGGTTCAGTATATACACCACCCCCAAACTTAATATACACATTGTCCTCAATGTGTGAAAATTAAAGAACATTTGACACACATGGGTTGCCTCCCAAGAAGCGCTTGTTTTATAGTCTTCAGCTTGACTTCTCAATTTGTTTTTCTGTGTGTAAGTTAAGATTAGTGTGTCAAACAAAATATTTTTTATTTTTTTATTTTTTTTATTTTCTTTTGTGAATTAAGATTTGCGTGTCAAACAAAATCTCAATACACGATAAAATTGAAAATTAAAATAAACACAAACAATAAGCAAAAAAAGATTTATTTTTCTTTTTGTGAGATAAGATTTGTGTGTCAAACAAAATCTCAACCCACGAGAAAATTGAAAAATAAATTAATCACATAACAATAAAAATTTTTGTTTTTTGTTTTTTTTGAATTAAAATCAGATTGATTGGTATTAATATCAACAATGAAAATAGTAAAACAAATCCCCGGCAACGGTGCCAAAAACTTGTTGTGTGTTTTGGAACACACATAAAATCGTGCAAGTATACACGGTCACAAGTAATAAAGATTTGTAAGTAAAGATCGTTCCCACAGAGATTTGTTACTATAGTTTGTTGAGTATTAAAATTGTATCTCTCTAATTTTATCCAAAGTAATCGTTGATATGGAAAAAGGTAACAAAAAAATAAGAGAACTCTAGGATTGCAATTTTTCACCAAACTAATCCACTCAAATCATATTATTTTCTTTTAATTTATATTTTTTAGTACATTTAATTTGTCAACCGAAAACTTCTTTTTTATTCATACATCTCTTTCGAGTCTGATAAACACAATTCTCGTTAAATTAATTCACTATATCTCTATGAGAATTAAATTTAATAAGATTCATTAAGTTCTAAGTTCTCAAATGGCCACACATACAATTAGAGTATATTCCTATCCTTCATCATACATGTCATTCTATTTACGATCAATATACACAAAAATGTCTTTTTCAAGTTTATTTTTATGCCACAAATCGTTTTGATAAAATTCGTAAATAATCAAAAAGAATTAAGCACAAAATAGAACGAACAAATCGAACGTCTTATAAATCTTTTAAACAATAGTTAAAATCAAAGCTTCATAAATTCAGATCAAATGCAACCCTAGAAAAATTAAATTACTTCATTAATTAAAAATTAAAATCACAAGAGATGCTGAAAAATTAAAGGAAGAAGAAGGAAAATTAAAACATGAAGAAACGAAAATATTTGGCACACGCAGAACACAACAAAAGCCAAAAAAAAGGCTTCTACGTGTTCTGCCGTCCAAAACCGAGCAACACATAAATTATACACCAAAAAAAACTTTTCTAAAACTAAAAACTATCTCCTATTTATAGCTAAAAAATACATCCAAAAAAATACATTTCTTTTTTTTAAACGCGTAAGGAATTTGTATTGAAAATAGAATCGACGCGTATCGATGTTCGATATAATATTATTTTAATTTACACGTGAAATAGGGCCGCCGTTCTGATTTTTTGAAATTATATATGCCACGTGTCGTCTGGATTTTCACGCGGATTTAATGCGGACACGTGGCGTACTTGGTCATGCGGGAAACGGGCTTGCGAAGGATTGTCGCATGGGAGACAACGCTGAAACGTGGGTGTAATCCTGCGCTCTCACGCTCATGATAACATGCCACGTGTCGAAATATTATTTGCTTAAATATTAGTGCGACACGTGGTAGATTCTTATTCTGTAAAAACTGAGGATGAACGCTGCTTCCATAACCCGCGTCACACACGATTGTTACACGAACGGTTCAATGCGCGATGCTTGTTCCACGCGCTCAATCCGGGACCGTTCAAGAGATCCAACCCGCCGATGCGCCCTCGAGGAAATCTCAGCAGCCGACATGTGGGTCCCACCGCACGCCGGTCGCACGGCAAGTGGGCTCCACCGCACGCCGCGTCGTGCGAGAAATACCGGGCACGCACTGTGTCTCGTCGGGATTGCACTCGCCAAATCTGGATCGTTGTTTTGATGATCCAACGCGGGTGATGGACGCCGTGATTTGTGCGAGTGCGATTCTTTTCCTGCGCAGAAAATTCAAATTTTTTTAATTCTATTTTGACCCACAAATATATTTCAAATTACATTTTCAACTTTGTTTAATTGCAATCTAACCCTTTTAGTAATTTAAATTAAATTTTAAACTTTTAATAACTGAAATTAAGATTTAATTTAAATTATATTTTCAACATTTATAAATTGCAATTAATAACTCTTTTTATTTAAAATTCTATTTTTGGGTACAAATAAGCATTTAAGTACGTTTTCGATACAATTTACTTAATTTTATTAAAATATATAAAAAACAGTAAATACTAATTTATTAAACTAAAATTATCTAAAAATACAGAGAACATAGCATTTATAATTAATAAAATAGGTGAAAATAACTATATAAAATACAGTTATCAATGATCCTTAGTGGTTTTTTTGGTGTAAAACTGAAACATCTTTTTTTGTTTTTTTGACAAATTTTAGATTGTTAATGTCAAAATTTGTTTCAAACTTATTGATTTTCTCACAATCTTCTTCCTTGAGGGCCATATTGTTATGAGAAGTGATTATAACTTTATTAGTTGAGTAATTTACCTTGACTTTAAAATAATTATCAATTTTTCTAAGTATATGATAAATTTGAATTAGCATCGGTCACATTAGAATACAGAGTTCATTTGTATTGAATTCCTTTTCTGGAAGCATCATTGATTTTAGGACTTCTATATTAGTGTTAGAAATCTCTAATTTGATAAAATGATAGGGATTAATACAAATTTCTTTATTCAAGTCCATGAGTGAACTGAAAAATTTGAGATAGATAGGCTTGTCACTTGCTTTGATCTTTTTTCTTGAAGTGTTTGATAACCTTCTTAAAATTTTCAGGAAAATAATTTAATTCATGGATATAAGTTCTCAATTAAACCCGTATAGAAAGTTTTATAAACAAAAATTAGATCAGCTTCTTCTAGAATATTAAATTTATAGCCTGTAGGAAATTCTTTTTCTGTGATATAAAACTTCATAACTTCAATATATTATCGAGTATATTTTTCAAATAAGTTATAGAGACTTCATCATTGTGGTTTATTTAAATTCAAGTATTGGTCTTTTTTTTCAACGACCAATGTATTCTTGGTGGATGTTGTAAGGACTATGAGTATTAGCTATTTTCGTGGACAAAATATTTACCTGTAAATATTTTTTTAGGCTTGCTATCAAGTCTATCAAGAAAATTCGAAGAAATACTCGAGTTTCAGATAATCGTACTTCAGGTATGTCTTTTATAACTACAACACATAAGATTACAACCATACATTTATAAATCTGAAATTATTTTTTATGCTAAAATATTTATTTAAACTTCAAAAATAATTTATGAAATTATTAATTAAATATTTTTATATGTATTTTAATATTTTTATAATGTGTCTTAAGAAATAATTTTTTATAATATTAAGTTTTTGTTTTTAATAGACTTTAAAAAATTAAGCCCAAAATGTATTTAACCCTAATACTACTATGTCATTATTATTATTATTATTATTATTATTATATATATATATAGGGTTAGGGTTAAAAAGCAGGTGCTGAAAAATATCAAGCTATTGAAGAAAAAAAAAGAAACCTTGAAGTAGCCGAATAGAAGAAAAAAAATGGTGACGATATATATACACCCGAAGCTAATTAATATATATATATATATATATTTAATTTATATTATTTAGTTTAATTCTTGTTGATTAGATTTTTAGATATTTAGATTAAATAATTTTACGAGTGGTCATGATTATTTGATTTAATTATTAAATTTTAAAGAAGTTATTTTTATTGAAATTATGCATAATCTTTTTGCTCTAGAATATTCTAGTTGATTTAGTTTAAATGACATTTGTTTTGAATCATCTAATTAGGATTATTCATTGTTAAATCCGTTCTAGAACACATAAGACACTTGTGTTTCTTTTTATGCTAACATTTTTTGTAGTTGATTTGTGAACGATATGATTGGTAGGGAGCTTATTAGAACGTTGGTCTAGAAACAACTCATGTTAATTTTAGAAAATGTGAAAACAAAGCATGGTCTCGTAAGTAAAGTATATTGGGCTAGTATCCTAGGGAGGGTAGCATAAGACCGAGTTTACTTGAACATTTGACTTTCATAGTGAAAAGTTAGGTGGTCTGGTGTACCGGTGGTTTTCCTCTAAGGTTATTATTGTGGCTTAGATTGTTTTCACCTAAAAATATCGTGTGTTATTATTTTATTTATGCACTTTATTTTTATACACGATTGTATGTCTGGTCGACTTGTTTAGGTTATTAAGTTATAAATTCATAAAAATTAAAAATAATCTATTCACCCCTCTTTAGGTTAATCAGGTCCATAATTTATAAATTTTTAATTGGTATCAGAACCGACACTAGACACACTTAGTGAGATTGATATTTAGGGATACACACTACTACTTATGGACCAAATGAAAGAAGGTGGGTCATCTGTTAGACCCCCACTCTTTGATGGGTTTAATTACCCTTACTCGAAGGCTCGCATGCAAGCCTTTCTCAGAAAAGATGAAAAAGTCTGGGATGCTATTCTTGATGGTTAGGAACCACCTTCGGTAACAAAAGATGGTGTAACAATCATAAAGCCAAGAAGAGATTGGACCATTGAAGAACGCACCCTTAGTGGGGCAAACCAAAAAGGTCTAAGCTCAATATTTGTTGTTGTATTAAAGGATGAGTTTCGTCGCATATCCAACTATGAGACTACTAAAGATGCATGGAATGCACTTCCTCATGCTCATGAGGGAACTTCCCAGGTAAAACAAACAAAATTGAGGTTGTTAACATCTCAGTTTGATTCCATCAAAATGAGCAACAATAAAACTTTTGGTCAATTCTATGCTCGCTTTTGTGATATCACTAATGGCTGCTCTAACCTTGGTGAGAAAATTCCAAAACCTATACAAGTACGCAAACTCCTAAGCTCCTTAAGTACATACTACAAGATGAAAGTTATAGCGATAGAGGAAAGCAAGAATATGGACACCCTAAATATTGATGAACTTGTCGGGTCAATCCAAACCTATGAGCTTTCTCTTGATTGTCCCAAGAAAATCAAGAATGTGGCATTCAAAAACTCCAAAACAGACATCTCTCATAGTAATGAGGATATGAATGATGAGTCATTAGTCTCGTGATAACTGTATTTTATATAGTTATTTTCGTCTATTTTATTAATTATAATTTCTATGTTCTTGACTTTTTTTAGTTAATTTTAATGGAATAAATTAATATTTACTGTTAATTTCTTAAGGAATATATTTTTAAGAAAATTAAAGAATTTGAATAAAAAAAGCACTTAATTGCAAATAAAAAGTCTAAAAATATAATTTAAACTAAAATAGGGCTTAATTGCAATTAACGAAAGTTTAAAAGTTAATTTGAATCAAATTGGAGGGCTAAAATGAAATTAAGAAAATTTATTTTTGCGTAGGAAAAGGAGGCCACTAGCGCAATCACTAACGTGCGACACCTACCGTTCGATCAGGATATCAACGGCTACGATGAGGCGCGTGGAGCCAGATGTGACAATTTCGAGTGGACGTAGGTTTTTAGGTGGGACGTTGCTCGGCGTTGAGTGGGGCCCACTTGCTGCGCAGCCCGTTGTGTAGGGTGGGACCCACGTGTTTGCTGCGTAAGCCATTTCCCATGTGATGCGGTCCACAGAAGCTTCGTGAGCCCTACCATTCCAATGAGTCATACAATGCCATGTGTCCCAAATATTATTTCAAAAAATCAAGAGATGGCACATGGCATGTATTTCGTTAAAACATAATCAGAAATGGCGCATGCTGTCCATTTTTTTGCACGATAAATATTCTTCCACACATGTCTTTAATATTTTTTTCGTTGTCCCCCACTGTTCTCGCGTGGTTGTAAGAAAAAAAAATTGATGTATTTTTTAGCTATAAATAAGGCATTTATTGCTAAAAAATAGGGGGTTCGTTTGAGGTTCGTTTGGGGTTTGGTTGAAGACTTGGACTATGGAACACGCATAAGCCATTTTTGGCTTCTGTTGTGTTCTACATGAGCCAAAAATTTAGAGAGGCAGAAATGTTTTAATTTTTGATTGTGTTGTTCTTTAACTGATATTCCTTAAATATTGTAATTTTAATTTTATTAATGAAGTAATTTAATTTTTCTAGAGTTGCGTTTTATCTAAATTTATGAAGCTTGGGTTTAATTATTTTTGAAAGATTTATAAGACTTTTAATTTATTTATTCTATTTTTTCTTAATTCTTTTGATTATTGAAAAATTTATCAATTATTCCGTGACACTTAAATAAACTTCGAAGAAGCATTTTTGTGTATATTGCTCATGGATAAAATAACATGTATATATGAAGGATATGAATATACCTTTATCGTATGTGTGGCCATTTGAGAACTTAGAGCGTAATGAATCTTGGTGAATTTAATTCTCATAGAAATATAGTGAATTAATTAGCGAGATGTGTCTATATGAAGCTCAGAAGAGATGTTGGATAAAATTAGAAGTTCTTGGTTGACAAATTAAATTTACAAAAAAGTAAATCAAGACGGAATAATATGATTCGAGTGGAATAATTTAGTGAGAACTACAATCCTAGAATTTTCTTTTATTTTGTTATAAAACTTTTAGTTAGTTAAAGCTTGTCCCAACTTTTCGATCGTTTGGATAAAATCAGAGTGAAACAATTTTAGTACTCCACAAACTGTAGTAGAAAATCTCCATGGGAACGATAATTTACTTATCAATTTTTATTACTTGTGACTGTGTATACTTGCATGATTTTATGTTCTCTAAAAGAGACAACATCTCGCTAGCACAAAAATTGAAGAAGTTCTTGAAAATGAAGGGTCAATAGAATAATCAATCTAATAAGGGAAAATCTAGTTGTTCGAGGGACCGAAAGTCAAGGGAAATCAAGCCTCCTAGCTCTAATTGTAAGAAAACTAAGCTCACTAGTCCTCAATGCTATACCTGTGGAGGCTTTGGTCATATTTCTATAGATCATGCAAACAATAAAAATAAATTTGAAAAAACATTTAATGCTACACTCAGTGATATAGAAAGTGAGCAGGATAATGCTAGTAACTCAGAAGATGATGACACTAACTATCGTGCTTTCATCACAACTGCCAAAGCACAGCATAATGACTTTGACTCTAGCTCGGATGAAGAAAATGAGGAAGTAAACTCTTCTTTTTTATTGTCTAAGTTTAATGTATCAAGTTATGAGAAACTATTTATGGATTGTCTAGGTGCTAGGGAAGGGAGGGATAAACTACTTGTAAAAGTAACTAAACTTAATGATATCATCAATGTCCACAAAAAAATTCCTCTAGCCTAGAAAAAGATAAAAATGAATTTTTTGAAAATATTAATTCCTTGAATCTAAGACTTGTTGAAACCATTGACGAAAACAAAAAACTTAGGCAAGAACTTAGTATTGCTAAAGAGACATTGAGGAAGTTGACCATAGGTGCTGAAAAATTGACCAAAGTCCTAGACTATGGAAAGTTACATAGAGATAAGAGAGGTCTTGGATACATAGATGAACAATCAAGACCTTTAACATCAAAGACCACATTTTTAAGGTCCTTAAACTCTACTCCTATTATTACTACTTATGCATAAATAACTATTGCACTAGTGGTAGAAAAAGTTATTAAGTTTGTGCTTGTCTGTCATCATTGTGGTAGGAAAGGTCATATAAGACCAAAATGTAGATTTTTGAGAAATGCTCTTAAACTTAATCATTTTTTCCATGTTTCACATAATACGACCTATAAGCATCATCCATCTATGCATGCTACACTATATTCAAGGATGAATGAAAATTATAATAACTTGTTCAAAAATTCTACTAGGAAGCATGCAGTCTTAGGTTCAAAGAGGCAAGCAAAATTCAGTACTTTTAATGTTAGGACTCATTATCATCATCCTACTATGCATACTGCATCTTCATTTGGGGTGAATGACAAAAATACAACTAAGTTCAAGAACATGCCTATGAAACCTAAGTTAGCTGAGTCACCTGGCCATTTTTATCCCATCATCTAGGTATTTTTGTTAAAGTGCTTAAATGACCCTAGGTGAGTAGTTTTTGTTGTCTTTATATTATTTATTAGTTAAACTTAAAAAAAGAAGATAGAAAAGTAGAATATTTATCTGGCCAGTATGGTATTAGAGTTATTTAATACTTGCATACACATAGCCTCATTTTTAGTAACTCAACTCATTTTGATATTTATTGTATAAATTATTCTACAATTTTGACTTATGCACATACACATATTTTTATACATGTGATGATCAATGTTGACATGAACTTATTCACACACTTACGAACACACATATATACTATGCTTGAAGTTTATGAATTTTCTTGAAAGACTTTAGGACTTCAACTAATCTTGACTGTAAAATTATGTTAAGTTATATTTTTTACTTTCTAAAAATTTACTGTATAGAGGCACCTAGTTTTGAGAGGGCTACCTACTGTGATGTGTGAAGCTACCGTAGTGAGCGGATAGGGTTACCTCACAATTAGTATGAAAGTCATTATGCTAGGTTTATGGCTCGTGCAAAAAAATAGAGGAAAGATTATGCATAAAGTGATTGCTTATAAATCTTGTACTTGGAATGCACAAAAAGAAAGAGCTAGTAGAGGTTAAATAATAATAATAATAATAATAATAATAATAATAATAATATCATTTACCTCATTTATAAAATAAAGAAAAAACTTTAAGTCCTCTTTTGGTAGATATATTTTATTTTGTGAGATTTAAGACTTGATTATAATTTTATTTGATAGGTGGTATTTTTTTCTTTTGAGTCTTTCTTGATTGGTCATAAATGAATTAATTGTTATATTTGTGAAGTTTCAACATATACACTGTTTTTAAGTAAATGTCAATATGTCATTATTTGTTCAAAGTGTGCTTGTGTGCCTCTTGTATTCTACTAGCCTATTTATATAATAAATAATCAAAATTTGAGTTAAAAATTGGTGATTTCTCAATTGGTTATGTGATCGTTTGTGATTAAATGAGTTTAATACCTTAGTGTTTATTTATGAAAATTTCAAAAAAAAATCAGATTTTTTTCATTTACATTTTTTTTATGTATTATTTTTTTAATTGGTTTCTAAGTTAGAGAGTCATAGAGCTTAGGGAGAGTTTAAATCACATTACACTTTTGCATTACTCTAAATTTACATTGCTATATCTTTAGGAGGTGTTTAGCTTCATTGTTTTGTCTAATGCTTTGTCCTTCTCGTATCTCAAAAAGGGGGAGAGAATAATATATTTTACTTCCATGTTTTTAGTTTGATATGCATATAGGGGGATAACATATTTAATTAAGCTTGATTGGTATAAATGCATACTACATTATTATTCTTTACACTTCGCTTATTTCCATGTAAACTGAACTAATATACAATGAGACTTTCATGCCAAGTTGTCTTATGCTTTGTCAATGTCATTCCAGTTACTTACAAGTTTGTCAAGTTGCAGAGAAGATGGATTCACCAGACCATAGGATAGTTCCACTATGGAGTCGAGAACACTATTGTATTTTTATCTTATTTTTATAAGTGTCATGTAGTGAGTGAAAGGTTTTGCCACACGAAAATGCCAAGGGGGAGTTTGTAAGGACTATGAGTGTTGGCTAATTTCGTGGACAAAATATGTACCTGTAAACTTTTTTTTAGGCATGCTATCAAATCTATCAACAAAAGTCGAACAAATGCTCGAGTTTTAGATAGTCGTACTTCAAGTATGTCTTTTATAACTACAACACATATGATTACAATCATGCATTTAATAGCACATGTTCATAAATCTGAAATTATTTTTTGTGTTAAAATATTTATTTAAACTTTAAAAGTTTTTTCAAATTATTAATTAAATATTTTTATATGTGCTTTAATATTTTTATAATTTGTCTAAAGAAATGATTTTTTATAATATTAAACCCAAAATGTATTTAACCCTAATACTATTGGGTCATTGTTATTATATATATATATATAGGGGTGCTGAAAAATATCAAGTTGTTGAAGAAAAAAAAACCTTGAAGTAGTCGAATTTAGTTTAAATTATATTTGTTTTAAGTCATCTAGTTAGGATTATTCATTATTAAATCCATTCTAGAACACACACGACACTTGTGTTTCTTTTTATGCTAACCTTTTCTGCAGTTGATTTGTGAACGATCTAATTGGCAGGGAGTTTATTGGAACATTGGTCTAGAAACTGCTCCAACTAATTTTAGAAACTGTGAAAATAGAGCAGGGGCTCATAAGTAAAGTACATCGCGGCAGTATCCTAGGGAGGGTAGCATACGATCGAGTTTGTACTCGAACATTTGATTTTCATAGTGGAAAGTTAGGTGGGTTGGTGGACCGATGGTTTTTCTCTTAGGTCATTGTTGTGGCCTAGGTTGTTTCTATCTAAAAATATCGTGTGTTATTATTTTATTTTTACACTTTATTTTTACACGCAATTGCATATATGGCCGCCTTGTTTAGGTTAATAAGTTATAAATTTGTAAAAATTAAAAATAACCTATTCACCTTATTCTAGGTTAATCAGGTCAATAATTTATAAATTTTCAAATGTTTTCTTAAATAGTACTGGTGATCGTACTATCTTTACTGTTTACGTAGAAGGCGTTTCCCTAAATAGTACTAGTGGTCGTCCTATCTTTCCTAGGGATTTAAACCTGCTTGATGGCGATGGTGGTTGTAATGGTGTAGAGTAATTTTTAACTATATTTATGGAGTTAATAGTTTCGGTACTCTATAGTTAGCATAAGTACCTTCAACTTCTATTCTATTAGTGAAAGCTCTATGAGCTATTCTACTAAATCCAACAATAATTTTTTTTGTTTCAGGATAGTTGTTTTAAATTCTTGGTTTTTGACCATTATATACCACATAAGTCTTTTTCTCGTCTTCTTTAGTCCAATTAAGTTTTTTTTCCTTTTTAGATGTGTTACTGTATTTTGAACTGTTAGCTCTTCCTTCTTACTTTCAATTATTTCTTTAGAAATTTTACTTTCCTTATAATTAATCTCTGATGTGAATTTATCTTTAGAGTTTTTAGACTCTACTCTTGGTTTTGAACTGTTAAGTTCTTACTTAATTCTTGTCTCCAAAAGAGACTTCTTTAGGTAAAAAAAAATCCGAATTGTTCTTGAAAGATTATTATCTTTTTTTCGTTTATCTTGATCTTGATATCAAGATGTTACATTCCTACAATAACAAAAATAGTTAAAGGTGTTAATTATTTTGTAAGAGCATCTACTAAACTATTATTGTTTCCTGAAAGATGCTTGACATCAAAATTGCAATGATTAAACTACTGTTGTCATCTGACGAATCTTTCTTGTTTATAATCACTAGAAATATTTGTTTTTAAAAAAATAACTAAAGTTCTTGTTATTAGTTTTGACAATAAATATAAAAATTTATTACATATATTGTAAATTTCTTAATAACTTTTTTGATAGTTAAGTATTATTTTTCATTACTGTGATAATTTAATTATGAACTATAGAAAGATCCTAATGTATATCTACAAAATATTCATCTTTGTCATCTACTTTTACTTTTACTTTTACTTTTACTCTTCAATATTTATATGAAAATATCTATTTTAATTATTATTTTATCATCTAGACCTAGATGGTTTTAACAGTGTTTTTACCTTATTCATGTTTAAAGTATATTGTTCTATCCATTTCCAAACGTGATCTTTTTCAATTTTGTTTGTAAAGATTTTTAAATTTCTCTAAGTTTCTTAAGGTATGTTTTAACATATGTTAAAAATCTTAAAAATCTTATAATTGATTTTTTTTATCTTTTAATACACTAGGAAATCCTTGAATGCTTAATTTTTTATTGTGCAATCATTGGTTTCTTCTTAGAAAGTACAATACATTATTTCCTTCATTCTTTTATAATATTAATAATATCCAAATAATGTTTATTTAATTCACTATTAAAAACTAAAATATCATCTATATAAACACAATAAATATTTCATAATTTCTTAAAAATATTTTTCATATACCTTTGAAAGATACTTAGAGTTTGTTTTAATTTGAATGAACAACAATCTATTGAAATTATCCTTAGGGAAAACTAAATGCAATTAGTTTTTGAGATTTTTCATTCAATCTTATTTAATAAAATCCACTTTTGCAATCAAAACTTGAAAAATATTTACTCCCTTTTATTAATGATAATAATGTCTATTTCTTTGGAATAAAGCATCCATCATTATTTGTTTTTTTATTCAATGCTTTGAAATTTATTACCCTTCTTTTTTTCTCTTTTTTTAGCTTTTTTTTAATAAGAATATTAAAATAGAGTGAGGTCCAAACTTGGTATTATGACTTTTAGTTCCAAAAGTTCTTAAATTAGTTTTTTAAACTCAATCTTGTCTTGTATAGTATAAATCATGGATTTTATTCTAATGATTTTGTTAGGATCTCCAAGTTTTAGGTTAGCAATTATTTTAGATTTATTTACTTTTTTGGATCTAAAGAATTTTTTAAGCTTATTATTTTTAATAACTTTTTTATGCTTGTTAAGGTTTTATCTTTCTCGATCTCATTAAAAAAAGAGTTTTATTTTTCTTTTATGTCTAATAAAATTTTTTATAAATTGTTTTTGACTTATTTTGTTTAAATATAGTGTAAAATGTTGATATAAGTTTAGGAAATTATTTCCTATTAATAAATGAACTCATATTTCTTATTGATATATGATAGGAGTATGAAATTTCTTCCCTCTTACTATTATATCTATATCTCTTAAAACTTTATTAAGATTTATTCTAATATTGTTAGCAAGTCTTATGATTAAATTTTTTGGTGTTTGTTTTCAGTGTTTTTTTAGAATACATATTTTCTAGCTACACATGTACTAGCTTATGTATCTATATATACATGTAAATGATAACTTGTGTAACCTTTAAATTTTGGATCCTACTTTAATATAAATACTATTTAGATTTGTGATATTATACAAACCATTCATCTTCTATTAAAAAATATTCTTATTTATATTCTGAGTTAGTTATTTCTTCATTGGTTTCTTCTAATAGATAAATACTATAAGTATCATCTATATTTGATTTCTCTAATGGTTATAATTTCATCTTAAAATCTTCTTCTCTAATTTTTATTTTTGTGGAATTGTTTTTATGTTGATGCCTATTATGATAATTATTAGCATAGTATCATTCCTCGTTGCAGATCTAACATCTATATTTCTTTTTCCTTGATGGACAATAATTTTTGTGTTCTAGTGGCTTATACCTTTTTCTCCTAAAATATATTTATCTATAAGGTTCTTTGTTATAAATTATTGTATATTTTCCAAAGTCTTGTTTTCTAAATTTATATATTTTGAATGTTTTGTATTTTTTATACTTTTATTTGTAAGATTTTTATGTTACATTCATATTTTTCTTTTATCCTAAAATCTCTTGTATTACATCAAATTTTATCATTTCTTTTTTAGAGCTCTTATTATTCCTCCTAAAGTGTGTGGTATAGTTTTTCGATTTTCTTTTATTCTATCATTCTATTGTAATTTTATGTAATATTTTAAGTAATTTTTGAAAAATATTTCCTTATAAGTTTCTTGCATAGAGGGTGGTAACTTATGATGATACATTTCATATTTGTTAATGTCATTTGACTTCCTCAATTTTATATTCGCTGGATTTAGGGATCGTATACCTTTTTCTTCTCTAATAAATTGATTGTCTATTTAATTTATTACAATATCTAAGTATTGCTTATATGTGAGAGCATTCCCCTATATTTGTAAATGTTATTGTTCTATTAAATTTGTAAACCAAAATTTAACATTATTGTCATTTTATAAGCTACTAAGACTCTACGAGTTGAAGAGTTTGATTTTATGGTTGGAAAAGTTTGTATGATTACACTCATGCCACTAGATCATTTATCTAAGTCTTTTTTTTCATGTCTCTTATGCAATCTAAATTCAAAATATCTTACTTATACTATTCATGAAGTTTTAGTTATGGTAGGACACTACCTATAGTTCTCTAATATAATACTTCTTCTATTTTGGATTGTTGTTTTCTTTTATAAGTAAGGTCAAGTTATTCTAACCTTTGTTTATTTTTTTCTTCTCTTATTCATAGGTATCAATGCATGTGATCTCCTAGATCGTTCTTCCTTTAATCATGCAAATTGATCAAACTTATAGCCTATAGTTTTATTGTCTCTAGATATGTTATTTACATCAGTTCTTAATTTTATAAATTCCTTATGTATGTCATGTTACAATTTCCTATTATAACCATATTCTCTTCTTTCTTTTAAAAGCTCTTTTTGTGCTTCATTTTTGTCTTATAAGTGTTTGATGTTTGATTCATGTGATATATCTATTGCTTTTGCTAAAAGAATTAAGGTTTTATTATTAATTTAATTCTATATCTAGTAGATTATGTTTGAACATTGTTGGAATAATAGTGGTGTCATTTATCCTAATATTATGTTATTAACTAATTTTTTTCATTTGTTTAATTTCTTGTTTTAGTTTTGTCACCTTTCTTTCTTTCTTGTCAAGAATTTATAAACGTAAATTTTAAGACATTATATTTTGCTATATAATTTTTTCTTCCTAGTATCAAAGGTTTTTCTTTAACATATACGTTTCATTATTTAGGTATTTTAAAATTTGTTAATATTTTTAGTTTTATTATTTGTCCAATTCTTTAAAAAGTTTTATCTATTTCTATGAATTCATTTTGTTCATACATTGAATTATTATGCATGTTTGTTAATGAATATCCTATTAAATAGTGTATTAAAAATGAATTAATTTTTTTTCTTTCATTAAATATTCTTTTTCAAGTTCATAGGTTAAATTTAATAATTAGTTTAAGTTATTATCATTAATATTAATGAAAAATATATGGTATATTATAAATTTTAATTTTTGATATCTTAGGTTTTCATGTCTTATTTCTAATAAATCATATTTTTTTATTTATTATTATATTATCTAATAGTGTAAGTTTTATAATGTATCGATTCATTCTCTAAAATATGCTTTTATTAATATTTTAGATTCCTCCTAAATGGATGTATCCAATTTTTCCTTTATTATTTTGAGAGATTTTTGATATTTTACCCATAATATTGTTTAGTCAATTAATGGTATATTATATATTCCTTTCACGTTTGTAATATTAATATTTATTTGTTATTAATTATTCCAGAATAAATTATATATTTCATTGAAAATATTTTTCTTATTCTTGAAAATGATAAATTTTTAAATTCGTCTCATTCGTTAAGATTTAATCTTACTTTTTGTATTTTTTAATTTTTTTTTGCTAATTATAGTTTTTTGTGAAAAAAATCTTGATATGTCTTATGTTTCTATTTATATTGTTTCTTGATTTTCTATTCTTTTTTCATTTTTTATGTATAAAAAAATTATTACTAACTTTTGTTAACTTTAATTTTTTTTAAGTTTAGGTTGTATTTGTGATATTTTTAAAATCTTAGAAATTTTTGTGATATTATAACAAAATTTGGGGTTTTTATTGATATTATCCCTTTCTAAATTGACTCTATTTAAAATTCTTTGAAATAATTTTAGTAATTTATTTTCCTTTTTATTTTCTTTTGTTTCTTAAATTAATTGTATATCGATAAGGAAAAAATTACAATTTAAAGATTAAGTTGCTAATAATTTCTTTAAAATGTTGGTTTTTGGATTTATATTCTTATTCAAAATAACAAGATTATTTTTTTATAACTAATTTCTATTATTTAATTAATTGATTAAATTATGATACATAACACAAAGATGAGTATGTCAACAAATGTACATTCAATTTTTAATTATATTGAATCACAAATAGTGTCGTACACTTTCTTAGAATAAAAAGACACGATTAAACTTTGTCTATCCTTCCTAATAAATACATTCATAATTATACAAACAATTATCTCTAAATTCTTGATAATATTTTTCAATTTTTAAAACCTAGTGTTTCCTAACTTTTAAAAACTACTTTTTTATTATTAAAAAAGTTATTTTATTCTATTTATTGATTTTTCTATTTATTATAATTATTATAAAATTTATCATTTGTGTACAATTTTATTCAAAATAAAACCTTTCTAACAATGTAGTCAATTTTTTATTACTATTTAATATAAAATAACTATTTTATTTTCAACTTTTTAATATTTTCAAAAATATAAAACAAAATTTTAAGACTAACTTTTAATTATTCATCAATTTTTTAAATAAATTCTCAATTATATAATCAAAAGTTCAAAAAAATTTATATTCAAAGTAATCTTTAATAATTTATCATTTGTCACATAAGTAAGGGTTTATGACCTTTTTGATCCTAATATAATTTTCCTTGTCAATATTGACAATTTTTCTTTGCCACCATTGACAATTTTACTTGCTAGTATTAGAGATTTATATATGTTTCTGGTTCTATACGGGTAGAGTATATAAACCACGATAATTTTTCAAATGAAGTTTTTCATTCTCATTGCACAATCCAATGAGATATCTTTATAGTATTCGAATGAGTGTTCAATAATTCAACGACTTGATCGCTGTTATTCAATTGAATCTATGATCGTTTTTTAAATTATAAATTTTGATTTTAAGGAGAAATATTTTTTTATACTTTTCAAACCTCAAAAATATTTTGATATTAGTCCTTATTTAACTATTTTTAGCATAATGATGAAATACTTCTATCGATAATAAGTAGAGGTTTTAATACAAATACACTTTAAATTTATTACATATTTTTTGGATAATTTATATTTATTTTATTTTAAAAATAAAAAAATAAATATTTTATACGAGGACCAACCCTCTTCCTCTTCCTCTTCCTATCCCTCATAACCCAGCTTCTTTAATTCAAAACAATATTCTTAGATTTTTACATCAAACCATTTAATACAATTTTTGCAATAATATGTTATACAAAACGTTTACAATAATTAATAATTAAAATAAAATATTAAAATTTTATTATTTATAATTTGATTTTCATGATTTTTTTTATGATTTTATGAATATTAGGATAGACAAAGATACGAAGTATTTTAATTTACACTCTTTATATTATTTTTTTAAAACTATTTCACATTTAAAATATATTTTAAAAACATTTTTATGAATTCTGTAGTTAAATAATGTTGATAGAAACTTGGGTGAGGGTGCTAACAGAACTATCCCTTTGAATAAGATATTCAGTATAGTGTGAATTAACATATAATAGTAAAAAGAATAAAAATAACATTTTTAATAATTAAAATATACCGTTAAAAAATTTACAAAAACGTATATTAAAAATACTATAAATAATCATAAATCTAATCTATTTAAGGTTTAAGGTTTAAAATTTAAAATTTAAAATTTAATAATCAATAAAGAGATAATATTGATAAAACAATATTTTTTCTTATTTAGAATATGTATTCTAATTATTAATCTCTTCGCAATTTTGTACATACTTTTACCAAATTATTATTCCATCTTATTATCCAGATCTTTGAGTGCATAGCTCTAGTATTATCCTCCTAAAGGATCAGAATGAGATTTCTCCCATTGTCTCAAGAACAAGTGCCAAATAGGGTATTTTGGGTGCCTTTCAATTGTGTGAAACGAATTAAATTGTTATTTTCCTAGTTCTCAAGCCATCGAGCCGAGCAATATTTAAGATTTGAGCATTGTTTCATCAGAGCCCATGTAGTTTTTGGTCAGTGGTTAAAATTAAGACTAATGTCAAAACCAGAGAGTTAGCCTAAAATTTTATTGCACCGTTAGAACTAGTGAGGTATTTGTGATGGTATATCTTACCTCAGAAGTAATTGGTAATATAATTTCAAACCTTTAGGATATATGTGATATAATACAAAACCTTAAGGGCAACAATGAAATTTACCCTCAACAATATTTTTAGTTTTTAAAATAAAGACATACATTACTCTTTATATTAAATTTAAGCTAATAATCATCTTAAATAAATAAATAAAATTATAATTCAAGGAATTATTTTCTTATGCAAGTTTTACTTAAATAAGAAACTTATGATTAATTTTTTGTCCTTTATTTATTTATCATTGTATCACGTAATAAATTTTAAATATATTATATAACTAAAAAAAGATAAAATTTAAAAACTCAAGAACATATAACCCAATACCCAATTAAACATGTAGAATGTATGGAATTCAAATCCTGGTTAAGAATCTATATATAGATTAATTATTTAAAAAAAAGATAAAATTTTAAAAAAATATAACAATGTGTATTATATCTATTTTTGTTATGCATGATTTAATTAAATCAAACTTATGGTTAATTTTTAATTCTTCACATAAATTAAAATATATTGTAAAAATTAAACAAAGATAAAATATAAAGAATAGAGTAAATCTACGAAAATATTATTGAACTATTATGATTGTTTTATTCATACACCAAATTATTTTTCGTTTAATATATGTCACTACTGATAAAATTTTTATTTATATTATTCTATTAATCTATCTAACGTTACATATCAATGATAGATTTAAAATAGTTTAAATAATTAAATGATATATTTAAAACAATATTTATACATATTTGTAATGCGGAGACCAATAGAATGATATAAATAAATTTTTTTGAGTTAGTATAAACGAATCGAAAAATAATTCAATAATATGAACAAAACAAACGCAATAATTTGTTGTTATTTTTGTAATTTTACCCATAAAAAAAGAACAAAAAGAAAATAACAATTCACAAGGGTGGGTCTAAGAAGCGGGTAGTGGGGATCAAATGATTTTTCCGTTTCTACATGTTCACTTGAGGAACAAGACAAAAGCTATACATAGTCTTGATACCGACAGCATCAGACTTCACAAAGATCATCAGGCCACCAAGGAATAGCTAACTAACAATTAAAACTCATTGAGCTATAGAGTATACTGAAATCAATTTAAATCTATTCTAACACCCAGTAAGTACTATTACAAAATGCTGTGAAAATATTAAAATTAAACACTCTCTCATCATATATCAATTCGAATATACTCTAACGATTCCAATTGTTTGTTTCATATGATAGATCATATATCTTCGCGTTTATTGCTTTATCTATAAGATTCTTCTGCATCCAGAACACCCTGAATAGACAATTTATTTAGTAAATGCCCAGACAAAATTATACACTACACATTGAGAATTTTGAAGTCCAAACCTTAAGGATCATAATGGCAGCATCCTTGTGCAGAACCTCATTATACTCTTTACAAGCAAAACTCTGCAACATAATATCTAAATTATTAGCCAAAGATTGTTTAAAATACAAAAAGTAAAAGCTTTAATAAGAAATGTAGCTGACTTGAACACAATTTGGGCAACCACAGTCTCCGAGACAATGGCAAGAAGTGAGAAGCTCCAGAGCAGCAGTCAACAACCCCATGAAAAAAGATCGAACCTATTGAATATTTCACATAACCTTGGTGAAAAAATGTATTTACAAATGCTATGCATGCATACAAAAGACAATAAAGATTCATTAACTAAGAAGGAAACTTAACCATAATCATCTCATGTCTAATATTCTAATACTAATAATATTATCTAATATTTCAACTCTCCCTCTCAAACTGAAATTTCAACTTGAGTAGTTACAAAAGATGATAAAATAGAAATTAGAAAAAACAATTTACCACAAGTTGAATATCAAAGCTGTATCAAAGCTGTTTACGGTCAGCTTGAACATTTACAAAAGATAATAAAATAGAAACCATTAAAAACAATCTACCACAGGTAAAGTTGAATATGGAAGATTCTAGTCTAGCCAAGAGTGTAAAAGTAACCACTAAACCAACTAGAAATAACTGAAAATAATGAATTATTGAACATTAACATCGAGTGAAATCGTAGGCCATATGTAGTAGAACATCCCTAAGACATAGAAAGTAAGAGGTGTGGTAACATAGGTTAAACAACAACAGAACCACACATAAAAGACAAGTGATGGAGTAATAATGATAAAGCGATGCCAAACCACACTAAATACACTTTTTGAAAACTAGGATAATCAGTGAAGGCGGCTGAAGGATAGTGATACAAAAAGCGACAAAACGAAGGAAATAAAGGTTAGCATAAGTAGTAGGAAGACACTCTAACTCTGACCCTCAAGTTGGAGCATAAATATCAAACAAGTTCAACTTGAAAGGTGGAGTATAAACATAATTCTTTTTGTAAGAAAGAACTTTATTATAGGACATTAGTAGTAGAACTCGAATTTTATCAAACTCAAAATGATAACCCTTTAACTAAGCATATATATACATATAACCAAACAATCTTCAATCAACTAAATTATAAGCTCAACTAGTGTACATAACTCATAAAGTAACGACATAAAACTCACCCATATATATCAGACCACATAGCAACATTAGAGACAAGAAATCGAACTAAATTATAGAAGAACCAACAACACCATAAAAGAAGTTGATCAACATTTGGTCATAAACAGCTATACGAGAAACTCCCCTAATCGTCTGTAATTGGTGTCAACCATAAAAGAACAAATATATATCTATAAAAACAAATGAAAATAATAGATTAATATCATAAATACCCCTAAGTTTTAAGGTTTCAAAAATTCAAAAATACCCCTGAAACATAACAGAAGTTAAATCTAACGGAAGTAAATAATAACATTCAATATCATAAATACTCCTAACGTTTCAAAATATTCAAAAATACATCTGAAACATAAAAGAAGTTAAATCTAACGGAAATAACATTCCAAAAATGGAAAAAGAAAAAATAAACCAAGAAATAATAGACATAGAAACAAAAGACATTTTAGAATGTTTTTCACAAAAAATGATAATAAGTAAAAAGAAATTTGAAGATATTTTAAAAAAAGTTAAATCTTAAGTAATAAAGAAAACGAGTATTAAGATTACAGATGCAAAAAAAGTTATAATATACTATTAATTGATAAAGAAACTATATTAAACAAACTATCAAAAATTCCTTATAAGAACAGAAAAAATTGGTTACATACATTTAGGAAGAATTCAAATATTAATAAAAGCTCATTTTAGAAAATGAATAGATATACCAATGAAAATAACATTATTAGATAACAGAATAATAAATAGGCAAGATGCATTATTAAGAATGATTCACAGTAATTTAGGATACCAAAAGTTAAAATTTAAAGCACATCTTAGATTTGCTATTAATATACATGATAAAAATCTAAATCAAGTATTAAGTCTAACTTATGAATTTGGTAGAGGAGAATTAATGAAAGAAGGAAATCATTCATTTTTAATACATTATCTAGTATCATATTCTTTAACAAATAGTCATAATAGTTCAATATACGGACAAAATGAATTTATAGAAATAGACATAACTTTTAAGTAACTTTGAAAAATAATAAAACCAAAAATACTAACAAACTTTAAAATACCAAAAGAATGAAAATTAGATATCAAAGAAAAACCCTTGATAATAGGAAGAAAAAGTAATGTTATTAAAAATAATAACATACCAAGATTTACTTTTATAAACCATGAAGGAGAAACTTCTAACTAAGAAGTTAAAAAACTAAAAAATAGAGTCAAAATAATAAAAACATTAGTACATGATTGTATATTAGGGAAAAATAATGTTTAAAGATAAAATTAAAAATATGCATCTAAGTAAATAAAAGCCTAATATGCGTAGCAAAAAATCAAACATCATTTGAAACTGTATAATTATTAGCAGAGGAAATTGATTTAGTCCAAGAATTAAACACAAAATATTTGCAGAAAATAATAAATATACAAAAATAATTACTAAAGGAAATAAAGAAATGTGGTTATAATAAACTACAACAAAATATCCACGAGAAATTTTCAGAATTAAGAAAAAATGTACACACCATACATAGGAATAATGAAATAGGTTATAAATATAATCCCTTAGAAGGACTAAAAGAAGAACCACCTAGGAAAACAGATTCGCTGATTCCTAAAAAAGAGAAGGAAAAATGAAGAACAATCTAAGAACAAAGAAATAATTCCAATTTAATGGAATATAGAAAAGAATTAGAAAGAAAATTCATGAACCTTGAAAATAGGGATATAGAAATATTAGTCAATTTATTGACATTAACAAATGAAAAAATAGAACATTATAATAAAAAAATTTATACTAAGAAAGAAGAGGATCATATGACAATAATCAGTGGAACTGATTCTAAACCAGAAAACATAACCCCAAGTAGGGGTGTCCATAAACCGGACTGAACTGGACCGAACCGGATCAAATCGAAAAACCGGACCGAACGATTTTATAAATCAAATGGTCCGGTCCGGTTTGTATTAATTTTTAAACCGATTGAATTGGACTGGACTGGTTTAATGATATATTAAAATTTTCATATTATTTCTCATTAGAGGTGTCCAAAAGTCGTACCAAACCAGAAAACCGGACCGAACCGTACGGTTTTATAAATCAAACGGTCCGGTCCATTTAATTTTTTTCCCAAAACCAGACCGATGGACACCCCTAATCCCATGAAGTCATATGAAACCAATTTCATTACCAGTCCCTTACTAAGAAGGAACATCTGTTCCATATAGGGGAAAAAGAAATAGGAAAAGAACATAACAACCTGATATCACAGATAGAAGAAGACAACCACCAAAAATGGAGTAAGGATTGCATTGAGAAACTAGAGATAGTATTCCACCAGAGTTCAAACTCTATGATAATTATAAGTCTGAACATCTAAATTTAAACTGTATAAGAGATAGGAAGAAAGCTTTAGATGAATGGACTAGTGGCATGAGTGTGCTTATACAAACCTTTCAAACTACCCAAACAAACCCGTCAATTTGTAGGGTACTTATAGCACATAAAATGACAGAAAATGATAAAGTTTGGTTTCAAACTTAACAGATCAACAACATTTGTTAATGTAAGAAAATGCTTCCACAAGAAGGGAATACTTGGATACAATAATAAATGAAATATACAAAGAATTTATTTGAGAAGATAAAGGAAAGACTATCACTGAATCCAGTGAGAATGAAATCAATGAAGCTAAATGACATCTAAAAAATATGAAAATTTGTAACATGTGTTACATAGATTCTTTTATTTGTGAATATGAAATGTATTACCATAAATTACCAACCCATATGCAAACAACTTATAAAGAAATGTTTTTCCAAAAATTACCTGGAACACTACATAAAACCTTGACAGAAAATTAGGAACAAAGGAATAGAGAAACTATACCAGATACTCTAGGAGGAAGAATAAAAAGCCTTAAAAATTATATCATTATTAAATGCCAAGAAAGAAAAGAATATAAATAGATAAGAAGAAATGATAAAATCTGCTGTGATACAAGAGATTTTAGAATATCAGAAATCAAAGCACCTTTAGAACTAAATCTCTGATAAGTACCAGAAAGATAGTGAGAATTTGACCCCATTCCATATCCATGTGATTCTCTCTGCTATTGAGATATTTGGGCAGCATTGTGCTCATACGAACCAAGTATACCAATCGGTTGTGGATACTTGGCATGAGATGTTATAGGACTACAATTCAGCTTCCCAGAAAAATTTGCTCCACTTAATGACCCATAGTTTACCAAGTAACACGATCTTGGCCCCAAAAACATGTTCTCAGTCTTACCAATTTCTGGCCGTATCAACTCAGTTGGTTGGACTGGAACTACTGAAGATCTTTGAGACAAAGTTGGAGGAGTTGGTTGAGGATGATAAGATGGAGAGAATGTACGAATATTGAATGAGAGATTAGATGTAAATGAACTCCCAAATGTTTGTTCGGAGTTTGCCATGATAGAACAAGAGGCTAAGAGCAACAGTTTCTAAGCCTAATGCTCTGATACCATGAAGTTGTTTTTATTTTTCAGAAAATTGCCTCCTATTTTGATAATAGATACATATATATACAGTATACAGTTGTTATGACTAATATACAACTAGAAGTCACTTTGAAAATCAGAAAACTAACCTCCTGAAAACCAGGGACTGATTACACCCTAAAAATCAGGAATCAATCATATGTCTAGATTGATTTCCTACATAAATTAATTTGAATGAAAAAATTGAAATATAGATAGATGAATTCTCAGCAAAATGGGTATAATTGTTTGACTTTAACATACAATTCCGAGATCTTTATGTTGTCAATACAAATTAAGAAAATTTTGAGTGCATAAGCACTGCATCAGATTTATAACTATGTTATGACTGTCAGAGTTTTGAGGGGCTGAAAATGAAAACATGAGAAGATCAATCGAAAACTTGGAAGCAAGATTGAGGTAGGTTTGCTTTCTTATTTAGTTCCTTTAATAATTATATATAACTTGGTTGACTGCGTAATCTATATATGTTTAGAACATTTTTGATAATAGTTGCTTCTTTGATTCTAGGAAGATTTTAGTTCCCCTGACATTTGCATTATTAGCAGTTGAAATGGTAACACCCTAAAAGGCCACAACATAAATTAAAAGAAAGAAAGAAAAATCCAATAGTCTTTTATGTTTGGATTCAGAGAGAAAATAAAAGAAAATTCATGATTTCTAATATTAAATGGTTAGTAAACATTGTTGGTGTTGTTTTTGGCTGCAACAGAGAAAATAGGATGTTATGGTGGCCCAGCATGGGAGAAATCGAAGTTTTTAAAGATGCTAAAATATTGCACATGCCAATATACTCTCTCAGATTCTATTACTACACAATAGGTATTCGAAGAGCTAGCCTAACTATATTAACCACTAGTTTCTATGCATTTGTTGCTTTTTATTTATCCACTTCTACAATCTTTTGAATAAACAAGTACACAGTTTAAGCATGTGCATGAATAATTTAATATTGAAGCTATATAAGTTGTAAATGATAATTTTTAAACCTTAACCGTGTTGCTTCTTCCATGTGGATAAGTTTATCTCACTTGATGAAATGCAGGTGGAAAATTTGTGCAAGGAGATTTTTTAGATCACTATATGGAACTAAACACTTTCATCTATATCAATGTACATAAAAAGATCAACAATCTAACTAATGGAAATAACACAGTTATAATTGGTCAGGTTTCTTTTTTGGATGTTCAATTACACTGATAATTGGCATCATTGGGCTAATACACGCAAGAGATATCCTTAACAGTGAAGGAATCCTCTTTGTAGGAGAATCTTTGTTAAATTTAATATACTAGTTTCAATTAACTTGTCCTCCTTTATTTTGATAAAGGAAGTGAAAAAGAATTAAGAGTTGAAACTATATGTGCCTCATTTTGTAGCTTCTTTGGGTTCATTGTACTACATGTGCTTATTTTCTCCTAAGTTCAGCTCTAGTTGTACTTACATTGGCTGGTGCTCTTATAATTTGGACATAGAGATGGACCCAAGAACACAAACATCGCTTTTTCATCCTTCAATGTCTATTTCATTGTCTTTGTGCTCCTCTATATAAGGTAAAATATCTCAAATTCTCTTCATATAGAGATGCCTCAGTCACTTTATAATGTCTATTGAACTATATAATTTTGTTGAGGCTGCTCCCAATACGTAGTATTAAGTTATATCAATTGTTTAGTATCTTATCCTGTAGCATCATTATTATTAATCTTTTTTGAGTTATTTTGTATAATTGTACTTCTATATTATACGACTTGAGATAAGAAAAATAAAGTTGCTCAAACATTTATTAAAAATTTATGAATTGACAAAATTTAGGCACGTTTTATTAAAAACAAATTCTTTTAAACAGGGACATTTTTGCCGATAAACTTTATCAGTAAAAGCATCTTCCTCAATGAAATTATTTTGTTAAGATAACTACATTTGGTGAAGAAAGTTGTCAAAGAAAAGGTTGTTTTGACAAAATATTTTGTTGAGGAAAATATTTTTTACGACAAAAACATCTATCAAAGAAAAAAATTTCAACGATAAATTTGATTCTTGTCCCTAAAAAATTTTCTACGACAAGATATTGGGATGATCATTCCAACAAAAGATTTTGTCAAAAAATACTTTGGCAACAAAAATTGGTTTTTCTCGACAAATTGGTTTGTCGTTAAAAAATCTCTTGTAATATGTATTAAAAATGACACCAAGCTTTGTAACTAATTAATCACTATTTATATATATAAGTGAAATTGACTAAGTATGTATAACTTTATTAAAGTGTAATTAATATTACTTAATATTATCATTGTTGATCTTATTGAGAATGCATTATATTTTACATATATATTCTATATACATTACAATTATAACATTTTTAACATTTTTTTTAAATTGTCTTTTGGATGATTATTATCATCCCAAAATATTAGCTAAAAACCGTCTCCAAAAAACTACAACGATAGTTGTTGAAATGTCTTCTGGTTAACCCTAAGAGTATTTTGGGATGGTTGCTATTTTACCTTTTGGGACGCCTACATAGGGGACGGTTTCGACCGGAAAAATAATTGTCTCAAAAGACTTTGAAACGGTTAATAAGCATCCCAAAAAACGATTTCTGTAATAGTGTTTTTTTTTTATAAAATGGAGTTAACCAAAGATCAAGAATCTTCACAAATCTCTAGATTTGTATTGTGTTTTGAAGTTGTTTTGGCTAATAATTTGACCACCAAAATAATATTTATGCGTATTTCTTGTATACAAGAAAAGATACTTCGAAAATTCATACAATCCTTATAATCTTAATAGGAAATGTGACTATACTTATGGCCATGAAAATATATCAGTAAATAAATAAAGACGAAATCTTATATGCTAACAAATAACAAGTGTGAAATCACAGCAAATTCAAAATACCAGCTCCATGGAACTCACCTGCAAAGACAGGCCAACCCCTCCAGGATGTTGATCATACAATAGAATCCTTTCTGGAAAATAACGGGTGTCATGAGGGTTTGCGCACTCTGGTGCCAGGTCCGATAAATTGCATATTATACGTCTTCAATGTTGAATAATTATAATACAGTTAGACCAAAGCAAATACAAAATTTGATAAAAAAAAACAGATCTCAAACATAATAAGATGATTGAGAAACAAGTAAAATGACAAGAAGTGAAGTGACAACTAAGAAAACTTTAATCCAACTATCATTTAGTTTAATCACGAATAATATTTTTTTTATTAGTAAATATTTTTATTATTGAATCTACTCTTTATAAAAGTGTCTTTGAACTACAACTTGTAACCAACCATTTCTTTCAAATTGTTGCGAGTGAGGATCACCAAGGGAGTGATGCTTTTGTCTGTGGCGTCACCAAGGCTAAGAGAAAACTCCTAGTTTGGTAACACTAGTTTGAGCTTTGTACAAACTTTAGTGAGACATCTTCAAGTTGTTTGCACAAAATATTGAAATTTGAATTAATGAATTTAATTCCCTACATGAATTGGAGCTAAGCAAATTGCTAAACACCTAAATGGTGCTTGAATTTTCTCCCTCCGTTTGCTTACACTCTCACCATTTATTTTGCTTGACCAATTACTGCACAGTTTCAAATGTTTGATTCTCAATCTATCCGTTAAAACTCAGTACACCAGTGAAAAATCCAATTCATCCTCATACCATCCCCTTCTCAACTAAACATAAGAAAGCATATATGTTAGAGAAAAGAAAAGAAAAAGTGATTAGGTGTATCTTAGAGATATAATTAGGTTTAAGACTTTCGTAAGATTATATATACACCCGAATTAGTGTAAAATGGAGTATATTTGATATCCTAATTTTTCTCTAAAACTTTATTAAATTTTCTGCCTATCTAATAGAACTGTTGCCAACTATTATCCAAGAGACTTACAAAGGTACAACATTTAAAACAGCATGAGATGCAGCATGCAAACCAGCACGAAAATCCAAATTTTTCATCTTAACAGCTGCTTTTGTTGATTGTGGAACGGGAACCCAAACAGCCTGTGTACATGAGAAAACAAAAGCAAATAGTAGAAAATTCAAAATTGAAAGAACATAACATAAATGGATCACAATAATGAAAACGCCAGATCATAGAAGTTATATTGGCTTTAAACAAGAAAAGCCAGTGAAAAATCCACCTGTGACATGTATGAATATGTAGGAAGTGAATGGTCAACTGTTTCAAATATTTTGCTGCTTCCTTTCCACAGACGATGGAATCCAAACCATGAAGTTGTTACTTTGCAAGGATCTGATCGGGCCATTGTTCCTCTGAGCTGGTATGCCAAAACAACAGAAGAAACACAGTAAATGGGAATTTTGCAATTGGTGTGCTCTAATGTATCGGTGAGAAGATTCACTAAGAATGCTACATAAATCGTGAACAGTTATAGATTTTTGCCCTTAACAGAGATAATTACATAATGGCACGATATACATACTTCAATGCAAGAAGACAACTTTCACAACTAAATAACTATAGTGTTTTTGGATGCATGGTAAAAAAGTGATTTTATAAACCACAGGTCTGTATGTTTCTGCTCTGGGACCTATAAAAGCACTTTTGACAATAAAAAAAGCTTCATAACCAACAAGAAAAAATTTCATAAAAGTGCTTTCAAGGCTCATAAAACACATTTTTATGCACCCTATATGTGTTTCTTCTGGAAAGCTCCTTTTTCTAAAACCGTTTTTATCATAAGCACAACTAATGCTTTTTTATGCATTTGGAAAGAAAAATAAAAGTGCTTTTAAATATTGTGGGACTCATTACTTAAGCACTTTTAGTTTTTTTTTTAAGAAGTAAGCCCCCTTATTTCTAGAAAAAAGCACTCCAACATTTATCCTTTATTTTGCATTTTCAAGATTACAAAAATATCAAAACTCATTAATATTCACGACTATTTTAGTAATTAAAAGAATAAAATAATTTTAATAATTTGCTGTCAAATGAAAGCACTTACATTTTTTGCCAAACCAGAAATTACTTTAAAACTGCTTTTAACTAAACCACTACTTATAAGACCACTTCTATGAGTAGTGCATCCAAACGGGCTTTTAGATCCAGTTGCAAAATTGAAGTTTTTTTAAATCCCGCTACCAATGATGGCCTTGAAGAAAAAAGACAAAAATAATATGTATAAGCCTAACATACCATGTCACCACCCATGACATGAATATCTGTACAATCTCGTGATTTTGTGTAATACTTCAAATCAGCTTCTTCACATAAAGCTATTTTACTGGATAAATCTAGACTTCTGACCAAGTATGTTTTCCCTTGTCGCATATAAACAGCACCTTCATATACCTGGATAATAAAAGATCATAAAACAAAATAAAACACACTGATTCTTAGACTTTTGAAAATATTATGTTCCACACATAAACAACATTGTGTAGAATTGAAAATAAGTTTTTGATAGAGAATAGAAAATAAGTGGAACAAGCATAAAATCATTAAATGATCACCTGAAAGAAAGCCTTGCTTTCCTCAATCTCTTCAAGGACTTCATTGCTTCTTTTGTCCATAACTTGGTATTTCTCAGTTTCAATAGCTCGGATACTCACTGAACGCGAAGGCACTTTCTAGATAAAAAAAGGGCTACAACTTTTAGGAAACCAAAATACCACAAGCACTGTGGAATTCACAGAAAAAAAGTTAAGATGCAAACGGTAAAAAATTGCAAGAGTTGACACACCTCGTGCCCAATGTAGTTCCATACTTTAGCATTAAAATCAGTCGATGGATCAGAACTCAAATTTCCTCTACCTTTAAGAGCCATAACAGAACCTTCTAAACCGCAACCAAAGTATTTTTCATCTTCAACCAAATTCAATGGGTGCTCAAGAGCAGCACAGACCAAATGCTGTTCAAGAACCTAAAAGACATCAAAAATCAACCACAAGCTTAAGCTGTTTGGTGAAGCTGGAAGCATAAACAAATGAAAAGGTAGAGGTTGAATGACAAATTATGAGGGAAAAAATAACAAAATTCAAAACCTGCTGGTTCTGAGAATCAATATGACAACATTCAATTGGGCTATCAAAAAGTTTCCTGGGATATTTCATAAAATATTGATCGAGAGGACCTTCAAATGCAACATACACAGCAAGAGAAGGTTTTATTCGCCTCCCAGCCCTGCCAGCTTGTTGCCACAAGCTGAAGACATTAAAAGGGAAAGAATCAGAAATATACACTGGATTAATAAAATAAAATGAGCGAATGTATCACTAGAGACTCACACTCTACCTAGCAATACTACCAGGAAAACCTAGATGTAATGTAACATCAATATGTCCAACATCCACACCCAGTTCAAGGGCATTCGTAGCAGCAACACCACAGAGCTTCCCACCAAAAAAATCTCTCTCAATACTCCTTCTATCCTGTCAGTTGCTCCATTAATGAAAAAAGCCAAAGAGATACATTAGTCATCAATAAGCCAAAAACTCTGCCCAACCAACTTCAATTGAAAAGGTGTTACTTCAACTCATTCACAGTAGCTATTTCATTAGCCAGCCCAAAGTAATGTCTGTAGTTATTTTGCAAGAGCAGTAAGTGTTTGGCACAGAAGACGCACTTAAATTACATAAAATAAATTCATAAGTCAACAGCTTACTGACCTCTGCCATATAACCAGCTCGATAAGCACATATAGAATCAACTAGATGAGATGCAGTCTCCTGAAGTATTTCACGCCTGTCAAAATTCAAAACCAAAGAAAAAATTGAGGTTTTGTGTACATCTTCCAGATGCTCAATCAGTATCAAAATCATTGTATTTCTAGTATAAATGTATTTAGTAAAGATTCATACATCAAACAATTAAAATCGAAGAAGCTGATGACACTTACGTGTAGCACAAGACAAGTTCGCATAGCTTACGTGTTTTACAAAAGGCAATGCAACGAAGACCATGCTGGACCATTTCTGCAAACAGTAGTGAAACATGCAAAATTGGACTGCAAAGATAGATCAAGCGTTACAAATTGAAGTAAAAGTTTCAAAATTACAAGATATTCAATGCAAGTATTAGAATCATGATTCATGTACACACATGTAAAGGAAATTTCCATTGTTCTCTTTGAGTGATATTAAAATAAAATAAAAAATAACAATCAAACTCTTTTAAATGCTAGAAAATCTCAGTTAAAGGGAAATAATTTGTCATTGACCCTCACATTTATCAAGAAGTGCTTTCTAGGAAAAGTTTGTTGCTAACCTACTGCAACAAAAAAAAGTGCATGTCTACAAGAGGAAAAAATACAGCCATCCTCAATTAATAAGAGAGAGTAGTATGAACTTGGTGTTACCTCGAACTTTTAGTTTTATAATCATCATGGCCAGATTTACTATCATCTGTGTGACCATGTGTTCTCCTTAACACCTGGAATCATGAAACATAGGAAGCATTCTGTTAAAGAGTATAAATGAGTTATTAGACCCACCTCCCATAAGATTGAACTTTTGGAAGAATTGATATCTGATACCCTATATGGTATGCGAACAGTAAGGTCCTGGGTTCAAATCCTAATAACAACCCTCAAAATCAATTAAAATTCTCAAGTTTGATAAATCTTGCAAACAAACAAGAAAACCCACTCTTGAAGAAAATTCAAGTGATATACCTTTGTAAAGATAAAGTAGCCCACAATTAGGGGGAGTGTTAAAGAATATAAATAAATTGTTAGGCTCACCTCCCATAAGCTTAAACTTTTGAAAGAATTGATACCTCACACTTCTTCCCGAATCCTTTACATTATGGTTTAAGAAAGCATTACAAGGGCAAATCACCTACAGTTTCTTGATGAGAAAGAGGATTCCAAAGGATAAAAAGCTTTCTGGCAGAAGGACTTCCATCGTTCTGAATCAGCTCCACTTGTTGTAGATTTGCAAGTTCCTGATACATCAGAAAAGCCATTTCTAATCTACATATAAAATTTGACTGAAAGCTTAACAGAGTAGTCCATATAGTTACAGAACTTTCCTGAATAATGAAGAATTACAAATAAGAAAATATTTTTTTATAAGGAACAATTTATATTAAGAAAGTAATATTTATAAAGGTACAAAATGGATCATAAATCCACTTACAAAAATGGCACTAAACTATACCAGATAAAACTATAATCCCCGTCCAAAATAACTATCTAAAACCTAATTAGAAAAAACAAGCTTCCCAATTACAACTAATGAGAAAGTGAGAGAAATTGAGAGTAATCTTTTAACTCTTTTGAAGGTGACGCCCAAGACGACGCTAAAAATAAAAACTTTTCTTACAAAAAGGTATTATCATTTTCACTATCATCAAAAATTCCCTTCTTCTTTTCCATCCAAATGATAACTCTCACCCCACAATTCCATAAAACCCTTGCCTTTGAAGCCTTTTTACTTCTCCCATATTGTTTTGTAGCTTTGACAAAAGAAGATATGCGATTAAGCAGTGTAAAAACAAATGATCAACATCTTCCAAGTTGTTCTTAAAAAGCACAAATCAATTAAGATAAAAGAAAAAATTGGGAGCTTTAGTTGGATCCGATCATTTATGTTCACCTTTCTAAGACCAATCAACCACGAAAAATTTGACTTTACATGGCATTGGGTTAGACCACACAAACTTGTAAAGATTGAAAAGTTGACCATTGGAATTATCCATTAGGACCTCAAAATAAGACTTATAAGAAAAACATTACTATTAACATTTAAGTTGACTCTATCAAACTCTAACATTAAACTCAAAAAATCTTCTACTTACCAATCATTCAAGTTAATTCTAAACATGAAATTCCAACCTTCAAGTGAGAACATCCTACTAAAATGAGTATTCTTTCCCAAACACAACCTACAGAGGCTAGAATATCTTGTTGAAAGGGAACCACCTTCCAACCAAAGATTCTCCCAAAAACGAATATTATCTTCATTACCTACTATGTATCTCAAATTGAAAAAGAATACATCAAAATCTTCACAAATTAACTTCCATGAAGTACAGCGTTCTCAGTGCGAGCCACAACCTAGATCCCAACCATTCTCCTTTAAACCATATCAACTTTTTATAACCCTATACCATAGAGAATCCTCCTCTAAAGGCAACCTCAAAAGCCACTATCTTAATAAAGCCTTATTCCTCTTGATGATGTTACCAATAGCTAGCCCTTTCCCCTATTCTTCCTCCTTTTTTTCTTCAACCACTGAACTATCGCCCAATTGACCAAGTGACTCTTCCTCCCTCCACCAGCACTTTTCCACAAAAAGTTCCTCATAATTTTCTCTAATCTTTTTGCAACTCTTATGAGAATTTTGAAGATTGATAAATAGCAAGTTGGGAGACTAGACAAAACAAAATTTATTTAAGTCATCCTCCTCTAAAGAAACAAAAAACTTTTCAATCATACCAATCTTCTTTCAAATCTTTTAATAACAAGTAACTATAACTCCACACTTCTTGGGTTGCCTCCTAGAGGTAAGCCTAAGCATTTCAAAGGCCAAGATCCAACTTTACAACCCAAAAAATTAACTATAGCTGTTACTTTGTCTTCAGCACAATTGATACCCAAAATGCATCTGTTAGACAGATTTATTTTCAAGCCTGTCACAAGACAAAATAAGTCGATCACCTTTGAAGTTGTTTTTATTTTACAGAAAAATTACTTCATTTATTTCTTAATATCATATCCATTTATATATACATTTGTTATCCCTAATATACTGTTGGAAGTCATTAATATACAACTGCAAATCACCATAAAATCAGGAAACTAACATCCAGAAAACAGGGGTTGGTTCCACCCTGAAAATCAGGAAATTGGACTCCTAAAATCAGGGGTTGGTTCCACCCTAGAAATCAGAAAACTGACCATACTCCTAGGTTGATTTCCTACACTCCCCCTCAAGCTAGGCGATATATGTTTTCCAAACCAAGTGCTACATTTAACTCTGTGAAATTAGGTCGAAACAATGCTTTGGTTAAGATATCTGCTACTTGTTGCCTAGATGGAACATAGTTGAGGGAGATCATCTTGCCTTCAATTTTCTCACTGATGAAGTGTCTATCAATTTCCACATGTTTAGTTTGATCATGGTGGACTGGATTTTTGACAATTGCAATTGCTGACTGGTTGTCACACATGATTCTAATAGATTCTGAATGTTCAACCTTGAGTTCGTATAGTAGTCGTTTTAGCCAAATTCCTTCACAGATGCCCAAAGCCAATGCACGAAACTCAGCCTCGGCACTGCTACGTGCTACCACTGCTTGCTTTTTGCTACGCCATGTCACCAAATTTCCCCAAATAAATGAGCAATATCCAGATGTGGATTTTCGGTCACTAGGAGATCCAGCCCAATCAGCGTCAGTATAAATTTCCAATCTTCTATTAATTGTTTTCTTAAACATGAGCCCCTTTCCAGGATCCTTCTTCAAGTATCTTAGAATACGGTTTACTGCCTCCAAGTGATCTACTGATGGGTTGCCAAGAAACTGACTAACAACACTGACTGAAAAACTTATATCTGGACGTGTATGGGTCAAATAAATTAACTTACCTACCAAACGTTGATATTGCCCCTTGTCAGTTGCCAATTCATCAGTTCGAGGCATTAGTTTGGTGTTAGGGTCCATGGGTGTTTCAACAGGTTTACACCCACTCATGCCAGTCTCACGCAAGAGATCTAGAACATATTTGCGTTGAGAAACTGAGATTCCTTTGGTACTACGTGCCACCTCCATCCCTAAGAAATATTTCAAATATCCCAAGTCTTTAATCTCGAATTCCTTGGATAATAGCATCTTAAGTCTCTTTATTTCTCCTACATGATTTCCTGTAAGAACTATATCATCAACATATACAATCAAAGTTGTGATTCTCCCATCTGCGAAGTGTTTGACAAATAAAGTGTGGTCTGCATGTGTCTGAGAGTATCCATCCTGTTTGAGGACCTTGGTGAATTTTTCGAACCATGCTCTAGGTGACTGTTTAAGTCCATATAGTGCCTTTCTCAACTTGCATACTTTTCCTTGTGTATCTTTAGTCTCAAAGCCAGGAGGCACATCCATGTAAACTTCTTCGATCAAATCTCCATTTAAGAATGCGTTCTTGACATCGAGTTGAAGTAGTGGCCAATCCTCATTAACTGCAATAGACAGCAAGACACGAACTGTGTTAAGTTTTGCTACAGGAGCAAAAGTCTCTTGATAATCAATTCCATATGATTGGGTGAACCCTTTAGCCACTAGTCGAGCTTTATATCTATCGATATTTCCATCTGCCTTCTGTTTTACAGAGAATATCCATTTACAGCCTACTGTCTTCTTTCCAAGTGGTAGCTCTGTTAACATCCATGTATCATTCTTTTCAAGTGCATTATATTCTTCTAAGGTTGCCTTGTGCCATTCAGGAACTTTTAGAGCTTCATTGACAGAATTAGGAATCTTGATGTTGTCTAGGGATGTCACAAATGCCTGAAATTTTGGGGACAAATTTGCGTAAGAAATGTAACTTTGAAGAGGATGTTGAGTGCATAATCGAACGCCTTTTCTTTGTGCAATAGGAAGATCTAACTCAGAGTCAGAACCAAGTTTTGGACTAGATTCGGCTTCATCTTGTAATCTTTCAGATTCAATCTGGCTCAGGAGAGTTTCTTGGCTTTGCTGATTTCGTGTGGGCAAGTCAGGATTTCTCTTTCTTTCATAAACGTTTATGGCATCATTAGGAAGGAGAAGATGTCTAGGATAAACAATGGGAGATTGATCAGGTTTGGTTTTTGAAGGAGAATTTAGAATGGGTATCAGGTTGGAAGAGGACAAGGTTGTGGAAGGTAAATGAGATGATAAATTCGGTTCAATGAGTGATGACCAATCCCAATTCTGCAATTCATTAGCGAGATTCTCCCCTTGAATTGCATAATTAGAATAGAATGGAATTTCTTTGAAGAAAGTAACGTCCATGGAATGGTAAAACTTACGAGTGATGGGAGAGAAACATTTGTACCCTTTTTGATTGGCTGAGTAACCAACAAAGATGCATTTAATAGCACGGGCATCAAGTTTGCCACGATATTATGAATGAATATGGACAAAAACAGTGCAACCAAAAACCTTGAAAGGAATTGGTGACACAAGTTGTGAGGTAGAATATTGACTCTAAAGCACTTGTAAAGGTGAATGAAAGTTGAGAACTCGAGAAGGCATTCGGTTGATCAAGTGTGTTGCAGTAAGAATGGCTTCACCCCAAATTTTTTTAGGAACATTGGTTTGAAAAAGTAAAGTTCGGGCAACCTCAAGTATATAACGGTTTTTGCGTTCGGCTACACCATTTTGTTGTGGTTTGTCAACGCAGGAGCTTTGTTGGACAATACCATGTGATTTGAGATATCCACTAAGATCGGAATTAAAGAAATCCCTAGCATTATCAGTTTTTAGGATTTGAATATTAGCATTGAACTGAGTTTAGATCATGGCATGAAAAAATGAAAATATGTGCTTGGTTTCAGATTTGTCTTTCATAAGAAATGCCCAACATAATCGAGTATGATCATCAACTAACAGTAAGAACCATCGAGCACCGCACTACCGAACGCGACATGGTCCCCAAATGTCACCGTGAATGAGGGAAAAAGGGTGACTTGGTTTATGCGTGCGTGATGAAAAAGTGTTTCGAGTATGTTTTGCCAACTGACAAACTTCACAATGAAATAAATTGGGATTTTTATTGATGAATAAGGATGGAAACAAACGTTTCAAATATGAAAAATTTGGATGACCTAGACGAAAATGCCACATCATGATTTCACTTTCCTTATTAGTATGACTATGAGACTTAAGATTATGACTCAATTGACATTGATGACTAACAGAATGGTTTGAAGGAGTGTTGATATCAAGAACATAGAGGCCCGCACGTAAATCAGCACTGCCAATCATTTTCCCCGAGCTCAAGTCCTGAAAAACACAAGATTTAGCCAAGAATTTAGTTTCACAGTTAAGGTCATGATTTAATTTACTAACTGATATGAGATTGTAGCAAAATCCAGGCACAAATAACACAGATTTGAGAATGAGATTGTTTGAGAGGCAAATGGTCTCTATTCCGACCATCGTGGGCGCGAGTACCATTGGCGACACACACTGTTTGAAGTCTGTTGCAAGGTGAATAGGTTGTGAAAAGTGATTGATCACTTGTCATGTGATTGGAGGCACCTGAGTCTACTATCCAAGATGAGGAGGGAAATTTTTCAGCATGCTTTGTTGAATTACTGGAAATATGTGTGGAGTTATTCCTACTGCTACTAAATGTGATGTTGATATTTGCCTTTTGTATAAGTTGTTGGAGAAGTTCTAACTCTTCCTTAGTGAATGGGATAGGATTACCAGAAAATGCACTTAAGTTTGAAGGCTGAGTTTGTACTGATGGTTGGAGAGACTGGAACTGAAAAGATGCAGGTCGAAATAGCTCTTCTTGAGGACTGGTACTGTCAAAAGGAGAAGCAGAAACATTAATAGTTGCACTGTTAAATAGACCACCAAAAGGATTGTGTTTAAGAGCAGGATCAAGAATGGATCCAAGCCTAAAGCTGCCTGAATTTCCCATATTGAATTCAATTCTGTTACTTATCTCTGGAACCTCTTCATCCATGTCATCTTCCAGTGTACTAAGAACATTTAAACTTTCATTTTTTTCATAGCTCTCATGCCCAAAAGTTGAAACTTGAGTTGGAAACTGAAAAGGTGCATTCCTTGCCTGAGTATTTGACATCATACTAGGTGAACTTATAGAACTAGTTGAACAAGAGGCTAAGAGCAGCAGTTTATGAGCCTAAGGCTCTGATACCATGAAGCTGTTTTTATTTTACAGAAAAATTACTTCATTTATTTCTTAATATCAGATCCATTTATATATACATTTGTTATCCCTAATATACTGCTGGAAGTCATTAATATACAACTGCAAATCATCCTAAAAATCAGGAAACTAACATCCAGAAAACAGGGGTTGGTTCCACCCTGAAAATCAGGAAACTGGACTCCTAAAATCAGGGGTTGGTTCCACCCTGGAAATCAGGAAACTGACCATACTCCTAGGTTGATTTCCTACAACCTTCACCAAATTTAAATATTTTCTTCATTGCTTGAGGAAAAGAAAATAGTATCATTAGCAAATTGAAGATGAGAGACTTCAACATTATCTTGTCCTACACTCAGACAATCTATCAAGTTAATTCTCTTCACTCTTTCTACCAATCTGCTCAACCCATCAACTAACAAAACAAAAAGGAAAGGAGAAAGCATTTCTCCTTGCCTTAACTCTCTTGAAGCCCCATAGAACCCTCTAGGCTTCCCATTAATAATTACAGAGAAATTCATGGAACTCAAGCAACCATTGACTCACATTCTCCATCTTTCACCAAGCCCTTTTTCTTTCAATACAAAGTCTAGAAAATCCCAATCAACATTGCCGTATGCCTATTGAACTGAAATAGTATACTCATGAACTCTCAGCCTTGAAGTTAAAATCTTGGTAATGATCTTATATAAACTTGTAGTTAAACTTATTGGCCTAAAATCCTTGACTCTCAAGGCATTATCATTCTTCGGAATTAAGCAAACAAAAGTAGCACTAGTTTTCTTATTAACTAGAGTGTTCAAAGACTTCTTTTTTAATTTATTCTTCTTCAAAAGGTCTTTCTAACAAACTAACCCTTTCCTCTAGAACATACCCTATAAATGGAGACCATATGATTGTATTTGGTAGACCTGGTTTGTGATTGTTGTTTAGTGAGTTTTCTCACCCTACCAAATTATTCCTCTCTCCTAAACACTAATATCTAAATCCCAAATCTGTTTTCCTATTCACACTCTGCCCATTCTATATAACATTGTTAGTCGCCCCAAAGAGACTTAGCTTGCGTGCAACCACAAGAAAAAATGCAGTGTACAACATTCAAGTCTGGTCAAATCAAAAAGCAGCCAAATGCATCCAACCTATCTCTCAAACCTTGCTCTCCTGTAGCATGCAATAATCTGCAAGCCAATGATCTTTCTTTTCAAAATAGGGTACAACAGGGCCCAAACAAAATTCTTACCACTCAAGAGTCAGAAGTTATAATCCCTAAAAAAAATTACTGAAGAATGTTTAAAACTATACAATATGAAAAGGGATGCAATAAGAAGCATACAAAAATCAGGAACCAAGACTCAACAAACATGTTAGAGAAAATTGTGATTGACTTCGAGAACTTACCATACAATGCTCACGAGGATTTGCAGAAGTAGCAGTAGAAAATATAAAAGAAGGTTCACTTCCATACACTGCATAGCAGAGCACTGTCACGTGATTGATCTAATAATCAAGGTAAGTCTTAAAATATTTTGCATCTACTATAAAACTGAATACATGTCTAATACCTTTATCATTCTCCATAATCTATGTACAAGCCAAAAACAATCTACATCTATGAGAAAAACTTACCGTATGAGCAGAGGCGGCGAAGTCTTCTTAATATAAGAGCAGTATGACAACCAAAGGCTCCTTTATAGACATGGGACTCATCAACAACAACAAACCTAACACATAAAAAGATATATGTCAAAATTCCACAAAAGATACATATCAAAATTCCACAACAACAAATGATGAATGTAAGTACTATGGTGAAAAACTAGCTAAAATGAGCACTGAAGGTAGAATTTGCATAATTGGTGAAAGCAACAGGAAATAGAATCCAGAAAACAATACCTAAGATTTGACAAAATCCTCGCAAACTGTTTATGGTATGGCAAGATTGATAAATGCAACATGTCTGGATTTGTGATCAACTGCTTGCAAGAGACAAAATTAAAGATAAAGTTTTGTTGTCTTGGGAGCTTAAAAGCTATGTTACATGGACTCTTTTAGGACACCAAGTGTCGAAATTTTTTGGATACATATCCAAATGTCAAATACATCTATTTTTCTCAATTTTCTTTAAATTTCTATCAATTTAGAGTGTCGAACACCCACAGCCATATCCATGTCGTGTCTATTGGACATGAAAACTTTATGAAAAATGAAGAGTCCATGTAGCATAGCTTAAGAGAAGTAGACTACATGTTATTATTACCAATCTAGCATTATCACGGAGCCATGCCCTATCTCCTTGTGAAGTATCGCCATCATATACTCCAACGTTTAAACTAACATCAAATTGTTTTGTCATTAACAGCAAAGCTCGTAGTTGATCTTGAGCTAAGGCCTGTATGGACAAAATATTTTGACCATGTATGTGTTTTGAGCAGAGAATACCATGTATTATGCCACAAAGGTAGAGAAGCATGAAATGCAAATATGTATGCAGATATATAAATGTGTAAGAAATGTATTAACTGTACAGAAGCCAACCTTAGCTAGAAATAAGTACATAACAAGATATATCAACTCTTGAATTTATAATAGAAGGAATGGACTGAACAACAATGTGTTTTTGTATCGAATATATTTGAACAATAGTTCTATTCAAAATTTATAGTCAAAATTAAAACTAAAAGAAGGAAAAACAAATCTCCTAATTATAATAGAAATAATTTCTTAATTAAGATATAATATTCTAATAAAGGGCCTAATTAATATACAATCAAAATCATATCAAATCCCTAGCATTTACTCTTTGAGATTTCAAATAATCTTAATAGTTGTCAAGGATTTCATCACTCCTCCTTAGGTTGGATCATAAATGTTGATCATATCCAACTTGGCGACGAAATCATCATAGAAGTATTTTGATGAATATATCTGTTGTTTGTTCTTTTATGGGGACATAAGTTATACAAATGGTACCATCTTCAATCTTTTCTTTTATAAAATATATATTTATTTCCACATGTTTGGTTATGTCATGTTGAATTGGATTAAGAAATATATTGATGGCGGCTTTGTTGTCACAATAAAGTTTGATTGGGGATTTTATTGCAACTCTAAGTTCATTTAAGAGCTTTTTAGCCACAAGACTTCACGCAATTCACGTGTCATTGCTCTAAACTCTGCTTCAACACTGACCATTACATTTTGTTTCTTACTTCTCCAAATTACCAAGTTCTTAAAAACAAAGGTACAATACCTAGTAATGGATCTTCCATCGTCTACTGAATCAGCCCAACCTGCATTGGTAAAAACTTCTATATCATTAGTTTCACTTTTCTTGAAAAACAATACTTTATTTGGTGACCTTTTGTGATATCTGAGAATTTTATAAAGAGCTTCCCAGTAGACTTATTTTAGAGAGTGCATGTGTTGGCTTACAACACTAACGACAAATGCGATATCAGGTTTGGTGTGAGACAAATAGATCAACTTTCTTTCTAATCTTTGATACTGTCTCTATCTATTAGTGTTCCCATATCTTCATTCTTCTTCCCAGACTCTATTGAGTAACATTTGGTTTACATCTAAGCATATTAGTTTTGGCGAAGAGATAGATGATGTATTTGCGTTGAGATATATTAATTCTTCTTTTTGATCTTACGACTTATACTTCTAAAAAATACCTCATTTGTCCCAGATCCTTGACTTCAAATTCTGTAGACACATTTTTCTTTAATCTTTTGACTTTTCTAAATTGTCTCTAATAGCGATGATGTCATCAATATATACTATCAAAATCGTTTTCCTCTCATTGCTTATGTGTTGGAAGAATATTGTATAATCTAATTGTGCCTACCAATATCCGTGTTTCTTCCTTGCAAATCTATCAAATCAAGCTCTAGACACATGTTTAAGACCACAGAGTGATTTTTTTTAATTTACATACAGTGTTTTCTCCATTGTAGAATCCTCAAGTCAAAGTCATGAAAACTTATTCTTCAAGTTTTTCATTTAGAATTACATTTTTTATGTCCAATTGGTGAAGTGGCCAATCCAAGTTTGTTACAAGAAATAGGTGGACTTGGAATGTATGATGTTTGACAATAGATACAAATGTTTCAGTATAGTCAACTCCATATATCCTTTTGACACTAGTCGAGCTTTGTATCGCTCTATAGCACTATCAGCTTTGTATTTTATTGTAAAAATTCACTGGCAACCAATAGGGTTTTCTCTTTTAGCAGTTTCCTTACATCCCATGTTCCATTTTTCTCAAGAGTTTTATTTTTTCCATAAAAGCTTCTCTCCATTCTGGGATTTCTAAAACCTTATGGATATCTTTTGCTATTTTTATTCTATCAAGATTATGGTAAAAGCACGAAATCTAGAGGACAAAATTTTATATGAAACAAATTTAAAGATAGGATGTAGAATATAAGACCGTGTGTGTTTCCTCATAGTAATAGATAATTCAAGAGAGTGAGCTCATAATTAACTGGATTCAATATGGATTCATAGATATTTAGATTTACCATTGGTTCGGATTCTCTAGGTACTCTAAGTGTGAGGTTCTCCTTGTCTTTTAATTTAGATCTCCGTGAGTAAGTAACTATCTCTTTGTTATTTAGTTTCTCTATTTCTTCCCTTGAGTTCAAGTTACTCTCTATAAATGGTAAAGTAACGTGGGAAGCTATGTTTGGTTGGAATTCTCTATCTGGGTTATGAGATCAAAGGAGAAATCAAAGCTCAATTATTGACCAAAAGTTTTATCATCTTTTGTAGCATTCTTCCCTTGAGAAGAGAGTTTTTGGTAGTAAAGAATGTTTTCAAAGAATGTAACATCGAAGTTGACAAAGGTCATATTAATGGTAAGATCCTAACACTAGTAGCCCTTTTGAGTAAGTAAATATCCAACAAAGATACATTTAATAACTTTTGGATCAAGTTTAGACTTGTGCTGTGAATGGTCCTGAACAAATGCAGTTCAACCAAACACTTTCAAAGTCAAATTCGATTGTAAATGGGATGTGGTAAAGAAGGGTTGTAATTTTTGAAGTGGTATGGAACAAATGTAGTTCAACCAAACACTTTAAAAATTAGATTCAAAGGGTTGTAATTTTTGAAGTGGTGTCTCAAATGAGATATGTGGAAGTTAAAATAGCATCTCCTCATTATTTTTTGGGCAAATTTGAGGGGAACATTAAAGTTCAAGCTACCTAGAGAAATTGTCAATTTTTTCGTTTCTTTTCCCCGTTTTGTTGGGGAATGTTTCACACGAGAAGTTTTTTATACTATCTCATGTCTTTAAAGGTAATCTTGAATGTTTAATTGAAATATTTTGTGCCATTATCAGTACAGAGGATTTGTACATGTGGAAATCCCGAAACTACTAGGATTTTAAGTTATATTTAAATGTGTATATTTTTGTTTTAAATTTGTAAATATTGTTTAGAGAATATTTTTTTGATTATTAAGATATGTTTAGATATTAATTTTTCTCTAATTTATTTATTAAATTTTTTTATAAATAGAAACTAGACTGCACGGTTTAAAATACAAGTAATAAGAATTATTATCCTTTCGGTTATACAATCCACATGGTATCAGAGGCAAATTCTTTTAAACCCTATCAATCATGATTGAGGTAAACAACAACTCAGAATCATCTTTTGTTGAAAATTCAAATAAAGAAACAGAGCCCCACAATCATGAACTCTAGAGGATATGATAATTCATCCATCCAACTCACGATTGAAAAAATCAACGGAAAAAACTACTATGAGTGGACACAGTCCATACAATTAGTAATTAAAGGCAAGGGAAAGTTAGGTTACCTTAATAGTAAAACCGAAGAGCCAGCATCGTCGCAACCAAATAGTCTTCAAAAATGGAAAGTCAAAAATTCGATGGTGAAAGCTTGGTTGATTCATCCAATGCAAAATTCAATCGGGAAAACAACTTTTTTTTTGCCAATAGCCAAGAATTTTTGGGATGCTACTTGCGAGACCTATTCAAATGTTGAAGATTTCTCGCATATCTTCGAAATAACAACTAAGCTATGGCAACTGAGACAAGAAAATCGTGAGGTAACTGATTTTCACATAGAAATGGTCACTTTGTGACAAGAATTAAACTCGGGCTTCGATGAAAATTGGGTGTGTAAAGAGGATGTTATTCACCAAATAGAAAATCCAAGTCGAAAGAGTATACGAGTTCCTCGCCGGCCTAAACCAGAAGCTTGACGACGTCAAGGGGAGAATGTTAGTAACGAAGCTCAAGTTTTTAACTTTAATCTCTCCTCCACTTTTGTTCCCGAACCAATCACACTACACTACTCTAATATGACATTTACAGAAGGCAACTTGAACTAAGGGAGAGATGTTAGCACAAAAAGATGTAAGGAGATATTTGTTTATTCACGTAGGCAAAACTCAAAGTACATGAAAAATCTCACTTGAAACACTACAAGAATCTAACTCGATAATAGCTCCTAGTACCCTTGATTCTTCCAACACAAGTAATCCTGAAACCTCTTTTGAAGATTTTCCTATTACACTCAAAAAACACCACCAATCTTGTACACTCCATCCCATCTCAAAATTTGTGTCCTATCACTCTTTGTCTCCCAACTACCATGCTTTTACCTACTTTGATAGGATGAAAACTCCAAATATTTAGAAAGCATGGAAAGATCTCGAGTTAAGAGCAACAATAAAAGAAAAAATGTAGGCCTTGATAAAGAATGACACTTGGGATATAATCAAGTTACCACAAGAAAAAAAGCTTGTAAGATACAAATGAGTATTCACTATAAAATCTAAAGCTAATGGAACAGTTGAACGTGACAAAGCTCGTCTGGTTGCTAAAGGGTATATACCCAAACCTATGAAATTGATTACACATAAACATTTGCACCAGTGGCAAAGCTAAATACACTCCTAAAATCTAAAGCTAATGGAACAGATGAATGTGACAAAACTCGCTTGGTTGCTAAAGGGTATACCCAAACCTATGGGATTGACTACACATAAACATTCACACCAATGGCAAAGCTAAATACAGTCCGGGTGCTATTATCATTAACAACAAAGCTAAACATAGCCTAGGTGCTATTACCATTAGTGAAAAACCTAGATTGGACACTCCAACAACTTGATATAAAAAATGCCTTCCTAAATGGAAAAATATATTAAGTCTTCATGACACTATCTCTAGGTTTTTGTAAGCAAGGAAAGGAAAATATGGCCTGTAAACTTAAAAGGGCACTTTACGATCTAAAACAACCACCCGAAGCATGGTTTAATAAGTTTGCAAAAGTGATAAAAAGCCCAGGGTACCAATAAGGACAGTCAGATCATACTTTGTTCTTCCACTAATTCGAAGAAGGGTTGAAGACGATTTTGATTGTATATGTTGTTGATAGAATCCTCACTGGAGATAATTTAATTGAGATTGAAAACCTTAAGAAAACTCTAGCTACCGACTTTGAAGGGATTCGGGATAAATGCAACACTACCTGGGTAGAGAAATTGATAGGTCAAAAGACGGCATCAATGTATCCCACCGAAAATATGTTTTTGATCTCTTGACTAAAACAGTATGCTTGGAAGCAAACCTAGTGACACCGTAATTGAAGCAAAAAAGAGAGTAGAAATTAATAATAGACTAGTTGACAAAGACAAACATCAAAGATTAATTGGAAAGCTAATCTTGGAGGAAATCAATATAGGCGTGTGATTAGCTGTAATCCTGATTTTTAGGAGATTAGTTTCCTAGAATTCTAGTGTACCTTCTGATTCTATTCCCTAGAGATATCCAACAATATATTAGTTGAGATTTTGTATAGATTCTAATTTATAGGAGGCAATTAAGGTCATAAGAACCGATTGTCATTTATATATATATATATATACATGAATCCAATTCTAAGAAGTTATACAAGAAGCTATTTCAGCAAATCTCATAAAACTTTATGGTATCAGAGTTTTAGGCTTAGAAACCCTACTCTTCCTTTCTATACCGCTACTCTTAGCCCTCATTTTCTATTTCCAAAATCACCTAATCATGGCAGACCCCAAGCAAATATCTAGGGATTCATTTACATCTAATCCCTCATCCAAAATTTCTACTGCTCCTCGGCTAACACCAGTCACCACAGAAAAGAATCTCGTCCCTATCACCATCTACAAATTTAATGGCCACAACTACCTTCAATGGTCTCAATCAATGATGATGATCATAAGCGGGCGAAGCAAGGTTGAATATCTCACTGGTGCTATTCCAAAACCTGACGCAAATAATGCTGATAACATGATCTAGAGAGCAAAAAACAATCTGGTTATGTCTTAGTTAATCAGTTCTATGACAATCGAGATAGGAGAAAAATTCTTGTTCTACACCATAGCCAAAGAAATATGGGAAGCAGCACGTGAAACGTTCTCCAGTAGCGAGAACACTCCCGAGCTTTTCTATGTGGAAAGTTCTCTCCAGAACCTTCGTCAAGGCAAAAACTCTATAACAGTCTATTTCACAACCCTTACTCGTCATTGGTAGCAACTAGACTTGTTTGAGACATGAATGGAAGTGTCCAAAAGATCGTGGAGACTAAGCCAGTCTTCAAATTCTTGACAGGACTCGATAAATTTCTCGATGAAGTAAAGGGTAAAATTCTTGGAACAAAACCACTAACAAGTCTACAAGAGCCATTTTTTGAGGTGTGCAGAGAGGAAAGCCGAAAACGTGTTATGCTAAGACAATCTAATCCTCCCACGATTCCTGAAGTCCCAACGTTTGCAACAGTCAAAGACAATCTACTAGATTCTGGTGCATTTGTTGCTCGAAGCAATTCTCAAAACATCGATAATAATCGAATAAAGAAAGGTCGTCCTTGGTATGATTATGGTCGGAAGCTTGGGCATTTGAAGGAAACTTGTTGAAAATTACATGGAAAACCTTCTAATTGGAAGCTAAATCGAGACCGCAAGGCAAAAGGAAATGTCGTAATTACTAGAGTATCTCCATCTGGTAATTCTGTCTCATTCACTAAGGAACAATTAGAACTTCTCCAGCAACTAATATAAAATGCAAATATCAACACCACATTCATTGGCAACAAGAATAACTCCACACATAGCTCCAGTAATTTACCAATGCATGCAGCCAAATTCCCCTCCTCATTTTGCATAGTAGACTCGAGTGTCTCCAATCACATGACAGGTGACCGATCACTTTTCACAACCTACTCACCTTATAACAGACTTCAAATAGTGTGTATTGCCAATGGTACACGCACCACAGTAGTCAAAACAGGAACCATTTGTCTCTCAAATACCCTTATTCTCAAATCTGCGTTATTTGTGCCTGATTTTGACTACAATCTCATATCAATTAGTAAACTAAATCGTGACCTTAACTATGAAACTAAATTCCTTGCTAAATCTTGTGTTTTTAAAGACTTGAGCTCGGGGAAGATGATTGGAAATGCTAATTTTCATGCGGGCTTCTATATTCTCAATGTCGTCACTCCTTCAATCCATTCTATTAGTCATCATGTCAATTGATTCATAATCTTAAGTCTGATAGTCATACTAATAAGGAAAGTGAAATCATGATGTGGCACTTTCGTCTAGATCATCAAAATTTTCTGTACTTGAAACGTTTGTTTTCATCCTTATTCGTTAATAAAAATTCCAATTTATTTCATTGTGAAGTTTGTCAGTTAGCAAAGCATACTCGAAACACTTATTCACCATGCACATACAAACCAAGTCACTCTTTTTCCCTCATTCATGGTGACATTTAAAGGCCATGTCGTATTCCTAGTATTATTGGTGCTAGATGGTTTTTATTGTTAGTTAATGATTATACTTGATTATGTTGGACATTTCTTGTGAAAGAAAAATCTAAAACCAAACACATATTTCCACTTTTTTATGCCATGATTCAAATTCAATTCAAAGCCAACATTCAAATCCTAAAAACTGATAATGCCAAGGATTTCTTTAATTCCAATCTTGGTGGATTATCTCAAATCACATGGTATTGTCCAACAAAGCTCTTGTATTGACACGTCATAACAAAGCTCTTGGGGATGGAGGTGGCACAAAACAACAAAGGAATTTCAGTCTCTCAACGCAAGTATGTTCTAGATCTCTTACATGAGACCAACATGAATAAGCGTAAACCTATTGAAACACCCATGGATCCTAACACCAAACTAATGCCTCGAACTGATGAATTAGTAGCTTACAAGGGGTAGTATCAACGTTTGGTGGGTATGTTAATATATCTGACTCATACACGTCCAGATATAAGTTTTGCAGTTAATGTTGTTAGCTAGTTTCTTGGCAACCCATTAGTAGATCACTTGGAGACAGTAAATCGTATTCTAAGATACTTAAAGAAGGATCCTGAAAAATGACCCATGTTCAGGAAAACAATCAATTGGACATTGAAAGTTTATACTGACGTTGATTGGGCTGGATCTCCTAGTGACCGAAAATCCACATTTGGATATTACTCATTTATTTGAAAAAATTCGATGACATGACGTAACAAAAAGCAAGCTATGGTAGCACGTATCAATGCCAAGGCCGAGTTCCGTGCATTAGCTTTTGGCATCTGTGAAGGAATTTAGCTAAAACGACTGCTAAACAAACTCAAGGTTAGAACTTCGAATTCTATCAAGATCATGTGTGACAACAAGTCAACAATTGCAATTGCCAAAAATCCAATCCACCATGATCGAACTAAACATCTAGAAATTGAAACACTTCATTAATGAGAAAATTGAAAGCAAGACGATCTCCCTCAAGTATGTTCCATCTAGGCAAAAAGCAACAAATATCTTAACCAAAGCTCTGTTTCGACCTAATTTCACTGAGTTAAGTGTAGTATTTGGTTTGGAGAACATATATCGCCTAGCTTGAGAGGGAGTATAGGAAATCAATCTAAGCGTGTGATTAGCTGTAATTTTGATTTTTAGAAGATTAGTTTCCTAGAATTTTGGTGTACATTCTGATTTTATTCCCTAGAGATATCCAACCGTATATTAGTTGTGATTTTGCATAGATCTTAATTTATAGAAGACAATTAAGGTCATAAGAATCGATTATCAATTGTGTATATATTTATGTATCCAATTCCAAGAAGTTATACAAGAAGCTATTTTTTCAAATCCCATAAAGTTCAAATCTCTTTGTCACATACTAAACCCGACATTGCATTTTCAATTAATATGGTTAGCCATCACATGCATTCACCAACAAAAGTACACTTAGAAGCGATATACAGAATACTTAGGTACCTCAAGGGGTCCCAAGGAAAGGGATTGTTCTTCAAGAAAAAACAAGATAAGGAGATAGAAATCTTTATATATGTGATTGGGTAGGATCAGTAGAGGTTAGAAGATCTACTATGGAATATTGCACGTCTGTATAGGGAAATCTAGAACTTGGAAAAGCAAGGAACAAAATGTAATAGCCAGAAGAAGCATTGAAGCTGAATTCTAGACAGTTGTGCAAGGAATTGGTGAATGATTATGGTTAGAAAACTCTTGAAAGAACTAAGTATCGAAACCAAAACACCATTAAAGGTCTATTGTGACAATAAAGTTTCCATCAACATTTCTCTCAACCTAGTTCAACATGATCAGACCAAACATATAAAAATAAACACTTTATCGGAGAAAAGCTCGAAAACTGGCTTACTTGCATAACATATGTTCCAACTAAAGAACAAACCGCGGATATCTTCACTAAAGGGCTTCCACGACAAAATTTCGACGATTTCCTTTGCAAATTGGATATGAATAATATTTACGATCTAACTTGAGGGAAAGTGGAAATCCCGAAACTGTTGAGATTTTCAATTATATTTAATTGTGCATATTTATGTGTTAAATTTGTAAATATTGTTTAGAGAATATTTTTTCTGATTATTAGGATATGTTCAAATATTATTTTTCTCTAATTTATTTATTAGAATTCTTTATAAATAGAAGCTAAAGTGTACAGTTAAGTAATAAGAATTATTATCGCTTCGGTTATACAATCAACAATATACATGTTTGAAACTGGGTTTGAATCATTGTATGAAAGCTAATAAATACATTTCAAATCTCGGTTTTTTTCTTTTAATAGATAAACCAACAAACTAATGTATGATAATCAATAAAGGCAACAAATCACTTATTGTGAGTACGATTAGAGATACTGGATGGAACCCACAAATCACTATGAATTAGGGTAAAGGTTTGGAAGGTTTATAAGGAGCCTTCGAAAAAGAAGAATGATGATGTTTTGCAAACTCAAAAATCGCACAATATAAATTGAATGTTTTATTGTTCAAAAACATGGAAGGAAATAATTATTTCAAACGTTAGAAATTGGGATTTTCCATTTTATAATGCCATAATAAAATTTCGCTCACTCTAGTAATAGAAATAGAATCACAAGTATTAATTTGACAATACTCGCTCATTTTAGTTGCATCAAAATAGTACAGACCTTCACATTTTCTAACACCACAAATCTTATCCCTAATGATAAGTTCTAAAAGACAAACGAAAAAAATTAGCGGTACGTGGAAAAGTTTTTGTCAGTTGGCTAATAGAAATTAGATTGCACGATAAGTTATACACATGAACTACAAAATAGAGGGTTATAGGATTTGAAAGTCGAATACTCCATTTTCCAACAATAAATGAAAGAGAATCATTTGCAATTCTAACTTCTAGATTTCCAACAACGGGTGAATAAGTGATAAATAACCAAGAACCATCAATCATGTGATCTGACGCTCCAGAATCAATGATCCAAGGGATTTTGGTTTGATAAGTGGTAACAAGAGTACTTAAGTGATTACCTTTGTAGGCTAATGAAGCATTTGTAGATGACTAACCAAAACTTTGAAAATTGAAAAAATAACTTGTAAAGTTGGTCTAGTTGTTCTGAATTAAAAGCTCCCCTGTTTGGTGGTCTACCGATGCTTGATAACTTCGAGATCTATTTTGTCTCGATTTTCAATCCACGGATTTTTCGTGAATTTCCCAACAAATGTCTTTAGTGTGTCTAGTTTTTCAACAATGTTCACAAAAAAATATTATTCATATTTTTCGTTGTGAATTTGGGCTTGGCCCAATACTTCAATAAGGCCCACAAGTTGTTTTGCTTTGGTTTCCATGGCTTGGCCCATAATTCTTTTCTTTTCATTAAAACCAATTGGTCTTTCAAGCACAACCCAATTGACCTTTCAGGCTCAAGTCTATTATGATTTCCGAAACCAAGCGTCTGTTATGAAGTATGTCTTAACCCAACCCTTAGGGTTGATTTCTCAAATTCATTCCCTAGAGACCCGAGAGACACGAGAAATAATGACAACACGACTCCTCCCAATATCACCCTCCATTGATGATCTTCTTGTCATACCTCAAAAAAACTTTGCAGATTGATAGTTGAGGTTACCGATTGAGGATTCTTCTGCAAACATCGTCAAGTTCCCTATTTAGACCAACAAGGAACTCAACATTCATTCATTTTCAAGTGTTTTTTTATAACGTGCACTATCACCTATGCAATCCCACTCTTCCTCGAAACAAAGATTAAGTTATCGCCATAGTAGTGTCATTTCCATGTAATAGAAGGAATGGGCTAAAGAACAATGTGTTTTTGTATTTTTTGTGTATTTAATATGTTTGAACAATAGTTTTTACAATTCATAGGTCAAAATTAAGACTAAAAGAAGGGGAAAAAATCCTAATTATAACATAAATAATATTTTAATAATGAGCCTAATTAATATACAATCAAAATTATATCAAATCCCTAGTATTTACTCCTTGAGATTTCAAATAATCTTAACAGTTGTCAAGGATTTCAACATTAACAGTATAAAAGCCTACCTTTGTTGGAAATAAGTACAGAGCACATGACATCATATTCTGAGACAGCACCTCCAGAGTGGGTAGATTATAGCAAAGAGACTTTCCACTAGATGTCATTGTTGCAACAACAACATGTTTTCCATCAAGGGATGCTCGTGTAGATTCTGCCTAAGGAATGCAAGAGATTGAATGCATATGTGAAACAATAACTTTCAGAAAACGTAGAAAACATAGCTGCATTGTTATTATTCACACCTGGTGGCTATACAATTTGGTGACTCCAATACGTTTAAGGGCACATATAATGTTTTTGGAGAGAATATTCAGGATTTCAACATGAATCGCTTTCCTGACTCCAATGTCTTCAACATGAACTATCTGCATTAGCCAAACTTCAGTGCTTAGAAGTGCATTAAATGTCAAAATAATTATGAAACATACACAAGCTAGAGCCCAGAACAACTTGAGCTTGACTATGGATTCAGATATCAGTAACACTGCAAAATTTCAGCCTTTAGCCATACCGAAATGAAAATCGGGGAGAAAACTATTTCTGTCAGATACATAGACCAGAAAAGAGAAATAATTTAAAACAAAAGGTCTTAACCTTTTCCAGTGGCACCAAACAGGCTTAGTTTTTAGCAGACTGCTTATTTTTGCTCATGCAACTATTGCATATAACTATGGTCCAATGCATATTGCAAGATTACATAGGAAAGTAATTATTGACAACTAGAACCGTCCAATTCCAAATCAAACACTAGAGGCATGTTTGTGACCGTACACTTTTTGCTATGAACTTGGACCAATACAAAATAAAAATTGCACGGGTACGTGGAAATTTTGTCCCGCCAAAGTATAGATCTAAATGACAGCCAACTAAGGATGGCAAAAAGATCAATTGGATTGAAACTCCACGGATATTTGCTCCATGTGATCTACTCTGGGTCGGATCAAAACATATCACTTTTCAAATCAGATCAGATCATGATTCACATGTAAGATCAACAAATCAAATTAGGATGGATCATTACAGATCGATCCATGAATCGTTCCAAATTGGATCGATCCGTGGATCAATCCAAATCTAAATATTTTTAAAACTATAATTTCATAACTAAAAGAACTACACATTCCTAACATATTTTCCTAATTTTTACAATTATTTTTTAAAAAAATTTACATTATGAATAATCATTTTAAAATTCGTCTCTCCTACATTTTTCTTTGTCTCTCTCTTACAATTTTCATAAATCTAACTATTATTGCTTAAAATTTGTAAAATCAAAATTCAAATCTCACCATATTCATAACTATGTATTTCTTCTTATATTTATCATAAACGATATCATTCTTTTATAATTTTTGAAGTAATTAACTCAAATTCTATATTTATTTTTAAATAGAAGGAAATTTCATCGACTTTATTGAATAGATATGTAAATTATGCTCAATTTTAAATTGGATCAAGTTAATAGTGTAAAAAAAAATTATTACAAAAGTACTTAAGTTTTTTTAGAATTTATATGATTATAACATATAAATAATAAACAAAAGTTATTATACATAAGTAAGAAAGTCTAAAAAAAAGTAAAAATTTGTTTTCCTGTAATATGTAATGTTCTCTTACAGTTTTTTTTTTAATTTATCAATCTAAAATATGTCATGCACCACATCAAATAATGTTTTAGTTTCATGAAAAAAATACTGACACAGTTCGGATTGGGTCATGGATATTCATTGATCCACTGAACAAATCAGATCAGACCAGATCTTTTGAACAACAGATTGGATCGGATCTGATTCAATCCATTGCCATCTCTACAACCAACTTAATCTATCTTGAATTTACAATTTAAAATTTCATATCAAACTAATTTTTTTTTAATAATGATTTAAATATTTTTATAAAATTATTTTGATATCCAAAAACCCTAAACATGATTATGAACATTGCTTTAATAAGAAATATCCATTTTGAAAATTTAAATAATATGAAATCTCTTAAGTCTCTCAAAAAATGCAGTAGTAGAAACCCACAAAGCAGCCAAATCTTTTTGCCTCTAAATTTTTTATTTTATTTTTCTTATGTTTTCTAATTTTGATATGTACCCCAAAAATGGTTGTAGCTTGGAGTTTTTGCAGTAATATATTAAGTTAGTTTAACCTTAGACTAGATATTTCATTATATTACAAAACTTTTGTTCTTATACTACAAAGAATAACATAACCCATTTACCTGTCTTATATTTGTGAATAGCATATTACTTTATTCAAATAAGGAATCTAAATCATATGTTATTTGTTACTATAGTGAGTCATGAATTTTCATCAGATTTCCAGCTTCTAAGAAAAAGTCGTACCCTTTTGATTTTTTTACAGAAACTGGAACATTGATGCATCCACTCCTATAATCAAGCCACTAGCATTGATTTATTCATTTTTTGCCTTATAAGGAACGTATTTATTTCTAGCAAATAATTGAAGCCACACATAGGGGAAAAAAAGCTTGGGGGAACATATTTTTATGTTTCCAGATGAAGAAACCATGCCAAAAATCCCTTTTGTTTCCTCAGCTCAAACAAATAAAATTTGAAAATGAAATGGAAGAAGATAGAACCTGTCCAGATGATCCAGTTCCATTCCTAAGATGTTCGATCATGTCCAGAGGTGACAAGATATCTGTAACCTGCAAAACCAACGAGATGTAACAATGATGTACATCATTAAAAATTTCATAGATTAAATCATTAAGATAAATATTGCAACATCAACTTATGAATATGATAAGATTACAAAGTTGTTAAATCGCACAAGACAAAATAACCTAAATACATGTAAATTGTGAATCTGATCAGTACCAACCACCACTAAGAAATCAAACTGACACAAGTTACTTGAGCATGAAAACACTCAATGTGACTCAAAATCTCAAGAGAATTCATAATATCTCTACTAAATTAAGGAACCACGAAGCCTCCTTCAAGTTAATATACCCTTTCTCGAATAAAATACATCTCTATTTACAATTTACAGAATCTCGTCCTCATCAGGAAACTAAATAAATAAGTGACTCACATGACAAGACCAGAGATGGATTTGAGACATAAGTGCAGTAAACATAAATGAAACGTTGGAGAATGGAATTAGATAATAAGCTCTTTCAAGCAGCTTTCAAGATTGACAACAATAAAATTGTTTTAGAGGAAAAGTACTTTTCTTATTCAAATCAAGTGTTTGCTGAAAATTTCAATAAGAGATATTTTGGTTAAATTAAAATTAATCCCTTATTACCCTTATTTTACTTTAGTAAGTATCATGTTTGCACAAATCACAATACAATCTATCATCTATCCTTCAACATGTATTTATCATTTTACCATAGCAAAATATATGTATGTACTCGTTGTTATCTCTTCTTTCTCCCTTCTTCAACTTTTTTATTTTCTTAATGATTTGGACTATGTTAGCAGCAACAAAAAGTTTGTTTCTTATAAGAAAACATCATATTTATTAATAAATAAGTACACATAATGAACCAGCAATCCACTTAAAGAGAGCACCAACTTACACAAAACTCCACTTCTGTCATTAGTGATGTTGGACAGGAAAGAATGTGGTGGGTAATTTGTAATTAGGGGAGAAAAGATAAGAAAATAAAGAATGGAAAAACTACTTGCATTACACAAGTAGATTCTAGGAATCAAACCTACTAGAAACCATAGGCATCACACCTAGGCGTGCTTTGCCTCACAAGAAACAGAAAGATAAACTCTGTTCTCAAAATACTCAACTCTATTTTTCATTTCATTCATTAAATATATGTATGGATGTATTAGTAGATGAATCTAAAAGTTGCATGAACTAAAGATACATGAACCATCGTAATTAACCTAGAGAGCTTAAATGTAAACATTTTCCCAATTCATTAACTTAGGTAAATTCATGAACTTACAAAACTAAATGAAAACTAAATGCATAATTAAGTGAAAGTTGAAAAATGCATAGTTGCATGAACTTGGACTCTTGGCTTCACTAGATAGACTTTAATATCTTCACTATGTGCATCAGTTAGGATTAAAAGCACTCAAATTAGGACTTACGAAACTGAAAAAATAGTCATTTAACTTATTAGAAATGAAGAATGCCCATGATGAACGAAAAAAATCTTTCTCCCACAAATAATTGCTATCATTCTTAGCATCATCAAAATTTTACTAATCCTCTTGTTCCACAATACCCTAAGAATTGCTTCCACCCCATAATTCCATAAAACCCAAGCCTCCCACAGCCATAGATCCATAAAAGCTAAACTTCTTTTAAAGTCTCCAAACTTACAACTTGATTCACTTAGGCCCCAAACTAACAAAAGTTACAATTTTGTCCCTAAACTTTTTAAAAGGTTACACTTAATTCCTATGTTAGTCAATGTAACCAATCTATCTTACTAATATTGTCCAAATAGGATAAGATACCTAGTTAATCGCAAGTGTTCCTGAATTTAATCCTACCTGGACAAAGAATAGTTAGTTGATTACGTTCTGATTGTAACTTTTTAAAGAGTTTTGGGACGAAACTATAACCTTTGTAAGTTAGGGAACCTAAGCAAACCCAGTTACGAGTTTGGGCCTAAGAAGAAGTTTAGCCTTCCTCAAAACCCAGCATTCCTATCCTCAGTTTTTGACCTGTGTTACATGAGTCGAAATTTTACCATAACCCATAAATTTCTGAAAGTTCTAAAAAGCTTTCAGAAATTTTGTTAAGTTCTAGAAGTCCTTCCAAGTAATTCATAATAATTATAATCATCCCAAAGTAATTGATAACATTTGTAAGGTCTTCAAGAATATTAAAAACAGACAAAAGTTAGACATATCGGGTTTGGAAGGCTCTACAAAAATTCTTCACAGTTCTTGAAAGCATTTCAGAAATTGAAAATTGGGTGTACAAGGTTTTCCATAAATTCTTTAGAGATCTGCAAGGCCTTCTAGAATTTTTTTTCCAATTTTTGGAAGGCCTTCCATAATGTTTTTCGTTTTATGGAAGAAATATGGTACATTGGGCTAATCGAGAATCATTCTATTCTATACTTTTAGAAACCGTTCATGCACATGAGAGGAGTATGAAGACTAGGAGTATTAAGGACTTCAAATCGTGGTCTAATACATGTCTAATGCATTTTTGCAAAAATAGCATGATTTTCTCTTTTTTGGAAAGTTTTCCAGGAATTCTTCAAAGTTCTTGAAGGCCTTCCAATAATTGACTAGGTTTGTAAGGCTCTCCATAAATTCCACATAGTTACAACCGTCCAAAATATTTTCAATTTTTGGAAGGCCTTTCCATAATTGTTTCCAATTTTTGGATGTATTGGGATTAAGATTTCAAGTCACTAATACTCCTAGCTTTCTACTCCTCTTATGTGCATGAGAGATCTCAAAAGTATAGATTGTATGATCCTTGAATAGCTTATAGCCTATAGTACCCCTTTCGTAACTTGGACCAAATAAGTTTATGCTCTTATTTAACATTCAATTATAAATCTCCTTTATTTTATACAATGTTCGGTTTTTAAATTTGTTATGTTTACAACACTAACAAAACAAGTTCACTTTAAAGTCTTTATGAATAAATAATCATAAATAGTCTTAATTTTAAATTGCCAAAAAGAACCCTTCAATTGCAAATAAAATTTTTGTAGTGTTTTCTGAAAATTTTATGCTATGAAAAACACTTCTAACAATTTCAACCAAACATTCAACAACTTTATTCATAACAGCTTCTATCCTAAAAGTTCTAATTCCAATGCATGTAGACGATCAATTTCTAGCATTGCAAACAAAAACCCATAATTCCAACCACTAGAATATTATAAGTACTAAGATATTAGACTCCATAGCAATACATATTAGTGAAAACGTGAAACTAAATAAGAAAATAGAGTGTAGGACCCACTTGACATTGCTTTGGATTCGAATGAGAACTGGAAGTCCCATGACATCTCCTCGCTTCTTTTACTTGATTTCCAGATGCCGCAGTACTCATGTCTTTTGCTAAAAAGAGCATGTCTTCCAAGGAAAAAGATGCAAACTTTTTCTTTTCAGTAACCAACTGCAACCATATTCTCCAATTAGCCAAACATATAGCTTCTAAAATTATTGACGTATTTAGTATGTACATGTTTGCTCTTAATTGATAAAAAACCAGGAAGTCTTAATGTCTGCACATTCACACAGGGAAAGTGCTTTCTAGCCATATTTGTTCTTTCATGGAAGGAAAATGGAAAACTGATTCAGAATGAAGCAAGATCAAGGGAGGAAAAAAAAGCATCTCTTTTTCCTCCCAAACCCCAAACTACATGGATAAATGGAAATGAAGATGCTAAAAGCATATATAAATCACCTTGCGTCAAAACAAGGAACTGTATAAGAGAAAATTTAGCTACCAATTGAAAAACTAAAAGACAGCAAATTTGTTCTGCCAATCCCCAAAGTGGATTGAGTATCTCAAAAACTAACAGGTTCTACTTTAAATAACAAAAAATCAATCTCTTGAATCATAGGTTAAATCTATGAGATAAAGTTGGTTTCATGTATTTGTAATATACTTCTAAGTGAGGATTTAAAAAAAAAACTAAATAAAAAAGAGGAAAAAATGGCGCTGTTCATTTTCAAAGTTCAGTTTCAACTTAAAAAAAGTCTATTCATTCCAGAAAAAGTTCTATATCTTGTCCATGTATGACAGGGAAAACTATTGAAAGTTCCATATGTAAGTAAAAATGTACCGCAAACTGCTCAATGCTCTCCCAAAGACTCATTTTAAAAGTATTTTCCCTTCTCTTCAGTGCACAGAAAGCATCTAATAAGGCCATTCTTCTAGGTACTACAAAGCAAGAGTATAAACCTTATACGAATGTGTCCCATTGCCAACTTCAGGAACCAAAGCTTAAAAAACTTCTCATAAACTGATTACCATATTCACAATTTTTGACTTGACAATTCTCTTTCGTTGAACAACTGATGATGACAAGTGAATCAACAGAGGTATTTTGTTCGTAGACGTTTTCTGAAAAAAACACTATCTGAACACAACAAAAAAAATTACAAACTGTAAAATAAAAACTAAGAAGCTAATGAAATGCTTGATCTGAAAAATGGAAAAAAATTAATAATAATTTAAAGAGGTGAAGCATCCATAACATGGATGGTAGCAACAAGTTCATGCATGAGCTATCTTAAGGGAGCATACTGATAGAAAACCAAATGAGATCGAACAACTTTCACATGGTAAGAATGCTTCTTCCTGCCAATCAAAACTCTTACCATGTAAGAGAGTGTACTAAAACTTTCAGTAAAAAAATTCAGCTTCTGCACAAGAATGTAAAACTAGGCAACCATATGAGGCATTTGATATAGATCAAAGTGATTTAGAAGAAACTTTTTCAAGGAAATGGTAGAAACTCGTGTAATACCCAGCGGAATGGAGATTCATCAATGTGTTCATTAAACCAAAAGTTGATTTTAAGCATAAAGCATGAAAAGACCATCCTCCCACAACTGAACACACAAAATCAAAAATATATGCATTGATCATAAAGGATGTAATAAAAAAAGAGGGATGAAAAAAGACATGATCTAGAATTTTTTCAATTGCATGTTGGTAGCTCAATGCTAGTCTTATTCTACTTACCTAGTAAATGACTTCAAAATTTAAGGGGTAAAAAAAAAAGATAAGACATTTGCAAGTAAAGGGTAGAGGTGTAAATTAAGATGAGATATTAATGAGATTCATGAGACAATCAATTAATTTTCAAAACTCATCGCATCTTGTCTCACTTAATTTTTAATGAGATGAAATGGTAATAAAACAATACTAATTGAGAAACATATATTTAAAGATCGGCCCATTAGGGCTACAATCTAAATGAGATGAGATGTTATTCAAATGAAATGAAACAATATTGCACCAAGAGCCTATTAGAGACACTAAATGAGACATGATTTGAGATGAGGCAACCCATATGACATCTCTAATATAGGGCATATATAATAAAACACATGTAAAATAGAAAAAAAAACATATGTGTTCTACACTATGGAACATTTTTATATAAATACTTCAAAATTCTGCACACAAAAAAAAATTAAAGATTGTTAGCTATCTCGTATTCTTAAACCCCGTTTGGTAGTCCCTCCTCCTAGCGAATCATTGCAATATGGGCAGACATATGAGGATGTAACTTTTCTTAAGTTCCATTTCTTGCAATTATAGAAACAAACATTGTTAAGTACAACAAAGAGAACTTCATTGCCTGAGAAACCATCAGGCAGCATGTGACAGACTTTAATACGCTAATTGTACCATTCACAAGCAGAACAAATATAAGATACCGTCCACCTATTAATGCTTGATGTGAAATACTAATCATAAATTTTAAACACACATTATGCAAAATGGAATCAGCTACCTTGGGACAGAGAACAGAGAGATGCTCTAAATCCTTAGTAACAAGTTTAATTCCAAAACAGCCAAGCTGAGCCACTGCTTTCTCCAAAAGTTCCAATGTGGTACTTTCTTGCTGCAATTGATTAAATGTAGAAATAATGTTCAAGAAAGTAAAGGTCTTAAGCATTACCTTCAACCATTCTGGACAGAAGCATGAACTGCCACTGTTTGCCTGCAGCGCCATTCTATTAGATATTCTTGATAACATGCAGCTTCCAGAATGTGGGTCCCTTAAACAATTTACCAGCTCCAAAACCTTCCCAAACCGTTCACAATTTTGTTCATCTAGATGAGTGGTGCTCTTTGAACATCTCAAAATGTCCAATATTACATCATCAGAGTAAATCCCCCTCTTGCGTTTTGAGTCAAATGAGCTAGAACTAGCTACTCCTGCAATATTGGAATCACTAGAGGCTCCACTACATGATGTGTGACTTAAACAAGATAAATCTTGCATCATATCTGACCAAGCCAAATCAGCAAGTTTTAAAATTGACTTGTCTTTGGGAACATTCAGTGGGGTATTAGATTGATCAGACTTCTTGGTTTGATTTGAATTCTTCTTAGTGAATGGAACAAGCACTATAAACTCCCCATTACCAATGTTCTGTACATCGACATAGCCTTCCAACTTCAGTTTAACACCCTGATACATACGTATTCCGTACAACATATGCCTTAGAAATATTTTTTTCAGAAGTTAAGTTGAAAGAGAGAGAGAAAGAGACCACCATTACAAAAGCTTCCCAACAAAAGAGGGAGGGGAAATTTTTCAACATACCAATGTGAAGAAAAATAAAATTGAAAAAATAAAAAGCTTATGATCTTGGGTTGTTTGTATTTAAGGGGCGGGGGGCTACCTTGAAAAAAAGATGAAAGCTAGGAGAGTGAGTGGCAGGAGGAAAAGAGCGCTTGAGAAGTAGCTTGAGGTCCTCGATGGTACTCTTGGCGGAGACACGAATGGTAGTAGCATAGCCGCTTATTGTACGGACTTGAATGTCTTTCTCGCCCTCTACCATTTTCACCGTCACTCCCAAAGTTTTCTCTCCATTTTTATTTCTCTTTTATCTGATAACTCTCAAACAAAAAACTCAGGGTCCTTATATTAAATGGTTTCGTTTTAATACTTTAATTTAAATTTTAATATTATTTTTAAATAATAATTAAATTTTTTTATCTAAAATACTTTTTTGGTATTTTTATGAAGAATTTTTTCATTTAAATAATTAAATTAGATAAAAAAAAAGACAAAATGTTAACTTCATATAGACATGATAAATGTATAATGTCTTATATAAAGTGTAAGTTTATCTTTATATTGTTATTATACGAATTACATTTAAAAATTTAATTGTATAAGTTTATAATATAAATTTAAGAGTAGTGATATTATCATTGTATACAAATGATACTTTAAAAATTTAATTTTTAAATATCTTAAATTTAAAAAAACTTAGTTGTAGTTTCATAGTCTATTAGTAAGTGCAAAATGACAAATTTAAAAGCATAAATTTAAGTCTTTGTATTGTCATTGTAAGCATTACAATTACAAATTCAATTTTTAAATTCATATATAATATAAATTTAAGAGTCTTGATATTATTATTGTATACAAATACTGTTTTGAAAATCTAAGTTTTTAAATTTATTAACTTAAAAAAAATTATCATAATTTTATAGTCAAGTAACAAGTGTAAATTTAAAAAATATAAGTTTAAGTCTTTGTGTAATCAAAGTTTTCGTGTTTTTATAATACATAATTTTGTTATTATTATTGTTTTTATATTATAGTGAAGGGACTTACGATGAGAGAGAATTTGTTAGTTTGTTACCGTAAGGTTCATATCAAGTCATTGTTGCAAAAAATAATAAGATGTGCTAGTTTGTTACCGTGAGCTAAAGTTTTCGTCACTTTCTTGAAAAAATTAATTTGAATGATTTAGATGTGCTAGTTTGATAACCATTAAATTAAATTTGATGATATATTTAATAATAAGAGTTTTGTCGTGACGATTATAATTAATCTCGGGGAGTGATAGTTTCAAAACATTTAGATTAATTTCGATAATAATTATCAATAATTTGTTAATTTATCAACTTTTAAGAATTATGAATGTTATATTTAAATACTTTTAGGATAAAAAAATTCCATTATACATCAGTGCTCTTATCCTATGTAATAATCACTCTTCAAGTTGATATCAGAAGAATTTTCACTTAAAATATTATTTGTTAAACAACTGCAACATAAGTGAAATTTTTTTGGATGAATAGCATGAGGGGTTATGTAGAGTAGAGCTCATAAATTCCTTAGCTTTTTATTGCTAATATAAATCTTAAGTTTTTGTAAAATTAATACTAAAATTTTATTTTAATCGTTGTTGAAAAATTAGATCAAATTATATTATTTATTGATCATCTAGTCAAATTTACGAAGATATCTTTAAAATAATAATTTTATTAAGATTATTAATTATTATTAAGTGTTAAGAATCTCAAAACTCTCGATAATACAAGATATCAGAAGAATTAACACAACTCACGCGATAAATATATAGACATAAAGTAAATTATAAAAATAACATAAAAAAATTATGTATCACCTTAATCCATGTAGGGAGATAAAAATAATCCTCTAAATCAATAATCATAGGAGTTGAGAAAAAAACCAGTACATAGGGACTGCATAACATCCCGAAAAGTCATTACAACACATCTCTGTACTCTAAACATATAAGTTATTCTTAAAAGATAAGGTACAGAGTAAACCTTAGTAACATTAACTCAAACCCTAAATGCATGAATGAGATGAATTTATAGTCTTCAATCATAATTTCCGTAATGTCCTTTGAGAAGCCAATTTATTATGCGTAACAATTGGCCAAATATCTGGCTGTGGTTGATTAATGCAATTGGGTCTCAATATGTGTAATAATGTGAAGTTACTATACTACCCTCAACACACACAATTACTAAAATGTCTTTGCATGCTCAATACTCACTTTGGCACTTATAAATTTATATCCAATAACTAAATATGGTAAGTAAATTACTAAAAATAACCTTACAAATTTGATCAAATGATAAAATATGACATAATTTTCAATCAATTGTAAATATATAAACTTAATATTAATTTTATAAAAGCAATAAAACTTCTCATATTTTTTTGAACTTTTCTTTCATATTTTCTTCATTTTTTTTCATACAAATTTAAAATAGAAACATCGACAATTTAAAGCCAAAACTTTCTCCATTACAAATTTAATTGGATGGCAACATGTTTTAAAATAAGGTATCTAAAATTTCTCCAATTTTCACCATAATTGACTCATTGGTCATAATGGTTTGCTATGTAACCCCCTTAATATCATAAAGTCTAATTTAAATTTTTTAAAAATATATATATAAATAATTCCCTGTCATACTCAAAATCCTTGTATATCTCTCTCCATTAATATTGTTGTAAAGACATACAAAATGTGCACTCCATGGACGATCACAAGCCTTGTGAGATGGCGTGTAAGAGATTGGGCTTCATGTTTCTTGGCTTGTAGGTTCCCCATTGGTAAAAATCATGATATCTATTTTATTTTTATATTTTAATTTAATTTATTTTTATTTTTCTTTTTAATTCAGTTGATGAAGCAGATAGACAGTGCCATTCAAGAAAAGAAATGAAAAATAGAAATATTGATATTGGCACAAGAAAAGGTGAGTGCAGAGACAATGATGTTAAGATATGCAATATTAATATAGGAAGATCATCACAAAGACTTGACTCAAATAATATAGACATGGTTCAAGTTGAGGGGCAATCAAGTAAATTATCTTTTAATTCTGATGGGGAATACATTGTCTTCTCTTTTCATGATGATGGTGAAATTGATGTTGTCGATGGTGTTCCCAATAACAAGGTTAGTGATGACTAACAAAAAGATATGTTAATTGTTTTTAATATATTCTAGGGTACGTGGGAGAGAGATTTGAAATAAGAAAGTATTAAACTGATATTTGAAAGTTAATTACTAAGTCTTTTACAAACTGTATAAGAACGCATGAGCATCAAAAAGTTAATGAAAATAAGTTATTTTATTGCATATAAGTGAAATGGTAAATGGTAAAAATTGAATTTAACAAAATTATTTGTGTGTGAAAATATCCCCATTTTTTTGGGAATATTTTTATTGATCACTAATATTTTTGTGCTTATATAGAGATTATATCATACTATTTTTTATGGAATAATATGAACTAAAATATATACTTTCCCAAAAGATTTAGTATTTTAAATCTTCATCCCTATTATTATTTAATGCTATTATTGACACAAACACAACTAAAACAATAATTATATATTGACCTTAATTTTTCTTATATATATATATATATATATATATTGATGAATTTAAGGTCGGTAATGAGGAGAGCTTGAATCTAGAAGCACCTGAAATTGAAACCATGAGTCCAACAAAGAGTGGCAATATTGGTATGATATCTAATTATCATGATCATCAAAAGGTTGTCTTCGATCTTTATTTATTTTATCCCTTCTTAAATCCCATATTAATTTTATTCTATGAATATGACTAAATTAGAATATAATAGAAAAATAAAGATAAAATGTTTAAATTAATACTTTTATTTGATTTTATTAAAGGATGAAGAAAAGGAAAAGGAGATGAATTCATCTTTTGGTGACATTAATAACTTTGAAGAACAAAATAAGAACAGCGATTCTAATCGATTAGATGGCCGCACAAGCTCTTTTGCCTTCCCTGTGTAAGTCATAACCAATAGTGTGTATTTGGATATAATGTTGAAAAGTTCTTTTTTATAAGTTTGGTGAAATAAAAAGCACTTTTAACTATGCAGGTTGGGTTGGGAATGGATTGGCAGTCCTGAGCAAATGCCAAAGTCACAGCAAGGCATGCAAATAAGAAAGCATAAGTCAAAATGTATTGTGTTTCAATGTTTTAGATTCTAAAACATTCACATTTATTATCATTACTATAAAACTTTTGTGTTTGGTCATTTATATTTAGCTTTCTACAAATCTCAACTTGATAATTTATTTATTATTTAACCAATAATTTTGACACTTGTTGAGATTGGAGATTAAGGAATTTTCTATATATTGGATTGAATGGACTAAGTATTTTGGGTGTCAATAATGTTGATAATGGACAAGTATGCCATATGTCATAAATTTGTAAATTTGTGATACTCATTATTGAGTTGATTGTTTTTAGTAAAGTAAATCTTTTAATTAAATATAAATATATTTTTTGGATTTTCAATATGATATAAAGAATGAAAATTTAAATATAAAGATAAGCTTCAAGTAAGTTCAAGTATAATAATAAATAAAAAAATAGATTGTCAATATGATATCTTGTGAAATTATTTATATTGAGTTAAACTTGTAGAAACTTTCTTGATAAATTGAGTACATGCTTTTTATATATATAAAAAAAACATAAGTTTTAAGTTTTAAAAACAACTTTTTTCCAAAATGAAATTGAAATTGATCCAAATTTTATTGAAATTTTGGAAGGAGACATTTTTACCCAATTTTTAAGTTGGTTATCAAAAACTTTGGAATTTTTTGAACAAATTTTTTGAAATTTTGCCCATATGACAAGATATATTTTTGGTACTGTGAAACTTATTTTCAATATATTTGCTATATTTTCATGTTAGATGGATATCGGTGTTAAAAAAAAATTGTTGATACTTTTAATAATCCTTGCTTAGAAGTCACAACTTTGCAGTTCTTTTTTTTTTTTACATGCATGGAGTGGTGTGTGCAATATAGTGTGTAATTTTATACGTAATCAACATTTATCTTTCAGCAATATCGTCCCTATTTAACCTAAATCTAGAAACTTATTTTCCCACATTCACTGTTTCGGATCACAAATGAAAGTGTAAATACTCAAATTTAATGAAATGACAGCTAGAAAATAATTTACCTGAGTAGAAAAGGCCAGAAATCGTCATACCAAAAATAGGGCCCCCAAAAAAAAAAGAGTTTAACTTAAATCTACTATTTTTTTTTTCTTTTAAATGTATTATGGTGTAGGGGATTCAAATTAGGTAACTACTTTCTTTTACCACTATACTAAAAAATAACCAGTATTTTCTTCTTCTTTTTCAATAAATGAGTTTAATTTTACGAAAAAGCAAGTATATGAGCGGAGCGCAGGATAATTTTCTTAGCTACCCAAGTAGGCATATCAAATTATTTGTCAATATCCATTGATTTTTGAGTAATTCTAAATGCGTCAAGCCAGGTGTGATTATTGGTTGAATATAAAACTAAATATATGAGATAATAAAATAATCGTGAATCACCTACTAACTAAAACTCAATTAAATTGTGACAAGTTAATTGATATATGTATAATTTCTGATAAAAAAAACATTTTCTTGATTTTTATGGGGTGAGCTTTTGGCAGCAGTGGAAACCAATACTATCAATCTCTCACAAAGACTACTGTCCATTAAGTTAATGACTACAAACAATTGCTTAATCAACATGACGACAGTAACAATATATGACCTGACACCAATATGCCGTAAAGCCAGAACAAAAAAAGACATACTACACAAGCTTTTTCACCTCCTTACTTGGAACCAAGTCCTTAGACATACTACACGAGGAAACCTGAAAGTGGCAGTGGAAGTGATACATTGTTCCATCAAACTCAAATAAAACTTATATAGCAGATCGTGAATCTTACAAGAACTGAAACACTATTACCAATCTCATTGTAGAGCCGGCATCCCAGGAAATGGAGCCTAAAACTAATAAATCACAACCACAATAAAAATGCAACTCCAGTGGTACCAATTTCACATCATGCAAATTACTCAAAAGGACTAGCTAGTGAAGTGACTTACTAAATTTTTTGTTTTGAAAACAAATGACTGGAGGCATATTCTTGCACAGGCAGCTGCAGCAATGGATTCTTCGTCTTGCTTTTGCTTAGCAACAGCAACAGCACCAACGTAAGATTTTCTAGCTTCTTCCATTTTCTGCATCTCTATCCCATCCAATTCATCCTGTTTAGACGTTTAAATTTAAAAAGAAAGCAGTTGCAAATGAGCAATAAGAAAATCCTAAACATATGAGAAATTTACAGCTACGTGCAAGTAAGGAGTAATTGGCTTACAATTGAAGGAAGATGATCCAAATCGCAAGGTGACATGCTGTAGTCTTCAACATGTGCATAGGCATCATTTTTCACCAAATTTTCAAATAAGTGCATAATCAATGAAATATCCCCTTGCATTGAGTTCAGCTCTTCCTGAAGCTTCTCTGATTTACCGTTGGTTGTCGTGGCTTCCCACTGCAATTTTTCAAGTGCAGCTTGCTTGTCTGCAAGCCTAACCTGTGCAAGTACAAAGTTGTTAATAATACAATGATTTCATTTCTAAAAAAAATATTAATATTAATACAATGATCTCAAATGATAATGTGAGATCGGGGGCTTTGATGAGATCCATAGGGGCAAAAGTGTCACTCAAAATTTAGGATGATTTAATTTAATTTTATGGTTTAGTTTTTACATATTAGGGTAAACAATTTGCCAACAGGATTTATATTTTCTAATTTAGGGTATAAATTTAATGAAATCTTACTCTTTTCATGGTCATAATTTAGGGTAACATGATACTTTAATCACTTTACTTTTAAAAGTTGGACACATTAGTCATCTTTCTTAAATTGGTGCACTTTAGTCACTTACTATTACAAATTAGGACATTTTAGTAATGTATTGTCAATTTTGGTTTTTTTGGTGGAAAAATTTAAGTTTAATTGAATTGTACCTTACTATTACGGGACTGGTAGATGTTTGAAGAAGAAAAGGTCTCACAAAGTTGAATAAAAGTGAAAAATAAAGTAATTAAAATCATCAAAATTGACTTAAAATGATTAAAATGTGTTCACATATGTAATAATAAGAACATGGGGATTTGTCTAAAAGGGGCATATTTTTTACAATAGTTTAAAAAAGGGCTAAGATTGTTTTTAGTTTAAAAAAAGACACATTTTAACCTTAAACTTGACAATATATATTTTAATCGATTTTATTTAAAAATAAATAAAAAATATATATAAACTCTATTTTACAAAACATAATTATTATAAACATAAAAAAATATTAACATTTTATAAATTTATAATTAATTTTAAATACATAAATCTCTTTTATTATATTATATATTAAAGTTTTATTTTAAAAAATAAAAATAAATTATTTTATAATAAAATAAATATAAATTTATATGAAAATGATACGCTAAGTATTTTGATAATTCATAAATAATATAATATATTATTATTATTATTATTAAATATAATTATAATTATATTTAATAAAAATTATAATTATAATATAAAAATAATATTTATAAAAATAATTAAATTATTAAAAAATCAAAGTTCTATATCCAACTTTATACAAGATATAAATACAAATATGTAACATTTTTGACGCAAACTTTAAGGCCAAAATATTATCTAATATAATATTATTATTATTAATATAATAAAATATATCTAATTAATTATATTTTAATATTTAAATAAAATTATTATTAATAAATATTTGTTATCTTAATAAAAATAAAAATTATAATAATATTAGAGATATATGTTATAATGTAATCGATTTTTTAATTTTTTAATCTTAAATAATTTATTTTTAAAAAATATCAATAATTTTTCATAAAAATGGTTGAAACTATTTAGTAAAGTTTTTAATAATTTAAAATTTTATAATTTATTATTATTATTTTAAATTATTTTATAATAAAATTTTTATAAGTTATTTGTTATAAAAATTATATATTTTTTATTATATAAATATAATTTATTTTTATTTATAATAAAAATAAATTATTATTTATTAAATAAATGGGGATATTTTATTTTTAGTTTTTTTTAAGAAGAAAAAAATGTACAAACTTTGATTTTTTGAAGAAAAGAAAAGAAAAAGTGATGAAAAGAAGGAAGTACGATGAGAAAGAAAAGTGGTCAAGGAGGGAAGTAATGAGAAAGAAAAAGTGGCGAAGGGAGTTAAAGTAAGATTTGAGAAAGAAAAAGTGATTGGGAAGGAGGGGGAGTAAGATGAGAAAGAAAAAGTGGCTGGGAAGGAAGGGAGGAGAGAGAAAAAAATATAATTACCCGCAAATTGTTGAATAGGTTTCAATTTGCCCATTTTTAAACTAAAAACAATATATACCCTTTTTTAAACTATTATAAAATATATGCCCATTTTAGACAAATACTCAACACTAAAGTGTAACAATTTAAAATAAAATGACCATGTGTTCAGTTTGTAAAAATAAAGTGATATCAAGTGCACTTTTTCCCATATTTTATGGGGTAACTTTACTCCTTTGGAGCTCATAATCAGAACCTCAGGATATCACCTCATGCAATGATAATCCAGGGAGGACAAATGAGAAAGTGCGAAGCAGAGAGGATAGTTTGCATTAGTTGGCTTCAGTTTGTCATTTTTATTTATTTTTTAATAGTTTTACAAGGGCTTCAGATTGTCATCATTGAAGTGTTGAACAATTTCCAAATACGATCCGCAATCTGCTAGCTACCATCATTGTATGTGCATAACCTTTAATTTTTAGTAATATTCAAACCTTAAGTTGACCAATGAAACTCCAAGTAGATATCGCAAAAAGCCATATGTATCACAATGCAAAGACATCGAGCATAAGTTTGTGTTCTCCAATTCTCCAATGATAAAATGAGGTACCCTAGAAGTTTGGGCATGTTGGAGATAATAATTATCTAGTAGTTATGATTTAAATATTGTGTTATTATCCAGAAGAGTAAACTAACAAATATACCAACAAATTTAAGGTATTTATCTAAATCTACCACTTAATTTTGGACTGTGATAAATCTATAACCAAATTTTTATAAGTGTTAAAAATCTACCACTTTCATGACAAATCTACCACCGAACTCTTTATTAGTGGTACAAATTTACCACCAAAGCATACATATGTAGTGGTAGATTTGTAACATTTATAAAGATTTTGATGATAAATTTGTCATGAAAGTGATTGATTTGTAATACTTATAAGAGTGTAGTGGTAGATTTGTCACAATCTAAAGTTAAGTGTTAGATTTGTACAAATGCGTTAAATTCGATAATATATTTGTTACTTTACTCTATCTAGAATGTAAGTCCTATTAAGTTTGTAAGCTTATAAATAAGAGATATATTCTCTTATTATGTATCGAAGAATTTAACAATGGATTTATTTACTTTTCTAATTCTTTATTCTACGATTTTTATATTCTCAACATGATATCAGAGCAAGTTCGCTCCAAATCTCTAAAAACTTAGCTTTCATATTTTTCTCTTTTTCATTTCACAATATTGGAAAATAAATATTATTATTCTATTTAATTTCCTTAAATATTTAGGTGTCTCATTAGGGTTTTGTACCAGTAGGATTTCATTGACTCGGTGTGCCTACAAATATAAAATGTAGTCTTCAATGTTATCAATAAATAACAAGAGTTTCTTCTTCTTTCTCATTCTCTTATATACGTTTAAAGATTTCTTAATATGATATCAAAACAAGTTGATTAAAAGTTGTATTTGTTATGTTTTGTTCTCTCTCCCCTTTAAGAGTAGTGTTTGTTAATTGTTTCAATTAAAATAAAATTTCATAAAACTATCCAATAGGATGAAGCTATATCCATAAAACTCACACCCTTCAGATACAAGTCGGCATTTCTTCATCCTACACAATCAAGACTATCTTTTTTCTTTTAATTTTTCTCCAAGTTTTTAGATCTAAGATATCACTTTTCTCTTGTTTACCAAAAAAATATCACTTTTCTCCTTGAAAATCGCACAAGGTAGCAACTCCATATAACTCCCGTACGTATCTGTTGGTTAGATTTTAGTGAGAGTATCTCAAGTTATCTGTCTGAGAATTCAATTTTGAGTCAAGTCAAAATAAAATAAAACATTTATCATAAATATAGGATCTATGCATGGTGTACCATGTGCTTCTCATATTCTTGTTTTAATCTTTTCACATCTTTGCCCTTTATAGGTTCATATTATTTTGGTTTGACTATAATCATTATATATGTTGAGGTAATTATGTGAGTTAAAATGGAGGTAATTTTATCACTTAGTTTGTCATTATGTGCCCATAATAATTGGGTTTCATATCTCTCTAAATTTGTTGCGGGTAAACTATGTATGTATTTCAACCCATAAAAATATTTATCTACTTACCTACTCTAATAATTCAAGACCTCTTCTAATGTTTGCCTCGACTTAAAAGTTATCAATTGCTTATCTTTGTGACTTAAATAACTCTTATTATTTTTCTTCAGTTATTCTCAACAACAAAAATAACTAATGTAAGGCCAACATATGTCTAATCAAGGATTACTTTTAACAAGGTAAAGAAGTATATTTGATGGTGTTCTTACTTGTGACTGACTCTACTTCAGATCAAGTGCAACTACTAGAATCAGCTCAACACAATTCCTTTCGTCATTTTATTTCATTATTTTTTTATTTTAGTCATTATTTTGAGGTCTTTGAGATTTATTTCGTATTATTTTGTAAGAATCCAAGTTGTTCATAAATGATATCAATATCTAGCTAGAAGGGGAGTGTTGGAAAATAAATATTATTATTTTATTTAGTTTCCTTGTGTGTTTTGGAGTCTCATTAGGATTTTGTTTTAGTAGGATTTCTTTGACCTGCTGCTGCTATAAATATAAGATGAACACTTCAATGTTATCAATGAAATAACAATGAGTTTCTTCCGCTCTCTCATTCTCCTCTATACTTTTAATGATTTCTGAACAAGGCAAAATTATATTTAAGCAAACTTGGGGTAGGAGATTGATAATTACCCTAAGTTATAACCACAAGTTGGAATTCAATATAAGAAAACATCAGCATATTGAAATGCCATACAAAACAACAAAATTGATCAGTAAGTACCTTTGTATCAGATAGTTGTTGTTGAGTAGACTTGATTAAAGAATCCTTTTCCATAGCTTGATGTTTAAGTTCATCAAGTTTTGCATGAATAGAATTCATTTGATTCTTTGAAATCTCTGCTGATTTTAGAAGTTCATCTTTTTCTGATAACTTCATTTGCAAATCTTCCACTTGTGTCCTCAGCACTTCTATCTCTTCTCTGTCCTTATCAGATGCCAAATTCTTCGAAGAAAACATTGAAATGTTATCACCATCAGCATTATTACTGCCAATCTTGCTAGGGTCCTTGTCTCCATGATCCCTTTTCTTTCTCATGGGAATGGATTGGGCCGCATTCTTCCCTTTTATTTCAGCTATCTTTAATAAATAAAAGGAGCAATGTTGGAACCATTTTTAAAGAGCAAATTACAGTCAAAGCTTCAGGCAGGTTAAGTCAAGGTTAAGAAGCAAAGTAAAGGACAGGAAATTTTTTAGTTAGAAATGACAACAGTAATGTACAAGATAATTTGTTCAAGTTTTAGCCTTTCCCGAGGATCTCTTAAACACAGATCAAATTTAATGCAATATGCAAATAAATAAACATAGGTCCACGACATTCAAGTTGACACTTATTATCCTGTTATTTATATAACTTGAGCATTGCAGTGTAAATGTGGTCCCATTTTTATGGATTCGAAGTGCTCAACTTATTTATGGCCGACAGACTTGAACTGCCTACCTTTCATAATTACAGGATTAGAAGTGCTTATTTTTTAAATTTCGGGACATAAGTGTCTAATCTAAAAATATCACGACTAAAGTTCTCATTTTCACATAATAGTAGGACTAATACTACCATTTTTCCTATATAAACATCATCAAACAGAGAGTAGCTGGTGCAGTTTCGCCAAAAGACAAAGTATAGTCTTAGATGACAATTGCCCATTACATATCCGCTAACCTTTTACTAAATTACTTTGTTTTGTAAGTGTCAGTTGAAGTAGGCCAAACTAACAGGAACTGTAAAATAAAAAGAAGAATGCTAACGTCTGCCAAGCAATGATGACATGATAGACAATGCAATGTTTCCCTGCTGGCTACCAATTAAAACGTTGATAGACAAATATAAATTTTCTACTGTTAAAACTATCATATCCTATAATCTTCCTGAATGTAGACGAAACTCTAGGAACAACTTCACACACCCCATCCCCATCATGTGAATAAACACACTTCCATGTTAAAGTGAGTTCGATACATGTAAGCCCAACATTTGAAATTCAACAATTGAGAGTTATAGGACTTGACTATAGATCTCCCACTCTAATACCATGTTAAAGTGTACTGGTCACAAATCTTCCCAAAAGCTTAAGCTATTGGGAGGTAAGCCAACAATTCATTTATACATTCTATCACATCCTCTTCCTTCAAACAAGTTCAACAAATAGAATGAGGGAGAAAATTTGGAACTCCCTCCAAACTAAAAGGAAAAATGCATTCAACGAGAATCAATTCTTGTAAAAGTAGAACATGCTCTTTGAGGTCAATAAATATTTGAATTTTTCCCAACTCATACTTTTTTTTCGTTTGTTGATCCTGATAAGTAATTTTTTCTCTCTGTTTTACAAAATGTCTTATAAGAAGCAATATAAAATATAACTTTAACATTTCTCCTACTAAAACACGCATTTCATTATCCTATCACTCTTTGAAACTTGTCTGGTTGGCATTTTCCCGAAATTACAATAGAAAATATGATATCAATGTTATCATAAAAAAATGTTCAGCAAGAATGTATTATCTATTATGTTAATCAGAATGTAAGGCATGGATAGTGAAAAGCAGATAGGTTTGGGAAAACCACAAAACTAACACACTTAAGCTTATAACTACAAAAATAGAACCCCCTAAACACTAACTCATACCCCCTCTCGATTCAAAGTAATGGTGCTACTTTCGTTATTATGAGTTTTAAGGGTGTTATTTTAGATAATTTAATACTTGCATTTCAAAGACTCCATAAAATGCAGTATCTTAAATAACAACAATGTTCATTAAAATGAAATAAGTCTAGATCATTGCTATTTAATACTCCACAGTTTAATTTTCCTTAAGTGACAAAAGAAATAGAAAGATTAATAAATAGTTAATTAAAAATAAAAAAGCTGAAAATTTTCACAATCAACTCAATCAGAACAATGTTATGCTACTCTACAAAACTGAAAAATACAAAGTTTTAGCAAGAAATTGAGAAATAAGAAAATCTCTTTATTAGGTTCTTACTTTCTTTGCCATTGATTCTCTGGAGGGCGTTTTAGTGTAGATCACCGAACCACGTCGCGTGAAGGAACTACTCGCTTTCCGATCCTATAAACATTACTATGAAATTGTGAGGGAAAATTTCTAATATATGCCCAATTTTTTAAACTTCAACAAACTCGCTCCATTTACTCAAGAAAAATGCAAAAGGAGAGTAGTAAAAGAGAAAATAAAACTTGAAGAAAACAAACAAGTATACGGAAATCAAACCCATGTAAAAGAAAATAAAAAGTTGAAGAGAGCCCTCACGATAAGAGACTGCACAAGAGGGACGATCTCGACAAGATCTTTGAAGAGGACGCGATCGAGATTGGGATTGTGAGTTGGACCTCCGAGAGAGGGATGAGACTGAGAGTGAGTTGGGGACGAGTTGGGAATGGAATCGCCTCCTGAAAGCCATGAATTTGGGTCTCCATAAGTGCTCGAATTCTCTTGCAAGTCTACGAAATGTTGCTGTCCATCGTACATCTTCTTCTTCTTCTTCCCCTTCTTCGATTTGTACAAAGCTTTAAGAAACGAATTTGAATTAAGAACAAATTTTTAATTTTTAATAAAATATAAGGTGAGAGAAGAAGATATGAAGTCTGAAGAATGAGAGTGACAGTGATAGTAACCAAATTGTAGACTCGTTTGAATTGAGGTTTTTCCTTACCGGACGTTAATTAGCAGTGAGGTCTCTTTTACTAAAATACGTTTTTTTAGAGATTATGGAACTTCAATTCATTTAGGTATCGTTTATTTCGTGAAATGTAATCGGAATCGAAATTGGAATGGAAAATAAATAATGTTGTTTGGTTTGATCACTGGAATCAAATTCGGAATCAGAATTACAGTATTTGATTTGACACTAAAATAGAATGAAAAAAGCTGTAAATGACCTTAATACCCCCTCTACATGCTATAAAATTCAAATAATATCATTTAATTATTATTTTTCATCGGACAAAATACATTATTAAAATCATTATTTTTTTAAATAATTACTACTTAATTAAAAAGAAATATATTATTAAAATTATTAACTTTCTAAATAGGTTTTAAGGTTTTGAGGTTTGGGATATTGGATTTAGGATTTGGGGTTATATTTGTGAGTTAAGGTTTAGGATTAAAATTATTATTTTTCTAAAAAGGGTTTAGGCTTTTAGAATTTAGAATTTAGGGTTTAGGCTTTTAGGATTTGGAATTTGGGGTTTAGGGTTTTGAGATTTATGTTTTAGGGTTTTGGGTTTTGGGATTTATGTTTTAGGGTTTAGGGTTTAGTGTTTAGGGATTTAGGGTTTAGGGTTTTAGTATTTTAGGATTTGGATTTAGGGTTTAGCGATTTGGAATTTTGGATTTAGGGTTTAGGGTTTTAGGATTTAGAATTTGGGTTTTAGGGTTTAGGGTTTTGGGATTTATGTTTTAGGGTTTTAGGTTTTGGGATTTATGTTTTAGGGTTTATGGTTTAGGGATTTGGGGTTTAAGGTTTTAGGGATTTGGGGTTTAAGGTTTTAGGGATTTGAGGGTTAGGAATTTTGGGTTTAGGGTTTAGGGTTTTGAAATTTTGGGTTTAGGGTTTAGGATTTTGGAATTTTGGGTTTAGGGTTTAGGGTTTTGGAATTTTGGTTTGAGAATTTGGGATTTGAGTTTAAGATTATATTTTAAGTGAGGGTAAAATTGGAAAAAAAAAGTTTAGATGAAAATGTAATTATGATTACCAAGGGGGAGAAGGAATTGTGATTCATTTTTTTTTAGTAATCGATTTCATTCCGTTCGCCTATTCCGTCCAACCAAATATACAAAATGGAAGGAATCAATTCTGATTTCATTTCATTCCTTCCAACCAAATATGAGGTTAGTTTTTTATTTTTTTTAAAATAATATTAATAATAATAAATAATCAGTTTGTATATTAACAAAGATGAAAATTTCTACCCACAGTTGCTATTATTACAATAATATCTCTTTTTTATACTTCTTAAATCTAAATATGATATCCACTTTTTTAAATCAAAATGCTATGCAATTATCCAAAATATCATTAGAATATAGCTTAAATGTAACTATAGTTTAAATACCATTAAAATTTTTTTTTACTAAAATATATTAGATATTGTAAATATTATCATTAAAATATCGTTAAAATATTGAACAAAATGTCAAAAATAATAATTGTGTATTTATTTTTTATTTTTTCTTCTTTTCGAGCAATAATTTTAATTCAATTTTTTTCACTTTTATTTAAAAAATATATTATTTTTTTCTTGTTTGTAACATGTTTGTTATGCATATAAAATAAATAGGTAAAAAAAGAAATAAAAAATTATATTATAAATTACTTTATTTAGTAAGCAACCGAATTAAATAGTAACATACAATCCAATCAAATTCTAAAGTACAAAATCACTATATGTTTTATTTTTTACTATTTTATATTAATATTTTAATATATAGATTGCATTCAATAGTAAAACTCATTATATCTCTCCTAATTATGAGTAATTTTAAAAACAAATGATAAAAATTTATTTTTATACTGTTGGGATTTATTTATTTATAATAGTTAAAATAATTAGATAATTTATTTAATTATTTCAAATCTTTTAACTACTTATTCTACTATATTTAACAATATATATATATATATATATTATAGAATATTTTAATTAATTTATTAAGTTATTGATTAATGTAAATATTTTAAGTATTTTAAAATATATGTATTAAATAAAAAAATTAGTTTAAAATATAAGTAAATTTTCTTATAGTTTTATAAAAAAATTCATATTATTGATAGAGTTTTCGTAGTTTTAATAATTTTTTTCAAAAATTTCCTTTTGATCGTGATAATATCTTTAATATTTTCATAAAAAATTATATTTTAATATTTTTAATGATATTGATATTTCAAACCTTGTATATGAACAAAAATATCACTTTTAATATTTTCTAAAAACATATATGCACCGTTCGAACATGTAAAAAAACATATGTTCCACATGTGAATGTAAGGGATTAAAAATAAATTTTTATTATGTAAAAATTATACTATGCAATTAATCATAATAATAATAACAACATCAATAATAATAGAGTATGATAGTGATATTTTTACTATATAAATTCTTATTATTACAATAATAATATTTTATTAATGAATTTTTTTATTGAATAATAATGATAATAAGATATAATTAACATTAAAGATAAAATGAACATTTTATACACTTTTATTGTGACAATATCAAAATTATTATAGCAATATCATTATTATCATAATAATAATAATTAGGGTTTGGTATAGACAAAAAGTACATATATAAATATATATTATCAAATTAGTATATTATTATCTTAAATTATTCACTTTTTTAAAAAAGTTAATTTATAGAAGGACAATTGTATTTTTTTAAAAATATTTATTATTTTATGGGTTTTTTTTTATTGTTTTTATCTATTTCAATACAAAAATATCTCATATTGTTCTAACAATTATCGTTAACATCCACCATCCTTTCATTCCTACCCTTAATATCTCTTTATTCCTTAGTTGGCAAACCAACTTTTACTATTTATTACATAACAATTCAAAGCTATATTTTTTACAGAATCTATAATTAGGTCATCATTAACTTATTTGTAATACCCATCTCAACTCCTAACTCCTACTATGACCAATTCATTCTCTTTGATCTTACTAATTCATTGATTATTTTCGATTATCTTATATTCGATTAAGCCTAAGATGAAAATAGATCTGATCAAACACCAGGTAATAAAAAATGATAAAAGGACGAAGAAAATTGGAGGGAATGAGCTTACGGTAGTCGCAGTCATAATCAAAGATAATGTTTCAAATAAGTTGGTAGTTACTTAACTTTAGTTTTCATAAAAATTATAATTTTAGATTGTTTTGCCGTAAATAGTGAAGGATGGTTGGTAGACAAAAGAATGTGATGGTATTAGAGCATTCCTTCTTTAACCTTTATAGGTACCTTTTCATTTTGCCATCTCTAACTTCAAATGTCCCCAAGAATTGGTTGACCACTAGCCTTAAATCGCTATGTAAGGTGACCCTATCTACTCCTAGCTTATTTGCGGTCATTTCCATAAATATTGATGCCTCATATTCTGCAACATTATTGGTCACTTGAAAATCAAGTCTGATTGCATACTCAAAATAGTTATTATTATGGTCTATTAAGACTACTCCTAGCCATGCACCATTAAAGTTCTATGCTTCATCAACAAACACTTGTCAAACTATGCTCTCATTTTGATCTACCCTACATGATCTCTTTTGCTTCTAATTGACAATAACTTTTGGCTTTTCACTAAACTCAGCCATAAACTTTACCACTGCTTGCCCTTTGATAGCCGTTCTAACCATGTATTTAATATCATATGCCCTCAATTCTATGGCTATCTATGTTAGCATTCCTGCTACATCTGATCTCCTCAGGACATTCTTGAGTGGATGAGAAGTGAGTACCACAATTGTGTGTGAACCGAAGTAATGCCTAAGCTTTTGTGTCCTAACTTTGAAAGCGAATGCTAACTTTTCAATTGTTGGATACCTATTTTGGGCATTTGTCAGAACCTAGCTAACATAGTAGACAAGATGTTGATTTTGTTTGTTTTAGCTAAGAGTACAATGCTTTCAGTATGGGAAGTCACAGCCAAATACAAATAAAGAACCTCACATGGATGAGGGATAGCTAAGATAGAGGGTTACTCAGATACTTTTTGATTTTTTCAAAGGCTCCATCGCAGCTCTCGTTCCAAAATACTGATGTGCCTTTTCTCAACATTTTGAAAAAGGGTAGACATTTATCAATGCATTTAGAAATGAACTTGTTCAATGCTACTATTCTTCCATTTAATTGCTGGATTCCCTTAAGGCTAGAAATTGGTTTCATATTGAACATGGCATGTATCTTATCTAGGTTGGCCTCAATCCCTCTGGATGACATGAGGTACCCTAAGAATTTTCCCACAACGACACCAAATATGCATTTTTTGGGATTGAGCCTCATACCGTATCTTTGGATTATTGAGAATACTTCCTCTAGGTCTTTAACGTGGTCTATGAGTTGAGTTGATCTTACCACTATATCATCCACATAGGCCTCTAGGTTCCTCCACATATGTTTTTCAAATATTTTGTTGACTAGACGTTGATATGTGGAACCCACATTCTTCAATCCAAATGGCTACACACATGCGAGATGACCCATACTTTTTTCTAGACTAGGACCATATTTGATAGCCAGGAGGCATAGTTGACTTCCCTTATAACCCATGCTTCTTTAAGGGCAACACCTTGTGTTTGATGACCTCGTTCTTTTCTCTTAAGAATTTTATTTTTCATTGTTGTACAGATCTAACCTCTGGATTGACATTTAATTAGTGTGATATGACCTTTGGATAAATTCCACGCATGTTAGTTGGAGTCCATGCAAAGACATCCGAATTAGTCCTCGGGAACTATCAGAGTTTTTCGTCTAGCTCCATCGTCAAGTCTTAACCTAATTTTAAGGGGTGGCTTTTGATGAACAAAATCAAAAATTGTGATTTTGCAAATACTTTGGTTTTATATTTGTAAAACTCTCGCAAGTGTACGAATCATTTTATAGAAAATTACAAGTATACTTCCAAAGTCGATCTAAGGAAGGAATATATATGGTTTTTAATTTATTATTCAAATTTTTAAAATCGAAATTAAATCCTAAACATCTTGTCACAATATTTTGATTTTTGTTTCCTAATCTAATAAATAAATAAATATAAATATGATTCAATAAACAATAATATAAATTTTTATTATTCATAAAAGTGGAGCATTTATGGATATAATAATTAAATTAATTATGCTTGCTCATATTATTTATGTTATTAACTATATAAATTGATATTTGTTGATTTTTTCTTTTTGGTATGAAAGTTTCCTAATCTAATCGGAGCTTTAGGCATAGTAAGTTAATTAGACTTTATTCAATTTATCTAAATTAAACTTAAGAATTTAATTATCTTATTACTAATTTTAAAGTTTTAAAATCATTATTAAAAATATATTATCGATACATTTTTGAATAATAGTTCTTATAAAAAAAATTGAAATATAACTCTACTCTAACTACTAGGCGATTATACCAATAAATAAAAAAATACTACTCTAAATTAGACTGGAAAATTAAATCTTATAATCTAATTTTTAGATTTAAGTTTGTAATTAAAAATAATATATTTCTCTTTAATATCCTTAATATAAAATCTTGAATAAAAACAAAATTAATTTATTTTATAGAAATGTTTTACCTATTTAATATTTCGCAAGCATAACAACATTATTATTATATCATATTTACAAATAGTCACCCATGTTAAAATTCAATCATATACAAATTAAACATAACATATAAGAATAAAATATAAAAAAAATAATTGTAAAGAATTCATTTTAAAATTATACCTCAAAAAAATCCTTACAGAACTTTAATATTAATTCTGTTCTTGGAAAATCTTCAAACATATTTGCATTTCCGTTTATTAAATCAAAAACTAAAAATTTATAAAGCATAACTAGTTCTTCTAAAAAAGAAAAGAACTTTAAAACTAAAAAAAATAAAAATAGAGAGAGAAAGTTAGAGAGAGAATAGATTTTGAGGGTTGTTTTTTACTATGAGGGAGAGAGTCCTTTTATATATGAGAAAAATGCCAAAAAAGGTGAGAAAATATCTTAAAATTTGATTTTGGATGCTTTTGGATCGACTAGCACGCATGTGGGGTGAGATTTGTGGCATGACGAGCACTGGTGCGCGTAGGTGGTGCGGACTAGGCGTGGCATGCACGTGAATCGACAAATGCGTGCAACTTAGAGCATTTTAGAACTTTTTTACCCATGTTGTCCAATTTTTTCAATTTTTTGACTTTTCCTCATTTTTTATCAACATATTTGTGATGTATTGCTTCCAGTATTTTTCTTCGAGTATTTAAATTATTTTTGAATGAAAATATCTTAAATCAATAAAAATACTTGTGATTTTGAAAAGAAATATTTATATAAAAATATGATAAAATTATACAAATATAAATCTATTTAATAAATTAAAGTACATTAAAACATAATAATTTTAGTGTTTTTTAAGTACTCATTACAATCGCTAACCAGCTTCTTGCTAGTCCCTTAACAAGAAAAGTGGTAAAAACTAAAAATTAAACTATCCTAAATCACTTCCGTGGATTAACACAGTTTCATTTAGTATATGTAACAAACCTTTAAACCCCTAAGTTGCCCTAGTATATGAGTTTAAGTTTCATGAAAGTTTTCAGTAATGATACCCACAAAAATTAACAAAAAATGAAAACAAAATAAAACAAATGAAATAATAAGTTAACTAGAATTTAAAATAAAGTAAAAAGACTAAAAATGAAATAAAGAAATGAAATACAAAAATATCCCATACTTATAATCTCTTTTAAATTTTTTAATTAAAATCTTAAGCATAGATTATTTTAACTTCCTAACCATTTATAATTTATTATAATAATTAGTTGAAAATCATTTTCATATTACATATAAAAAATGTATCAATTTAATTTCACCCAAACTTAGTGTCAGGAATCTGAATTCGTTTCAACATTATTCCTTACAAGTCAATATACTCTCAAAAACATTGAATCCTATGGGTTCAAACATTCATACTAATTTATATGCGAAAGAGTTGATGTATTAAAATGAATTAATATATTCACATATGTATAAAGAAAAAAGGATCAAAGTGTTATTTTAACGTTAATCTCATGAAAGGAATCAAATGTAAGGATTTATAAAATATTATACATTACTTTCATATATCAATCAAATTCATTAAATAAAATATCAAGTAATATGCCTTTTAGAAAATGTAAGAAAATACAATGACTTCTGAGGGAATTACTTCCTATATTTTCTTTTGCATTAAACCATTTCTCACAGCTATTTAGACATTTTTTTGTCATATACATAAATTATACTATTTATTTTCCTTTCCTTCTTTATATTTTTTTCTTTCTCTTACATTTTTTTTATATGAGAATCCATTTTTTAGAAAATGGACCCATGTACAGATTGTACATTTTTTTAAATGGTAAGGTGAGTGGTTAATATTTGGCTTTTCTGTTTATATTTGTATAGTTAACCCTAGATATATCTATTTTTTAATAGAAGTCATACATGAATGAAGAAAGGCATATACTATCAAATTTCTACTTAAGTCATTTAATCCAAGCAAATGAAAAATAAATATATAACACTTCATTAAGATGTAAAAAATAAGAGATAATCTAATAATGCTTAAAAAATAAGAAAAATGTTTAGAGTAAAAAAATAATATTTATCACACCTTATCAAAAAATACTAGTCATGACAAAAACTAACTAATTTTCACATTATTTCATGATATATTTTTGGATATTAATCTAATAGTGCAAAAATACTTAATCATGGTTTAAATTTAATTCTAAGACATGATTAATTTTTATGAATTTTTTTAAAACTAATCATAAAATTCCAAAAAATAACTAAACCACAAAAAGAAAATAAAATCAAACATAATAAAAATGAAAATATGAACATAAAATTTTTTAAAATTGTTAAAAGTTTTGAAATTAAGCATGATAACTTTTCACCACCCCAACTCAATATAACAATTGTAAATTAAAGATAACAAAGAAAAGTTACTTATTTATTAAGAATGTGCAAGTAGTGATGGAGAAATGCATGTGCATCCATTATGTTTATCATTAAAGTTCACACAGATAGATTGCTGTGAATTTTTAATATCTCAACAAATATTTTTAGTTTTAATAATTCTAAAATTATTCACATGCAATTAAACTAAAATAAAAAAAAGAAATTAAATAAAAAACTAAAAGATAATTACCTAAACTGATGGGTTACCTCCCATCTAGCATTTAATTTAACATTTTAGAAATGACTTAACTTGGGGGATTTCATTTTAAGTAAACTCAATGTCCCCACATCATTGAGTCAATCAAACCTATAGATATGACAAGTTTGTCTACCTATACTCTTTAAGTCATGTCCTATGGATTTTCAAAATTTTATTTACTTAAACTAAGGACATGGTGGTAGGTTTTAGATAACCCATGTCTAGGTGCAAGTCAAATAACTAAGGCATCAAAACACATTTATACCAAAAGTGCTCCGAGAAAAGAATGGTGTGCCAAAATCTCTTTAAAAACCATCCTCTTAGATAGAGCAACGTTCCCAGGAAAGACTAGTGGCACAAAGGCTTCCAAGAATTAATCTCCTAGATAGAACTCTCTTAAATATTTGTCCAAGGCACATACATGGGGCACTACACAGTTCTCTAGCAAACCTTTTGTGCGAGTTGTTTGGACTTCTATTAATCCCTGGCCTTCCATGTATGGTTTCTATGGTTTTGATGTTGGTTTCTTTATGGAACTCCCTTTCCCTGCCTAGTAGGTTTGTTGTTTTTGGCACCTTTTGCCTATTTTGGTGATATCTCTTATCTTTGTTCTCCGTGAAGAGGTTCTTCAGATATCTCCTTGCTAATAATTCCTTTATTTCCTTCTTAAGGTATCTGCAATCTTTTTGTCTCGTGGCACACCATTTAGATGTGTCCCTAAGCGGGGATTTCATTTTTGATGGCCACCTAATGTTGGGTTTCACCTCCATTCTCTTTACAACTTGGGTTAGATTTACTCTCAAGTGAGGCCCTCTAAAGGGAGAAAGTGACCTTCCCTAGGGTCCTTTATTTCTTGACCATTGTCAGGCACCTCTGTTATTTGGTGTGAAGTGTTTACTTTTATTATTTTGATGTGCCCTATCTGGGCTTATCCTCCTCTTTTCTTTATCTAATACTACCTCCATATTAGTTTATTGGCCTTTGACCGAGCCTAGCTCTCTCACCAGATTGACAAACTTTCTTGCCTTGCCATAAGCTTCCTTTAAAGTATGAGGCATTGCCTTGGTTAATTCTATAAATAGATTAGAATTCTTTGGGAGACCTCTCCGGAAGGCCTCAATAGGAGTTAGGACAATAAGAGATTTCTAATTTTTCCTCCCTAAATCGTTTCATGTCCTCAGTAGATTCTCCCTCTCTTGAACAATTGAGAAAATGTGGTGTGATTCTTTTCTCAAGGGTTTATTTCAATTGTAGTTTGTGATAAAGAGCCTAGTGAAATGTGGAAAGAAGGTTATGGATCGAGGCACCAAATTGTTGAGCCACTTTTGGGCACCCTCACAAAGAGTAGCTACGAACATTTTGCACATCATGGAATCTCTTTTTCCCCAGGTTAGGCTCATAGGAGCCATGCCTGTTTTAAAGTGTTGCACATTTGTTACTAGGTCCTTTGTCCCAAAATATTTAGGGCATTTGGAAGCATTTAACTTGGCCGATGGCTCATCATTTTCTATATTATTACAAAAGAGGAAAATACTTAATTGTTCACAATCCCTATCCATATCATAAAGAGTTTTACCTCTCATTTTTCTCATTAGCTACCTTCAAAACTTGGTCTTGCTTCTTATTGGTTTCCTCTAACACTTAAAATCGTGCCTCCCATCTCTTCCTTTCCTGAACCCATTATTCTTCAATAGGTCTCGCCAAGCTATAAATGGGATTCCTTTCATCCTCTTGCCCCGAGTGGTGTGGCTCAGGCTGACCCTATCTTGTTATGTTTTTGTTAATTGGGTCTGCTGCTTGGTTGTCCAGGGCTCTTCCCTTTGACTGGGATCATAGTGCACTATCTTTTCTTTTGGCTAGGTCGAGCTCTCTTATCAATTCTAGGAGTTGGCGAGTCATCTCCTGGTGTTGTAAACTATTTTATGCTCTAACCTCATCAAGGGATGGTGTTGCGTCTCTCTAAGCTACCCTCGTTTCCTTGTTAGTTAAATTTGAATGTCTACTAGAGCGAGTTCCCAAAATTTTGATATGTGAAAAATGGCTTAGATGTAACTTTTGAACAGAGCATGACAGATTTCCAAACTTCTCTTAAGACTAGGAGTAATTCCCAAGAAGTACGGGGTCAAAAACTTAAATTTGACCTAAAAATTTGAGCCCTATAGTGGGTGCTAAAATGTTTGAGGTTGATCTAATTTACAGAGAGAGAACTTAGAGAGAAGTTAAAATAATTAGCTGAATGTGTGGATCCCATGAGATGCTCCTTTATTTATAGGGTATTACATGTACATGTATCGATTACACAATGGGTACACATATATGAGTGTTAGAGGGATACAATCAGTATAAAAATACAACATTTTATGTATTGAGCTCGACTGGTAGTCGACCTTATAAGGGAAGCATCCCCTGTGATAAACCTCATACTTTGCTAGTGCATTTGAAGTGTACAGAATTAAGTATGTCATTAAGGTCATTCTTTCTTATGATTAGGTCATCTTCTATATGCTCAGTCTGATGACATAAGCTTAGGTTACTCATTTTGAATCAAACTGACCTATAGGTCAGTCGATAGGGTTACAGGTATTGGTTCTTCATCTTGGACTGAGCTACAAGTATTGGTCCTTCGTCTTGGACCAAGCTATAGGTCTTGGTTCTTCATCTCGTTCGGCTGTTGATTGGCCCATATGTCCAAACAATATTTATTCTTTATATTTTTAATCTAACTAAACAATATTGTCAAATTTTATATTTATAAATCTCTATCTTTGCCCTTTTTGCCATTTTATTGTTTTTCTCTCCAAATCATATCATATTTCTGCCTTATTCTTTTTTAACTTTTTTATTTGAATAAAATCTAAGCCTCTTAATGTTTATTTAAGTCTCTATCTTTGCCCTTTTTGCCATTTTATTTTTTTTCTCTCCAAATCATATTTTTATTTGAATAAAATCTAAGCCTCTTAATGTTTATTTAAGTCAATAATATTTAGTTATTTATATTACATATCCATTGTCACAAGATTTAATATTTTTTCTATTTAGAATAAAGTAAATAGTTTATTTTTCATTATGTAAATAGTTTATCCATAGTAAAAGTTAGCTGGTACCCATGTCCTTGGTCTGTCTCAGGTAGAGAATAATGAATATCATGCTTCTTACTTTTATTTTCAATAATTAAGAATCTTTAGTCACTAAAATACAAAGGAAAAGAAAAGGACAAAACCATTTTGCAACTCTAAAGATTTTATGATAGGTATTCTTGATTTTATTACAAGAGTGTGAAACAATACTTCATTCAAAATTCTATAGCACCCATCAAACTGCAAAAGAAAATCTCAATACAACTAAATGAATAGAAAAGAAATGTTTTTATAACCACTGACTAACTAATATTAGCAAGAGCTTCATATTGTATGTCAGCCATTTCTCTTTTTCTATTCTTATAAAAATCTTTCCTTTTATTATTTTAGCCTATTATTAGAAGAATAGTTTCTCATTATAGAAGAGCTATCTTTGGTAGATTGTTTATTTTGTTTAGTTTGTTTCAATAAACATATATTATAATTTATTAAATCACACCTAAATTTTGATATAATGTGATTTTTTTCACTTAGATTTCAATCTTGTGGTGATTTTAATCATGTTTTATTATGTTTTTAAATCTAAATCTTATATTTTTCATTTAAATATTTATGTAGTTAAAATGTGAAAATCTCAATACATGAATGCTCAAGTTAGATTAAAGATCTGTCATCTTTTCATTGAGAAGAGTCATACATGTTTCGAGAATTAAAAGAACCAAAAAATAAAGCTATTACAAATTATTTTTATTGACTTGTTTGATAATTTGATGTATTTTTATTTTATTAATTTAATTATTTTTGTGTTTTTCGTTTGAATGAATAAAACATTTTAAATCGTCTAGTGGTTTAATGGTAAGACTCGTCTCTCTCTCGTATCATACCACAGGCTCGAATTATACTAAATAATTGTTTGATAAAAAAAGAATGAATGAAATATAATTTCTAGAAAAATATTTTAATTGGAAAGAGTAGAAACATATCTACATCTCAGTTTTTATGCTGGAAAAGTAACAGCTCATTGTATCAAAAAGAAATTTATTATATATATATCATGACATTTTGTTTGCGCTCTAAATATGTCTAACTGCCAAAGCCTCCTCCAAAATATTGTACTTAATTAACAATATTAATTAAGTAGCTACTATGCCATCACTATGTACACTGTTCTTGATTATCATAGCAAGAAGAATTCAAAAGAGAAAACAGCAAGATTCCATAGTTTTAAAAAATTGTAATCATTCAACCATTGAATTAATTCATGAATAAGGTAACGTGAAAAGGCATGATCCACCCTTTTTCCTTCACCTATGCTAACATGGGACTTGTAAGGGATAATGTAAAAATAAAAAAGTTGATGTTGATGATTACGTGTATTCTTAAGTAATATACACTATGCAACCTTTGAGAAACCCTTATTAACTGACATGCTTGTGCATTATGCTTCCTATCCATTGTTAGGTCACTCATGCTTTCTTAGTAGGGCTTTTTTTTTTGGCACAAAGAAAAGCGAGATGTTAAGTTTGAGGTATAATAATTCTATAAAAATAGAGTTATCAAGGCTCTATAATACATAATTTTTAGCATGTTGTAGAGTATTATATTAGTTTTTAGGCCATTTATGTTTTTATAATTATTTATGAAGGTTTGGAAAAGATTGTAACTTTTAGTACAAACTCAATACTAATCAATCCATCAAAATCAAGGATCAGTTGGGCAAACATAGGTTGATCGAACAACCTTCCAATGAAGCTCTCAGAAAAATATGCATCAAAAGAGCCGATAGGAAAAGTTCAAGGTCGACCTATCGAATTCTTAAAAATCATAACAATGCGTTTCATATTTTTATGCAATTTATTTACTCCAAAACTCAATCCTAACATGTAGAGTAATTTTTGTTGGTGTTGGCATCCTCTCGTACAAAATATAGAATATGTGCTTTATTTAATGCATATTCCATACCTTGTGTAAGGATGATTGGTATTGGGTCATTCGTACACGTAATTAGAATGCATTTTGAATTTGACCATGCACATATTTTCATATTTGGATCATATGTTTACATAACAAGTTGTAATTTAGTTTGAGGGTCTTGGAAACGGTTTAAAACCAATTGGTCCAAATTGGTTCAAGATCGAACCGTACCATTTTAGTGTTATGGTCAATTCTTGGCTGATTCGAAGTTGATTTGATAACCTCGAGAACCATCTAATTGAGTAGTCAATGAGGGATAGTTAACCAGTTGACGAGGATTAATTTGACCAGTTTAAAAAGGTAAGTGAGGTTTATTATATTTCTATAAAAACCTACACTTTTTCTTATTTTGTTAGCCAAAATTTGGGAGAAACTTTGTCCAACTATTTCCAGGCTTTCTCATTCCTTTTTCGATATGTTTTCCTGAGTGTCGGGTCCAATAAATAGTGTATGCATTTGTAGAGATAGGACATCATAGAGGGTCTCTTTCATAATTTCAGGCACTAGGTTAAGTATAAAAATTGTGAAATTGAGTGAAGTTTATTGAGAGATAGGATGTAATGTTCTGCCATATCATGTTAAGAGTTCTGTACAATATTAGTTTACCGATATACATATGAGTGTTGCGAGATCACAACAGTTTAGATAGATGAAAAGCCTATGTGAGAGTTTAGGATTTATTGAATCATTTGTGGTTGATCGCATCACGCAGTAATTAAGCTTCGAACGAGCTGAATCTATTTGGATTGAGTGATATGTAGATAGTGTGGCATCGTAAATGTAGTTAAATAGGATGCTCAAACTATTAGAGGTACATTTTTTTTATATTTCTAAGTTGTGAATTGATGTTTGTCTTAGTTAATTGGTTATTTCATGTAATTACAGTACAACTCGTTTAGCCACGTTGAGCCTATATTGTTTTATTATTGAACGATATCTAAATAATCATGATTACAAAAATAAAACTCAAAATATTGAACGAGATCTAATTAAATAGTATTGAATATTTAAAAGATCTAAATGACCATAGTTTAATCTAAATAACATTTAATATGAAATGACATGACAAACTATTTTTAATAGTAAAAATATATACGCTGAACATAAGGATATTATTTTTGTGATTATAAGTTTTAAGAGATATTTGATGTTTTCCATACAAAAACTTATGGTTTATTTTTATTCTTTATTTTATTATTATATTAATAAAATTAAATATGCTGCAGAAATAAAAATAAAATAAAAAATATAACAATTCAAATGCAAAGCAATTATCTTTTAATTAGTATAGAACAAATATGTAAGCCTCTCTGACATAAATATGAAGCAATGACTTAAATCTCAATATGTGTCCTCATTTCTTGTAAATTTGAGATAAAGGCTAGAACTAGACATTATAAATGAAGAGCCAGGAGGAACTTAACTTTATAATTATCTTTTAAATTACAAAAAAAAAAAAGAATAAAAGGAATAGCAATAACACTGTGAAGATTACCTCACAATATGAAACTTGGTTTGAAGCTTTACTGAAAAAGCAGCTTCTCCATATTAAAATATGGAAGTCTCTATGACATATCAAACACAACAAAATGACAACTATATTTTGTTGGTAAATCAATAGATCTCCACAGACTAATCAAAGACAGCATGTACAATCAATCTAGTTTTCAACTCGGCAGTTACTTAACAAAACCACCCAAGATGAGACACCGTCCCCAAAAAATGAATTAAATATCATAAAAGGAAGGATACAATAGAACCATTGTATCAGTTCTTTCCTGTCTTCAGCTTCTTCTGAAACAGGCTAGAATCCTCACCAATTCCCTCCCTAGCATGTTTTGTCCCTTGATTGTGGGACAAGATTTCATTATCCTAGTGCAAAAGGAAACAAATGTTAAGATATTTCCTTGAATTATGTGAGTTCTCTGAAACTTCATCTCCTAAAATGCGATGCGATTTGGAGTTTGTTTGCCTTACTTTTTATTAAAAGTGGTTTCAGGAAGAAACACATTGCACTTTTGTAAGCAAGCACAAAATATGCTTTTTGAAATCTAAAGTGCTTCTAACAAATTTTTTCCTGTTTGATCCTAAAGGCTTTTATAGGGTCCAAAAGTAGAAACAATTAGACCCTTATTCCATCATGTATGCAATATTACCTTAACAAATGATTTTGCTACGTCAGCTTTACTACTTGCTCGCTTCCCAAGCTCAATTTGAACTGAGATGCTGGCTTGAGACAAATCCACACCAGAGGCCTGTAGTGCTTGTGTCAAACTATGTAATAACCTGCTTCATACCAAAATCACTTATGTCACTGATTCATCAAACTACCTTTACTTGCATCTAGAAAGAGAGGGGGGAGGAGTAGACATGCAGTACAAATCTAACACGTCCTCCCTATACGAGGCTTTGCAACTAGAAAATAAAACATCTGTCTACTCTCTAGCATGATGTTGCCACAAGCAGAGTGAGTTTACTGTATGCTTTGTACATTCTTTACATCTCTGAGGTCCAATCATCTAATTCAAGTAGATTTTAACAGAACATTGAGTACTAGGACATTTACGACCATTAATACTTATGACCACTAATAATCAAATCATTATACAATCATACATGTTCCGAGCTGTTATCATATACATCGACCCAATCACCGCATGACATACCTGTAGAGATAGAGTAATGACACTATACAGTTATGATAAGAAGCATACCCAAAGTTTCATTCTATAATAAGTGTCTCAAATTTGCTCTCTCAATGGTCCTTCACCAGGTATATCAGTATGCACTAGCTACAATACATATTCAATACCATAATCTCTGGATTCATAATTTTCTCCAAACGAGCAAGAAATGGGAACTCAAGAGTAAATCAATGCAAACAAGCTAGGATGAATAACAGGGAATACAAAATTAATGGGAAGTTGCCAAAAATACTCACCCCTGGGAATATGCACTTGAGACGCTAATCATACCAGCTTCAATTGTCAGGTTCTGTTCTTTAATCTTATCACTAGTATTGGCACCATCAATGGAATTACATGATCTCATCTGACATGGTTGAGAAAGAGCCTGAGGAAATGTATTTTCTGCTTCACATGGAAACCTTGGGGGAAGGTGAGATAATGCCCCGGTACTCCTGACAGATGAGAAGTAATTTGGCTGCAGTGACATGGGAAAAGGTATTGCCTTATTTGTTACACCAGGTTGTGAATCCAATGCTTTGAAGGTAGTTGCAGTACTTGTGTCAGATTCTACTGTGTTTTGCACGCTTCCCGGAACTGTTAGAGAAGAGGAGGCATTTTTCTCGTCCAACTTAGCAAATCCTAGTGGAGGAGAGGACACAGTATTTATGCCTTGAGATTGATCAAAGCTTTCCCCAAGTCTATGACTGGTACCCTGATTCAATCAAAGGGGAGACCATGAGTTAATTGGCTTTAGAAAATACTTGAAGTGTACCTAATTTGGGATGGCAGCCTCCTAACTTGAAATGCCTACATTGCCAGAGTTCAATTGGCAATAAACAATAAGAGAAACCAAGAAACCTTAAATGGAATATGTTTGCACATTTTGCAAACAACGTTGATGTTCGAGCAAGAACTTACCCAACGCATCAATTTTGTCGGTTCAGTGTTCCAACCTTGATATGATCCCTCAAACTTATGTACCTTTTCCCGTAAAAACTGAATATATTCGATAACCTGCAAAAATATTAGAAAAAACAATAGCTCAACAAATTGACCTTTAAATGAATAAAAGTAAAAAAAAAATACCACTCTTTTGACATCTGAGTACCTCTAACAAGAAAGACGCCTTGTCTCTCTTTTGGTCACTATGAGGAATAAGTTCTCTCAGTGTCTGAAATCTGCAACAAGTAAAAAGGAGAAAAAAGTAAGTAAAGAAAGACCTTCAAGCTCAATATATAAGAAACAAGCAACATCCACTACAGTAATTATATTGATGCCTTGATAGAAAGTAGGACCATAAGAAGACCACTACAACCTATAATACATTGCCAGGAGAGCTACCAGAACCAGGATCCAAACTTTTAATTCGAAATGGTAAGTAAGTAGAACAGAGCAGAGGGAGAGAGAATATTGAGTTCGACTGAAGTGAATCGGCAGAGAAAATAAAGACAGTTCTGTTTGAAAGTTATGGCACGAAAACTTACCTATCATTAATTTTGCTTCTTCTTCGCTGCTCTGTCGCAGAATGTTTCGACCGTGGCGTGTTATGCTTCTGTTCAGAGCTCTTATCATCAACTTTTACCTTCAACTCTGCGAGACAACAATAATATGAATAACAAAAGCTTAAACTGGAAATGGAATCCAAATTGGAAATGATGGTTTAAACATAAACTGATATAATTCAATAAAATGCTAAAACTTGGCGAATTGCGGACTAATCAAATCGTTACAAAAGATACGAATAAGACTCAATTCGAAAAATGTCGAATATACCTTGGTGGGTGGTCGCAGAAGCAGACGCTTCTTTCTTAAGAACAAACTCTTCTTCGTCGTCAAATTCGTCATCCTGAGTATTTTCTTTGGCGGAGTTTATCATCTCAATGAAGCTCCGGTTTCTCTGCCCTGGGGGCCTGTCGAAATTTCCATGAAGTTTTCCATTACAAGGATAGGCTTCCAATTGCAACCCATTTTGAAGCTACTAAAGTTCATGGGAAAATAGAAAGAATGAAGGAGAAAGTGACTGACTGAGATGAAGAGAGAGAAACCGAGCTGTTGCAATAGTTGTTGGAAGATGATAGTGACGGTCGCTCTGATGACGTCCATTGTCCTGCTCTAGTCGCTGGCTCTGTTTAGAAAACCAAACTACCATAAGTTTCCCGGTAGTTCTATTTGTAACCCGCTATTAAATCAAATCAAATGAGAGCCACAGCTATGGCGAGATGTAATGAATATGAAAAAATATATATTTTTCCTGAGTTTTCATTTCACTTTTCACATCTATATATATATATATATATAAACCATTAATTTCTCTATATGAAAATATACAGTTTTCCTGCGTTTCCATTTACACTTTTCATTAAATTCTCTATGATAATCTTCAGAACAAAATAATATTAATAATGAATAAATAAAAAAATAAAATCTATAAATTATATTTACCATTCTACCATAATAAATATGTATATTAAAGAAATATCTAATTGCATTAATCCCATATAAAATATTAAAAAAAATTCAAATCAATCTCACACAGTAAATTTATTTTCACGCCGAATGATGTAATTTAGAAAACTATAAGTTAAACTTTTTCTTAAAAATATGTAGAATAGAAATTAGGTGGAGGTTATCTTTTTTAGAGAACATGCATTTTAATATTATTTAAGAAGGACATGCATCGTTAGGTTAAATAAATTTTGACCCTAAAAAATATTAGTGATAAATAAAGAAGCTCGGCCCATAAAATAAGCCCGTTTTGGGTTGCAGGCTATCCATAGTTACCACGTTTTTACCCATTTTGAGTATAAATTTGACCAATGACAGATTTGTTACCTCCGTCGAGGCTCGAAACCACATTTTGTGGGGGCACTTCCGAACATTGACCAGGGGCTGAGGGCAAAATCAAAACAAATTATATTTAAATCTAATGATATACGATAGTTCTTAATCATTCCTGAATCCTGATAGACTGACAAAATCACTTTTAGGGAAAGAGTTTTTTCCCCCTTTATTTCTTGTCGTTTTTCATAACATTAATTGCCATGGCAACAACCACTGTACCCTTTGCAAAATTTCTAAGCAGTTACACAAAGAGGTACATAATATAAGGGATCCATATCTCATTTTATGAACCAAACGAGTGGATAGTTTTTTCGTTGAGTGTAATGTCAAGCAAATGATAACAAACGCTTTAAATTCTTTTTTTATTAAACGCTTAAAATATTTTCAAATTAAAAAAAAATCCTAGTTTTTAATTATATAAAGAGAAATAGTAATATTATATATATTTTTCACTTATACCCTGTTTTGAAGATTTGATAATTGGTTTTTTATAGATATATTTACAAATGATAAAATATAAGTGATGTGTGTGCAACAATTGACGCACATTTGTGGGTAATTAAACTTCCTCGTTATATAAATTACTTAAAATATTCAGATGATTATAATGTAACTCTAATGCGTCTATTTTTTCTATAAATCGGCAATGATAAAAATGATACATTTTTATCAGCCCTAGAAAAAGATTTAATTTTTTTAATGAGAAAGCACTTCAAGAAGATAGCAAATGTATAAACATGCAAACACGCGAAAGATTATGCGTATATAAAGGAGAAAATGGGCTATATTGTTTGTTGGTAAGGACCAAAATACCCGTAGAAAAATAGTAAAATTAAAATGGTAAGTAAATAGTTTCAGGAATGTTGAGCCCAATTCAAAATCCATTAGCTCACCATGAATGAATTGAAAAAAGAAAAAAAAAACTTATTCTGGTTCTTTATAAAGCACTACCAAATCATGCAAATGTCATATTAATGGACTAACAAAGTATACATAAATGCAGATCCAATGATATTTGCTTTGCTTTGAGTGGGCACAAGGACGTAAGTTCAATCATGTCAAATGTAAAAAGGTACGTGAGTTTGTATATAATGTTTATTAAAATAAAGACAGAGAGACCAACTATGTATTTTCTTTATAATGCACGCTATAAATGAAAAATAACAAAGCATGCACATGGAATGAATAATGATAGTATATGAATATATACATGAACATTTACCTCTAACGGCATGAGCTTTCTCTCTTATATTCTCCTTCCCTGTCTTTCCCTTCTTCACTGCAGACTCTTCCCACAAAGTGAATCCACTTCCAGTGTAAGAACTGCAGTTTGAATTCTCATCATTTCTCTCAGTACTACTCGCTTGAGCTACCGAGTATATTGGTGTTGCCTCTGGTTTTGGAACCTTTGGATTGAAATATGAAATGTTGCTGATACTGTAAGTCCCAATTCCACCAGGGAGAAGATGCTCAACAGAAGGAGGTGGATCTGCAGGAGGTGGTGGTGGTGGTTTTTCAGCAGTTGAAACCTCTAATGAAGCTTTCTCCTTAGAACAGGTCTTACCTATTCTTTCCTCTAATGGTTGTAAGAAATTATGAGTTCTAAGGTAACCTAGATCAATGTATGAAAGAAAATAAACATAAGTAATAATTGGATCCAGAACACAACTATAGCACATGCATCCTCATGTAAATTATTTTTTAATTTAAAAAAAATTTAACGTTTTGATACCGAAAACATCATACAGATACAGAGATGCTAGATTGGTTTTGCAAAAGGTGGCGTCACATTTTGATCAAATAACGATTCCATTTCTTATTTTTATTATACATTTTTGCCATTGAGTTACTCACTCGAGTTAGTCTACTGAAAAATATGAAATGTAATTTTTCTTTTAAATTATATAAAATAAGTATCCTAAACTTATAACAATCCTATAAATTTGATGATTTAATTGATTAAAATTCAATATTGAAATATATTAATTGATTAAAATTTAACTTAAATTATCTCGTACCAAACATATTAATTATCTCATACCAAACACATTAAATGTGAAATTTTAGATCAATTTTTATAGAAAATATATGAATTATATAAATATAATGTTATTTTGTACTTAAAAACTTTAAATGCGTTATAAATATTGTTTTCTCGATATTTTTTCATGGAAAACAATTGAAGCATAAACTACATTTTCTAAATGCAGATTTCATAATCTAAAAATTTAAAATTTAGAATTCTTTTTATTTTGGTCCAAACAATAAGCACTCAATTGAGTATGATCTAACTAACTCTATAAACAGGGATGAAAATACTCGATCAACTTCACAATGTTGAGGGGGTAACTTATTTATAATGTATTAAATATTAACAATTTAAATAACTAAATAACTTACATTATTAAACCATATATTTCAAATTTTAATATAAGTGAATAAAAATGTACATCATATATCATATTTTGAAAAATATCATTATTCTTATTATGTGAAATACATTATAAGAACAATGATATTTTATTCTTAAACAAAGATAAAAAACTTAGGCTATTATGCAAAATACATAAATTAAATATAATGGTATAGGAATAAATTTGAGGAAAAAAAGATTAAGTTAGAAGGAAAATATTTGTGTTACAAATTTTATGTGATAAATTTACTTAGCTAACATTTTTAAAAATAGAAAATAAAAAAATAGCAAATAAAATGTAATTTTTTTTATTATTTATTTTGATTCAATAGATGAAAAGTTTATTATTTAATAGCATGTATTCTCATGCTTAAATGGGCCTACTAAAAAGGCTGCATATAAAGAATTTATAATAAGATGCCGAAATGATATTTTTTAGTCATTTTTAAGAAGTCATTATTAACAACATAATTAATATTAATATTTTATTTTTTCCTTCCAGCTTTAGGGGTGGCATGCCCCCCTTTTATTCCACTGCAGTTCCGTCCCTGTTTAGCCACATAAATGCATGTCATACCAAGAATTTAGGGTGTGCTTGTTTATGCACTCTTAATTGTGGCTTCAGTCAAATGCCGTTTAAGGTAAAATATAATAATAATAATAATAATAATAATAATAATAATAATAATAATAATAATAATAAACTTTTAAAAATATGCACATTATTTAAGCTTATGACAAAAGGCATAAATATACTTTATAAATCTTAAAATCATTTCTAGTATTTTTTGAATTTATAGTTTGAAAGTTTTTTTCCTTACAAGAAGAGCTTTTAGAGGGTTTAGAAGTACCATTAGCATAAACTACAATAAAATGAAAATACAACAGTTTAAATATGAAAATATTCAGTTGCAAACAATACCTAGCTAGAATGTTTGAAATTTATGTCATAATTAAAATATGTGTGTAGTATATTAATTTAAAAAAAATATTCAGTTTTTTTTAACTAATCCAAAAAATCTAGATCTTATAATTTTAATAAATAGTGAGAATCGAGTTGAGAAATATGAAATAAATAAACGCAGGTACAAACAATATTGCCCGAGCATCCTATTAAAAACTTATTGAAAGGTGGTTGTTCTTGCCCTTGATATATTAAAAATATAGTAGAAACTACACATCACCACTGGTTTTGAAGTATTGACCTATTAGGTATTATTAGCTTAAAATGAGCAAGCCATCTAAGTCACTTAAAGGTATTCTAGTTGAATTAAAATGTTTATATCATGAAATCAAATGAGTTAGTTTACTTGATTCATAAACATTATTATATTGTTTGCCCATAAATAATAGTATTTTTCTTTTTACAAAATTTAATGATTATGATATTATATATATTATATTTTTATTTCTAAACAAAATTTTAAATATTTATTATTTTTATTTTTTAAAAATATAAATATGTAAACTCATAAACTATTTAATATACTCATATAAAAGTGATTTGAGTAGAATTCTACTAATATAAAATTTAAATTAAATAAATTGAGTTACAATCAACCTGCTAACTCCAATGTTTTGACACATTTATCGTTAAGCGTTAAAGTATAGATGTTATAAAGTAAATATTTAATTTTAAAACAACTAACATTATATAAAAAAATTAGAAAACTATTGAAAGAATTTTTAATTTTAAAATATAAATATTAAATAAATAAAGATATAAAAATTATCTTTCTAACACATTATTTGATGAGCAAATCATATCATGTACGTAGTAATGAATTTTTTTTTTAAACTTATTAGAATTGCTTTTCTGGGAGAAAACATTGAAATAAAATAGGCAGATCGAAATAATATGCAATATTTATTTCAGAATAAAACTAGCATATATTTAAAAAAAGGATAAATTTTGAACGATAAAATATATATTTTTATGTACCTTGAAAATTTATTAATGATTTACACCATCTCAATTAATTGAAAAAATAAAAATTTACATCAACAAATATTTAGAAACTAATAATTGAGCATACTCTAAATCACCTGTAGCAAGCTTTTAAGTTTGTATAATATAATTAGATAAAATGTATTACAAATATTTTAATAAAATAATTTATATTTAAATAATATTTAATTTATATATGTAATTTTAGTATTATTAAAATAATTTTATTATAAAAATTTATTTAAATTAATATTTAATTTATTTTATAGTTTTCTTATATTTTAAAAAAAAATATTTTTTCAAAAAAATAAAGATACATAATTTTAGAACTAAATTTTCAAATAAGATAAATAAAATATTTAATATGATTTAAACACATGTTATTAAATTTCATAAGCTCAGTCTTAACTTTAAAAAAATAACTATAAAAATTATACATATTTAATATTATATAATAAACATAACCTAAATATCATGCAAACTATTGTTATTTATTTTTAATTGTTTGAAGACTGTTTATTGTCGCATCTTATTTTATTATTTTTATATTATATTTATTATTAATTTTAAAAAATCTACAAAACATCTTTGGTGAATTTTAATTTACATATAATAATTATATTAAAAATAAAAAATATTTTTAATAATTTTTAAAATTAACAATAAATATATTAAAAAAAACTTGTGAAAATAACCCAACGTTGCCTGAATAAGAAATTTTTTTTTTTATCAATGGATCACTATAATACGTAAATAAAAGTAAACGCTTAAAGTTCACGGGAGATGGAACTAGTTACAAAATGGGTTCTTTTAAAAAAAAATTAAGAAAGGAAGGAATCATGTATGATGTTTCTCTAGACATTATTGATGCTCAAACTTGAACTTCGCACAATCGCAGATCCAAGAGTTTTTTATTTTTTTTTATTTTTCTTTAAGTTGTATCCAAGTTTTAATCCTACTTGTTCATTTTCAAATTTTCAAGCAATTTTCAATGTTATATTCATATCGGTTGTTGCATAATAACAATTAAAGTTCTATTGACAAAAAAAAATTAAATTTAAAAAGGATTGCTAAAAGCCAGAAGGGTCACGCACGCTCAACAGTAATTTGATGAATGAACATAAAGGGCGTGTTGAACAGTAAATTCATGAATATCATGCTACCTATAACATTAGGGCGTGGTTTTGTGATGTGTCAAATCAAGATTAACATCACTATGGGCCCCCCACTTGAAACGCAAATGCTGATCGTGTTAACAGACACAGCCCTTTCCCTTTCGGATTTCGCTGCCTATTTAAAGCTTGTGAGTTATGGCCCAGATCTATGATTCAATTACAATCACGTGCATGCATAATCGCATTGTCAACTGATTATCTGAGATATCAGATATTTCTCTCACGCATTTAATTCTAAAATAAAAATTACATGTAACCAAAATAACATAAGAAGATTACTAATCCAATTACACTAATAATTTTATTTAATAATTAATTATTGAGATTAAATAAATACTATTTTATTTGTGATAATAATAAAAATATTTTGGTGATATTATTATTTTCTCAAAATTTTCATAATTTTTTTAAGATGATAAATTATTAAAAAATAATTATAATTTACCTTTAAGGTTTATTTTGAAAATAGTCAAATAAGTCGTGTTAAAACCGAAATTGACAATATAAAATATATTAACTAATACAAGGAAAAATTTAATTTACATATTATATAAAATTAATGGTTTATATGGGACCACGTATCTTACAAAATAGGGTAAGTTATAAATACCTTCATTTAAATTTTATAGATTTAAAAAAAAAAATAGATTCTTTCTTTTTCACTGTTTATTGTTCGTCAAGGAAGATATATTGGAAAGAAAATTATAATATTACGGAAACATATTGTAATATAAATTAATAATAGAGGGATGTAATTTTCTATGTTTTAAACTTAAAAAGTGTATTTGAAATGTTCAAAAACATCAGAAGTTCTATAATAATTTTTCGCAAATTATCTAAAAATGATCTACACGATATTTACGAGCAATTTGGTCTCCCAGACATGTTAGTCGGTTAGTGGGACTTATAAGTGAAAATTTTAAAAATTTAGGGGAAAAAATTAATAATTTATCAAACTTCAAGGAGGAGGGGAGTAATTAGGAAAAGAAAATAAATACCTTGTGAAGATGGTCTTGGATCTTGATGAGCAGTTGGATGACTGTACAGTGACAGAAAGTCATGCGTTGGCTTAACTCCTCCTGTGTAGAAAAACTTTGAAATCACAGTTAGATAAAAATAAAATAATAATTTACCCGGAAAAAAAAAACAAGAACGATTCGAGAAACAGTTTATGAACTTTAACGAAAATCTGTTTTGATGAGTTATTAATGGATGAAAAAAAAGAAGAGGAAGATCAACACAAAATTCAAAATGACTCTACTTTCGGTAAATTTAATACCTTCGGTTCCATAAGGACGGGGTTGAGAAAGCTCCATCTACAGTTTTGAATGTTTATCCTAACTGACTGGCTTTATCTTCGTTATAATTCTATGGAATTCTCAAAACGGTGTCGTCTGAAACCTAAATTTTCGCCAGAATCGAGTGGATGATTCAGAATTTCAAGGTCGATGAAGACAAATTGAGCCTTTTGGGACACAAATTTGCAGAGAGCATAAGAGATCCACAATTAATTAATTGTAAAAAAATGTAAAATTTCTGGAAATTAAAACACATACGCTTCGTAAGACAATCGGAAGCACATTCACAGTAAAGAATAAAACCGAGAGTTAGCTCCGATTCAAAATCATGTAACTGAAAATCTAGTCTAAAAATTCGCCAAAAGCCAGGAGAATTTGTTTTTTCCTGAACGTGGTTTTTTTCTCGAGAAAATTACCTCGCCGATTCCCGAGAAAATTCCTCTCCAACAAATCCAACGCCGAATCAAATCTTCAGAGAACACTTGACAGCATGAAATTGAATAAATCTGCAATGAAATTAAAGTTATATATAGAGCTATATGAAAGAAAAAAAAACTGAATTATGTACAATTAATCAAATTTGAATTAAGTGAAACCAGGGAGGAGGAGATCCAAATTTTCTAGTAGACGAAAAAGCACATTAGAATTAACAAATAATTTTTGATAGAAAGAACTAACAGAATATATAAACATGTGCAGATGAAATATATTGATGTGTATACTAGTTTACCTTGGATTCAAAAGTCTGCAATATACGTACTGCAATCTCAATTTCAAACAGTCTCAACAATAATCCAAACCTTGACTGATTGAAACTAAGAACATGAAAAAGCGCTTAGAATTCAAATTACGCTTTGGAAAAACAATATTTCAGATTCAGATCGAAATGCGTTAGACGAAGAATATTTATTATTATACGTAGAGTTATCGACAAAGTATCTCTCTCTCTCTCTCGTAGTTCTTTCTAAATGCTTAGCTTTGACAACGAACACTAGGATGATAGTTGGAGCTTGAGCTCTCTCTATCTTCTTTCTCTTTGTGCGTGGGTGCTTTGGTTGAATATATCTTTTATACAGTCTCTTCTTTGCTAGTTCTATAGTTTGCTTACTTTCAGTCATTCTCATTTTTTTCCCCTTCTTTTATGTTTCTTTATATTTATTATTTCAAGTGTAAATTTCTGTTGGCTGTAAACACCGTTTAAATGACGAACATAACGCCGTTAAGATCTAGACTCGAGCTTGATTAAAAGATAATTGGTTAGGGGGTGGCTATTTCCAGCCGTCTACTCTGTTCGTTACATGGGATTATGGTTCACGGAACTCTATGATATATTTTTAGTTTTTATTTTTATTTTTATTTTTATTTATATTTTTATTTATATATATATATATATATATTCGGCAATCCCGAGTAATATTTTATGTTTTCTTATTTTAGAGAATTTTTAATGTTTTCGGCAATCCCTATTAATTGATAAATACTTTAATTTTATCTTATTTAATCTTTAATCACTATTTTTTAAAGATATTAGATTCAACATGTCCTTTTTGCCCACCGAAGTAAAAACATTTTCTTCCATATTTTTCATAAAAAAATAAATCATGCGTTGTCCAATGACTTGTTGATTTATATAGTACAACAACACAAAACAAGACATTTTTTCCAACACAAAGTTTAGTGTGTGTGTGTTTTTTTTCCCTTCTTCTATTACTAATACAAAATTTAGTTGATATATGTACATGTTCAATGATTTTAATTTAGGATTACGTGTTACAAAATTTGTTTACATTATATTATTTATATTGTTTAATAACTTAGATTAAAAAAGATATCATTTAATATCTTAATTTTACAAAAAAAAACTAATTAGAAATAAATTATATTATTTTATGTCAATTTTTTAATTTATAGTTAAAATATGAGTCTTTAATAATAATAAAAATAAAATTTAATATGAAATTATTTAAGAAAAATTAATAATAATAAAATTCAAACAACTTATTTAAATATACATTTTAATTCTCAATAAAAATTAAAAATAAGAAATTAAAATAAAATAGCGAAAATTAACAAATATTAAAAATAAGTATTTTATGAATTTTATTTCATATTAATTGTTATTTTATCATTGTTAAATACTCATTTTTAATCATGTTCAATAATTTGATAGAAAAATAATAATATTTTAATAAAAAAATCATTAAAATAATATAATTTGTTTTTAATGGGTCATTTTTACAAAGCAAAACAACTAAATGACATTGTTTCTAATCTAAAGAACTAGACGATACAAATAACCTAATCTAAAGAATTTCTATAATATTTTTCCTTTTAATTTATTAAGGGTAAGTAGCGTGAGAGATTATAAAAATAAGTGATTTATTCATATTACTTTTAACTTAAGCGTTTTAGCCAAGTACCTTTTAAAAATGTATATTTTAATCTTAAAAGCTCAAAATTATATGAGTTATGTGTCCTCTTTTTGGGATTAAAATGTACCCTTTTAAAATTATAGTGTTTTTTTTTTCAAAGTTATGAAACTAAAACAGTTTAGTTGAAAGCTATAAGATAAAAAATTTGTACAATAATAGATCTTTAATCGAGTCCAAATTTTATGCTTAAGTTTTTATTATATCACATAAATTTGAAAATTTTCATAGAAATTAAAAAAATAATATATATACACTACTACAAAAAGTACACATGGTTTCGGTTTTTAATCGTAACCATAGGTCTATGGCCACGGTTATAGGAACCGAGGCCTAAGTGAGAGAGACCATAGTTAACGACCTATGGCCTCGGTTTTTTAACCGAGGTCATAAATACACCATATGCCCTCGATTTTTCTAATAACCGAGGCCATAGGATATACATAAATTAAAAAAATACATAAATTAAAAAAAATACAATTATTAATTAAAATATTAAAAATTAAATCAATATAAATTACAATAAATTTATTAAAAACAATATTAAAAATCATATTATAGTAAAATTAAAAGTATAATTACATTCGAAAATTTATTATACACTAAAAATTAATAAACACGGTGTATAATAGAAATAACTTGAGTATAGTATTTATTTTTATTTATTTTGAGACTCAAAACATAGTACGCCTGTTGCCTGCTGCCTGGTGCGTGATGTGCTGATACTTTGGTGCGCCTAGTGACTACTGCGCTGGTAACAACAGATAAAATAAGAATGAACCATAAACACAATGTACAATAGAAATAATAGTAGATAAAGTAAGAATGAACCATAAAAACTGTTTACAATAGACTCAAAACACAATCTAGCATAACATAGCAAGAAAGCTATGCAAGCAAGTAATAAGAATGAAAGAAATAGACAATTTGAAGACACCTACTCACAAGAAAGAATGAACTTAGTACTTATAAATTGAAGACACCTCACCTCATGCAACTTATCTTGTTCCTCATATCATAAACATATGCCTCAACGATATTTTTCATGTCTTTTGTTTCTTCCATCACACGGACTTGAAGATCAATTGATCATATACATAGACGAGCCAAAGACTAAATGAAGATGAAAATATATTCTGAAGCCTATCACACAGAGGACTGATATATCAATGTATCACCAGAAACTTAGTTAGAACTAATATAACTAAAATGTAAATTTAATACCTGAATTCCAAGATGAAACAAATATGGAATGAGGACTGACCTTTCCATATCTGATAGATCAGTGCAAAGATGGTGATATAAGCTAGAAAGATTATCCCATCACTTATAAGCAATAAAAGGAGGACAAATGTGACAACACACTTGTATCTACAAACTGAGCCAAATAGGAAATAGTATCATATATTGTGAACAAGTAGATAGAGAAGTAACAAAAATAAAGCACAAAAGGAGCTTGTAGGTTGAATCCGGTTTACCTTATAGGATTTCAATGATTGATCAATAGTTTGTTTACAAATCACAGTATAAATCTTTAATTACAATAAGAGAAAACCCATATTCTACAACTCAAAGAAAAAACAATTCTAAGTACATAAGAGATAGAACTTGGACACAAAATCCACAATGAATGTACCTTGGAAACGAGAGGATAAGAAAAGGTGAGTATGGTGATCGAATAGAGGCAAACTACTACCTCGTAAAGTTGACAATATGGCCATTTCTTCCTTTTGTCACCTTCAATAGAAAATTGAAGAAAAATAAAATAATCAAAGATGACTTTGAATCTTGAGAGAACCTAACAAATATAGAAGGCGACTATCGTTTAGGTCGAAACGATGATGTCTACTTACAATTTTTGGTTGCCGTCAACTGCCAACTTCACCTCTCAGTCTCAATCTTACTTGTATATTGATTTGTAAAGGAAAAATTAAAATTAAATTGACAAAAGAAATACCTTTTATCCCAATCAAGAGCAAGCCAAGATAGATCCTACAACACAGCTTCTTCAAATTCGCGGATAAATGGACGATTATCAGTTTAGCACTCCACGACCTTAATGGCGGCATCGCAAGCGAGGATGAAGGCGGCGAGGACGAGCTAGGGTTTGATATCGCCTGGTGAGAAGAGGAATACATACATGAGAGAAAATTCTATATACCTAGGCAATTAAAAAGGAAAAAGAAAAATCTGTATGTGCTGGTGCGTGAGGGGAAAAGTTAAAAGGGATACGTGTACGCGCGTAGGGGTAAAATTAAAAGGAAAAAATTGAAAATGAGAAAAAAAAGAGGGATAAAAATTTAGGGATAAAAAAAATTTGATATAAAAATTTGGTGTGTGCATGGTGTAAAAGAGATAAAATACATTAAATTAAATTAATAGTGAAATGAAATAATTGTAAAATAATTTTTATATTTTTTAAAATAAATAACACACACAATATATTATTTGATTTTGATTTTAAAAATATAGAAAATTAACTCTATTATTTTAATTATTATCATAGTAACTTAATAATCGTGATTATATAAGTTTCTTTATATTTAAATAATTTTTGTAATTTAAGGGAAGGAGAAAGGAAAAAAAGATAGGAAAAAAGAAAAAAATTGATAGAAAAATTTAATTTTTGGTGTAAAAGAGAGAAAATTGATTGGATATGCTTATGGTCTTGATTTTTTAAAAATCGAGGCCATATGGTATGTCTATAGCCTCGATTATTTAAAAATTGATATAATAGAATATGTCTATGGTCTCGATTTTTTAAAAATTTAGATTAAATTTTCGAAACCATAGTTATGTTTTATAGTATTGATATAACAATCTTGCACACGTATCTTTAATTAGTATATATGACACACCTCATATGATTATATCAAAAATTAATTTTTACTTAAATAAAAAGGTATCAAAGGTAATATAGTTGAAGTAAGGATTATTAACATTAGTTATTTTTTATATATAAAATAATTAAAATTAGTGAGAACAAATTTGAGATAAAATGACGAAATCATATGATTGAGATTACATTCTTAGCCGGGCTTTAATAATAAATATAAAAATTCATTCATTTTTCAATCTTAAATTTGTTACGTCATTTAGAACTAATAATTTTAAAAACTTTACTTTTGAGACATCTATTTCGCTCGAATATTTCTACATCTTCACAATGATCAACTGATAAAAATGTTAACTTATTAACCGATCTTAATTATTTAACAACTTAAACTTATGCTTATTACTATATTTAATCAAACAATAGTATGCGCGCTACTGCGGAGGACTCGTCAGATGCGCGTACCTCGACGGGGATTGAGACTTTTGTTTTTTGTTTTTTTTGACCTTTTTAATGATTTTGATCCATTTTGTTTAATTTTTTTATTTCTTTCTCAATATATTTATGATGTATTATATCCAGTATTTTTCTTCAAGTTTTTAAATTATTTTTGAATGAAAATACTTGAAAAACAATAAAAAACCTGTGATTCAAAAAAATATTTTTTTTTATAAAAATATGATAAAATCATACAAATATAAATCTATTTAAATAATTAAAATATATTCAATCATAATAATTTTAGTGTTTTTTAAGTACTCATCACAACCCACAACCAGCTTCTTATTAGTCCCTTAGTAAGAAAAGCAATAAAAACTAAAAATTAAACTATTCTAAATCACTTCCTATGATTGATACAGTTGGATTTAGCATATATAATAAACCTTTAAATCCCTAGGTTGTCCTAATGGATGAGTTTGAATCTATTGACGGTTTTCAGTAATTATACCCACAAATATTGATCTAAATGTAAAAATTTTAAAAAAATAACAAAATAAACAAATCAAAAACTAAAATTATAACAAACTAAATAAAATAAAAAATTTATTTAAAAATAAAACAAAACAAAAGATAATTTTTTTTATGCTTTTTAATCTCCTTTAAGATCATAATTAGAATCGAAAGCATAAGTTATTTTCAACTTCTTAAACAGTCATAGTTTATAATATTAATTAGTTGAAAATCATTTTCATACTTCATTTCAAAAATGTTTCAATTTAAATTTACCCAATTTTAATGTGAGAAATTCGAATTCGTTTTGACTCTACTCGTCACGAGTCAATACTCTCAATTCTTTAAATTCTATAGGTTCAAGCACTCATACTAAGACGTATGCAAATAGAATTTATGTTTAGAAATAAACTAATAAGTTCGTATACTTATAAAAGAAGAAAGGCTAAAAAATAGTGCATAACTTCGATCTCATGAAAGGAATCGAATATATAAATTATAAAGATATCATATATATTATTTTCATACATCAATCAAACTCATTAAGCAAAAAATTCAAGATATATGCCTTTTAGAAGTATAGGAAAAATAAATGCAATGATTTATAGGAGAATTAAGTCCTATATTTATTTTGTACTAACCAACTCTCACAAGTGTTTAAGACTAAAAAGGTCGTAGTATGTAGATGATACTATATATTCTTTATCTCTATATTTTTTAAGAGATTTTTTAACATATTTTTTTTAGAGAGTAGATCCATGTACAGACTGTATATTTTTGTAGGATTTTGGTGAGTGGTAATTTTGTGGATTTTTTGTTTGATTTTGGTTTAGGTAACCCCAAATATATCTCTTTTTGGTAGAAATCATGCATAAATGAGATAAAGACATATACTATAAATTTATACTTAAAATATTTAATCTAAGAAAATGAAAAATAAATATACGACACTCTATTAAGATGAGCATACATTCAATAAAGATCATCTAAAATTTTGAAGAAATAGAATAAGTGTTTTGAGTAGAAAGAAAATATTTCACTCAGAATAAAAGAAGTTAGGGTTCAAATAATATCTTACAAGGATAGTCTCTACTATTTGATTTATAAGCATTGATTTTGGGTTCATTATAATTTTCACACTTTATCATGAAATACTATTTATGATAAAAACTAATTAATTACCATATATTCTATGATATATTTTTAAAAATTAATCTAATAGTGCAAAAGACTTAACTATTTACTTAAATATGATTTAAAGAAATGATAAATTTTTGTGAGGAATTTTTTAAAACTATTCCTAAAATTCTAAAAATTACTAAATCACACAAAGAAAATAAAATCAAACACAATAAAAATGAATATGTGAACATAAAATTTTTTAAAATTGTTAATTTTTTTGAAATTAAGCATGATAACTTTTCACCACCCCAACCTAGAATTTACATTGTCCTTAATGTAACAATTGTAAATTAAAGATAAAGAGAAAAGAGAACAAAATTACATATTTCTTGAGAATGTGCAAGAAGTGATGAAGAAATGTAGGTGCATCTATTATGTTCATTATTAAAGTTCACACAGACATATCGCTCTAAACTTCTAAAATCTAAAAAATTATTTTTAGTTTTAATAATTCCAAAATTATTCATATGCAATTAAAGTAAAATAAACAATAGAAATTGAATAACTAAAAAAATAAAAAAATTACCTAAAATGATGGGTTGTCTCCCATCTAGAGCTTAGTTTAAAGTCTTAGCAAGACGTAGCTTGAGTGATTTTATTTTAAGTAAAATCAATATTCCCACATCATTGAGTCAATCAAACCTATAGTTAGGACAAGGTTGTCTACCTATATTTTTTAAGTCATACCCTATGAATTTTTAAAATTTTTGTTTACTTAAAACTAGAGACACCATTGTGGGTTTTAAATAACCCACTTCTAAGTGCAAGTCAAATAACTAAGGCATCAAACCACATTTGTACCTAGATCTAACAAAGTAACTACCTATTTTAATCATAGATTGTGATTAAAAACTTTAAAATTTTGGAGATAGCTTTAGAATTTTTTTTAAACTAATCTAATACTAACTATTAAAATAAATACTAACAATAAAAATAAAAATTAAGTAAAAGAAACAAACGAAAGAAAAATTAACAAATAAAAGAAGAAAAAAATAAAGTTAGTAAAATAAACAAAATAATTATACAGATTTTATAATATATATCATACAAATAAATTTTATACAAATTTTGATACATATAATTATATAGACTTAAACTATACATATTTATAATACATTATATCTATCATATAATACAAATAAATATACATGATTAAATTATACAGAATAACTATGTATATTATACTCTATATAATATATAATTTAAACATATTTTTATACAAATAAATATACATGATTAAATTATACAAAATATAATACACTCTATCTAATATATAATACAAATATATTTTTATACATGTTATTTCATACAATATTTACAACAACTAAGTTTATCTCTAAGTTAAATAACATAATCAATATTAACTAAAAATGCTCCCAAGAAAGAATAGTAGGACAAAGCCTCTTTAAAAATCATCATCCTAGACAAAACAACGTTCTTAGAAAATACTAGTGGCACAAAGGCTTCCAAGAACTAGTCTCCTAAACATAACTCCTTTATATCTTTACTTTTCATGCTATTACACAGTTAGTTTTTTAAAAACAAATTTAAATTGTTTTTTGATTTTTTAAATTTTTTTAGAAAAGAAAATAACTAAATAAATTAGTTTAATTTATTTTATTTCAAAATAAAAAAAATGACAATTATTTACAACACAAAAAGTTTTCAAAAATTTGTTAAATAATTAAAAACCTTTATTCCTTCCCCGACAACGGTGCCAAAAACTTGATGAGACAAAACCAGGATCAAGTAAGTAATACCGATTTTACACATACTTTGGTTTTATATTTATAAAACTCTCGTAAGTTTACGAATCATTTTTAGAAAATAATAAGTATACTCACAAGGTCAATCTAAGGAAGGAATATACGTGATTTTTAATTTATTATTCAAACTTTTAAAAATTGAATTAAATAATAAAATCTTGTCACAATATTTTGATTTTTTTGTCTTCCCTAATCTTATATAATTTAAAAATAAACATAGATACATATTCAATAAACAATTATGTAAATTTTTATCATTCATAATAGTGGAGTATTTATGGATATAATAATTAAGTTAATTATGATTGCTCGTATTATTTAGGTTATTAAAGATATAAATTGATATTTATTGATTCTCTCTTCTTTATATAAATACCACATTTGGTGGGTTAGATATTTTTGTTAATTAAATGAATCAATTAACACTTATAGGTGGGGTGGATAATTAAATTGATTAATTAAATTAATTCCTTTTTTATAAGAGATTGAAAATGATTGATTTAAATGCAACCATTAGTGGGATTAGACATTTTAAACTTTATTCAAGGTGTCTAAATTTAACCTAAGAATTTAATTATCCGAGTATTAACTTTCAAGTTTAAAAACTAGTACTAAAAATATATTGTCAATACATTTTTGAATAATAGTTCTTATAAAAGTTTTTTGAAATAAAGTTTTACTCTAAGTACTAGACTATTGTACCAACAAATAAAAGGACACTACTCTAAATCAGACCGGATAATTAAACCTTAAAATCTAATTTTTAGATTTAAGTTTGTAATGAAAAATAATAGATTTCTCTCTAACATCCTTAATATAAAATATTAAATAAAAACAAATCAATTTATTTTATTGAAATATTTTACCTATTTAATATTTCTCAAGCATTACAACGTTATTATTATATCATATTTACAAACATATAGTAGTGTTAAATTTAATCACAGACAAATTAATTATAACATATAAGAATAAAACATAAAAATAAATATAAAGAGTCAATTTGAAATTATACTTCAAAAGAATACTTACAGAACTTTGATGCTAGTTCTGTTTCTAGAAAACCTCCAAATGGACTTGCATTTCCGTTTATTGAATCAAAAACTAGAAATTTACAAAAGCATAATTAGTTCTTCTAAAACAAATAACTTTAAAACTAAAAAACTAAGAAAGCTTTCTAGAGAGAGAGATAAGATATTTTGAGGGATGATTTTTAGAATGGGGAGGGGGTTCTTTTATAAGTGAGGAAAAGGCTAAAAAAATAGAAAATATCTCAAAAATTGGTTTTGGATGCGTTTGGACAGACTGGCACGCATATGAGGGCACTGATGTTCTTGGGATTTGAGGTATACTAGCATTGGCATGCATGTAGCTTGGTAGATTGGTGTTGGCTCTCGACGTAACATGCACACGGCTACGCGCGGATTGGGGCATTTTTTATACCTTTTTTGACCATTTTTTCATTTTTTTTTTACTTTTTCTCATTTGTTTTTTAACATATTTATTATGTATTGTCTCTAGTTTTTTTCTTTGAGTCTTTAAATTATTTTTAAATGAAAATACCTGAAAAACAATAAAAATACACGTGATTCCGAAAAAACAAATTTATACAAAAATATAATAAAATCATACAAATATAAATCAAATAATCAAATAAAATAATTAAAACATGATAATTTTAGTATTTTTTTAAGCACTCATCAGTATCGGAGCAGGAAAATTAAAACAAAAACTAACAGTTCCACACACCACCACCTATCACATAGAGTCCTAATCATTGTCATCGTTTTCCTTCTCTCTTCTATCTCTATTCTCATAACTTGACCAATCTACCCACCACTACCACCAATCCCAATATATCCAACACCACCAGTCTTATACTCACCAGTCATCCAATAGTGCCTAGTAAACCCCCTAGCCTATTCTGACTCATCATCATTACGGCCACCATATCATCCTCTTTCATAACCCCACTCACTCGTCTAACCCCATCCGTCGTCTGAGCCCATCAACCATTTAACCTCATCATTCGTCTAACTCCATGAGCCATCTACCTATCAACCATCTTCTTTGATTTCAAAGTTATTATTTTCCCATTCAAATTATTTTTTCCCTAATTTTGGATTGTGCTTCTTTGATTTCAAATCTTCTTATCTTTAGTGTATCATCTCCAACGATGGTGAGTGCACATGATTTCTCAAAGCATGGTATCTATATTTATCTTGACATTTCCTTTTTTGTGGTTGGTATTGTGATTTCAAATAATTTGTATTAGGATTATAACTATTATTTCACAGCCTTAAAAAATTGTCTTTTGTGTGATCTTGCATACTATGGCCTCTTCCTTGAACAGTTTTTAGCCTAATGATCTTTCCCTTGGTATTGGAAGTTTCATAACAATTGTTAAACCGAATAGAGATAACGTTTCTATTTGGAAATGTGGTGTTGAGACTACTTATTTGTCCAAGGTCACCTCAAGTACCTCACAAACATACCACACGCTATTGATAAACCATAATATGTCAAATGGTTACAAGAAGATACTCAAATGAAAAGTTGGTTATGGCATTATATTGAGCCTAAAATTTTGAGTATTGTAGCTCAGGCCTTGATTGCAAAAATAATATGGGACAAACTTAATCTCGTGTATGGTGGTAAAACAAACCATTCTCATATATGTAAGCTATATGCTCGATTGTTTGAGAGAAAATAAAATGGTCATTCTTTGGTAGATTACTTTGATGAATTAGATATCATTTGGGAATAAATAAATACTTTGCAATCCATCATTGGTAAAATTGTTGATTTGATGAAACAACGTGAGATTTTGCAAACTAGTAAGTTTTTATCAGGACTTCATACTTTGTATGAATCTTCTAAAAAGTAAAATTTTGGTTGAGTTGTCTTTCCCAATTATAAATGAGGCACTTGCAAAACTATAAAGTGTTAACTTAGATAGTCCTTTGATCTCTCATGATACAATAGCTCTAGCTTTTGTTGCCACTCATGAACTCGATCGTGGTTGTGATCGTAGCTTTAGAGGATGTCATGATTGAGGAAGATTTTATTATCATCACTGTCAACACACCAATCATACATTAAAGAAATGTTTGGACAATTTTGGTAAACCTAAGTGGGTCGATCAAGTAGATCATAATGATAATGAGTCCCACTCTATATCCACTACTTCTCTATCAGCGGTTGATTCTAATGCTTCTATTGACACTGTTGTTGTTAGCTCTTCATCAATACCTTAAGGTAACTAACCTTTTTGTTCTGGATCAAATATAATTTAATGCCTAATTAGGTAATCTTACTATTTCCTCATCAAATTTATCTTGATGTATTGATTTAGTGTTGCTAAAAACATTACCGATTATCGGTCTATTTTTAATAATCTTGATCCCTATAATAAAGATTTATTTGTTACTCTTACCGATGGTTCCAAGTCTTGCATTATTGGAGAAGGAACGTTCGTGTTAAATAATTGTTCTTCCTTACCTTCTACTTTTTTCTATTCCTGAATTTCCTATGAGTCTATTATCATTCAGTCAAATAACTAAGCTTTTAAATTATAAAGTCACATTCTTTCCTTTTTATTGTACCTTTTAGGATTTGGTCTTTGGGAAGACGATTAGTGGAGGTCGTGAGGTTAATGGTATTTATCTCTTTTAAAAATCTAATGCTATAATTTTGGCGTTATCTACCACTAGCAATCATACTCAATGGAATTATCACCTTAGACATGCACCCTTGTCTCTCCTTCATCATATTCATATACACTCATTTGGTTAATCTATTTTAGAATGTGAGTCATGTTAGTTAAGTGATGAGACAAGACTAGCATCGAGTTAGCAATACCAATTTTACAGATAATATCGTTTTATATTTGTAAAACTCTCACAAGTGCATAAATAATTTTATAGAAAATGACAAGTATATTCTTAAGGTCGATTTAAGGAAGGAATATATGTGGTTTTTAATTTATTATTCAAACTTTTTTTTTAAATAAATCATAAACATCCTGTTACGATATTTTGATTTTTTATGTTTCTTAATCTAATAACATAAAAAAACAAACATAGATATGGATTCAATAAAGAATAATGTAAATTTTTATTATTCATAACATTTGAGTATTTATGTATATAACAATTAAGTTAATTATGCTTACTAATATTATCTAGGTTAAAGATATAAATTTATATTTATTGATTTTTTTCTTTTTGGTATGAAATTGTCCTTAGGTGGGGTCTGAATTCATTTTTTTAATATTAATTAACTAATATCCTTAGCCAGGACCTATTAATTAATTAAGTATTAAATTTTAGCTTTATTTCTAAGAAAAATGCAAATAATCTAATCACAGCTTTAAGTGCAGTGAGTTAATTAGATTTTATTCATGGTGTTCAAATTAAACGTAAGAATTTAATTATCTTAGTACTAACTTTTAAGTTTTAAAATAATTACTGAAAATATGTTGTCAATACATTTTCTCTTATAAATGTTTTTGAAATAAAATTTTACTCTAACTACCGGACGATTATACCAACAAATAAAATAGTATTACTCTAAATTAGACCGGATAATTAAACCTTAAAATCTAATTTTTTTATTTAAGTTTTTAATGAAAAATAATATATTTCTCTCTAACATCTTTAATATAAAATCTTGATTAAAAACAAAATCAACTTATTTTGTAGAAATGTTTTACCTATTTAATATTTTACACGTATAATAATTTTATCATTTATATCAAATTTACAAATAGTCAACCATGTTAAATTTAATCACAAGCAAATTAAATAGAACATTTAAGAATAAAACATAAAAATAACTGTAAAGAATTCATTTAACATTATACCTCAAAAGAATCCTTATAGAACTTTAATGTTAATTATGTTTCTAGAAAACCTCCGAACGGATTAACATTACTATTTATTGAATTAAAAACTAGAAATCTACGAAAGCATAGCTAATTCTTCTCAAAAAAAGAAGAACTTTAAAACCATAAAAACTAAGAACTAGAAAGAGAAAGAAAATAGATTTTTGATTTGAATGATGACTTTTACAATGGAGAAGGTCTTTTTATAGGTGAAAAAAGGCTAAAAAAGTGGAATAATATCATGAAAATTGATTTTGGACGCGTTTAGAAAGACTGGCTTGTGTGTGGGGGCAAGATTTGCAGCATACGGGGTGCTGGTTGGTGTTGGACTTGGTGTGACATGTGCTTAGGGAACACGTCGAATAGGCGTAGGAGTGTGCTAGCCCGTGCGGAACTCGAAGCGTGCATGTACTGGAACGCTTGGGACTCAGTATGGGCGTGTACTGGATGTGTGCTGGCTATGCTTACACGTGTGCTAACTGGGCACAAGAATCGCTATTTTTGACATTTTTTATTGTTTTGACCTATTTGTTTCCAAATTTTCCATTTTTTTTTACTTTTCTCAATATATTTGTGATTTATTGCCTCTAGTATTTTTATTTTAGTCTTTAAATTATTTTTGAATGAAAATACCTGAAAAATAATAAAAATACTTGTGATTCCAAAAAGACAAATTTATATAAAAATATGATAAAATCATATAAATATAAATCTATTTAATCAATTAAAGTACATTAAATCATGGTAATTTTAGTGTTTTTTAAGCAGTCTTCACAACCCCCAACCAACTTTTTGCTAGTCCCTTAGCAAGGGAATCGGTAAAAACAAAAAATTAAATTATCTTAAATCACTTATGTGGATTGACACGGTTGCATTTAGCGTATGAAACAAGCCTTTAAACCCCTAGGTTTACCTAGTGGATGAGTTTGAGTCTCGTAAGGGTTCATTAATAATATCCACAAACATTGAACTAAATCTAAAAATTAAAAAGAAATAAAAAAAATAAAAACTAAATTAAATCAAAAATTAAATTAAAATAAAATAAAACTTGAAAAAAAAAACAAAATAAAGCAAAATATAAAAATGTATCATGCTTTTTAATTTCCTTTAAGATCATAAATAAAATTTAAAGCATAAGTTATTTTCAACTAAATTTACCCAATTTGAGTGTCAGAAATTCGAATTCGCTTCGACTCTATCCTTATAAGTCAATACTCTTAAAACATTGAATCCTATGAGTTCAAGCATTCATACTAAGGTATATGTGAATAGAGTTTATGTTTAGAAATAATTAATAAGTTCCCATACTTATAAAAGAAGAAAAACTCAAAAAAGTGCATGACTTTGATCTTATTTAAAGGAATCAAATGTTTAGGATTTTGTAAAGAAATCACAAATTTTTTCATGCCTCAATCAAAATCATTAAATAAAAATTTCAAGATATATGCCTTATAGAATTAAGAAAGTGCAATGACTTTATACGGATTTACTTCCTATAACGTTTTTTTGTAATTAGCTTTTTCTCACAATTTTGTAGGCTATATGGGTCATAGTATGTAGATTATACAATTCATTTCTCTCTCTCTTTTAATATATATATATATGTGTGTGTGTGTGTGTGTGTTTTAGAGAGTGGATCTATTTTTTAGAGAGAGGACCCATGTACAATTTGTACATTTTTTTGTATGATAAGGTGAGTGGCTAAGTTTTGTGGCTTATTTGTTTTATTTTGATTTAGATAACCACATATATGTCTCTTTTTAGTAGAAGTCATGCATGAATGAGATAAAGGGCATATACTATCAATTTCTACTTAAGTCATTCAATTTGAGTAGTAAAAACAACATATGACTCTTTACTAGATGTGGAAATCCTAATATTCAATGCTAATACGTATAGAGATCATCTAAAAGTTTGAAGAAATAGGAGATGTGTTTGGAATAGAAAAAATATATATTTCACTCAAAATAAATGAAATTAGGGCTTAAATTATATCTTATAAGGGTACTCTCTACTATTTGATTCTCAAACACAAATTTTGGGTTCATTATAATTTTCACACCTTATCATGAAATACTACTTATGACAAAAACTAACTAATTACCATATACTCCATGATATGTTTTCAAAAATTAATCTAACGGTCCAAAAGACTTAACAATTTACTTAAATTTGATTTAAAGAAATGATATATTTTTGTGATAAGTTTTTTAAAACTATTCCTAAAATTCTGAAAATTACTAAATCACACTAAGAAAATAAAATCAAACACAAGAAAAATGAAAATGTGAACATAAATTTTTTTAAAATTGTTAAATTTTTTTTTAAATTAAGCATGATAAAATTGTTAAAGATAAAGAGAAAAGAGAAGAAAATTTACCTATTTCTTGAAAATATGTAAGTAGTGATGAAGAAATGCAAGTGCATCCATCATGTTCATTATTAAAGTCCCCACACACAAATCGCTCTTAACTTCTAACATCTCAAAAAATATATTTAGTTTTAATAATTCTAAAATTATTCACACGTAATTAAACTAAAATAAACAACATAAATTAAATAAATAAATAAAACCTAAAATGATGGGTTGTCACCCATCTAGTGCTTAGTTTAACGTTTTAGCAAGACGTAACTTGAGAGATTTCATTTTAAGTAAACTTAATCTCACATAATTGAGTTAATAAAACCTATAGGTAGGACAAGGTTGTTTACCTATGCTTATTAAGTCATTTCCTATGAATTTTTCAATTTTATTTACTTAAAACTAGGGATACGATTGTAAATTTTAGGTAACCCACTTCTAGGTGCAAGTTAAACAACTAAGTCATCAAAATATATTTGTACCTAGATTTAACAAAACAACTACTTCATTTAATCATAAATTCTCATTAAAAACTTTGAAATTTAGGAGATAGTTTTAGAATTTTTTTAAAACTAATCTAACCACTAAGTATTAAAATAAATACTAAACAATTAAAATAAAAATAAAAATTAAGTAAAAGAAACAAACAAAAACAAATAAAAGAAGAAAATAAATAAAGTTAGTAAAATAAATAAAAGAATAAAAAAGATAATTATACAAATTTTACAATATATATAATACAAACAAATTTTATTCAAATTTTGATACATATAATTATACATACTTAAACTATACATATTTATAATACTTTCTATCTATCATATAATACAAACACATTGTTTTTACAAATAAATATACATGATTAAATTATGCATAATAAATATTTATAATACATTGTATATAATATATAATATAAACACATTTTTATACATATTATATCATACAAAATTTACAATTTAGTATACAGAAATACTATATAATAAATAAAAAGGAATAAATTAAAATTAATACAATCTAAAGAAGTTAATTATTGTTAAGTTAATATCTAATTTAAATAACATAATTAGTATTTACCAAAAGTACTCTCAAGAAATAATGATGGGTCATAGCCTCCTTTAAAAATATACTCTTAGATAGAGCAACGTTGTAAATAAAGATTATAGGCATAAAGACTTCAAAGAATTAGTCTCCTAGATAAAATTCTCTTAAATATTTATTTTTTCATGTTATTACAGAGTTAGTTTTTTAAAAATAAAATTAAAAGTAAAATTTAAAAATTAATTAATTCTTTATTAAAAAATTAAAAACAAATTACAAATTAAATGAAAATTAAAACTTAAAATAAAACGTTAAATTTATTTTATTTTTTTAGAAAAGAAAATGATTAAATAAATTAAAATTTTTTTTTTAATTTTTTTAATTTTTTTGAAACAAAAATAATAAAATAAATCAAAGTCTAAATTTTTCTTTTTAAATTTACTGTTTATTAAGATTTTTTTAATTTCATATTTTTATTTATTGTTTATTTAGATTTTTTTTCAATTTTAAATTTTTGATTTACTATTTATTTAGATTATTTTAAAATTTAATAATTAAATTAAATATATTTAAATTAAGATTTATTATTTTTTATGAACGGTAAATCACAAAAATTTATTCAAAAATTTTAGATTTTTTATTTGTTTATTATTTTTAAGCTTAAAAAATCAAAATTATTTATAAGATAGAAAGTTTTTAAAATTTGGATAAATAACTTAAAAATGTTATTCCTTCCTCGACAATAGTCCCAAAACTTGATGGAGACAAGACCGACATCGAGTTAACAATATTGATCTTGCAGATACTTTTGTTTTATTTTTGTAAAACTCTCGCAAGTGCAAGAATCATTTTATAGAAAATGATATGTATATTCTCAGGTTCGATCTGAGGAAAGAATATATGTGGTTTTTAATTTATTATTTAAACTTTTAAAAATAAAATTAAATCTTAAATATCGTGTGATAATATTTTGATTTTTTGTGTTTCTTAATCTAATAATATAAAAAAATAAACAAAGATATGAATAAAATAAAAAATAATTCAAATTTTTATCATTCATAATAATAGGTATTTATGGATATAATAATTAAGTTAATTATGTTTGTTCATATTATTTAAGTTAAAGATATAAATTTATATTATTAATTGCTTTTTATGAAAATATTGTTAGGCGGGTTCCAAATTATTTACGAGCTTATAAGAAATTGAGTAAAAACTAGACCCATTGATATTATCTCTCTCACGCACAAACCTAGATAAGATTAGGATCGGATGACCAATTATTATAGCAAATAAATCTAACAAAGTATATTTAAGTCTTAAATTACTCAAATCTAATAACAAAGTTATTAACAAACATTAAAACTTAAAAATATTAATTAACAATACTTATGTAATTTATTTTCAACATGTATGTATAATTTTGGTCAAAGATTTTATACTTTAATTAATTAATTTCATACAAAATTTCTTTTTGAAAATTAATATTTTCTTCAATTTTTTATACTTTAGTTATTCAATTCAAAACGTTATACTAATGCAGTTGAAAAATGAAAAAATAAAAACAGTTTTTTTCCCAAATAATTATCACTCAATTCCATATGATTTAACTAAATTAAAAAAGAAGAAGTTAAAGAGACTCACTTACTTGAGAGGCGGAACACCTACTTAGCTTTGTATTTGTACTATCACTTTTAAATAACAAAAAAATTAAACTGTAACAAAAAAATAATTAATAGACTTAATTGAGTTTCCATAAATAAAATACCTTAATACTATTTTCCCATTTGTTTTAATGCTTTTTTTTTAACATTTGATCATTTTAATTTTTTTTAAGTTTTCATCCCATTATCATAATACAAAACAAAATAGTGTTAACTTTAAATGGTACTCACTTATGATATATTTGATACTTGTGTAAAATAAAATAAGTATAATCGTATTAGATCAAATTGTATTTAATTGTAATATAATTAGTTTGTGTATTATTTCTTGACAATCTATATTATGTTGATGGATAAATTGTCCAATATTTGGTGATGTATTATTTTTAATAAAATCATTGATATTTAAAATAATAATTTATTTTCTTTACATTTTAAAAATATTATTTTTAATTTAAAAAAAATCAATACACATATTTTTAAAATTAAAAATTCAAACAAACTATATTCATTGTGTAGTACCATTTAAACCTATAATAGGTTAAATTTTTACATATTAATATAATTTTTATTGTTTATAATATCATACGACTTTATTACTATATAGAACAATACAAAAATTATAATTTTTTTGAAAATTTAATATTAAAAGTTAAAAAACAAAATTATATTTCCTAAAAAAAATTCACAGTAATTTAACTATTTAGTAATTAATTTTAAACTACTTTTATAATTAATTTTTTTGATGTAATATTAACAAAAATTGCTATGTACTATGTCTACATTGATGAAAAATTATCACTTATGTTCCTAAAGTTTAACATATCTTCACATATGCTTCTGAATTTTATAAAAAGAGTTATAATTCCCTCGATCTTTATAGTTAATATCACTAATATCTTTGAATGGTAAACAACGTTAACTTTTCATTCATTGGTATATTTTCTTTTCTATGGCTTTGATACTAAATTATGGCTAGTTGTTTTACAACACTAGTTGTTACTTCTGGAAAATTATTATTTAAAGGCAAGCCTTTGAGTTTCTTATTAAAACATTGTTTTGACTTTCTAATTTTCTTATTTTTATTTTCGTATAGACTTGTGTCTAATTTCTTTGTTTGTTTTATTTTCTTATTTATTAGTTTTATAAATGTGATAAACAAATATTTAATCATCTAAGATTAATAGTTGACTTAGAATTATAATTATCATATTTGAATTTTATGGGTCCACCATGATCTTTGCTTTCATTATTTATCTTCTTTTATTACACCTAATAAGCCTCAACTTGTTCAAGCCTTAATATTTTCATAGTAATGTCAAATTGCTTACATCCATACATGATATGGTGTCCAAATTATACTTACTAGAGAATAGAAAAAAAGTAGCTACACTCTATTTTATTCATAATATTAACAATTGTAATTCATGTAGTCCTTTCTGTCTATGTTAGCTTCTTATGAGTAAACATGGATTCTGTTTATTTTACTTAGTGTAATTGTCTTCCTCTGTATAAGGTTGGTTAGTGATGATCATTAATGCATTCATACATAGTTAGGTACACTTTGTTTACAAGCGTGTTTATACATACGACAGTGTTGGTTTTCGTAGTATGTATGCTAGGTTGAATATTATGATTTTTGATAAGCGATCATGTGAATGAGCCAACATTCTTTCTCATGTTTTTATTTCATTTCGGGTGTAGGTATTTTTGAAAATTACTCAATAATTTTGGAAACAAATATGTGATTTTTTTGGCACTTCAACGAGGCCTTCATCGGACCCCTCGTTAGACCTATCGATGAGATGGTCGATGAGGACCCTCGATGAGACCTTGGAAAAGTTGGCTATTGAGATTGAGTGATATCTATTATTTGGTTTTCTTATCCAGAAAAATCATAACGATGCTCTATCAAATTGCCATCTCATTTTCTATTTTCAAGTCACTATTACCTTGAGTGTTGCTCGGTATTACTGATTTGTGATTGTGTGAGTAAAATTATGCACTTGAGTGGTGATTACTCAAAGCGATTTTTGTGAATGAGTGTTATGTGAGGAGCTTGTATGGCTATGAAATGTGTTTTTGCTAGTAGTTACTTGGATGTAATATTTTATATATGACGAGCATGTGTAGCTATGAGCCATGTGTCATACGTGGTTGACTGTGTGTCACATTTAGAAGATTTATAGCTCATGGGTGAAAGTAGTTCCCACAGTGAGTATTGGTTGTTCATGATTGAGGCTGGTTCTAAAATTTTCTTATTCACTTCACATTACTCATCTACGGTTACTAATCACTCCACATCAAGTGGTTTTGGCTATGGGGAAAAGTTAGGTTCGTGTATCAAACTAAGCCATTACCGAGGCAGCAAGCGAGGGCAACAATAGGTAGTTAGGACAGAAGTCATGACTAATAGAGATAATGATGGTTTTATTTTTATCAATGTTGTATCTTTTTTTTCTTAGTGGATTTATTTTTTGTTAAGTGGTTGCTATAAGAAACCTAAGGATGATAGCACATAGGTAAGACTTCTATTGGGGTTTACCTCATTATATATGGTATTATGCTTGCTATATTATTTGACCAATTAAATATGAGTTTAAATTATTTATGTTTCTACATACTGAGGTTTAAACTCTAATTAGAAAGCCTCTAATATTTATTGTTTGCTTTCTAATTATTGATTATATATATACTACTTGTTTATAGTTTGTCTGTGATTATTTGTACTGTTGCTATAATTATCATTTAAGAAATTTTTTTGTCTTTTATTATGCACGATTAGCTTTTATGTTAGTAAAATATGAGTTCCTTTATGTGTATTGTTTTTGTTGTATTAAATTAATATGCTTACTTCTTGATTAATTTATATTTCTTCTACATTTTATCTACATGTGAATTTAGTGTGAGTCTCTCAAACTCTTTATTATAGTTTGTTATGTAATGTATGATTATATGCTGTAAAAGTACAATCATCATTTATGAAAATCTTTATATATTTTCTATATGTATGATTGATTTGCATGTTGTGTGATGTTTTCTTGTTTTTGTATGCTACTAGCATGTACAAAAGGCTATAAGGCATACCATCACTAGTACAACAGTATGTTCTTTCTCATTGCTGGTTGTTTTTGTTTTGTGTTGAATTGAGCATATTTTCTTGTACTTTTTTGTGTTATCTACTTAATTCATGTTTGTGAAACTTGCTTGGTTGAATTGGTATAGAGCTTATGAAAATATTCCATGGGTTGGTGTTTTCACCCATCATCTAGGTCATGGTTTCCTAGTTGGAAGAACAATTGAACTTCGTATAATTATTCTTACGTATGGGAATCTTCAATAATTATTACAATTTTAAAAGCCAACTAAGAACCTTGAAGAGACTCTTAGTTGCTCATAGTTTATAAATACATAGTTGTTAGATGAATAGTTTTTAGAGTAGAGAGTTTGTTATTGTTGAAGCTGTGTCCAACTATAGGATAAAGAATTCCTATTTAAAATAGTAAAAAATTACTATTTTACTCTTACTTTAATAATCCATCTAACTTTTTACTTTTGAATTTTGAATTTAAACCTTTTATTTTCGTAACATGATCTGCCAACTGAAGATGTGGATTCTACATCTTTATTCCTATTTGTCATTTTCTACCGATAGTACTTTTGATGATGTAAACAATTATGCATCTTTATCTTCTCGATCTCTATTGCAATAAATGCACCATGATCCTTAATGGTTTTCTTGGCTTAAAAAAAATACACATTTCTTGTTTCTTGACAAATTTTTAGATTATTACAATTAAAATTTATTTCAAACTTTCTAATTTTCTCAACATTTTCTCCAGTAAGGAACATATTTCTATGAGAAGTAACTACAACTTTACTAGTTAGGTAATTTACCTTAAGTTTAAAAGAATTATCAATTTTTTTGAGTTCACGATAATTTTGACTTAGCATCCGTCCTCTTAGAATACATAATTAATCTGTATTGAATTCCTTTTTTGAAAGTGCATTAGTTTTGAAAATTTTCTATTAGTGTTAGAAATTGTAATTAGATAAAATGGTAGAGACTAACATAAAATTCCTCATTCCATTTTATAAGTGAATTGAAAAAATTAAAAAATCTAGGATAGATAGGCTTGTCACTTGTTTTGTTCTTTTTTCTAAAGCTCTTGATAGCCTTCTTGAAATTTTTAGGATAATAATTTAATTCATTTAAATTAATTTTTGGATATAAGTTCTTAGTTAAACATGCATTAAAATCTTTATAAACAAAAATTAGATCAGCTCCTTCAAGAATATTAAATTTACTACCTAGAGAGAATTCTTTTTTTTGTGATGTAAAATTTTATATCTTTGATATGTTCGTAAGCAGATTTTATGGCTAAGTTATGGAGACTCAACCATTATAGCTTACTTAAATTCATGTATTGATTTTTTCATCTTCAATGACCAATGTATTCCTAGGGGATGTTTTCCTAAATAGTACTAAGGATCATATTATCTTTACTATCTCTATGAGAAGCATTTTTCTGAATGATACTGATGGTTGTGCTATCTTTACTAGGGTCTTCAACCTAGTTGGTAGCGATAGATTTTTTTGTAATGCTAAAGAGCAATTTTTAACTATATCTTCTAGGGTTAATAGTTTTGGTTCTCTATAGTTGGCATGAGTGCCTTCAGCTTCTTAAACTTAATTGAGTGTTTTTTTTCTCAAATGTGTTACTCTTTTTGAATTGTTAGGTTCTTCTTATTTACTTCCTTTCTCCAAAAGAGACTTTTCTAGATATAAAATATAGAGTTGTCCCTTAATGATTCGTATCTCCTTTTCTCTTGATTTTGATATCAAGATGTTTCATTCTTGCAAGAACAAAAATAGTTAAAGTTCTTAATTCTCTTGCAAGGGCATCTACTAAACTATTTTTGTTTCCTTGAAGATGTTCGACATCAAAATTATAGTGGTTAAACCATTGTTTCCATCTAACTAATCTTCCTCATCATCTGTAATATTAGTCTTCAAAAAATAGCCAAAATTATTGTTATTGGCTCTAACAATAAATTAAGAACTTATTGCATATATTGTGAGTTTCTTAATTTTTGTTTTGACCGCTAAGTATTCATTTTCATTACTGTGATAATTTAATTTTGGACTAGGAAAAGATCTTGATATACATCTTTATCATCTATGTTTTTTTTAAATTACTCCCCAATATTTATGTGAAGCATCTGTTTCAATTATTATTTTATCATTAGGACTTGGATGGTATAAAGTTTGTAAATTTTTTATTGGTACTTTTACCTTATCCAAGCATAAGTTATCTTGTTATCTCCTTTTCTAAACATGATATTTTTTAATTTTGTTTGTAAAGGTTTTCGTATTTTTGCAAGTTTCTTAATGTATGCTTCAACATATGTCAAACATCCTAAGAATCTTTGTAATTGATTTTTATTTTTTAATTGACTAGAAAATCTTTAAATGTTATTTATTATATGAGACTGTAGATTTGTTTTCCATCTTCAATTTCTAGCCATAAATACTCAATTTTTTGTTGAGTAATTAGTGCTTTATTTTCAAGAAGTATAATGTCTTTTTTTTTGCATTCTTATAGAATATTAATTATATATAAATAATATTTTTTTAATTCATTACTAAAAATTAAAATATTATCTATATAAATACAACAAATATTTTATAATTTCTTAAAGATATTGTCCATAAATCATTGAAAGATACATGAAGCTTGTTTTAATCCAAATGGAACAATAATGCATTGGAATTGTCCTAGAGGACAACTAAATGCCATTAGTTTTCGAGATTTTCTCATCCATTCTTATTTGCAAAAATCCACTTTGGCATTCAAAACTTGAGAAGTATTTCTTTCCTTTTATTAATTATTATAATTCTTCTTTCTTTAAAATAAAGTATCCATCATTGATAGTTAGTTTCTTTATTCAATGATTTGAAGTTTATTATCATTCTTTTTTTCCTTTCCTTTTTTAAGCTTCTTTTTCGACTAAGAATGATGGATTAGAGTGAGATGAATTACTTTGTATTATAACTTTTAGTTCTAAAACTTCTTGAATTTCTTTTTCAAATTCAATCCTATAAGTTCGTTTGTACTTTGTGTCTATGTTTGGCTTCATGTATGCAAAATACAATGTATGTTTATTTTACTCATTTTTTTATCTTCCTCTATGTAAGGTTGCTTACTAAGATCAGTAATGTGCACACACATATATCTAGGAACAATGTGATTGAAAGCATATTTTTCACACACCATAAGGTTGGTTGTTTAGTATGTATGCTAGGTCGTAAGTGTCAAATTTGGTTCATTTCGAGTGCAAGTATTTATGAAAATAACTCGATATTTTTTTAAATGAAAAATTATGATTTTTGGAACCTCGCCAAGGGCCTCGCCACACCCCTCAACATGGTCGTGGCGAGGTTGTTGGCAAGGTCCACAATGATAATGTGTCGAGGTTTGCTAGCTATTGGGAATGTTATATAAATACCCCTATTAATTGTTGTAATTAATTCAAAAATCCTATCAAAACTCTGTAAAAATTTCCAATCATTTCAAATTCTACTTTCATTCATTATCTTGATAGTGGTTTGATAATAGTGATATGTTTGTGTGAGCATAAAATAGTATGATAGACTATTTTACAATATATCTGAGAACTTAACTGTGAGAGCGAATTAAGCTGAGTTATTTGAGTTCTCATATCTCTGGCTATGTGCGATAAGAGATTGGTTGTGAGTATCACTTTGGCTATGTATAGTAAGTGGCTACTTGATTTTATCAAATTTTTAGCTATATGTATTATGTTGATTGACTCTGTGTCCCACGTAACTAATTTGTGGCTTGTGGTGGAAAGTGGTTCCATCGTGATTATTGGGTGTTCATGTTCGAGGCTGATTCTGTTGATTGTTCACATAACACATTACTGATCTTTGATTTAGGATCGAACCACATTGGGTGATGTTGGCTTTTGAAGGGAGCCAACATCATATAATATGCCTCTAGAGTTCTTATAACTCTCGAGGTAGCAAGCAATGGAAGTAATAAGCAATTTGGGCAAAGGTCTTGACTAATAGAGGTATTGTTTTTTTATTTTGGTCAAATTGTAATTATTTTATTGCTTAATGGATTGTTTGCTATCGAGTGGTTTCCATAAGCAACCCAAATATGTTACCTAATAGATAGGGTTTCTATATGGATTTACCTTATTATATCATGTGTTATGCATGCTCCATTATTATACTAATATAATCTGAGTTTGAAGTGTGTATATTACCACATACTATGTTTAAACTCTGATAAAAATACTTTAATTATATTTACATGCTTCTACCTACTTGTTTATATATCTATTGATTAAAATGTTATAACTACTTTTGTCTTTTATTTGCTATTGTATTTGTTAATTCGTTGTTTATAAGACGAGTCATTTAAGAGTCTGTTTCTTCTTACCCTGGTAGTGAACCAAGTTATGGACTCTTTCAAATCTTATCTTTTGGAGTATAAATAATATGTTTTACTCTAATGACTTTGTTCGGGTCTCTTAGTTTTATGTTATCAATTATTTTAGATTTATTTACTTTTGGATCTAAAGGGTTTTATGAGCTTACTATTTTTATTCGATACTTGTTAAAGCTTTGGCTTCCTATATTTCAGTAAGCAAAGAGTTTTATTTCTCTTTTATATTTAATAAAATGTTTTTTAAATAATATTTTTTGTTATTTTGTGTGTATCTCACCACGTTTTACTTTTTATGTTGTTGTATAAAAGTTAAGTATGATACAACCAAAGTTTTTTTATTTTTGACACATAAATGGTTACACCATCTAGTATTTTTAGATTTATTTTGTCTAAATATTGGGTAAAAGATTAATATAAGTTTAGGATATTATTTCCTATTAATAAATTGAATCCTATTTCTTGTTGATATATGATAGGATTATGAAATTCACATCCTCCTATTATTAAACTTGTATCTTTTAAGACTTTAATGAGATTTATTATAATATTGTTAACAATTTCTACAATTAAATCTTTTTTTACTTGTTTCTAGAGTTTCTTTGTGAATACATATTTATTAGCTCCTATATCTACATATTCATGTAAATGGTAACTTGTGTCATATTTAAATTTCAATTATAAGTACTCTTTAGATTTGTATTAATATATAAATCATTCATCTTTTGATGAAGAGTATTCATATTCTGAATTGATTATTTCTTCCTCAATTTCTTCTAACAGATAAATAACATAAGTATCATCTATATTCGATTTCTTTATTTCTTATAATTCCATCTTAAAGTTTCTTCAAACATTTTTTCTTTCTATGGAAATTCTTTTCTAAATTCTATTTTATATTGAAGTTTGTTAGGATATTTATTAGCATAATGTCCTTCCTCATTACAGATCTAATATCTACTTTCTTTTTTGGTAACTTATACCTTTTTTTTCCTAAAATATATTTTTCTATAAGGTTCTTTATTATATCTTCTCTTATATTTTCGAAAGTCTTGTTTTTAAAATTTATATCTTTTGAAAGTTTTATATTTTTTATGCTTATGTTTGTAAGATTTTATGTTACATCTATAGTTTCTTAGCATCCAAAAATCTTTTGTGTCATAACAGATTTTATAATTTCTTCTTTTTTGTTTATATCCCTATATTTCTTAACATTTTATGATTATCCAATTTTTAAGAGTTCTTATTCTTCCTCCTAAAGTACCTGGTATAATTTTTCTATTTATTTTATTCTATCATTTTGCTATAGCTTTATGTAATGTTTCAGGTAATTTCTAGAAAAATATTTATTTATAAGTTTCTTGCATGGAAGGTTGTAACTTGTGATAATACATTTCATATTCATAAATAAAGGATTCTATATAACACATGTAACATATTTTCATATTTTTTAAATGCCATTTAGCTTTCTCAATTTCATATTCACTAGATTCAGTGATATATCAACCTTTGTCTTCTCCACTAAATTCACTATATATATTATTTATTATAGTAACTAAGTATTGTCTACCTATGGGAGCATTCCTCTGTATTATAAATTTAGTTATTCTATTAAATTTGTAAACCAAAATTTAACATTTTATGTCATTTTGTGAGCTACTAAGACTTTACAGGTTGAAAGGTTTGATTGTATGGTTGAAGAAGTTTGTATGATTACACTCATATCACTAGACCATTCATCTAGAACTTTTTTCGTGTCTCTTATACGATCTAATTCCAATGTAATCCTTATTCTATTTTGGGTTGTTGTTTTTTTATAAAAGGAATATTAGGTTGTTTTAGTCTTTGCCAATTTATTTCTTCCCTACGTGGGTATGATGTTCATTGTTGATAAATGATTGATAATGTAATAGGTCTCATGTGGTTTGTTGGGATTTTATTTTCTTGTTCAAAATCAATTTCACTGACTATTTTCATATCATCTTTCCCTTTATTTGTATAAAAAATTTCATCATAATGTCATCCTAGTTCTTTATATGTTTTGATTAATAAACTAACTAATTTTTCTGTGTCATTATTCTCAAGATCCATAAATTATTCTTCTAATTCTTTTCTATATTCTTTTAAACTAGGATTGTAACTTAATTCTATAAATTAGTTATGTATGTCTTGTTGTAATTTATTACAACCATATTATCTTACTTATTTTAGGATTTCTTTTTGTGTTTTATTTATGTCTTATAAGGACTTAATTTTTTATTCTTGTGCTATATCCATTTTTTCAACTAAAATAATTAAAACTTTCATTATTGTTATTTAGTTTTTTGATATACTTGTTAAGTTTTCATTAAATCCAATTCTATATTCTGTAGTTTATTTTTGAATATTATTGGGATAATAATGGTATTATTTTCTTTCTAATATTATGTTCCTAATATTATGTCATGGACTAATGATTTTATTATTTTAACTTCTTATTTTAGATCTATTATCTCTCTTTATTTATTAGAGGTTTTTCCTTCAAGATCTATAAATGTAAATCTTGAAACATTACTTTTTCTTGCTACACTATTTTTTATTTATAGTATCAAATATTTTTCTTTAATATTTAATTTTTATTCTTCTAGTATTTCAAAGTTTATTAATATTTTTGGTTTTATTAATTGTCCAATTTCTTGAAAAGTTTTATCTATTTCTATGAGTTCATTTTGTCCATATTTTGAACTATTATGGTTGTTTGTTAATGAATATTCTACTAAGTAGTGTACTGAAAATAGATGATTTCCTTCTTTCATTAAATCTCTCATTTTCAAAATCATAGGCTAAATTAAATAGTTGGTTTAAGTTCTTATTATTAATATTAATGGTAAACCTAGAATATGCTGTAAATTTTAATTTCTGATATTCTAAGTTTTCATGAATCATTCTTAGTAAAACATTTTTTCTATTTATTATTCTATTGTCTAACAATGCTAATTTTATTCATGTATCAATTCATTTTCTAAAATATGCTTTTATTAATATTTGGATTCCTCCTAAATTAATGTATTTAATTTTTTTTTATCATTTTGAGTGATTTTTGATAGTTAACCATTGTCAATTAATGATATATTATACATTCCTTTTGCATATGCAATATTAATACTTATTTCTTTATTACTTATTCCATAATAAAATATATTTTTTTTTGAAAATATTTTCTTTATTTTTGAGAATGATGAATTTTTAAATTCATCTCCTTCCTTAAGATTCAATCTTGCTTTTTGTATTTCTTCCAATTTCTTTTTTCTAATTATGATTTATTGTGAGAAACATCGTGATATATCTTGTATTTATATTTTTATTATTTTTTTTACTTTCTATTTTTTTATTTTCTATTTTTTCAATAATTTTTATTTATAAAATGTAACTATTCACTTCCGTTAAATTTGTAATATATTTGTGATATTACGTCAAAACTTGAATGTAATATTAATATTATTCTTTGATTTGATTCTACATAATTAGAGACACTACATGTGAGATAAAAGAGTGGACAAAACTCAAACTTGTTCAACCCATTGAAACCAATCCAATCCGGCTTAATTAAATTGGGTTTTATAACATCATGATTAATTCAGATCATAACTCGATAAATTTAATTTTATATGACTAGATTTGGATGCTAGGAGTTATAACCTATGGAACCCAACCTAGTCGTAATAACTTTAATTATTTTTTAAATACAATTTTATATAGATATTTAACTATTCATGTTCAAGAAACTATACATAATAAAAAACATTACATGGTTTTTATTTAACAAATTGCCTAATATTTATCTTATATATATTATATAGTTTATTGATTTTATTTTAAAAAATTTAAAAATTATTTTTTAATATATACTTTAAATATTACTCATTGCTTTTTTTTAAAAAATCTTAAAATGTTCTTAAAATAATGAATTTTTCAAATAAAAGATAAAGAAATATTGCTTAAATAATTTTATATTTTTTTAAAAGTTAAATAAGCTTAATTAACAAAAAATAAGTTTTTAATCTAATTCGATAAACCTAACTCAAATCAACCAATACATGATGGGTTAAATTGGACTGAGTTGGACTGAGTTGAGATCTATATTAATCGGTTTCAACCTAGAGATTTTAATCCAAAAACATCTAATTGGGTTGAAACCTTTATGGATTCATGCTAAATCGATCAATGTCCACCACTAACTTTTAAATATTATGAGACAATACATGATGATTGGTAACTTAAATGTACCGTAATTAATACATTAATATCTTTTATATCTCATGTTATTAAAAAACTATTTTAATAACTAAATTGAAGTATTAGAATTCTTTTAGTTATTTTAAATAGTATTTTCTCTTTTTAGTCAAAGTTGGTCACATGTATCTTATATGAAAGATTAGACAAAGGTATTTAGGAAAATTTAAGGAAAAAAACAATAAAAAAAGATTACGATTATATTTTCATAAGATAAAAAAATAATGGTTCATTTTTTTAAGCTTTTTTAAACTCAAATTATTAATGAAAATAGCAACATATTGACACAAAATAAAAAAAATTAACATTATAGTTGAACTAATTGTTATTGTTAAATGGGATTTGATACGCTTGTTATTATATTTATATTTTTTATATCTTATATTATTAAAATATTTTATTTTAATGTCATAATTTAATTATTGGTAACACTTTTTCTCCCATGTTTTGATAAGGTTTCAATTTAATAGGCTAATACATCAATTGGTTCTAGCATTACAAAATTATAAATAATAATTCTATTTAATTAAGGACATTTTTTTCATTAATTTTTTTTAATTTTTCTTCTTCCCCTTTCCTTTCTTATTCTTTTTTCCTAGTTTTTTTTTTTCATTTAAGCTTGTCAGTTATTTTCTTTTTCTTTACTCGTTTTTATTACAAACCCAAAATTTATTAATAATTATTTTTATTATTATTCACCATCATTATAAATAATAAATCAAAGTTATTTAAAACAAAAAATAATAACAAATAAAGTAGATTAATAATACTATTAAATAATAATCTAATTAAAATGATAAGCAACTCAATGAAAGGGAGAAGAAGAAAAAAAAATTAAAAAATTTAATAAAATAATTACCTTTGAATAAATGAATATTATTCATAATTTTATAACGTTAAAATTAATTGATAAACTAAAGCATTAAATTAAAAAATAAAATAAAAAAGATATTAATCGTTAAATTTAAATGATAATATGTTACCAATCCCTCAAACCCCTGCATGGTTCAAGAATTTACCTGCAATAGTGGAAGTCAAATGAGGGTAAAAGTTAAAACTAACGGATTAACTTGAGAACAGTGTGTGATGCCTTGGACAGTTGACACCATAATTAAATACCATTACAAAAATAATATTCGATATTTGAGGGAGAATAAATGATGATTAGGGCACAATTCCCAATTATCAGAGCTAACAATCAGTTTTACTAATATTTTTAATTTTAGATATTATTTTAACAACGACAATAATTTAACTAACAATTTATCAATAAAATATTTTTTTTCATACTTGTTGTCCCTTTATCTCTTTAAAGAAATACATCATCTTAAAATTAAAAAAAAAATTATTATAACAATAACAAAATGTATTAGATAATTAATATCATCACCATTATTTTATAAAAAATAATTATTTTTAAATAAATAATATTTAGTGTGATTTAAATATGAAATTTTAATTATCATTAGAATACTAAATAAACAAATAAGAAAATTTAATTTACACACAAATGCTAAATACACTTATTTTTGCAAGAATATTTATACTTATTTTAATTATATCATGATATGTGTTAATTTTTTTTAAAAATGTGTAACTTTTTAATTTTTAAAGTAATTTTGCCATATATAATACTATAATAATAATGAGGAACAAAATTTCTATAACTTTTATGTTATTTGCATTCCTTTTATTTTAGAAAAATATTACATGCATATAAATTTTATAAATATTGTATATATATATATATATATTAATTATAGTTTGGTATATGTGAAGTTATTTTTTAAAAAGTGAATAAATTCTCATTCTTTTAAGTTTTTTTTATACATAACATATTTTAATTAATGGAAGTATAAATATTTGTATAATTTATGTATTTTTTAATTTTTGTTCTTGTTTTATAGCTTAGTAGTTAAGGGAAAGTGGGGGAGAGAGAGAGAGAGAGAGAGGAGTTGTTATTATTTTTTATCTAGCCTAAGGAGTAAGGAGTATAGAAAGGAAATTTTTAAAACCACCACCGCAAGTAGTGAAAATTATAAAGAATACTTTAAGTAAGAGCCCACAAATTTAAGGTCAGAGACACCAATACTTTTACTACATATTAAGTATGGAGACAAATGCTTCACATGTTGCGTCTTTCAAATTAATTTATATTTTGCATAATTATTAAATAAAAAAAAGATAATTATATTATCATAATCATTTTTATTAGTATTGTAAAAAATATATATAAAATGATATTTTAAGTGTATAATAAATTGTATTTTAATATTATTATTTCTTATAAAATTATCATGACAAAAGCAATTGAAAACAATGTATTGCTAGCCCAAAAATAACGAAATTGGTGCTATTATAAATTTAATATAACATTATAATTAAATTATTTTATAATACAACTTATATTTTTAAATTATATGTATAAAGTATAGACACATATATATAATTATTTAATATAAATAAAAATAAAATAGTATCAAAAATATTAAATAGATAATGTATAAAAAATTGAGCTAAATTATAATATTGAAAAATGTTCGTGAAAAATTAGATATTAAATTGAATATATATATATATACACGATTATTTTTAAAATTTTAAATTTTAAATATTAAAAAAAACATTATTTGGCATGAAATAAAAATTATATTAAAGTGTGAAACTTATAAATAGTGAAGTGACATAATAATTTAATATATTTAATTAAAAGATTTATGTATTTATTATATACAAAAACTTAATATAGTTGTACAAAATATGACTTAATATATATTTCTATCTATCATCATTGACGATATTAGATTACTCAATATATATTTCTAGTTTTTACATGTTCTATAAAACTTTGCTCATATTTTGTATTATTTATTTTAGATAAATATGTAAAACAAATTTGTACAATTTAATATATTTCCATGATGTACGTAATTTTTTAAAAATTTATACTATTTATATTTAAAAAAATGTATGAAATTTTTATATAGTTTATAAATTGTTGTATATATTTTATACATTTTAAAAAGTAAATTCAATATGAAGTTATTAAATTAAAAATATTATTTTTATAAATATTTTAATGTTTAGATTATTTTATAAGATATACATAAATTATATATAAATATTTGAACTTCACATAAATGTTATTTTGTAAGCTGTAAATAAATTTTATATAATTATGTAATATATATATATATTAATTTACATGAAAAATATTTAAATTATAACATCAAACAAAATAAATATGGAATAAATTTTTCTTAGAGAAAAAAAATCATATTATAAATTTTTTTATTCTATAATTTTTTTAATTGTACTTATAGTATGTATTCATAAATATTTAATTGTTTAAAGAAGTATAAAAAAATTAATATTGTAAAATTAAATTTAAGTTTAATTTAATTTATACACGAGATACATAAAATATATAGTTATAGTTTCATAGTGACATGATAAATATAGAGTATATATAAAGATACATATATGTCTAATACAATGATACATGTAAATGTAACATATAATGATACATGTAAATGTAACATGTTATAATTGATGAAACATTGAAATATGGTGGATGTAACATGTTATATACAAACATATATGTAACTAGGGGTGTCCATTAAGCCGTCCGGATCGAACCAAACCGTAAAATCGGACCGGATCCGACCAAATCGAACGATTTTACTAATCAAACGGTCCGGTCTGGTTTGTACTAATTTTAAACCGTTTGAACCGGACCGGACCGGTTTAATAATATATTAGAAATTTCACATTATTCTTCATTAAATTATAAAAAAATCGGACTGAATCGGGAAATAAACTGGACCGAACCGTTTTATAAAACCAACGGTCTGGTTCGATCCAAGTAATGTGAACGGTCTGGTTTGGTTAAAAAAAAATTCAGACAAAACCGGACCGGATCGGACCATGGACACCCCTATATGTAACATATATGTAGATATATTAAGTTACAAAAAACTGATAAATGTAACATGTTATATACAAAAATACATGTAGGTGTAATAGATTATATCCGGTGAGTCGTCAACGAAGATTGTCGGAACTCTAGTAGGTAACCGACGATGGTCAGCAAAATATTGGTAGCAAGAGTATTTTGTTATTTATATGTACGAAATTATGAATTTTGGATTAAGTTTTTGCCGTTTGAAAAAAATATATTATTTGAATGAAAAACTTACTATATGAAGATAATATTCTCTCTATACAAGTCATTAAATCTTAGTATTGTCATTATACGAATTATATTTGAAAATATAATTTTTTAATTTATATTATATATTTAAGAGTTTTGATATTATTATTGTGTTTATATTTTACTTTAAAAATTCAATTTTTGATATTTATAGTATAAATTTAAATTAAAAACAAGGATCATGACAACGATGATAAAAAAATTTATTTAAGTGTAATTTAATTTATACACGAGTTAGAAAAATATAATTATAATTTTATAATAACATGATGTGTGCATAGCACCCTATATTAATTTAAGTTTAAGTCTTATTTTGATTATATTTATTATATTCATTAAATATTGTACGAGAGAAATAAAGAAAGAAATAATAATGAATGAACTTCAACAAAAATAATAAAAATAAGACTTATTTAGATAGTCAACAAATAAAAAAATTATTTAAGTATAATTTAATTTAAACATGAGTTAGATAAAGACTTAGTTGTAATTTTATTCTCAAATAAAAAGTGTAAAATTTTACATTTAAAAAGTATAAATTTAAGTTTTAGTATTATCATTATAAATATTACATTTGAAAATTTAATTTTTTTAAATTTATTAACTAAAAAATGATAATTTCATCATCAAGTAATAAGTATATATCACCACATCAAAATAGTTAAGTAATAAGTGTAACTTATTTAAATTTAATTTAATTCGTAAATGAATCAAATAAATAACATAACTATAATTTTATAATTAAATGATAAATATAGAATTATCACATATAAAACATAATTTAAAATCTTAATATTATCGATGACTTTATGAAAGTAGAGTCATTGACATACTTTTTTATTTAATATTTTATTGTTTTATTCAATAACTAGTATTTTTGGGGCTAAAATATTAAAATATATACTTTTTAGTGAAAATATAATTTTTGAAATTTTTATAGATTTTATATAAATTTTTAACTCAAGACCAATCAGGATTTGCCATGTGGCTTGCCACGCAAGTAAGAGAGCTGACTGGGCAAGCCATGCGGACGCCACATAATCAGGGACAACGAATCAAGTTATGCCTCGTGTAAGGAGGATGAAATGTGCACCACGTGTCAGCATGGTGTTTAATCCGAGTTCGGAGTGCGGTCAAACTTTTCTGCCACGTGTCATTGCCCAATTGCTTGTCGCATTCCACCCATGCGTCACACCATCCATTTCTACAAATCACATTTCATCACGTGGCGCTGACTCAACGATCGTTGACTTTGACCGGTCTCGTCCACCACTCGTCGTGCTCTAATTCACCTAATAAATTTCTTATGCCATGTGTCACGCTGTGATTGGTGGCACTATTAATTTTGCTTGTTTTGATCGCAACCCTTGATTTGAAGCTGATCTAATGGTCCAGATCGTACCTTAGTAATATTTAAGCCCCTGATTACTCTGTAAACTTTAAGGGGCCTTTATTAGCATAATTTTGGTCAATTTTTAGAGCTAAAAAGAGAAAAATATAGAAAAACTCAAGAGATGATACAATTTTGGTGAAGATTCAAGAGAAGATTAATATTACAATTTAAGAGATTGATTGTATTTTTCCTTGTATTCTTTATCAATTTTTATGTCTTTCTTTATAAAAAATATAAGCTTTATGAATACAAATTATGTGTATTTAATTTATTAATCTAGGCATCTCATGAACCCAATTTTTACTATATGATGATTTAATATTTTTTCCCAATTATAATATTAATTTAATTATATTATTTAATCTGATTTTTATACTATTAATTGTTTGGTTAACAATTTATCTATAGAGTCAATTAAATAATTCTCGCAATTAAATAGATTTGAAAGAATTATTTAATTGTTTGTTTTGATTAAATAACATTCATACTTTCTAGGTCTAAATGTATGATTCTTATGTATTCGATCCATAATTGATGAACTTAATGAGTAGTATGCAATTTAATTAGTATAAGAGTGTGATTAAATTAATTACTAAATGATGTGTAGTTTACTTGATAGAAAAATACATGTTATGTTAGATTCAATTGATCATATAATTTAATTGATAATTATATTGAGAGATTTTAACGATTAACATGTTTAATGATAATTATATTGCTATTTACTTTTAGTTATTTTAATTTTGTTTCCTTAAAATTTAAAAAAACACAAAAAAATTAATTTTTATTTTAAAAAATTAATTTCTAATAAAATAATGTTCGTGGTAACAACTTTTTTATAATTATATTACTTATTGCGATACGTATATTTATATATTTATTACATATATTTCAGATGTGACGATCAATTATCATTTTATATATTTTATTCATTATCTTAAAAAAAGTTATAAGTTTAATTTATTTAAATTTTATTTTATTTATATATTTATCAGACAAATAACGTAGTAATAATTTTATAATCAAAATTTTAAAATATCATCTATAAAATATAAATTAAAATTTTGATATTATTATTATATATATAAATATCTAAGTATAGATAGTATCTTGTGTAAATATATATATTTAAATTTTAAATTATCTATATATTTTTTATTCATTTATAAATTTTAAATTTATGGAGCGACAGGATGTTAGTGATATTAATATAAATCTCTCTTTTTAAAAGAAAAAAAAAAGAGATAATGGAGGGGCCGTTAGGTGGTACATCACGTGCAAGGCTTTGTTTTCTTTATTTATTTGTAATTGGGATTTAAGGTGTGCCGGAAAACGCGGGGCGCTTTTTTATCTTTCTATCACCTTCTCTCCCTCCTGCCCATGTGCTAGGCAGATTCTATTCGCTTTCTTATATCATTATTTGTTTAATATATATTAATGTTAAGTTATAATAATACATCAAAAAATTTATATTATGGTAATATTATTATTTAATATTATATTTAAAAAATAATATATTAAATTTATATTAAGATTATTTATATTGTGATATCTGAATCTATATATATATATATATAAAATCATCATGATGTAAAATATTTTTCTTTTTATATATCATTAATCCAGTATACTAGAAAAATAAATTGATGTAACTTTTTCATGAATCATTTTTCTTTCTTTATGAAAATTTTTCAAATGAAAAAATTATTATAAGATTCTTGAGATTTTTTAAAATTATAAAAATATTTTTTAAGTTTAAAGAATAAAAAATTATATTTTTTGTTACTATTTTATTATATAATTTTTTTTAAAAAAATTTAAAATTTATATTATTTTTATTGTAAATAATTCTTTAAAAAATTAAATAATAATAATAATAAAATATAATTTTTATTTTTTAAGTTTAAGAGATTTTTTGTTATTTTAAAAAACTTAAAAGTAATATATTTGTAATTTATCATTTTAAATCGTGTATCTTAAGAAATAATTTTAGTTTTACAAGGTAGAGTTCATTGTAACCAGAATAATGATTCGAATTTTCAAAAAAAGAAGAAAAAAAATTTGGATATTTAAAACATACGGCTTTGAACTTTTGTTTTTTTTTTTAAATTAAGGGAGGAGTTAATATATTTATTTTAAAAAATATTTAAATTTTAATTGGCTATTTAAAACATACGGCTTTCAAATTTTCTTTTCTTTTGTTTTTTTTAAATTAAGAGAGGAGTTAATATATTTATTTTAAAAAATATTTAAATTTTATAATAATTTTTTTATTATTATAAAAAAAATATAAGACAAAAGACCATTTGTATATTTTATTTATTTTTATTATATTTTTTCGTTTTTTAAATTATAATTTATTTAAATTAAAAAAATCTTGATTTATTACGTCTAAAAAATTAAAATTAAATAAAAATTATTTTATTTTTGTAGAGTTATTTTTTAATAACAATAAAATTAAATTATTATAAAATAAATAAATAAAAAAATTAAATATTATTTTTATAATACAAGATGCCACATTATTTATCTCTTAAATAAAATATTTTATTTTTAAACTTAGTAAGGATTTTTTTTAAGATTTGATGTAACTAAAATAATGTATCAATATTAGACTAGCAATGTCAAAGCGATTATAATTCCTCTTTTTGTTTCTTCTGCAAAACTATTGTAATTTTTCTTCTACTCTCTTTTTTCGGCTGGAGAAAAAAAAAATGATTTCAAAGAGAATTTTTTCTTTTTAAATGATAGATATATGGTTATTATTTATTTATGTTGAATAAACATCACAATAACTATTCTATAATTTATATCAATTTAATATATTTAGATTTAATTAATATGAAAATTTATTCATTATATTTTCACAAGTTTTTTTTCCACATTTAAATCATTATGGTAAATAAATGGTTATTTTTTTTATTCCTTATAATAAATCTCATAACAATTATTCTTTGATTTATTTCAATTCAGATAAATTAAGATTTAATTAGAACTTTGGCATGTATTATTATATTTTTATAATTTTTTCACGTCTAAATCTAAATCATTACTGTAGATAAATCGTTATTTATTTATTCATTTTAAATAATTATCAAAATAATTACTCTTTAATTTATTTCAATTCATATATATTTAGATCTAATTTGAAAATTTCTTTACCTACATATGAATTACTGTGTCGTTAGGCATGCATTGTTGTGTTTTTGCAAAAACTTTCCACATCCAAATCTAAATATGATATTCTTGTTTGATATTTTGTTGCAGTTTAAAAATTTAAAGAAGTGAAACCATGGATGAAATGTTTTTTTTTTTGTAAGTTATCTATTTTTAATTTGAAAAAATCAAACTTAGATAAAGATTAGAAAAAAAAAGGAAGAATAATGCTCCAAAAATATACTTATAGGGAACATATGTGTTTTTTAACCTTCTAATACACACACACACATATATATATATATATATATATATATATATATATATATATATATATATATATATATATATTGTTATGATTCTTACAATGATTTTATTTATTTTTGAAATAATCATAAATAAAAATCACAAAAGTATTTATATTAATTACTTTAAAAAAATATGTATGATGTATTTTTAAAGATGTAAAAAATATAAATTTTTATGTATGTAAAAACAGTATATTATATAAAAAAAATTAAGTATATATATATATATATATAATGCAATGATGGTTACTCCTTGAATATACTAAAAATACATGAGTTTGGGTCGTGTAATTGTTTATATAAAGAAATGAAATAAACATAAATAACATATTAAATTATTCAAGTTTTATGTTAAGTTTGTTTCAGAATACAAAAAAAATTCAATTAATATCAACTAAGATGTGATAAGAGATGACGGAAATTAAATGTGAAAAAATAAACAAAAGATATGCATATATAATTATAATAAGATATAAGATTGTGTACTATATTATAAATCTCATCGTGGTTTATAAAGTAATATACCACAAACGTCATGATTATTTTAATTATTTACTAAATATTAAAATTATATGGTTGAAAGAGCTAAAGAGAGATAAAACAAAGTTTATAATCTTTAAAATAGAAAATAGAAAATAGAAAATATATGAATTATATTATTTATTATAAATAATCTTTTTTGCAAAAAAATACCAAATGTCTATTTTTTTTTAATATCTAAAATTTAATAATCAATTACTTGTAAAAATGTACCAAAGTGAGTAGCGAGGGAGAGATATGCTTGGCGCAGTCACACCTCTTTTGCCTATGATGTTGTTGACTTCTTGTTTGTGGTGTTCATGCCGTGATTTTAATTAAATAATTTGATAAATTTATTTAAATTAAAAAAATATGATATTATTTTTTAGATTTTAAATAAATTAAATTGATAAATTTTATAATAGGATTTAAACTGAAAATTAGAAAAATTCTTTGGATCAGATTTAGATAACTTTTTTTATAATTTATTATACTCCATCGTAATCGAATTATTATTAAATTATAAATAAATATATATTTTATTTTATAATATATTATATTTAAATATTATGTATATCATAATTATATTATATTATTATTTAAAAAATAATAATTTTAATCTATCGTTTATTCTTACTTTTAATCACGTAATATTTAACTATATTAAAATAATTTCATTAAATTATAATTGTTTATAATTTTGAACAAAAAAGTTTGCCTTTTTTAAATTTTTAGCCATTGTCCTAAAACTTAATTTACGAAATTGAGGGATATTATTGATTATGAAAGATGTTGGTCTGCTCTCCAAGAAAACGTGTTAAGTTGGTGTTACCTGAGACTGGCCTATGTGTAGATTTATAATTTTCATTTTCCATATAATATGATATGATATGTAATAAAAAAAAAATTACAAATATAAAATAATATAATTAGATAGATATTGAAAGAGTCTTTTAGTGTCTACATTCTAGTAATGTAGGAATTCCTGTTACATATATTTTATTTCGTAACCATGTTAGTTTTAAGTAAGGAAAAGTGGTAGATGATAGACGCAAATATATGTATTGGGACATTAATTGTAGTTAAATTAATATTTCTGTAATACTTTTATTATTTTTTTGTCTTGTAATTATGAGTATTATTAAATATATAAATCAATTATTAATAAAACTTATAATTAAATATGTTATTAGTATAAAAAAGAAAAATACTAGTAAATAATGAGGTATTTTATCATATTCCTTTTTGGTTCATATCATAGTTGGTAATATAAAGATGAGAATTAAACGATATAATATATTAACGTGTTTAATTCATTTTAAAAATTTTAAAAATATAAAATTTGGTAAAAAAAAATACTCAAATCTTTATATATAAAAAAATTCGAAGTTTTGTAATTGTTTTTAGTCTTGTTAAAACTAAAACGCCCTTACTTTTTTTTATTTCTTTACTTTATTATTTCTTCGGAAAAATTGTTCATTTTTTATACCATAAATATCAAAATACTTGTAAAATAAATATATTATACTCTTTTGAATAGTATATTTGGTAAATTTATGGTATATTATGTAAAAAATAATACACGGATAAATAATTTAAATATAAAATTATGTTATTAAAATTAAATATATATATTATAAATACAAAATGTAAATAATATATAATTTAAATAAAAATAATAATAATCGAGACTTGTGTATTATACAGTTTCCTTAATATAATTTTTTCACTACCCATGAGTGTTTGAGAACGACGAAAATTTATCTCTCAAGATAAAACAATTAAACAATAATAAACTTACATCATAGTTTATTATCGCATGAACTTCCTACCGTGTGAACTCTATTACAATAACCTAACTTTATATAGAAAATATACAAAAAAAAAAAAATTCATTTTACCTTTTTGTACAAGACTCTTTTTTTTCTTCTTTTCTCTTTCTTCTTATTTTTCAACACTTATGTTTCTTTTCTTCTCTTTTCCCGTGCTCTGTTCCTTTATTTTTTTTTCCAGCTCTATTTTCTTTCTTCTTCTTCTTTCTTCCTCAATAAACAAGTATTTATATACCCATAAGAAATCGAAAGTAGAGTTAGAAAACTTCAATTCATAAACAAAAAAGAGAAAAAACGTAAGCAGAAATTTAATCTAGGAACAGAAAATTTTTAAATGGAAGCATAATAGAAAACTGAAGAAATTGAAACTGAAACATGAAATAGAAATTGAAGATGAAGAGAGCCATTTCTAACAATCCCCCACATGAATAAAAATTGACATAGATTTTAAATCAAATTTGACACGAAAATAAAGCTCAACGGATTGTAACTTTCCTAGGATAGGCAGGTGTTACCCTTTGAACCTTCATTTATAAAAGTATATTTACCTTACTGACTGACCAATAGATGCGATGTTATTGAATGGTTTTATCATTTATATAAGCGATGACATGCTTCACACAAGAATCTTTCCTAACACAATTCAATTCTCACTGTTATGTTCATTTTAGCCATGAACATATGCCTGATTCTATGAAAGTCTTTAAAGAATTGATCCCTATACATTCTCTTTCGAAACAACCTCTCTTCTCGCTCACATAGGTGATCTCTTATCTTTAAAAGTAATCCACAAAGAGTAACCCATATACTTTACTCGGTATTTCCTTCATAAGAATTATTAAAAGCCTTAACTTATCCTATATCTTACGGGTATCACAGTTTTCATCATATGAATAGACTTGAGGGTAAACCCCCATGGTGATCTCACTAAGTCTTTACAATTAGGTTGTCCCTTTGAACTTAGATCCTATGATCTCCAGTCAAGTAGGTTAGGTTTCCTTTGCAAATCCTTTTCATTCATGGGCTTTAATCCCATTCCTATCAATGACTTATCAACTAACTCTCGATTCAACCTTTAGTTAGGATTCACTATATTATCTTTTGACTTCACATAGTTAATAGAGATAACTCAAGTTGAGTGTAGTTATCTAATGGTATTATGTCTACGAATTATATGTCGAGACTTATCATTATATATATTGCTATGTGCAACACACAGAAAATTGTGCAAGTATACACGGTCACAAGTAATAAAGATTTGTAAGTAGAGTATCGTTCCCACGAGGATTTGTTACTATAGTTTGTTGAGTACTAAAATTGTATCTCTATGATTTTATCCAAAAAAAATCGTTGATTTAACAAAAAGGTAATAAAAGAAAATAAAAGAAATCTAGGATTGCAATTTTTCACTAAACTAATCCACTCAAATCATGTTATTTTCTTTTGATTTATATTTTTTTGTACATTTAATTTGTCAACCGAAAACTTCTTTTTTATTCATACATCTCTTCCGAGCTCCGTATAAACACACCTCGTTAAATTAATTCACTATATCTCTATGAGAATTAAATTTAATAAGATTCATTAAGTTCTAAGTCCTCAAATGGTCACACATACAATTAGGGTATATTCCTATCCTTCATCATACATGTCATTCTATTTACGAGCAATATACAAAAAAATGCCTTTCTCAAGTTTATTTTTATGCCACAAATCGTTTCGATAAAATTCGTAAATAATCAAAAAGCATTAATCACAAAATAGAATGAACAAAATCAAACGTCTTATAAATCTATCAAAAATAGTTAAAATCAAAGCTTCATAAATTTAGATCAAATGCAACCCTAGAAAAATTAAATTACTTCATTAAATTAAAATAAAAATTACAACAGATACTGAAAAATTAAAGGAAGAAGAAGGAAAATTAAAACATGAAAAAACGAAAATATTTGGCATACGCAGAACACAACAAAAGCCAAAAAATGGCTTCTGCGTGTTCTGCCGTCCAAAACCGAGCAACACAGAAATTATAAACCAAAAAAAACTCTTTAACTCTATCATAATATCATCTATTTATAGCTAAAAAAATACATCAAAAATATTAAAATATCATACACGTGTTAAAATTTGTATCGAAAATAAAACCCCGACATTCCCCTTAAAATCCGCGGTCACGCAAAAATCAAAAACTTATTTTAATTCACACTAGACAAGGAGCCGTTTTTGCATTTTTTTATTCATTGTGCGTGCCACGTGTCAGCGTCTGATTCGCTGAAACAAATAGTGGGACACGTGGCCGCATCTCATTCGTTGAAAGGAACAGGCGCACGTAGAAACTGAAGCATGGGATTGGGGCGCCGAGAAAGTGAGGCAACGGCTGGAACGAGGGCGAGATTCTGCGCTTTTGCGTTCACCGATATGTGCCACGCGTCCTCTTATGATTCGTTCAAGGGGAAATTGGGACACGTGGAAGACTTTAATTCGCTGGAAGAACGATTGTACGTGGTTCAGCCGCACAGAACAACACCCTTTGGCAGACGTACGTCAGACACGTGGGTCCCACCCTGCACGCCGACCTGCGCGGTAGGTGGGCCCCACTCGGGCACCGAGCCGCGTGAAAGAACAGAGTCTGCACGCATTCGCTTTGGTCGGGCTTGAACTACACGCGCCAATCTTGACCGTTTATGCTTTGATCGGACGGACCACATTGTACGCGTAGATGTTGACGCGTGGAACTTCTTTCCTGCGACGACAAATAACTTCTATTAATTATGTTTTCACCCACAAATTTAATCCAAATTACATTTTGAACTTTCTTAAATTACAGTCAAGCCCTTTGCTAATTTTAAATTAAATTTTTAAACTTTTATTAATTATAATTAAGCCTAAATTCAATTTAAATTATATTTTGGATTTTTATAAATTGTAATTAAGAACTATAATATCTGAAATTATATTTGTGGACAGAAATATGAAATTAAGTACATTTTCGATACAAATTATTTAATTATATTAAAAATGTATTTTTAGCACATAAAAGGAAAATATTAATTTATTTAACAAAAATTAACTAATTATTAAAAGAACATAGCAATTATCATTACCAAAATTGATGAAAATAACTATATAAAATACAGTTATCATATATCTTAAGTATCTAAGTAATCTTTTAATACATTTCTAGTGATAAGATCCTATATTACTAGTGTACCTACTTAGTTTGTTTATAGGGTAAGCTATGTTTGGTCTCGTACAAATCATCAAGTACATAATACTTCCTATCACTCTAGAATATTCTAGTTGAGACACTTTTACTTTTATTCTTGGATAGGTGTAGATTTATATCTACTGCTATTCTCACAATTCTAGAATCACCTTTGTTGAATTTCTCAAGTATTATGTCAACATAATGACATTGACTTAGGATGAGACCGCTTAATATCCTTGATATCTTAATTCCTAGAATTACATTAATAGGTCCCATGTCTTTCATATCAAATCTTTAATTCAACATAAACTTATTAAATTTGATCATTTGATCGTTACTACCCACAATTAGCATGTCATCAACGTAAAGACACAAGACAACATAACCATATTCTTTATCCTTGACATATACACATTTGTTACATTCATTGATTTTAAAGCCATTTTTCGTCATGACATTATCAAACTTTTCATGCCATTTCTTTGGTACTCGTTTCAAGCCATATAAAGACTTCACCAATTCACATACCTTTCTTTCTTGCCTTAGGCATGAAAAACCTTTCGGTTGTTCGATCTAGATTTCTTCATCTAACTCTCTATTTAGAAAGGTTATCTTTACATCCATTTGATGTATTCCAAGATCTCGCAGAGTTGCGATAGCAATTATCATCCTTATATATGTTATTTTTGTCACAGAAGAATAAGTATCACAGTAATCAAGGACATGTCATTTTTTGTACCCTTAATTAGAAGCTTGGCCTTGTACTTATCAATTGATCCATCTGATTTATGTTTTCTTGTGAAAATCCACTTAGACCCTAGTGTTTTACTACTTGGAGATAAATTAACTAGTTCTCAAGTGTGATTTTGTAGAATGGACTCAATTTCACTATTAATGGCTTCTTTCCATTAAGGAATTTTAGAAGAATTTACAACATCTTCATAGGTTTGAGTTTCACTTTCTAGCAAATAGGTCAAATAAAAAAGTCCATAGGATGTTTTTGTTCTAGCCTTCTTACTATGTATGAGTTCAACCTCAACCACTTATTCAAGTTATTTATTTTGACCTTCATTCATAGTCTTATACGTTCGTTTAGACGAAGTTGATTCTCCTTGAGATTTACCTGAAAATACATGTTCAAAGAACGATGCATTCCTTGATTCCATTATGGTATTCTTGTGTATGTATGAGATATTAAGTCATGCATAAGAAACCGATAAGCACTACTATTATGTGCATATCCAATGAAGATGCAATCTATTGATTTTGGACTTATCTTCACCTTCTTAGGTATAAGTACAACTAATTTAGTAAGATATCCCCACACTCACAAATATTTATAAGAAGGTAGTCTTCTTTTAAATAATTCATATGGTGTCTTATGTGTTTTCTTTCAGGGTACCTTATTCAAAAGATAGTTAGTTAACAAAATAGCTTCCCCCCATAAGTTCTATGGCAACCAAGAACTTAATAGCATTGCATTCATAATTTATTTCAAGGTATGATTCTTACATTCAGTAATTCCATTTTACTGAGGTTAATAAGACATTGTGGTTTTATGAATAACTCTGTGTTATACACAAAATTCACCAAGTTGTGCTTCATATTTACCACTACAATCACTACGCAATACCTTGATTTTCTTGTTGTTTTGATTCTCAACTTCTGTTTTACAAAGAATAAATTTCTCTATAGCTTAATCTTTGCTTTTAAGACAATACACATGGCAATATTTTGTGCTATCATCAGCAAAAGTAATAAAATACTTATTTCCACCCTTTGTTTAAAGAAATTTCAAATCACATAGATCACTATGGATTAAGTCAAAGAGTTTAGTGTTCTTTTCGATTGAATAAAATGATGACCTAGTCATTTTTTTCTTAACACAAGTCTCACACTTATGCTTTGATTCTATTTAGAATGCAGGTATGTGTTTTATGTTAATTAGTCTATGCAATGTATCGTAATTAACATGACCTAGTCTACCATGCCACAAGTTGGAAGACTCAAGCAAATAGGCAGAAGAATTAATCTTATTTTTGGTCACAATGACCTTATTGGATTCAAACACTATTCGAAAGCCATGCTTGTTTAGAAATGATCCAGAAACATGATTCTTACGGATGTCTAGCTCATAGAGTACGTTTTTAATGTAAGCACTTTTCCAGATGTCATCTTAAGTTTCACCTAGTCTTGCCCTTGAATGGTTGATGTGGTAGAATTTCCTATGAGGAGCTTCTATTCACCTTTCACTTCTTCAAAAGTAGTTAATAGATTCTTATCTGACCATATGTACCTTATTACACCTGTATCAATCCACCACTCCTTTGGGTTTGATCCCACCAATTTTAACTCAGAAATGACTGCACACAAGTAATATCGAAGATATCATGAGTGATATTATCAACCATATTTTCCTCACGGTTTCTATTTCTTTTTTGGAAACTTTCAGTTTGGGGCTTTATGTCCTTTCCTATGATAGTTAAAGAAAATCCCCCTAAAGTTAGACTTCTTAAAAGTTTCTTCTCTAGGTCCCAATTTAGACCCTTTACTTAGCTTACCTTTTCTCTTATTCTTAAAGTGTTTGGAACTTTGACCATGTTCCATCACATTAGCCTTGGGTGATGATGAGACATACTCTCTTTTATAAGAAGCCTTATTGTCTTCTTCCACTTTGAATCTTATCAGCAAATCTTTCAATGAAACTTTCCTTTACTTATGCTTAAGGTAGGCCTTGAACCCTATCCATGAAAAGGGAAACTTTTCAATAATAGATGTAACTTGGAAAGTTTCACTAAGTACCATATATTCATCATACATCTCTATTATGATATCTTGGATTTCACTTGCTTAACTGTATACAAATTTAAAGTCCATCATCTTATAATCAAGAAAGCGACCAACCAAAAATTTCTTGGCACCGATTTCAGTTTCATACTTTCGATCCAATGATTCTCATAAGTCTTTAGTCATATTCTCCTTATTGTACTCATTATACAAGTAATCCGTTAAACTATTTAGAACATAATTCCAACATAGATAATCAGAATGCTTCCATGTTTCAATAGCACTAGCAGACATAAAATCTTGTTCACCCTTAAGTTTATTAGGAGTTTCTTCGGACTAAAACCTTGCCAAATTTAAGATAGTAAGATAGAACATCATCTTACTCCTTCATTCCTTGAAGTTCAAGCCATTAAACTTCTCCGATCTCTCTGTCACAACATGGAAACATATGAACATAAATTAGTAACATTAGGGTTACCCTATGAGCCACAAAAGGATTCATCATTTGATTTGCAGTAGAACCACCCACAGTAGGATCATCAACATTCATAATTGGGTTTTCAGTTCGGGATACTGCAATAGTCATTCTAGATTCTATAACATGTTCTTTACTTTTTCTATTAAATACACAAATAGCAATACAAATTTTAAAAAATTACAGAATAAAATTTTAAATTAAAAAATATATATTTAATAAATAAATGATAGAAATATGTTAATTTACATATATATTTGTAATTTTATTAATTATAGTGATTAAATAATTTAAAAATAAAACAATTTATTTATTTATAAAATTATAAAAATATAAATAAAGAAATATATATATATATATATGTATATATATGTATGTATAGTAAAATAAAATAAAAATATAAAGTAAAGAAAATTAAAATTAGTAACACAAAATAAATAAAGAAAACGAATATACTTAATATAAAAATAACAGTATATAAAAAAATATTACAATTATATAAAATAATTAATTATAACAAAATTAAAATATTAATAAGTCATCATGTAAAGTGATTGAGTAAATGATTGAGGAAATTCCCCAACCCATCAATGCAAAGATGCATCGTTTTTAATTAACTCGACTCTGAGAGCTTGATTTGAAGAATGCTTAGAAAAGAAAAATAATAATAACAAAAATAAAGAACTTGATGGAATCAAGTAAAAGTAAAATGAAAGTAATTTAATATAAAAATAAAATTAATATTAAATAATTCATAAAAGAAATTAATAAAGATTTAAAAATTGAACGGTAGTTATAATAGAATTTATATAGTAGAATAGATAAATATAAAATATTATAAATAATTTATTTGTTTTAAATTATTTATTGAATTGTTTTTTATTTTTGTCCAAAAAATGAGGAGTAAAAAGAAATTATTTTAAGATTGTAGGAAATAATACATGAATAAACAATTTAAGAATAAAATTATTTTATTAAAATTATAAATATATAAATATATAAAAATTATAAATCCGTAATTTAAATAATATAAAATTTAAATAATATAAAATTTAAATAAAAAATAATAATAATCGAGACCTATGTATCACACAGTGTCCTTAAGATAATTTTTCCACTCAACGTGGGTGTTTGAGAATGACGAAAACTTATCTTCCACGATACAACGATTAAACAATAATAAACTTACACCATAATTTATTATTCTATGAACTTGTAAGTGTATGAACTCTATTGTAGGAGCCTAACTCTAGATAGAAAATACACATAAAAAAATTCTTTTTACCTTTCTATACACGGCTCTTTTTTCTTTCTTGTTTTCTTCTTCTTTCTCAACACCTCTATTTCTTTTCTTCTCTTTTTTGTTGCTCTATTTCTTCTTTTTTTTCAACTCTATTTTTCTTCTTCTTCTTTTTCTTCCTCAATCAACGAGTATTTGTATATCTATGAAAAAACGAAAGCAGAGTTGGAAAACTTCAATTCAGAAACAAAAAAAAAGAAGAGAAAAACGAAAGCAAAAATTTAATTTAGAAATGGAAAATTTTCAAATGAAAGCAGAACGAAAAAATGAAAAAAATAAATAGAAGTTGAAGATGAAGAGAGCCGTTTTCTAGCATTTTTAATTCATAATTTCTAACATATTATATTTATATTATTACACTTGATTAATTGTTTTAATTACTTAATAATTATCATACTTATAAGAGTGAGAATTCATGTGGTTTATGCTTACATATTTAGTGAATGGGTCAAGTCCGATCATTCATTTATAAACATATTATATTTTTATTGAACTCATCATTTCATGTCGATAACAAATAAAAACTAATCAACTAATATTTATGTATTGAACTTATCATTTTAAATTGCCTTTCTTTTTTTTAATATTTTTTTTGCTTTAGATTTTTTATTTAGTTTTTTATACACTAATAAATACTAAAATACTCTTATATAAATATATTGTACTATTATGAATAATTATATTTGATAATTTTATTATGTATTGATTTTATGTTATTAACCTTAGATGATTGAGTTAATCACATGAAAATTATTGGACTTATAATCGAATGACATTCATGTGGTTTTTGTTTACACATTTAACAAATGGGTCAGATATGATTAATTCATTAATGAGTGGATCATAATAGTATTGAACTCATCATTTTTTTTAACAATCATAATTAAAAATAGTTAGATAATATATTTATATATAGGATTCATCATTTCGTTCAAGATAGATCATGATATCAACTAAAAAAGTATCCAATAAATATACATTACTTAGAATAATACAAGAAATTAACACAATCTTAACCCAACTTAAATTATTAGTTATATCAAATTAGAATATGAATTAACTCATTTATTATCTAACATGCAAATCATTTTAATATAAATGAAACCAATCATTTTGCAATAATTTGAATTTATGCTATCTTTTTATTATCATTGTTATTTTATTTATAAACATGTATTTTTTGTATACAAAAAACATGAATAAACAAAAAAACATAAATACACAACATTATAATTTGACAACTATATGCATAATCTATATTATTATATTTTTATTTTTTACATGATTGTTAAAATTTATTATAATAAAATAAAACAATATTTTTAACAGTATATATCATACTCCCTCCAAAACTAGTATATATAATATGGTGATGCATATATGCATTTATGGTACATTTAAGGGCATATTTTATGTATTTGTTTTAAATATTAATACTATAAGCATATTTGACAACAAATACAACATAATATTAAGTAAAGGATCACTACTACAATACATACATATAATCTCGGACATTTACCTTATGACCTCGATTATTTAAAAATAAAAGCCATAAACATACCTTATGATCTTGGTTATTTAAAAATCGAGGCTATACACATATTTTATGACCTCGGTTATTTAAAAACCGAGGCCATAGACATATCCTATAAATTTTCTCTCTTTCATACATAACATTAAATTTTTCTATTAATTTTTTCCTTTTTCTCTTTTTTATTATTACTTTTTCCCTCTCTTTATTTCTATTTTCCCTCTCTCTTATTTTTCATTTTCCCTCTATCTCTATTTTTTCTTTATTATTTTTCCCAGCTAATTCCATCACTTTAGTTTCTTTTTTACTCAGGCCAGAAAGAAAGCTTTGGAAACATTTCTTCGTTAGTTGTGTCGGAGTTAGTGGTTATGCTCGAATGGGATGACAAACTTTGCGTACATTGGTGGAATTTGCTGGTGTTGGTTGCACGTTAGTGGACTCGGATGCCTGACGTTCACAATGGCTGGCATAATTGGTATTTTTTTCCTTTTCTCGGCCAAATTTTCACTCTTTTTTTTCCTTTTTTCTTTGCCCTTTTTCTCTTCCCCAATGCGAGCTATGCATGCATTTCTTCGGTGCTAGCTATATGATTTGCATCTTCTTCCTCTTCCTTTTCCCTGTTGCTCACCTACCCTCGTCGACCACTCATTTAGGTAGCTAGTTTCTCAACTCAAACTGTATTCAGATTTAGGGTTGTCACTCTTCTCAATTTTCAATTTAGGGTTTGTCACTTTTTCCCTCTCTTTCTTCCAAATACCCATTAAGTGAAGGTTTTTTTGTTTTATTGGTAGATGTTTCTCGTCTTAATCTATATCAGTTGAGCTAATGATGCTTTTGTTGAACAAACTTTAGAAATGTGTAGATGAAGTTGCAGTAAGGGTTTGAAGGCAAGAATATTTTCATTTTTGAATTTATTGATCTTGATGATGGTTATTCTATTCCAATCTAAGTCCTTGTTTCTTTGATGGAGCTTTGGTGGTGTTAAAGAATTTTTTGGCTAGAATGGTGGCTAGGTAGGTTAATTTTAGCTTTTTCCATTTTTGGATTAATGTGATTGGCTTATCTCATGATTGGATCAATGTGAGGAAGTTTGGTAAAATTGGTGCTACTTTGAGTGAGTTTATTGATGTGTATTTATCTTTTTCTAGTGGACTGATGTTAAAGGGAGTAAGAATTCGTGTAATTGTTAATTTTTTAAAACCTTTCCTACATAGTGTTTGGAATAATTGAAGAGATCTTGATCTTATTTGGCTTAATTTTAGGTATGAAAGATTACGTGTGATGTGTTTCAAATGTGGTGTGGTGTCTTATGACACTAGGAGCTGCCGTAAGCCAATGATTCAGAATTATGGTGATTTGAGGATTTATGGCTTATGGATAATGTTTGAAGAAAGAAGAACTCCTGATTGTGTGAAGTGAAGGTGAAGGTGGATGTGGGGAACTTTGTGAGTTTTCTTCGACAGATCTCAGTAGTTCAGTGGGCATTAAGGGTACCACTTAGGTATTCTTCCCCTACAAAAAATAGTTTTGGTAGTAGAATGAGTAACCATGTACCAAGTAAAGACAATTTTTGAGGACAACCATCTCTTCTTGGTTTATGATTTTCTACCAAGGGAAAGCCTTGAAGAGAATCTTCATGGTATGTAGCTTAAAATATATACGCCTTATTTGAATTACAATTTACTTTCTCATTAGTTCATCCATTTAAGGTATTTTTTTCTTGTAAAATATTGCATTAGGGAATAAGAAGGACTTGCTTTCATTTGGTTGGATTGAAAGATATAAAGTGGTTGTGGGTGTAGCCTAGGCTTTGGATTATCTACACAGTCACAGTGCTTGGGATGTAATTCATAGGGATGTTAAATCATCAAACATACTGTTATATGATGATTTTGAGCCATAGGTATAAGACATTTACATCTCTTTTTATTGACTCATAATATATATATAACCTTTATGAATTTACAAATACTTGTATTTATTGCTAAAAACTAGTTTATTCAGCTTTCTGATTTTGGACTTGCTAAGTGGGTACTAACAACATCATTACATATAACTTGCACGGATGTGCAAACACATTTGGTTATGTGACTCCTACTTTTATAATTTTGTTGTCTATTTCATATGCTATGAATATTCATGAACTACTAGATAATGAATCTTTGCTGTAGTTATTTGGCTCATGAATACTTCATGTATGGCAAAGTTAATGATAAGGTTGACATCTAAGTTGGTGCTGAAGCTAGTGCTTGGTGTTGGTACCTGGTGCAAGGAACTGTAGCCTGGTACTAGTACCTATTTCAAATATGGTGTTGGTTCCAGTGCTTGGCATTGGTACATGTGCTTGTGCCTAGTGCTTGGTGTATGGTGCTTGGTACTGGTGCATGTGTTGGTACTAGTGTTGATGTTGGTGTTGGTGCTTAATGCTTGGTGTCTAGCGCTGGTGTTGGTGCTGGTGCTTGGTGCTTGGTGCTGGCGTTGGTGCTAATGCTTGGTGCCTGGTGAGCTTGACTACATATATTATTTGAGAACTGGTTTGTGTATATATGTAAACAATTGTCATTTTAATCACCCTACTTTTGTTTCACATGTTATTCTCTATGTTTTTTCTCCTCTTTTTAGTTTTATTTGTCTCTTATACATTTCCTTATTTCCATTATACACATTACACAATACATTTTTTAAGAAAAAAACAAATTAAGAATTCTCGCTGTTATGAAAGAACATGTTAAATTTTCTTTTGCGTTTTAAGCTTTACCTCTTTTGTATATCATTGTGATTGTCTACTCCCACACATGTCTTCCACTATTTTTTGAAGACAAAGACTTGTAAATATGGAGCAACTTGTAAATTTCACCATCTAAGGGATAGACATGGTGCTGGACCAGTTTCTTTCAACTTGTAAATTTTGGGATCCACTGATTTTGGATAATTACACTTATAAATAATTGTAATAGTAAAATGTCAATTTGTAATAATAAGGTTATTCTTCATAGTCATTGTAAATATTAGAATTACCTAGTAAGGTTTTATTCTGTTTTAGTGTATAAATTTTTGAATGTAATTGCACTTTTAATTTTAATATAATATGATTTTTAATATTGTAATTAATAAATTTATTGTAATATATATTAATTTTTAATATTGTAATTAATAATTACATTTTTATTTAAATTTATGGTCATATGATATATCTATGGCCTCGGTTATTTAAAAACTGAGGCTATAGGGTTGTCTATGACCTCACTTAAAAGACCAAGGCCATAGTTAATAGTGTATGATCTCTCTTACTTAGATTTCGGTTCTTATAACCGTGGTCATAAACCTACTGTCATGGTTGAAAATTAAGACCATGTATTTGTTTTAGTAGTGGAAAATTATTTTATCTCAAACTTTTAACTACTATAGTAAACAAATTAAAAAAGCCATAATTGTGTTCAAAATAATAAAAAAAACCCAAGGTCTATTGGGGAAAAATAAAATAAAAGCCTTAGACACAGTTTATACACAATAAGCTAATTTTAATAATAGCTCAATTATATTCAATAGGCATGGTCTATTTGTCTGTTCATGAAAGTATTTTTATAAAAAATAGTAAAATATGCATGTAATTGTTACATGAATTAAATAAATATAAGTTATATTAAATATAAAATTTATAAAATATTATATAAATTAATTATGATATTATTTAATAATAAGGATTAAATAAATTGTAATTTATGATGTATAAATTATTGAATGCATAATAAAATTTATATTTAAAAAATGGTTTTTGTTAGAAATACTCACTAATTGTATTGTATTTTATATATTAAGGAATATACATTGTGATTTTGTATAAGAGTTACAAGTAAATTATATATGTTTAAAGTAAACTAGATATACATTAGCAGATATGATATACATTAACATATATATATTAATATGTTAATAGATATACATTAACATATATATATATATATATATATATTAATATGTTAATAGATATACATTAATAGCCCCCGTCAAACTCAAGTTGGATGTGAGACTAGCTTGAGGTTGTCAACCAAATTTCGAGTGCGTCCTTTAGGAAGTGCCTTAGTGAATATATATGCAAGTTGATTGTTGGAGAAGACGAGGAAAAACTTGAGAGCACCATGGATAAGATGAGAACGAATAAAGTGACAATTAATCTCGATGTGTTTAGTTTGTTCATGGAAGAGATCATTGTGAGCAATATGAACGGCACTCTGATTGTCACAATAAAGGGGAGTAGCATAGGATATGGACACACCCAAATCCTTAAGAAGCCATCATAGCCAAAGGAGCTCAGATATGGTATCAAGAAGAGCACGATATTTTGCTTCAGTACTGGAGCGGGCCACGAAAGTTTGTTTCTTACTTTGCCAAGAAATCAAAGAACCATGGAGAAAGCAATAACCTGTAGTGGACCTGCGATCAGTGGGATCTTTTGCCCAATCAGCTTAGAGAATGCATGAAGTACAAGAGGATACTAAGCTAAGTAGAAAAGGTCATGGAAGAGAGTGCCCTTCATGTATTGTAGAATGTGCAAAACAATAGCATAAAGAGTCGATCGTGGAGCATTCAAATATTAACTCACCTCATGAACAACATAAGAAATGTCTAGATGAGTAACTATAAGATAAACTAGGCTACTAACCAATCGTCTATAAAGAGAAGGATTAGACAATGGTTTCTCCCCCTGATGGTGTCAGATGAGCCTTAAGTTCAATTGGAATGTTAACAGTCTTGCTATCAGTGAGTCCAGCTTGAGATAAAAGGTCAGATGCATACTTGGCTTGAGTAATATAAAGACCATCTATGGAATGAGTGATCTCAAGACCCAAGAAATAGTTGAGATGTCCAAGGTCTTTCATCTCAAACTACTGACTAAGAAAAATGAGGTCATCACTAGTTATGATCATATCATCCACATATAGGAGAAGCAAAATGGTGTCTTTATCATTGCAATAAAGAAATAAGGCAGAATCATAAGGACTGGTAGTGTAACCCAAGTGAAGAATGGTGGAGCTGAACTTGGCAAACCATGCTCATAGAGCTTGTTTAAGGCCATAAAGTGCATCTCGAAGATGACAATCCTTGTTTGTTTCAACAGAAAGACCAGGAGGAGATTGTATAGACTTCTTCATGCATATCCTCATTAAGGAAGGAATTTTTAACATCCATCTAAAAAAGGCCTCATTTACTAGTAGTGGCAACAGTTAAGAGGGCACAAACAGAGGAGATACGGGCAACTGGAGCAAAAGTCTTTTCATATAGCGCTCGATGGACCCATCACAGCAAGTCTTGATCTCATAGATCCACTTACAACCAACCATAGACTAATCAGAAGGGAGAGTGACCAGGTATGGTTTTAGGTTAATGCATCAATTTCCTCTTTCATTGCAATATGTTATAAAGGGTCAGTAAATGCCTTATGATAGGTGTGAGGCTCATGGAGTGTAGCAAGGGAAATGTAACAATGATAGTCAAGTAAATTTGCAAGAATGAACCTTATCTGGGTTGAGTGGCGAGGTGGAATTTCTTATGGAGGATCTTCAGGCGGAGTAGGAGCAGGGGACCTATGCTCAAGGTGGGGTAGCTCATCATCAACTTGCTCATCTACAACCTGTCTAGGAGAATCATCAAAAGTATCTAAAGATTGAATAGAGAAGTCTAAAGGATGATCAAGAGTATCTGTAGAAGGAACATGAGACTCATTTGGAAAATTTTCTAAAATAGAAGAGTTAGTTAGGGAAGAACGAAAGTGAGAAAGTTCAACAAATAAGCAGTGTTCCCAAAAGACAACATTACGGGAAACACGAAGACTATGCAAGAATGGATCATAGCACAAATACCCTTTTTGATTTTCACCATAACCAATAAAACAACAAAGTCTAGCTCGAGGTTCAAGTTTGTTGTGCTGATGTGGTAGAAGAAGAACGAAAGAGGCAGATCCGAAAGAGCGAAGTAATGATAGTCAGGGGATGACCCAAAAAGGTGCTCATATGGAGTCTGATTATGAATGATAGTGCTTGGAATGCGATTAATGGCATGAAAAACATGAAGAGTGACTTCACCCCAAAATGGGACAGGAACTTTGGTAGAAAGAAGAAGAGCACAAACAGTGTCAAGAATATGACGAAGTTTTCTTTCTACTCAACCATTTTGTTGAGAGGTGCTTGAATAGGTTAGATGATGCACAGTTCCATAGGATTGTAATAGAGCTTGAAAATCATATTGAGTATATTCAAGAGCATTATCAGATCAAAAAGTTTTGATATGTTTGGAGAATTGTGTTTCAACCATTTTTGCAAAGTTTCTGTATATTGGTAAGATTTCAGAATGAGATTTCATAGGAAAGATTCAAATATAACGAGAATAATTATCAATAAAAACAAAAAAAAAATAATGAGATCCTCCAATACTAGTAATATATGAAGATCCCCAAACATTAGAATGAATTAACTCAAAAATACTATTAGAGATAGACTCACTATTATTGAAAGGTAAAGTTGGCTGTTTTCCTAACTGGCATGAAGTATAATCAAAATTTCTTTAGACATAGAACCCAACAAACCTTTAGAAGCTAACTATTATACACGAGTGGATGGGGAATAACCAAGACAAGAATGCCAAAGTGCGAGAGAAGGTAAGGAAGAAACTCCAATAGCTGCAGCAACAACATAGATAAGAGCAACATGTGGAAGATGAAGATTGTTCACAAGAAACTATGCCCAACCCTAGAACCGGTCCCAAGATTTTTCCCCATCCTTAGATCCTGCACAATATACCCAGAATAGTCAAAGATAAGGCGATATCCTAGTTCAGCTAATTGTCCCACAGAGCATAAATTATAGGATAGGTCAGATACATAGAAAACCCCAGGAACATAGAGGTTAGAGATCAAAACAAAACCTAGACTCTTCCCATGCATGGTAGAACCATAAGATATATGAATATTAAGAGGATGTGATGTAGGGTCAAGTTTGGAGAATAAAGATGATTAAGGTGTCATGTGATTACAACAGGCAGAATCAAAAAGCCAAGTTTGAGACTTATCGGGCAGAACTAAGAGAGTAATGGAAAGAGATGCATTACCAACCATTTGAATAGCCTGAGTTATGATATTTTGTAGTTTAGTGGGGGAGAGATTGATAGTGGATCTAGAAGACTGGGACTCAATTGAAATGGAAGGCATCAACGAAGTATGCTCAGTAGTAACAACAATAACAGTAGATTTGTTGCGATGGTAATAAGTCTCAATGGTGTGGCCATGATGCTTGCAATAATGGAAAAACATCTTGTTGGTCTGCCTACGATGATTTCTAGAGTTGGAGGAATCACCTAACTACTGAGGTTACTTAATGGCAGGAGCATAAAGAATAATAGCCAAAACATCAAACTTATTATGGGCTTGTAGGGTTGCAAGCTGAGTTTCTTATCTAACCAATTTGTTTACGACAATATCAAGAGAGGGAAGAGGACTACAATTGAGAAGATGACCCTAGATGGGCTCAAAGTCCTTATGAAGTGACATCAGGAATTATAGAGATGAAACTCATATCTAATTGTAGTAAATTGCTGAGCATTCTATGAGCATGCCCAAATTGGATCACAAAGGTCAATTTGGTCCAAAAGAAAGCGAAGCTGATCATAGTAGTCATTGATGTATTTTTCTGGTTCTTATCGAAGTTGATTCAATTCAACTACTAACTGATATTTCATAGAACTGTAAGTAGTGAAGTACCTTTTAGCCAACATATCCCATGCTAATTTTGCATCATCAAAGCTTCCCAATAGATTGGAGATGGAGGGAATGAAAGTGTTCTGAATCTATGTTAGGATCATGTTGTTGTGACTATCCCATTCCATCATGTGACCAAGGTAGGTAGCATCTTCTTCACTTGCTTCTTTGACAGGAATGGTAATTAAACTAGTACAGTAATTTTAGAGCATGTGACCCTTAAGAAAACTACGCATAGCTTGAGACTAGGATAAGTAATTCTTGGTCCCCTCTAATACAATATTGATGGGGAGAGGAAGAAAAACATCTTTTTTACTTATTTAGAAACACAATATGCAAAAACAGACTGCAAAAATAAGGTCTACGCAAAAAATTAGGTAGGGAGAACTTGATATGCAGAAAAGTCAACAGTCAATAGGGATGGTCAACTGTTAATAGAAAAGGTCAACGGTCATCAAACGGGCCCAACTGCACCAACGATCAACGGTTAACTGTTACGGTTGTCAATGATCAACAAAGTTAATGGTCAATGGTGGCAACAACAGTCAACAATGGTGGTTATGTGAGCAAGTGGCGATGATGCACGGTTTCTGTTGATGGTGTGTGAGGGCGCATGTGGGCTCGGATGCTTACGAGGCTTCCATGATTGTGTAGATCTGGTCGAGCCGATCATTGTGGTACCTTCAAAAAAATTATCGAAGCAAGATGCACGATAGAGACAGTGATTACGGTGATCTTTGTGGTGCGGGACTCCTCAACAACGATGGTTACTAGCCTGGAACCCAAGGAAAATGGCTGAGAGACATCAAAGGTTCAACGTTTAGTGGCTGTAGCGGCTGTTGTGATGGCGGAAGCGATAATAGTGGAGTAACACTAGAAGACACAAGAATGCTAGAAGAAAGGACGGTGGTTCTGATACCATGTTAGAAATATGTAATTATTGTATTGTATTTCATATGTTAAGGAATATATATGGTGTCTTTATATATGAGTTATAAGTAAACTAGATATGCATTAACAGATATACATTAATTTATTAATAGATATATATTAACAGTTTTAAAACATTTTTTTATTAGTTTATAAAAAATAAGTAATTATAGATTAACAGTACATGCCAAAAAGTCAACACAATTTTCTATGATTGGAATGTAAGTGGGAAATAATTTGTGATAGAACATTTAATCTATATTTTTTCTTGGGTTAAATAGCATTTTTTTTATAAATAACGTTTAAAAAATTTATTTTATAATTTTGTCTCATTTGAATCTCTCTTAACCTTCTTTAAAAAAATATATTATCTCAACTAATTTGTAAATTCAAATAGTTTATAATGCCGGCCAACACTACCGCTGTATTCCTTGTATTGTCTTCGAAGATTTATTTAAATTGTGTTTCTGATTTTTTATTCTTTTTTTCTTATCTAAATTTGAATCATGACCTTTGAATATCTTTAAATTCTAATGCTTGTTTCCACTTTGCACGAAATTGAATTCATTTTGTTAATTTGTACTATTTTAAGGTTTGAAAATTGTTTGTGTTTTAGAAGACTTTGACAAATTTCGGAATATAATAAAAAACAATAGTATTTTAATGAAAGAAAATACTTATTATTAGCTTTTAAATTTTGTTTTGATACAAAATGAAAAATATCACTCCTATTTATATTGAAATCCTTTTCTAAAAAATGGTTAGAATCATACCAACACGATTTTAAATCTAATGATCATAATTAACCCACTGTAATTATGCATCAAAATATCTAGTGTCTAGGATTCTTTACTACTCTCTCTTTCTAAAATGTCTAGATATTTTTCTAAGACAATTTTAGAGGAAGTTTCTATAACTTAGGCCTATTAGACTTATATATAATGGACCCTCAATTATAACATCTAAATACGTACATCTTAAGTTTAATATTACTTGAGTTAAATCAAGTTTATTTCCAACACCCCCTTAAGCTTGATTTGTCATTCTAAGCAAGTTTCTCAATTTGATAAAGTCTTTCAACTTGAGTGATTTGGTGAAGATGTTACTTGATCTTGAGACTTCACATATTTCACTTGCACATCTTTTCTTTTAATGCACTCCCTTATGTAGTGGTAGTAAGTATCAATGTATTTGCTTCGATCGTGGAACACTGAATTCTTTACTAATGCTATACCCTACTTATTATCAACATAAACCTTAGTTGGCTCTTCTTATAATTATCTTAACTCTTTCAACATATTTCTAAGCCAAATCGCATGATAGATATATGATGTAGCAACTATGTACTCTGTTTCATAGGTTTAGAGAGTGAATATTGGTTGTTTCTTTGACATCTATGTGAATGCAATATCTCCTATGAAGAACACAATCCTGGTAGTAATTTCTCGATCATAAACATTTCCAACCTAATCACTATCACTATAACAAATAGGCTTGTAATCATTACTTGATGAATAGAAAAAACCAAAGTTGATTACACCTTTGAAATAGCGAAGAATTTTTTTATAGCTTTGAAGTGAGTAGTAGTTGAATTCTCCATGTCACAACTTATAAGTCCTATAGAATAGAGAATGTTAGGTCTTGTGCATGTCAAATACGACATATTTCCAACCAAACTCTTGAAGAGTATAGTGTCCACCTTTTCTGATACATCATGCTTTGATAAATTTCTTCCACATTCCACTAGTGTACTAATTGGCTTACAATCATTTTCTTAAGGATCTCTTTTGAATTGCCTTCTTATGAGATAAACATTTTTTATTCTTGTTGTTTAACTTAGATGCCAAGATAATAAACTATAAGTCCAATGTTAATCATCTCAAACTCACTTTTCATTGCTTTCTTGAACTCTTAAAATATATTTGGGTTTTTTTTATGAAGATCAAGTCATCCATATACACAAGAAAAAAATCTCCTTTGATCTTGACATAAAGTTCAACTCATGTGGTCATTTTGTAAATTTGTTATCTTGTAAGTAATTATCAATCCTATCATTCCATACCCTTGGTGCTTGCATCAACCTATAGGGAGCCTTTTTTAGCTTTAAGACTTTTACCTTCTTATCCCTTGACCACATAGTCCATTGGTTGTTTAATGTAGACTTCTTCTTTAAAAACTCCATTTTGGAATGCAAAATTTAAATATTTGATGTATTCTCCACTTGTTCTAGGTTGCCAAAGAAATAATACGTCTAATAGTTTCCAATCAAACAATAGGAGTAGATACCTCATTATAGTTGATGCCGAATTTTTGTTTATAGTCTTTTAAAATTAGCCTTGCTTTGTATCTTTCAATCTTTCAATCTTTCCATTAACATTCTTCTTTTTTTTGTACACCTATTTGACACCTATAACTTTATGACCTTTTGGAAGTGAAACAAGCTCCCATGCATCATTCATCCTGATTACTTTCATCTTCTTATCCATAACATCTCTCCATTTCCTTTTTGCATGGCTTCTTTGAAGCTTATAGATCCGCATTTGACAAACTGATAGAATAGTGTGAAAACTTCTATCCTTTCAGTGTCCTCGTAAATTTCTTCTAGATTCTTTATGCTTGGGATGCTAATTTCATTTAGAAATGATGGCGATGAGTCTCCAATTTTTGTAGTTGATGAAGTAAGTGGAGTGGTTGGCTCTCAATGGACTTCTCTTTCTTGCACTATTATTCTATGTTCCTTTGTTATTTGAACTGAGGAAAGAAGTTCAAATCATCAAAATGAGAACCAAAATGCCATTCTTTATTAAACTCCACATATTGAATTATCACAGTTTTCTTAGTATTTTGATTGTATAACTTATAGAATTTAGAGTTTGAGTCATACCAGATGAAGATGAAGGCCTCACTTTTGTCATCAAGTTTGTTTTTTTATCTGATCTGGTACACGAGCATATGTTAAGCTTCTAAATACTCTTAGATGGGAGATGCTAGGATTTCTTCCATGTTGTGCCTCTTGTGGTGTATTTACCCAAAAAATTATTATTGGAGATCAATTGGATGGGTAGACTGCATATGCCACTACTTTAACCCAAAACTCCTTTGGTAATTTCTTATGCTTGCATATCAAGGATCATTCTATTCTTCCTTTCTGCCACTCCATAATGTTGGGAGAAACTTGGAATAGTTAAAGAGCATATAATTCCATTTGCTTCACAAAATTCATGAAACTCTTTAGAAGTGAATTATCCTCCTCGGTCGAATTTCATGGCCTTGATCCGTCATCCACTTTCTTTCTCCACTATAGCTTTGAAATTCTTCGATACTCCAAATACTTCGGAATTTTGTTTTAATAAGTATAAACCCATGTGTTCATTAAAAAAACCATTTGTAAAAAAAGAATTAGTTGCAATTACCTAGGGAGCTTACTTGATCAAGCTATACACATCAGTATAAGTGATTTTCAATGGCTTTTGAGCTCTTGGGTTTGACTCATTTGAAAAGTTTTTTTTTGAACTTTTTCCCAAGTAAGTGTCCTTCACAAAGTTAATCTAGATGATTGATGCATGATAACCCTATCACCATTTCCTTTTTAAGACACTTTGCTACATCCAAATCAAAGGTTCCATAGCCACGATGCATCTTTATAGAAAGTTTTAAGACACTTTGCTACATAATTTCTAATGTTTAATAAGAACATCATCATTTCTTGACATTTGCACCTTGGTGATCAAGTTACTTTTATCATCTCTTATTAAAAGACTACCACCTTTTATGTGAATATCATAGCCTTTCTCTAAAAGTGGACCCAAACTCAAAATATTATTTTTTATATTAAGAACATAATAGACATTTGAAATAAATTGGAGTATATCATTCTTCACCTGGATTAGGATATTATCTTTACCTTTCACTAGGATCTTGGACTCCTCACCAAACAAAACATTTTCGATCATTGATTCATTTAACTTCACACACCTATTTCTTTTCCATATATATGGTTTCTCGTACTGGTGTCAGTATACCATGTGTTATCTTTTCTTTCATCATTGCCTTTATATTCTAGTAATAAAGTTCCCTTATGTTGGGTCTTATCTTTCACATAGTTGATTGTTTCTTCAACTTTGGTTTTAGGATTTCTACATTCTAAAGAGTAGCGTCAAAGCTTTTGGCAATTATAACATTGAATTTGTGATTTGACATATCTAGAGTTTGAATTTCCTCTTTCACGACCTCGTGTTGAGATTTCTCCTTTCTTATAGTTGTTGTTGGAATTGTTAGTGTTGTAATTCTAACCTTGTCCACCATCATGACCTCTACCTTTTACATAACCTTGGCCTTTTCTACGACCATGATTGTATCTGTCATAGTCTTAAATTTCTTCTTTCTCCTTGAGTTGCATCTTGAGGAGTTGTTCGATGATCCCTTGCTTCTTTTTATACTTTTCTTCATAAGCTCGCAATGACCCCAATAGTTGGTCGATAGTCATCTTTTCCAAATCTTTTGTTTCCTAAATCATCACCACATCATGCTCGAACTTTAAATCTAATGAGTGGAGTATCTTTTCTATGATCCTCATGTCTTATATTTTCATACTGTTTCTTTTTCATTTCATCAAAAACAACCAAAACTTTAGAGTAGTAATCAAAAATGGGTTTGAACTCTTTCATATATAAAGATTTAAATTCACCTCTTAGTGTTTGGAAATGCACCTTCTTGAATTTCTTGGCCTTTTTACCCGAGGTTTGAAGCTTCCCCCATGATTCCTTGGCGGATGTTGCACCTCAAATCTTCTCAAAACCATAATCATCTAAAGTTTGATAGATAAGATAAATAGTGTTCTTGTCTATCTTTCTTGAGTCTTTTAAATTATCCTTTTGAACTTGAGATATTGTAGCCTCATCTTGTGGCTCATTGTATTATTTATCTACAATATCCCAAATAATATGTGCACTTAGTAGAGCCTTCATCATGATACTCCAATTATTGTAGTTATTTTTGTTGGGTATAAGAACTTGAAAATATGTCATATTATTAGCCATATCTCCTAATACAGTTAGAATTATGAAATTCAGATTGCACGGATGGATTCAGAATGTCAAAATACCTTAGAGGGTATCCGAATCGATCTAACTCATTTCAACTTAGTTATAACTCGATTCAACTTGGTGGTTTCTAGTAAGAAGCTTCGTCGATGCCTAGTTGTGTGTCCAAATTCCAATTGGGTTGATTTTTATAGCGTTCTACTCCTTTCATTGAGAGCTTCAATTTGATATGCTATAATGATTTGTATGGAACCACTTTATTAGCTTTGATGTCATTTTGTTAGAAGATGAAAGCTTTAAAATGTTTTAAGAAATTTTAAAAGAAAAGAAGAAACAAGAATATTCGGTGAAAGAAAATACTTCTTATTAATTCTTAAATTTTGGTTTGATACAAAATAAGAAAGATGATCCATATTTATACTAAAAGCTCCTTCTAACCAATGGCTAGGATCATGTCAATACACTTTTAATCTAATAGTCATAATTGACCCACTAGAATTATCCAACAGAATATTCTTATTTATCTTCTATTCTAAAATTTTCTAAAACCTCCTAAACCTTTCATCTTCCAACAATTATGTGGTTTAATTATTGTTTAAGAGTGATAAGTAGTTATAAGACATAAAATAGAAATGAAACTAGGGTTAGTAATCATTATTTGAACATAGGAATCCATCCTTTCCTTGAGAATGAGTACATTTTGTGATTAACTTATCCGGAGGTTTCATCAAGGTTCCTCACCATGAAGTGATTAACATCATTTTTTTTATTTTTCTAACAATTATTCTTAATAACAATTGATTTTTAAACTTTGTGGTTATTTGTCTTCTAGAACAATTGATCTTTCTCTCAAACAGTTACTCATTAATTACTTAGAGAGACATGTGCAACTTTATCTCTATGCCATGTTCACAATTTTATTGAACTATGGATGATATTCTCTAACAATAGTTCGTTGGTTATCTTGCGAAGTATTTTTACTATTCTTTGTCAAAGTGACAATTTTCTTTGCCAACATTGACAATCTGCATATTTTCCATCAACTATGGTGGCACTTAGGAGTACAAGTCCAATTAGCATGGAATTGATGGAGATTAAAAATATTTCTTCTTTGAAGTTATATAATCTTATTACTTACTTAAGGAAAGGTTTGAGGATTATAACTTAATACACAAGTGTATTGACATGGTACGAATAAAGTGGTTGATTAGGTTGTTCGACAACTCGAAAACTAAGTTGTTGCCGCTAGATTTGATATATACACAACCCTTATCTATTATTTTAAAAACAAAATTCAAGATGTTATCTTCTTGTTTAATTTCAATATGTACTTGTACTTAATTCTCTCTTTATCTACTAATGAAATAATTTCTAAGAAGAAAAATAAGAAATGATTGAAGAGGTGTAATATGGATGCTTGACCAAAGTTTAATAAGAGACTTATACTTTGCAATATTTTTTAGCAAATAATACTTATTGTGATAAGAATTTATAATTTGAAATTAGAAGTAGATAATCTTAACACCAAGGAACTATGTGAACCACTAACTCAACCCACAAATATGGGTTTTGAGTTGAGGATATATTCAATCTCTTTATGACTTTATTATGCATTAATCTCACAATATTAAGGTTAAAAAAAGTGAATTTTAATTTAGCTCTATTGAAAATAAACATTTATATCGTGTTTATAGTTTTTGTATTATGATTGCTCTAACATTTATTTTAAAATAGCGCGTGTTTTTTCAATATTTTAAAATATTATAATTTTTTAAAATTAAACAATTTGAGTCTAATTTAAAAGTTTTTATGAAAAAAAGTTTAGTGACCAAATTTTATTTCAATGAAAAAGGTTAGGGTCAAATTCTGATAAATTAAAATTGTTAAATTTTTAAAATTTAAGGATTAAATTATACGTTTTAAAATATTATGAACCAAATTATATTTTAAGGCAGTAAAGACCAACAAAGTACAAAAGTAGAACAATGTTTGAAAATGTTAAATTTTTAATAATATTATACCACAAGACAAAATAAACCTATATAATATTTTGCTCGGATCAAATAATGTTTTCTTTTTTTCATTTTTAGATTCATTATTCATTATTTAAAGATAAATGACTTAGGGTTGGATATAATAGCATATAAACTAACCCATCATGATGAAATAAACTAAGTTTTTTTTATAAATCCAAATAGGATGATTTTAAATTAGAAATGCAAAAAATAACGTCCATTAAGTCTTAAAGTTTGCGAACATACATTTGGATGGAACCAATAATTTTTATTTAGGAAGGGCGAAATATTCTTTACCTGTTATATTTTACTTAGAATAATTAAAAAAATTAGCCTTTTAATTAGGAAACACGGATTGTTTTATTCTTTACCTTATAGTTTAGTAAACTTAATGCATAATTTTATATATATATCGAGAAATTTAGTTCAAAATTAATGCATTTATAATATTATTGACATAATTTAACAATAAAATTATTATCACAATCAATTTGATTATAAATTGTAAATTTATGTTAATTTTGTACCTGAAGGTTTTTTTTCCTTTTTAATAGTGTACCAAAATAACTAAAATTTGTTGAAATATAGACCCAAATTGATCATAGATATTTATGTTATTTAATGTTTTATCTTAATTATCAAATCTATAAATACATGCATTATAAATTTTTTTCGATTAAGCTTAATAATATAATAAATTTTCATGTCTTGCTTTAATTTAGAGAATAATCAGAACAATTTAAATAGAATTTATGATAAATGAGAAGTTAATGAAACATCGAGTAATAGGCAAGTAGGATCCCAAAAATACTTATAAAAATGTTTAAAATAAGATGTAATAGTTAATTGAGTAGACCTTCAAAAATATTATTAGATTATTATATTTGTTGCACTCATGTGACAAATTATTTTTCGTCTTATTTATTCTACTCAAATCATAAGAAGTTATATTTATACTATTTCATTAGTTTCTTTCTAAGAAATCACACGTAAATGTTAAATTTAAAATAACACAAATAGTTATGGGATACATCGAAACAAATTGATTTTCAAATATACTATTCAAATAAATGACTTGTTTCAAAACTATGACTTAAATATCTAAGTTATTTTAAATTTATCACTAATATATGACATCATTAAACGTAAATTAACATAATGATATAAATAAATAAAAATTATGAGATAAGTAGTATAAATGAAATAAAAAATAATTTAGTGATATTTTTATAAATTTATCCTAATTAATTTATTGAAGGACTAATTTACTACCCTATTTTGTAATATGATTGAGCTAGTTCTTAAAAATTAATTTGACTAATTTAATACTCTAATATGTTTTACACAATTTTGTCAAATTTAGTATTCTAACTTTTCTAATTTAATCAATTTAAGATTATAATTTCTTCAATTTAACTAATCTAATATTTTTAGGGATATCAAGGTCAAATTGAAAAAAATAGAATATTAAAATAATCAAAGTAGAGAACTAAATACTAAATGATAAAATTAATACTTAAAAATTAATTGAAGTGAGATATATGTTTGTTAATGCATATATGTATTTTTTTTAAAATTCTATTCATTATTGTACATATATCATGTACATTTATGATCAGCATATTATAATTAATTTTTTATATCAATTGAGAGTATAAAATAACTTATATAATTATATATATTATTTATTTTTATAAGTATTTATTATAACTAATAATTTAAATTATTTTTGTTTTCAAATTCTTAATTATTTTTTTATTCAACTTGAAAATTAATTCTAATTCAAATATTATTAAGTAGTTTTTTAAATTAAATCATTAATTAAATATTCAATCATATTAATTCATTTATTATTAATATAAAGTTAAAATTAATTTTATTAATTTAAAAATAAATATGATAGTTAAATATTTTTAACTGATATTTTATAAATTAATTTTAATGTTTGATTTAACACATCAATACATATATATATATATATTTCAATTTAATTAATAATTTATTCAAAATATGAAAAGGTAAGACTATTTTCATAAATTTTATTATTATTTTTACAACATATTTAATATTAATATTTTAAATAAAAAAATATTATTTTATTTTTAATATATTTATTTTGTATTAATTGAATTATTTAAAAAAAAATTGTTAAATTAAAAATATGACAATATCTTCACTGAATATAAAATGTAGCGCTTGCCCGTGAGTAGTAGTAACGTGTACACTTTATCCTTAAAAGAATATTTCTAGGGATTAGTTGATTAATCCTTTTCGTTTGTTTCTTGGATTACGATAAGTTACACTCTCTCTCGTTTAAACAGACATTTTTTTTTAATAATTTGTGAAGTTGTCAACTCATACTACTATAGACATTGGGGAATCGAAAACTTAAATTTATAGAAGATATTGATAAAAGGGTTCATAACACTAGAATTTTATAATTATCTTAAAAGAAAGTTCTTAAATTTGTAATTTAATATTCTAAGTCACATGATTTATAAAAAAAAATGTAAAATTTAGTTTTTTTTTAAATTTTATTTAAAAACAAACAAAAAAAAAACATTTAATATACATGTGATCTTCTCGTTGAGAGCATGTGAAATAAAATAAATTTATTATGCTTTTAATATTTTTCTATACTCTCCATTTTAGGCTCTATAAAATCACCTACAAATAGTAATATTTATTCTAAAATTTACTAAAACTTTAAAAAAATATCATTACTTTACATTTTCTTATCCCAATCTGTCGTGTATTGAAGTTAATAATACTTTTTTTTTTATAAATTTCAACCTTTGTAGTGACTAAACTTAACAATACTATTATAATGAAATTTCTTTGTTATAAGTATAAGTTATACTTATAACCGCAATAAATGCTTGAAATAGATAGAGAATGAGAGTGAGAGAACGTAAAAGTGGATTTTGCACGAGAGAGGTGGTGAGAAAAACGGGTAAACGTGAGAGAGATAGAGATTTGTTATTTAAAAAAAAACTTTTAATGTTAGGGGTAAAATGTAAAATATTTTTAGTTATCTTACACTTTTATCATTCATTGAGTAATCGTTACTTTTAATGAAATTATCTAAGGTCATTAGGCACTTATGACCGGCACATTAATGAAGATAATAGGACTTTATAATGCCCTAGGTTTTACCTTGAGATCAAATTAGGAATAGTTATCATTTTTTGACTATTTTTATAATGAGTAATTTTTTAGTAAAAAAGTCATTCTTTTATTTAATAATTATTAAATGAATAATTTATGATTTTATTATAAAATAATTTTAATCTTAATAAATTCAATTAACATGATTTAAAGTTCATAAAATTAACCCTAATGAAAAGTATTCAAAAGTAATTAAATTTTGGATAGTCTCTTTACTAGGGAAATCAATCGATAGCCATAGAATCGATCATTCACTCTTTGTTGTCTAAGTATCTATTCATTGATCTGAAAAATATTAAAATACATATAAATGGACTAATGCTGAATAAGCAAATGCATATATAATATACATCTTGATAAATGTATATGAAAATCATGCAATTATTTATCTTTTATCATTATACAAATATCATTTTTTATGGTGGTATTTATTCATTTATTGTTTTCATTGGTAGCTTCCATTTTTCATATATTTCCATGGTAGGGTTCTTATGTGATACTTATGCTATCAATGACCAATGAGCCATGATTTTTGAAACCTGTTTCAATTACTCGATCATTGATAGTATCGCATTTAGGGTATGATGTAAGTATGGATCAACTAAGTCGTCACACAGATCAATGATCCCAAAATAGCTTATCATTCATTCATTTTACATTGGTGTGTCTGTCACTTTCCTGCATCTTTTATCCACATAACCCTCAAGAAGTAAATAGCCATAGGCTTTAAACCTTTTTATTTCATACATTCATGATAACTTCTCTTTATTATAATGTATGTATCTTATTTTATATTATTATGATTTGTTTAACATTTCAATGTTTATGTATGGCTTGAATATTTCATAATAAGCATATAAGCATATCAAAAAATAATTTCATAAATCCACATAATCATATAACATATTTATAACCTATATTTAATTCAATAAGATCGGGATTTAATTATTTGGATCCTTTAGCAAAGAAAAATGCAAGAAAATACTAAATTTTGAATTAAGCTTCATAAAACTTTGTAAAAACTTGTGAAATATTGGGAGATAATGTTTCGTGAAAAGGGATGTAAAAGCTTTGGAATGAGTAAGATAATGGTTCATTTGCAATCTTTTTATAATTTTTGTGCTCCTCGTCACCCTTTCATTAGGGTGGGTAACAAGTAGTTTTTTCTTCTAAAAATACAGAACATGCGATTTGTTTAAAAATTCATAAAATTAGTTATTTAATCCAAGTTAAAAGACAAAAATATCTTTGAGAAAACGTAAAAAAATTTAGTGATCTTACAAATTATAGTACCTAAGGTACGAATTTTATAACTAAGTGCATTTTAAGCATAACTTGACGACTAATAAAACACTTTTCTCCGACAATTAATAACATGAATGTTTTTAAAAAAAATCACAAATAAAAATTAAATTAAAATACTTGAGGTAAACTTTGATTTGAAATTTTTGAATAAAAAATATTAAATTGTATGAAATAATCCCCTTTATAAATAAAGTTTCATTTTTAACCTTATCAAAAAAACAAATATGTTTATTTTTATTACGACGTAAGCGAACATATGTTTTTTTAACTTAGAAAATAAACTTATATTTTTTTATTAAGGGGTCAAAAGTAAAACAAGTTAAATAGTTATATCATTTATGAACCGAAGAGAATAATAATAATTGAGTTTTACCTATTAAATTAGCGCTTAAATTACTTTACACTTAAAATATGAACTTAAAAGTTAAATGTAGAGGTGAAATTGAAATAATATAAAAAATAATCTCTAGTTTTTAGGTATTTTCAAAAATACCCTTAAGGTTTCAAAATGCCCCCAAACATAACGGAAATTAAAATTAATTTAAATGAATAGTAACATTTCATAATAAAAATGAAAAAAAATAGAAAACCAAGAAATAATAAAAAATCAAGAAATAGTAGAAATATAAATAGAAGACGTCTCATGATGTTTTTAACAAGAAATGGTAATAAGTAAAAAGAAATTTATAAAAATTTAAAAAGCAAAATTAAATCTTAAAGAAAGAGATGGATTTAAAGACCCATTATTTTCATCTTTAAGGAAATTATTTCCAAGAAAAGACATAATTTCTTTGTAATAAGTAATAAAGAAATAAGAATTAATATCATATATGTAAAAATAAGGTATAATATATCATTAATTGACAAGGAAACTATATTGAATAAATTATCCAAAATTTTCCAAAAGGATAAATAAAATTGGATACATTCATTTAGGAGGAATCCAAATATTAATACAGGCTCATTTCAGAGAAGGAATAGATACACTCATAAAAATAACATTGTTAAATAATAGAATAATAAATAGGAAAAATGCTCTACTAGAAATGCTCTATGGTAATTTAGGATATCATAAATTAAAATTTACAACATGTTCTAAGTTTGGTATTAATATTCATGATAAAAACTTAAACCAAATATTAAGTTTATTTGAAAGATGAGATTTAATGAAAGAAGAAAATCAACTATTTTCAATACACTACATAATAGGGTATTTATTAGCAAACAATCATAATAGTTCAATATATGAACAAAATAAAATTATAGAAATATATAAAACCTTTTAATAAGTTGGACAAATAATAAAACTAAAAATCCTAACAGATTTTGAAATAGCAGAGGAATGACATTTAGATATCAAAGAAAAACCTCTAATATTAGGAAGAAAAGGTAATGTGATTAAAAACAATAATAAACTAATATTTACTTTTATAGACTATGAAAGAGAAATCTTCGTGAAAGAAGAAGTTTAAAAACTAAAAGATGAATTTCAAGTAATGAAAGTATTAGTTCAAGATGTCATATTAGGAAGACAATAGTGTTTAAAAAAAATTTTAAAAAATGTACAGTTAGAAGTAGATAAAAGCCTAGTAGGCATAGCAAAAAATCAAGGAACATTAAGGAAAACTTTAAGACTTTTAACAAAGGAAATTGATTTAGTCCAAGAATCAAACACGAAATACCTACAAGATATAATCAAAACACAAAAATAATTATTAAAAGAAATAAAAGAATGTGATTATAATAAACTATAACAATATATACATATGGAATTTATAGAATTAAGAAAATATGTATATAACGTATCTAGAAACAATTATATTATAAGTCATAAATATGATTCCTTAGAAGGATTAAAAGTAGAATCACCTAGGAGATCAAATGCCTTGATTCCTAGAAATAAGAGAAGAAAAAATAAAGAAAAATCTAACAAAAAAGATATAATTCCAATTTAATGGAATATAGAAAAGAATTAAAAAAACAACTTGAATACCAAAAATAGGGATATAGAAAAATTAGTTATTTTGTTAACACTAACTAATGAAAAATTCGAAGAACATTACAATAAAAAAGTTTGTACAAACAAAGAAGAAGATGATATGACAATAATCAATGAGACTGATACTAAACCAGAAATTATGACCCCAAAAGGTCATATGAAACCAATTTCATTACCAGTTCCTTACTAAGAAGGAACATCTGACTCCCATAGGGAAGAAAGAAATACAAAAGTTAGAAGAGCCTGACACTACCAATAGAAGAAGACAACCACCTAAAATGGAAGAAGGGTTGCATTAGGGAACTAGAGGTAGTATCCTACTAGAATTCAAGCTCCACGATAATTATAAGTCTAATCTCGTAGATCTAGATTGTATAAGAGATAGGAAAAAATCCTTAGATGAATGGGCTAGTGGTATGAGTGTGCTCATACAAACTTCTCAAACTACATAAATAAACCCTTCAATCTATAGGGTTTTAGTAGCTTATAAAATAGCAAGAAATGTGAAAGTTTGGTTTTTAAATTTAATAGACCAACAATATTTATTAATGCAAGAGAATGCTCACATAGGAAGAGAATATTTAGATATAGTATTAAATGAAATATACAAGAAATTTATTGGAAAATACAAAAGAATAACTATCACATAATTAAGTGAAAATGAAATCAATGAAGCCAAATGGCATCTAAAAAATATGAAAATGTGTAACATGTGTTACATAGATTATTTTATTTGTAAATATGAAATATATTACCATAAATTGTCACCATCTATGTAAACAACTTATAAGGAAATGTTTTTTTTTCCAAAAATTACTTGGAACATTATATAACACCTTAACAGAAAAAGTTGGAATCAGAGAAATAGGAAAACTATACTAGATACCTTAGGAGGAAAAATAAGAAGCCTTAAAGTTGGATAATTATTAAATTCCAAGAAAAAAGGAATATAAACAAATAAGAGGAGATGATAAAATCAATTATGATACAAGAGATTTAAAAAATATAAATTCAGAAAATAAGATTTTCAAAAATATAGAATATGATTTAATAAGGAAACTTATAGGAAAAGATATTTTAGAAAGAAGAGATATAAACCTCCTGAAAGCAAGAGTTATTGCCCTTTTGGGAAGAAAAATGCAAATATTGAATATGTGATGAAGAAGGATATTATGCAACGAATGCCCAAGCAGGCTTCAAAATAGGAAATAATTTAATAAAGAATTTTCACAGAAAGAAATTTTTTTGGAAAAAGCTTTTAAGATAGAGTTGAAACCAATCGAGGAATTATATATAAATGATACTTACATAAATTAATGAGAAAATAACCGAGTCGGAATATGAACACTTATAATATAGGTACTCTTCATCAAAAGATGAATGGGTTGTATAGTATTACAAATCTAAATAGTAAATATAGATACATGGGTTATTATGTGTGTAGAAGTAAATATGTGTTTCAAGAATAACATTGGAAACATACACCAAAATATTTAATTGTACGAATTTTTAATAATAATACAATAAATCTTAATAAGATTTTAAAAGATATAAATATAATAATAGGAGGAAATTTTTTTCATATTCCTATCATATATCAACATGAAATATGAGTTTATTTATTAATAAGAAATAATTTCCTAAACTTATATAAACTTTTTACATAATATTTTGACAAAATAAATCTAACAACCTTAGATGGTGATACCATTCATGTATCAAAATATAAGAAAATCTTTGACTATATGAAACCAAGCTTTTATGCAACAATATAAAAAGTGAAAACATGGTGAGATAGAGCAACAAAAACCTTATTAAAAAAATATTTCATTAGAAATAGAAGAGAAACAAAACCCTTTTCTTAATGAAATATAGGAAGATAAAGCCTTAACATGTATAATAAAACTATTAAAAAATAGTAAGCTCAGAAAATCCTTTGGATCCAAAAGTAAATAAATTTAAGACAACTGTCAATATAAAATTGAGAAACTCTAACAAGATTATTAGAGTAAAACTAATGATTTATACTCCAAAAGACAGAATTGAATTTGGAAAAAAATCTAGAACTTTTGGAACTAAAAGTCATAATACCAAGTAATTGACCTCACATTCTTAGTAAAAAAAGAAGGTGAAAAAAGAAGAGAAAAAAGAGAATTGTAATAAACTTCAAAGCATTTAATAAGGAAACCATTGATGATATATACTTTATTTCAACGAAAGAAGAATTGTTATCATTAATAAAATGTAAGAAATACTTCTCAAGTTTTGATTACAAAAGTGGATTTTAAAAAATAAGACTGGATGAAGAATTTCAAAAATTAACGGCATTTAGTTTCTCCAAAGACAATTACAATAGACTATTGTAACATTTTGGATTAAACATGCCCCAGGTATTTCTCAAAGATATATAGATAACATATTTAAAAAATTACAAAATATATGTTATGTCTATATATATGATTTTTTGTTTTCAGTAATAAGTTAAATAAATATTATTTGGATATTATTAATATTCTACAAGAATGTAGGAAAAAAGGTAGTTTACTATTTGAAAAGAAGACAATACTTCCTCAGTAGAAATTAAGTATTTAGGGTTGGAAATTAAAGATGAAAAAATATAATCTGCAACCTTATTTACTAAATAAAATTCAAGGTTTTCCTAATGAATTAAAAGACAAAAATTAATTACAAAGATTTTTAAGATGTTTGACATATGCAAAAACATATATCAAGAAACCTGCAGAAATGTGAAAAACCTTAGAAGCAAAATTAAATAAAGACTATATCTAGAAATAGATAGAATAAAATACTTTATATACGGATAAATTAAAAGAAAAGGTAACAAATTTACCAACTTTATACCATCCATAGCTAGATGATAAAATGATAATTGAAATAGATATTTTACAAGAATATTGGAGAGAAGAAAAAGTTCTAAAAGCAAAAGTACATGACAAATATGAATATCTTTATAGATATACATCAAGATCTTTCCAAGGTTTAGGGTTAAATTATCATAGTAATGAAAAATAATATCTAGCTATAAAAAGGGCTATTAAGAAATTTGCAATATATGTTATAAGTTTCAGATTTATTGTTAGAAAAGATAACAAGAATTATGGTTAATTTTTTAAGCACTAATATTATAAGTGATTATAAACAAGGAAGATTAGTTAGATAGCAACAGTGGTTCAATCACTACAATTTTGATATTGAACATATTCCAAAAAATAAAAATATTTTAGCATATGCTCTTACTAGAGAATTAGCACATCTAACTATTTTTATGCTTATAGGAATAGAACATCTTGATATTAAGATCAAGTTAAATAAAAAAGATATAAAAATCTTATAGGAACAACTTGAGCTATTATACCTCGAGAAGTTTCTCACAGAGACAAGAAATAAATAGGAAGAACTTGATTTTTGAAAATAACTTATCAAAAATTCAATCTAAAGAAGATAAAACTTCTAAGGAAAAAATTCAAGATGAAAAATAAGAACCTAAAAGTTCAAAAGAGAGTAACATCTCTAAAACAAGAAAGCTTAATTGGACTGATGAAAGAGAAAAAGAGGAACAAAAAAAAGACTTATGTGGTATATAATGGCCTAAAACCATAAATCTATAACAACTTGGAAAAAGCCAATAAATCTATTGTAGGGATTAGTGGAGTAACTTATAGAGACTTCACCAATAGAATATAAGCTGAAGGTAGTTATGCCAATTACAAAACACTAATACTAATAACTCTAGAGGAGATAATAAGAAATTATTCTGAAGCATTACAACAACAACAAACAACACCAAGCAGAATGACAACTCTAGGAAAAATAGTAAGGTTTCCAGTATTATTTAAATAATTATCTTTCCCAGAGACATCAAAGAAAGTAAATCATTCAGTGTTATTCAAGGAAACATCCCCCAGAAACTCATTAGTCATTAAAGATGAAAATGACTAATATAGAAGCCTCAGCAAATCACATTGGTTGAGTCCACAATTTGGCTAGAAAATCTACCCAGTAACACATTGAAGATATGAAGTTCTATACTACAAAAAAGAAATTCCTTGTGGAAATTATATTTAATATTTTGGAAGGAGTTGGTCAAATATTTGTTTATAAAGATTTCCATACAGAATTAATAGAAAAAATATATCCAAGAACTAATTTAAGTGAATTAAATTATTTTGCAAAAAATTTCAAAAGAACAATCAAGAACTTTAGAAACTAGATTAAAGTAGGTGACAAGCATGTTTATCTCAGATTTTTCAGTTCACTAATGGACTGAAATGAGAAAGGGTGTATCAGTTCCTACCATTTCATCAAGATAGGGATTTTTAACCCAAAAATAGAAGTTTCCAAACCAATGGTACTTCCTAAAAAGGAATTCAACATAGAAGAACTATGTATATTAAGAGGTCAAATGTTAGGCCAAATTTACTATGAACTTAGGAAAATTGATAACGCTATTGAGATCAAAGTAAATTATTCAAATAGTAAAATCATTATCATTTATCATAATAGTATGGCTATTTTAGAAGAAGATTGTGAAAAAATTACCAAATATAAACAAATTTTAACAACAACAATATGAAAATAGGTCAAGAAACAAAGAAGGTATTATGCTTCTATGCGTCATTATCAACTTCATCAAAAGGACTATCGATAGAAAACGATAAGGAATAATAAAGAAAGAAATCATCGATAGAAGATGAAAATAAAAATTAAGAGGGACTGTCAGAAGCATGTGCCAAAGAAAAAAGCAATGGTTGATATTTAAAGTAAAAAATAAAACGAATTATGAATGCAAGGATAAATATACAACCCTTAATTTTCATTTGGTAAACACAAAAAAAACCAGAGTACACACTGTTGAAAAGCATACAACCTCTAGCATAGTAACCCACTCTATCTAGAAATCCCAATCAATAATTATGTAAATACTAATTATGAGCTGCTAAGAATACCTTCAAGGTTCTTAGGTGGCCTAAAGTTTGTAATAATTCTTATATTATGAATAAAGTGGAGTTCAATTACTCTTTCTAGTAAATCAAAATTGAACATCATCCATGTATGGATGCAGAAGGCTCACCATTACTAGGATGGTGTTAAGGTGTGAGCAAAGCTAAGGCATAACTGGTGTAACGAGAGGAGACAACCATAAGGAAAAATTGTGGTAGACCCATTAAATTCAAGTATAATAATTATAACTTTTAAGCTAATTATAGATCTTGAATGTTTAGATATTTACTTATATGAAGTTATAATACTAATAAATTGAAAGCCGAAGATGAAAATGACACAATATTATAAGAAAAATAAAAATCTAGTCTTACTAGAAAAATTTGATAAAGGCTATCTCCTAGCCTTATATAATTATTTAAAGATGATGATTATGAAACCTATCTTGAAAATTTTAGAAGGCTTAATACTTTATTGGATATTTACACAAATTACATTAGAGTTGTTGCAAACATAATAGATCATCCTGTATGAAGGGTATTAAAATACTATTTTAGTCAAATATATGTTTTCTTAGAAGAAGATGAAGAAGGAAAAAAAGAATTCAATAACCTTATACTTGCTCATTGTCTCTTTGAAGATTATAGATACACTATATGTATAGAAACTTGTACTTGTATGAACTTTCAATTAGAACACCAAGCCTATTTAGAGCAAGTAACTAAGTGCGATCTCCTAGAAAAATGTCAAATTTATTAAATTTTGGCCATAAAGTCTATTTAGCGATCAAAATATCAAATTTAATAATTACAAGAATTAAGAAAATAAAAAATTAAATTCTTTAAAAATGACATCAATTAACAATTAGCATTAAAAAACCAACCTATAAAGACATAAGTGAAAATATGCTAAACCTGATGAGTATTTTAGATAATTCTATGATAAAATTACATATTAAATATGAGCAAACTTTTATGAAAATTACAAATATTTATATATAAAATTATATTTTTAATCAAGTGATAAGGAATAGGTAACCTTTTCGATGCCAAACCTTTTTTTTAATGACAACACTATTAAGTTATAATTAGACCAATTATATATTTTACAAATAATATAATTTAATAATTAATAGATTTAAAATTTTGTGAGCTCTTTCAAAGGTTTCGATATTTTAGTGGTATCTATATTAAATAAAGTGTACAAATTTTGACTTATATATTATCAAACTAGTATACTAATAGTCCCTCACAAAAGGTATATCAATGGTTCAATTTTTAAAAATCTAATCTATAGAACGATTATTTATCTTTATAAAAATATTTATTATCTTATCTTTGCTAATATTTTCTTTTGTTCATTTAATTATGAAAGCAATCATATTTATCTTAGCAACCATGCCTACCTCCACCATCCTCTTTATACCCCAAACACTACTTCATTCTTTCGACCACCAACCATCGTTCACTTTGCTATAAAATCATATTTGAAAATACAATTTTTATTAAAACTAAAGTTATGTAACTTTCAATTCATTTGTGCCAAAAATCATGACTATTGTTAGCTCGTTTCTTTCTATCTTCTTAACATTTTATCATTTTTCGAGGGGTCACTGAGATTAAAGTGAATTGGCTAGTGATATTTGGAATCAAGGATACAGATTGATATTATAAATAAGTTAGTGGTGACCAAACTATAGTTTCTATAATAAAAAAACAACTTTTGATTTCTCGGAAGTGAGTTTTGGTTGGTCAAAAAAGAAATAAAGCTATATCATGGATAGGAAGAAAAGGATGATGGAGGTTGATGTTAATTCTTAGTATGATATGAGATATTTTTATATCAAAATTGATAAAAAAAATAAAATAATATATAAAATAATAAATATTTTTATAAATACAAAATTATCCTTTTAAGTAAAGTTTTTTTTAAGATTGAAATATTGCTATATATTTCATTAAATGAAGCACTACTACTAGTACATTAGTTTAATAATATGGATTCAAATTAATAAATTTTGTTTAATAAAAATACTATTAAAATATCAAATCTTTTTTAAAATTAAAAATTATTTATTATTTTTAAAATATGTTAAATATGTATTTAAAATCAATCAAATTATTAAATTATTTAAAAATAACGAGAGAAATTGATTTTTTTTAAATACTTACGTATATTTCACGTGTTATTATCTAAAATATCAAATCATTAATATTTATAAAGTAATACATAAATTCTCATTTAAAACGGAAACAAGTTAGCGTCTTTGAACACTCCGCCCTTCATCACGTGGTTAAATATGTCTGCCTTGTGGGGTTGTGCCTACCACCACGTCAAACCACCCAAATAATCGCGTGGCCAGCTCAACGTGTAAGTTGGAGGATCCACCCCACCACAATTACATCACGCAATATAACTACAACAAAAGTAGGATGTTTTAAAAAATAATATACAATAACACATTTAAAATTTTATAATAATAAAATTAAAATTAAAATAATTTTAAATGATGTTTAATTTATCAAATTTTAATATTAAATTGAGAATAGAATTTAATTAAAAAAATTTAATATATAATTTTTGGCTAAAGTGTTTTTTATTAATGAAAATATATAAAGATAAATAATATATGTTATTATTGGAACGTTAAATATGCTATAAATATTATTTTCTCATTTGTTTTAATATTCTATGATAGTATTGGGAGCAAGTACATCCGGTCTCATATATCTATGTCTGCAATAACTTATTATTTTTAATATTTTTATTTTTATTTTAATTAATTATTTATATTATTGAATATCTTTTAATCAATTATTTTAATAAAAATTATCAATTTTATCAAAAAATTTCAATATTTCTATCAAATTGATTAATTTTTAGTCAAAATAATTGATAAATATTTCAATAATAAAATAATTCTTTATACGTAACGTAAATAATTAAAAGAACGTTTGGCCTCTAAGATGCCCTTTATCATAAAATATTTCGTACTACGTTACATTGAAATTATTCTCATAAAACAGAGGGATTATATTTGCACCATCCAAATTATTAAGGGAATAAAATTAATTAATTTCATTTTTATATAACATTAATACCACTAAATTGTAATTATTTATAAAGATAAAATAATACTTTCATATTTATATTATTACAATAACAAAAATATTATAACAATTGTAATTTCAATTGTACTCTTTTCTAAGTGTTGGTTTCTCGTATAAAACACGACATATGTTATATTTTACTTAGTATTCTGTTATCCTCAATGCAAGTTTTGTTACCCTGTATCATTAATACATACACACATATAATTAAGAATATTTTGTATATGAGCATGTTTACACATACTACGACGTTAGTTTTTATAGTGTGCATACTAATTGGAGTATTGGTTTTGGTGAGCAAGTCATCGACATTGTCGTGTAGGTTTTTTATTTTTTTCGAGTGCAAGTATTTATAAAATATGAATTTTTAACACCTCGCTACCACCCTTGGCGAGGAAAATTTGAGTTTTATAAATACCCCCCATTTTTTCATTTTTTTTATCCAAAAAATGTAACAGAATTATGTCAAATTGACACCTCATTTTTCTATTTCTGAATCACTAATACCTCGAGTGTTATTTGGTATTAGTGATTCGTGATAGTGTGAGTAAAATTGTGCTTTTGAGTGGAGAATACTTGAGACAATGTTTGTGTGAGCTAGGTGTTGACTATTAGTTGCCCTCATGCCACTGTTTCTTATGTGAGAAATTTGTGTGGCTATGAGCTGTGTGTCGACTAGTAGTTGCATTTGTGCAACATTTTCTTATTCAATTTATACATTACTGGTATTTGGATTCTGATCACACCACTTTGGGTGGTGTGGGGGTTCGTTTGACTAATTAGATCTTTGCAGAAGCAGCAAGCAAGAGTAGCCATAACCAGTTAGGATAAAGATCTCAACTAATAGAGGTAATAATAATTTTATTTCTTTCAGAGTTGTAACTGATTTATTGTTTAGTGGATTATTTGTTGTTGGGTGGTTGCCTTGTGCAACCCGAAGATATTACCACATATGTAAGGTTTCTATGTGGGTTTATCTTGTTATATATAATGTTATGCATGATAAGTTATTGGGTTAGTATAATCTAAGTTTCTATTATGCATGTTTCATCATACTAGATTTAAACTCTGATTATAAAGCTTATATATAATTATTAGAAGATGATTTGATTATACAGCATGCATAGTTGCATGCTTTCTTTTCTTCCCATATGGCATGACTATAGCTTTCTAATTATTGCTTCTGATTATTGGTCATTCATTTTTAGTATGAATTTCTAAGAAGTCTATATCTCTTTACCCTGATAATGTACCAGGTGTTGGACATCATAGTTTGTTATGCAATGTATGATTGCATGCTATGAAAGTAAAATCATCATTTAACAAATATGTTTCCATATATGAGGTCTTGAAAAGATCATAATTCCCTTACCACTTTTCAGTATGTATGACTATCTTGCATGTTGTTAGCCTAGATAGGATCCTCTGAGGCACATCATCACTAGTGTATTTACTGCAATTTTTTCTTCAATATGCATGCTATTTTTGTTATATATTGAATTGAGAATGATGTTTTGCACTTTTGCTATGTTGATTGCTCAATTCACGTTGTGAGGTTTACTTAGCCGAAGTGATGTAAGGCTTAGAAAAAGATTTCATGGGTTAGCGTTTTCACCTCTCATCTCAATTCCGATTACCAATTTGAGTCAGAAAAATAATTGACCTTCGTTTAATTGTTCTTATGTATGAGAATCTTCAACAATATAGTTACCCCGAATGATAAGAACACATATTTGCACCATATTTTGATTCTCACTATTTATAATGTGCTAAGTGTTAAAATATATTAAAAAATGTAGTAATTCATCATTTTTGGTAGGTTGGAAAATTTTTTGTGGTTAGCGTTACGTAGGTTGTTTTTGATAGCATGTTAGGTTTGGACAATTCCCCACTCCCCCCAATTAAATGGTCACATGCAAGTCATCTGACATCATTTTGTCAATTTTATGATATTTTGACTTATATGGTACTTAAGAACAATAAATGAACTTCTATGGTCCTTCACAATGGTAAATATAATAAAGTACGAGATTATTAACATCAAATAGAGAATTTTTTGCTTTTTTGTCAATTTTTTCAAAATAGAAAAAATTTATCCCAAAACTTATAGCTTCATACCTATAAATATCAAACACTTACCACTTACTTCAGTAAAATAAAGATAAGATTAGATCTCACACTATCTTCGATAATCATCATTGATAGAGTTTTGGCAACTATCGTTAGTGACCCACTGGAGTTCCAATGAATGCTGAAGTTCTATCGACCATCGTCCGTGACCCACCAGATGTAATGTATCCATCATAGTTTCGATGACCAATGGATGTAACATTTCTCATCTACTTGCATCTTATAAGTAATGTATCACATTTACATGTATCTTTGTATGTAACATATTACATTTATCTCTACCTTTGTATGTAATATGTTACATCTACCTCTATGTTTGTATATAACATGTTAATTGCACCTTCGACAAGGTCACTAGCGGTGGATGTCAGAGCACTAATGGATCCTCGTTAGTAATTGGATGAACACCAGTGGGGTCATTGGAGATTCGATGGGGTTATTAGTGGAGATATGGTAAGGTTGCTGGCGATGGCTGTCGGAGAAATGGTGGGGTATGATCTTGAAACTATTTTATTGAAGTTATTTTATACAAAACTATAAGCTTTTGGACGAATTGTTACTAGTTATAAAAAAAATTGATTAATTTTTTTAAAAGGTATTTTGACCAAAAACTGATTAAAATACACTTTTTTAATAATAAATAGATATATATGTCCTATTACCCTAATATTAACTATAAAGAATGATCTTAAGTGCTCATATCATCATTAGAAATTGAAAAACATAAATATAAAAAAAATTCAAAAATAATACAAAAAAGATAGAATGCTATATTTGAAAATAAAACTTTGTAAATCCTATTATAGAAAATAGGGTAACATAACAATGCGATTTTTTTATGCGTCATTTTGAGACATTATTTTGAGTGGGATCGACTTGTTATAAGTGTGTGATCTAAATGATATTGGGATGAATGAGAAAGAATACATTAAAGGTTTTATATAACACCAACTTCCTAAAGCTAACAAGATAGTGGAGTAAGAAGGCTCTCTCTGTGTGCATACATATAGGGGGTGCAACTTCGATCGCGTAACCACACATCTCTAACTATCTCATTTTGAATACCATAAATTGGCTCAATATAGAGAAAATAGCAGCCAATCTACCCATCAACAAACTTTATTTTATCTAGAAAATTTATTGTAGAGATATGCTTCAGTACAATACAATACATGTACATTTTTATTTCATCATAACAACATTTGGTGGTGTTCAAACTCTGTTAATTGATCATTTTATCCTTAAAGGTATTTATTTTGTTCTCAAACACCCATATGAGGGGAAAAATTATCTCAGGAAATCGTATAACACGAGACTTGATCTTTTTTTAATCAAATTTATAGTTTATATTATTCTTGTAATTTTTTTATTTCAATTCTAATACAAAATAAATTCTTATTTGTCTACTGCTATTTTTTCCCTACAGTTTTAAGAAAAATTTTTGTCACAATTTTTTTCCTGGAATAACAGTGTTATTTCAATTTCCTATTTCTTTATCTTACTATTAGTGGTTTCTTTTTTCATAATGGTTCTCCTATTTCTAGCAGAAAAAAGTTACAGTCACATGATTATGTGAAAATGAGCACTTTTATTTCTATAGTTTTTGGATTGGACATCTCTAGTCCCATTATTAATGAAAGTTGTGCCCTATAGTGTAAAAGTTAGTCCTTCTTATGGGACTATAAATGCTAATATTTAATACTTAAAATAGACTAAAAATACTTATTTTAATAATTATGTGATTAGATGTGCATATTTTTTAAAATACCTACACTAATATTACCTAACTTATAAAAGTGCTTATTTTAGAATTATGGTACTAAAACGCATAAAGTAATTCAACTTTAGTGACTTATATTTTAAGCATGAAATATTTTAAACACGTTTTGAGTTATTTTATTGGAAAAATGGTTGCTATGGTCCTATAAGATAGGCCATATGTGACTATTAGTCCTCTAAAATGGAAAAAAGTTATTTTTTTTGTCCTATTATTTTATAAAAATGTGTCATAAAAGAGTAAAAAGGGAACAATCCTAGCTTTTTGTAAGAAAACAATAATATTTGAAACTACAACTTAAAATAATAATCTCCTGAAGTATAAAATAGGAATATCAATTTTTACACAAAATAAGAAAGGAGGATGGAAGGATACGATAGAAAAGTCTAGATAGAAAACAAATTATAAACCTAACTAAATCTTTAAACCATAATAGAATCCCCCGAACCCCTAATGAATTCTTCACTGAAGGTTCATTTAGTTATGAAAATAAATATCTAGTCATCAAAAATATAATAAATATGGTAAATTAAAATTTCGTAAAAGGCCAAACAACAATCACATATACGTAAAGTAATGTAAAAATAAAAAAAGCAACACATGCAATTTTTAGCTGGAAATAACATAGGCCACACCAATGGCTTAAGAGGAAAATCATCACTCCACCGGACTACCTAACTATCCTTTATGAAAAATAAGTATTCAGTTATAAGGCTATGACTCAAACCACCATCCCAGATAATAGCCCCAAGTAACCTACTTATAAGTCATTTCTTTGATCACAATATCTACAAAATAGGTGTTCGGATCATAACAAGTGTTTCGATAAACTTGATTCCCACGAGTTAATGGAAGCTGTATCACTATCTCCTGAAAGATTAGCACCTAAATGCAAGTAGAAGTGTGTTTTCTAATGCAAACTCAATAAATAACAATCCTAACTAGATTATTTAACAAATATATCAGATAAATAAAAACCAACTAGCAACCTTAGAACAATAAGTTTAAAGAACAATATCACAAATATTATAGGCTTGTTAATTCATCAAACACATCCACAAGTATTTGACAAATTAACTCAATGAAAAGCCCTACTTGAATGGTTTTTTCAAAAGAAGATTAAGAATAAAAAATTAAGAAACAATAGCTCTTGTGTGGTTATTTCTAAAAGTGTGTTTTGCTTTGAATTTATAGAAGATTTTGAAGCACATTAGGTTAAAGTTTAATTACCATATTGTCCATAAAATTAGTTAAAGTATGTTTAAGAAGTACAGATAATACTATAAAAAATCAACTCAAATCATATTAGAAATACATTTTAAAGTTAGATAACTAGATGTTCAATCGATCCACACAATTGCTCGATCGATTGAGTACATTTGTCGATCAATCGAACATCCACTCAATTCAACCAGAATATGTTTAACTAATATTTTAAAACAAGGGGATCAATCAAGTATATCCCTTGATCAATCTAATCATATATTAAAATGAGATTAATTAGGTTTGTTACTCGATCGATCTAGTATACACTCAATCGATCGAGTGGCTCAAATTCCTATTTTTCTTATTATGTCTAATATGCAATCTAACGTGCATGGGAATAGAAATATATTTGATATATGATTTTTTAGGTGCGATGGTGTCTACGACTTGAAATATTTTTTTAAGACAACTAAAAACTAAAATTACAATTAAATGTTTTGTTTCACGAATATCACCAATACTAACATAAACCTAACAATTGCCTCATTTGGCATATTCGTGTGATAAAATCTCTCTCTCAATACATAACACTCATAAAAAATTTTAATTTTACATACTGGCGCTATCCTATGATCCGGTAGAACCATCTTTGCTTTATTCTTGAAAACTCATGTGAACACTGAAAGTAAAAAACATAAATACCAAAACAAGTAGTCCTAAAAGACTCATTATTCATTAGTTCAGTGTATATAATACTATAATAATTGAAGAATATTCATAAGTGAGTAATCATTAGTTAGAAATCAAAAGAATTACTCCTATTATGCATACTATCTCCAAAGTGCTCCCCTAAATTAGCTCTCCCTTCTTTTTGTAGATTTGTCAATTAAAGTTTTAATTTTTCTCCCCTATTTTGTCATAAGAATAAACAATATAATCATAAAACAAATGCAATAGGTTGAGTACACATTCTTGAAAGTCCAAAATAGATAGCTAAAAACAATATGCTTTTCAAAAATGAATAAACTCCTCCCAAATTCTACCACTCTTCCAAATAAAATAAAAAAATTATAAAAATTGATATATATATTAATTCAGTGTAGTAGACTTAACTTAATATAACTATAACAGTACACAAATTATGAGTTTAATTTTGTTCAAAGTGTGACTATTCAATGACAACATAAATATATGTAGACAAAACACACAAACATACTAACATATATGGTGACATATCAACAATCATCAAAAGTAAAATATAAGTTGAAACTGTAATAGGATGTCAATTTATTCATTTATGATCAGTTATGAAAAATTCAAAAAAAGGAGTGTCACCTATCATAAAACCATTACAACTACATTCATACTTTCATAAAATAAAATTTACTTATCAAGAGAGAAATTTAATATTATTTTTGTATTTTCCTCTTGTATTATTTTTTTATGAGAAATTGGTTATTTATTTTCTTTTTGTATAACCAATTATGGAATTTTTTTATGCATGTAAAAGCTTTTGTCCTTTTCTTTTTCCTTTAATATTGTTATCATAATTTTTTTTAAAGAAATATGCACCAACAAGTATACCAAATATGATGAATTTCACACTTGTTGCAAGGTAGCCTTCTACCCTCACTACAGTAGCTTTCACACATCACAAAAGATAGCACTCTCAAAACTAGATGTCTCTCTATATCATAATTTTATATAGTGAATAACAGTGTTTAACCATAATTTTCATAGTAAAGGTTACCTTATTCCTTAAAATCTCACATAATTAATTATAAACTTCTAGCTTGACACACTTATGTGTCCAGTGAGTGTGTGAGTAGGTTTATGTCAACATCGATCAACAAATATGAAAAATATATAAATGCACAAGTCAAAATATTCATTGTATATTGTGTAGCCTATCAAAATAAGTATGAATGGAGTATGTAATGATCAAGCCAATGTTAAAGCATGTCTACCTTCTCTTCTTTTTTATTTTTTATTTTTAAAGCTAAAGAAACATCAATAAAAATAATGAAAATAATCAAACTAAAGATGCTCACCTAAGATCATTAAGCATTCAAAAAAAAGTATTTAGGTGAATAATAAATGACAGTCAGGTGATCAAAAAGAGACAATCTTTCTTTACCCATATTTTTTTGAATTTTGGATTGTTTATATATTTATTTTGGAAATCAGCTACATTAATTATTATTAGCATATTCTTAGACTTACCTTTAGATCTCACATTCATCATAAATGAATATTCAACATGAATGATAGGATGATGGTAATTTTTCCTAAAATTATATGCATTGAATTTCACTTGCCTCTTTAAGCCAACACCTTCATGCTTTATAGTAGAATTTTTGAACATGTTACCATAATTTTCATCCATCCTAGAATATGATGCAACATGCATAAATGAATGATGGTTATGAGTCCCACTATGTGAAGCATGAAAAGTATTATCAGATTTAGAAATATTCATCAAAAATCTACACTTAGGTCTAATATGATATTTCCTACTACAATGGTGACAGATAGGCACAAACTTAACAGATTTTTTAATCATAGGTATAACTATTCTTGGTGTATAATGAGTAACATTAGAAGTAGGGTTAGAATACCTTACCATAATATTCCTTGATGTTGAAGTTGTATGTGTAGCCTGAGAAGAATAAGAGGTGGAAGGTTTTACAAACTCAGTTGTTTTTAAAGATGATAGTGTAGAATCCTAATTTATATAGCCTAGTCCTCTCTTGTCTCCAACAGGTTTTTCATAATCCATAATTTTTTTTAGATTTTTAGCTCCAATGGTTAACCTCTTCACACATTTTTTTTTATTATTCCAGTTTCTACATAAGATTCATGTTTTCATGTTTAACATATGCAAGCTTGAATTCAAAACTTTATTAATTTCAAACAGTTTAATTTTTTCTTTTTCTATAATTGTGGAAATTATTTCAATGGATTTAAGTTTATAATTTAGTTTAACTACTTCCCTTTTGCATCTTACATAATCTATAAACACTATATTAATACTAGTGACATAAAATTTGTTGAGTAGAAATTTAGCATCACATTCCTCATCATCTGAATCAACGTTGGAGTTACTGGATTGTCAGCCAGTAGTTGTAGTAAAAGCCAAGTAGTTGGATTAGATTCAACTGAATTATCATTATCACTTTCAAAGTTAGAAAGTATAGTTTTGAAAGCTCTACCACTTTGGTTCTTCTTTTTTGCACAATCAATTATGAAGTGACTAAAACCCATACATTCAAAACATTGAAGTCTAATGAGTTTAGATTTCTTACCATCATAACTCACATATTTGAGTTATCTTAGATCTGATCCTCATCATTGTCACTATCTTCAATCATAGAAGTTTTGAAAGTGATACCTTTATTGGAGGTTTTATAAATCTCATCTCAAAAGTTTAAAATGAGCCAATAACTTCCTCTATTTTGTTGGTGTCCACATTCTTGCTTTCGTCAATTGCTGTGACCTTTGCATGGAAGTGATCTGGTAATGAGCATAGAAATTTTTGAACTATCTTGAAATCATCTCTCCAAGATTGGAAGAGGTGTTAATAATATCACATAATCTAATATAAATTTCATAAAAAGTTTCATTTGGTACTTCTCAAATTTAATATTAAGCATGCAAAATTTTGTTCATTTAACTTATGTGGTACCTATATAGGCAACCTCAAAAATATCTCAAACATGATTAGAAGTTTCAACGTATAAAATAAAAGTGGTTACTCAATCATACCATTGTAACCTAAAAGTTGAAGAGAATAACTACAATAGCTCTTGCGTGGTTTTTCTAAAAGTGTGCTTAGCTTTATATTTATAGAATATTTTGAAGCATATTAGGTTAAGTTGTAAATACCATATTGTTCATAAAATCAGTTAAAACATGTTTAAGAAATAATGATAATACTATAAAAAATCAATCTAATGCGTACTAGAAATAAGTTTTAAAATCAAATAACTGGTTACTCAATCAATCTACTTAATTGCTCGATCGATTGCGTACATTTATTGATCGATCAAACATCCACTCGATCGATCAAAAATACATTTAACCAATATTAAAAAAACAAGTGGATCATTCGAGTATATCCCTCGATCTATCTAGTCATATATTAAAATCAAAATAATCAGGTTTATTACTTGATCGATCAAATGGCTCAAATTCATATTTTTCCTATTGCCTCTAACATGCAATCTAACGTGCACGGGAATAGAAAAATACCTAATATGTAATCATTGAGGTGCGATAGTTTCTATAAACATTTTATTTCACGAATATCACCAATACTAATATAAATCGAACAATTACCCTAAGATTTTTTGTTGCTTTCCATCGAATCCATCGATTGGTAGAGTTGAGTTGACTCGAAGAGGGACAATGTAGGTTGAATCAACAAAAGAGTTTGTTTTCAAAGGTGAATAGTGTGAGCCACAAGAAAGGTTAGTGCGACCAACGGTGGATAAGAGAAAAATGAGGAGTAAAATGAACTGCTATATATGGTATTGGTTGAAAGAACACAGAATGAGACGGAATGGTAGAAATGGGTTCTTCTTTGGAAAAAGCTATATGTAAAAAAAAAAAATAAATCCACATTGATGAAGACATTGTCATATGTTCATTTTACTGAAACAATGCTGAAATATTGATTGTCATTTAATGACCATTTTCTTAAAAGCAACGAGATAAAAAAATCCATTTCTAACTTACAGGATTAAATTATCTAAATAACCTAAGCTATAGGATTATGATGACTCTTTGCCATATTTGTATTTCCCTTTTATTTTTATACTGAAATTATTCTGCTTCAATTTTTTAAATCTCTCTTTTATATGCTTTATATTATTTACCATATTAGTTTTTCTATTCCTTAATTTGTTTCAAATTCTCATTTATTGTTTTAATGTCATATATTTATTTATCTTTGCATATAATCTATTCCTTATATACTGTCTAATTTCATCTTCTATTTTTTACAATTAATAGTATTAATGGTTAGTTTCTCTCATTTAAAGGTTATTCATTTTTATTTTTATTTTATGGTTATATCCTTAGATGACCTTATATTAATAAAAAATCAGATACGACACCCTTTCATTAATTGTTTTTTACAAAAAGTGACAATACTCTTAGTTTTTACTTATCAGTTATGATTTAATTTTAATTAGATATTTGTTAAGAGTTTGATTTGATTTGTGTTAATATATATTTAAATATTTGATTACACATATTTTCTTTACATTTTTTCATATACTTGGTTGAATTATTATCAAATTCTGTTATATAAAATTGGACATATGCCCTAAAATAAGGTCATTGGCTTTAATATGGACATATATTCAACTATATTGTATCAAGTCGGACATATATCTAAGTGTCTAATATATTATTGAGGGCAAAATTGATATTTTTAGATAATATGTAGGTGGGGTGTCCAAACTACATTACAAATAATAAAATGGGATCTTTTAACCTATTTTCCTTTTTTTCAATTTATACATGTGAGTTTTAAATATTAATTAGTAAGTTCCTTTTGTTATTGATTGGTTCATCTATTTTAACTCTATGGACTTGATTTTATATATAAACTAAAACATTATTTGATGGTTTTAAAATTTGGTTTTTAATTCTTTATGCATAAAAGAAATAAGAGATTATAGTATCAGAAATGACTATCATATGCCTCAACGTGAGAGCCCAACTATGAATATTCCTGACCTTATTGTGGTTGGTTATGCTATAAACCAAATGATAAGGCCTTCGGTGGCTCATAGGATTTCCCCAATATTCCTAGTTTTGGTTTCTTTGAATCGTGTTGTGGTAGAGAAATCAGAGAAGTGTAAAAGCTTAAAATTCAATAAGTGAAAGAGTATGGTGATATTTTATCTTACCACGTAAAATTTGGAAAGATTCTTGATAGAAGAAGCTCTCAATCAACTTGAGGTTGGGTAGGATTTGTAATCAACTACTTTAATTTTCAATCAGTTATTTCTATTGAAGCATGGAAGCATGGAAGCATTTTGATTACCTATGTCGAAACTACATTATGAATAACCTAACTAACTTTCTTTAATGTGAATATTGTAAGGAGAAGACGGTTAAAGACTTGTAAGAGTCATTGGACCAAAAGTATCAAATGGAAAATGCAAGTACTAAAAATTTTATGTTGGGTCATTTTGTTGATTATAAGAAGGAGGAATCCAAAATAGTATGCAATCAAGTGCATGAACTTCAAGATATCTTAATGGAGTTACAAGATGAAAGGATAGTCCAAGTTGTAGCTATTATTGAGAATTTTCCCCTTCATGAGAAGATTTCAAGGCCTACCTTAAGCATAAACAAAAGAAAATGTCTAAGGTGGAAGAAGATGATAATTTTTTTTAATATAGGTTATATCCATCAACACCCAAGGATAATCTAGTAGAGCATGGTAAAAGTTTTAAGCACAATAGTACAAGAATAAGAACAAGCTAAGTAAAGGGTCAAAAATGGGGTCTAAGGAAGCTACTTTTAAGAAGTCAAGCTTCAAGAAGATTTTTTTTAACTCTCAAAAGATAGGACAGATATCTCTAGATTGTAAGTTTCCAAGGAGAAACAAAAACCATGAGGCCATCATGATTGATGATATCCCTCTTGATGTTTATAATCTTGACTGATTTGTAGTTGTTTTTTATGTGAGCCTAGTCAAGTATAATCTGAATAAGTGGTGGAGTGATATACATATGTAATCAAGCATATTTTTTAGACAATGAGTTTTTTAACATTTAAATAAATCAAGGATGGTAAAAAAAACTAATCATGAGAAACTATTCAACCTTTGTTGTTGAAGGGCAAGGAAGAGTGATATTGAAAATGACCTTTGAAAAGATCTGACTCTAAATAATGTGTTGTGTGTGTGTGAGAGATTTGCAAAAAAACTAATGTTTGGTTCGTTACTAAATAAATATGGCTTAGAAATGTTTTTGAGTCAAGTAAGGTTATGTTGACAAAAATGATATATTTATGGAAAAAGATATGCTTCTAATGGGCTTTTCAAGTTGAATGTTAATAAATTTATTGTTTGAGTCTAAATGTAAGGAATTATGAGTGTTTAGCAATTTTCGTGGATAAATTTTTTATTTATAACTAGATTTTAGGCTTATTATCAAATCCATCAAGCTAAGTTGAAAAAATGGTCAAGTTTTGGATAATCATATCTTAGGTATATCCTTCATAACTATCACACATAGTATTGTACTCATGAATTCACTAGCACATATTCACAAAACTTAGAATTACTTTTGGTGCTAATGTTTGCTTGAGTCAATTGATAGACTAAGGGACTCGATCAATCAAGTGGTTAGATCGTTCAAGCTTCCATCGATTTCTGTCAAGTCCCTCTTGGATTGTTTCAATGTTTACTCGATTGATTGAACTTAGATTGACTTTAATCGAGTATTCTCGATGAAATTATTAGTACATCTTTATCATAGAAAGACTCAATTGATCGAGCAAGCAGTTAACGTGACTTTACAATCATTTTTTTTAAATTGACCCTTGTGTGAATTTGTATAATACCCTTGTTTTAATTAAGTTCTTTAAAAATCTAATACAAATATTTTAATATTTTTCATTGAGATTTAGGTTTATTAATCCAAAATCTATATATATATATATATTGGTTCATTTTAAGGAGACACAAAATATATAGGTTTTGAGAGCTATTGTTATTTTCTCCGTGCTTCTTCACTGTACAATTATTCTTATCAAATTAATTCTAGGCATTTTTATTTTCTCTTTGATTCACAAATCATTACCTAAATTAATGCTTTATTATATGTTATAGAAATCTTAGTTCTAGCCGGGTATGAATGCTACCAAAAAAATCATTCTAGAGCTAGGCTTCAGCGTGATACACGTTTGAGGAAAAATATATCTTTAAATAACCGTGTAACATGGGACTCAATCTTTCTTTTATTTTTTGTTTCTTTATTTTCATTGTAAATTTAAAGTCTATATTATTCTTGTAATTTTGATTCATTCTAATTTTAATACAAAGTAAATTCTTGTTTGTCCATCACTATTTTTTCTTACAACTTCTATAAATTTGTTAGATAGCCAGATTTTTTTAAAAAATTCATGCACTTTAGTAACTTTATTGTTACATTTTTGGACATTTTAATCACTTTTAACCAATTTTAGTTCTTTTATTATTTTTTTGTTATAAAAAAAACTTAAATTAAATCGAATTCAACCTTACTAATTATGGTTGATAGATGCTTTAAGAGGAAAATATCTAAAAAAATTTAAAAATAAAGTGAAAAATAAAATCATTAAAATTGATCTAAAGTAACATATTGTTAACAAATATAATAGTAAAATTATCAAAATATTTAAAATAAAGTGATTAATATATTTATTTTATGAAAGTAAAAAATATGTATCATAATTACACTTTTTTTTACAAAAAAATGCAAAGATTCGTTTGGTACTTACTACGTGAATTTTTAATTTACTATTTTTGTTATCTTTTGTTACAATTAAGTACTTAAATTATTACAATCTCTTTTAATCAACTATTTTATTCAAAAAAAATTAAAAAAAGTATTTTCTTTCTCCACGCTATATCTTTTTTTTTCATAATAATCTAAATCTTAAAATCTATTTAAAACTCTAAAATTCATATCTCTATTAGAACGAGAGAAATTAGATGAGTATTAGAGGTTTTTTTTTAATTTTGAATGAATTAAGTGATTGAAATAGACTATAATAAATTAAGTAGTCAATTTAAAAAAATAATAAAAGTATTAAATTAAAAACTTTAACATAATATAAATATTAAAATAAATGTTTGTCCAAAAAAATAATAATATTAAAATGTTAAGGGTGGTAGTGATAAGAGAGGGTAAGTTTTTTCGACACGTGAAATAGAAATATGCGTGATATAGAGTATTGTTATATAGCATTAATAGGGAAGCAACATTAATGATATCGATACAAATCTGATTATTAATTAATTTTTTTAAAATTGTTCTGAATCGTTAGATAAGTGATATATTAATGATATTGAGTGTCAATAGTGCTCTCATTCATTTTTCGCATGTTATTATATAGTGATGGACCTCATCCTTTCATTTAGTGTGAGAAAGAGAGAGATATGAGACGAGCACAAACTTAACTAATATTACAAATACTCATTTGTTAAAATCGTAATGTTCATTTTTTTCTTTCTAATCTATAATTAACCATGTGATAAATAGAATTATTCGTATGAGATACATGAAAATTGGGAAGATAATTGCTGAAGTTGTCCTAAATAAAAATATTTAAAAAAAATAACAAAAATATTATTTTTAAAATTTATAATTATAAAAAAAATTCATGGATATCTCATACATTATTTTATTTTAAACATAATTTAATTAAACGTCAGTCAAATTGAACTAGAATCATTTATATCCGTTCAATATTAAACGTCGTCTCAATAAATCTTATTTAATATTGAGTGTTATTTTTATTGTTATAAGTTTCCAGAATAATTTTTTTTATAATTTATATTTTCTTATTTTATAATAACTTAATTCATTCAATAACGAATACGAATACGTCATAAATATAATTATTTTAATATTTTATCTTTTTTTAACATTAAATTTGATATAAATACTAGGGCTCAGTGTCGGTTCGAAATTGTCAATTTTAAAACAATCTGAATCCAATTCGATCGAAATAAATTATAAATTATTGAATCTGAATCTGATTTGATGTAAATATCAATCAGAATAAATCCAAATCCAAATCCGATCAAATAGATCAGATCGGATAGGGTCAAAATCATAATTTCAACCTATAAAATGAAATTTTAAAATAAAAATATTATTTGTACAAATTCAACTCTAACTGACAACATGATTAAAAATAATTTAACAAAAATTATCCATAAAAAAAAATTCAACATCAATTACATAATTTAACTCCAAATATCTATAGTTTTAACATAAAACATAAAAATATTAAAGTTCAAACTACATTAAAATAAATTAAAACTTTTATAGCGTTGTCTCTTCCAAAGCTTCACTCCCCAAACAATAATAGTAACATGAAGTAGTTGAGATAACTATTCAAGATTTAAGCCACTAATACCATCCAAAATATCTGCACGATGGAAAATTGAAAAGTTAGAAATATAAATAAGCCAATAATAAACACAATAATATGTAAAATACTCTCATTTTTACATAATATGATAACGAATAGATCTATATACATTTAAACTATATATTTGAAAGTTATGTTATATACCTTATTTTGAAAGTGACTCTTGGATATCAATGATTGGAGAAGAATGAATCCAATTTTGAGTGCAAATAAAGGATTGCACAGTTTTAGAAGATAAAGAACTCTTATATGGACTAATTATACGACCACGAGTGAAGAATACATATTCAGATGCTATAATAGATATTGATGTGACCAATACATCTCGAGTTATCAAAGACAAAATCTTAAATCTTGAGAAATGAACATTCCACCAATTTAAAAGATCAAATTTCTCATCATCCATATTAACTAATGTTCTTGCAAGTACTTTTTCCACCTCATATTTGTTTTCTATAGTATGAACTTCTTTTAAATTCTTTCTCTTACGATAAGCATAAAGTTGAAATGCATTTGCTTTTAAACCAAAACCTTAAATACCTATTTCCAAAGGTTGAGAAGATTCTTATGTGCTTAAAAGAAATAAACTTTACGATATTCCTTATACATATCTTCCAAAAAAAATCACCCTTTTAGAACTCATTGATGCCTCAATCTTAAGATCACTCTTTATGCCTAGGATCAAGTAAAACAGACACAAATAACATCATATTCATTTTAGCTACTACTCCCCAATATTTTTCAAACTTTACCTTCATCTCACTAGTCATCTTCATCATAATGTAATCCTCACATTTACTCCACTTATCAAGGTGATCATGCATAAAACAAATACCATCCAAGAAGAAATTAGAAGTCACATACAAATATCTAGATAACATTAAACTTGCTTTATAAAAAACTTTCAAAAATTAGAAGAAAAAAATGTCTTGCACTATCCCAATCAATCGTAGTCGGACCTTGTTTAATTCCACCTTGAAAAAACTCTTGATAGTACCCCAAATAAGTGATATTTAACCTCTCAGATTCCTTTTGAAATTTTTTTGTAGAATCCAACATCAAATAAGTTGAATTCCATCTTGTCGTAATTTCTAACCAAACAAATTTTGAGTAGAGAGTTTTTCCATCTCAACAGTACTCTTAAATTTTTGAAGTCTAATTGGTGATCCTCTCATATATCTTACAACAACACGAATCCTATTTATGATATGTTATAGTCTTTCAAACTCTACTTAATAATTTAGATCAGAATATGTGCACCATATTTCATGTGCAAGTGTTGTGATTCTAAAATTGCACTACCCCAGCCATTAACATATTTCTTCAAATAAGTATAGTATCATTAGAACTTGCATTATCAATTGTAATACAAAATATCCTATCAATGTCCCAATCTAATAAACATGTTTTAATAGCTCTACCAAATGTATCACCTTTATGATTTGGAACTTAACAAAAGTTCAAGATTCACTTTTGTAAATTCCAACCATTATTAACAAAATGAGCAGTTAAAAAAAATATAACATAATTATGAAAAGATATCCATGTATTAGTGATAAGACATATTCTTTGACTAGTTCTACTCAACAATTCTTTCAGCTTTTCTCTTTTAGTAATGTACAAATTCAAGCAATCTCTTGCAATAGTCCATCAAGAAGGGATTTTAAACAAAGGTTATAACTCTTCAATAAATTCCTTAAATCTTTCAGCTTTTATGATAATAAATGACAATTCCTCTTTTATTATCATCCCTACCAATTTTTCCTACATTTTCAACATTAAAAGTGTGAGACATAAGAATTCCTTGCTTAGGGAAAGCTAATTTTTTTTGCTTTTTAAGCACTCTACTAGGAAACATATAACATCCAATGACAATGTGTGCAAGAAAATTCGACGTGCCAGATTTGCTAGACACATACTTATATTATTTCTTACAATATTTGCATATAGATTTGCGATGTTGCCCAACCCCTTGTATGTTAAAATGTGCCAATGCTTCATTACTAGAGTCAGAGGAAACCTTTTTTACCTTCTTCTTTAGAAGTAATGTAGAGGTCAAGAAGTGGAGTACTTACAAAATCTTCTGCTTAAGTTGATTGTGTTCCACTTTTATTTTTATTTGCTTCCTCAGTCACATAAAGTGTATTCTTATCTTTATCTAAAGTCATCTATATAGTTATAAAAAAAAGTAGTAGACATTAACAATAAATAATATGATCTTTCAAATAAATAATAAAATACAGGGTAAAAAACAATTGAATTAGATGCAACCGATGAAGAATCTGTTGTTTTGTTCATGCTAGCTTTTCGATTGTTACAATTTTTTTGTCAAATGATACCAATTAAATTCACACATCCAAAATTATCAAAATTTTATAAGATTCAAATGTTATAAGACTCAAATTCCATTATGAAGCACATTGCAATAAAATTTCGAGACTTAAGATTTGGCATGTTAAAGGCCACCTTTTGATATCAAAAAATGGTCCCATACTACTCTTGTAGTTGAGTTTATAGTTCTTCCACCTTATCATCTGCGTTACCCCATGTCTCTTACTTAACTCAAGCTTTTATTCCAAGTATCGTTAGACAAAATCCAAATATGTAAAATATGGTAAACCCTAATAGACACATCATTTAATTTTTTGAATTCAGTCAAATTTTTTGAATTCGATCCAAATATGCAAAAGTGAATCTAAATCAATCCATTTTTTGAATTTGGTCAATTTTTTTTATAAGATTCAAATGTTATAAGACTCAAATTCCAACATGATGCTATTGCAATAAAATTTGGAGACTTAAGAATTGGCATGTTAAAGGCCACCTTTTGATATCAAAAAATGGTCTCCTACTACTCCTCTAGTTGAGTTCATAGTTCTTCCACCTTATCATCTGCATTTCCCCCTTCTCTTACTTAACTACTCAAGATTTTATTCCAAGTAGCGTTAGACAAAATCCAAATCTGAAAAATATGATAAAACCTAATAGACATCATTTAATTTTTCGAATTCGGTCAAATTTTTTGAATTCTGTCAAAATATGCAAAAGTGGATCTAAATCAATCCACTTTTTTGAATTTGATCAAATTTTTTGAAATGATTAGATATTTCGGTAAATCCTAAGGTGGCGTTTGGTTCATGAAATGGAATGAGAATGAGAATTGGAATGGGAATGGAAAGGAGACATCTTTGTTTGGTTTGACCACCAAAATCAAAGAAAGAATCAGTATTACAGTGCTTGATTTACAATTGGAATGGAACGGAAAACACTTTATGTTACCTTTATACCCTTATATTTAGTAAAACTTAAATAATATCATTTAATTATTATTTTTCATTAAACAAAATACATTATTTAAATCATTATTTTTCTAAATAATTATTACTTAAAAATAAAATATATTATTAAAATTATTTTTTTTTAAATTGGGTTTAGGGTTTTGAGATTTGAAATTTGAGATTTAGGGATTTAAGATTTAGGGTTTAGGATTTATGGTTATATTTGTGGGTTAGACTTTAGGTTTAAAATTATTATTTTCCTAAATAGGATTTAGGGTTTTAGGGTTTAGGGTATATTTGTAGGTTAAGGTTTAGGGTTAAAATTATTATTTTTCTAAATAGGATTTAGGATTTTGGGATTTGTGATTTTGGATTTAGGATTTTAGGCTTAAGGTTATATTTATAGGTTAATGTTTAGGGTTAAAATTATTATTTTTCTAAATAGTGTTTAAGGTTTTGGGATTTGGGGTTTAGGATTAGGGTTATATTTGTACGTTAAGGTTTAAGGCTATTATTTTTCTAAATAGGGTTTAGGGTTTAGGATTTAGGGTTTAGAGTTTAAGATTTAAAGTTTAGGGCTTAGAGCTTACGGTTTAGAGTTATATTTAGAGTTAGGATAAAATTGAAAAAAAAAATGAGAATAGATTCATGATTTCCTAAAAGGGAGAAGAAATTCTAATTCTTTCTTTTTTAAGAATCGATTTTATTTCATTCTTACTTTTTAGTCCAACTAAACATAAAATTTAAATGAATGAGTTTTAATTCTATTATATTTCGGTCAATAATAGACACCTCATTTAATGCAAAAACTTGATATATATATTATTATTCTTAAAATGGGAATTCAAATATGTGACACGTGACCCTTCATCTATCACGTGTATTCATCCCTTGCGGTTTTGTCTTCTAGCTACTTCTCCTACTCTCCCACTCCTCTTGTCCTGAAACAATTTCTTTGTATTATTTGCTTTATTTATGCGTATATATATATATATATATAAATTGAGGTGTTAGTTTTTTAGGTTAATTTTAAAAATATGTTGATTAAATATTAATTCTAATATTTTATATCTTTTATGGTATAGTCAATTACAAAATCATGTTAGGTTTATCGGATTATTTATTTGTTTTTTTAGCTTTAAAAACATAATAAAAAAGTAAATAAAAGTTAAATTGGTTGTATTTAAAAGAAAAATATTAAATAATTAAACTATTTTTCTAATAAATCATATTAATTATTAAAGTGTATAAAATATTAAAATATTATTTATAAATAATCTTATTAAAAACCCTTCTCCGTAACAAAACGACTAAACACCTCTTACAAGCAAAGTATCCATCTATACCAATCTCATAAATAAATAAATAAAATTAAACCGCACCCACTTTTTTTCTTGGAGTTTCTTTCTCTCTATCTATTTTGTTGAAAAAAATGTTGATGGTCAAAAATTTGTAACTATTTTAAATCAAGTGAAGAATAATTGTGGGCACCTCTGCCTTAGTTTGTTTTTTTTTCCCTATTTTTTTCACTTTTTTTAAATAACTGTCTTCATTTTTTTATCAGTCTTTTATTACAAAAATACTCTATTCAATAGATCCTCCGTTTAGTTTAGTTTAGTTTAATAAATACAGATTATAACCTATATATTATACTTAAATTTTGATTTAATTAATTAGTATAATTTTTTGCTTAAATTTCAATCTAGCGGTGATTTTAGGTATATTATATTGCATTTTTGTTTGTTTTGTTTCTATATTTAAATCTAATTTTTATATTTTTTTTATTCACTTATTTTTGTAATTCAAAACATAAATATCTCGAGATATGAATGATTAAGTTAGATCGAAAATCATTTTATTGATAGAAAGTTTTTTGAAAAATTGAAAGAGTTAAAGAAAAAAATTGGACCTTTCTACGGATTTTTTTATTGATTCTTAGGTTAATTTAATGTATTTATTTTTTTAATTTAATTATCTTATATTATTTATTTGAATGGATGAAATATAAATTAAAAGAAATGTGAAAAAAAGAATAACTGTCCATTTGTTCAATGTCTATTGTTTCAGGATTCATAATTATATCATACATGCATCATAAATATTAAGAAAGTTGTTTAAATTAAAAGAACAGCTTTGATTTCAACAGTAATGTGTTTTTGGAGTTAAATAAAATTGTTTCAGACATAAAGATTTTGATAACTACATTATATATATGTATGTAGTGATAACGTTTTTATTATGCATTTACCTCTAATTATAAAAGAAAAGTTTTAACAAATAAGTAAACATTTATACTACAATTTTAATTATCTAACATAATAATAACAGCTAGTAAATTACATACCTAATAAGACTAAATAAATAAAATGATTAATTTATTTAAATTAAAAAGTTTAATTTAATCTACTGAATTCGTATTAGATTAGATTGATAAATTTTATAAATGGATCGGATTTGGATTTGAATTGAAAATTATACAATTCATAAAAATTTAAATCGGATCCAAATTAACAGATTTTATAATACACTATTTGATCCAATTCGAATTAATATTAAATTATAAATAAATATATATTTTATTTTATAATATGTTATATTTAAATATTATACATATTATAATTATATCATATACTATATTTAAATATTATACATATTATAATTATATCATATGTTATATTTAAATATTATACATATTATAATTATATCATATTATTATTTTAGTTTAATCATAAATATAAATATTTATAATAAATTTTGAATTTATCATCTCTTTAAAATGAAGTATTTAAGTTTATAATTTTTTATGATTTTTTTATATTTTATTTAAAAAAAACTAATTCAATAATTATTTATGTTAATATTTTAATTTTCAAATATAGGTAAAAAAAAATCATAAAAAGTTAACTATGATCTATGTTCACTTAAGCTGATGAATTAAGATGTTAAAAACAAAACTTGTAAACCTAAATACTATAACTTATATATAATTAATAGATTGTTGGGACATTTGTCTATTTTAATTAGCACTTGTTACCTTCAACCTTTCTAATATGGTATTATATTCTACCAATCATATTGTTTATTGTTCTAATTAAAAAAATTGTATACTTATTTTTTTATAAAAAAATTATTGTATTAATTTTAAATTTATATAATTATTTATTCAAATAATAATAAATAATTTATAAGCATAAATTAATCGACTCAAATGCAAAATAAACAAAATAAAGAGATCGAAAACAAGTAAAGTAAATATCTTACTTCCAGTCATTGAAATTGTTCTTAAAGCTCCAAACTGAATTAATCGACCCAAATACAAAATAAACAAACTAAAGAGATCGAAAACAAGTAAAGCAAAGATTTTACCTCCAATCATTGAAATTGTTCTTAAAACTCTAAACTGATTAAAACTGATTTTCTCTCAGTGTTAGGAATTTCTAAGCTCTTAACAGCACTCAAATATATGGTGTATTGTACTTGAATCGTGTGTTAAGCTTAGGGACCATAACACGTATTTTACAACCGTGCTTCCCATCAAAGCATTGACATTGTTACCAACTTAAACCATAACCGACGATCTCTTCAGTGACAGAAACGCTTGGACCACTAAATAATTCGTTAAAAAAAACCAAAATGGAAATTGAAAATGGAGAACGAACGGATGGATTACATTCTCCCACTTGATCCAAACATTCAACTTAATTAAGAAATCCTATATTTATTCTTAATCCTATACAAAACGGAACCAATTCTCATTTTCTTTACATAATCCTTAAATTTCAGAGGTGACATGACTTTAACCAAAGGATCAATAATCATCAACTAGATGCTAACTAATGAGTGCTTAAAAAACACTAAAATTACCATGATTTATTAAATAGATTTATATTTATATGATTTTATCGTATTTTTATATAAATTTGACTTTTCAAAATCACGAGTATTTTTATTTCTTTTTCAAGTATTTTCGCTTCAAAATTAATTTAAAGACTCAAAGAATAATACAAGAAGCTATTCATCACAAGTATGTTGAAAACAATTAGGAAAATTAAAAAAATGGAAAATAGACAAAATTGCCTAGTCGCGTGCGTATCACACTAGAACAACACACGTTGGCGCACCCAATTACTCCAAAAAAACAATTGTAGCCATGCCCACTCACACCGCAATTGAAGGAGCATCCGCACGCCCATTATGCTAAAATCCTACACGTGTCAACACTAAGTCACGTAGCGAATCCCTCCCAATCGCACACGTCAGCACCCCAAACATATGCCAGCCTGTCCAATACGTATATATCATCATTTTTTAAGATATTTTTTACTTTTTTAGCATTTTTCTCACCTATAAAAAGCATCTCTCCCCCATTGTAAAAATCACACCTTAAGAAACAATTTTCTCAACTCTTTCTCTCTCTATAAAGTTTTTTTTTAGTTTTTAGTTTTAAAGTTCTTCTCTTTTGAGAAGAACTAGCTATGTTTTTTTAAGTTTTTAGTTTTTGATTTAATAAACAGAAATGCAAATCCGTTTGGAGGTTTTTCAGCAACATAATTAGCATCAAAGTACTGTAAGGATTCTTTTAAGATATAAATTTTAAAATGAATTCTTTACAATTATTTTTTATGTTTTATTCTTATATGTTATATTTAATTTGTTTGTAATTAAAATCAACATGGATAGTTGTTTGTAAACATGATATAATAATAATGTTGTTATGCTTACAAAATATTAAATAGGTAAAACATTTATATAAAATCATTGATTTTGTTTTTATTCAAGATTTTGTATTAACGGTGTTAGAGAAAAATATATTATTTTTTATTACAAACTTAAATCTGAAAATTATGTTTTAAGGTTTAATTATCCGGTTTGATTTAAAGTAGTTTTCTTTTATTTATTGGTACAATGCCCGGTAGTTAGAGGGAAGCTCTATTTCAAAATTTTTTATAAAAACTATTATTCAAAAATATATTGACAATATATTTTCAATAATAGTTTTAAAACTTGAAAGTTAGTACTGAGATAATTAAATTCTTAAGTTTAATTTGGACACCTTGAATAAAGTTTAAAATGTCTAACCCCACCAAAAGTGGCATTTAAATGGTTCATTTTCAGTCTCTTAGGGACTTCTATGCCACAATCCAAACCTTCCCCCTAAATATTCTAAACGAGGATCAGCTTAGAATGAGATGTTTCTTCTATAACTTGAAGGTAACGCCAAAGCTTAATTGATGTCATTCCCTTCAGGTTCTTTGATGATATGGGAGAAAGTTTACAACAAATTCATGCGAAAATTTTATTCCCACCAAAAAACATCAGAGTTGAGAGCAAAGATTGCCAATTTCTCTCAAATGTAAGGAAAACCATTCCATGAAGCTTGGGATAGGTTCAAAATGTTCCTCACTCAATGCCCTCATCATAGCTTTCCCCTACAGTTGTATAACAAATTCTTTTATGATGAACTTACAGAGCAATGCCATTTCATTGTCGACAACACTATCAGAATGAGAGAGAAGACACCCTTAAAGACGTAAAACCTCTTTAAGATGTTGGGTGCTAATTCCTAACATAAAACTTCACATGTGAGAAAAGTTGGAGTTCATGAAATCGATTCCAGCAATGAAGTTCAACAATTACCTGTTCAATTGACCAAGTAAGTTTTCTTTCTCACTACGTAAACCAACACCAATAATAAACATTATGGTTTGTGTAGCAACATAGGACATGGTACTCTAGCCTATCCATATGAAGGAGAAGCACCAACTGGACTTGAACAGGTTAATGTTTTGGGAGCATATCAACAGAGACCAATATTTGACCCCAATTAAAATACCTACAAACTTGGGCGGAGAAATCATCCCAACTTCTCCTAAAGGCAAAACCCTTTTTTTGCCCAGAGCTCAAATCAACCAGGATAGCAATTCCATCAGCCCATTCCAAGAAAAATTCACAGTAAACAAACCCTGGAGGACATCTTGAATTCTTTTATTCAAGTTTGTAGAGATAACCGGTCTAAAACCAATCAACAGTTGGACTTTGTGGAAGCTTCTATCAAATAGGTGGAATTCCAAGTGGAACAATTAGTTGAGCATTTGCAAAAACAAAGCAAAGACTAACTGAATGGTCAAATTAGATCAAATAAATTCAATGAAGGGGAGACATTGAGCTTGTCCTTCTGCAATCTCTAAGCAATGTCTTACTAGAAGATGATAAATTTTGACCCTAAGTGGAAAGTCGCTAATAACTCTACGTTTTACAGTTATTTTGTCCAATTTATTCATTATAATTGTTATGTTCTTAATATTTTTAATTAATTTTAAGTTCTTAAATAAATATTTACTGTTATTTTTTAAGGAATATATTTTTAGAGAAAATTAAATTAAAGAATTTTAAGTGAAAAAAGACTTAATGGAAATTAATTAAAAGTGAAAATATAATTTGAATTAAAAGATGACTTAGTTGCAAATAAAAGTTTAAAACTTAATTTGAATTAATATAGAGGGCTTAAATACAATTAATCTAAATGTTTTTTCTGCGCAGAAAAGGCGTATCACGCGCGGCTTTATCAATGCATTTCTTGCACCATCAGATCAGAAAATCAACAATGATGATCAGGCACATGAGATGCAAGCGCTACAAAGGAGATTGGACACATTTCCAGATGGCACATTGCTTGGCACGCAGAGTAGGGTCCACCTATCTATGCCAATAATTTCCCTCAGACGCGTCTTTATCACTCACCATCAAATCAAATTTTGAACGGCCTAGATCGTGCATTTGTCCCACACTCCATGTGAGTAGACACCAACTGATGCGCACAGTTCAACACACAAAAATCTCGTGCGACGTGGTCTACATAATGTGTATGAGCCCTCTCATCCCACCCAATACAAAGCTGCCATGTGTCCCATTATTCTTCCAATGAATCAAAGATTGCCACGTGTTATGAGTATTATATAAAAAAATCAGAAAAAGGTGCATGCTGTCCAACCAGTTTTGTACGTTTTGTCCCAACTTTTTACACATGTGTCTGAAGAATAATTTTTGTCTCCCATTTGTTTCATGCGTTATACTTTTGGTATATTTTCTTGAAGCTATAAATGTGTGCTTATTATGATACAAGAAAAGGTTGGACGGTAGAACACATAAAAGCCATTTTTGGCTTCTGTTGCAATTCTACTTGGGAGAAAAATTAAAAAGTAGAGATGAATTACTTTTAATTATTTTTGTTATTCTTCATCTAATATTCCTTAAATGTTTTAATATTTTCGTATTGTAATTTTTATGTTTGTCAGGAACTAATTTAATTGTTCTAGGGTTGTAATGTAACTTATATTATGAAGCTTTGATTAATTATTTTTGAATGATTTATGAGATGTTTAATTTGTTTATTCTATTTGTGCTTAATGCTTTTGATTGTTGGAAGATTAATCAATTGATCTGTGACACTTAAATAAACTTGGAAGAGGCATTTTTGTGTGTTGCTCGTGGATAGAATAACATGTATATATAAGGGATAGGAATATACCTTTATTGTATGTGTAATTATTTGAGAACTTTGAACTTAATGAATCTTGGTGAATTTAATTCTTATAGAAATATAATGAATTATTTTAGCGAGATGTGTCTATATGGAGCTCGGAAGAGATATATGGATAAATTAGGAGTTCTTAGTTGACAAATTAAATTCAACAACATAAATCAAGAGAAAATAATATGATTCAAGTGGATTAATTTGGTGAAGCTGCAATCCTAGAATTTTCTTATTTATTGTTGTAAAAAATCGGTTTAGTTAAACATCATCAAACTTTCGATTGTTTGGATAAAATCTGATTGAAACAATTTTAGTACTTAACTAACACTAGTAACAAATCTCCATGGGAACGATATCTTACTTATCATTTATTACTTGTGACCATGTATACTTGCACATTCATGTTCTCTTAAAGAGACAACATTCACCCATTATTGTATATTCCTTTCTTTTAGTTTATTTTGTTTTATTTTTATTTTAAGAATGTGTGTAAATAAAATTCAAATGAAATAGTAGACATTAATTTGTTTCAAAATTTATATCCATTCTTTAAATTTAGCATAAAAAAAACAAAAACAAATTAATTAACTTAGATTTTCACTCTAAAAAATAAAATTAGGTTTCCTACATCTTTCTTAAGCCTATACATTTTGTTAAGTGAGAAATCTTTCTTAGAGAATACTACTATTTTTTAGGAGCTAAATGTTGATACATAAGAGGAAAAGGATCAATTTCAACTATAAATAGCCATGGGAGATGCTGAAGATAAGCGGAAAATGACGAAGGATTATGCAACGCCAATCATTGGCAATGTAACTTCTGACATACAATTGCAGGAGGCTACAAAAAATTATGAATTAAAAAGATTCATTATTCTTTGTTGCCTTCCTTTTATGATGTCCATAATGAAGACCCTTTACATTTTATTAGAGCATTCTATTTTATTGTCCAAACCTTTCCATTGCAAGGAATTAATGAAGATCAACTTAGGATGAGGTGTTTTCATTACTTCCTCAAGGATAAAGCTTGGTTATGGTTCATTACTCTACAGTCGGGTTCTCTAACAACTTAGGAGGCAGTTTATGAAAAGTTTATAGATAGGTTTTATTCCCATCAAAAGATTTTTGATCTAAGGACGAAGATAGCAACGTTTTCTCAAATGGATTAAGAGCCCTTTCATGAAGCTTGGGAAAGATTAAAAATCCTTTTTCATTCAATGTCCTCGTCATAGCTTACCATTACAGCTACAGAACCAATTATTTTATGATGGATTGACACTACAGAGTCAATACATGGTGGATAATGCTGATGGAGGTGTTGTGGGAGAAAATACTGCAAAGGAAACCTGTAATCTCTATGAACTATTGGGTTCTAATTCCCAATAAATAAGTACTAGAAGGAGAGCCTGAGCCTGAGTCAATGAAGTTGGATCCGATAATGAGATGACCGTGCAACTTGCTGAATTGACTAAGCAAGTGCAACTTCTCACTACCCATAAAATTCCAAATCAAGAGGTGTGTGAAATGTGTTTTTCAATTGGACATGATGCTCTTAATTGTTTATATACTTGTGATTCTAGTGTGGATGCCATGGAGGAAGTCAAATCCTTTCAAAGGTATCATCCAAACACCTATAATCACCCTAACCATCATTGGACACAAAACAATTACCAAGCATACACCCAATGTCAAACACTAAGGCCAAATAAAAAGCACCTTTACCCACCAAATCAATATTTTAATCCAACCTTAGAGGATAGCTTGAATGCTTTTATTCAAGTTAGTCACGACAACCAATTGATGAATAATCAAAAGTTGAACACTATGGAGGCTTTGGTTAAAAGGATTGAATCTAAAGTTAGGAAACTAGCTGAACAAATGCAAAGGCAAGAACCAGGAAAGTTTTCCAATCAACCCGAACAAGCACAAAATGCAAGAACCCTTCGAAGTGGTAAGGTAGTCATTACTAGTTTACTTGAAATCTCTAAAGATCTACCTTGTAGTTCAGGTTACAAAAAAGTGATATTCTAGTCTCGTAAAAAGGAGAGACAAGTGTTAAATTTGGAAAGCCTTATGAAAAACTCATTGGGGAGTCAACTAACATCCCCAAAATTCAAAAGACAACATAACTACACCAGTTGCAAGTACCTTTTCCACACCGGTTGAAAGAATCCAAACAAGATAAGAAATTATATGATCTTTTTAATATGTTTTCTAAAGTAAATATCAATTTACTATTATTAGAAGTGATCATGAATGTGCTCTCCTAAGCTAAGTTTTTCAAAGATTGAACACTAAGAAAAGGAGGTATATACTGAATGATCGAGTAGTAGTATCAGAAATTTCTAGTGAAGTACTTCAGCACAAACTTCCCCTAAGTTGAAAGACCTTGGAAGTTTCATCATAAACCTAACTATACGGGATAGGAAGGTCGCTAAAGCAATGCTGGATTTAGGTGCTAGTATAAACTTGATGTCCTACTCTATATTCTTACAACTCGATTTAGGAGATTTAAAACCCATAATTATGTCCCTTCAACTTGTAGATAGATCTCTTAAGTATCCAAAGGGATTAGTTGAGGATGTGCTAGTACAGGTAGACAAACTGGTAATACTTTTTGACTTTGTGGTTCTACATATGCAAGAAAATCTAGCCTTGGATGAATAGCACATAATACTTCTTGGTAAACCATTAATGGCAACTACTAAGTTTATTATTGATGTCTAAGATGGAAATTTGACAATGACATTCTTAGGAGAGACTCTTCTTTTTAAATTTTTTGATTCTTCACCTTTTCCTTCTATTTCTTCTATCGATGAAATATACTATGTTGACCCTTTGGATAATATTGTCCAAAGCACCTTTTCCTAAACTAGAATATAAGACAAGCTTCAAACTATTCTTACACTTGAAAAGGTCAAAAAAGATTAAGATGAGGAAACTAAGAGGTACCTTGAACAACTAGATAGTGATGAACTAATGACAAAATATATTACACTTTTAAATCTACCCAATTCCCCATATAGTAAAGAGGCCAAATACACCTAAAATTGAACTCAAAAACTTACTTGAGCACTTAAAATATGTGTTTTTAGGAGAAGGATAAACTTATCCAGTGATAATTTCTTCAACCATGACCAAAACCCAAGAAAAGGAACTTATAAAATGGCTTAAGAAGTTTAAGAAAGCTATAGGTTGGAGTATCGAGGATATAAGAGACATTATTCCTATGATGTGTATGCATAACATCAACTTGGAGATGGTGCTAAACCCATACAAGAGGCCCAAAGAATACTAAACCCAAACATGAAAAGGTAAGTAAGAAAGAAATTCTTAAACTGTTAGAAGAAGGAATTATCAACCCTATTGCTGATAGTAAAAGGGTTAGTCCAGTACATGTAGTACCTAAGATATATGGGATAACAATTGTTACAAATGAAAAAAGTGAATTAGTGCCAACTAGAATAATCACTAGATGAAGGATGTGTATAGATTTCAGGAAGCTTAATTTATATATTAAAAAATATCACTTTCCTCTTCCATTCATAAATCAAATGTTGGAAAGATTAGCTGGGCACGAATTTTACTATTTTCTAAATGGATTTTCCAGATATTATCAAGTACCTATAGCACCAGAAGATATGGAAAAGACCACATTTACATATCCTGCTGGGACATTTTATTTTCGAAGAATGCCATTTGGGTTCTGTAATGCCCCTATCACGTTCTAGAGATGCATGATGTCTATCTTCTCAAACATAGTGGAAAAATTTATTGAGGTTTTCATGGATAATATCTATGTCATTGGAAACTCATTTGATGATTACTTATTTAAATTGACCTTAGTTTTAGAAAGATGCATTAAATGCAATCTAACCCTTAGTAGTGTTAGGACATATAATTTCAAACAAATGTATTGAAGTTGATAAGGAAAAAGTTGAACTGATTTCCAAACTACCTCCCTTACATCTATTAAGGAAATAAGAAGCTTCTTAGAACATGTAGGATTTTACAGATGATTTATTAATGATTTCTCTAAAATAAGTTGTCCCTAATGTAACATGTTATCAAAAGATGTTTATTTTGATTTCAACGATGACTGTATTATTGTCTTTAATACCTTGAAAAAGAAACTAACATCTGCCCCTATTATTATGGCACCAAATTGGTCTTTACCCTTTGAAATAATGTGTGACGCTTCTGATTATACTATCAGAGTAGTCTTGAGATAGAGAATGGATAAGCGTTTGTTTTTCATCTACTATGCTAGCAAAGCACTTAATGACTCCCAAATAAATTATACCACCACTGAAAAGGAATTCTTGGCTATAATGTTTTCTTTAGAAAAATTCAGGTCTTATTTAGTAGGATCTAAAGTGATTGTGCATTCTAATAATGTTGCTTTAAGATACCTATTAATTAAACCAAATGTTAGGCCAATATTATACAGGTGTGTCTTACTCATACAAGAATTTGACATAGAAATCAAGGATAAGAAAGGTAGTGAAAACTTAGTAACTAACCATTTGTCTAGGTTTATTTCTCACTTCAATTCTCTTAAAGGTGAGAATAATGAAGATATAGTTTAAACCTTTCCTGATGAAATGTTATTTTCATTAGGTTAAAACCCATGGTATAATGATATTGTAAACTATCTTGACACTAGTGTTTTACGACCTAACACTTCACATTAGGACAAGAAAAGGTTCTTTAAAACTACTAAGGACTATTTCTGGGATGACCCTTATTTATACAAGATTGGTCAAGATCAAGTCATTTGGAGATATGTACTTGAAGAAAAACATAAGAGCATTCTAACTTTTTGTCATGAACTTCATTGTGGGGCTATTTTGGTAGTGAAAAGACAGCCCATGAGGTATTATAGTGTGGGCTCTTTTGGCCCACTCTTTTTAAAGATTCTTATATGTTTTGTGCACAATGTGATAAATGTCAAAGAACATACAACATAATCAAAAGAGATGAAATGCATTTGACATATAATTTAGTTGTTGAACTCTTTGATGTATAGGGGCATTAACTTTATAGGTCCTTTTCCCCATCCAAATGTTTTCAATATATTTTGGTTTCTATTCATTATGTATCCAAGTGGGTAGAAGTTATCCCCACTAAAACCAATAATGCTAATGTTGTTATAAAATTCTTGAAGCATTCAATATTCAGTGGGTTCAAAACGCCTAGAGTTATAATAAGTGATGGAGGTAGCCATTTTTGTAACAAAATATTTGATGGAGTAAGTGCAAGATCACACATAGAATAGCTACTCCATATCATTCTCTAACTTCCGGTTTAGTGGAAGTAAGTAATAGGAAAATCAAGGGAATATTGGAATGCATTGTGCATCCTTCAAGGAAGGACTGGGCATTTAATTGGATGATGCTTTATAGGCATACCACACAGCTTACAAAACACCAATTAGGATGAGCCCTTACCAGTTAATCTTTGGGAAAGCGTGCCACCTTCCCGTTGAACTCGAACACAAGGTTTACTGGGAAATTAAAGAGTTAAACATGGATTTAGATAAAACAAGAGAAAAATGGTGACTCCATCTTAATTAGTTGGAAGAAATTAAGAACGAAACCTATGAGAATACCAAATTATACAAAGAGCGTACTAAGTGCTATCATGACAATAGGCTAGTTCTTAAGACTCTTCACCCTGGAATGAAAGTTCTTTTATTTAACTCTTGTCTCAGATTGTTTCTAGGAAAATTGAGATCAATATAGGATGAACCATTCAAAATAGTCCAAGTATTTGCACATAGGACAATAGAACTATTGGATTCCAAGACATAAACAACATTCAAAGTCAATTGGCATCATGTGAAGCCATATTTAGAAGGACCACACAACACTACTGAAATGGATTGCATTTGGTTGATTAATCCTTAGCACCATAAAGATGTGTCTTGCTAAGACGTCAAACTAAGCCCTGGATGGAGGCAACCCATCATTGAAAAGTTATTTTATTTTAAGAAATTTAGTCTATTTTATTAATTTAATTTGTTTTCTTTGTTTATTTTATTGCATAAAATAATTTCTTGTTAAGATGTGTTAGAGTATCTACTTGTATGATTCAAATATGATGTTGGATGCAACTAGCATTCGACATTAAATTCCTTTAACATATAAAGCAATTTGGTAACTTTTCTATCCCTTCTCTTTTTACAATTGTATTTGTTACATTAAGGACAATGTAAATTTTAGGTTAGGGGTGGTAGGATTTAAAAGTTACACAAATTAGGCAAAATTTAAATTTTTATAAACAATGTGCCCTTATTTTGTTTATTAAGTTGTGTATTTTCATATTAATTGTTTCCTTTAATTCATTTTTTTTCTTTTATATATGTGTGTTATTTTCTTTATTTGTGTGTTTAGGTAAATTAGAGTAGTGTTCAAGTTTTTGTCACAAAATAATCATGTCTTAAAAATTAAGTTTAAGCAATGATTAGGTCTTTTGCATTATTGGATTAATTTTTAAAAACATATCATGAAGTAATATGATAATTAGTAAGTTTATATCATAACTAATATTTTATGATAAAATGTTTAAATGAAATTAACCAAAATCGGTGTTTTGAGAATTAAATAGTGGAGACTACCCTTCTGAGATATTATTTAAGCCTTAATTTCCTTTATTCTAAGTGAGATATTTTCTTTCTACTCAAAAAACTTATTCTATTTCTTCAAAATTTTAAATGATCTATATAGGTTAGTGAAATTATGAATTTTCTCATCTTAATATAGTGTTGTATATTTATTTATTTATTTATTTTGATTAAATGATTTAAGTAGAAATTGATAGTATATGTCTTTATCTCATTCATGCATGACTTATATCAAAAATAGACATATCTTGGGTTACATAAACCAAAATCAAACAGAAAAGCCACAAAATTAACCTCACCAAAATCCTACAAAATGTACAATCTGTAAATGAATCTACTTTAAAAAAAGATATAGAGAGATAAATAATATATAGTATAATCTACATACTATGACCCACATAGCCTACAAAGTTGTCAAAAAAGGCTAATTAGAAAAGAAAGTTATAGGAAGTAAATCTCTAAAAATTCATTGCACTTTCTTCATTTCTATAAAGCATATATCTTGAAATTTTTAATTAATGAGTTTGATAGATTCATGAAAATAATATATATGATATCTTTATAATTTATAGATTAAATTCCTTTCATGAAATCATAGTTATAAACTATTTTGAGCTTTTCTTCTTTTATAAGTATGTGAACTTATCAATTAATTTCTAGACATAAATTCTATTCTCATATGCCTTAGTATGAGTGCTTGAACCCATAGAATTCAGTGAATTGAGAGTATTGACTTGTGAAGAGTAGAGTTGAATCGAATTCAGATTCCTAACCTTGAAATTGGTTGAAGTAAAAACCAAAACATATTTTATTAAAATATGAAAATAATTTTCAATTAATTATTATAATAAATCACGAATGTTTAGGAAGTTAAAATAATCTATGCTTAAGATTTTAATTATGAAATTTAAAAGAGATTATAAGCATGATATATTTTTGTATTTCATTTAGTCTTTTTACTTTATTTTAAATTTTAGTTAACTTCTTATTTTATATTTTTTGTTTTGTTTTATTTAGTATAATGTTTGTGGGTATCATTATTGAAAACTCTCACGAGACTCAAACTCATACATTAGGGCAACCTAAGGGTTTAAAGGCTTGTTGTATACGCTAAATGCAACCATGTCATTCTACGAAAGTTATTTAAGATAGTTTAATTTTTAGTTTTTATTATTTTTAGTGCTTCCCTTGCTAAGGGACTAGCAAGAATCTGGTTGTGATGAGTGCTTAAAAAGTACTAAAATTACCATGATTTAATGTACTTTAATTGATTAAAAATATTTATATTTATATGATTTTAATATTTTTATATAAATTTTCTTTTCGGAATCAAGGGTATTTTTATTATTTTTTCAGGGATTTTCACTTCAAAAATAATTTAAACACTCGAAGAATAATACTGGAGCCAATACATCACAAATATGTTGAAAAAAATAAGGAAAAGACAAAAAGTGGAAAAGAAAAATGAAAAAAATGGACAAAACTGCCAAGCCGTCTGCGCATCATATTAGAACAACGTGCATAGGCAAGCCCAATCATGCCAAAAGAATGACTATAGCGGCTCGCATTCATACTGCAAAGCCATGCACGCATTATGCCGAAATCATGTATGCATCAGTGCTTGCGTCAGCACCCAGTCACGCCGTGAATCTCACACACGTTAGTGCATTTTCGGCCATGAATCCTGCCCAATTGCATGCGTCAATTCCCAAATGCATGCCAGTCTGTCCAATACACATATGTCATCCTTTTTTAAGATATTTTCTACTTTTTTAGCCTTTTTCTCACCTATAAAATTCCCATCTCCCACATTGTAAAAATCTCACCTTAAGAAATAATTTTCTCAACTCTTTCTCTCTCTATAAAGTCTTTTTAATTTTTAGTTTTACATTTTTTCTCTTTTTGAGAAAAACTAGCTATGTTTTTGTAAATTTCTAGCTTTTGATTCAATAAATGAAAATGTAAATCCCTTTGGAGGTTTTCCAACAACAGAATTAGCATCAAAGTGCTATAAGGATTCTTTTAAAATGAATTATTTACAGTTATTTTTTATGTTTTATTCTTATATGTTATATTTAATTTATATATAATTAAAATTAACATGGCTAGCTGTTTGTAAACATGATATAATAATAACGTTATTATAATTGCGAAATATTAAATAGGTAAAACATTTCTATAAAATAAACTGATTTTGTTTTTATTCAAAATTTTATATTAAGGATGTTAGAGAGAAATATATTACATTTAACTAAAAACTTAAATCTGAAAATTAGATTTTAAGGTTTAATTATCCTGTCTGATTTAAAGTAGTGCTCTTTTATTTGTTGGTACAATCGTCCGGTAGTTAGAGAGAAGCTCAATTTTAAAAGTTTTTATAAGAACTATTATTCGAAAATATATTGACAACATATTTTCCGTAATGGTTTTAAAACTTGAAAGTTAGTACTCGGATAATTAAATTCTTAGGTTTAATTTAGATACCTTGAATAAAGTTTAAAATGTCTAACCCTACCAAAGGTGGCATTTAAATGGTTCATTTTTAATCTCTTAGGAAAAAAATTAATTTAATTAACCAAATTAATTATCGACCTCATCCATAGGTGTTAATTGATTTGTTTAATTAATAAAGAATATCTAGCTCCACCAAAGATGGTATTCATATAAAAAATCAAAATATATCAATTTATATCTCTAATAACCTAAATAATATGAGCAAGCAATATTAACTTAATTATTATATCATAAATACTTCATTGTTATGAATGATAAAAATTTGCATAAATGTTTATTGAATCCATATCTATGTTTATTTTTTTTGTTATTAGATTAGGAAACACAAAAACCAAAATATTGTGACAGGATGTTTAGGATTTAATTTCATTTTTAAAAGTTTAAATAATAAATTAAAAATCACATATATTCCTTCCTTAGCTTGGCCTTGGGAGTATACTTGTCATTTTCTATAAAATTATTCGTGCACTTACGAGAGTTTTATAAATATAAAATCAAAGTATTTGTAGGATCAACATTGTAAATTTTGTTCATCACTAACGTGCTCAATGACCACTTTATTTTCCTTAACATGTTCTTTTATGGCCAAGTATTTGATGTTGATGTGCTTACTACGACTACAACTCTTATTGTTCTTAGCCATAAACACAACAGCTGAGTTCTCATGGTACAATCTTAATAGCCTAGAAATAGAGTCATATTCTAAGCCAATAAATGAAACTCTTCAACCATACACCATGTGATGTGGCTTCAAAACATGACACGAACTCTGCTTACATTGATTTGTGTTAATCAAAACAGCCAGCAAAGTTCGCATTGGAGTATCTAATTACTTCCAGATCGTCAGTTCATCTATAGATTAGCATATATTCCTTAGTAGGTACCTCATCACTTTCTTAGCAGCTCTCCAATGGTCCAAACCTAGATTACTCTAATATCATCCCAATATTCCAACATCAAATGCAATGTTAAGCCTTGTGCAAACCTGAGAATACATTAGGCTTTCGATAGCAGAAGTATATGGAATGTTTTTCATTTTTTCTCTTTCAAAATCATTCATTGGGCATTGATCCAAATTGAACTTATTGCCCTTTATAATGGGAGCAACACTTGGTGAACAATCTTTCATTCGAAATCTCTCTAAAAATTTATTGATATAGGTTTCTTGAGATAAACCCAAGATGTCTCGAAGTTTGTCTCTATGAATCTTAATGCAATGACATAAGATGCTTCACCCATATATTTCATATTGAAATTTTTAGAGAAGAATTGTTTTATCTCTTGTAGAAAACCCTCATCATTGGTTGCAAGAAAAATGTCATCCATGTATAAAATTAGAAAACATATCTTACTCCTTCTAACATTCTAGTAAATACAATGATCTGTGGGGTTTTCAACAAATCCGAATGAAGAATCTATTCCATGGAATTCATAATACCATTGGTGGGATGCTTTTTTTAGTACGTATATGGATTTATTAAGCTTACAAACCAAATTCTCACCATTACTAGAAGGAAATCCTTCAGGTTGTTTCATATAAACATCTTCTTCTAGATCTTTGTTGAGTGTTTTCACATTCATTTGTTGCATCTCAAGGTTAAAATGGGCTACTAATGCCAATATAATGTGCAATGAATTTTTCTTAGATACAAGAGAGAGAGTCTCTATATAATCAATTCCTTCTTTCTGAGTGGATCCCTTAGCAACTAATCTAGCCTTTTATCTCTTAATGTTGCCCAACGAGTCTTTCTATATCTTAAATACCTATTTACATCTAATGGATTTTGCACCATTAGGAAACTAAACAAGATTCTAGACTCCATTACTCTTTATGGAACTCATCTCATCCTTCATAGCATTGTACCACAATTCAGATTCTTTGCAGCTCATAGCTTGTGAAAATCATTTAGGATCATTTTTAGCTCTAATGTTACAATCAAATTCTTGTAGATATACAACATAATCACTATAAATTGTTGACCTTTTAGTTCTAGTAGATCTTCTTAATGTCGCACCATCATCTTATTGGGAAGTATATGGTTCAACTTGTTGTTTAGAAGTTTCAAGAATCTCCTAAATAGTATGATCTATTGGAATGTTGTCAACAACTTGTGGAATTTAAATGATTATTTGTTCAACACCAGCTTGTACTTGAGGGGTTTTCTGAACAACAATCAATCTATCTCCAGAAGTGAAAGGTTGAGATTCTAAATGATTAGTATTGGAAACTATGTTCCTGATTTGATCGCTCCCACTAATCAGGTCATACTCAAGAAACTTTGCATTTCTTGATTCCATAAACTTAGTTATGTGAAATGGAGAATAAAATCTATAGCCTTTAGACCATTCAACATATCCAATGAAATACCCATTAATGGTTCTTGGGTCTGGTTTCTTCTGTTGTGGATTATAAATCCTCACTTTAGACAGGCATCCCCAAACGCGTATATGTCGTAAACTTGGTTTCCTACATTTCCATAATCCAAATGGCTTATTTGAAACAACCTTAGTTGGAACTCGATTTAATATATACACTTCTGTCTTTAAAGCTTCATTCTACAAGAATTTAGGAAGATTGGAGTAGTTAAGCATACTCTGTACCATGTCCAATAATGTTCAATTTAACCTTTCTACTACACCATTCTAGTCTAGTGAACTAGGCATAATATATCGGGTAACTATCCCATGCTCTTGAATAAACTTAGCAAATGGACCTAGCGCTTATCCATTCTCAGTATATCTACCATAATATTCACCACCTCTATCTGATCTCACGGGCTTTATTTGCTTTCTACATTTCTTATCTACTTCGGCCTTAAAGATCTTGAAGGGATCTAATGCTACGCTCTTATTATAAAGCATGTAGAGATACATATATCAAGAAAAATCATCAATAAAAGTTACAAAATATTTCTAACCTTATATGTCTATGTCTGGACAACATATATCAATATGTATGATCTCTAATATGCATGAACTCCTATTGGTATCTTTCTTTGACTTGTTAATCTACTTTCCCTTAATGCAATTCACACATGTCTCAAAATATGTAAAATCTAGAGTACTAAGTACCCTATCTTTCACTTATTTTTTAATCCTTTCTATGGAGATATGTCCTAATCTCCTATGCCATTATGTAGAAGAGTCTTCGTCAATAATATGCCTTTTAGTGCCAGCTTGAACATGCATAGCGTTATGAGTGGCATTATTTTGTAAATTAATGCAATAAAGACCATCAAACAAAATATCATTCCCAACACAATTAGATTTATTAAATAACCTGAAAGATGTTGTTGAAAAGTGAAAGGAATAACCAAAAGGTATAAGTCTTAAAATTGAAATCAAGTTTCTAGAGAAACTTGGAACACAAAAGATATTTTCTAATTCTAAAACAAAACCACTACTTAAAATCAAACTGTATGTTCCTACAACCTCTATATGTGAGCCCATTTTGTTTCTGGATAAGATGTATTGCTCACTTCCCACTAGCTTTCTTAGGTTTCTTATACCCTTTTACGCTTAAGCCATTTCTGAAATTTGATACATTCCTTCTTTATGTGTCCCTTCTTTTTACAAAAGAAACACCCAACTTCTTTCTTAATATCAGCTTGAGATGGAACTATCCCTTTCCCTTTATGTTTGTTTTGAGATTTATCTTTCCCATGTGTTGTAGCCAACATTTCACTTTCACTAAGCTCCATAACAAGCATCCTTTCCTTTTAAACACATATAGTCATTAGTTCATTAATTGACCATTTATCCTTATATATCTTGTACGAGATTTTGAACAGCCCATATTGTTATGGGAGAGTGTTTAGGATATAATGCGTTGGGAAAGATGCTGACATCACAACTTAGAGATTCTTAAGTTGAGATACAAAGTCCCTCATTTGTATAATGTGTTCGCACACACCTTTCACATTAGTAAGTCTTAAGGAAGAAAACTTCATAATAAGGGTGCTTGCCAAAGCCTTATCTGAAGTGATGAACTAATCATTAATGATTTTAGCATGTCCCAAACATTGTTATGATGATCAACAGAATCATGAATACCAGCATAGATCTTAGTCTTAATGAACATCACACTAAGGCGATTAGATCAATCTTATTGTTCATAAAGTAGGATATTCATTGAAGTGCTGCTTTCAATAATTTTAGGTGGTTCATTTTTTCTAATAATATAGTCAATATCCATCCACCCTAGATGAAGAAGAATTCTTTCATTTCATACTTTATAATTATCCCCTTTCAATTTAGGAATGTCACAACGAATATAAAAAAAAATATACAGGTTATGAAGTTACAATTAAAGATTATATGCTTATTAAAATTTGAGACCTAAATTAAAATCATTCTTTACTAATGTAAATCATGAAAAATATGAATCTAATGATATAAAACTTGCTTGGGGCTAAAGTTTTAATTCAATTATATTCATCTTAACTTTATAATAAAACTATCAAATTATATTCCTCTTTCAAATCTCTATAGGTAAATTAGAAAATATAATTTGATATTCTATCATAATTAATCACACTAAATGTAATAAAAATTCATGTGGGATAAGATTTATTATATTACATATTATTAATCACAATTAATATTTATTTTCTAAATGTGATCTTAAATAAACCTTATTGTAGTTTTAATTAATTAAAGATGATGTGGATACTCCCTAATTAATTAAACTATATAAATCACTTCAACATTAACCTAATCCTTAGGCTCAATTATTGCATAAAATCATAAGCAATATTAATTTAATTCCAAATGTACAAATATTATCTATCTTAAGATTGCATGTATAAATAAATGACAATAAATTATACAAGAAAAATAAATAATATAAGCACAAATTAAATTCATAAAGAACCACTAACAATCAATTTCATTATGCTTAAATTATTTAATTAAATTTCATATGTATAGTTTATATATACAAATATTAAAACAAATAATTTAAGCATAATATATTTAATCATAAATAAACTTTAATGTGTTAAAATTATTTAAATAAATATCACATATATAATAAATATTCTACATATGATAAACCTAAGTTAAATAAATTAATTACATCAAAATTATATTTTTAATTCAATAAATAAATAAAAAACATATTCTGAATATATATATATATATGTATGTATGTATGTATAAAGCCTTTAGTATATAAAATTAGCACAAATTGGTTATAGTCCAGTTGCTAGGGCGCTCAACCTTCACGCAAGAAATATGGGTTCGAGTCTTAAAAACAACAATTTTTTTTCTTGACTTCATCTTTAACCTCCAACCGGGTCAGAACAACTCGATTTCAACCCAATCGGAACGCCAACAATATCTTGCAATTTTGGTGATGAAAACTGATGCTATTTATCAAAATTCTCATAATTGAATTTACAAGTGATTCATGATCTCAATTTGAATCAAAAACATAATTTTAAATAAAAAGTTAATTAATATATTCCAATGAATGCAAACGACAATTTTGAATGATATTTTTCATGTTTTAATTCACAGAAACATTAGAATATCAATAATGAAATCATTTATAATTTTCATATGCATCAAAATCAAGCCTTTCAAAAAACCCAATTTCAAGGTGCTCAATAAAACAGAGCAAAACATAGATCGTTTTAAACTTATCAAGACAGAGGTAATATGGGTTCTGATACCAAATCTAAACATAAATTAATCAACAAGAGTGCGGAATAACAAACTAAAGGGATCGAAAACAAGTAAAGTAAGGATTTTACCTCCAATCATTGAAATTGTTCTTAAAGCCCCAAACTGATCAAAACTGATTTACTCTCTGTATTAGAAACTTCTAAGCTCTTAAAGTACTCAAATAGATGGTGTATTGCACTAGAATTATGTGTTGAGCTTAAGGACCATAACACCAATTTTATAGTCGTGCTTTCCATCAAAGCATTAGCATCCGTTACTAGCTTCAGCCATAACTGATGAACTCTTCAATAATAGAAACATTTAAACCACTAAATAATCCTTTAAAGAAAAACGAAAATGAAAATTGAAAATGTAGAACGAACAGGTCTGTTACATAATTTAACTAGGTAGTGTACCTTTTCCACCATACAAGGTGAGCTTAATACGGAGAAACACTTGTAACTTGGAGGATGTTAGACTTGTTGAATTGTTCTCATGGTAGTTAGGGAGGAGACATAAACACGATGAATATATAAAATAATTGATAAATTACCATTATAGGACACCAAAAATCATTATGTTGTTACGACATAAAATACTAATGTAGATTTTTTCTTTCACTACATACAAATACAATCAAATTTCTTTGTTATAAACATTATATATTAATAACGTACATTATTGTATAGGCTCATTTTCTTCTAAGTGTGAACCTTTTAGTTTTTTTCATTTAGGTTTTCATATTAAAAAAAGTTAAATTTTAGTTGTCAAATTTGTTAAACATTACCCTTAAAATTCTTTTTTTTAAAATACATCTATATAGAAGTGCTCCACTTGGATTACAAATAAGGAAAACAATTTAATTTAGTAATATTATTTTAATAAATTAAATATATTGATCATTTTATTTTAATAATATACACTTCATTTATCATATTATTATATTTATGAATATTCTTATTATTTTAGATTAATTTTAATAGTTTTAATTAATTTATTTTTTATTTTTTAAATTTTTTTAATACATTTTTCACTTTAAAACATCTTTTAACTTTATGTTTCAATTATAAGGAAATCAATTTAAGTAAAAAATGAATACATTATTTAAACATATAATAATTAAAATGTATTAATTTAAGAAATATAAATGGTATAATTAATTTATACAAATAAATTTGGCAAAATATATAGACAAAATATAACTTTAAGAAAAGAATCGGACAAAATATGAAATACGACAATTGCGAGAAAACAAGGGGACTATGTTCGAGCACATTTCACCTTTTCATGGGGGCTTTTCATGGGGGCTAACAAGATAATACACAAGTATATAATAAATGTAAAAAAGAAACCAAAAAAAATAATTAAAAAAAAAAGGCATGAAATGAGATGTTGATTTTATAGGACCAACTGGAGACGTGAGAGCACGTGATAAGAAGGAAATTAGGCGGTGGAAAGTCGCTATCACTTTCTCGTGAAGATATCACGTGAGGATAAGAGTAGGTCCCACAACACCATTAACCTTATTGGCATTATTGAGTATCGAAGTTATGTACATATTTTTCATTAAATAAATTAACCAAAATAGCATATATATATATATATATATATATATATATACTGTACAGATTGTGATGTTATAAGATTATTTATATTATTTAATTATTTAATCTTTTAATTATAAAAATAATATATTAAGAATTTTATATTATTTTAAATTTATTAAAATATTGTTATTTTATATAAATTGATTAAAATTTAATATAAAATTATTTAAAAAATTAATAAAATATATATTTTATTTTAATAATTAAATTTATAAAATAAAATTGAAAATTATAATTAATATTTTTAATTCATAATTATTAAAACAAATTTTTAAGAGTAGGAGTTTGTTATGAAAAGTGGGAAACGGAATAATAATAAAAAAATAAAGAAAAAGGAAACTTAGGAAGAATTAAATAAATAAAGAGGAGAAGGTAAGTAATAAAAACAATAAAAAAAAAGGCCAAAGTGGGGGCATGTGCTTTCCTATACAAAGTGACCTGTCGTTTATGGGTCATTCACGTGTTGAAAGCGATAGGTTGTAGTGGTGAGTGCCTAAGCGGCTGAGAGGTTTGGTTTTCTTGCTGACGTGCTTCCCTCACGTGCTGTTGCGCGTGCACTTTTGGCTGGTCTTATTAGCTGAAGCGTGGCCCCACGTGCTTTCGGACAAGTGTCTCGTTTTTTTTGTGGCAAAACTTGATTTTTTTTAACTTCTAATCAAGTTAGTAAATAATAAATTTAAATTTTTATTAAATATAATAAAATAGTATAAGTGTTTATATCTTTTATAAATATATAGGTAAAATTTTAAATTTTAATTAAAATATTACATAAATTTTTTTATTTCAAATTGTAACAAAATTTTGAATAAAATTTTCATTTTATTTAACTTCAATAGAAATAATTTAAAAAAATAAAAAAAAATAATATTTTAGTTAAAAATTATTTTATTTTCTATATGTAAATTAAAAAAATAAAAACATGTATGTATTATATATATTATTTTATTATATTTAAAAAATTAAATTAAATTAAATACAAAGATAATTATGTAATTTTTTGATATATTTTTAACAGAAAAAAAAAATTTAAAAACAATTATTCTAAATAAGGGTACTAAAAAACTCATATTACCTCAACAAAACTTTTTCTTACTTTTAGGAAAGTAAAAAGTAAAATATAATTTGTATCATGACATTATCCTTATATTTTTATATGCATATTTATTTTATTTTATTTTATTTTATTATTTTACTTTTTTACATGATTTAAATGAATAAGAAATACTAGTCTTGCAGCACATGGTCTCTGGCATTGTTTAAGTCCGAGGTTATTAAATAGATATTTTAATTATTTTAATTTATAATAAATATTTAAATTACTCTTTTAAGTAAAAATTAAATATGATAAAATTATTTTACAGAATAATAAAATATATTTAATAAAAATAAAACTATAATTTTAAAAAATTTCCTCCTTTATACCCTTATTAGTCTTTTTTCTAGTTCAAGAGTCACAGAACATGTGAACCTTAACTCTTGAAACATTAGTATAAATAATATAAATATAAGGTGTATTTTATAATTAATTTAATAATAAATAATCTAGATGAATTGATTAAAACAAAAAATAAAATCAATTAACAATTTTAAGATAAAATTTTATGGTTGAAAATAATAAGAAAAATCTTCACTCTTTTTTTCATAGTTAAAAATTAAAATAGGTTATAATATACAAGTCATTGTATTATTATTGTTTTAAATTGTTACAGTGGTTGGTATATAATAATTTAATTTTTTTTTAACTATCAAAAAATTATAAATAATTGATAAAAAAAATATATGAAAAATTGAGGGTATAAAATCGAAAATAATATTTTTTTTCACAATTGGTAAATTACCTTTGCTTATTACTATTTTTACATCAACATATTTTTAAGAAAAGTACTGTAGATCTTTCACGTGCTCTTTTGGATTTTATCATTAATGGAAGAACCTTCATTTTCTAAATTTCCCTTTGTATGAGAAACTACATGAACATTCTTATGTTTCTCATGTTTCAGCCTGTCTTCCTCCTGATTACGTATAGTCAAAAGTTCATTAATTGAATATTTGTCTTTATATGTGTTACAGTAGATCTTGAAAGGTACAAAATATGAAGAAATGGAATTCAAAATGAAGTGTACTAAAAATATCTCCACTTTCAATCATTTTTAAGTTCGGCTGCTATATCTCTCGTTTCCATATATAGTGTACTCGCGTATAACCCTAGAATTGTCAAGTTTCATGCCAGTGAATTTCTTCATCATGGTGCTAGCAAGAGCCTTATCAGAACTGACAAATTGTTCCTCAATAGCATTTATAAAGTCCTTCACCTTCTTAATTCATTCTGAGATTGAAATTAGAGATCATGCATGTTCAATTATTTAGTGACCATTTTTCCTGTCTACAATAGGGACCTTATAATAGAGGATTAAACTATGCAGCTCACAATACTTGGTCAATCCTAGAATGCATTTGGTTTCAACCAAAGCAGTAAGCTTAATATGGGAGAAGCTCGCCTTGCACCTACAAGTAACATAATTAATCTAACGTGTATTCGACTTACCATGAAACAGTATTCTCAAGTGAATTCTACTCTTAATATACATATTCTATTTGAAATGCTCAAATTCACCAGCAATGACTATGAATCAAAGTAAACCTCTTGTGCCTTTGGTGTCCAATTCTTCTAATAACTACCTTTATCATATGAAATAACTAATGTATTATGTCTTCACATGTTCCATGTTACTTAATAAATTAAATGGTGATGTGTTTATAAGAGTTGTGTATTCTCTAAATAACATGATGCGTTTTTTTTACACGTTTTAGGGTTTTTTCTTAGAAGTAAAGCCGTGAAGTCTCAATAAACTGTCAAGTCATAACCATAAGCCTGATGAATTGTCAAGTCATAAACTAAAGCGGATAATATCGTGCCACGTAGGTCCCACCCCGCTGTAAGGGAACAGATTAACCGTTTTGTATCAATTGGTATCAGAACCATGATCTTATTGGGTCATATAGGCTTGCATTCTTACGAGGATGTAAGACTCCTTAAGTGGAGGTATGATGCAGTGTGTTTGTACACGTCTCACATTACTTGAAAAGTTAAGCGGGGATGTGTTTATAAGGGGTGAGAACTCTCTAAATAACATGATGCATTTTGGGGTTTCTTCTTAGAAGCAAAACAGTGAAGTTCCATTGAAATGTCAAATCATGATCACAGATCGCCTAAATTTACAGTTATGAATCAAAACGAATAATATCGTATCACATAGAGTGAATTTCGTCCCACTATAAATAGTGAATTAACAGTCCCGTATTAATAACAAACACAACCAACTACTATAAACTATGTTGAATTAGGAATAATTATTATGTACATAGATACAAGTAGTAAAGTACTACAAATATTACACTAAGTATCTTCACTTTATACTTGGAGCTACAAATTCCATCCTTCATCCTCTCTACCCTAAGTCTAACTCACCACAATGACTATCGCACCAAAACATGAGGCATACTAATCTTGAGGAATGCTTAGATATCACCCATAGGGGATCAAGTGGACACTTCATCCTTGTGTACGAGAATGTGATAGACTCGTTATTAAGAGTATATACATTAATAGTACATAAAGAATTCATTCACAAATAATCCTTCAAATAAATTTAATCCTATATTTAGACCATTTTTTTTCTTTTGATATCTACTTGTGACAAAGAAACAACACATTAATAAAAATCTTAAAAATTAACCACCTTAATTTGTTGATCGAATGTGAAGTTATTATTTGATTTTAATGATCTTATGCTATTTTCTTTTGTGATGGCCACCTTCACAAGTAGCATATATGATAACTATTAATCAGGCGAATTTAAATTGATAGAATTAAATGAATAAATACTCCATAAATTATTTATAACTAATGTAGTGTGAATAGATATAATTTTATTATCCAACTTAAATTACAACAAAAATTCCAATATATGTATGATGTAAGAAGTATATTCAAATTTTAATTCATTTAATACATGAATAGTTGAATTTGTTGTAATTGATTAAAAATAATATTGGGTTTGTTAGTTAAAATATAAGGCATCTAATTTAAAAAAAATTCATGGAAGGTGGCTTCTCATATTGTCAAATATGAAGGTATCTAACCTTGTTTGAATGAAAAATAAGAAAATTAGGTAGCCTAATTTTGATAAATGAAGAAACGTTTGGCATATGAAATGGGAACTTGAAGGCTATAATATGGTTTTATTTCTTCATTGTTAATCGTCCCAAAATAGAAAAAAACTTGTATGAAAAGTTTTTAAGAGAAAATTACTTTTGTCTTGTAATTGGTCTTGTAATTGCTTTTGTCTTTTGGGTGTGTGAGAAAATTACTAAGAGTGTAGTTGTAACAACTTTCCACGTAGTAAATTTTTCTTTGATTGTCTTTTGACAACGAAAGTAGTTTTCTCTAATTTGATGTTTTCACTATAATTTTTGTATTGTTTATTTTCTATTTCTTTGTTCTTTAACATTTTGCTAAGAAGTATCTTGAAAGAAAAAATTTGTGATTATATCATTTGATCCAAATTTCCTAACATAATTTTCTTTTAATACAAAGGTACCCAAACTTTAAACTTTATAACACATAAGTCCAAAATAAAGATTTAAAATGTCAAATAGGTGATTAATTTTTTCCAATTTGTTTGAATATGGCATGACTTTACATCAAAAACTATCGATCATTTGACGTTTATATATCTATTTAGGACTTATATGTTATCGATTTTAAAGTCTTAAGTATGTTTGTATTAAAAATATTCATATATGTATGTGTCAAATATGTTAAAATTTAAGTGCCTTATAAATTGTTTAGCTAAATTTCAAACCATTACGTAAACTATCTAGCATTATCATTGCTGGTGACATACTCAAACAAATTCTCCATAGACTTTGTGCCCCCTTTTTTAAAAGTTGCCCCATAAACTTTGTGGTACATTGCTAGTGTATCATTGTTGTGCGGTAATTATGTGGGAGTATTTTGGTGTAAAAAAGTAAATGAAAGATTTCAAATTGGTTCTAGTGAATTACAACAGCACTCAAGCATGTAAGGATGAATGCTTTTTCTTTTACTTCAAGGCTTAGAGTCAAGTTTGAGACTGCTAGTATATCTCATTCTTTTTTATTCTTTTGTATATCTATTATGTCAAAAGAGTTTCTTTATTTTGGAAGGTTATTATGTGTTAAGTATAATATTGTATCTTACTCTAAGACATGAGACACCATATGTTACTATGTCATATGCTATTCTCTCTACTTTTTAATTGTAATTGTTTGAACATCAATAAAATCTTTTATCTTAATCGGAAAAAAAATAAAAACCTTGAAACCATTCTAAGATAATTAACATTGTTAATTAATAAATACTTAAAACATTAAATGTTTTAATTCTCATTAATGTTATCTATGTTGGCTATGGATTTGAGTCATCTATGTCACACCCGCGAGCCATTAATATCTATTAACTATACAAACCCAAATCATTTACTCCTTCACAACATTCATATATATTATACTTTAAAGAAAATTGCAAAGTTGGATGTCAAAAAAATATGTCATACTCATTTTATTCTAAGGGTTCCTTTAATGGTGCTATGCTTGAGAGAGAATCATGTGAGCAAAATATTTTCTAAAAGCTTTAGTGAGAGAACAAGGGGATAGAAGAGAGAAGAAAGGGAAAGAATCATGCATTTGGAAGCCCAAAGTCTGGTATGTGTTTTATGAGTTTTTCGAAAATGGTTCTTTTTTTTTTCTCAAAAGATCATTGTGACATGGGTTATTGGTTTTTTCTTATTTTAGACTTTTTTTTATTTTTAATTTTTTTATTGAATTTTAAAGATAAAATAAAAAAATTTTAAAAATATTAAAATATTAGTTTACACACATGGTATAAGCTGTTTCTCTATGTAGAAAGATTTTATGGGTATTGCCAAAAGGCAGAGGAATATAACGATGTAGTTCGAAAATTAACAAAATTTGTTGATAACAATTCTTAGTAGTAATGTCAGTTAATTTATTTTATTATTACCAAAATTTATCTAAATTTATATATAAATTTTTAAAATTTTAAAACGTATAATTTAATACTTAAATTTTTAAAATTTTACAAATAAATATAAACTTTTAAATCATATAATTTAATCCTCAAACTCTTAAAATTCCATCTATAATTTTGATTCATAAATATATATTTTAATAATCAAATTAAAATATATGTATAAATTTTTAAAAATTTAAAATTAAATTATTGAATTTAAAAAATTCATTACTTGTGTAAAATTTCATAAATTTAAAAACTAAATTATAAGATTTAAAATTTTAAAAAATTATGTATAAATTTATTAAAAGTTTAGAGACTAATATTAAATTAAACCTAAATAATTTTTTTTCTCGAATAATTGTGCCCTTGTTACCGACCAACTTTTTCTTATGACCACTGTTTAAGCGGTTACACTTTTGAGATTATTGTGTTATGCGAAACATTGTACATATACACAACAATAATATATACATACGGAAAGAAATAGAAAGAGGAAAGAAAAACTTAGGACTAAAAAGATTAACCAAGTGTGTAAAAGAAAAAGTTAGAATAAAAGTATTTAAATATAGAAAAATAAATTAATATATATTAAGATCATAAACGAAACTTAATAAGTGAACATGAGTCATCTCACATATTAAACTTACTGTTTTTTAATGAACAAGCACACCTATAAATACCTTAACTAAGCTGGGGAAATAACACCTATAAATATAATGATATTAATGAATCCACAATGAGAAAGAAATTCAAATTAATTTAAAAGGAGAGCTAGCAAATGTTATCATTATTCATATGCTTACTCAACCTTGATTATTAAGTTAGTAACGTGAGCCATGTTGCAATAACTTGAGGCATAACAAACTACCAATGCTTAAGATGAGTATCAAAGTGAAACGTCAGATTTATGATCCATGCCTGCTTTGTTTTAGATAGGAATGAAGTGTTTCATTTTTGCTAATGCATAATTACAACAGCTTCTTACCTTTACAATACCTGCTTTTAATTTACTCATTCTTTTCAGAATTGTCTGCTTTTAATTTACTCATTCTTTTCAGAATTGTGCAACTTCATTTGATAGATGACTTCAAGAATGGATTCAATGGGCGATGAGATTGCAACTGACCTACTTCTGCCTTTTCTTGTTCTTTCTTTGATGACAACTTCGAAAACGAATTACATGGATGATGTGACTCTACCTGATCCTTTATCACCTCTCCTGCACTATCCTGCTCCTGTGGCTTCTTTAGCTTCCCAATTGCATCAACAGCTAGAGTCTGCTTTATCTCTGGTATCTCCATGTCAACTTTAGCACTTTGTGAATTGGCTTTCTTAGTAAACAAAGGAGCAGTCAGTTTCAGCGAGGATGAAGGAATACCAGTTTCTGGAGTATCATATCTTTTGGTGAAAGTATGTGGGTTGCTAAATACTACATCACATGTCATGGATGCAGCATTACAATTTGAGCTAGGTATAATTGTAGTCGAAATGGTCTCTTTACTCTCCATGATCAACCTCTCCTATTTAAGTATAATATTTAAGAAAAAAATGAGTATATTTAACAAAAATAGTTGCTAATCTGTAAGCTATGGTGCAAAAGACCTCTTATTAGGGCATTAAATACTAACCTCCAACATGCCATTTATCCTTTCTGCCAACTGAGGGAGCTTCAAGACAGTAGCAAGCTTAATTGCAGCCCTCACTGATTTTTCTAGAGACAAAATCTTAACAAGTTCGGTTGCCCTCACAAGCTTATCACCTGAAAAAACCAATGGAAACAAGTGGAGTTAAATAATCTACTTTTTGTTCAAAACAAAGAGATAAAAAGGCTCAAAGACACCAATATGAAATACACGTGCATATGCCCCTGACATGCGCTTGTAGACACACATGTGCATGTCTGAGTACGGAGAATACATGCAAAATAGAGTCTAAATGCAACACTTCCCAAAACTGTGCAACATGTGTGCCATGTTCCATACTGAAGTCATTTGAAAGGTTACTCACCATTGCAACAGGAAGCTATAAGCTTTAGGATGCATCTATCTTGAGCTGCTTCTAAATTGAAAGATTCATCGTCAAGTGAACTGATATCCAAACCAGCACCGGACAATTCTTCTATTTGTTTTTGAATCTGTAAGTTAAATACTAATTAGTAGAACTAGAAACATTTAATTGACTTCCTATGGTGGTGAGCACAAACCTCAGACAGATGCATGCTATTTAGCATTAATTCATTTTCTAAAGCATCAGCTCCCAGATCCGAGGACGCAAGAGGAAATGAAAGATTTAATGGGGTGAGAACTGGTTTTGGCATAACCTGAAAATCCTAGAAAGTCAAGATGTGAAGACTTAAATAAAAGGGTAAAAAGGTAGCAAGTGACCCCATGTACCTGCGGGTAGGGATCATGACTTTTACAAGCTATACAAAACAATTTGCTTTCATTCAACCCAACCAACCAATAGTTTTCACTGGACTTGTTTTCTTTATTAGCACTGCATAACAAATACTAATTGTGAGTATGGGAATATTAGAGTTCTATGAAGAAAAGTTCAGCTTTTGGAATCTTTTGATATCCTTTGAGAAAAGAACTGAAAACCTGAAGAGTGGAAGCCAACTGCCACCATATTGACAAGTAAAAACTCTCAAAACCCCCTGCAAATCCAACCAGACTCAGTTCCAAAAATTGGAAGCAATATCCACATTCGCAATCATCAAAGACAAAATATGGAACACGTACCTTAGAGTCGTATGAACTCAATTTACCTTCTTCACTAAAACCAAACCATATTAAATGAGAACCAGGAGTTAGTGGTAGATGCCCTTGAAGGGGCTGGGTGCCATTAGATAAGTTAAATACTTTGAATTCGAGCCTCTGCAAGTTAAGGAAAAATATCTTAACTCACCGAATGAAAAGATAAAAAGATACAGTGAAACAAAACCATCAAAAGTTAAATTGTTTCTTCTGCGATGACCCATGATATACAGCATATATGTGCTAGATTGTGTAACCTAATTCACATAGTTTGGCGTTCCCATGAACTCTACACACACCTACTAACTTTTATGCATGTTTATTTTCACAAGTGGTACAGGTACAGATCCATGGCTTTCACACAAAATAAGTCTTACATGTTATATCAATGAAACATGATTATTGTTCCTTTTCTTAATCCTTTTCTTAATGAAATTTTTTCCACAAATGGTACTAGAGCCTCTCAAATCTAGTAATATTGGCCTGCTGCATGAAACAAAGCATATGTTCTCTAGTCATTTTGACAGGAAAGATCTTGAAGAAGCAACGTACGTTTTGGGTATACAAATTTTACATGTAAGATCCAAGGGTGTATTGGGCTTTTCACAAAGAATGTACATTGATCGTGTTCTCAAAATTTTTAACCTGGGATCTTGTTCCCCTACAAATGCTCTAATTGTTGAAGGCAATAAACTCTCCAAGGCTCTATGTCCTCAAAATGATGATGGAAAAAATCAAATGAAAGTCGTCCCTTATGCATCAATAGTGGGCACCCTTATGTATGCTCAAGCATGCACAAGACCAGACATAACATTTGTTGTGGGCATGCTGGGTAAGTACTTGAATAATCTAGGACTTATCCACCTAAAAGCTATTAAGTCCTAATGTATCTATAGGGTAACTAGGATGTCATCTTAACATATCAACGAACTAACACTCTGGCTATAATTAGCTATAATGGCCAATTATCCAGGCTGCATGGATGATAGAAAGTCTACCGTTGAACATGTTTTATAATGACAGAAGATGTTTAATAGTCACTTATCCCATCCTCAACTATAAAGGCAGAGTATGTAGCATGCTATTAGGCTACTTGTCATGCAATGTGGTTGCAAAATTTCATTTCAAATTTAGGAGTTGCTAGCTTCATATATAGACCACTAATACAGCCATATTTTTCTCTCAAAACACCAATGTTCATATTGCTCTAAACCTAATGATATTAAGTACTTGTAAATAAAAAAGTTGCAGAATCCCTCGTTTGTGTTAAATTCATGCCTACTACTAAGATGTTGGCTAATCCACTCACTAAAGTTCTAGCACTACTAGTGTTTTAAAAACATGTTTCCCAGGTGGGTTTGGCAAAGCGCAAAGCTATATTGAATTAGTGGGAGTTTGTTTCATATGTAGTGAGCCTTCAATTATTTGTGTTAATATTTATATATACAATACATGCTTTGTTATTTAATGTCATTGTGTTTATGAATTATGCACACAACAATATTTTTGTTGACAGATTGAAAGAAACATTATGTTTTTAGTCTTATAATTTTTGATACAAGACACTTCTCATGTTTGTGCATAAATGATCTAATGTTGTCATGCTTCAAAATCTCTAATGCATGGTTATATATAATATTTATACCATATTGGTATATTGTTGTACACACCAGTTTAGCTGAAAAGTGTAATGAAGTATTATATGACATAATTAGATTATTAAGTATTTAATGCATGATTATGCAGTCAAAATGGGAGAATATTGGAATTATTTAAATAGACTAGCATAATCATGAATAACTCTTAATTATATCATGTAATATATTAAAGCATGTTAGGATGATTGACACGCCCGTATTTGCATTGGGTCATAATAGGATTTGCATTGGGTCATAATAGGATGGACCAAATACTTAATTATGTATGATGCTCACTTCACTTAAGTCTAAACTACCCTATTAGATTTAGAATTATGTGTTACTAGGTATTATAAATACAGTATATATGTGTTAGAATGTGTAACTTAATTCACAGAGTCAGTGTAATCGTTCCTATATACCTTACAAACACCTACTAACTTTTATGTAGGTTTATTTTCGCAAGAGGTACAAGCATAGATCCATAACTTTTACCCAGAACTCGTCAAACAGTATCTCACATGTTATATCGATGAAACAAGATTATTGTTCCTTGTCTTTATGCAATTATTTCAGCATCCCATACTTTCAAGTTGAGCTAAATCTGGTTGAGCATTGGGCCCATAAACACTTCAATAAAGGGAATAGTAAAAAGACCTGATCATTCGAAGGAACACAATGAGGAACACCAGTAACAACAGCAAGTTCATCTTTGAAACCTGATGCAGTCACCACAGGTCCATCAAGGGAGAGAACATTTTTCTGAAATGAAACACAACCAAAAACCATACATGTGAATAAACACTATAAGAATTCTTAGCAGTAAAAAGATCACAGCTGAAAGCAAAAGGAAACAGATTTTCCTTTTAATTTCAGCCGTATGAAGCAAGCTCAGACCAGTTTTGCTAGAAACTGAGCAACATTTTTCTAAGCATACATTTCTTTTTCTTTATTTATTTCCTGCTACACTATAATTGAAAAATATAACAAGTATTTACAGCCACAAAAAGCGCATCCTTGTACATTTCTCATAAGCAACTAATTAGATGAATCGCAAGTGCAAAAATCTATGATTTCAACTCCATCAACAAAGTACAAAGACAATTATAATGCGCATTTTCATGATGCTAGAAAATGCCAGTTCATTCCACTATTCCTATTAACTGCTTCATCGTTCTTTTTTTCTTTTTTTAATTGAATTCATATCATGCCCCTCCAAATCTTGAGGTTTAAAGCCAAAATAGCCCAGCATGGATGCAGCTTTTAAGAGCATTGAATTGATTGCTACTGCATGAATCACAAAGATGAAATAATCTAAAGATGACATATTGACCAAAGTAACACAAAAATTGGCAAACTCAACTTCTTTTTTCCAAAAAATGACAAAACCTTCATCTATGGTTGATAATGATGAAAATCACTTTATCTAATGAAGGTGACTTGATCTAGACTCAACCAAATGAAGTAAAATTCATCTCTAAGGAAATTAACTCCATCTAATGAAGGCAATTTTATTTGGACTCAACCAATGAAGCCACTTTATCTAAAGATGCCTTCATTTAGACTCAACCAAATGAAATCCAGTTCATCTATATTCAACTAAATGAAAGCCATTTCACCTAGGCTCAACATAAATAAAGATGAAGTCACTTTATCTGGCACTCATCTAGTGATCAATTAGCAATTAGCCAACATAAATCAATTCTAGTCAACAACCAATTTGCTAATATTACCCCTCAAATAAAAAAACCATCATAAAAAAGATCAATATAATCAAAAGTTTATATGGAGAAACCTGCAAACCACCCTCGGTGAAAATGCGGAGGAAATTAAGACTTGTAACTGCAGCCACCCACGATGCACCAAGTGCAACCACTTTCACTTCCTCCCCCTCAAATCGCATGGACCACTATGTTTACATTATACATTAAAAGTTAGAATGTCTGATTACAAAAACATTCATATAAATACAAATAAATATTCAAAATTAACATGAAGGAAAAATCATGAAAAGACCTTACCTCACTATTATTGGCCCAACTACTAAAGGGGCGATACATGAGGGTACTCATATGTTTCTCACCCTTGCAAGGATTTGCAAAGACGCTTCCTCTTTCATTCAATGAAGCCATTGTGAAACCAAAATGATCATTCATTGATGGAACTCGTGGACCTCGACTAGTATCATGGAAATCTATCTACCTCAAAAATAAACTACATTTTCAGTACCACAGACCATTTTTCATGGCAAACAATTTTATTTTAACAAGAATAGTAAAGGAGGAATACACATTCATTAGGAAAGGCATTTACACATCTTTGGAATTTTGAACCACCAAATCATCTCATGAAAAATAAATATATTCTCTTACGTTCCTTGACTTTAGCTTGGAGGATTTTATTGTAGAATAAGAATTATCTACTACCTAACAGTGAAGTAAATGTTGAAACCATTGAACATAATAATCAGACAATGTTGAAACCATTGAACATAATAATCAGACAGCTGAGATGATTTATTAAAAATATTTGTTACAACAATTATTTTGAACCGTGGCATAAAGTCATCCAACCCTTACTCAACATCGCATGCATGTATGGACAATTTATCAAAACAAATATTTCAAATAATTCATCATATTGAGAAAGGCAGATCATTGAGAAGCTAAAATTGTACAATACCTCTATGTGGGAGTAGCCATCATGTTCTATAGAGGTTATAGTTCCAAGCATGTTGTAGCACAAAAAGCGCCGTTTTCCAGGTTGCATAGGAGTAGCACCAGGCTGAAATGCCTCCTGCATTTTTGGTCTGGTAGATAACAAATTGCTTTTTGATCCATCATTCCCAGAATTTGTGTTTCCCTTGTGTATTTTATATGATTTTTTGCTAGATTCAACTTTAGGAGCCAACATGAACCCATCACTGTCATCTTCAAGATAACTATTATAAAGTACAGAGGATTTGCGAAGTCTTTTCCTGCTAGATGGTTCAAATTCCCCATGAATATCTTCACCAAGATCACTTGCACTACCAGACATACTAAGTTCCTGATCCTCCTCATCGTAAAATAGGACCCCATTACTGTTCTTCGATTGCATACTTGGAATCCCTTCGGTAGGAGATTTCATGGATGATGGAATAACTGATTCCCAGATACCATACTTGCCCATAACATCAATGACAGCCAGTGCATTGCCTATTGGCTTCCACGCCAAGCAACAAATTGTATCGTCAAATTTATGTCGATCAATGTCTTGCCTCTGTTCAACATCCCATATGAGAATCTGATTATCTAAACCAGAAGTGGCCATGTATTTACCATTAGGTGACCAAGACAAGAAACAAATAGATTCTGTATGATCACCTCTTAATGAAAATAGTTTTTCAGCTGTATCTCTGTCGTACATCACTAAATCATTTCTTAAGCCAGGAACAGCTAAAGTCTCCCCGTCAGGACTCCAGCTAAGAACATTCATGACAGAAAGCCCTAAACCAGAATTAGGAGCTATCCCTTTAAGGGTGTGTAATGCATTTCCAGAATGGAGTTCCCAATATATGACAGTACCTAATGAATCAAGGGATGCCAAGTATTCATTTTTTGGGTCAAAAGCTAAGCCAGTGACAGGTCCTTTATGTCCTTTGAGAACCCTTGCAATTGAACCATCAACTGTATTTATAAGCTTAATGCCTTCATCATCACCAGCAGCCGCCAACATGGATCCTGATCTATTAAATGCTAGGACACGTATTGGCAGTGTGAATCTGGTAATATTAGTCTCAAACTCTCCACCTATTAAAGATCAAAATAGAAAGTAATCAAAATAACACTTTTGAAAACCATTACTAAAACAGTTGGTAGCCTTTCAACAACAAGAAAGAAAATAAAAACATAACCAGAAAGTAACCATGTAAAACCATCCGAATGTTTTACTTTTTCCATGTCCTTTGAAACCCAGAGACACTAACCAGAAATTCTGACAAATGCCAAGACTATGGTTCCCAATTTTAGCAAAGCAACCACATAATTTCAAATTATACTAAGATCCGTGAATTTCTTAATGAAATAATGATCCAATGTAGGAACTTTAAAATCAAAGAAAAACTTATTGATTTATTCTTTTTGTTGACCTAATGCTAATGGGAAAACAGAGAAAAAGTTCTGAACTATATAGGCTACATAACACTTTCTTTCAAACCCCAAAACTCCCAATTCATAAAGGGAATTTAATGGATATACTCCTAAATTTCTTGAATAGTAAAAATCAAATTCGCTATGCTAATCATGCATTTTATACTCCGATTATACAGACAACATTGTTTAGTAAAACAAATTGCAATAAATCAAATCCAAAAGAAGCAGCAAAAACCCATAAAATAAACAACTTCGAAAAAAGCCAATAAACAAACAACAAAGACTTGTAGGGGAAGGAACACTAACTGGGAAACTTGTAGAGCTTGACGGAGTGATCAATAGATCCAGAAGCAAGGCAACTGGAATTGGAACTAATAGCAAGAGCCGTAACACCGTCACGATGGTGGCGGAGTAGTTTGGGAGCAGCAGAAAGTATAAGAACGTCGTGAATGGAGATTGTGGCGTCGGAAGCGGATGCAGTGACGAGGTGTTGGGCTTGAAAGTCCCATACTACGGAGCAGAACGAGGGTCGTCCATTGCCGGCCACTTTGTGAGCTTCTCTCAGCTTCATCGATCGAACTTTCATGGCTTCAAGTTGAGGCTCCGAACAAAACTGGGTTCCTGGAGGTTTTGGTTTTGGTTATGGATTGCACTGATTTGGGACTGTTTCAATTTGATTCGTTTCTTTCATCTTAAAACATATAATTTCGAAATGTATCTTGCCCTCTAGGGTGTGCTTTGGCGGGAAAGGGATTTAGGATTAGGCGGGTTGAATTAAAAAAATAAAAATAAAAAAGTTAACGAAACAAGGTAACAAGAAAAATTTGCGAAATAAAAAATAAATAAAAACTTCAAACTTACTTAAATAAAATAACATTTTAATAATATTAAACGAATTTAATTAAATAGTATATAATATTGAAATTATTTAAATAATTATAATTCAATTTAAATAATATCAAATTAATTAACATTCAATATAAAATAATGTACTATTTTTTTTTTGTAAAAATTTATGAGTTAAACATAAGTTGTAATATTTTTATAGTTATAAATTTTAAAGATATTATTTTTATTATTTTTTTGAAAAACATTTTTTCTATGAAAAAAAGAGCTAAACAATATCTATAATCCTTTGATTTTTACCAATTTTACAATTTAGTCCTTTTAAGTTTTTTTTTGTTATATTTAGTAAGTTAAATTGAAAAGTTAAGATATTAAATTATTAAAAAATATATAATTTAAGATATTAAAACTGACTATGATGAAATTTTTATATTTGAACAAAATTTATATAAATTTAACCAAATCTAAAAATAAAAAAAATTAATATTTCAAAGTGAGGAATGGATAAAATTTCAAGCCATCACTAAAAACACTACCATATTTTGAGGTGAGTAAAAGAAATTTTCATATACTTATAAAAAAACATGAGTTGAGAGATTCATGTTCCACACACTACATACTTATATAAATCTATAAATGAATCACTAAACTTTTTGTCATTGTTATTGAACTACAAAACTCTATGATTGGACTGTGAGTATGGTCTCTTCAAAATAGTCATTAAAAAATTATTTCTTAACATTCATTTTGTAAAATATAAATAACTATATCTAAATAAATTTAAGCATATCTATTAATAATAAAATTTATTCATATTTTACTCATTCATTTTGATTAAAATCATGTTTTACTTGGTGTGACTTTAATTTTTTTACTTTCATATTAACTCCCATTACTCTCTAGTAGAATCATTTGCACCTAATAAGTGCACCTTTTCAAACAGGTTTATAACTTTTCATATATAGCTGAAATACATACGGCTTATTTTAATTATCGTTGTTTATTAGTATTGATTATGTATATAAGCTTTCAATTCAACAAATATTGTAATTTATTCAACAAATATTGTACCGACGCCAAACGCTTCTCAATATACACGACGCCTATCAAACTATTGTAAACCATGTAACTCAATGATGGTGTTTGTTGAAATAGTAATTAATATTTGTCTATATAAACAATATACATGCCCGATACAAATTAAGAAAAAATATATTGAAGAAAACGTTTATTTCTTCTTCTGATTGTTTCTTCAAATATTGATTTTTTCATGGTATCAGAGCCAAGTCGTTGCTTTATACAAATTTGAAACCCTTGTTATCTAAAACAGAGAATTATTTCTCTGAAAATATTTGTTCTCATAAGAAAAAAAATATCATTCAAACACCCATACAAATATTAATTACAAACATCATTTTTGAAGCGATATTTGTCCCACCTAATTTTACCAGATTATTCTAAACACAATTCTGAACATTTTGGTAAAAATAGAGTAGAAGAAAAGGATACCACGCGCCCACACGCACCACCTAAAAGAAAGACAACATTTCACGCGCCTCCACACTCTGTCACACGCCATCTAAAGGTTGAAGACGATGACGTGGCATGCGGCTCAGCTCAGCTCGGCTGATTCGACTCGGCTCGGCTCGAGTATGTAGCCAGCCCGTATCTTGGTTCGGCTCACGGAAGTAGCCGATCTGCATCTCGGTTCGACTTAGGTTTGGTTCAGTTTAACCAGCAATTCGGTCTGAACCCGGTTTTCTCGATTTTTCACAATTTTCCCAATTTTGGTCGGTTCAGTCTGTTTTAAAGGTTTGAACCCAGTTTTTTTCGGTTCTGCCTTTTTTAAAACTGGTTTGGTCCAGTTTTCAAGGTTTTTAAACCAAGTTTTTACCCAGTTTTGTGTTTTTTATCCGGTTTAGTCCATTTCTTCTTTAAAAAAACATCGGTTCAATATTCTTTATACCGATTCTTGTAGTTTTATTTCCAGTTCTAAAATTATTATACCATTTTCTAGTTAGTTTACCATAAAATTATGACAGATGGCACAATTTCATTACTTGTGGAGCAATCAACTCCAGTTATTGTACAATCTGTCCATTCTGAAGGTGTTTTTAATGCTGGAATTATTCTTACTGAGACTAATTATGATGTTTGGTCTCAAATAATAGAAATGCATATTGTAGAGAGAGAGAAACTCTCTTATATTCATAACAAAAATTTGCAACCAGAAAAAAACATCAAAAAATTATAACAAGTGGTATGTAGAAAATCAAAAAGTGAAGAGATGGCTGCTTATGTCAATGAGTCCAGAAATCATGAAGCGTTATTTACGCATACCTATTGCTCTTAAAACTTGGGGTTCTTTGGCAAAAGCATTCTATGATGGAAGTGATGAATTACAAATATTTGTCTTAAACCAAAACGCCTTTACTTCCAAACAAAATGGAAAATCACTTTCAGAGTATTATAGAGAGTTGACTGAAATTTTTCAAGAGCTATACCATCGTGATAAGGTGGTCATGAAAGACCCTCGTGATCTAATATTATATCAGGAGTATGTTGAAAGACTAAGGGTACATATTTTTCTTGCTGGATTAGATGATGAATTTGAGCAGGTTCGTGGAGAAATTTTGCGAAAAGAAACCACCCCAGATTTAGAAGGTTGTTATTCCTTGATTCGATGAGAGGTAGTACGTCGAATCTCATTGAAGGAAAAATCTGGAGACATTGATGCTTCCGCCATGATATCTAAAAATCGTTCTTTTTTCAATTAGCAAGAACGAATGGTGGCTGATAAATCATCATTTAAATGTACCCATTGTCATCAAAAAGGTCATACAAAAGAACGATGTTTTGAACTTGTGGGATATCCTGACTGGTGGGATCACAACTGTGACTCTCGGAAGAAAATTCCACGACAGATGTCTACTGTCACCATTGTTGAAACAACAAAGGATCATATTGCAAACTCCTCAGCAAATATTGGTAAGATGCTTAAAACTTTTTCTCATGTTTTTAATAATACATGGATAATTGATTCAAGTGAAACTGATCATATGACATTCAATTCTAGACAAATCTCAAAACCATATTCACACAAAATTGTTTGCACTACCAATGGTAACACAACCTCAGTTATTGGAGAAAGATCTTTGTCTCTCACTATTACTTTGAATATAGATTCAGTACTAGTTGTTCCCTCTTTAGAGTATAACCTTATATCTATTTCTCAAATAACCATTGCTTTATCTTGTTTTGTTATTTTTTGGCCTGACTTTTGTGTGTTCAAGGACATCCAAACAAAGCAAACGATTGGTCGTGGTGTTAGGCAAGGAAACCTGTATTATTTGGACTTGGATTCAACAAATCATGCACTGGTAGCAACTGGATCTAAAAAGGATGAATCAAATATATGGTTGTGGCATAGGAGATTGGGTCATGCTTCTTTTGGATATTTAAAGAAATTATTTCCAAGTTTATTTTTGAGTTTAGATCTTTCTACTTTAAAGTGTGATGTCTGTGAACTAGCAAAAATTCATCGTTCCTAATTTCCTGTAACCTTAAATAAATTCCATTTTCATTTATGGTTATACATTCTGATGTATAGGGTCCTTCCAAAGTCTTTACTTTAGGAGGATCATGTTGGTTTGTTACATTTATTGATGATTTTAGTAGAATGACTTGGGTCTGTTTAATGAAATCTAAAAGTGAGGTAAACGTATTATTTAGAAAATTTCATAAAATGGTTT